>QEYB01000921.1:0-1263623 GCA_017562135.1 Dipylidium caninum | reverse complement strand
CTCCGACGCCCACTCGCAACGCAAGCGATGGCACAGCTACATGAAACCGCAACATACAATTAAAATAACCTGTGGAAATCAGTAGGTAGTCGAGCGAAAGTCGACTATCATCATCTACATTGCAAGAACACTCTTTCTTATTTTAACGAACAACACAATCTAACAAACCACCACATTACTTCATCCCTCCGACACATCTTCACCACGCTTCACAAAAGACCATCGAATCTTATCGAATGCCTCCAGTTTCCTCCTCTCTCTCTTACATTGTTGCACTGCTCCCGCATTTCAGTGCATCCTTCGAGACGACATTTCCACTCGGGCGCAGTGTCGCGGGGCGTTACTCGCCTGCGGGTATTCACTGCCCGGCCTGCCTTCATCTCCTTCAACTGCACCTTCCTCCTCCACGTGTTGGTACTGTTTTCTCATGCAATCGCTATGATCAACGTCCAATCCAGGACGATTGCCTTGTAATACATTATTGTTCCTGACATTTGATATAGACACTTCAAAAGAGAGACTCAAGTGCGTTTAAATGTTTGCGGCGGCGGGGGGGGGGGGAGGAGGGCATAAAAGTGCAAATGCCATACTTTTTGACTGTGTGACGTGCGCTATTACCAGCTACTTCTCGTAGTCGGTTTGCCATAGAGATCATGAAGCGACTTCCTAAGCCAAGATGATAGCCTTTGGCTAAAGAGCATGAAGTGCTCGGCGTCCTTCGAGTACTGATGGAGAAATGTACACTTTATGCCGATCTTTTATCTGTCACGACGGCGTAGTGAGGAGAGCTCGGCATCTCCCCGAATCTCCTCTTTTACTACACGTGTGGCGGAAATATATGGGCTGAGAGATGACGCGGGAAGCCACTCTTCTTCTAGTCTAACTTGCGGTATGTCTGGTGCAATCCATGTTTTTTGTGGGCGGCCAATGAACAATCTTTCTGGTAGTCTGTAGCGTGAGGTGGTGTTTCTGCTGTCTCCAAGAGTGGCCGGCTTCACTGTCTCCTCAGCCTCCTGGTTTTGGGCTGCGGCCTTTAGTCGCTACGGGCACTTTCACCACAATAGGATCAATCGGCTGGTAGTAGAAATTTCGGCCTCCATTTAATGGAATCCTTTCATCGATAGGTAAGTAAACTCGCGCCGGGTAATCATAAGACACATCGTGCACTCCCACCGCCTTTGAATCGTCTTCCTGCATGAGTGCAAGCAGACATTTCCGTTTCCTCCGACCACTTCGTCAAGCTAGAGAGAATTGCGGCAGAAATGATCTGATTGACATCAGGAGGGCTTTGCTGAGACCGCCTCTACTGTCATGAGTTTCTCATCTTCTCTGGCTGCCTCTCCTCTCTCCCCTCTGCCTCTCGCCTCATAATAGTGTCTTCCAGAGCCATTTTCGTCCCACTCTCCCCAGCCTTACTCGTCAACAAGCCCCAAACCCGCTTTCCCGCATTGGACCAATTGGTGCCGGGCTCCTACGCGCCGTGCTTATTTCCTACCCGTCGCTCTCGCACTTGTCAAAATCGACACAGCGCGCCCCAAATGGCATGTGTGGGCAGACAGAAGGCGAAGGAAGGAAGAGATGCTTGCAATTAGGCTTAGGCTATGTACATTACATTTACCACATTTCCTTAAAACAAAAGAACTCTCGGGGGAGGCAGGCAGGAGGGCAGGGAGGGAGGAGGAAGTGGATTGGGTGTTGAGAAAGGTACTCTAATGACTGACTTGGGCTTTTAGCGCAAGACATCTTCTTTTCTTCCCCCACTTCCTCTGTCTCCGTCTCCACTTTTCCTCTGCGTCGCTCGACGCTCTCTGCGCATGTCTTTGCGTGGCAAGCCACAGCAAAATAAGTGTGCAGGAGGCGCGAGGTCATGCGGCTTCTACATGCAGGCAATACGAAGTGAAGGCGTCGCGAGGAGTCGTGAGAGAGGGAAGAAGGCGAGGAGGCGAGCAAGGGAGGAGAGGAGAGCAGAGAAGAGAAGAGTAAAGAAGGTGGAGGGAGGGAGGGAAGGAAGGGGGGGAAGGGAGAGGAGAGGAAAAAAAGTACAATTTGATGGTGACTCACTTTGCGGATGAAGAAGGGGGTTGCCACCTCGTCCGAAGAGTGAGGGATTCCCAGGCTCGTGGAGTCCTCTTCATCCAGTCCCAACTGTGGCGATTAGGGAGAGCGAACGCCTCTCCCACCTGCCTGGACTCTCCTTCTCCATCTTCTCGCTGCCAACACACAAACCCACCGCTCCAGCCGTCCCTCTCCTTACTCCGTGCCGAGGGCCTCGACCAACACAACGCCAGCCTGAGCCACCTGAAACACAAAGTGAATTAACGAGATGATACATTGGTGATGGTATTGCTGACGACGACGAACAGTGACAGCCGAGAGTGACAGTGACGGTGATTGTGATTGTGATGATGTGAAGAGTGGAATGAAGAGTGTTCACCTCGAGTGCAGCGCAGTTTCTCACCTCCCAGTAGTGCTCGTCACAGTGAGCATGGTCACAGCAAGCAGAAGCATTGAGGTTGAAAGGCAGGACGTGGGGCAGTCAAGAAGACGTTGAAGGCGAAGAGGCAGAGGAGGGCGATCACCGTCTTCTCAGCGCTACTCATTCGCATCTCGGCAGCCATAACGCGCCAATGACGCAGCCACAGAGCCCATGCATCGATTGCCCGAATGTTTTCAAATTCTTCTGTCACGTGGAGTGGAGTGGAGTGGAGATTGGGTGGACATGTGGCACGCACGAACAACAACGCACCGTGGGTGGCCTCACTGCCCACCTCGAGTCGAGTCAAGCTGATGGACCCCTCTTCATTCTCTGTCCCGACACGTAACTCCCGCAAGTCGTCTTAACCTTTTTTTGAAAGCTTTTGACAGCTTGGATCACCACCTGTTGCTGCATGTGAAGAAAACCGATTCACTTTTGCCTTCAAACACAACCGAGTGCGTTTTCCCTTTCCTCCGACATCGTTGCAGTTTTCCGCCTCTTTCACGCATCATCGGACAATAATAGCTCAGAAGGCTGAAGTGTCGGTGGTACGAGCTCTGGCGGCAGAGACGGTGGAGGAGAGAATTCCAAGCGAACTCCGTGTAATATCTGCTGTGTTATTTATGCGCTATGAGGCGCCGTGATGTCTTATGAGGGACTCTCCTTTTTTTTACTGGACCAAATGGACAGTCTTAGGGTGATCTCTATCGTAATTCATTCGAGTTGCTCAAAATACCCATAAACAGCATCGGATAGAAGCACGAGTTGCTGTCAATTGGGCCACAAACCACAAACCTCCGGCGAATGTGGCGAGAACAACTGTGCTACGGGGCCCGCTGTCAGGAGGCAGAAATGTGAACGAAAAAATAGTCTGAAGTTGCTGTGATGGCCTGCTACTTCGCTTGACTAAACCCCTCTTCTCATCCCCCACATTGTCCTCCGCCTTCTCGGTCCCCTTCCCTCTCCCTCCTCCGCTTCACCGCCTCTAGCACTCTGGTGCCGAGGGTATCGCAAACACCGTCAGTGCAACACGAGACACCACGCTGCCACTTGGGTCTACTGGGTCCACGACAAGAGCTGCCTTTCCAGACTAATGCTCCCTAGCGAGAATGAGGCCATGTGGGCAGAGAGAGTCTTGAAATCTAATGCCCGGTTTAGACTAAACCCTGTGCTGACAAACGCGGTTTGCAACACCGGCGTCTATGGCTCAGTACAACTGGCACACGCTGTATGCGTACGTGGAGAGGGTCTTCCACTGGGACACCCGGCCCGGAGGCGGCAAATGATCTCATTTTTCCGTAAATCCGCTATGCTGCAGTGCAAAGAACTTCGGGAATTCGTGAAGTCACTGCCCACAAGAGGAGTACTTCACACATTATAGTTGTCGCTTCAACAAGTTCCCATTTAACGTGCCCCAAACCTACTCAGACGCATCCGACCGAGCCGCGTGCTGCAGGCCTTCGTGAGATACCAAAATGCCACAAAGTTTGTGCTATTTCACCATGCTGCTGAGAGCACGCGATCTACTTACGAAGGCGAAAACACCCACATCACCTCCTTACCAGAAAGGTGAAAGTAACGTGAAAGGAGGAGAGGAATATTAAAGCACTTTCTCACTTCACTTCTGCACGTTCTTCAACGAGTGCGGCGTCTTCTTTCCACCAATCGCTTAACTTCAACGGGTCAGCAGACATTCGCCTAAACTTCCAATTGACGACCCCATCCACAATGCCAATTGGCAAAAACAGCACCAAGTCTACTCTCCTAATCTGCCTCCCCTCTCCTTATTTCTCCATCTTCCTCAAGGCGACCTGAAGTCCTGGGCGCCCTGAGGACGTACACAGTTCATGGAGGGAAAAATGCTCCTTCTTGAAGTGTGAGCGATGAGATTAGCACTTGACAAGACAAGGCCTAGGCAGGCCCTCAAACAACCTCCTTCAATTCACCTCGACTTAATACGAGGGGGTCGCAATCCATGTAAGCACACCAATTCTGAATGTTCCTCAAACACCGATTCACCAGCTGCTGAAAGCCACGATCTACCCACGAAGCGAAAGCACTCCTTTCCTCGGTTACGGGAATGTGTAAGTGGCGCGGAAAGAGGGAGAGCGAGAGATGACTCGCAGAGTTCAGTGCCGACGATATGAACTAAAAACCACCCACCAACTGAACTTCATTGCGTGCTTTAGCGCCAATAACGAACAATTCAAAAGTGTATCAAAAGTTCTGTAATGCTACGCAAATTGTCAAGAATCGAGGCGAGACACTGTGGTCAAAGCCTTTATAATTATGGGCATTTGTTTCTTCCACAGTATTTCATTATGTCAGCTCATCCACTTGTAGCAGTTCCTTCGTGCCAATAAGGCAACTGGAAGGCGAAGAGATAATGAACACAGGAGTGTGTAACTGCCATAGCAATAACTGAAGAAGGAAGAATTCGCCAGAGCCATATTGCGATGGGTTTTTGCTACAATTCTCCTTATTTGCGGAAATTCATTGCTCTTTGCTGCCTGAGCGTGCAGTGCCATTAGCCTTTGGCATGACATGACATGACCTACCTGAGAAACGCGAACTCAAGTTCTCAGGGCCTGGCGAAGATCGGGAGAAAGGGGACCGGCGAAAGAGGAGTGCTGTGAAGAAACTGCCCCGGAGCAATGCCTGTTTCACAGAAATCACGATATGCGGCAGTAAATGTAGTCAAGGAAGCCAGTCTTTTCATGCCATCTTGATTGCATAATACTCCGCTGCTCAGAGGCAGATGTCACCGGCAGTCAAGTTGCCTATTGACCGCCTTTCGTCACTGTCATGTGTTGAGTAAAAATGGGGCAGATCTCTTCGGTGTGGCCCGACCCTTATTGAGGTTACATTGGCGGTGATGGAGACGTTGGCGTTGAGCTGATGTTAAGACAATGGCTGTCTTGTAGTGGCCTAAGTAGACTGAAGTGGCAGCGGCGTAGTCAACGATGGTGGAGTCGGTCGCACTACACTCTCGTCCAAAACTGCAAATACATGCGGCTGGAAGAGTGAAATTCGCTGCCAAGAATGCTTCACAAGGCAAAATGTCCGAGTTCGTCTTCGAGGCCGTGTGAATCATAGGCGTGATCCAGCCACAACCATCGCGCGAAGAAAAAGAGGGAAAGACAAAGAGGAGACATTTGGACAGTTTTGGAGTGCAGGAAAGGGGAACAGGTGGTCCCCTGCGCTGACAGACATCGGGGGTGCGTGACGAGCTGAGATGTTGAAAGGAGAGAAGCGATGTCGTGTGACCGGCAACTTCGAGGCAACCAACTTATTGGATAGAATATTGCGAGAAAAGGTGGCTATAATCGTGACTTGACACTCGCAAACGTAGATGTGGCTAGAGTCCCTTGACAGCGTGGCACGAGAGACACGCAGCACGAAGAAGAGAGAGATTTTGTAACAAAAACTGCTCAGGTCATGGGTATAAGCCAGAGCATCAACCGTTTCACCCTGCTGGTTCCCACTTGGTTAGGTAAGCAAGCCGCGAGGCCTCCTCACGGCCCTGACAAAACAACAACGGGGAGAGTGGGTCCCCCTGTCGCATTCCGTGCATCGGTTATCAAGGAGGTGACGCCCAGAACGCCACGCTGTCCGAATACCACATTTGCATGAGGTCGGGCAAGAGCATTGGAGCGCCGAAAGAAGAAGTCGCTCTGAAAATGGTGTTTCGGATAACACTATCAAAGGCCTCTCTATACATCAACTCCGCGAGACATAAGCCGCTGTGCAGTCGACCTCTTTCCTTCAAGATTCCATCCAGTAGGTTCGTCGCCTCAAAAGATGGCGTCACATTTGTGGAGCGCAAACTGCAGAGATCGCAAGGTCAGAACGCAGGGTTTGTCTTCGAACTCCCGAAAATGTTTACAATGATCCGAAAAACTGCTACAGGAGCAGTCTCAGACCACACTCTATCTAAAAGCTCCACCAACCCATTGGAGCCTTCTGTGCCCTATCCAGTGACGTCCACCTACCACCCGCCCCGTTCGCCTTGTCCGCAGAGTAGGGCCAAGGCGCGAGCAGTCATTGACGACTCAGAAAACAACAGACATCAACAACGAAGAAAGGGGACACCTTGTTCAACCGGACAGCAAGGGAACATGGGCTATTTGTTAGGACACCCAGAGTCTACCGCTATTCGTCCACGCCTTTCCAACCACATAACGCGGCTCAGTGCGACTCCTCCCACTCAGATGGTAGAACAAAGGGGACACTATAAAAACCAGACGACACAGGGACTTGACCTCTCTATTAGAAGCCAACCCACGGTCCCACCATCTCTCATTCGCACATTGCAATCACACAACTGACACAAACCACAAGGCCACACTCACACCCCAAAAGCCGTATCAATTGGAGCCACTTAAATTGCTCCATGTTCCGTGAATTAGACACAATCTGAGGAAACTGTCACTTTTCTCCTATCCAATAAGTCATCTACACACCGGATGAAGGAAACTAGAAGTCATTCGTAATGCTACAGTGCAAAGCGGTCCAAACTTCAGTGAAAATGGCTGGTGCGAGACAAGTCCGAGCGGTAAAAATCCCAATTTCTCACAATCTGAACTAGTGAGGATTATGCGCGACAACGCGACAAAAGAAGCATTACCTTAAATTAAGAACAGCATGACGTACACATGAACACCTCGATTTTCCATACATCCGCCTAATGCTGTACTCACAAGAAAAGTGGTCGTCTCGTACCAAACAGCCACTGCATACTGTTCCACGCTGCTGGTACGGCTTCGCCTGAGTACTACGCCGCCACAGCAAATAGCGGCATTAGGAGAAATTGCGATAATTTCTACCAGTCTGACATAGGTGAGTGGGCCTAGAATGCCAGCATCATCTTATCTACAAGAGTGTAGTCCCAAATAGTAGGCCCAAATTCATTCGCCTAAATACAACACACTGCGACGCGACGCGACGCTTAGCGGGAGCAGTGGGACCTAACACCAAACATAGCTTTCTCGACGCACGTTCATTATCTAACAAGGATAGGCAATTAAACAATCACAAACTAACCATTCCAACTCCGAAGACACGAGAAAGGTACTGCAGAACCCAAACGCTCGCCCCTTTCAATCCATAAGCACTCCCGAATCCACAATAAAAATTGCCAGAACATATTCCGCTTTTCTTACCGATTCGATGTCTCCGTCTGCGAGTCTATTAGCAAAGTGTTTCGCTCTATTGTTACTCACATGCACTTAGTAGCACTTACTTGACTTTCTGCACCGTCGCCAAATAAAACTTTATCGAGCGATTCTTCATGTCATTACATATTGCATATACGCCATGTTCGCACATCTCCTCACCCTCAGCATTCGAACATGTAATCTGGTGAATGATGAATTAATGAGACGCCTCGTACACACCACCTACCTGAAGTACTTCCAAACTAATTGAAAGCACAACAACGGTGGCGTGTGAGCAGAAAATTGGCTTTAAAGGTGCCGATGACACGGCGAACTGGGAGTGCGGATGTGGTGCCGGTGCGGGTGAGTCCGAAAGTCGTGAGTAAATGTGGAAAGCGATGTAAATAATGGCCGAGATGGCGAGTTCACCACGGACTAGCGGTGTCGACTTGGCATCAGATGGCACCGATGGTGTCTTCATGCCGGCTTTGGGTAGGATATTCTCAACTTAAGATAAGTAGGAAACCCGCTGAAGGCTTGTGTAATGAACAATCGCATGCAGCTCGCTTGCCGGCCACCTCTGAGACGAATCGCCTCATAGTCTATCCATCAGTCGAATCTCGTGGTGAGCAGCCACCACTTGGGCCTTATGTCCCACTAGAATGCACACACACACACACACACACACACACAACACACACAGTTTCGGCAACACTTTTCCCTCGGCGTTAGAGATCTCGAGACGACTGCCGTCTTCATTTGGCGACTGGAGGATTGGGCTAGTGTTTAGGCTGACGGCAAGACCACGCGAATTCTCACATTATTCTCCTCGGCGTTCAGCGGTGACGTTGAGCAGGAAAGCTGAAATTAGGTAACCCAAGAATGTACAAATTGCACGCTTCAATCGTTATGCGTTGATTGTGAAATGTGAGAGTGAGTACCTTCCTCGTCTCGCCACACGTCTGCCTCGGCCTGTTCTTCTCGTTGCATTTGCAGGAAGGTGAAGAAGTCGGGCGATGGCCTTGAAGTAGCAGCCAAATGGTGGTAAAGGTGATGTTCCTCCTGCGCAGGCAGTCGAAAATGCCCCCACTTGTCTTCTACTAAGCGACCACTCAGAAAAACGAGGAGCCCACTGTGAAGGGGTTATAAGAGGGGAAGATGTCTTTTGCCTGTAATTGATGCTGCCTACTTGAGGGAAAGCGCCGCTCCGATCATCACTTATTTCTCCTCACCATGTTCCCTCTTTAATCCCACCGACGCGCACTGAAGTGCATCAGACCGAACTGCGTGTGGTCATGATTTTTGTTTGGTGAAACTGCAACAGGAGTTATCGTCTTCTTTTTCTTCTTCTGCTTCTTCCGTCCCCAATGTTTACTGCGTCAGTTACTGGGGCTAAGGCACCGAGCACTAGTGAGGTGACAACTCGACTGCGGAGTGAGGGCGAGGCAGCGTTGAGGGTGGCTATGAGGCTTAATGGAGAGAAGAAGAAATCCCGTCAACGTTGTAAGCCTTCTCGGCTTCACGTCGTGCCCCGTTACTGCGACAGATTGCAATTATCACCGCCACAGATGCCACAGAAGGGAGAGGAGAAGCGGAAACTAGTGATTAGGGTAGGCGCAGTCCCGTCTTAGTCTCGTGGGAGAGGAAAAAGCTGACGATGCGAAAGGGAAATGCCACTCTCGACTTGATGTCATGGTATTAAAATGGGTGAGAGACAAGAAATATTTGTGCATAATGACAACTCACTAGTTTTTTAATGTACATCTTATCCGTTGTTTTTTGTCGCATTCCTTTACTCGGTATGCATGCTTACCACAGGGAACTATGATCGTTGGCCACCACTACTGTTTTCTTACTGATTCTTGAGAGACCTCTCAGTTGACGTTTATTCGAGAGATGAAAGAGAGTGGAGGGGGAGGGGGAGGGGGAGGGGGAGAGGGAGAGAACTAGTCGTTACGGGCCTCTTCCAGCGTGAGGATTATTTTTGAAGGTGGTGTTGCCTGCGGTTTTGGCTGGTAGGTTTGAATAGTTGTCGTCGACTAAGGCCTGATGTCAAGAGAATGTGGACCACGCTGACAGAGGGGGGCAAGTTGTCACTTGGGAGCTTCTTTTGGTGGGGTTACTAAACCCTCAGGTTTGCAAGGAACTTCAGGTACTCTCCTTAGGATTAGTGGCTTACGCAAGGCGTCTCGATTTGCGTATCATTTGAGGAGGCTCTTTTTTACCCACTTGGAGCCTCTAACACTTTCTGCGTCTTCTGATATGCTCGTCGTGTTGATCTGTTCCCATAATAATTTTGCACTTCTTGTTAGCAATAGTGTTAACAATAGCCATTGCTGAAATTCCGTTTTGTTTCATTTGCGTTTGGTGTTCGGACTGAATGGCAAATATGTGGCTCGCCACATAGAGATGCCGCTCACTGATGTGGCATTCAGGTCCACCAGCTCGGCCACATTGGCATGGGAATGTATTAAGAGCCCTATACTGCTCTTCACTTTGTTCTGCAGGCCATCCTGAACATCTCGCCTCTCAACTTTTTTAACGCACTGCTTTCCTAAAACTTTCTGATATGCCGACCTTAATCGCGCTTCTAATCCCCCTCCCCTCATCGTTGGTAGCGGTCTTTGAAGCTGCCGCTTTAGTAGAAATCGGTGAACTGAGAAGAATACTTTACCATGTATCGCTTCAGGGAAGGCTTTATGGACGTTAACAACTCTGCCTTTTTTATTCTTCCTTCTTTTACTGTCGGTTATGTTTCCTCCAATTTATCCTTTCCTTTCTACTTTACTCCAAGAAGAGGTAAACTTGTTTCGTTTACGCATACATTTGATGGTGTACAGTCATCTTTTTCTGGCAATATCCGAAAAAGATGACATCCCTAAAGGCTATTGGCTCGGCAATCTGCCAGTCGAATTAGATGAAATCGTTCAGTTCTCAGTAAAAGTGTTTGTTCCACAGTCGTGGAATGTTTAATGGTAAGTCTTTTTCTTAGCGGAGTTCAGACATCAGAGATTGTCATGGATGTTTCTTTCCTTGTAGCCATTTGGAGAGTCTCACTAACAGTAAAGTCAAAGATGGACTGCAACTTTAGTAACTTTCGCAGGCTTCTGAACTGTCTCACGTTTTATCGCTTTGGTGAAAACTTTGGGTTGTCAGTTTGCTTTCATTTGGTGGGTCTCCCGGTATTGGCCAATGCATTCTAAGTGGTTTCTTGGCAAAAACAACTGTACTACTTTGGTCCCTCACTCACTGATGTCCTCCGTTTCAGGTGAACATGAGGACGCATTCCAATCGTCAGCCATCTTCACCTTCCCCTTTAACGCGTGTCAACGCGACAGCCAAGCGATGCGGATGTGCTACTCGGGGAGACAAAAGACTTGGCGTTCATGGGAGCCCACAGTATCAGGCTCAACGTCCCCTTCATCCTCCTCTCCTCCGTCCTCCACCTCGTCTCTGCCTACTTTGAACGAGCCGCTGCGTTTCGCGCTCTCCCGTAAACACATCGGTTTCCGGGGTGTCGTGTATACTAGTAGTTTAGCGATTCCGCGGCACCATCATGTTAGAGACAGAGACAGAGAAGGAGAAGGGGAAGGGGAAGGGGAAAGGGAAAGGGAAAGCGAAAGGGAAAGGGGCGAGGAGGAGGAGGAGGAGGAGGAAGAGGAAGAGGAGGAAGACGATGAAGTGGGTGTGGAAGTGGAGGAGGGAAGCAACAGATCATCAGTGGAGCTTGAGAGCACCCTTCGGCCTGGTTCCTATTTCGTGATGGCTGGTCGTCTGGCACAGTCGGTGTCGCCACCTTCACCGAAGGTATCCGGTGTGTGGTTACTCAATCCGTGGACGGAGCGGGCGGTTGTTGACATCCAACAACCTACCTTTGCCTTACCGCCTGACTTGGATGGGTTGCTGCATCGCGCTACCGCAGTGTGTGGTGCTGTCGGGCTGGCCAATTGGACAGCCCTTCGTGCTTCCATCGAGTGCTCCAATGGTTGGCAGGAGACACAGTCGACTAGATTGCCGTCGCAGTCACTTCTGGCCCCGCCGATCATGCGATTTGCGCCTTCTCTCGGTCGAAATAGCGATGGTGGCGGCGGAATTGATGCAGGTCTCTCCGGGCCCTCTTCTTCTTCCACCGCCTCACTGTTCGCTTTCCACCACCACAGTAGTGGTGCTGGCAGCGATTCCGATTAGTCAGCTGGTTTAACATTCGTTTCCTTCCATCACCGTTTGGACTCCCTCTGTCCTGTAATATATCCACATGCCTCCTCTATTCTTCATTTCAAGGCCCCACCACCTATCTCGGTCATTGAAAAACACTTCCAAATTTTGTGTGATTTGTCCACTCAGAAGCCGCCGATTTACCAACAAAAATATTTCTTTTTTACCTCACCCTCTTCTTTCGTCGTCTCGTGGTGTTGGCGAAACTGCTGCGGTGTATGTGCCATGATAAAAGGCTTGGAGGTCGCATTGCCTTGTGTTCTGTCAAAGTTGAGTGCAGTATTCGCAAGAGGACGATTTATACGCTACCGACTCACCTCTGCCCCACGCATGTGTGCTCTCAGTCCCCAAATTGGCTTCACATATGAATCAAGATGCTTCGCCTTAATGACATTTTCAATCGCATAGCGGGCCGTTTTCTAGCTTGCATCACCACCGCCTTGGGGGCAAATGTGGTTGCTATTTCTGCAGTTTTTGCCTGCTTCGCAAATGTGAGGTGAATCGAAGTAGGCTATTGAAGGTCCTCTCTAGGTGGTGTCAGCTGTGGTCGCCTCGCTCACCACCTGCATGAAGAGCCATTTCTCTTGGACTGTGTGCATTCTTCAGTGCGGTGCGGTGCGATGCGGTGGCGGGCCTCAGACCTCCTATCTGGGCACACTGAGTGCCTCTGTCAGTAGAGAAGATGACCAAACGGGAA
The DNA here is from genome assembly GCA_017562135.1 of Dipylidium caninum. Classification (NCBI taxonomy): domain Eukaryota; kingdom Metazoa; phylum Platyhelminthes; class Cestoda; order Cyclophyllidea; family Dipylidiidae; genus Dipylidium; species Dipylidium caninum. Next base: position 1,251,079 of record QEYB01000921.1, on the reverse strand, counting down.
GAGGCAGGCGCACTGGGAGCTGCACACGAATTTCGGTAATCGGCGTAGAAGAGCGTGACAGGTGAACTCCATGGACTGATGCTGCGCAGACAAGACGACTGCAACTCCACATTAAGGTAATAATAGGAGATTTGTGAAGATGATAAAGTCCCTTACGGGGCCTCAGTAGCGACAACCGCCAATGAGGGACTTCCCCCCCCCCAAACCGAGTCTGCTTTGAAGCATCTCTGCTCCATTACTCCACGCTCCGACGTCTTTTGGCTGTACTTCCTCTAGAAGAGTTTATCGCCCTCGTGTATGGTGCCAGGCACTCCCATCGACATTGGCTTCCACCCGAAAAGTTTTCATTTAGTGTGTCCCACACCCACTTGAACGCGTCTGTCCAAGCTGCATTGGGCCATAAATTTCTGTGAGTTGAAAAGACCACAAAATTGTCCTAATCCCCGAACCAAACAATCATCTTGTTGATGAGAGCCGCGATTTTCTGACGAAGTGGGAAACATCGTCAAAGCTTTGGAGATGTGCTTGACTGTTTTCTATGATACCGGCGACTTACGTCATTTTCCACGTTTATCAGGAGTGTACATGAGAGGCGGAGGATGGCAGAGCGAGTGAGATGTGGTTAAAAATCGGGAAACATAATTCTGCCTTCAATCGCTTTAGGCTCACGTTTGCAAAAAACGTGATGACAACTTAAACGCTGCTTGTCCTCGTTTCGCCTAGATTTTGATCGAGAGAGCATTATGCTGTGCGACGAATTAATGTCACCATATTTTACTCTGCCGCGAATAAGAAATACTTCTTAAGATTGACAAAGACAGAAGTGAATTTGTTAAACTGGGGGCTGCATTGACGACCTTCTTCTCCCAGACCGGCACACGCAGGGCTGTTAGATCATTCAATGCGGTGAGTGTGAACTTCTCCGTCGGCCTCAATGACAACGCCAGTAAACCAGTCACCTTTTGCACGGGCCACTTAATATCAGCGTGGTACTCTGCTAATGCCAAAGTCACCCGTGCAAATGTCTACTTATTTACTGAGGCCGTCAGTGTTGCCTCCGGATGATTTCGTAGTTGACGCCAGCACACGAACCCAGGTGATTAACTTCAACCATGCCACACGAATTTCGTATTATTACTTGCTTATGTTTGCCACTTTTAGTCATAACCGCGTCGTTGACACATTCCCGGATGAAGTGGGCAAGTCAACTCTGTTGCCGATGTGAGAGAGGAGAGAGTGGAGTGATCCGGATAGCTCCACGGTTAGGGATCGTAACACGCAGTTCCCTGACAGTGCGACGCAAGACAATCCGCGCTCCAATAAGGGACAATGAGATGATCTACGTGACTCTTCCACATTGTTCCTTTAACGTGGTTTTTATTGCCAACAAAGGAGCTTCATTATTAAGGATGAGAATTAAGAAAGATTTCATTTGATTCCTTTTTATCACCTAAGAACTAGGTGAATGAAATTGTGTCAGATATGGAAGAAGGCGTCAAAGCAACCTCTGCATCGTAGACTAAAGGCTTTGGACTAGCAGCAGGCAGTCCGCTATGATGGCAGCCTCCACAAGTCAAAAGGTCATGGCCAATGAGAAATTGCACATGTTGTATCTGTGGCGGTGAAAAGTAAGAAAGAAGCAATTCGATTATTCATGGGTGACAACCGCGGTTGAAATCCTCTGAAGTTACTTTCCCTCTACATGCGTGGAAGGTGGATAGGAGACAAGAGAAGACACATGCGTCCCTGACGCACAATTCGTAAGTTGTTCAATCGTTTTGTGAGCCAGTACGAGAGAACGTGTTTTATCGGGCCAACCGCTCGAAAGTTACAGACATTCTCGCAGAACAGACGACTGAAGTGCAGGCTACTTGTTATTTTAGCATTTGATCTCTGCAATGGAGTTGGCCTCCTGTTAAGCGGAGACCACGAGATTTGGGTGCTACGGTCAAAAATATCTTTGTCCGGATTAGCGAGAAGAACCAAAGTGGTCTGCCCCCGTCATCCACTGACCCGTATCAGGTTGATCGGTCATTCGCGCTCAACTGCAAATGTCAACTGAGATGTTGGATGTTCTCCCTCGGGCTGATCCACTCAGCGGTGCGACAGTGATCTTACTATAATATTTAGCTTTCCTAAAATGAGAATCGAGGGTGACTTCCGAAAAGGATCGCGCGATGCCTTGGCATTTCCACGAGCCCAAATAGTGTGGAGCTTCGTGTTAACTCCATTTACCTTCCATAGTCGTGTCGATTGGAGACATCTTCTTGTTCTCGAAGCACTTGACTCATGGCATCATCACTTTTTGGGATGACAAATCTCGATTTGCACACTGATTTGTAGCGGCAGTCCAGCGGGCCGGAAGAGGTAGACAAGCAATCACAAAATACCTCAACTTAGACATACCTCCTAATATTTGTTCGCGACTCGTTATCATCCCATGAAAGTTTTTAGTGCAAGAAGACAACTCTCGCAGAGCAGCTAATGAAGTTGTAGTTAATTGAATCACATGATTGTGTGGGTGCAGCTGAGGGAAAAGACGACGGCCTGTGTAAGAAACCACTCGTCCATTAACCACACAGAACCAGCACATATAAACACGCATTGTAAAGTGTGAATTTCCACCAGGACGGTTCGTGGCTCCGCGTGGTGCCAAACACAAAATGGTGAACCTCCTCCCGCTCAACCTGTGGAAGTTGACTTAGCGTGACGGTGAGTGTGCAGCTTAAGCGGAAGACAAATAGCGGAGCAAAAGGTCACTCGTCACAATGGGCGCTTCATCAGGAGCCACTCACCAGCCGCCCTCATCTTCAACTTGATGTGCTCGTTGACGACAGAGGATCGTACTCCAAACGCCTTTGAAGCGACTTCTGACCGATGGTCTGCCCCCCGGGATTGAAGCATTGACGTTGTAATGTCGGTCCTTGTCCGAAGTTTGAGTTTCGTCGATTCTCTCTGGTGTGAAAGGCCTTCTATTAACATTCTCCTCCTCCATTTTCGATGCTAAATCTACAAAATTAACAAGCCGTCTTCATTGCCACATGTCAAGGAATTGTGTCGTTTCTAGACTGAGGACTCGTGTGTTTCGCTGCCGTCTAGACACTTGCAGTTTGGCTGCCACCTCGACGGTATGCCGTTCATGTGTTTAGCCAAACCAAACGTTAAACCATACACACTGCCTCTGTGTGATTAAAACGACCCACACATCAGTCTCCAGCTTACTTTGCTTGATGCCTTCTTCATCAGAAAATGGAGGCTGTTTAGAAAATAATAAAAACTCGTCAACTCACCCCGATCTCACCTTCGTGGTGTTTTGTGGCGCAACCTAACTGGAGGGGGTTTCGGTGGCAGTTGACTTGAAGGAGAGGGAGGAGAAGACTGGAAGGGAGCTAGCAGGTCGGGCAGTGATCCTCGTCCATGGCGGGCGTGGGAGCGAAGCAGCTGCGAGAAAACACTTCTTCCTCTTCTCCCCCTCACCCGGGTGAATGTTTGTGATGAGGCCCTTTCCCGTCTGGCACAACTTCAGTTCCAGCACACGTGGCCTCATCCAGATAAGAATAAGACGCATCAGATTGCAGGTTGCCTTGGTGTGGTCTCAGTAGGGTGACGTGGTAGCGGCGGAGTCAACGATGATGGACTCGCTAGCACTACACTCTGGTCCAAACAGCCGATGCATCTGGCTGGAACAGTGGAATTCGCCGCCAGCATTGTTACTCGAGACAAAGTGACCGAGCGATCCAGCCATTAAGTTAACCGATGGAGAAGAGAGAGGGCGAGAGACATTTGGACAGTTCGGAGGCAGGACGTAGCAGAGGTTGTATTCTGCGCCTCCTACGAGATGCATCGGCAGGTGGAGCGAGGTGGTGTGAGGTGTGGAGGTGTTGCCCGCCGCCAGCGTACTCGTAGCCCAACCGGTAGCACGGGAGAGCGATGTGGCCTGCCCACTTTTATACTGCCACTCCCATCATTCACCGAGATTGCATCAAATTAGTGGACCTCCGAAGTCACGGCTTGCACACATCACCTCGTCCATTTGCCCATATCGTCTTGCCAGCAGCGATTGGCCTCTAACGCTTCGACTCAGCTTCTCGTGGCTCATTTGGGGAATGTCATTGCTTGTCACCTGCACCACGTGCATGACGTGTTGTGGTGATCCAACTGGCGTCTCTTTTCCCCATGTCCTCGCCTGCACTACTCGTTACATTTCATAGTCCCGCAATTGCGTGCTTCGATCCCTAACCGTGGAGCTATCCGGATCACTCCACTCTCTCCTCTCTCACATCGGCAACAGAGTTGACTTGCCCACTTCATCCGGGAATGTGTCAACGACGCGGTTATGACTAAAAGTGGCAAACATAAGCAAGTAATAATACGAAATTCGTGTGGCATGGTTGAAGTTAATCACCTGGGTTCGTGTGCTGGCGTCAACTACGAAATCATCCGGAGGCAACACTGACGGCCTCAGTAAATAAGTAGACATTTGCACGGTGACTTTGGCATTTAGCAGAGTACCACGCTGATATTAAGTGGCCCGTGCAAAAGGGTGACTGGTTTACTGGCGTTGTCATTGAGGCCGACGGAGAAGTTCACACTCACCGCATTGAATGATCTAACAGCCCTGCGTGTGCCGGTCTGGGAGAAGAAGGTCGTCAATGCAGCCCCCAGTTTAACAAAATTCACTTCTGTCTTTGTCAATCTTAAGAAGTATTTTCTTATTCGCGCAGAGTAAAATATGGTGACATTAATTCGTCGCACAGCATAATGCTCTCTCGATCAAAAATCTAGGCGAAACGAGGACAAAGCAGCGTTTAAGTTGTCATCACGTTTTTTGCAAACGTGAGCCTAAAGCGATTGAAGGCAGAATTATGTTTCCCGATTTTTAACCACATCTCACTCGCTCTGCCATCCTCCGCCTCTCATGTACACTCCTGATAAAACGTGGAAAATGACGTAAGTCGCCGGTATCATAGAAAACAGTCAAGCACATCTCCAAAGCTTTGACGATGTTTCCCACTTCGTCAGAAAAATCGCGGCTCTCATCAACAAGATGATTGTTTGGTTCGGGGATTAGGACAATTTTTGTGGTCTTTTCAACTCACAGAAATTTATGGCCCAATGCAGCTTGGACAGACGCGTTCAAGTGGGTGTGGGACACACTAAATGAAAACTTTTCGGGTGGAAGCCAATGTCGATGGGAGTGCCTGGCACCATACACGAGGGCGATAAACTCTTCTAGAGGAAGTACAGCCAAAAGACGTCGGAGCGTGGAGTAATGGAGCAGAGATGCTTCAAAGCAGACTCGGTTTGGGGGGGGGGAAGTCCCTCATTGGCGGTTGTCGCTACTGAGGCCCCGTAAGGGACTTTATCATCTTCACAAATCTCCTATTATTGCCTTAATGTGGAGTTGCAGTCGTCTTGTCTGCGCAGCATCAGTCCATGGAGTTCACCTGTCACGCTCTTCTACGCCGATTACCGAAATTCGTGTGCAGCTCCCAGTGCGCCTGCCTCTTCCCGTTTGGTCATCTTCTCTACTGACAGAGGCACTCAGTGTGCCCAGATAGGAGGTCTGAGGCCCGCCACCGCATCGCACCGCACCGCACTGAAGAATGCACACAATCCAAGAGAAATGGCTCTTCATGCAGGTGGTGAGCGAGGCGACCACAGCTGACACCACCTAGAGAGGACCTACAATAGCCTACTTCGATTCACCTCACATTTGCGAAGCAGGCAAAAACTGCAGAAATAGCAACCACATTTGCCCCCAAGGCGGTGGTGATGCAAGCTAACAAACGGCCCGCTATGCGATTGAAAATGTCATTAAGGCGAAGCATCTTGATTCATATGTGAAGCCAATTTAGGGACTGAGAGCACACATGCGTGGGGCAGAGGTGAGTCGGTAGCGTATAAATCGTCCTCTTGCGAATACTGCACTCAACTTTGACAGAACACAAGGCAATGCGACCTCCAAGCCTTTTATCATGGCACATACACCGCAGCAGTTTCGCCAACACCACGAGACGACGAAAGAAGAGGGTGAGGTAAAAAAGAAATATTTTTGTTGGTAAATCGGCGGCTTCTGAGTGGACAAATCACACAAAAATTTGGAAGTGTTTTTCAATGACCGAGATAGGTGGTGGGGCCTTGAAATGAAAATAGAGGAGGCATGTGGATATATTACAGGACAGAGGGAGTCCAAACGGTGATGAAGGAAACGAAATGTTAAACCAGCTGACTAATCGGAATCGCTGCCAGCACCACTACTGTGGTGGTGGAAAGGCGAACAGTGAGGCGGTGGAAGAAGAAGAGGGCCGGAGAGACCTGCATCAATTCCGCCGCCACCATCGCTATTTCGACCGAGAGAAGGCGCAAATCGCATGATCGGCGGGGCCAGAAGTGACTGCGACGGCAATCTAGTCGACTGTGTCTCCTGCCAACCATTGGAGCACTCGATGGAAGCACGAAAGGGCTGTCCAATTGGCCAGCCCGACAGCACCACACACTGCGGTAGCGCGATGCAGCAACCCATCCAAGTCAGGCGGTTAAGGCAAAGGTAAGTTGTTGAATGTCAACAACCGCCCGCTCCGTCCACGGATTGAGTAACCACACACCGGATACCTTCGGTGAAGGTGGCGACACCGACTGTGCCAGACGACCAGCCATCACGAAATAGGAACCAGGCCGAAGGGTGCTCTCAAGCTCCACTGATGATCTGTTGCTTCCCTCCTCCACTTCCACACCCACTTCATCGTCTTCCTCCTCTTCCTCCTCCTCCTCCTCCTCCTCCTCCTCGCCCCTTTCCCTTTCCCTTTCCCTTTCCCCTTCCCCTTCTCCTTCTCTGTCTCTGTCTCTAACATGATGGTGCCGCGGAATCGCTAAACTACTAGTATACACGACACCCCGGAAACCGATGTGTTTACGGGAGAGCGCGAAACGCAGCGGCTCGTTCAAAGTAGGCAGAGACGAGGTGGAGGACGGAGGAGAGGAGGATGAAGGGGACGTTGAGCCTGATACTGTGGGCTCCCATGAACGCCAAGTCTTTTGTCTCCCCGAGTAGCACATCCGCATCGCTTGGCTGTCGCGTTGACACGCGTTAAAGGGGAAGGTGAAGATGGCTGACGATTGGAATGCGTCCTCATGTTCACCTGAAACGGAGGACATCAGTGAGTGAGGGACCAAAGTAGTACAGTTGTTTTTGCCAAGAAACCACTTAGAATGCATTGGCCAATACCGGGAGACCCACCAAATGAAAGCAAACTGGGGACAACCCAAAAGTTTTCACCAAAAGCGATAAAAACGTGAGACAGTTCAGAAAGCCTGCGAAAAGTTACTAAAGTTGCAGTCCATCTTTGACTTTACTGTTAGTGAGACTCTCCAAATGGCTACAAGGAAAGAAACATCCATGACAATCTCTGATGTCTGAACTCCGCTAAGAAAAAGACTTACCATTAAACATTCCACGACTGTGGAACAAACACTTTTACTGAGAACTGAACGATTTCATCTAATTCGACTGGCAGATTGCCGAGCCAATAGCCTTTAGGGATGTCATCTTTTTCGGATATTGCCAGAAAAAGATGACTGTACACCATCAAATGTATGCGTAAACGAAACAAGTTTACCTCCTTCTTGGAGTAAAGTAGAAAGGAAGGGATAAATTGGAGGAAACATAACCGACAGTAAAAGAAGGAAGAATAAAAAAGGCAGAGTTGTTAACGTCCATAAAGCCTTCCCTGAAGCGATACACTGGTAAAGTATTCTTCTCAGTTCACCGATTTCCTACTAAAGCGGCAGCTTCAAAGACCGCTACCAACGATGAGGGGAGGGGGATTAGAAGCGCGATTAAGGTCGGCATATCAGAAAGTTTTAGGAAAGCAGTGCGTTAAAAAGTTGAGAGGCGAGATGTTCAGGATGGCCTGCAGAACAAAGTGAAGAGCAGTATAGGGCTCTTAAATACATTCCCATGCCAATGTGGCCGAGCTGAGTGGACCTGAATGCCACATCAGTGAGCGGCATCTCTATGTGGCGAGCCACATATTTGCCATTCAGTCCGAACACCAAACGCAAATGAAACAAAACGGAATTTCAGTAATGGCTATTGTTAACACTATTGCTAACAAGAAGTGCAAATTATTATGTGGAACAGATCAACACGACGAGCATATCAGAAGACGCAGAAAGTGTTAGAGGCTCCAAGTGGGTAAAAAAGAGCCTCCTCAAATGATACGCAATCGAGACGCCTGCGTAAGCCACTAATCCTAAGGAGAGTACCTGAAGTTCCTTGCAAACCTGAGGGTTTAGTAACCCCCACCAAAAGAAGCCCCCCAAGTGACAACTTGCCCCTCTGTCAGCGTGGTCCACATTCTCTTGAATCAGCGCCTTAGTCGACGACAACTATTCAAACCTACCAGCCAAAACCGCAGGCAACACCACCTTCAAAATAATCCTCACGCTGGAAGAGGCCCGTAACGACTCGTTCCCTCTCCCTCTCCCCCTCCCCCTCTCCCCTCCCCCCTCCACTCTCTTTCTCTCTCGAATAAACGTCAACTGAGAGGTCTCTCAAGAATCAGTAAGAAAACAGTAGTGTTGGCCAACGATCATAGTTCCCTGTGGTAAGCATGCATACCGAGTAAAGGAATGCGACAAAAAACAACGGATAAGATGTATATTAAAAAACTAGTGAGTTGTCATTATGCACAAATATTAGAATAAGTCGGCTCACTTGTTTCCCCATTACCATCTCCAGCAGCAGCGTTATGAACACTGACCAGATTGTAGGCACGCAAAATGAAGTTGGGTGAAGGGAGGGTCTCAAATTGCACAGAATAGTTGCCACAGACGGAAGCCGAAGCTGGTCGCATGCGGATGAATTGACTACCTTCGGCAGAATCCAGGGTGCCGTAGAGCCAACGCTCCCCTACACCCTGAGCCGTCGCATGGGGCATCGGTTTGAGAACTTTGCGGCTCACCACAGAGCCCTGATCCATCGCTTTGGGATTGTATTTAACCCATTCCCATGAAGGTGCATCAAAACGGTAGACGCAAAGCACCGTCCTCATGCACAACGTGAAGGAGCAATAGACTACCAAACCGTCCGCGGTGAAAACCACGCCTACAGCGTGCGGTAGTGAGAAGGTAGACAAGGAAGTTGTAGCCCAAGCAAAGGATGCATGTTTCAGATCTAGATCAGGCAACCACTCGGCTTGCAAAGTGGCAAGATCCCACACCATTCCTTTCAGAGTGGCTGTATTGATCTGGTGAATGAAAAGGAAGACTAGATTTTGGCTGTTTGCAGCCTCCGCAGTGCAGAGGTGGATTGGGTTACTCTCACTCGGCTCGAAAAGAAGGGTGCGCTCCACAAAGAGGGGAGCAGGGCAACTCAATACTTTACCGGTGAGGAGATTGAGGAAGTAAAAGATAAATGAGGGAGGGGAGTTTTGACGCGCAACAAGGATAAGAGTGGGTAGATCAGCGCGCGGACGAAAAGCCGTTGGTATAAGAGGTAAATAGTGTACCAAATGGGTGCAGAGAGTGGTTTGAAAATGAGAGTGTAGGTTGCGAGAGAAGATCAATTGGACAAAAGTGAGACAACGGTTCAGGGTAGCGTTTGCAATCACATGTTGCGGATACTCCTCCAGTAGATCAGCTAGCTTTCGTAAACCGGCAGGTGAAAGTAGACCGAGACGGAGTGAACGAACAAGAGAGAGGAGGACTTCGTTTATGTGATTATCCTCAACTCGACACCGTTTGGGCGGGCTGTGAGAGTGCTGAATCCATTCGCAAGCACTATAGAGTATCTCGTCTTCGCTGAGCAAAAAAACCTTGTCTGAAGACAGTGTTTGCAGCACTGATTTGATCAAATGGGACTGTGAAATGTCAAGATGAACAAACTTGGAGTCAATAAATACTATAGGGTAACGGTAGACAAATCTTAAGAGGGGTTTCCTCAGACATTTCAAACGGTCGTCGGAAAGAACTGGAACCATCTCAGTAAAGATATTGCAATCATGGCGGCGCAAAAAACAAGGAGAGTGAAATTGGGCTACGTATTGAAGAAGGTGCCGAAATAAAATCTGCAGCTTAGATTTGAACCGGGGCATCTGCAGGTAGTCAGCAATGGAGGCAGCCTCCACAAGTCGCCTCATATGCTCCTCCTTTTTGCAATCGGATAAAATCGATTGTGCGTTGCTGCCCTGCGGAGACTCGACGTTACTGGTAAAAAGGTCATTATCGGCGAGGAAATGCTGCAAGTGTAGTAACTGACGTGGTGAGAACTCAGAAAGAAAGAATTCGCCAGAGCGCGATTCCGACATGCCACTTTGCAGAGCAGCTTTGAAAAAATGACTTGACTCGATTAGAATTTTTTGAGGTATCTACAATGTTAAACAAACCAGGCTAGTGTCACCCATAAGAAAAATGAGCATTTACAAGAATATTAAATTGTAAGAATAGTCTCTATGAGAGTACGAGCGATCAATTTGTATATATAATGCTTGATGAAGTGTGAAATGCAAATTAGGGCGGGGAGTTTACACCATGTCTCAGAGGTCATAAGTTGTGAGCAAGGCAGCACTTCGGAACATTTACAAAGTGACTTGGGCTTATGCAGGTTTAACCCTAATGTTCCTCAACATAATTGAAGGCCTATATTATTGCATTTGCAATCAATTAATCTTTAGGTAGCACAAGCTTAAAACAACTATATAAAAAATGAAATCACATGGGAGGAGGAACAGAGTGACTTACACTGATACTAAAGTCATCCGTAAAAATGCTGACGAGTTTGGTTATATCATTTCTGTCATCTACGGATGATCGCATAATCGACACTACAGGGCGGGTGCTTTCAGAAGGATAACCCCATGAATTAGCGACCTGAGAATGTACCCATGGGTTTTTTTAGGGTGAAGGCTGACAAACCACGTACTTCGGTGACATAGCTTATAGACAAAAGAGAGTATACTGGTGAAAAGTTTTAAGAAGGACTAAAATAAACGTGCAAATTTATTCTGCTAAGTTTTTAGGTGTATTGTTCTAAGGGCTAGAACAGTTTAATAGATAATTAGCTCCACGGTCTACCGACCCATTCCGCATTATTATAATGTTATTGCAGTTATTTGTCCTTAATTAATCTCGGTTTATGAGTCTCTATCAGCTTAAAATGTTACGTTTGTTCGTCAACCATAGTTCTTGACATCAGGACTGCAGCCTGAAAGCGATCTCTCACTTTTCACGTCACTCACTACTGCTATTAAACGCGGTAGTTGAATACGTAACTGGTATTACGGAAAGCAGACCAGCCGATCTGATCACGTCTAAAGTTTGGAAACCAACACACACGATGCTAAGTCTCAACGGTGCGACCCGAATCAAATCAATTTAATCACTGTATTTCTGTCGCAGATTGTTCTCTGTTATCACTAACGTTCTCTGTCTTCAAACTACACAGTCCTCTCTCATCAGACAAAGCGTGTCAATATTTGCACCTTACGTTCTATTCAAGTTATTTGAAAGTCAAGTCGGAGCCGTTTATGGTTAGAGTTATATTTTCTTATTTATGTGCTTACCACTCAGAAGACAAAAACACGAGAGGAGGAAGAGAGAGTTGTCAGTACAAAATCCACCCTATGCCATCGGTGATCCCGATTCCGACAATAATCAATTAAAGGATACAGAAACTCTTCTATATTAACTTCGGTTACTGCTGCCAACAGCGTATTAATTCATATCATTGTTTTAATCTTAAGGGGAAGAAGGAGTAAATGATACACTCCATCCCTTTCAAAAGGAATTAGTATCATTTTTCTGCAAAACTTTTCCCACTGCCAGGTGTACATAGGTTCCCACAATTGTGTCATTATAACCCATAAACCAAACAATGTATTTGGCGTAGTATCATAGTAACCCATTTCCCTTTCAATATGCCTCACGTCTTTCACGTCAAAGCAAATCTAAATATGACAATATAACGGTAAAGTTGTTAAATTTCATTCTTTCTACTCTCCTAAATCGTAAAGGATCAGCCGACAGGGAATGAATCTAGTAACAACGCAGAGAAGAGACTTAGAGAAGTTTAAGGCAAACTACAAGCAGAAAACTTTCGCGACAAGTCAAAACAATGCTTTTCTACTCAGTTAAACTTTTACATTTTGTTAAAATGCGATTTTAAGGTTACAAGTCCGAGGGCTAGCGATGACTTATTAGTGACAGGAAATACTTCCCTCCCTTTGTATAGAGTATTGCGTAGGTGTTTAACACCAATGATGACTGCTTCTTCTTCAAGGTGACTTTGCCGTGGGTAGGTCATTGGCTGAAATTGGACTTTAGGACTGATGATTTTTCGCCAAATATAAATTCGTCCTTGTCACTCTCCGCAGATGCACTCGCTTGCTTGCAAATCGCTTCGCAAGAGATATTGACTAAGCCATTATGCTGAGGGATTCTGACTTGTCTCGTTCAAGACAAAGCCCTTTCGGACATTTGCCTACTATGAAGTTTGTTTATAATAACTTATCGAGGAAAGAAGACATGAAAAATGCTCTTTCCCAAACTTCCTTTGCGCTGCCGCCGCGGTAGCTTTTCGCGTCTCTTCTGCACCCAAAACAAAATAAATGGATGAACGTGAATAAAATTGTTACATGTGTAATAAAGGGATCTGAAAGTCCAACAAAGTGCACTCACTAAACTGTTACAGTGAAGACAACAAAATCAGACCGTTAGCGTAGAGAAAAATTAAAAGAACCCTCAATTCTGTCCCCCACCTCCCCTTCCTCCCCTATCAATTTGGATGATAGATGTCGTTTGTGAAAGCAGGAATTTTTGGCTTACTTAGAACACCTGTGTGTTTCATTAGCATTATGTACAAAGTGCCGCCCACTTATCCCCCAAGCACCTTAAGAATTTTGAATAAAATATAGTTAATCTGAGCTTCAGAACATGGAGATGGGTTCTGGCGTCTGAGAGCGTCAAAGATTCGTGAATGAGATAGTAAGTGGAGACTACCTAGTCGACTTCTCCCTCTTCTCTGTTGGTCGTAGATCTTTCTTTCTAACAGGAACGGGTGACTTTTAACTCTGCACAAAGGTGTGACCGAGGGGAGGAGCATGCGTTCCTCGAAGCCTACTTGATGCAGTATGCCTGCGCTAATGCTGACCTTGATCAAGTGTTTGAGGTCCCCGTAACAACCGTCACGAGGTTTGGGGACTGGTCAACTGAGGAAATTTTAATTCCAGCCAGTCGCTGACATGCGCAAAACCTTGGCTGTAGAGCGACATCCGGTTCTGGACGCTAATTCCTCAGAAGGCATACCTCGAAAAGATTATTGTATTCAAAATTATGAACTGAATTTCCTCAAAACAAAAACGTTCCTAGTAGGGCAGCTTCGAAGGCAAGTCCCCCGAGAGACAATCGCATGTTCGGGAACGATAAGGTGACGATATACTGCTTGTATGATGGTTTTATCTGTGGTTTTCGAGCGCAGCCTAGCAGAAGGGTCTCGGTCGGAGTGTTAAAAGCCTCATCACTTTGTGCAATATTTCATAAGAGCTAGAATACTTTAAAGCAAAAGTAGGCAGGGCAGTTGCCATCCTCGCTGGTATTGAATATAATGTCTGCTTGGAGATTATTTTTACCTTTAACGATAAGGACCTAACATTCTAGTCAATTAACAGGGCTGGAAGTTTAAATAAATAAACTACACAGTTCATGTAATATTAAATATGTCAGAAGGGACGTGTTATCCTCCATTGTGTCATCCATTCGCTTGTGTTTTCAGTGCAGCCACTTCCCAATGTTTTGGGGGGAAATGAGGGAAAAAAGGGTCACCAGCGCATAAGATTCTGACATTCAGTCACAGCGCACGTTACGTCCGGCCAGTCTTGCAAATGTCACTAGCTATTCGATGAGGACCCAATAAGCGGAGCGTGGGCGCCGCCATATCCGGCTCATATATATATCTTAACCGTCTTCATGTATGCTTCAGAAATCTGGAATGTTCTGACAGGAGGAAGCCACCGTTTCTGTTGTAAAAATCACGCCGTTTTGAAGTCTACTTGGATTTGCGGACATGACGATGAAAATGGGTCGCAAATACTCACCAACTTCTCGTTTCTTCCCTCTATTGGGCGCACAATAGCCCGTCAGTAGGCAACTGAGCTGAAGCAGCCCAGCAGCTCCGATGACAACTTCAAACGAGGACTTTCCATAAAACCGTCGATGCCTGACACGCAGACGATGGTCTCAACTGGCATTCAACCGCCTCATTGGGAGTTACTAGTCACTTTTAATCCACGCAAATAAGGACGCAAAAGGAAGTGACAATGAGAGCTTGACTTGTCGATACCACCTCTAAGTGTTAATTGCGAGTTCAGGGAGAGAGAGGGACAATCAACTTCACTTAACCCACATAACAGTTAACTCGATGCAGCAAGAGAACTCTTCAATCTCTTCACAGTCTCGTTAGCGAATGTAAAAAGTCTGAACGCTGGAATTCATTAAGCAGTATTTATTAATTTCGTCATTCTAGGGATTGTGAATATTTGCGTTTGGACGACAGCGGCAGCATCAAATGAAAAATAAACAATTTTTATCATTAATGTGTTTGGGTCAAGGAAGGAGGTATTTGTAATAATAGCAAATATTTACACAAGCACATGTAATGAGAGACAGCGAATGCAAAGAAGTGAAAGAACGTGATTTTATTGCTTCAAGCTAGCAGTGGCGATTGAAAGACGAGAAGAAAAGTCAGTAGAGGCCAGAATCCTGTTGCAGGAGAAAAAGGGCATTGTTAGTTGTGGCGTCGTTTCCTCGTCCACCGACATCGCCTTTACTGCTACCCAAGTGACATGTGTCTGTAGGCATCGGCCATGGGTCAAAGTTGGCATTTGAGGCTGCAGTGGACAGTTCGACGCAGCTGGAGGCCGCGGAAAACGTGAGAGAGGATGATGAGACGGAGGAGAGAAACTTCCATGTCAATAAAGAGGACGATGAACAAGTGGAGGGAGAGGCAGGCGCCGAAGCTGCTGACGTCGATCTTTCGTATTCACTCTCGTTGGTGGTCTTTGAAAGATAACGGTGATAAGCCTTCGCATGCGTGGCCGTGGAGGACTAAAATATAAAAGCAGGTCACTTTCTTCTCCCCTTTTCAATTCTACGGTCAAAGTAAGACCGTTATTTTTTCAAACGCCTGTAAAATAACTGAGGTGGATGACAAGAAGCTTGTATGACCCTCTGGTGTTTACACAAGTAGAAAGCTTTACCTTGTAGGTCTGACCAAGGCATAAACCCTTGCCTAAAAGATGTGTAAGCGAAAAAAAACTACGAGTTCCACGAAACAACTAAACGTTTATCAATATACTTACTAAAATTTTACCAATTTTAAGATCCACA
This sequence comes from Dipylidium caninum, assembly GCA_017562135.1. Lineage (NCBI taxonomy): Eukaryota > Metazoa > Platyhelminthes > Cestoda > Cyclophyllidea > Dipylidiidae > Dipylidium > Dipylidium caninum. The sequence goes on along the minus strand of QEYB01000921.1, from coordinate 1,235,695 downwards.
AAAGTCAAAGTTTAGCGTATATCAAATACAGTCCCAGTCCCCGCGGATATAAACCCCAATGATATGGAAAAAAAGGTGAACACTTGCGGCTATTGTATCGCCGAGTGCTTCGAAGTTGTTGTCTAAACTCGCGCTCCATCAGTGATCTTAAGCACAACTATTTCAATGTTCTAAATTGCCTTTTCCACTAGGGTAAGAGGGTAAGATCCATTAGCAGCACAAAACTGACACGATGGAAGCGCTAACTCAATATGGGACAGATTAAACAATTTTTCAAAAGAACCTATACATGTTAAGGCATTATGTTTGCTTGAAAAAGACAACCTCTATCTCCACTTGTCCGATTTGCATGAACCATGAACTAGTCATATTATATCTCGCAATGTTATGACAACATGCGTATCACGCTTCGATGAGGACTGTCACTGCGTTGGCAAAATGACCTAACGAAGATTATGGCGAGTGGGGGAGGGGAGGAAAAATCCAGAAGTAACTAAGCCATAATTAGAGTAAAACCAGCAATAATCTCCACAGTTAGTGTGACCCAACTCGTGGGCAAGCTTTTGAACAGCCTTAGCCAACCTATCCAACCCCCTTCCCCTCACCTCCCCCTCCCCCCGGTTTATAATTCAACCAAAATTACCAAGGTGAGAAGCCAGCCATGGCATTTGAGCAACAACTGGAAGCTGTTCAAGAGAAAGGAAAAGTGAACATTTTGATAAAGGGCAACTTGGCGAGCAATAAAATGTCATGACTTAATTGCTAACGAGGGGTTTCAGTGGTGAAGTAAAAGAGAACTTTAGGTTGGAACATTAAGGTGAGAAAATGTGCTGATTAAGAGTTACCAATGACTGTGGTGAAGAATCGCAGAGATTCTAAAGAAAATTTCAGCGCATTTTTTCCAGGTCGTCGCCAATTTTTACTCGGTAGTTAGAGGAACAAAACTTTTAGCTTTTAAGTCCACTCAAGAGGAAGACAATAGGTAAACTGGGTGGTTTTCATACCAATTAGCAGCTTAGGCCTAACTACAAGAATTTTAATCTTTCAGACCAGGTAGGACTCCCACGTAGTGAATAGACGATAAGAGTGAGAAGCGTCTCATTGCGACGAGAACGAGTGAAAGGATAATCAAAGTAAATAATCTGGTAAGCTTCCTACACTACGAATAGGAATAACAAATGACCCAAAAAATTCAGTAGCTGAAGAACCAAGATTGAGTTATCAAATGACAAGATGGAAATTGAAGGGAAGGATTTTAAGATAGGAGATATGCAACTGATCACAAGTTTCGCTTAAATTCCCCTTAAATGCTGAACAATAATCCGTATTTCGTAGACAATGTAGAAAACGACATTTGTGAAAGTGACAACTCAGTTAACTTCTACGCTTTACTCTGATTACCACTAAATTTATAGCCTTTGTTGAGGTTCCGTGGGACTAGTTAAAAGGAAAAGGAGGAAATCAGCCAGGCTTCTGATAAAAAATGGGTGGCACGACATTCTGCGAAGCAGTAATAAAACGATAAATTCGTCTTAAATAAACACAATACATCGGTGGGAAGGTAGGAGGCTGGCTGTGAAACAAAGGCATCTAAATACTTGAACATCAGCAAAAAAACAGGCTTACTATACCAAGGGGAGTTGTTAAGAAGGATTCTATTGGAGGTTCGAATGACTGTAATCAAAGAGGGACTTAGTCGAGTAGAAAAGATGGTCACCGGCCACGCCAGGAAACTCTAGAGAAGTCGGGGAAGTAGTCAAACATAAGGCTGACCAGAGTCCGAGCTGTTGGAAAGAAGTGTAAAAAAAGGCACAAATTGGTAAGCAACTATGAAGCAAAACGCGCCAAACCTTCATGATACGGCGTGCGGTTATATTTAACCTTTATTAAGTCAGAGAGGCTGAGAAATGACCACTGACGAAGAGAAAATAATCATCTGAACACTAATAGTAAACAAAATGAGAGATTTTCTGAGAAGCTATTAAAACGAATGTAGTCGATGTATAAAATGGGAATCGTTAGGGGAGAGAGAAGAAGAACTGTCAAATGTTGCAATTAACCCGCTATAAATCGCTGAATGAATCGAACAAGACCGGTAGATATCAACAAAAAGCAATCGTATACAAACATTAAAATAGCACCTTCCTCAACATTTCATTCAAAGAATGTGCAAAATTTCAATTGTTAATATAAAAAAGGAAATATTTGTCTTGACAGCGTAAATTTCCCACAGAAGGATAAATGGAAGTCCCTGAGGCTCGTTGCACATATCAGGTGTTCCTATGACATTTTAAGGAACAATATCACGGAATAAGGAGGCTGAAATGTTTTTAGTATAAAAGCGAGGAGGTCGATGGTGAAAGTCCATAAAAGAGATTGAAGTAGAAAACCGAAGTTATTCACAGTGACATGATGACATGTTCAGTTTGCCATTCAAACGATTGAAGGGAGTGGTAGAATCAAATGCCAGAAGGATAATTCCAGCTGCTCAAAAAGGGGAACCTACCAAAATTTCAAGGGTGGCGTCGGATAATGAAAGATACAAAGATACATGTTGAAAGGAGAATAAGAGAACGAAAATAAAGTCTGGACTAGAAACAAAATTGGCACTCGGTTACACATACCCTTGTGAGGGAGGGAAGATGACTAGTTGAGTGTGGCCGCCGTCGGGAACGATATTGGCGACTGTGATCACCCGAATTACGATTCTGACGGGTGGAGGCATCAGAGGAAGCATCAACTAGAGAGGAGCATGGTAGATCGAAGAGGATGCCGCCTCCGCCACTATTCAAAGCACCACCGGCGAGGGCGGAGGAAGGAGCGGCAGAGAGGTGTTCGGCGCGAGCCTCCGCACTCACCGGAAGCACACGGAGGTGACGAGCCAGGCGGGGGGTCATGCGTCGTCGCTGACCACCGGCCGTTACATATAACGCCACGGCCTCGCCGAGAGTGAGAAGGTCGAAGTAGTAACGCGCGTACACTGCCGGCGGCACACCCGTATTGAACTGGAGGAGACTCAGTGTGTGGCGCTCTAGATCATTTCTGTAAATTAAGGGTAAGATGGAGTCGCCTAACCTTCAAACGATATACTCAAATAGGAGACAAAAGTAAAGAAAGGAAGAAAGCACAATCATCGCAAACGATTAAGTGATGGGATCCCAACCGTAAACAACTACCATTCAGAAATCAACGAAATCTTCGTGCTATGCCAGTGGTAATTTCACGAAGCAGTCCAAAATATGCTAAGGCTTTGTAATTCTGGGGAAATTTTGTAAGTCCTCTCTCGACACCATATAAAAACCTATTTTAGCTCAGTTCATTGTTTTTTTCGTCTGGAAATCATTCCACCAGCTAAAAAATTTTTTCTGTTCAATGGTTACAACGTATAAACAGCATCCATTATTAAGATGCGTATTGTTTAGAAAGCAAATCGCAACCTTTCACACTGCCCAAATTAGCGGTCACACACAGTCTCCCCGTTAAACAACCTTGATAATAACTATTTTCCGTTTCAAAATACCTGTAAAACGTGGTCTGAATAGCAATAAAATTAACCGCGGAGGTGGAGAAAGTATCGAAAAGTACCAGGTATCACATCCCTTTTCCCAAAGTGTATTCTAATTTCCGTCCCCAAATGTTGTTTTTTCCAACACTAAATAATGGCAAAATATTGTAACTCGAAAATATATTTTTGAAGAAGGAGGAATTCGAACAAATTATTTTTCGACTCTAATCGAAGAATTTGATTAGACCCGAAGAGACTAGACATGGCGTAGTCTCATGTTACGCCTGCGGAAAAAGTGTCCCTACGTTTGAAGTAACACAACTGTGTCCATATTATCACCATACACGAAAGAATTTTAATACCGTAACCTCGACCGACTAGGTAGTGAAGTGGGGCATCATCAACGGCCAATTGATGGGAAGATTCATGATAATCAAACTGATCCTCGTGAAGAATTCGCAAAGGAATCCTTGAAATCGCGACTCACCAGATACGTGGATAACATTACCAGAGTTACGAATAACTCCACCTCTAAGAGTAAATGAAAGTGGCGAAAAGTCGTCATAGAAGAGCTCCAATGAATTCTAGATGATAGGAAATTGTAGTGAACTGGAAAAAAGCAAGGTTGATGGCTATCGTTACTGACAGGTGCCTCAGAACATTAGTGTCCATATTTCAAGCCGTAAATTACTTAACGGCTCAAATGTGCTTCGTCACCGTCGGTAGGAATTGGAAACTGAATGAGAGAAAGCAACCATTCAAAGGCAAGAAGACCAACTTTACTTGAATAGGATTATTTGTGACAGCAAGAGAACAGAACCATTCACTTTCTGGTACAGCTTAAACTTTTGAATAAGCAATTTTCCACAATTTTAATTCTCAAGTCCTTAAGAAGTGGAAGCAGATCCGGAATAGCAAAGTGAACAATTGCGCGAATATGTCACATAAAGCGCCCGAGTAAAACAAATGCCTCAGAAGGACTAAGTAATAGATAAAGTGTTAAACTTAGCGCATGGTCCCAGGTCATAGTGCAAAGGTACGTTACTGTATAAAATAAAAACCGTAGATTTACGTCCAAGTAGTGAGGAAGAAAAAATTCAATGTCCCCAAATTTCAGGGTAATAGAAAACATAAGCAACAGACTTTATAATGACATTTGATCGAACAACGAAAGCATATGAATCTGAAGAAGCGTTTCCATTTCAGCAATGCCCATATCGTTCACAAAGACAACGTCTTTTACCCTCGCCAAAAAACGATTAACTTTTCGTTTTTAAGTTACACAAAAAACATAGTCAAAGGAATAGAAAAATAAGGATCTTTCGATGGATCTCCACTTTTAAATGTTAATGGTCTATAAGCAGGGAGTTCACTCCCATTGTCATAATGTGGTGCAGAAATAAAAATTAAATATGGGTCATTTATCTAATAGGGTGACTAGGTTTTTAGTGGATCCGCGTCTGCACGCTGGTGTCTATGGGTGGTCACTGTTATTCTATGGTTATGTCAAATTACGAAATAAAAAACTTGAAAAAATGACAATTACTGAGCAAAGACGTGCACGATAATTAAATTGTACACTTTGGGACAGGGCAAGGAGTTTGCTCAAATAATTTCTTCGGCCCCCATTCCCCAGTTGATCAGTAGTAGCACACAACAATATACCCATCCAGGGGTTAACCTCATCGCTACACTGACATTTCAAAAAAGTGAGGAATTTTTTGTACCATGGAGGCACGTGAGGATCTCCAAGTGAGGAGTAAACGTCAACTTTTTGTACACAAATTAAAGTAAGAAACGAAGAAGAAAAGGGACCTTAGGACAACTATTAGTGAACGTGGGATGCTCTCCGCCAATAAGTCTGAGGATTTAGAGAAAAACCTTGGCCGTAAACCCTCCCCCCCTAGACCAATGGCTTCCAATCTCCATGGGAAAAAAGTACAAAACACTACGAGATTTTAAAAGGAAAAGTGAGAAGGCGGTTATGCCATTAGGTCATCTCAGAGCGCTAGTTTCGAATCTTTTGTCCGTGCGCGCGTAAGCTGGCTATTGATTGGTTGGGCAACAGCTGAACCGAGCACGCACCAATCGGTGACGCCACACCGCTGGCGTAGAGCAAATATTCACAAAATCCGCGAAAAAAAAAACCTCTTTGCCCATGACAGCATAGCAAACCAATACTTTCCTTCACTTTCGGCGCTAATATTTCAGTGACTACGCTACGCAACCTCACGGACTGCTGTCGTGGCTCTATAGTTGGTATAGATATTTCAAATGAGGGAAGAGGCTTTCTCCACCATTGGGTTCAAGATCCACAAGGTTTCTGTGGTAAGACTGGAACAGTTGTCTGGTTACAGAAATAATATCTATCAAATCTCGAAAGACCACTAATGGGGAAAGGAAGTAAGAGATAAAAACTCGGAAATGTAAAGTAATTCATGTACAAAATATGTTATAAAAAGATACAATCGACAAAATATATAATTCAAAATTGCTGAAAATGAATAAATTAGAATTTCACAAATGTAGATTTGCAAAGCCGGAATTAATATATAACCAAATGGCAACTGTATATTGAACAAGAATCCGAATATATTACCTAAATGATTGATATTGAGTTATGAGATCGAAAAGACCCGTAGGAATGAAGTTGATTTTGTAACAAGGCGTTGTCAACCAAATTCACAGGAACATAAATAATGTATTGTTTACACTTGACGAAAAACAAACCACTGGAACGTAGAGCATGACTTGCAGAGGGGTAAGTGAAGACAGTCATACAGAGAAAAAGTGATTATCCGCAATTTACTTCATATTAAACATTAGTAGGCGTTTATTGAGAAAGCAAATCATAAAGATAATTGATGCACAATGATAAGTTAATCTCAAACTGAGGCAAACAAAAAGCATTGGACCAGATATGTCGGTGCTCAAAATCGAGGGTATATGCTTATTCCTTCAGGAAACTAGCACTTTAGACCGTCTACACTGCTTCAATAACCTCATATGTGACGTGCTAATTATGGGACCGCAAACAAGACACATTAAAAATAACCATCATTTTTAGAATTCCGATAAAACAAAACAATAATCGAATACAAGGAATGCTTCTAGTTTGTAATTCACAAGTACAAAAAAACTGAACGTTAAGAACAATTTAATGGCATTGGTTTGAGGACTCACAAGTCATCCACATGCACATCTTTGAGGAGTTGACAGTAGTCGGCATTCCAGACAGCTTGATCGTCAAGAACCTTAGAAGCTATGAGAACGCATGCCAGTAGTTGGCGACGCCACGACCAACTGACAACGTACATGTCGAGACTACTTATAAGGCGCTCAAGATACACCTAAAATAAATTTATTCATAAACAAAAAAGCATTTGAACGCTCACCAAAGCGACGATTGCACTCTCAGCAGTGAGGAGGGAAGACGAGAATAAGCGGTTGAGAAAATATAAGATTTGGTGTTGAAAACGTAAACCGGTACATGGAAAATCATCGGCGACGAAATTGGAATCAATCTGGCAATAGGAAGACATGGGCTAAAAGAAAAAAGTGTATGGCTATAAGGAAAGTTGAAAATATGACATTAAAATTAGGTTTATTCAGTTAGAGACAGTCCAGACTCACGCGAAGAGGGAAGCTTAATCAGTGTCAAAAACAGGGAAAATATTAGGTCATACAAATTTGCTTTCCATAAGACAAATATATTCGAGAAACTTACAAATAGTGGATAAACTCGCTCGTCGTAAATTTCGTAAACTTCGCGGTAAACTTCGGCTGTAATGGAGCATTCGCTTCCCAAACCATAGGTAGAGGTTAGACTAGGTGATTGATCAGAACGGAATTTAATGAGAGGATCATGATCAGAAGAATAAGCAGATTTAAGGTTGTTGTGGATTCGCATTCTCTCTGGTTTGATTAGCAAACAGACTGCAACGGAGATACAATGCAAAATCAGTTTAGAATCTGGTCTTGACAAACAGCCTTCACCTATGTACACAGAACCACAAGAGCTCCATCGCTGAATTGTCTTTTTAGAATGCTTTGCGTTCTCACGGTTTGCCAGGCGAAGCATCTATGTGTATGATGGGTAAAAGGTAGCCCAATTACCTTTTGCAACGAACTTTGTTTAATAGACTGCAAAATAGAGTGTAAGAAGAGCGTCGTATTAGAAGCATTTAATGAAGGGTTGAAGTCCAGGTCTAAGGAATGCTAAAGTATTCTGGAATATACCTTCAGGCTCTCGTTCGCTTATGTGTTGCACTGATGTTTCCAATGTGGAAGGCCTGGCCGCTTTCTGGCAATGGGGCAATTGATCAAAACTGGTATCATGTGGAACAACCGATGGTTGAACTGACATAACTGCAGGAGGATAAAATGCAACATGGTTTGTGAATTGAAAGCGCGACTGATAAACTGTGTCCGAATTGATATCGTCTTCAGAATTCGTGAAACTAGTCCAAGTCAAACGACAGCAGACCAGACGGTTTCCCATTTACGGAAGAAGTTGGTCAATACTTAAATACTACACTTCTGGTATTATTAAACAGGAAAAAGTAATGAGGTTGCGCTACATTGAGACAAAGGTGCGGAGGAGGCCGCTTCAAACCCAATCGCGTAACCGGCCAATAACTGGCAAGAATTTTGATGTCCGAAGCGGTGACCTTGGGCCTTATGCAATTAAAATATAACAGACCGCAAGAAATATAAGTTTCATAAAGGGAAAAATTCTTGACCTATCGTTGTAATATACGACGCTATTGGTTAACTCTCGGGTATAAGAACCATGTACCTACCAGTTCTTTTTTTACATTTTATTTAATGAAAGCAGAATTTGTGTAATTTGTAAGTCCAGATATCTAGCAAAATTTGGCGTATGGATAAAGTTTTTTAACTTGGAACGCTAAAGTCGTATTTATGCGGAGAGGCAGAAACCGTTGATAAGTACTACTCCCCCAGCTATTTAGGCAATGCTTCTTCATGGCTGATCTCTCATTTTCACTAGTGATCTCCACAATATCTCCATAATGTGTTGGAATGTGAGAGGCTTTACTAAGTCGCGAGAAGCCAAAACATTCTCATCCTCCCGACCCAACCAAACAAGGCCTCACCCAATTAGGCTTCAATCGCTCCATAGTAACCTGTACGAAATTCTCCGCACGCTCTCTCCTCACCATCGCTACTTTGTCCTAAGCTTCCGTGGCTACGAGAAAATGGTTATGAAACTCTAAAATAAGCGTTTTAAAACCCCCTCGAACTGGGTCTCATATCGCATACACCTTCTTTGTTGCTAAACCCCATGACCTGTTCATAATAACTGCACCCGGAAAAGGGAATGACAATATCTAGGATAATTGACGCTACTCGGCGAGGGTTTGTCACAAACATAACCCATGCCTTCGCTCTCCTTTATACTACCTTGAAAATAGCACTAGAAATAAATTAAGTTTCTTATCAATCCCTTTGGAATTATTCCGAAAAGCATTCACCCACGTATCCTTCTACCGATCCAAACCGAATCGTCCTTCATCGGCATGTTTTCCAAACACTGATGTTAACAAATTTTCTTAAGTGCATTATCACTCAATACGATGAACAGTCATTCTGTAACAATGGCCCCAGTAATGAACGAACGAAATCAGAAATTCCCCCAAATCGTATGTACCCTAATAATACATCAGGGCAATGGATAAAAAGGGGCTGGGAATCAGAATGAGGCGGAAGCTTGTCCATACCGTTTTCGCCTACTCATCTGGAAAAAACACATCGGTTCACTGCAAAATTGACACTATCAAACATATGAACTTTAACTTCACCTTTGAGTTGCAATAAAATGATTCAGGCTTAGAAGCATACTAACACCACCGATTTTGTTGTTGAGAAATGACGGCCACTGAAGTGTGAGAGATTAGGGCAACAAGAGCCAAGAATTAGCCGCTATTCAACGACATGCTAGACGAAGAACTCTTAAAGCTAATTGTTCAGAAGGATTAATAGCGTTAAAGCTTATACTAAAGCCCTTAAAAATTAGTGTTGTTAAGCTGTATCAACAATGGAAAGTGAACCTAAATAAGTCATCAGTGTCAAGAATAAGAAAAGCCTCTCAGTAATAATGTAAACCGCATTAGCAACACCAAATTAAACAAATCTTCGGTGAAAATACCGTGGGGTCATTAAATATCACAGTATTCGTATAACAGACAAGTGTTTTGAGGCGCTCTTGTAATTTTATGAAGGAGTCGTATCCACAATTAGCTTCATACTGAATACCTCAGGAATACGTTTCTAGATCGAAGTAAATTGGAATTTCTATTAGACCCGAAATCCTCATGATGAGGTTTCCACACCTACCTGCACTTTGAAAGTCAGTCAGCTAGGCAAAAGGAATCACCGCTTTTAGGGGAAAATCGACCATAATAGGAAAAAAGAAACTGTTCGCGAGATTCAGACAAAAAGAAAGTTAAATGGGATGTATCTATTATGGAAATGACATTTTCGCGCCATTTGGCGGACACGGTATTAATCTAAAACACTTTGAACGTCCATAATACATAAGTAAAACTCAAATTTGAAAGCCCCTGTCTCTCTACTATTCACTCACAACTTCGTAGACCATAGCCAATAAAAGAAGTTTAACTCCACAGGTGTTGATAATCCAGAGTGTCATAACAACCGTTTATAAGGATGAGAAGACTATGTGATATGTGATAGTGTTTACTATTAATCTATCAGAAGACTGTGTTTTAAGGAAGTTACCGCAAGATAATTGTAGTGAAAAACACTTTGTTAATAAAATGGCTAACTTTAAGCCTAGAGAACCCATGGCCGATGTGAACAAAGACCACAAAAACAAGCCAATCAGGCCCGACAGGAAAACTGTTTGGAGAGAGCAAAACTCCTCCAAAAAAGCTAACTCTTGATCATTTAAACAGATTAGTAGTAATAGCTCTTTGTCCCATTTTCGTATTCAATCTATGACTGATCAAATAAACTGCAGTAGGGTTAATTAAAATCACCATTCGGACAGACACCGGTGGAGCCGAAAAGATTCAGACATAAAAAAAATGAAGAGAGCCTTACCTGCATAATCGTATAACTAGTTAATTCGAATCTGAAGAAAAATTTATAATTAAGACCAGATAGGTAATCAGATGACACGAACAAGCCAAAGACCTGTCATAGGAATTTGGGGAAACACAAAATCTCGGCGATTTTAGGGTAAGCATTAAAAGTGTCTACAGACGAACCTAAACACTTACTCCAACCACTTATACAAAATACTTCCATGAACCAAACACTTTTCACCATTCATCTCAAAGCGTTCAACAAAACTCCATACACTTACACCTAAATCCACCTATTTAGAAAAATGTCACACAGACAACCTTTTCTGTGACAGAAATTTTCAAGTATTGGAGCTTCGAGGAAATCAATGTCTTGGACAATGCACCACAAAAGGCGAGCCACAATAAATTATCGGGATTATTGAATCTTATGCATTTGGTATATGGACTGAGCGACTGTATAGACGAAAAAATCTAATTTCATAGGCATTAAGAACATGCAAGAGTTTATCTCCATGGCCTCACAATTCATTATTACCGTAATACAAACTTCGCATAAGGCTAACAGACGAAAGAACCATGTAAAAGCTCACAGTCGAGACACAACCGATAATCACGATGCAAAAGTTATCAATGTAACAGTAACGAAAACTGTTGGCAGGTTATAATAAATAGGAGAGCTGTTCGAAAAAGGAAAAACAATCACAATTGCAAAATAGAGTCAAGGTATAAAGTAAAAGCGTGTCTTTTGATCAAAAGACACGTGAATTGTCATAATACCAGCCGGCGAAGATGGTGTTGCGACGCGGGATACGATGCTCAGTAGATGTACCCCAGGCGTAGAGCCAGTAAAGACAGGCGCAAACGAAAAAAATTGCACCAAATCCTACATTAAGGAGGGTTGCCCATAGCAACAGGGTGAAAGCCAATTGCACACGCCAACTTTGCGAAAACAGGCGCCACCACCACGGCTTTCCTGGCTAAAGGATATAAGGAAACATTGTAGTTGAACCCCTGTAACGCTAGACGAAAAGATTTTCTTCGTTTACCTGATAAAATTACTCGTACCACAAAACAGTAAATTATTTGGGCATAGATCCGGATAACATTTCATATCTCGATAAGTAGTTGAAACATTCATAAATTACGAAATGACAACAATCACTTCAACAGTTTTTAGGATAAACGTAAACAGGTATCACGATTTACGCTGTAAGTCGGACACAAATTGTACAATAAGGCTTTCCATACCAAGAGGTTGAAGAGTATAACGTCCCAGTTATTTAGTATTGGCGATACAAAAGGCAATTTTCTTTTGACTAAAAATTATGGAGTAATTGGTGAAACTGAAAACCAATTAACACACAAGGATACAAATACATCTTTGCTAAAAATAAAAATAATTTAATTAGAAGCATTAGTGGGGGGAATGAATCGCGTACCAAGAGATCCTGAGGGGCGGTTAAGTGCGGTGGTTTCTCGGCATCTCCCTGCTGCCCTGGGATGTCTAAACTAGTCTTGACATGTGACGCCTGCTCTTCTCTAGAAGCTCTTAAATTCTCTAATTCATTGCGCAGCTCTTGGTAGGACATCTAAGGAGGATAAATCAATAATATAACAAGAGAAAGTATTTTATATCTAAGCAAAAAAAATAAGCAAAATGTTAGCGAGAAACGTAGAAGATGAGAAAAATACAGATGGATGAGTTAAATGTGACGGATGGCCTTGGGGGTTGTGCGGGAAAAGAAGGGATCCGACGAAGTTTTTAATAGTACGGAAGTGTGACAAGTCGATTTACCTCAAGGTAACATAAACGCAACGTAGAAGTGTAGGGCGTGGCGTCCAAAAAGACGTAGGCGCTAGTAGGGCTACTTTACCTAACATCCAACGTTCTTAATTTACGATTGATAAATAGTAAATATAGCCAGCGCCGCTGAACAAATAAAGACACCAATTTCACGGCAGCCTTGCCGGTTCGAACCTCCCGGTGTATAAACAATAATCATTCAAGGTAAAAGTATTGTTTATTTTCCCTTTAGGAAATTAGTTGAAATTATTATAATAAATATATTTTTCTTAATGAGTATTGCGATTGTTGAAGCTACCAGCAATGCGCGTTAGATTGAATTATGGACGCTGCGAACGCCGTTCCAGCTCCTCAGGCTACCGAGTATACACTCCAGAAGTACCAGATGTTGCGCTACGAAGCCAATGCGCAGGTCAAAATCGTTATGACGTCAGGCAAGGCAGAAATATTTGGTACCGAGCTGGTTTGTGGCACCGACCTCGTTTTCGAGGAGGGTGAAAGGGGAACCGTTGTCACATTTCATGGCTGTAGTATCACTGTCAAAGGTCCAGGCCTTGATGCTTTCGTCATGGATGCTGTTGAAGACCACGATCTTCTCCACGTTTATATGAATATTCACGCTAATCTTCAAGAAGCACGTAAGAAGGCCTCTGACGACCAGTCTCGCGGGCCTCGGGTTCTCGTTTGTGGACCTGAGAACGTTGGAAAATCCGTTCTCTGTCGAACTTTGGCAAATTACGCAGCTAGACGTGGATCAAAGTCCATCCTCGTCGACCTTAATGTGGGACTAAATCAGGTACGTGAGGGTTCATATGTCTATTCATAGGTATGCATTCCTTCAACTATTGCAGCTATGGCAGTCACTAAACCTTATGATTTGTTGGAAGGTTGGGGCCTTGAAGAAGATCCCCTAGTTTTTAGCTTCGGACACCTTGATCCATCTGCAAATTTGAACTTGTTTAGAGAACAGGTTTGTCTAAATAGCATTTAAATGGTTCTTAGGTAAATCAACTTGCAGACCTGGTTAATATTCGCTCAGAAAACGATAGCAAAGTATTCTCTAGTGGATGTATAATAAATATGGGCGGTTTCTCAAAGACACCGGATAAGAAACAGGCAGGCTTAGATGCGATTAGAACGGCCGCTGCTGCTTTTGAGGTGGATATAGTGCTGGTTATCGAGGACGGCTTTCTGAGCACATTTTTGCAAGATGATCTGTCTAAAGACGTAACAATCATTCGACTCCCCAGATCATCTGGTGCTGTCAACTTCACTCCCAAACAGCTAATGCGTCTTCGCGACCTGCGAATCAGCTCCTACTTTCATGGTGAAAATGTAAAACGGCGGTTACACCCCCATCATTTGAAACTTCTCGCTAGTGAGGTTAGTCGTATATATTTTTGTTAATTTTATCGTTATCAAGTCCTCTGAGTGGATCTAATTTTATTTAATTCAAAAATGACTGTATGTATTTGCCATGCTGGTATGCCTAGAGGTCGCGCCATGTTAACTTTGAAAAAAATGTAAGGTTTGTGGCCAAAAGTCCGTAGTACAGGGCCGATTCTGCCCTCCGTTCGGTTGAGTATTTCTCATATGGAACTTTGTAGATTGGTGAATTTTGCACCTCTTCTCACTGTGGATACCTGTGTTAATTAATGTTATTTAAGGTAATGAGGCTAGAGTGTTTGGTCGCATATCATGAACTACTGTCGCTTGCATAGGGCTTTCGTAAATGGGATAAATATACTGTTGTAAATAGGTCTCAAATCACAAAAACAATCTTTTCTGCGAACAGAAGGGAGTTTTGCACCGTTCAGGGAAACGAAGGCGCTTTTTCTCTCCCACAGTACACTGTGTATAAAGTGGGCACTGAAGCCATCCCGGACGCCTTGCTCCCTCATGGCGCCAGAGACGCGGAAGAGGAGACACAGGGCTGGAGGGCCCCGATTGCGTTGGCGGTGAGTCGGGACGCGTTGAAAAATCGTCTTCTAGCCGTATCACAAGCGTGTGAACCGGATCAAATAGCCTCTTCCCCTGTTTTCGGGTTTGTGGTAGTCCTCTCTGTGGCAGAAGACCGAACATTCTTTAATGTTCTCTCTCCTTCGCCCGAACTCCCGCCTTCTTGTCTTCTTGTTGCTTCTATCTGTTATGTTGATCCAGAAGGCGCATAATATCCGATCTTTCCTGTTTTGTAGAATTTTTTTTATTTTGGTAAAATGCCTGCATTTAATATGCCATTTTTATTTTTACATCCATGTCCTAAAATGGTAGAATGCAGCCATCGAGAAACGATAAATTATGATCTTAAGCGATATATCTATTAGCGGAGAAACGCACGAACCCCACATATTGTATGAACAGTAAAAAAAATGACCCTAGAAATGTGTCTGCAAAACTGGCTACTTTGGAGGGATCGTTAAATGGTCACATCCTTTTCGAGGACTTTTATCATGAGGAGGGAGGTCGCAATGCAAACATCAACTTTATTTCGTGATTTTCTACTGACAAACCGCTCGAATCGGAATTTGTATACGCCACCCCGTCTAGAGGAAAAGTATGAGCTTCATCTTTCCCTACCACCACGAGATTTCGGCATCGCCAAACCGGCGATAGAAGTTTATATTTAATTACATTGTTAGTCATTGAGTAATAGAGAAATCTTCCTACTTCTTGCCCTCAACCATGATCACATGGTAACCAAATGTGGTCTTGACGGGAGGGTCCGTGTACACCGGTTTGTCTACTGTAGAAGTTGGCAGTGCAAAAGCCGCCTCCTAAAATGGGAAATAATGAACTTGAAGCAGCTATTCTAAGCGGCGTTGAGATTTAAAGTGAAGTGAATATTTAAACGGAATGAGGTACACTGGAGGTGGTGATGAAATTCAACATGCTAGTGCGTATGCAGTGGACTGTGAAAGGGACCATCTAACAATAGTGAGAAAGCCGGATAGGGAATTTCACACGGATATCAAAATGTGGCGTATTGGAGAACTTCCCATTTTCTTATACGACTTTACTTCAATGAGTATCTTTTATGGCAGACCAAAATTAACCTATTTTTAATTGAAGCTATGGGAGAAACACACCATAGGAACGCGAGTTCACTATCCCGGTGTTTAAGTATCTGCACCGGCGGTTGAAGCTGGTGAGATGTTAAGCCATAAACATAACTACTGTCATTAACTAACATGTCATAGGAAAAAAACTCTTGGCCTGAGACGAAAAAAAATTGGTAGACTTTCTGACGACCGCCGGTTTTTCGGGATTTGGATTAAGGTAGGTTTATTAATGGAGCGAAAGAACTGACCTGGAATGGTCCGACCATGGAGCCACGGGTCATCCAACCGAGATCTCCACCGGATCGAGCCTTATCCTCGCTGTACTGTTCAGCCACCGTGTTGAACTTCTGACCATTCTTCAATTGTTCTATTGCCTCCAGGGCTTTGCTCTGTTTCTCACACAAAATATGGCGTACCTCAAAGGAAAAGAATAAAGTTTCACTTTTTAGTGCCAACTACTATCTCTACGTTGCCATGCTATAATCAACCAGCTCAAAAGCATGTTCACAAAGTAGCTTCTTCGTAACTTTGGTGGTTTCTATTGTGCCCAGGATACACTCTAGAAACTACTGTTTTTTACAACCGCAAACCTAGATATCAATAAAGATTGTTACACAGTCAACCAAGATGTTGGTGTGAACGGGGAAATTGAAACCCACATACACACATGACATTCGAGCATGGAAAGAAACTCGTCAACTGCCGTCGAAGGTTCGCTTTCTTTAGAATCACCTATTATAAAAAGTCCGGCTGACGCTGGCATCCACAAACATGGTTGACAGGGCTAAGACTAATTCTCTTTTCGGACGAAGGTCGAAAACTTTTTGCTAAGTTGAGTTTAAATGCCCAGGCGGTACGAGATCGTCTCAAGAAGTGAGAGAATAGGGAGAACTTAAGATGACAAGGGTATCGTAAGAAACGTGAATTAACTTCCATTCACTTCGTTTTTAAGCTATAAACTAGAAATCCTAAATGGAATAACAACTTTTGAGGAGTAAAATGCCGCGAGTACTGGGAAGGTGACTATTAAATAGCGATATAAAAGAGAAGGCAATGACTCACCTTGACAGCAGTGCCACCTTTGGCTGAACCCTTTGAAGAGCCTTCGGCACCCTCGTTCTTCTTGCTTCCCGAGGCGGAGGCCCCGCCTTTGGCGGCACCCTTGGCACTACCAGACCCGCCCTTTCCCTTCGGCATCTTGATTAAAGAGGAAAAGTAATTGAGGGGATGCTACCTTTGCCTCAATGAACAGGGTTAAGGTCATATGCGGGTTGTCATAAAAATTGCGTCTGTGATTGACGATTGGCAGCATCAAGGAAGCAATTGCAACAAGTTAGTGACAAAATTATCCTATTCATGGAAGTAGCAAATAAAGTATTTCGAACGATTCTGTGACAGAGAGCTTGCAGTCTTAAGGGGAACAGTCAGCCAATGCCAGTCCGTGAAGATGGTCCTAAAAGTAGTCTTGGTTCTGCGTCAGAGAAATAACGAATATCCGGAGAGCATAACGAATATCCGGAGAGCAAAAAAACGCCTGATCAATTTTGAGGAAATTACTAGCCAAATATAACCCACTTCAGAAGTTATCTGAGTGATCGGAATAATGCAACTTGAGACAACAGCACAGGCAGCAAGAAGTGTAGCTATCACCTCTGATAATTTGCGTAGAAAGTTCGTGCCATATGGAAAGCCACACGCAGTCCGTTGATCTTGGACTGTTGCATAAATTAAATTTGGGAAAAATCATTTCTCAACAGCGGAGTCTGAACTTTGAAAAGGGAATTAGCAACACGGTGCCAACTACCTCTTCGTGAGAGGAGATAAGGTGCGCAGAGATATGCAGAAGCAATCGGTCAGTCAAGTCTTTTACAATTATCTGTGAGCAAAACCTGGTTCGAGGCACTTCCAGAGCTATTCCAACGTTATGGCAACACATACGCATCTCTGCAACACGACTAAGTTTTGTGGCGAAAATTTAGATATTTTTCCCCACGATTCACCAAAAATGTATGCTTGAGCGTAAATGTGAAATAAGGTGTTTGGAGAAGACGCTTCAGGCGCAACTCACTGTAAATGACGCCGAAATGACTTCCTACATGCATAAACAGACCAAGCACCGGAAAATACGAATGTTTGAACTACAATCTGTGTTAATATTAGCTGTTGGCAGGCGATGTAAACGCGACAGGAAGAAATTCCAATTCAGAGACCCCAAATTCCCGACTCGGAGCGTGGCAAGGTATTTGAAAGAGAAGACAAAAGATGCTGACGGATAGAGAAATACGTAGGTGGCCCCCAAGACAAGCAACTAGTAGGGTAACCATAGTGAAAGAAATATATATGTCAAGCAAAGGTGGCACGAGTACCCCAGTTCGTTGAGAAAACACCAAGCGCCAGAAAGCTAGCAAGGTTATAAAGTAATAAAGGTTGATGATTTAGTTGAATCCTCCAATAAGTGAAGGTGCCTCTCCAAGGACCTAGTGAAAGTGACTTTCAGGCGCGGTTAGAACAAGATAGTTAAAGGCGCTAAGGTGAGGAAGGTAGAAAAGACCTCAAGATCCTGACGATCAAACAAAAAAACATTCTTATCATCAAAAATGTCGCTTTCTAGCATTTAACAAGGGGAGCCCATGGCAAAAAAAGAACACAGCAAGCATTAGCCAAGTGATGCAAAAGCAGAGAAGTCTAGCATGTACAAATCATTAAGATATACATGATAGCAAATACAAAATAAGCGGTAGAGATTATGCTTCTGGATTGCGGCAGTTAATAGAAGAGGCTGAGAAGACCAGAAGTCGAGCCAATAAGGATCGCATCTGTCAAGGCCAGAACCGCCATCGCAGAGAGCTGTCCTCCCCGCAGTGTCACATTGCCCAAAGGTCGAAAGGCAGAATCAGTTTCTCCAGTAGTTGTTGCTGCGAGAGGAACGTTGTCACAATAGCCGAGAAAGCAAGGAGAGAGCGAGGAGGGCAAGAGGACAGGACTTGAATCCGCACCGGCGGCAGAGGTCGGTGGAGGTCCGGCAATAAAAAGGAAGTCAAGAAGGGGTTGAGAGACACAGGAGAAGATTTCGCCGACGCCACCTCCCGAGGTCAAGTGAGGAGCAAAGCGATGACAGTTGAGCACGGTGGATCCCTCTTCTAAACGCCAGAAGGCGATACTGCGATCCAAGGAGGTGGTTGAACACCAACCCGAGGAATGACAGAATATCTGCGCAAAGAAAGTCGCTGTGAATAACAATAGAGTCAAACTGGGGCAATAAATTAAAAATGGAACACCGTCTTCGCAAATTCATAGCTACATTTTAGTAAATATGACGACTAAATAAAATCCTCCCAGGTGTCCTCCTCCACCTCAGCATACAAGTTAGATGAAGGGGTAACACAATTTTTGAGAACAACATGTTAGCGGTGTTATGAGAAAGTTGATCTTACCAATGTCTAAAGACATTTAAATCCCGTGTTCTTGACAAAAACTGATCCCGCGTTCGCACATTCAAAATGATTTTTTTCAGCGATAACCCATATAAAGCTACACTATTTAGAAAAGCAAGAGAATCCTTGTTCCAGTGGCTCAAATTGGCCGACCGGAACTTTGAAACCAATTACTATAAAATAGCAAAGTTGTCAAGTAGCTAAAATAAAAGGCTTACTTGGGAAACAGCGTCCGAATGTCCACGCCAAGTGGCCACCACTCCGCCAGTTCGGATATCAACGTGCGAAACCAGACCCGAGGCAAAGCCACAGAAGACAGCGTTGTTGTCCTCCGGTGTGGGCGCCATACAACGTAGAGCTCCCGAAGCGTTCAGAACCACATTGTCTGAGAGAAAGAATTGAACATCACTACCCGTTGCAAAATCATAAATTACACTGGTGCAGGGTGAGTGCGCATGCGAATGACCTTTCATTCTCACCCTCATTGCAACTACGGAGAAGGGATAAGTCTAGTACTTTGGAGGACATGATCCGAGGCCCTGCTTTTAGTCCAAGTAAGTGATTAATTTGTTAATTATTCTGAAGTATTGGGGTATTTAAGCGTTTTCAGAGTGTGACGGTAAGATAAACTTACCTCTTGCTGCCACACCCCTAACGAGCGTAGCGAATAAAATGAACTCAAGGAACTACGAGTCATTATACATGGTCGAACAAAAGAGAAAGAAATTTGTTATGTCATTATACTTGTGAGACTGAAAGTGATGGAAGTAAGACTATCAGGCGCATTAAAAGAGCATACGCAATGGATCTTCAGTGAACAATATTCCTGACTGGAAACCAATAGAAAAATAAATAGGCGACCAGTTCAACCGTGAGGGCACTAAAGCCACCGATTTTGAGAGTAGATGCAGCGGCAATAAAGTCAATAATTTGTAGATTATAAAATGACAGTACCGATGGCAGAGACTAAGCCAAAGGTCAGTAAAAAACAATGAAAAGGGCAGAAGTCTAACACTACCAGTAAGATTGTCAAGGTCGCATGGTCTGAGAGGAATTTTCGAGAGTCCGAAGGGAGGCGGAAGTAAGTTCTCAGTAGGAGGAGCAGCAGCAGATGTGACGGTAGCGCCAGAAATAGCGACTCCAGTGGAGAGACGAAGCACCACGGCAGCAGTGCCATTAACACGGGGATCAATGAGGAGGAGACAGCCCGCCTCGTCGCCAACCAAGAGGGTGCTGCGAAAAGCTGGAGTCGTATTCAATGAAGATAAACCAGCGGGCAGGGTCGAAGAGCCTCGTAACACACAACCGCCTCCGTAGCTACTGCTACAGCCGCCCTCGAGCCAACTGTCCGAAGTCGTGAATGTGGACACCTGGGAGAAATGAGAAAACGATCTCTTGGCGAAGTTTCGTGCCTTTCTGAGTTTATCAGCTATTTATCAAGTGTTTTCCCTTCATATTTGTTTGCTAAGAAGGAATAAAATGGGAATATTTTCTCCAAATCATACTAGCATTACTAATTTTTGTTAAGCGCTGATACCGATTTCCTTTTTGTACTAATCGAGGACAGAGCAATACAGCAAATTGGCATGACATTCCCCATTTTCGATTTATTTAATCGTCGGCTTGGACAGATACGTAAAAGAATGTCGTCATAGCATAGCACTTCAGAGTAGAAATTGTACCTTAAGTACGGCTAATCGAAGATGCCTCTGAATGATGCAACAAAATACTATTTTTCTTAAATTCATCCAAACAACTGCCAAAAAATAAAGATTTTGGTGAAGGAAATAGCGCAGATAATACACTACGCGTTAACGTACAAAGTACTCTGGAGGTATAAAAGCTTATCATTATCACCACCGGTAATAATGGCAGCGTGTCAGATGCTAAGACCTGTTACAGTTCCCGTTACTCCTAGATTTTTTAGGGTGAACCAAAACCGATACACCATGATTTAAACTGAAAGCACCTTTTGTCCAGTCAACGGGTCCCAAAGGAGCAACAGCGAGGCATCGAGGGATGCGACTAATCTTTCGAAATGTAGGTAGGCGGAGGCAAGGACAGGGCGCCGATGACCAATGAAGGCAAAGTTGGGAGGAAGAGGAGTCAACTGGATTGTCGGGGCTGCTGTCGAAGTCGGCGGTGATGGTACCGATGGTGGTCGGTGCGAGATGACGCCACTCTCAGAAGTGGTGCGAATGGAGGAGCGCCTTGTGCCCGCCGCTCCGCCTGTTCGTGCCCCACTCGTGCCCGACAGAACAGTTTCAGCTGCCTCTCGAGCTGAGGTGAGGGAGTATAGGTGCACCGTGCGGTCGTTGCCAGTACTAATAAAGCTGTTCTCGCTTGCAAGGAGCGTTATACTCCGGACGGCTGCATTATGACCTGGTTAACAAAATCACTGAGACCGTCAGTGATAGCAAGCCATCATGCTCGAAAAAAAGCAAGTGACGTAAGAAACGAAAATTACACATTCAGTAATCTCTTCATCCTATGATCCCCAGAAACGGATAATTATTTGGTTACTGGTTAACATAGCGAAAAAGATATAAAATGGGTATACAACACATTTAGCCGACTAGAGATTATACAAACTGAAAGGGAATTCAATAATCTGCCAGAAAATAAATCATCGTTTATAAAATGATCAATCAAAAGTCACGAGTAGCTCACCCATAAAGGATACCAGGCGCTTTCCAAGGAATGTTGACGACTGTCGAGGCAAAGCGGCGGTAGATGACGGTGGAACCAAAAAAGAGGAGGAGTGAACTTTGACTCTGAAATACTCGCTCCACGCGCCGTGAAGATGAGTTACGGCCGAGTTACTCACGGAAGAGCTGGCCGCCTAGGAAGGAAATAGAGAGACAGTTAGCAGAATGTTTACTACACACCGTTGAGGATTTCAGCCACCAACCAGTTTAGCCTCGTAGTCCGTATTGATGGTGACTTTGGGGCCACAATTCGGATCATCGCCACTGTCGAGGTTGCCAATTAAGTCCGTTTCGTGTTGCTGCACGAGATTTTGAATGAGGTCGATGTTGTAGAGGCTGGATTCGATGTGGCTACCACCTGGAAAAGTTAAGTTAGGGGTTATTAAAGCCTTGTAAACACTAAATCGCCCAATAAATGCTCTTCTACCGCAACAAGTCACAACTGGCAAATCTTCTCAGGTGTCTATTTCTTTCTCTTCAGTTTGCCTTCGAAAGATCCTACTAGTAAGTGACACTTCGCCTCCTATCCTCCACCTCACTGTAAATCTATGCCAGTTCCCCGTTGCCTTCCCAAACTTATGATATTATTTGCTGTGTTGTGCGCAGAAGACAACATCACGAGTTATAGACGCAATTCATACGAACTACACGGAGTACTGAAAAGATGACAATAAAACCTTCATATACAGTACAAAGGCCCTTGTCAAGGCTGTAATTTGCATATTCTTCCAAAGCAACGATTGCTTTACGCAACGATTGTACGCCAATGTGTACTCGACTAGTTAATTATTGAAAGATTCCTCGGAAAGTTGTAAACAGCAGTAAATATATATTACAATAGCTGACAAGGGGTAAAAATATCTCCGGAGAATGGAATAATGAAAACGTGTAAAACCATGAGACAACCCAAAATAAGTGGAGAATAAAACCGTGACAAAAGAATCTTAAGCTTTCGGAATAAATCTAATTGCAATTTTTGAGTAACAGTGTCTTCGAAATCCAAAATCCCATACGGATTAGCCGAAATGAGTAGCTCGTGAAGAAGGAGGTTACTGACGACAATGAAAGACCTCCGAATTTCTGCCGATATTTGAGTGAAACGATTCGATGGGGAACCCTGAGGTCATTAAAGTGCCCTCGGAGAATAGCCGAACCAGCGCAGTGCCGCTGCTGTCCTTTAAAAAGGCACACAGGATGAGAAATAGTAGTTTCATAACTGTAGGTTCAATTAAAATTTTTCGGAAGTGACTCGAAGGAACGTTTCAATTACGCCATGAGAGCGATAATAGAGTCGTACCATGCCCTTTAAATAAGTAGTCTCGACACGATTGAAATAATAATAACTTCTTGGAAAAAATACCTGCAAGGCGGCAGAGGGGGATGTAGGCCAAATAGGCCATTTCGGGAGTGAAAGTGGCTTTGAGCTCGGCAACAATTGCGCTTCTCCGTCTGCCCGAGACTTGTTGACTGGTATTCAGTTCCGTTGCTGTAGACGAAGCACCAGAATCGTTGAGATTTGCGATGCCGGTCGAAAGGGGATAGAGGGAAGGCTCGGATTGGGAGGGCGGGGTTTGGGAGACTGCATCCCTCTGCTCCTCTTTGGCAACAGTGAAGGAAGAGGTGTGACGATCCAACTTTATTACGAAGAGTGAGGCTGATTGTTGCTGTGGTTGCTGTTGCTGTGATTCCAATTCTTTACGGGACCGTCAGAAAGAAGAAAATCATGCTTCTTATTCCCCAATACCCAGTAAGAAAGTTCCGAATGAAGTAGTGACAAATGAAGGAAACACACACGAACCCTTCACTTCAATAACACTTTGATGGAGTAGCGGCTTGAGCTCGAAACACAACAAAAACCCGACAAATGGTAGAATAATTCTCTTCCATGTGTTAGTCTACTGAACAAAATGTGCCTAATAAATAGAATCTAAGGAATTTCTTCCTCGAAAAACGCAGTAGAGTAGCAGGACCACAAATGTATAACAGTGCAAATGGGGAGACAGTTAATACTTATGCAAAAGGTATCATTTCGGCCACTAACAGCTAAAAAAACATCGCATTGCAGTCTCGATGTCCTCCAACTGTTCATTCTTCTGCCCAAATGAACAGTTCTTCATCTATGTTTGGACGTTCCTACTACTCAACTATTAAGAGAGGAAGGGGGAAAGCGGTAGTCAAACTCCCTTCTTTACACACTGCTACCTGCAATTTGACAGTGGGTTGCGATGGCCACGGGAGAATGACGAGCAATCAAACCTAATACAGGCATGACAACACGTCCACTTTCATACACCCATAATTCAGCTGCTTCTTCAACGTCACATCCTAGCAGTTATCTGTTTATTGTGAATGTGATGTAGCTCATGATGTTGTTGATGATAATCGCTTACCTCGAGCATCCTCATCCAAACCGCAGTTAGTGGTAAACCGAACTGGCTTAATATCAACGTCCGGTTCAAATGATTCACAGCTATCCTGTTTCTTCGCACCAAGAGATCGATCAAAGAGGGAGAAAAGGAGTTGTATAAGTTCCGTCATCTGACTGCGTACAATCTCAAAACCCAATCGCACACCCAGAACGTAGATACAGTCGAGACTCTTGTATAACAGCGCCAGTCGGCCACACACTCCACTGGGATAGCCGGCATCTAAGCGGCCCACCAGGGTCAGTGCACCGGTCAGGCAGGCGGAGATTATTGGTTCCTACAAAAACCAACAACAATAATATATGTTCATGATGCTATGAGGCATTCAAGTTAGACCAGTTTGCAACTCCATAAGTTTAAAACAGGATTATTTCATGACACGACTAACAAAACGTTGTGAAATTGACCAACCAAAGTTCACGTAGTTGCAAAACTAGACGAAAATGCTAGGCAAATTGTCAGCGATGCCTTTAAGTGGAGCATACGCATGATCACCGTGAAGAGTTAAAACGGTGTTTTGAAGGATAAATTTGCCATAAAAAGACTCGTTTAAGGTAATTTTAAGTGAACGAGTGGAGCCGTACCTGAAGATGGTCCATGAGTTGAGGGGCTGGAAGGTAAGTAACAAGTTGTTGAAGAAAGACAAGGGAGGAGATAAGACGGGCCTCGCATTCAGTATCCCAAAAAAATGATGAGGTAGCACCGTCGCCACCGGTGGTGATTTTCTCGTGTCGAAAGGTGGAAAGGGCTGCAGCCACGGACTTTTTCACCGTTGGCAAATAGACACCAGTGATGAGCTGTCGATATTAAGGAAAAAAGAAAAGGATAGGTGCGAAAATTTAAGGTGAGGCGAAGGCTTCCATAACACTGGGAACCTACTTAGTTATTCACCGGTGAAATCGGTCACTATTTCACTGAGTAAAATGGTTGTCGATTATCTTTCAAAAGAATGGAATCAGCTCCCATTTTTAACTTTCCATAATTCCTTTGGGTGATTTTTTGGACTTAATAAACACGGTACAACCGGCTAGTGCACCATAAACATCATAGAAATAAAAATACACATCTAATGACTTTCCGTCTATCCTTTCGCCAGTATTTTTAAGTATGGGATAAAAATCTGTTTTCACCAAAATGCACATCGTAATGGGCTGTTGCTAGTTTGTAGTAGCCAATTTACAAGTTACAAATAATCTGTAGAAAAAAGAGTATAGACTGATTCTGAAGAATTGGAATAAGTGTATTTGCGCCGCTGTTAAGGAGAGTGAATAATCGAAACATGAAAATTTACATAAAATAAGGCAAACTAACCCACTATATTAGATCATGAGTAGGAAACCACCAAATTTTGGTAATTATAAATTTAACTTTACCGTCAAAATAGTGGTTTTGCAAAAAAGCATTAATTAAACAGCATTGTCAAATCGACTGAAGGTTATTAAGCAAAATTGTATTAAAATGATGGCAGTGACTAGCATGTAGTTGCGCGCTTTCTCCACCGTTTTTAACACCCAACAGATTCTCCTCTATCTGAAAGGAGAATGATGATAAAGTAGACGTTTTATTGCCCCCCTACTCCGACAGTGCTGCATTGGACGAGCTGTTAATGAATTTGCAACAATGGTTCAAAAATCCAAAAATTTAGATGTCGTAAAATCCAAATCCCCAGCTTCTGTCGTATCAACCTTGGATTTAGAAGGTGTCAGCAGGACAACTAGCTATGATAAAACAATTATAGGGATGAGGTTTTTTCGTAAGCAGTTTCTCTTTGCGGATCACTTCAAGGGGATATTATAAAAAATTTTGGCCATCACTAGAAATGAAGAACTACCTGATCCCCAGAGGCGGGTGCGAAAAGGTAATTGAGAACATTATTTGGAGGTAAAATGTATGCATGACACTGGGCATAAACGAAATAGACCAAACTACATTTCTCTTGCTCGCTCAACCATTCATTATAAAAACTATCTCGTCGTTTATACTTCCCATTTTTAACAATACCGCATGAACTTCCTCATTTTTAATATTCTGTTGGTATTTGATTTTAAGTTTAAAGTAAAGGTGACTTTGAGAAGCACTTATCCTATCTTATTCTAGGGAAAAAAACAATAAAGGGATTGTTAAGCATCCGCAACTAAAGTCTATTGACGGTAATTCGATGGAGAAAAAAAGACGATTCACCTCAACGCCATAGAGACAAGCCAATCGCTCCAAGCACCTCAGAACCCCCGGAGAACGCGTGTCGCCCCTCAAAATCTTGCCCGAGGTGTATACGGGCATAGGAAGAGGACTCTTAGGAATGCGGTAGTTTAGTCGCGTGGCCCTTTCTTCCACTACAACCGTTGTCAAATTCTCCTCACCCCAATAGCAGTTTGTGAGTGCCATTATCAGGGATGGTACGAGATGAGTGGCAGTGAAGAGGGGGCCGAGAGTAGTGGCCAACCACTGTAGACTGTCCTGGACGGCTGCAACAAGTGGAACAGAATTGCTCCCTCCGATCTCCTCCCTGAAATATTATTTCTCTAATATTGTAAAGAAGACCCGTTGGGGTAATGGAATTGAAATAAACGTGCCTGACGTCAGTTTTGCGGAGAAAGACCTTAAGGAAGGCATCGTCAATTGTAGTGGTGGAACCTTCGACGTTACTGATGGCTGGAAGCGGCAAAACATCATCAGGAGCTGAGAGAAGACTATCAGCAAGGAGAGAGGGCACTGTTGACAGGAAAAAAGACAGTCGAGTTGAGAGAAGTAGGTCGCGAATGAAGTGTCTGGAACAGATTCGGCTGTTGATTGCAGGCAGTCTTCGGATCAGAGGTAAGAGATATTTCTCCACGGCCTAAATGGTAGACAGGCGGTTGAGTAAAATTCTGGACCGTTTAATCTAACAGACAACAAACCAAGGATTTATGATGTGCAAAGAGCAGAAGATTCTTCTAACAATCAGTCGGTGTACGTTTCACTGTGTGCACTTATGCTATGGCATTATCATTGAGGTAGTCAGAATATTTTGTGATTCATTGAAAATACCGAAAGACTACATATTCGCTGATGAGGAAGAGAAAAAAAGTCAGCATACTACGTTGTTATGCCAGCAAGCATGAGTCAGTGAGTACACTTTAAATAGTTTCGCACAAAAAATTATGGTGAAATGAAGTCCAGATGAAAGAAAACTCTGACAAACAATAAAAAGCGCCTCAATTTTCATCATGTGACACCAAGTATGTGGCATGCAAGGATCCGTTAAAAATTGTGGGCCTGATTCCCATTAATTTGCTTTGCTTATACACATCTCAAAGCCTATAAATATATCAATCCCCAAAACTCTCAATTAGGCTATTAAATCTTCGTCGTTTAAGAAAGCTCATAAAATTGTACCCGCATCTGTCAGGCTCAAGAACGTCAACTTGATATCGCGGTTGGTGAGCAAGCACAATTTAAGACAACATATTACGCTCAATCTTTTATCTTCACGATTGCTCACAAACAGGTGGCAAGATCCTTGAAGCTCTGTTGTCCTATTGCGAAGCGAATTTACCAGGGGATATTTTTTAGTAAAAATAATGAGTATCCAACAAAAATGAGCCCTAACAAAAATGTTAAAAAAAACTATTCATGATAAAATTTGGTGCAAAAACAGAGGACATCGTTTAGCGAAAGAAAGTTCTCTTACATTCATACCAGACAGAACCCCAAACTGTAGTTTTGGCCGCAAGAAAGAATGCACTAAAAAATAAAATAAGTCGCTGTCTAACTTTTCTCCCCCCCAATCTTCTATTTCTAATTTATTACCACAGGACCAATAATACCTCTCAGCATGCACAAGTGGCTTTTCGGAGTAAAGCATACTACTAAAAAAGGAGTATGATAGTGTAATGCTAACTTCCACCAATAGACAAATCAACTCAGAAACCATTCATTATTAGCTATCCCTTAGTTTATTTGGCTACCTCATCAAGAAAGTTGGCTAAAAAACAGAAACGGGACCTAATTGTGATGTCACCCTTAAGGCGGGATCTTAAGGGGAACACATCGTTCAAGGCCATTTCTCCAATTGCTAGTGTCAGCATTTTGGGTCTCTTAAAAACGCTTACGAGACTTCGAACTGTGGGCAGCACCATTATTATAATAGCACCCGGCATCGAGAAAAATAAGGTGGCGAAATGAAACAAAGGTTTGGGAGATACAAGCTTTTTTCGAATAATGACGCTAAGACTGAGGCTGATTTTTCCAAAGAAAAGGAATGTAGTGCACGAATAAGGCATCAAAACGACAAATTTCGGGAGTGTAAGAAACTTAGTGCAAGACACAAAGAAGTTAATGTTTGGGGATGGGGTGAAAGGAATCCAAGAGAGCAAATCTTATTCATTGCACAGGATGGTTTCAAAGCAATTGGCAAACTTATAAGATTGCTAATAAAACTTCTTTAAAGGTAACATTAAGATTTAAAATCTCTTAACTCACGAAGTGTTACTCTGCACAATTGAAAGAGGAGGGAGGCAGGGAAACAGGAGACGATTTAGATTTAACCAATTTGGAGCCCACTAAACAAGAATTTATCGGGTAACTGCTTGATGTGATTGCATACAAGACTACCATAGCTTGAACCAAGTAGAAGAAAATGAATGTTTTCCCCGTAGGCATATCACTCAAACAGTCTTTTCACCCATATGAGTTTCGACGATTCACACACAACTCCATCCCATCACTTTTAGTTAAGATTACATCTTTAAGTTAATCAAAATGAAAGAATAATTGCCTCATCTTGCGGATAGCCCTAAAACTGGGACTTACCACTTTTCCACCGGCAGCTAAGTAAAATTGTACAAGTCCACCTGAGACCAATGCGTTCACAACACAAGCTGGAGTGTCCACAATACCCCTCCCCAAAATTGACGTTAAGAGGCTCAAAAGCTCCATGGGACAGTCGAACCTCTGTGGTGGTGGTTCTGAAGCCAAAAAAGCGTTCAGCAGAGCACCCGGGACTGGTCCATCTTTAAAATGGACCTGTTCCAGTCTGCTCACCGCACGAATGTGCAGCCCAGTGTGTATCCGATGGAGGTCGACAATGTGAGGAGGTACGTCAAAGACACATCGACGGAGTAGCCCCAATGGAAATTCACTCCAACTAGTGTCGAAAAGCAACAGTTCCACAGCCTTCTGGAATCCACTTGGGATTGCGGATTTGTAGGTGCTAAAGAGTTGACGAGCTCGTCCAAGTCGTGTAGACCGTTTGACATAGTCAAGTTGGGGAACAACACCTGGGATGGCACTACCTACTGCTGTTTCGGTAATTAGACAGGCAAGGTCTTCCAAATCCATTTGCAGAAGGACGTCCACGGATGAAGACGTCTGTTTATGATCTAATTTTTCAAAATCTGGTGGTTTGCAACCACAAACATTGACAAAAAATTCAAACATTTCGTCGTAGGCCTCACTCAAATCATCTGTAACGATACGTCGTGGATGAGGCAGAGAGAAGAGGCATGTCACCCGGCTGTTAGGCGGCGGATTTGGAGAGACTAGCTCAAGGTGGACGTTCTTCTCATTAACTGCGGCATCGCCAAGGAGCTTGTAACCGAAAGTGAGGTCGATCCAGTGGTGGAGATTGGCAGAGACTGCGTCTGATTCAAGGATACTGCGGTGGTAATCGAGAAATTGAGAAATTGAGCCGGAAAACCAATCGGGCAACTGGAGGTCGGGCATGTCAGGGTGGACGGAGGTGAAGATGGTTGGGTCGGTAAAGAACTCTGGGATACACTCCTCTGGTGTTGTGGCATACAGGCGTTGGATACTAGCAGGAAACTCTTCTGGACGATAGACTGGACGAACGTACCGTTGTAACATTTCCACGGAAGTCTGGCGAGCCTGGTAAAGACAAATAAATGATAATAATGCCGACAGAATGCCTACCTTACTCAACCCTTTTTAATTTAAGAAACTAATTGTCAAAAAAGTTGACTTGAGTTAACTATTCTTCACATTAAATGGAAGAAACTAAATGGGTTAAATGAGATTCACGGAATGACGGGAATACTTAACAAGGTTAGAGAAACCAAACCCAACCAATCTAAAATATGTAATAAATTGGCAAGTCTGATACCAATGTACTGGTAGTATTAAATAAGTACAACAAAGGTCTTAAGAAACAATATTTTTCCTTCATGGGAACGTACGATACTTTCAAGAAAATTAAATATTTCATGGATTAGATGAGAGAAGGGTACATAAATTAGAACAATAATGATTGCCGACTGGTATTACCACTTACACTAATGGCCTATTAAAAAGTGGGAAAAAAAATTTGTCATGCTTTCTAAACAAGGAAAAAGCACACTGAAAAGATAGTCAATTTTTAACAAATCTCATTTCCATGAAAAGAATACCGTTAGGTTGAAACATGCTCTCGATATTTCAGCCTACACAAACTATACGTACTAGTTGCAATTGAGATGATAGTACAAACATCAACTTAGATACTTCATAAACCGTAGAATTAACGTGTTTACATAATAAGCTACTAAAATCACACATGTTTCAACAAGAGATGAAAGTCAAAAACGACAGTGATGATGGGGCACACCTTATAAGTGTAGTAGGCAAGATTTGGCATCATGTCCAGGAGGTGATGGGGAAGAAACGACTCTCCTCTGATAACTTCTCGCGCCGGAGTCGACCCGCCAGGCTGGTCGAGGAGGTAAGTTGCATCTAATTGGTGTTCACCCTTAGTAAGGCGAAATTTCGTACGAGTCAAGTCGCGTAAATGCTGAACCCCCTTCTGGGGAGAGGAAAAATCTGTAACCCAGGGCAAAATGGCACTGGCTGTAGCATCCCCTGCTCGCCTACCTGCCAGGCGATTAATATACATTAAGTAGTCGTAGTTTGACACCTATAGAAATAACAAAGAGACAAGAAAAACTATCAATTGTAGTGTACTAATGGTCCTCATTATAACCTAACAGTGCTTCAAGACAAGCGAAAGTGAAAAAAATAATCTAAATAATACGAATCCCGCAAAAAGTTAATAGAGAATTGCGACTACTTGGGCCTGACAAAGAATATACTGCAGTAAAAAAAAAACATCGTTTAGAGTATTTGAAAATTAAATAAGCTTTAGAAATTTGAAGCAATGCGAAGAAAATGGCACCGAGAAATAAGGGATTGAAGTAGTTTTATTTGAATATCTATACAATGCATTCTACGACTAAACTTTAGCAGTGTGTTTTGGATAAAATATATGATTGTATTGAATTAAAATACACGGCTCCTTCACAAAACGTAGCTACTTAAAAAAACTGGTTTACAACTTCGTAGCCTGAGAATTACTCAGTCGGGAAAGCAAATATCAGGTGATGCACAAGAAACACTCACTTTTTTAAGGACCCATCCGCTCAGGACGTCATAAAATTCGTCCGAAAACTGAATGTCAATCTTATTTTGAGAGAGAGTTTTAGGGATTTCTACTTTAGCGTACTCTTGGAGTTTCTGCACACATGGAGGCGCGAAGTTAACTCGCAACAGTTCATCAACAAAAACATTCTTCGGCTTCAAATTAAGATAGGGAATACCTCGTCGATGGAAACACTCGAGAAGACAAAGAGTCTAGAGACATAAGGACTAATGATAGAGGTAAATTAAAAGTCTACCTGATATAAAATAAATTGTAGTAAGTTTTCATCTCGGAGACGAGAGGGGTTGTAACGAATAACTGAAAAAAGGGATCGCCCCCTGATCTGGGTCGTTATCTGATGATCATTACTTATGACCACCGCACCCTCCAATAAACTTATGTAAGCAGCAACAGCATTTTGCACAAGATCTCCGATTGTCTATATAAATTTAGAGAGTGGTAGTTAGGCAATGTTTACAATATGCTTTGACTCCGCCGTTGATATGCTTTGAGGAAGCAACTGACAGGCATACTTTCTCATTAAATATTCCCTGTCCTTAATCAATTCAACTCTGCGCAGAATACCAAGCGCCTCTGCAAATGTGCAATTATCGTACGTATCCAATAGTGCAGATTCCCGTCTATCACAGCGATGAATGAAAATTCAACAAAATAAACTCACAAAATAGCCTCAGGATGACTCACAGAGGCATTCCAGAAGATATCTACGACATCCTCTTCAAGTAGAATGCATACCCGTTGAAAATCCAGGTAGATTACCTAAAAACTGATGTCAAACATTTCGATTAGGAAACCGTACTAAGCTCCGTAATGACAATAGGTTAGTAAATTACGCCAAACTGCATCAGGGTGTTCGATTATCGGACGACCCAGAAACAAAAGATTGGTGAGCGGCACTAATTTTGTCCCCACGAGGCCACTAGGCAAAAAGTATAACTCCAGTGGTGTGAGAGGGCATATGACTATAAATCAGAAGTGTAGACTACAAGCCATGATCTTCCCGTTAACAATATCCACTTACCGAGGTTGATGTAGCGCAGGAGGGTTTGAGCTCATTGGTTAGGTGGAAACGGAAGAGTAAATTTCAGTTGTAACCAATAGGCGTAAAATGGGAAGGCAGTATACTAAACGAACTAACCAAAATTCAGGGCAAATAGATTATATACAAAATAAGTTGTAAGCCCACAATCGCTTATTATCTGATGGGAAAAACATTATGAAGGCGAATCGCGATAACAAAGGGACTAACTACTTATAAATCAACTAATAATTACAGACTTTAAAAAGAGTAATGGCCATGTCACTTGCTACATGTAGAAACAATATATATATATATATACGTAGGCACAGGACTGTGAAGTCGATTTGATAAAGCGCATTTGTTCACGTAGTCAATGTGCAGTGTCGAAGGACAGAGGGCGTAATATTTTTCGAGCCGGATAGCGAAAGGCCACGAATGGTTATGCAGATAGGAATTTGTTTACGTCCTCTCGGCCCATATTACATTCTTCTAATCGTGGGAAGTGTATAATGAATGTCGAACATGTATTTATGCTGCTTTATTCGCGGTAACCGAGACCACTAACATGAGCAGAGTTTTGTAAACACCAAATTCTCATTTCTTCTTCCTATCCTGCATGACTTGTCTAAAAGATCTGTGTCAACTAGTCCAGTCATTTCCACAATTATTTGGCAGAAAACGATAAGATTTGGTGGTACAAACTACTACCGCCACCCCCCTACATTCATCATTTTCAATGTTAAAAAATAAGTTGCGACATGTTTATTCTTAACAAACAAGTAACGGACTGAATGACACATTTTAAATAATATTAGATAGCTGAGCGGGTGACGAGGATGTAGTGCGTATTGTCGGAAAGGATTCATTGATTTTCTGCTTTGTGTCTAATAGTTCCGAATGGATTGCAGGATTTAAAAATTTCTGCCAGTGGAGACAAGGTAAACAGGCAAGGACAAAATTACTGGAGCGGAGAACTTTACTGGCAGCTGTTTGGGCCCACGGATTGCCTAATATGCTATAACAAAATTTTGCTATTACTGGGCCCTGTATATAAATGGAAGTTGGGAGAGGGTGGTTAACCCGGCACCTCAATGTGTCTCCAACTGTCTCACACGTTTATTTCATGCGGAAAACATGACTGAAGTGAATGACAAGTTAAAAAGAGGCAAAATATTAAGTACCCTCATGCTGCTTAGTCAAACAGCTGTGGTGAAGGAAAAGAAAGAGAAGTGTATGCTTGTACTAAGTCGCTTCTTGGTTCCCAAATCCCATTTATTAGTGACCGATGCAATAGCCATGAAAACATGATGAATAAGAATTGTTGCAACATGGTGCACAAGCTCCACCTATTTGTCTTAATCGGTAAAAGAAATTCTATCCTCTTCGCAACGCTCTCCACTGCCACTGGCCAACTCACTGTGGCGAATTATAAGTTGAATGACGGTCAAATTCATTAACCGACCAGTGGTAGACAATTCCAAGTCCTCAACTTTAGTTGCCTGCATCCACGAGCTCAAAGAACAACCCTTGTCAGTGCTTACTAAGTTTTTGTTATTTCTTCTTCGAACCAACTACTGCTTCTTCGCTAGCAAAATGATTCAGCCAGAGAACGTCGCTATATCGGCTAGTCGTATTTAGTGCATCTAACGAATATTGCCCCGAAGGTCTAACTAACTGGCCATTTGTGAGGTACAAAGGAAGTATTCATGGGCCCAAGACGTTTGTTCATGCATGTAGGACTTTTGTAGTTAAGTCTGCCATAACGTAATGAAATACTTTAAAAATACAATTGTCCAATGACAAATCTACCTTGAGTTTATTGACTAGCCGTAATTCGTCTTAGATATGGGTAAGGATTACCTCGGCGATGATCAGAGGCGAGTGAAGGAAGAGAAAGATGAGAAAGAGATCAAAGGTATTTCTTAGTTATTCCGATATGCATTTTCAGCACTTGATGAGGGTGACATTGCCTTGCTAAAAACATACGTAAGTCGACTTGGTCTTTCATTTCCTAGGGAGCGGCACCTTATAACGATGAAATTAAAAAATGTGAGGACGACATTAACAGCATAATGAAACGCGTAAACGAACTTACTGGTTTGAGTTGCACCTTGGTTACACTTACTTTCAAGGCATCAAGGAGTCAGACACTGGTCTTGCCCCGCCGGCACTTTGGGATTTAGTCGCCGATAAAGTTTGCTTGTCAAGTAATTCCATTAGTATTAACGCACAATCCATTAGGCGATCATCCTCTACAGGTCGCACGTTGTACGAAAATCATAAATGCTGATTCCGAGGAACCTAAGTACATCATTAATGTTAAGCAATTTGCTAAATTCGTCGTTGATCTCGCTGAATCCGTTGCGCCAACTGATATCGAGGAAGGAATGAGAGTCGGCGTGGATCGCACTAAATACCAAATACATATTCCCTTACCTCCGAAGATCGATCCTTCTGTTACAATGATGCAAGTCGAGGATAAACCGGATGTTACTTACAGTGATGTCGGAAGGGTGTAAGGATCAAATAGAAAAATTAAGGGAAGTTGTTGAACTTCCACTTCTTCACGTACGTTAAGCCACGATATGTTATATTTTTCTTCTGTTCACGCTGTTACTTGCTCTTGAATGTCATTTCGAAGTTAGAAATTTGATGCAAATACGCTTTGCCCATATTTTGTTCAACTTATACGACGGGCTTCTTTTCCTTTTTATTTTTTTGTAGCCTGAAAAGTTTGTCAGTCTCGGTATTGAACCTCCAAAAGGTGTTTTGCTCTATGGCCCACCAGGTACCGGTAAAACACTGTGTGCCCGTGCTGTAGCTAACCGCACAGATGCCTGTTTCATTCGTGTGATCGGTTCCGAACTGGTGCAAAAGTATGTCGGCGAAGGAGCTCGCATGGTGCGTGAGCTTTTCGAATTAGCTCGGTCCAAGAAGGCTTGCATCATTTTCTTTGACGAAATTGATGCCATTGGTGGTGCTCGTTTTGATGATGGTGCTGGTGGTGACAACGAGGTGCAGCGCACCATGCTGGAGTTGATCAATCAGTTGGATGGTTTTGATCCTCGAGGCAATATTAAGGTGCTAATGGCAACTAATCGACCGGACACTCTCGATCCTGCTCTCGTTCGTCCAGGTCGTCTCGATAGAAAAATCGAGTTTGGTCTGCCAGATCTTCCGGGTAGGACTCACATTTTCAAGATTCACGCAAGGTCAATGTCTGTCGAGAAGGATATTCGCTATGAACTTTTGGCCCGTCTGTGTCCGAATAGTACTGGTATGCATTCCATTTTCTTATATCCGGTTGTCGAAATTCAAGTGCCTGCGACTGCTTTTTGTGTTTTTTTTTGTCACTAGTCCATCAACTACGTTTTAATGAGTTACTTTCACTATTAATCGCTGTGCATTATGCTAGTGATTTTTTATATTAAAATTGTCGAAGGCTCGATAATAAGAACTAAGTTTACGATTGGTTTGTGACTCGCAGCCGTCGCTGATCTCACTATATTTTGGAGAAAATGTGAAATTGATTTGTATTTATTTGCCCTATTTGGTTCTCCAACCCTCATTCATGTAATAAAAAGTGTAATGTTTGCTTGTTTGTTTTCATAGGTGCTGAAATTCGAAGTGTATGCACTGAGGCCGGTATGTTTGCCATCCGGGCTCGGTGTAAAATGGCAACGGAAAAGGATTTCTTGGATGCCGTAAATAAGGTGATTAAGTCGTACGCTAAGTTCAGCGCAACGCCTCGGTATATGACCTACAATTAATCACATTGACATTCAAGCATCTGATGTGCTTTCTATCTTGACACAAGTATTTTAAAAAGAAGCACTTTTGTTTTTCTTGTACCATTGCGAAATTATTGGCTTTATGGGAATTGCTTTATTGGTTGTTTGGGGTTTGGATATTCAGGGGTCGAGTAACGTCATATGACTGACAGGGTTGATAACGATGACTACGTTTTTTGTCTCGAGTGTCGTTATGAGTAGACAATTGGAGCCGGGTGAGTGGTGTAGATGGGTCTTGTCGTAGAGCGTGTTGGCTCCGTAGAGGGTGTGTCGGAAAGCCGTGGGCGATTTCATCACTTGCGCCTTCTTTCCAGGTGGCCGCTTTCCCAAAGTACAACCCGTCTTCCCTTGCTAAATGCTGGTCAAAGTTATTAGTTGAAAGCCGCCAAAGCTGGCGCTAAAACCAGCGCATAATAAGATGGGAAAGGGAGGGTAAGGTCCTCTCTTTCGCAGTTATTAGAACTAGGGAATATTAGGGTCGTCAAGCTCCGTAGTAAAAGTCGGCACCACTCAAATTAATCATTCCTTTCGAATATTTATTTAAAGGCAAAGATGTAAAAAAATTAAGAGTTGGATGTCGATATCCCTAGCATTATGCTCTCAAATTTGATGTATGATCGCAAAAATATGCCGAAATTACGAATAATGTGATGTCGAATTTATTTATGGCGGACTCCATCTTTTTTGGTTTTTCTTAACACTGCTCTTTCCGACAGTTCACGTTAGGAGTGCATGCTGTCCGCTAATTAACCACTCTATGTGGATGCCGACGCCTCGTGTAAAGAAAGCTCTTTTGGTGCACTTATAAAGCTGGAGAATTATTATTATTATCTTAACCACTTTTTAATATTTCCGCAACTTTCGCAATTCATGGGGTCCAATTTTTAATTTTTTTAACATTAACTCAAGCTATGATTATTTTGATTGCTTCTCTCGATGTGGCATAGCACGTGGTTAGTTTGTCTGGGCTACTACAATCAATCTAGCGAGCTTCGGCAAATAGCCCAGGAGGTGCATTTAATCTGGCCGTCTGGGCTGGGTCGTCGTTGTTAGTCGCAGAGCCCTTGCTGACATTTTGTATCCTGTAGCATTTTAAGTCTAGCCACTTACCGTAAACTATGGATGACAACGAAGTACGGAAAAAAAGAGCTTTTTTCCTCGGTCAATGGATTTTTAACGGGAATCTCGCAATATTTTCGACCTTTTTGTATTTTTCACTTTCATTCGTAGTGCCGTCTTTTGTGTTACTAGGTCAGGGACGTTTACTATGGCTACCCCTATTCACGACGACACGACTCTTCGTTTCCGCAAAGTCTCAGATTCCGCTTTTACACCGACTCGTGGTTCCGAATTTGCGGCTGGCTACGACCTCTATAGCTCCGTGGACTGTGTTGTTACCGCTGGCGGTCGCGCGTTAGTCGACACAGATATTCAGGTAATTGCACCATCTTTTCAATTCCCTTTTTCGTAGATTGCTTTACCCCCTGGTTGCTATGGTCGCATAGCTCCTCGTAGTGGCCTGGCATTGAAAAACGGCATAGACGTGGGAGCCGGCGTTGTAGATCAAGACTACCGAGGCAACATTATGGTGCTTCTTTTCAACTTTAGCGACAAGAACTTTAATGTCAAACGGGGAGATCGCATTGCCCAAATTATCTGCGAGCGTATCTTTATGCCCGTGCTCGTCGAGTGTGAGAGTTTAGACGAAACTAAACGCGGCGCAAATGGATACGGATCAACTGGAATATAGTTAACATCGATTTTTGGATTTTTAGGAGTATACAACCAGTATTTTGTATAGCATTTTCTTTTCGTTCCCAAACATCATGAAACATGCTCTTTGACAACAACAGATCATGATACGACGATATACGTATTTTTAGAATAAATCACGCGACGAAACTTTAACAAAATATAACGCTGAGTACGGTGGGAGGGACGCTAGTAACTTAACCTTTTTAGAAATGCGGTCCTGACTTTTTGATTATGCTCCGCAGCCGATGTCCTCGAGAGTATGGATTTGTGGGAATCTGAAATTTGCACAAAAGTTAAGGCTGGCCAATTTGTTCCCTATCTATGATGGACTTGTCTTACCGTTGATTTGAGTTCGTGGTAGGTCTTCTTTGCCACCAGGTTCGAGCGTTTCTGTCCGTGGAGGTAGGGGTTCTCGTCGAAAGATATCTGCTTAATTTGACTCTGATTTAATGATGAGAGGGAGTGTTAGTCGGTTGTAGCGCGGATGAGATGAATGCTTAAAAGTTGTTTAAGGCTTCTGCTTTATTACTTTGCCGTGCGCGGGTGGTAGGGATAATCGTCTCAGCTTTTCTGACCCCATTTCACTAGGCCTTGCATTTTCCACATGGTCTTACGGTTTGTCATTGTAAAATTGTACAAATTTTAATTTCGTACTCAATATGGCTACTTTAATTAGCCGACAGGGAAGGCAATGCACATTTGAACATATGTATTTTTATGGAATCAGTCAGGTTAAACGGTGATTCGAATCGCCTTTTAATTCCCCAGGACCTAATGAGCGAGAACCGGCCCATATTATTCTGTCGTCTTGGTGGTTACTATTTCCTACCAATGTATAAATAATCCGGTGACATTATTCTTGTCATTTGTGAAGTTGATTTTGTTAGGCGGTATTGAAGGTGTCGAAAACCCATCCTACTCACTTTTCCATGACGATGCTAATATACATATATACATCCGCTGAGATAAAATCGAAGTTTTTCTCAACTAGACGCATTTGGAGTCTCGTCAAAAAAGGGTATTTGCTCACTCTACGAAGGTTCACGAAAGCTCCCCTGCCTTTCTCTATTGCGCTTGGACATGACTCCATATGCTCCTCATCGCACGAGCATTCGCCATTTTGCACTTTTCTCAGAATCCAATTTCTATTGAATTCTGCCGTATTTTCCACATCTTTGTCGCAGGGCGTGGCCATAGTGTCCGGATCGTAGCCAATGGGGCAAGGGTTGGGCGGATCGCAGTATGCCGGGAGTTGGTCCATTTTCACATCGGATCTGAATGACGGCTTTTGCGCGCCCAAAGCCTCATCACTGTCTTCGTCATCCTCATCTTCTTGAGCCTGCGCCCCTAAAACCGCATAGTCCATCCATCGACCAACCTCTGAGGAGCCTCCGGACACTCGATGGATACCCCAAGTGGTATCTTGTGGGGCGAATTCGCTACCTGCGTAGGCTGGATAAACACGTGCGCGCGCAGGCGTGCTATTGACTTGTGGCTGTTCGGTCAGCCAGAATTGGAAGCGTTTCGCAGCACCTTCGACATCGGGATGACGCGCGGTGTGTTGGACGAAGGCTAGGCTTTCCAGCAGACGTTCCCAATCGTCGTTCTCTGCTTCTGCAAACCAATTGATTGACGTATTAATGACTTTTCTTTTACTAACCCATTAACAATGAGATACGCGAAGTGAATATGCAGATAGTGCGCAAATGTCGAAGTTTAGACACCTCCGATTTCAGGTTTTACATCCTGTAACATGTGGTCGCCATTTTACTACAAATAATTTACTTCTCATGGTCTAGACTTTGGGCCCAAGACAACCTATCTGAATAAGACCTAATCCCCTATTCACAAACCTTTGATGCGGAAGATATAGTAACTAATTTTTTGAAATTAACAACCTAATTCTCTGTGGAATTTGGTGCAACTTTCGAAGGTGGACCTGGTCAGGAATTACGAATTCCAGTAAGAACTTCTGAAAAATGAGCAATTCAAACTTCTATAGATTGCCTGCTTCGACTTTTTACAGGGTTAAACGCATTATGTTGTATGAATGGAATAGTTTGACGAATAATTCCCAAATCTATAAATTTATTAATTGTTCGGACATCCACAATTCTATAACCAATAAGTAATTGGAAATTAGGTTGAAGTGCATAGAGATCTTTGAAGTGGGCCGTCTAACGCTTTTAAGGCCCGACTTACGATGGTAATCCACTTCACTGTCGTATTCTTGAAGGACGGGATGAGCAAGACGGAACTCTGGGGAAGGGAGTATGTAGTCCAACACATAGGCCCCGCTGGGGTATCTCCGGCGGAAGCTGTCGTGCAATTCGCGATTTCGGAGATCAAGATCAGCTAGGTAGGCATCATAGTTGCTGCCTTTGACTATCGACGCGACGGCAAACACATAGAGTGCGAACCAGATCCCCATAGATTTTTCTTTTTGTTCGTGTTTTATGGCCGATGGTTTATGAGGATTAACGTCGTATTTTAATACTTAAACGAGGAGGATATAAGGAAGCCGCCCGCAACAGACGGAAGAAAACGATTGAGTCCACTCGCCCTTGTGCGCACATCAGATGCTGGCCAAGATTAACAGTACGCAGCGCCCTACGCTCTTCATCGATTAGCTGAATAGACCAATGAGGATGCAGGGTCTGGCCGAGTTGTCCAAGGTGACCAATAGGCTGTCAGTGTTTTGCGTAACGTCTAATTGGCCACTTCTCAGGGCAGTAATTACGTCACTCCCTTCCCCCGTTTGGTTTGTTAGGGAGATCCGACATCTGAGAACCCTTAGATTGACACAACGCTTCTCAATCACCTCCCTTACATAGTCATGGTTACCTGATCGAGGCCTATTGTTTGATTACTTGAAACCCAATCAACTCCAAAATCATCTTATTAAGAAGTGTGCACATCATTATATTCTTCTGTCAGCGATCTTAATGTACATTTAGGAAGTCGGTGCGTTTTTGGGCACTACTGCGGCTCAGTGGTGCTTTACCCAAGTAACACTGTTGAGAGTACTACCAAGGCAGTCAGACTCCCACGTGGTTTATTTTTATTTATCGTAGTTTCACAAATAGTGGCCGGTTTCATCTTTAAGGCATGGCGTTTTCTTCAGCTTCTATCACTTTCGTAATTTGGCAGGTAAGATAAATACAACCTTTTGCCAATCAAGTTTTCATTTACTGTTGTCAGTGTTTGAATCGTCCAGCCTCATAGTTGGTGTAGTTTCATTGTCCAATTTCTCGCGGTTAGAAATGGTACTAACAGGTAAAAAGATGTCCTCTAGGCATTCTTTGATCGTACTCAGGCTCTGCATAACTGAAAAATAAATTTGCATAATATCACCTCCCCTAGGCTCGTATCGCTTTTCGGACTAGTTACACAAACGATTATGGCAGTTTTACTGTTCCTCGGTTGGGTTTCAGATTAGAACAACAAAGTAAGGCTTCACGAAACGTCTCACTATTTGTAAGTTGGTGTTGATGGCAGTCCGTAAATGGTCTATTCATCGTGACGCCATAATTAACTCCTGGGTCTTTACACATTCACTTCGGGGCCGGCCCCCATGGCTCGCAAGAACAGCTTCACCTCGGGCCCCCTATACTTTCTTACCCTAATGGTTCTGCATTGCTACCAGGGGGCCCCGATCTTTTATGCTTTTATAAGACCGCCTCAAAAACAGGCGAGTCACCTGGCCTGCAAGATGATAGTGCTGACCTTACAAAGATGACATCAACAACTGGTCGGTACATCAACCGTATTTCGAATTTTCTGTACGCAGCTTCCCGCGGATTGTGGGAGGCGGAGTAGATGCACCCTTGTAGGGTGTCGATCAGTTTCAGGGACTCTGTAGTCATTTAATCTACTTTCAGTAGGGTTCACTAGGCAGACGAAATTTTTAATATACCGAAGTTGGATAAAAACACCGTAGATGTGAAGGAAAGACTGAGGATAGAATTTTCACTTCTGCTGGTCAAAACCCTCGGTCTTCTAGGTCATAGCCTCTTTTCTGAGACAATGGCCATTTATTTTGGCGAAGGGATACTCTTCGGTGGTACAAATAAGATGCAGAGGTAATTCAAAAGCAGTCATTCCCTGAAGTTAGACAATCTCTTGCTCATGGGCTCTTTGAAGTGGTGTCAGTAAAATAGGCCTTTTTTATTAAATTATCACAAATTTTTGTTGAAAAAGGGAATCTTCAAACGAGGGAAGAGGAAAATCATAATACATAAAAAAGCTATAAAATTGGAGCAGATTAGTTAGCAGATTGCAGGGAGGAGAAAGGGGGGAAATAAATTTTTAAAAAACAGGGGTGAAAATTGCGTCGTTCAGCGAGACTTGTAGGGTTGTAAGGCAGCCTCTTTTACTAATCACGCAGCAATGCGGTCTCGCAAGTAGCGTATGGTGCGTAAACAGTAGCCACTTTGGGAGGGTGGCGCCACCTCACCACGACGACGCCGTTCCCAGCGGAGCACCGGACGCAGTGGAAAACAGAGCACTGCAGACAATATTAGACTCGCCCCGCCCAAGGTGAAGGTGTACCTGTAGCTCTTTAGAGAATCGTAGAAGGCCGCTATAAATGTAGAAGAGGCAGATTGAGATTTAAAATCTCCTGTTTCATTCCACTACGACTGGGAAGTCTTCAATGAGACAGTTTTTCAATAACTATCGGGTCGAAAATTGTTTACATAATCACTCTCACTTTCCGAATGTCAACGTTACCACAGAGAGAACGACAGTCTCTTTATTCCGCTTTTTTCCTGAACATACCTTAGCCCACTGTGCATCTCACTCTCTCTCGGGACGAAAAATACTATAATGTTTTGATCAGAAACCGTTTCCATGAATTTATTTAAATCCTTTGTCCATCAACTCACGACTTTCTTATTTACCAGTGGGCATAAAAGAACGCCTGACCAAATCTTTGTAGATAGTCTACTTCGGTCAAGGTGGATTGCTATGTGTGCAAATTGGACAAGTAAGAAAAACTTAAGAACAAAGGCGTAACTTTTCCTTATGTAGAGATCCAGAAACTCTTCATACTACATGTTTAAGCAAAAATAAAATAAATTAAGGCAGAAGACGTTATCAGTGATTAATGTAATTAAATTGTGTTGAGACAAAATATTAAGTTACTAACAGACTAAGACGTAATATTTTAAAAGTATTAGCATTGACATTATATGATGATGGTCAGTCGGTTCCTGTACTCGAACCAATTACCCGTGTTGTCCTTCGTGTCATTTGTCAAGACTAGGCCTATGTGAATGCCCATTATGTGCTTTAGATTGTAGAGTATTTGGTCTGCCTCTACTTAAACGATTAAAGTAGAATTAGCCATCACAAATAGAATCACACCTAATATGGGTGGCGAGATGACGTAGGCGACGCCTTGGAACAGTAGCAGAAATCCAAAAGCGTTCGTCAGCCGTTTCAGTCCCAACATCTCCACCAGCAGGATAATGCGCAGACACACAAAGGCCGCTGAGTGCAGAGGGAAAACAAAAAATTGGTAAAGATTGCATGATAATGCCAGCATCGTCACCCCAGGAGTGTAAGGATAAAGGGTGACAATGATCAAGGAACTGATATGATCCTA
This sequence comes from Dipylidium caninum, assembly GCA_017562135.1. NCBI lineage: Eukaryota > Metazoa > Platyhelminthes > Cestoda > Cyclophyllidea > Dipylidiidae > Dipylidium > Dipylidium caninum. Next base: position 1,192,103 of record QEYB01000921.1, on the reverse strand, counting down.
TGCGTTTAGATAGGTAGAAGCAAGATGGATCCTTTGTATCATAAAAAAGCCTTAGAAGAGTTCAGACTTAATTTGGCAAGTTCCAATTGCAAAATAGCCGTCCATGCTTTCTCCGCTACTCTGGCACTCCATTCGGAGTTTAACGCAAACCATGGAAAAGGCGATGTCAAATTCCATTGTTTCTACTAGCAATGATTACTATTGCCGCTGCGAAGACCTCAATTTTCACAGGAAATAGACATGCTTGTGAAAAGTGCTATTTATTTGGTAAAGCACCACAACTCTATCTTCCCTTTCTTTACGTCATATTTCAATTTTGACTGCTTAAAATTGACGCAAACGATTATTCAATCCATTCATAAGAGGGCTATTTTGTAGCAATATTAGTCTGCAAATTTTCGACGACGAGGATACAGAGAATGAATCACCTCTGAATGCAATGTTTAACCCTAGAACGGCAACACTTCGTTAACATCAACTTGACCGCTCTCAAAACAGGTTGAGTAGGAGGCCTTTTTACCCATTTACAACCCAGCCCGATTGATTTAGCATAGGAGAGATTAAAAAATGGGAAGGATGCATAAATAAGAGGTTTAATGTTAAGAGGAATGGGAGAGTTAATAAGAGAGTACAATAAAGACCCACAAAGTATGTAGGGAGGACCTTTTATATTAGATGCGGTGGGAGAAGGTAAGAGGCTGAACTCACCTATGGCCAGACCAAAGATGACAGCATAGACGACATGACCGACGTAAGATGATACCATAGGCAGGATAATGCACGCAGTCCCGGAGATGATGAGGGCCACATTGTTCACAAAAAGTGCATCTGTGCACGACCAGTCGGAGATCACACCTCAAAACACACACACACACATCAGCAAATTAACCTTCTATCCAGAAATGGTGACTTCACTCGTATCCAGGGTTAAAAGGATACTTCAACTATCTGATCCAGTAGACAAACGAGCTTAACGATTGGCGCCTATATACATAAAGTGCAGTAGCGTTGGTATTTGATGGGACGTTGGCAACAAAGTTGTCCAAGGATGCTGACATTTGCAAAATCTGTGTCAGTGCACTGTTTGTTTAAATAAGCTTTGCTTAGGCGGGATTGGAGTTTTGACACAAAGCAGACTGGCATTCTGTGGACTCATTTACCTAACACCCTGCTGACTTTCCACTGGCCGCTTCGACGACGGACTTTCACGATGAGCGGCCGAGCACAAGCCACCGCCCGTGTTTTGTCTCAAGTCACCTTTTTTACTCCTGCAGTCACTTTTACATTAAGCTGAAAATATGGGGGAGGGGGGGAGGGGGGGTTGGTGCAGAACATGGTCCAGATCTCTACACACTCGTCGAATGACTAAAAAACCGTGCTTACTTTGGTTGGCATTGTACCAATTTATCGATTCGCTTTCAAACATTTTAGATGTCAAAGTAAGTCTTTACCATGCCAACAAGGGTTTCGCTTACAAGTTCATGTTGGGAAAATCGTACAATATGAATAATCAGAAGTACTGGTTTCATTCTTCTCTCAATTGTGGATGGAAGTGTCGGGACCACAGTCGGCCCACACCGCCACTTGAAATAAACAGGTGATAGGACACAGCACGGCTAACGACAGAAGAAAGTCGAGGGAGTTGAGGAACAACACACTTGTTCGCACTGATTACATTTAACTTCAACAATTCTTTCTTGTCCTCGAAACAAACACAAACACACACACACACACACACACACAATCCTCCTTAATTTAGCCCTTGAAGTCTTTGAGCCGACACTCCCCCCCCCCTCAAGACTCCAAATAATTATTAATAGGTGCGTTTTATCTTAAACGACTGTTCGTGAAAAAAGTTCCCCTTGTTCATGTTAAAGGGAATTGCAAATAACACGTAGAGTAATTAATAAAATAAGTAGCAAATGACCTAAAAACTGCTTCGCATAGGGGGAGAAAAGTAGGTGTCATCGACATTTGAAGCATTTTTTGTTTACTATTTATTAGTAATGAGAATAAAAGTTTTAGGAGTGTCGTAATGGTGGCTTCGAAGGAGAAACGAGTACTTCACTCCACACCTCTGTAACTCACATTTGTGTGGGAAAATCACTATTTGTTCAAACAAAAGATACCAGCTAGTCAAAAAATATGACTTAAGTCCTTGAAATAAGAGCTGAATCTGCATAAACACGTTTCATGTAAGTGTCAATGAATCGCATACAAACGAACAGCGGATACTCACCTGCCAGCACACGGCCGCCGGTATTAACAGCAGACAGGTAGACAATAAGATTGTCTGATGCTTCAGGCGAGTGGCCGAGACTTCGAGCTTCGTCCACCAGAAACATGTAAGGGACCGGATAGCCTAAAGGCATTGGCAAAAATGGTCAGTGTTAGAAGTTCCTATCTTTCACCGGTGCGCACTCACATTAGACAGAAGTAATTGCAAGGGGAACCACTGACGATGACGCTCAAAACCCGACGACGCTTCGGCAAGTAAACTGTAGGAGGTCATCCAACCTTCCACAATTTGGTCGCAATGATGATGGAATAAGGATTCCGTTCACGTGGTCTGCTCAGTTGCTCTATCAGCTCCTCTGCCAAATTACTTTTCTCCTTCGCTTTCAGCCATGCCACATTAGATTAATCTGAGGTAACTCGAACAAATCACCCGAATCATGGGAGCGCAGTACTCCGTGTACACTCGAGGCAATGGTTCAACCTACCGGGAGTGGAGGCGTGTGTCCAAGTTGAGATCTACGTTTTTACCGTAAGGTAGGATTTCGCTGCTTATTTAACTGATCTCCACTTACTAAATAAACAGTGTATGGACCTTTCAAAAGCAATCTCTATTGGAACTCCTTGGGGGAAAAACCGATTAGGCAATATGGAGAACAATTAACCATTATTCTAATTTTAAAAAGGGAAGTGGAGGAATGAGTGCCACTTTGAAAAATAAACGGACAACATGCTTTAATGTTAAAATAGAAAAAGTGTTGAATCCAGTGAGATATTCAGTTTTTTCCCAGCTAAGGAGATTAAAAAGTAGTCCGCTTTCAACTCGGAAAGGGGAAGAGTCGATGAAAAAACCAAATCTACAGACTGAAATGGCCGCCTTGGAGAGCACTCAGGTTTGTGGCTGTCCTGGTACTTTCGGACTAAGTGGTCGTACCCTTACGCCGTAGTAAACAGAAATGCGTATCTTTTCCTGTGAAATCACCAGTCGCCTGCTTCTAGGCGGTGGTGCAAAAAATTTAATTCAAAATAATGAAGGTGTGGTCACGAGAGATAGCAATAAAGGGCTTTAATGGCGGTAGGAATGCGAGCATTGAACGATTAATGTTGCTCTGTCGGAGACGACATCTGAGCAGTGAGATTCGCAGACACCAGAGATAGACGGGGCAGGAGAGCTAAATGAGAGGACGGACAAGCGGAGCAAGCGAGTTACTTTTACCAAGTAGAATCGTTTATGGTGGTAAGGGTGCAAACAACTCCATGAGCATGTCAAATACAACCTTAAGAAGTGTCTTTATTCAGTTTGCACAACGAGATTTTTAGAGAAGTTTGAGCTTTCAAGGGGAGAGAGATAGCGAATAAAATGATGTCCTCCTTCATGAATAAGGAGAATAGTGTCTAGTCTTAGCTGTCAAATTGTCAATTGTAAGTACGGCAGCAGAAACCCTAATAAATTTACACAAATAAACGATAAACAGCAAGAACCCTCAAGAGAACAGAAGATTTCATAGAAGTTCTCATATGGTCAAGGATGTAAGGGGTATAATTAAAACCGAATAGTAAAAAATATGGTCATCCGCACAATCATCTCGGAAGTCGCAGACACGTTCCTACGCTGGACAAACCATGGAAGCGAGGCTTGAATAGATCATATTTTAATTACATTCTTTCTCTTAAGAAAATTAACCTTATCCTAATGGTGTAAAACTGTCATTTTACTTCATTACAATGAGACGTGAGAATTGTTTTCTAATAGCAACTAGAGTGTAAGTGTTGACATGCCACCGTGAAATAAATAAAGCAGTCATCTCCATGAGGTAAGTCGAAATTTTATGATTATCACCCTTAGAATACTGAGAGACCATAAATGCGAATATTGAAGATAATTAGACATATCGCTAGCACAACTAGTGCCTACTCCCATTTGTATGGAATGTCTAAACTAGTGGACGAATAGCATTTCCTGGGGTAAGGCGAATAGCATGAGATGTAAAAGGTGATGAACTCACCGAGGAGACAGAAAACACTTGACGCGAGTAAGAGGATAAATGTTGGGCTACGGAGTAGGTCGAAATCAAAAAGTTTTCCAAGCATCTGGAGAATCCGATTGGTGGAATGTGCAACGGCGCCTTCCTCGTCCACTTCTTCCGATTCTATTTTCGTTATGCTGCGTACATACTCGTTCACGTTTGAAGAAGAGATATACTGAATTAAACAGACGATGCGAGGTCAATTGACAGGTGTAGGAAGATTTTAAACCTGGACTATTTGGAGCAGTGCCTCTGACTCCTTTATATGTGTTTAGTAACGAGTTTGAAACTAAAAAACAAGATCCATTCCTTCTAACTGATGTAAACAGATTGCTTAAATATGAAATACCAACATTGATGAAAAGTCTCCATTGTCGACGTTGAGGGCTTCCGTTAGGCTCATGAAAAACTGTTTACTCCAAAGAGAATAACACCTAAGATCCTAACTCGAAACCTTGGCAATCAAGATAAAATAGACCCGACGTACCTCATCGACATGGGCCATGCTGCCGGAGTAGAAGAAGTCCATGCGGTTTGCTGGCAAATCCATTTCCTCCTGCAGCTTCTGCATAATTTCACGCCGGAGGGAGGAATCCACGTGGACACCTGCGTCGGCAATCGGACGAAGGGAGACGGCGGAGGCGAAGAGCACATCTCCGCCTGCCTGGTCGCGCTAGTTAATGTCAAATTATCACGGACTTAGTTTCAGTGTTTTTAGTCGTCCTGTTCCCGTTGTGTGATGTTAGGTACATTGAAATCTGCGTCCTGATACTCGGATCTGGAGTTGCAACCCACATTCAAAGCTACCTCCTTCCGCGTATGCTTACTAATTAAAAAATCTTCTTTCTGGAAACAAATTCAAAGGACATTCTTAATTTGTGGGTTGCTTGGCCAGTTTTGCTCTGTGCATTCAGGGAATGTCTGACAGAACAGTAACTATCTAATGATCGAAATCGTGCCTTCATGTGTGCGAAGAAATTTGTGACTGTGAAAATTTTCCCCTAAATTCCTTCTATGCTGAGCATTCAACAGTCAGTTAAAGTGAATGCGATTTTGCATCTGTACAAATCAAAGAGGAGAAAAGAACTTTTATTGCCACTTAAGTATACTGAAAGTCAGTCATGAATGTATGACATATTCAAAGAACAAGAAACAAACGAAATACCATCAAGGATGAAAGACGGACAAACCACAAATTAAATGGAACATGTATCTCAATGGTATATCAAGGACACAAACTATATCCCAAGTTTGACACGTCTTTTGGTACAGTCATGAAATCCTAGGAAGTGTAATCCATAGACGCACTCCTTCCGTCTTATTTAGAATGAAATGTAAAATGAGTAGACAATCCTGATCAAGTGCTGCCTGGCCAGGGGAGTAATAAATCATGAATTTCGGTGAATTTTTCATCATTTAAAACTCGCCACCGGCAGCAGTGTTCCATCGTTCGAGTCATCAAATGCTCGCAGTGACAGGAGTAACCGAGTAAAGGGCGAGGGAATGACACTTGCAAAGCAGGTAAACAGATCATTCAGCAAACAGTTAGTAAAATATAGCGACAATGGAAGTAGATTGACCAGCTCCAGTGTCGCCCTCGAGGGAACATTGCGGAGGAAAATAGATGCAGATTGGTGAGAAAAGCAGGTGTTGACTATCGGCGTCCCATGAAGTACAGGAATGTGTGGTTAGGGTGGATTAAAAGACTCCTAGAAAAAGTAGTCCCACTGTGAAAAATGTAACAAGAATTCGACCGTATATTTAAATGAATGATTTGATGAGAATGAGGGTACGCAAAACTGGAGAAGATAATAGCATAAAAGCACAAATTTTTTTTCCTTTTCAATAGGGAAGAGGAAGGTACATCTGGTGGCAGTTTACCATCAACCACTGAAACGCAAACAGGAACCCCCGTTAAGGATCAGGGAGTAGGGTGGTAGTGGCTGGAGGAGGCGGTAGGGGCTACGAAGCGGTGGTAATGTCGAATCACCCTTTACTCAAAAAACCTCTCCCAACAGTAGGTTCAGTCTCTCAGCAATTCGATCACTAACTGAGCCATCAAGTCAATCGAATCGCTTTCCATTAGGGGAATGTCTCATGAAAATAACCGTCGAACCCTGGTAGGGCTCAATAGCGATACCCACTTACTCTGATTCAATCACATTTAACTTGAAAAGAAATGCTGAATATACTGGTAATCAGCAAGTGAGGTTTCCAAACATTCTAGCGGTTTGCAGGAAGGCAATAAACTTCCGCTTTCCTGCTCCAATTGGAGACAAATTCGCCTGGTAATGATGGCAATTCTCGGAATAAAGGAGGGCGGTTCCTTTCAAGCTATATTAACTACATGGATGCTATCTGAACCACAGAGAGCCCGATTTAGAGATCAACTTGAGGTTGATTGCCGCAAATATAAACGGCCTTTTCAGACACATGGAGAACGTAGAGAAATTGAAATGTGATATATCGTCAACAGGCTTCTCAACAACAGTAAATGTGGGATTTCAAATCACTGTGCGTCAACCCGACTAACCTTAGTTGCCTGAAAACTGACTAACAAGGTGTTGCCAGTCCACACTGAAATTCAAGTCGAGAGATTTTGGCAGACACTCACCTTTACAAAAATTGAGGCGCCTGGAGAGGGTTCAATGGAGAGAGTGCGTCGTCGCGAAAATGACCCACTGTGAAGTTGATTTTGTTGGGATAGCACCTCTTCCACCACCCGATTCACGGTGCTTAAGCCGACCACTGGGGGGTGATGCTTCTCGCTCTTCAGAATCCGTACCAGATCGTTGTCTGAGGATATAACAAAACCAATGCTAAATTTCCAAAGGAGAAAAATAAGCTATCATGGCACCTACGATAAGAGAACGTCAATTCAGTACAGTGTATGCGATGTGGGTGAGAGGGGAACGACAACTCCTTGAGAATACACCCATTTTACCTCAATTTCCTGCATACAGTTTGCGGTTTATAATTTCTATCGCCCCAAATCAACTTAAAATTTTGGTACTATCGAAAGAGATGAAAGCAACAGTTGGAATCCAATTTTTTCACAGTAAAGTCAAAGAAAAAGCAATTCCCTCCACTCCGTAGAGTAAGTCAGGCGAGTGTTTCAATGAGGCTATTTCGCGTTTCGGCTGACGATAAAGACAATTTACGCTACCACACCGAGGTGTAGAAGTGTAAAAGGTAATCTGTGATAGATCACTTTGCTCGGAAAATTCCACTATTATCCAAAAGCCTCATCTAGAGTTTACCACTCCCGAATGAACCAAGTGCCACTCCCCTGTTGAGCAAATACGCCACTACAGTCGTCAAAATGTTACCGTAAGCAATGAAAACGGTTAATATAATATGTCCAGACAAATTCACCCCGAACCCATGGAAGGAATTAGTGTCCAAGTGGAGATCAACAGGACACGATGGAGAGAAATTAAATGTTTAACTTAGTGGGAGCGGTGGGATTGGCTTAACAAGATTGAAGAAGAAAATTGCTTGTATTTCATTTGTTACTAACCTATTAAACACCTACATAAAAATTCGCCAATTATTTACAATTTGAGTACCTTATGATGTCCACTTTCACACCTGTCTGATAGGCGACAGTCTGGTCACCACCTTAACTAGACATCATATGGAATGGTTGTTGGTTATTATACAACTTTTCACCTCCAGTTTCTTTTCAATGAAATAGTTGAGAGTTGATTTTTAAAAAAAACGAATTCTCCAACAAGAAAAAGGCAAAATTAAATCACTTTATTAACTCCTGAATCAACTTACGACGATATTAAGAACGCCCTCCTATTTAGGAACACATTCATCCATTAGTAAAAATTCCTTCATTAGCATAAAAATATTCTATCCCTACGCCTTTAAGAGGGACTCTCGTCGTTAGTCGACAATACCAGACTAAATTTTGCTTAAATATCCATCAGTCTGGTCCTCATAATAATAAGTACAGGAGAATAAATAAAATTCACCGTTCATGAGTACTCTTTTGATCTCACTTTTGAACCGTTACCTTTGAAATAGAAATTATCGTAGAAGCTGAGGGATTATATTCGTTTAACATTCCGTAAGACATTCCTCTTTTCTGTTAATATTTCTGTTTTTTGACCTAAACATTGAATACGAACAACCTTTGCATCCATTAGTTCCTACCACTTTCATTACATTACATTACATTAGAAGCTTTCCATTACTCAGAGCTTCTCTTAATTACCTTAATCACTCTTTTCAAATAAAGGGGCGTTAAGTAAATAAACTGTCATATTTGAAGTTGGGGGGAAGGCAGGAGGGTTAAAGGGAGACCTAACTCACTTTCTCTATGCGTCTGACACTCAAGCTCATCTTTGTCCACGGTTGCGGATAAGCAAGACACACAGTGACATAGTTTGCCTCCTCGTTCGGGTTTCGGCGTCGATGGTGACACGGCCTGAAGTTCCTGCGTTGGCAACAAAGAGATGCGAAAACATTAGACACCATAGCCTTTCAGACTCAAAACACTAGTTGTCTACTAGGAGAGGCAGTAGGCATGAGGAATGAATGTAGGAATCTCGCTAATAGACAATGAAGAAATCGTGACACATCATGGCGAATAGTTGATCAGTAGAGGTCAGATAAGTACGTCACCCTGCCCTGCCTCTTAAGGGATACCAAACAATCTAATCGCCTTCATCACAAAATGAGTCCGAATGGTCGAAATGGGTGATGCTAAGAGCAGATACATCAAATTTCACCACGAAACAGGGACGCGTTGTCGGCACATCCCAGCTGGCTACTGAGAGAGTCACTTTCAGCATTTACAGTGGAGTATAGAGTACGATTACGGGGAATGAATAAACAAAAAAGTTCTTAGATTTTCTACTCTAATGACCGTCACCATTTCTTTGAATGATTAAAAGAGGTTTTTTTTAAGGCCACTCGGTTTATAGACTATAAATAGCCTGTTTTGAAAGTAGAGGGAGAGAAATAACTCAGTAATGGCAGAGTATTAACAGTGCGTCCGTTTGACTAGAATAATGCCTTTAAACAGCAAATTATATTATGATGCTATTACACAAGACCTCGGAGTAAGGACCGGTGATGACAGCCTTACAGACGCTAATGTCTACTGCCTTATAAAAAAGGAAAAAGACCCTTTTGGAATGATATGCTCACATAGTCGGTCAACTACACGGAAAGGCAAATTGTGACATCTATAGTCCTTGAACCATCACATGGACCCGAAACACTCCAATTTTTTTGAACTACCATGAGCAACAAAATGACCTCTTGTTGAATCACTTCTCTCCTATGAATCGATGCCTTCGTGTGCCTTCACCAAACAGTACGATCGTGTTAAAATTGAAAATTTCGCCTACCTATCGTTTCAGCTTCGAAGTGTAAATGATGCTCTTATATCCTCTTTAAACTTAGATCCTCTTACCAAGATTCTATAAAAGAATACCACTTGACTATACGGTAAAATAGCGATGTCAGTTAGCAAATTCAAGATTTCTGCCAAGAAGGTCACCATAATAAAAGTGAAGGTTACGAAAGGGCCTGCCAAACGGTCCACTCAGGATTTTCGGAAATCCTCAATTGTGGTAACATAATACTTTTCAATGAAGAGTGAGCTTGTTCATTGTAGTCCAGTTTACTCTCTTATAACGTCTTATTGTTAATTTCTGCTAAAGGATAGGTGTTATTTGACGTTCTCACTTGTATGAAAGAGGTCTTAAAGAAGCAAGTCTTAAAAAAGAATTGCCGCAGAGAATTTACTCACATCATCTGACTTTTTCTGATACTCACCATCCCCCACAAGAACGGAGTTTGGTGATTCCAAGCGCGTGCATTTTGGATCTCGGCGGCAACTTTGGGGCCCACTCGAAGTAGTTGTTGAATCTCCTTCGTCATTCACCTCAATTTCGGTCTTTACTACTTTCTCCTTGACAGGATGGAGCTTTTGGTAGTCACGTAAAGGAATGAAAAGGCATCCTGCCGCAAAACAGTGCAGAGACACAGCCGCCATAATGGCAAAGGATCCTCGCCAGGAGTATTTCTTCAACAGTTCTGGTAGAATGGAGGAATAGACGGCGGTACCAGCACTGCTACCGCACACAGAAATGCCCATGGCAGTAGCTCGACGCTTAGCGAACCATTGAGATACTATGGTCGCTGCTGGGAGGTAAATTACGCCGTAGAAGATGCCTAAAGTAAGAACAAAACCTACGACTTGAAGTGTCCGCGCCTCTTTCGGCATGAATTCGATTCCTATTCAACGATGAACCATGTGGTTAGCATCATGCAGTGGGAACAAACAAAGTCATTATGAAACAATTCCTCGTCTGTCTGATTACAAAGTTTACAGATGGAAACACGGGCGCCACCGACGGCCTCGGGGTCCGACTTATCACCACAATACACGAAAGATTAAACGCATTTCAATGAACGATACTGAAAGAGTAAAAACCGCAATAACTCCCAGTGCATGAAAAATTCACGAGTAATATGTTGTCTTAACCATCACCAAATGTTTTTCACGACAAAGTGGCTCAATGAACTGGTGTCAAGGCGCTGGTAAAGTACATTTTGTATATATCTCTGACGGCGAGTTCAGATAAGACTGCTCATGACACTTATGTAACTATTGCACCAAAAGTCGCATAAATGACTTGCGACAGGTCAGTGAAGAGTAAAATGATGCAGGCTCAGTAAATAGAGGTGAAAACTCCACGGGCGTCAACAAGCTCACCTTTTACAAGACCACTTCAAGTCAATCTAAGACTATCCAAACATCGAGACCGCGCCAAAGTCGAAACTCATGCCTGTAAAGCTCTTTGTAATCGGTATTCCCTACTGCTGGCCATCGGAATTAAGTGGATTTCTAAACGCTGGGAACAGGCGTGTAATCAGCACTGTAAGAAGGTATTTACGGGATCATCGCCAAATTCCGAGGTGAAGAAAAATCCCACATGCGTCTACTCGAAATGGGAAGTTTACGTGCTTCAACAGGAATCGAAGAAATCTTATTATGCACCGAGGATTTTCAGCCAGTTGTTGGAAGACAAGACTAATTGTTGAAGTGGACTACTATAGAAATGTGACATTTTTCAATGCTTAACGTAAGAGGTGAGTGAAAGGAATTAAATAAGTCTGCCTAATGTCTACTGTGGAGTTCCTTTCCATATAATCGGATTATATGAACAAACGTGTCCTGGCGATGCCTCGCTAAGGAAACACTTCCATAAATAATAGTCAAAACAATCGTGAAAGTAAATTGGCTCAATGTTCAACATGGCACAGTAGTTTTTTTTATCGCGTTGACAGCATTTAAACTACATGCGTTACCTTATGTGGGATTCTTAACTTCCATCAAGACTTCAGACAACTCTTGTAGGTGCTGCCTCAAGGACCCAAGCAACATCCAAGAAGAGTTCAATCGAAGAGAATTAGAGGCGTAACTAAAAACCCTCATTTGTAAATGAGAATTTCTCACAAAATTGGTGAAAAATACACGAGAAATTGATGGAGAGACAAATAGTAGTGGAAAATTCTTTATCATCCATTCTCATCTTAGTTCAGCACAGCCATTTACGCTGCAGAGATGATATGTGAAAGATATCGTAGACACTAGTTGACGCCCGTTGCCTTACCTCTAATGCAATCTACTTGCGAAACAAATTAGAAATATTTTCCAAGATTTTTAGAGCCGCGGAACTGTGATATACTCGTGTATTTCAGTCACCTCCCCCCTTGACTCAACATAATACTCGGAAAGAAGGGTCTTCCTCGAGTCGAAAGTCTCAGCATGTTTCTTAAGCACCACACATTCTCTCCACGGGAGAACGTGGAACGTCTTCCGAGCATCTTACTGCTGTGAGTATTTTTCGAAATGTTGTCTACTGAGAGCCAGTTAAGACCATGGAACAGCCCCACATTTCCAATACCGAAAGAAATTTTGAATAATGAAAGGCCAAGTTAGTCAGAGCGTATGCAACCGCAACAACGAGACATGTTGGGCAAAATTCATGCAAATAGCCGAAGAAAAATCAAGAAACAGATCTTATTTTAGACTATCTACGGAAGTTAGTCAATTTTTTAAAAGATCCAATGCATTTGATACTAGGAATGGAGTATCAAGGCTGGTCGTCAAAACTAACAATCGACGAGAGATCCAAATGGCAGTTAAGTCGAAATGACTTAATTTTGCTGTGTATAAAGGAAAAGATTTGGTGCCAACTTACAAGTCCATGGCGCCATGCCTTAGTCTTACTGATGGCAATGAATTTATGCTCAATTCACACCATTGACCAAGTTATAATAATATGATGGCAGAGGACAGCACAGGGTGATCAACATATACCTCAAGAAGTGGATAATAAGGGAGCAATTTCACACTCTAGGGCTCCAAAACAATCACGCATGTGATAAACTATTTCGTCATTCCTTTCGTCACTGCTGGAATGCGCGCACACACACGAACACACTGATACGCACGCATACAGCACCGTGACGAGGTGCAGGGGCTGAGGGGAGAGGGGTTGGGAAACCGCTGCATGAGTGGGAACTGCGTCTGAGAGGGGAATCTATCGTGCTCACCTATCTTGATGTATGTATACGGTCAATCGATGAGGGCTGAAATTTCCCCTCACCTCCACAAAACCCACAATCCTTCGTCAATGAGTCTCACAAATATTAACTGTCCCAATTACGATTTCGAAAGTATAGAAAGCTAGAGGCGCACGAGGAAGCAATAACAGTTAGTCCATCTAACGCGATATTAGTTGCAGATCATGATTTTTAAGCAGCTCATAGGAAGAAATTCGACATGTTTCCTTGACAAATATTGCCTGAGATTGCCCTATTTCACAAATTCAAGTTGTGAATTTGGTGCAAAAATGTAGTGCAGTGCCAATGAAAAGTCTCTAGGAAAGGCAACAAATAGGCAGGTAGAGCAAAGCAACTTATTCCAATCTCTATTTCACGCGCGAAACAGCAGCAAAATGATAAAATTGCCGACATATCAAGTGAAGATCAACATGATACACTGGTGTTCGATTTAATGTGCATGAACTCATCATTCTTTGACTTGGCATGATTACGCCTGGCGACTCGGCCTTTGTGGCATATGTACAAGCTCACAGTCCCCTTGTTTGTTAACAAAAAAATTTATTTCCACCAAGGTAATGAACTGGTGACACAACGAGAGAACAAATTATTTTCAATTAAAAACTTTCCACCCCCGAGGTATGAGGTTTCGTTCAGTGAGAGGGCTGGAAGGTCATGTGAATAGCTGACCGCTCCTCCTGAACGCCACGGGTATCGTTTATCAAGCGTTAAAGTGAGCTAACAAATACAAGGTAAATTCGGAGGGATTTAGTTAGGCAATAAAGAGGGGAGAAGATAAGTGGATTCGCAATAAATTGGATTTAGTGTGAAATGGGGATAAGCATCCTCCCGTAATCCTCATTAAGCTTTTCCTAAAGTGCATCACTAAGTATGTCCTACTTCAGAAAAAGCTGTTGTTAATGTTTCAGCTCAATATCTTTTAACACCCATGAGTGGTGGTATTTTACACGAAACACAGGTTCTGCGATATTTGCTCCAGACTACTTCGAAACCTGGGATACGGCCGGATCGGCTGCAACAACAAATATTTCATTCTTATAAGAAAACGGAGAGAGCAAACTCACCAGTGACGAAACCAAAAAGCACAATGAAGACGTCGATATCGTAAACAAAAGCACAAGAGAGTACTGATAAAAAAGACACTGCAGATCCAATTAAAACCAAGCATCGGGAACTGAGCACATTGGACACAGCACTGACAATTGGACCTGTGAAAATAGTAACAATCGTAAGAGGAGAAAAGTGAAAAGGGCAAAAAGGAGGCAAATCCAAGTAGAAAATGTACCCGAGATGAGAGTGAACCCCACGATAAGGGAACCTGCTAGTGAAATTTTTGACGTTGTGCATTCAAAGCTAGTTTGGAGGTCAAAGAGGAGGACGCCGAAGGAGAAGGAGAGCCCATCAACGCAGAACATGCAAACGAAGCTACCCAGAAGCACAGCCCATGCCCAACCTCCGTCTGGGGGCACTGGAGGCTCAATATCCTCCAAATTTATTTCCATATCTTTAGAAACTTCTTCTTCAACTTTCGTCATCTTATCCATCGCATATTTTTCACATCCGTCTCCACCAGACATGCTACAAAAAAAAATTCCTGCCAACACACGAAGCTTCACCACCACCATGATAGGCTTTACCCGAATCTGTTACTCCTCGGGACTAAGAACCGTCTTTAAAACAGAATTATCCCAAAACGCTCATGGCCCATGTCGAAAAACACCAAAACACTTAGGTAATAAGAACGTAGATTAATTAAAATTTAACAGTTGGTGCAGAATGTCTCCTCTGATATAAGAGCGGGTAGATAGTGGGCCAGCTAATCTAGAAATTAACCTAACAAAAATATGTAAACGCACTCTTCTAAAAAAAAGATATTCACTTATAATTGAGAATACATGAAAGTATGTGGTAAGAAGTATTGAAAAGTGATTAAGCATTCTGGTAACATTTGACTATGAAGTAAAAAATCAGGAATTTAAAGATCACCAAGTTTAAAACAGGCACTGGTGTAGTGTCAAGTTGCGGGAAATGCCGGGCATGTTACCAGGTGACCGTATATTAACATATTTGTGCAAGTGGTCACCAAAGTGTGTTTGCATTAAGATTCTCTGGCGCAGACTTTTTAAGCAGAAAAACCAGGATGTCTGAAAGCTGGAAATTAAAGCATTTCAGCAGTATGGTAATTTACTTGGACATGTGAAACATTAACACTAGAATCAATGAAGCTGAAAAAGTTTGTGTCTGTGTTTTCCAGTAAAAAGCCATATAATTAATAGCAGGGATATTAGAAAAAATTTTGAATTATAAAGAAATAGGGTTTTGTAGAAGACGGTCATACGGTAATGGTGCACAGAAAAACAGGTTGTTAATCGAAAATAAACAGAATCTAGGAGTTGTATAAATTCAAAAGCATGTGAAATAACTGGCAACATGCTCAAACAGAGGCCTCGGTTAATGTATACTTTACTATAAATGCCTCAAATAAAAAAATATTAGTTTACTATGATACAAGTTATTTCACGTAATATTCTTTAAATACCAAAAATAATAGGGTCACTTTACTCTTCGCAGTCTGCGGACAAGAACCTCGGACAGACAATTCGGCAAGAAAGGACGCGGGAGCATGTAACCGCTCCTTAAAAGTACCTGAAAGCTGACCCACCAATTAGAGGCCACAGAAATTTGCGTCACTCTGACCGGAAAGGAATCAAGCCACTTATTGGTTAATCGAGCGTTTGCCCTGTGTCCATTGGTCGTAAAAATATCCAATTACCAAACCTATTTTCCGAGCGGGCCATGGCGACGCACTAACGCGTTTATTCGCGGAACAATTTGTTGCCGGTCTGGGTTGTCGGTTTCATCACCTTTTCTCGCATTCTTTAGACCAGTGACAGCGAATTTCATAACTTTCTCAGATTTGACTCTTGGCACCCTTCACAAATGCTAATTTAGGGAGTTGATAGTGAACTTTCGGTGTTTTACTTGAGAACCGTTCCTTCACACAATATCTCCTGATGTTGCCCACTACCTCGAGATCGCCAGCAACGTTTTTATGAAGCTAAATCATTGCCTATCTTGCTCTATGATCAAACATGAAGCCGTTATATGTCATACAATCTAGCCATTTGTTGACGCCTAATCTAGAATTACAACTAAGCAATTTTTAGCAAATTTAAACGCAGGATACAAATAGTTACATCTGCTCACTCACTTGACCCTGCGTTAATACGACTAGACCTTACCCAAAGTCCTGAAGAGATACGATTTACGCACCTATGGGGCGGTTTTCACGTGCAGTCTAATTGTCCTTTAGTGCAACACAAACAACTTGTTTTAATGTCTCCTTTCCATCAGTGCATAAAGGCGCGACCTCCGGTTTAGGACAGCTAAGTGGTGCCTGAGAGCCTGTATTGGGTCTCTTGCCTAGCTTTTAGTGAAATCTGGCCAAAGACCAGCGTCTACCCCTAAAGGGACATCCTATTTCCTGTAATGCTTTTTAGATTCCCAGCCTGGAAGGTGTTTTTATTATCCTTTTAATAAGCTTACCCCGGAGACCCTCATTTTTTCCTGCTCATTTGTTTGAATTGATTTCCTTTTGCGCAAATAGCCTTCATACCTCCCTGACCGCACTTGACAATTAAGTGGAGGCGAATAGCAAATTACTTCCGAAGACCACTTATCAAGGCCACATTTTGGAATGATACTTTTACTGTTATCTGAGTTCATCACTAGTCAAGGAAATTCGCACTCCTTAAACTTTTGAAACCACCATTTTTGCGTCCCTCTGATCGGTTGGGAATTCTCTGTGGATGTTCTTCATCAATCGTGGGACTTGAAGGTTCTACAGGCGTGGGGTTTGCATTAATGCTGCAATTCCGACTCCGATGATGTGGTCACCTCATGACCAATTGAAGATAACCGACACAAATGTGGAATGCGAATCTAAAGTATCAAAGGATGATTTTTTCTTTGCACCTAAACCTCTCCCACGAACAGGGGGAGTCTACAGCAAACCAAATTCTAACATTTTATTTTCTCCTAAGGGGTTAAAAGGGAGACTTTCGTGGCACCGGCGTGGGTGTCCTCTTTTCCCATGTCAGCCATTTCGAATTTGGACGCGACTGCCGGTGGTGTGTGTCTGAGGCCGACGTAACTTCGTTGGGACTAACTTCAGAGTTTCTTCTGCGCCACTGATACTCCGTCGATTGTTGGCTAGCCCTTTTGAGTAAATTTTAGCATCTACTAGTTTCTCTCGGTTACTTGGGGTCGCCGTCGTCCAAGCCGTCAAAGTTGACGTAGGTCACGGGGATGACACCGGTGTTGCACTAACAGGAGTCCAAATGTCTCAGCACGACAAAACACAAAACGACTGATGTTAAAGGCTTCTACGAATATCTCGGCGCCTCGTCCATAATAAAATTCTCTTGCATCCACACATACACGCACACGCTTATACGTGTACCCTCGCTATGTCCATTGTTGTCTGTCACTTTGATTAATGTCGTGTGGATCTCAGCAGACGGTGGAACGTCTATAGTAAAGTGGTTTTAGTGTATTAACAGCAGCAGTAAATTTGCGGTCCTCTCTGCTGTACACCGCGAAATCCGGACGCCGCAGCTCAGCTTAAGTCCTCTTCTTTCGTCCCCAGTAATCATGCTGCTGCTTAGCCTGCGTAAACGATTTAAACAACGTCTGTGCTGCCGCATCGTTTTGGCGTGAACAGCAATAACACACGTCTCATTCGTGCTGCAGTGGGTTTCACTCGAGTCAAATCAACCACACAACTGTTGTCAAGAGTTTTTTTAACCTTCTTTAGTGAAGAAGTCATCACTCACAAAACTCAGATGCCCTGTAATGCCTCCATAGTTAGATCTAAGTTGAGCCGGTCTTTAACTTTGAGACGTGCTGATTGGCCTCCGGACTATGTTTTCGTGCTTACTGTCAATAAATTAGGCGGTAGCTCGCTTCCAAACGCGAATAATGTGTTCTTCCCCTCAGGTCCGCTTAGGGGTTTGGCAAAGGAAACTTACGAATTAGTGTACGTAGAAGGCAAATGAATGGAGAAAACGAGGTTTTCACATGGGTACACGCCAAGTCAGGAGGATGACACCCCGACAACGGATTATCTCCCGACTTTCGTCGTACGACGCCTCCCCGACTTGTAGATTTCAGAACTGGAATTTCAGATTTGTCCAGCTTTGACTTAGCTCGTCTGATTTGCGAGAAGAGGCAAGCTACCACAGCCTTTTTGGCGGAAGATGGTGTGCTGCCTCTTACCATTGAGGCTGGTAGAAAATCGCTGAATTTGTACAGTAAATGTTATTTCTCCAAGCGGCTAAAGCTAATCGTTAATAGCTCATATCCACCCATTAGCCTACGACTGTTGACTTTCCACGTATCTATTTTAAGAAAATAATTTTAAATAATTAGGGAAGAAGGCAATGCCAATTTGTTAAATTAGCTTTAGAGAAATGCTGTGGTGATGGAGTTAAGCATCACCTGCATGGCAGCATTTTGTCGTATCTGACACGGTGTTTCGAGGCTGTCCGCTCCCGACTGGCCGACAACCAGTGATGATGGAATCTAATTTATGCTGTCGGACAGTGTGCACTGTGTCCGACCATGTGTCGTCACGCTGCCCATCCATCTGAGTAGATTTGACAGCCGACTGACGCCCGTCCGGACTAGGACCACAGCATCGTGTGGCTGTCACGGATACGCCCTCATTTATTTGCCTCTACTCACCATTTCTTGCCATCCTGGCGGCCTCCCCTCGCAGTAATTGAACGATGGTGTTAGATTTACACATCCCTTTCCTCCTTCTCTTCCCCTCCAGAGTATAAACCTAACAAAATAAAGCTCCGTGTTTCATTACTTGAAATTTCAGTTGGCTGAGATGGGGTCGAAATTAAGTAATTTGCTAAAAGTGGCTGTTCTAAACCAAGTTGCTCCCACTTCTCTCTTGTCTAGATGTAACGATGCAGAACATATCTCAGATAGCCAAAAATGTGTTTAAATTCTGCGTCAAAGAGGCATCGTTGAGAAACCATTTCGTCATTGGTGTGCACTGGGGCGGACGACAGACATCCTCACTTGTGTAGTACACAACACCGCCTTTCATGATCACTGACAGGAGAAGCCGCAGCCTAGGCGCGATGCAGAGTTTGCGTTACTCTACAGGCCAGTGGCTCGAGATAAACATCTAGTCTCATATAGTTTGCTGATCACGTCAAAAACGCGTGTGAACAAACCGCAATAGCCTGATTATATACTTTTAGCCTTCGAGAAGTTATGTGATGGCGGCAAAACATTGGCATCGAGCATGCGGTGGACAAAAGAAGCCTGTGCCAGAGTGAAATATCCGTACAACAGGATGAACTTTGCTGGTATATGTGAGATCTGGTAGGTGAAAAGGACGTAAAAATCACCTCCCATGATTTCGTCGCATCCTCATTACGGACGATTTGCCAATGATTGGAAATAATATCATTTTGTCGAGACGTACTCGGCCACATTTCTGGAGTTCTACGTACACCCCTTGAAAAAGTGAAGTGTACTCTTGGGGAAAGAGACGAGAGGGTTTTTTACTCGGCCATTTTCATCAACCGAAATCGTTTGTTCTCATTGCGAATACATAATCTGGGATCAAGAACCACCATGATTTTCAGATGGAAGGCTAATGCAAGTGCAAGAAGTCAGCATCTGCACCCAGTGGGTTGTAGACGCAGAGTTTCACCGATCTAAAAGGTGCGCGAAGCCAGCAAACTGAATCCTTGGAGGGGAGAACGTGAAAATTCTAGCGAAGGAAAGCTTAAAGGTCCTTTGTAGTCGCGATGCACTAAAAACGCCATTATAGAAGGCAACGAAGTTCGGAATCCTGTCCACTCATGCACGAGACAGTAGACATTGCAGTGGCACTTTCAATACCCGACTCCGCACCCACCGACAGTCGTCATCGCTCTAAAAGGGAAGGAGTAATAACCCAAACAGAAATCCATTGCAAATTGTAATCAGGCAAGTGGAATACATTACGACATCGGGTGCTTTTCACAGAGATAATGAGGCTGGAGAACATACTGATGGTTTAACCGATGTTCTCCACCAAATCTTATAAGGCAAAATTGGCAAATTTCGTCCGTAGAGGAGCGTAGCAGGTCATCCTGTTGGCGTCTACAGGGAAGCTGGATGTTTCACACAGGTAGACTGCTTTTAACGTACCTCGAAACAACAACATGTGTAGTGGCTACGAGGAAGTCTAGAACTTCTACGGCTGTCTCTCCTCTAGCTTCATCTCCGTTAGAGCCTGACGATAAAGATCACTGAATACTTCATGTCCACCGGGTCAACATCCTCACCGGGGAAAGCTTCGGTTCTGGGACAATGGATCTTGTGTATTACTGTCTAGATATTCTTCTTTATAAGTAGGCCTTTTGATTACCACTATGGAAGCAGACGATTCAATGATGATTTGGCGAAAAGCTCCAATTTACCATGTCTGTGGTCTATTCCTACTAGATTAAAATGACTGAACTTCCCGCTCTCCGCACCAAGGTGGCATAAAAGTACGAGACAAAAGTGATAATCGGAAGGAAGGTACTGCTATTGAAAGTCACCTCTAAATGATGTACTAAATGCTTGGAACTTTTACTATAAACACATACACACACTGGGCGGCTTAAGGGTGTAAAACTTTGAAGTCGGTCCATGCCTCGTGACGTTTCAATTCATAGACCAATTGATTAGTCCCCGTAGATAATCCCTACTCGCCAAATAATATATATGCCATTAAGTGCCTCAACATAAATATGGATACGTAGAGCCAGACCTCCGGAATCCTCAATACGGCTTGTAGGAGGAATGGAAAGGATTTGTAGCTTAAGTATATCCGAAAGTACACGTCGGAATATAAGCAATCGTGTAAGTAATAAGGATTTACGGCACTACTGTCGGTTATAAAGCTGGATAGAGCGGCATATTTTCTTAATGCGAACTATCACGTAAAGATTCTCGCCTCGTTGCTTTCTCTCACTGCTACTGAAGTCACGTGCCTCTCCCAGCTACCTACCGTGTGGGGCATCCTGACAAGTCAGCTGATGAAAGGACTGCGGCGTGAAGGAGAGGCAGTCCTGATGTACAACACCCTTTTATTCTTATTTTTGAGCAAACGGTAAACTAATTTGCACCGAGGTTATTTCACGAACGATGGGGAAAAATCATGATGAATATACAAAGTGCTATAATATTGTGCCAAATATTGGTCCCATAGCTGATAAGTGAACTCTTTTTACCGTAAAAAACGACAACATAGTTTTAGAATGCTCAGTAATTTCACAAGGTTACTTTGTGTCTACGAATCTACTGCATTTGTATGGGCTAATTCAAAACCGTCTTTTCAAATCCCCCTGGGTGCTGCAAGGCTTCTACTACACAAAAATGAGGAAAAAGGTGCGTTTGTGTCGTCACGCCCTCACTGCCAGGTTTTGCTAATGGGGAAATCTGGTTCTGGTAAAACGAGCATGAGAAGCATAATTTTCTCGAATTTTATTGCCCGAGATACAAGGCGCCTCGGACCAACAAGTACTTATTTTCTGGCCGAGTTACCGCTTCTTCTAGTGGATGTTGAACATGTACATTTAAGATTTCTTGGGGGATTAGTCCTAAATCTATGGGACTGTGGGGGGCAAGTTTGTTGCATTCTCAATAATTCTTTTTTATAGACAAGCCGGTTTCATGGAAAGTTATTTTGTTACTCAACGGGAAAACATTTTTCGCAACGTTGAAGTCCTCATTTACGTTTTCGACGTAGAAAGTCAAGACTCGAAGAAAGATATGGCGTATTATCGCTCTTGTTTGGAAGCTATTAACGAGCATTCACCTGGAGCAAAAATCTTCTGTCTCGTTCACAAAATGGATCTCGTCACGGAATCCAAAAGAAGCAGTGTATGTATGCTGCCATTTGCAAGCTAATTAGTACCAGTTAGATGAAGGCACCTCTTTTTTATAGGTTTTTGCGGAACGTGAAAGGCAATTAATTGCCGCCACCCGGCCTGATCAATGCGTTTGCTTCGGAACATCGATCTGGGATGAAACACTGTACAAGGCATGGTCCAGGATTGTATATCAAATGGTGCCCAATGTGCAAGCCCTTGAGAAAAATCTTATCCAACTCTGTGATGTGCTCGAGGCGGACGAGATAATTCTCTTCGAACGTTCCACGTTTCTTGAAATCGCTTGCCACACTACGAAGGAGCACCCGGATCCGCACAGGTAACCGTGGTCTTAACAATTAAGTCGTATTTCAATGTAGGGTATAATCATCACGTATACTTAACTAACCATTCTCCTTTGCAGGTTTGACAAGATCAGTACAATAATCAAGCAATTCAAATTGTCATGTAGTAAAGCTGGCGCTAACTTCACTGCTATTGAATTACAAACAACTTACTTTTCCGCATTCATCGACGTATTCACACCAAACACCTATGTTATGGTGATAATGTCGGATCCAACAATTGGTCAGCAACCAACTCGATTTTCTATTGCTAATCATTTGTGAATTGTGCTTAGAACTGAATTCATAATTTTCTCTATTTCAGCCTCGTCTGCAACTTTGCTCAATATCCGCAGCGCGAAGAAACATTTTGAGAAACTGGAAAAGGTCGAGACCCCTCATTCTGCCATTCTGGGTTGACGACGTATCGACTATCTGTTGTATAAATTTCTTAACTGATTTTCTTTGACAACACTTTCGTCTATTAATTAGACTTTTATTTCTGAAAGAAAACAAAAGTACGGAATCATCCTGCTAGACAATCTTCTGAAACAATCTTGTGGAGGACCCAACCGCTGCGGTTCAGAGCTACTACTTTTAGTGTAGAAATCTGTAGTCGCAAAAAAGTACTTCGCAGAATCTTGGCTACTGAGAATTTCTTCCGTGGATTTGAAAGCAGCTTATGCCATACAATACACCCTTGCATGAGACCGATGTCGAGGGGTAGCTTGGAGGTGGCCACATGAGAAGTCGAGTTCCATAGCCTCGCACGATCCGGAGAACAAATGTCTCTACCAATTCTTATTTGAATGATACGAATCCCAAGGGAAGAACTCAGAATTCCCCTAAAGAGATGTTAAAGTTAAAGAGAGGGGTGAAAGTAGTATACTTCTTCAATTCCATGTCACATTCGCCTCTAACAACTGGCGTGTCAATGAACCATCTGTAGACGGTTAATCAGTAAAATAAAATCCTAACCGGTGGTGGAACAGGAACTGGGCAATGTATTTCCCCCAGAATGCTCTACCACTGTTTTCAATAGAGTCGCAATCTCCCCAGATAGGGTATTGTTCATCGTATATATTTTGCTTGTGTTGCAACACATTTTCGTAGAATGTAACGTTTTCGAACTGGAAAATGGACAAACGTCGCGATTGACACTCGCCCTGAGACTAAAAATGAATAAGACAGAAGTTTACTTGATGGAGATCCGCTGAAGTCCCAGGTGGAGGAAAAGCTAAAAGGAGATTCAAATCGTCGCCACCACGACGCATGATGCCTTCTGAGGTGTGGTCTAAATCAAAACAGTGGCCTAGTTCGTGTAGCATTATCCCCAAGGCAGTTGTATAGTTTGCCCAGTAAGTGCCACTAGTGTGGAGATAGAAAAATACCTACTATTGCGTACCGGTATGCACTGTCATCGAGGAATTCCCGTTTATTAACCTGTGATATGTTAATTAAACAAGGACCAACTTCTTCAAGACGTTCAGGCCATGTGTAAAGCGTACCCGAACCAATAAGCGCCAAGCCACCAGTTCCTAAAATCAGCGTAGGTGACTAGACCATCTTTCTCACCTAAGGTACAGTATCCCTTAGTTCTGGTAACAACTTCCTCATGTGATACGGGGATGATTTCTGAGTCGGTGACTGGCCTGAATTCTGTACAACTTAAAACCGCTAGCCACTTTCCCCTTCCTCTGTCTTCCTTAAATGTGGAGTCCAGTTCACGGGCAAGGCGCTCCCATAGACACAATGGTGACAAGTTCTGTGCTTCCTTAAAGTCGATTTCTGAGTGCATACACCATACGGCTGCCGATAGAGGTGAAGCTACCAAATGGGGCGGATTGAGCGACGGTACAGACGTATCTCCAGCACAGGCAAATGTGCGCCGAGACCCAACACCCGCAAGAATAGTTTCAGCTGTAAGTGTTTGAAGTAATCGCACGGCTAGACCCAGGCGACGACACGCACTGCCAAAGTCGGAGTGTGTAGTAGGCGGAGCTTGAAACTTGCCGTCGTGGTTCTTAAAAATCACATAGACACACCTGACGTAAAATTCAGCACCACTCTTTTGGACGTTGTTAATCGTGAAATTGTAAGAAGTATGAGGACAGCCAATGCGAACAATGTTTTCGCCGATATGTAGGGGAATAAGCGCTTTCAGAAGTATGCGGGGAGATGATTTCGACAAACTCCTGAAAAGCACGCAATTAGTTTCGGTAGTAGCATTTGGGTAACACCCTGAGTGACAGGAGAACGTGCCTTTGAGCAAAAATAAAGGATAATCTACGGTTTCATTATGCTTTATGCAAGACAAGTTAAGGACCATCAACGAACGAGCCTGAAGAATTGAGAACTCGGGCGAGGTAGAAAATCGTCACAGATACACAAATGGTAAGACGCGAAGTAATAGTCAATAGCTCTTTCTCAGTATAACTTTGTATAATATGAGGGTTATTTCATATGATTAATATACAGAATAAACATTAAGATAAGCTATCGGTGTACAAAAGAATGTCAAAGAATGAGAATAGCTTTAGTTCAAGGGCAGACTCGAAGAAGGTCACTGTTGGCTTGTCTGCACTTCGTTCTGCATCGGTGTTCTGCATTTTCTTATCATCCTTTAAGCCTTCTAACGAAAGTGAACCCTAGTTTTACTTAATGATTTCATAATTTTTTTAAAATACTAACTATTACATACAAGATACCCTTGTCCCATGCTGGGGGTATTTTTTACCCGACCCGAAGTTCCATTGACCGAGGCGAACCTCCTTTCCCATTCTTACTACCTATCAAGGCGGTACTTATCGGTTGTCCCTTCCTACCACCGAACTAAGATTGTTCTTGTTTCTCGCGGTAGGGTCTTTTGCTAGTGTTCCATGTCAAGACATGAAATTGAGAACCTTGCCTACTTTCATCAAGTTCACATCCACGCTGATAATCCTACAACCGAAGTAGTATTGAAAAATACTTACTGTTAACGTTTTCCAATGTGACTTTTTGAAAACATGTTATTTGCTCAACCCTCGAAGTCTAGCTTTCATCGTTCTGACTTTTAAAAATGGTATGATTAGTGCTCTATCGGTATTCTCTCGAAGAGTCAAACTATAAATCGAGACGTCTTTAATACGGTTCTACGCGTCTGACAGACTATAACTTTGAGTATTTCTGTGGTATTTATGATTTGTCCTTATTCTCGTTTATTTTTCATAAACTGTTAGTATTTCATGCTTTATTGAAAAGCTTTAAATTTTTCTTTAATACTTGACTTCATATATTATGACAGCACTGTTCGTGTAGACATCAGTTTTGGTCAGAAATAAACGAATTCATGAGCAGCAATTATGCTGCCGAATGGTTTCTCTTGACTATCTGGTTAACGATAGTGGACTCTTTTTACTTTACTTTGATGTACCGTTTTGTTTCACCGTCAGGTTCGCTATGTCATTCAACGACGATGACATGTTCATTGACGACGTAGAACTCTCAGTGGCCTACTCATCTGATGATAACTCAGAACCTGACGTAGATCTTGAAAATCAGTACTATAATGCTAAGTCGCGCAAAGATGATAATCCGGATGCAGCTATAGAAGAGTTCAAAAAGGTGTTGGCTATCGAAGCCGAAGGTGGTGCTAAGGGTGATTGGGGCTTTCGAGCGTTGAAGCAGATGATCAAACTGAAGTTTCGTCTTGGTCGATTCGACGATATGATGGTTGATTATCGCACTCTTCTTACATATATCAAGACGGCAGTGACACGTAACAATTCGGAAAAGTCTATAAACTCTATTTTGGACTATGTATCCACTTCGAAACAAATGGATCTCTTACAGACCTTCTATAATACCACTCTGAACGCTTTGAAGGACGCTAAGAATGAGCGGTTGTGGTTTAAGACCAACACCAAATTGGGGAAGCTCTTCCTTGAGCAAGGTGACTATGTTCAATTGCAGCGGATCATTCGAGAACTGCGGGAGTCTTGCCAGACGGATGAAGGTGAAGACGATCTGAAAAAGGGCACCCAATTATTGGAGATTTATGCTCTGGAAATCCAGATGTATACGGCTCAAAAGAACAACAAGAAGCTGAAGACCTTATATGAGCAGTCGTTGCAAATTAAATCGGCTATCCCACATCCCATGATTATGGGCATTATTCGGGAGTGTGGAGGGAAGATGCATCTTAGGGTGGGAGAGTATCAGCGCGCACACACTGACTTCTTTGAAGCATTTAAAAATTACGATGAGTCTGGATCACCGCGTCGAACTCAGTGCCTCAAGTATCTCGTTCTCGCTAGCATGCTGGCCAAATCAGGTATTAATCCGTTCGACTCTCCGGTACGTCTACTTTCTGTATCTAAAGCCGTATTTCTTCGTAACCGGCTTCACGTTAAGTATTTAAAAAAAATATTAACTTTCTGCAAAGACCTAGGGTATTTTGTATGCTCATAACCTCATTTCATAGACATTAATGCCATTTATTTGGATTTGCGAGTGTGATCAAATTCATTTGATTGATTGAAGAGTAACATCCTTCTCGAAAACTTTTTTTCTAAATGGATCCTCTTATGAAATGGGTTGAGATACACCAAACCCTCCGCCATATTTCTAATTACTAGCGATGTAAGTCAAAGATTGTCTCAGAACTTTGCCTTGTCGATAAGTTTATTGCGTATTGTCGTTCAATTACTTTGGTTAGAGTTTATCTAACACCAAACACGCACTTCTGTCCACTGTCAAGGATGAGATGCCTTACATGTGACGATATTGGTTGCTTCTTCGAGCTTTTATCCCACTTCTCGTTGCTTTCCACGGTTTATTCACTCCATTTGGTTAAATTGGCCTCTTCTAACACTTTACAAAGTGACTCTTACATATATCTGATAGCTAAATAAGAATTAGCAAAATTTTGGTCGTACAATTTAGATCTCTATCATTATCCCCTGTCTGTCCCACAACTTTGCTCTTTTCTTTTCGAATCGACCTCCAAATGCATTTTTGGGATGCAAGATCGCCTGGCCTAGCATTTTTTAACGCCTTTTTATTATTACAAGATTTTCCTTTAGAAGAAGGCTCTTATTGTGGTAACAAACGCACAATTGCTCTAGAGTAAGTTTAAACAGGTGCAGGCTTAACGAAACGTAAGAGTCTGAGGTAAACTTAAAGGCAAGCGATACATAGATGCTGCAAAAGCGGCTAAATTCTATCACCATCATTCAACGTCCATTCATAACCTTAATGGTAGAAGACAGAACTTCTTATCTTCCTTGTGTTAGCAATCACCTGGTCTTTTGAGCCTCATCTGGTCTATTTACACGTGAGCCAAGATGCTATCAATTAGCCGTATTGTAGGAGACGAAGCCCTACAAGGTGGACCCCCAAATAGTTGCCGTAACGAGTTTGGTAACAGCTTACCAGAACAACGACGTTAATGCATTTGAACGTATCTTACGAGAACAGCGTGAGTCAATTATGACGACGATTTTATAAGGGAACACATCGAGGATCTGCTGCACAATATCCGTACTCAGGTATTGGTGAAACTGTTGCGACCCTACACCAGGATCCGCTTGCCTTTTATTTCACATCAATTGAATTTGGAGCCGAAGGAAGTGGAGGCTCTCCTAGTTTCATGTATCCTCGACGGGACCATCGCGGGCCGCATTGACCAGGCTGCCGAAGTGCTTATCCTCTCTCCCCCTATCCCAACCCCGGAGGAGGCTCGCTACTTGGCAATCAACAGGCTGGCATCTAGCCTCTCCAATCTCATGAACCAGACAGTTACACGGACTGGCGCCACTAGCTCGTGAAGTCCCCTCCCCCCCCCTTTACATTTGTCTTTCTCCCCTCCCCCGCTCTTCCATCTTCTCACTCCGCATTGTCATCTTAGTTACATCACTGAATACCAGTTTTCCTGTAGCTATTCGCTTTCTTTTCATGCTTTTGGGAGGGGATTTCCTCCTATCTCTCATTGTTATGCTAACATCGTTAGTAGGCACGTCCAGCCTACTACAATTCCCACTTTGCTATCTCAGATTTGTCTCAGATTCGGGGGCATTTGGAGCCATACAAGCAAACCTCTCACATGTTAAAATTCACCCGCCCGCGGGACAATCCAAGTCCGAACGCGAATTGAAACTAACTCGGGAGCGCTACAGGAGTAGATTTTTATGACCGGGGCGCAGATTAGCTCAACATTCTTAAACCATTTTGTTTCGTACGCATAATTTAGCTCGAGGTGATATAATAAATCGAAAGAACCGCTTTTAGTCATTACCCTCATTACTCCGTCCAGCTGGGTACTTTCACCCACTTTGCTCAAGGCGATTCAACTCTCTCCACCATAGTCCCCACACCTGTCAAAAGCTCTCAAAATATATTCCTCATGGTCATATGGCCGGCCGGTCGTCTCCACCGTTGACCTAAACATTTAACCACTCAGTAGTAATTGGTGGTGAATAACCTTAGCCTCAGCTTGCCTCTGTTTCACCTTTCCATTGCCCTTTGATTTGAGAGTGACAAAGATTTCTTCAAAAAGACAAAAACTTTCTTGATTAGAATACAGCGGAGCCAAAATCCAGATTTGTGAATAATTGCCCGGCTAGTGGTTCCGATCACCACAATAAAGTCTGCATTTATAAAAAATATCTGAAAAATTTCATTTTCCATTGAATCATTTCCTTTATCACCTTCAAAACCATACGTAAGGCAAATCAACACAGTCGCTTCTCTACAAACATAGATAAAGTTAAGTGTACTATACAGGATTTTTGATGAACTTCGCTCAAGGAGAGATGCTCGAGGAGAGAGGATTTTCTGTCTCGTTTTTTCTATTACTTTCTGCCGCTGTCTTCTCAATCATCTGCGCCAGACTGCAGGGAGCAGCAGCGGATGAGGTGACCGAATCAGTTTTACGTAGCTTGCACCGTCTTTCGATGTCATACTCATCTTTCTCTGTGTCAACAGTGTCTCGTGCCAGCACTTCGTCGATTAGGGCTGAGATATCACAAGTGGAGCGCTTTTTCGGTGTCCTCTTGTCAGATTTATTCCTCGGAGCTGAAATGAATGGCAGAAAACACCGGTGGTAAGTCAGTGCGTGCAAGAGAATTCTCTCCTGTCCCAATAAGGAAATGCTTTTAGTAAATAAGTGGTAATCTTGTTTTGATGATTACACAAGATTTAATGATGACTGAAAATCAGTAACATGGCTCGAGTTAGCCCGTTGCGTAACTGATATTTTAAGTTCCTGAAACTGAAATTTAAAAATTCACGGACTGGAGGTGGACTGTCCAGAAGAAAGACAAATGAACTTTTGCTGAGACATTTTCACCACCTGACACTACTAACCTAACCGAAAAAAATAACAGTTTCTATTTCAATGAATAAATTAGAATAGTGTTGGGAGCAATTAATAAATTTTCCAAGGTAGGTTGGAAATGCGAATAACGCAGATGCCACTTAAAAAAAGTACGCATTCTGGTTTAAAAATGACCAATGGCGATGGAAGTTATCATGTTAACTCCTAAAGCCGTAGTTACTTCTGCGGCAGGGGACTTACTTCATAAAAATTAATTTCAACCGTATCTCGTTACAATGTTAATGGTCCCCGACGACTTTAAAAGAGAGACTCTAATTCACCGTTTTGGCTCGCCAAGCATTGGAAGATACGGACTGTTTAGATTACTTACAGTCAAAAAGTACAAGCCCATAATGTAACAAAATAAACACTATCATCCCGTCGTTATACGTCACACAATACATCCCAGTTTTCGACCTGCAACAAAATAACCATACCGCCAAACATTGCTGTTATTCTTATGAAAGAAAAGGTGAAAATTATTCAGGTAAAAAAACAAAATTCAACCGGCTCACCGCATGTTAATGATGCATGAAAGCAACTGGCAATTAAGGCTATGATAACAAATGTTAGAGTTAAAAATATGGAAAATTGTTGCCCATCTGTGTGAAATGACCATAAGCTTTGGGAGAGTTAGGAGGCAAAAACAGTAACCATCGAAGTCCATTTGTAGGGAAATTTATTGAGTTACGAGAGCTTTAATGATTTCTCACCTTTCCTCTTTTCGGCGATAGCATCTTTGGTCAGCTTTTCATATTTATCTTCGGAATCACTTCCACTGTTGTAGAATACAGTGATGTCGTAATCGCGTTTATTTTCTAAGTGGAATAAGATTGGCAACTAAGTAATGGTTACTTACTCAATGCTTCGTCCACAAGATGGGGAAACAAACGCTCCTCCCGTTTGAATTTTTTCTGGAATAAAAAACATTAGTGACTGACTTTGGGCAGAAATTTGCCATTTAATTCCGTATTCGGCTAGTGCAGAGGAGTAAAGGATAATTCAGTGACAATCCATGCCAACTGATGCAAATTCAGAAAAAGAACACCAAATGGCCAAAAGGCTGGATGGATGGATTTATCATAAAACCACAAGATCCAAATTTTCAATTCAAGGTTAATATACGTATCAAACTCAGTTATCACAATCAACATCTGAGAGGCCATCCGGGTAAGTGAAATGTTCTGGATCAGGAAAAGCAAAATATATGTACATCTTAGACAATGTTTATACCTTTGTGGTATAGCAGGCGACCATACAGAACTCTAGGTTGTGATGGAAAGATTTATTTGTCGGAATTTTTGTGATGATATGTTTTGATATTATTAACTGAGTTACTGTGTAAAAATATTTACTTATAATAAGTGTTAGCGGGCTAGTGAAAATACTACGATTATAATGATTAGGCACAATTCCTGTGACAAATAAGAGAGCAGACTATTCACAAGTAATTACACAAGAGGGTGATCTGACATCTCTTGGCACAATTTACAGATAAGGAGGATAAAATCGTGATTATTTATACATCGAAATACCTAAATAAAACTTGGACTAATAAACGACAAAAAAGTCAGATGACAATCCGTGGATGACAATCCGTGGAGTAAATCAGGACACATTAATTTATTGGATTCAAAGTACCTAATATCATTAATAAATGAATACTCACCAAGAGCTGATTTCTTGTTCTATTTGGGAATAGTTTGGTCATGCAGTAGAAGTCAGTGCCAATGGTACTAAGGGCGCGATAAAACTTAGTGGTATCCTTCTCCGTCCACTTGCGTCCCCGATGGTGAATTGGACGACGACGGAAACTGTTGTACGTGGTACCATAGATGCTAGCCTCCTCAGCCACATGCTTAAGATTCCCAGTATCGACGATTTCGGGGTGGCTAACATTAAGACTCTGCTCATCAAGCACGATATTTCCATCAGCATCAAGACGCAACTGAGGAGCAAATGGATCAATGTGGGGCTCCTCCAGTGCAGGTGTAGTATCCTCACATTTCTTGCTAACAGTTTTGCTGCTCGATGACGACATTTGTGGTGCTTCACCCTTGGAGGATGTGGAGTTCAGTTCGATGTCACGAATCCTAGGTTATATGTCAGAAACGGGATTAATATAACGCAACAGAAGATCAAGGTTTGATATCAATGGGGAAAATATGTCGGAAGTATAAAACTACAAACACAAAATACAAATCATAAAGTAATACATGGATGAAAACCAACCTCGGTGGAGGTTTGTGTGTAGGAACCCAATTAAGAAGCGATCGTAACGTGACGGTTGAACGGTCAAGTGGTTTGTCGGTTGGTGGTGGAGCTTCACCATAAACGTGATGCTTTCTTGGTTTCTATAGACAGGTATACGAAGTGAGATATTTTAAAAGGACCCAGACAATTCATGCTTAAGAAAGAAAGCGCTTGCCTGCTTAACTTCAAAAAGCTTAATAGGAATTATATTATCTTCCTTTAATAAAGAAGACTGGGGAAGTTCCGCGTCAATATCTACATTGATTAACCTAGCAACATAAAAACGGAAATTCAAGGTCTACGGGGGTGGCTCGATGCAGGAAGTGTTCGACGAAGAGTAGTCTTTGTCAGAATTAATAACATTTGGAGTGCCGAGAGGCTTGGAGGCTGCTATAGCATCTGATGTTGCGATTTTAGTACAGTCGGCAGTCGGTTGGGTAGTTGCATCGCCGCTTTTCGGTGACCGTGAGCCCGCCGATGAAGCGACTGGGAGTTTGGCAGGGCTTTTTAAGGACTCATCGATTTTCCTACAATGATTACCATTAAGATGCTTTACCTACTGATTTCTTTTACATGCACCCGCTTCAATCCTTGGCTTAAAAACGCGAGGCATACGCACAAATCATGCACATATCACAGGCTTGTCCGATTGGTGAATGTTCAGCCAATAATATACGCGACTATTGTGTGCAAGTCGGACCTTTAATTACGTCAACTTCATACGAGAGCATGTACGTCTGAATTTTTTAATAGTTGTCTGTCATTTTATTATTTAGATTATTTGCTTATTTTTATTTTAGGCAGTATCCATGTTTTCTTTTAAAAGCGGGTTTCGATTTCATACTATATCAAACTGGTGGTCATTGTAAATATTGCTGAAATTTAAAGGCCAAGTTATCGAGTGCCGCATACTTCTTTTATCTTAGGAGTTCGCGGTCCATGTCCCACCAGCCTTTCTTCACCGGTTAAAAGCAATCATTTTCTTATGTATGGCAAATAGGTCCGTAAATATTTACATAAAATAAAGGGTTACACATGATGAGAGGTCAACCAAAGTGATATGAGCTTTAACTTTGTTTCATTCGTGCGAAGAAGACGCCTATTCCTTACTAAACATCCAATTAAGAAGGCAATACAATCATCTATTACCCATCTGCATCCTGGCTCTCAAAGCAAGTGGTAAAATAATATTAAATTCTTTTGAAATTTGGGTCTTAGGATATAAAACGACCTTTTGAACCTGTACTGCAAGCTGGGGTTTGTTCATTCTAAATATTTAGTTATTATTTCTTGGTCCCCAATGTCTTACACTTTAGTAAATTGTTTTTTTTGGTACAAATCATGATGTTGACGTAACTAGGCTTTAAGCAGCATGAATTGTGCTGAAAAGGCGGTAGTATTCCATGCATTGTATTAACCCTTCGCCTGGCCTGTTCTAGGTTAACTTCCGGCCGAGATTAACAAATTTGACAAGAGCGAATGAATGCTCTGATTTTGTCAAGATGATGCCAAATTACAAATCTACTGGTGGACAGTATAGCTTGATAAAAGTTGAAAACTTAGGAGCTGCTTGGCGAGAAGAACTAACAAGTGATAAGTTACTTTGACCTACGGTATGGAAGCAGCGATGTATCTGATGTAGCATCATCTAAGGAATCATCGTTCTACCTCAAATTTGTCTCTCCTTGGAGAATTCCCTCCTCAGTTTTCAAGTCTGCACAATGCCTTTTCATGCAGTAGGTGTGATCCACCAAGAGGCTTGGTACAGGCCATTGACGACTTCTTCTAGCGGAGGTGGTAGGGGGTACTCGGCTTAATCGGAACCTTTTTGTTCAATGCCTCAAACATGTACTATAAGTCAAACTGTCGGTCGAAAAAGTCTCAGTGATTCCTCTAATCACATTTCATAGGAAGATAATCTGTGTTCACGCGCAAATCCATGATAGCGAGCCCCCCAACTCTCGAGTACTCAGAAGTGGTACGGATTATCTCTAGTTTGGAGACGCCCCGGAAATGGGTGTGAACTCGAGAGCAAGTGTCGGTGCAACGCAAACTCTACCTCCACTTAAATAAGCTTACCCTAACTGATGAGTGCTTGTGACAAAATCCTCGATTACAGCAGTAATGTTAATCTGCAGTTCATCGTAATTTACGGAAGGGGGTCTCCGTTCCAACAGCCATGTAGACTGGATGACAACTCCTCAAGTAATTTCTCCGATTCCCATTTAAATTGTCCTTCTTAAGTTTACTGCTGTTATACTTTTTGCCTAAAAATATGAACACTTTGAAGTACGTAGTCCTGCCCTGTGGCCCGAAAAACATTAATTTTCAGACTTCTGATGGTCTAACGTATGCGACCTTATCACTGTGCTTGCGCACCACATAGGAGCAATTGCAAGTGCCACCAAGGCCTTTCAAATTCGTCATAATTTGCAGTATCACGAAGATACAAGAGAACTTTGGGGAGAGATAGGGCAATCTTTTCGTCTCCGAGTTTACCCGGTGATAATATTGTCCTTCCTTTTTCCCCCTGACAGGAAGGAGAGAGACAGGAAACATTTAAATTCTTTAATTGTCATGTTACAATTCTTTAATAAAGACACACAAGAACACTTTCTTCGACAATGGGCCTACTCCTTAAAGGCATAAAAACAGGACGACATTTGAAGCCCTGACACCCACAAATGGCCTTGTCTGAACCACACCCATTATAGCGCCACTGTTTAAGTTGAACTTATTTTTTGACAAGGAGTTGACAGGCCATCAGTGAGCACAAGACAGTGAAGTTTTCACCCTTAGAGAAGACAAATCCAAGTAGGAGTTGTTAGTACCCTCGAATCCATTGGTTTGCCACTTGCCTGTTGTTAGACGGAATAAAAGGCTCTTCCAATGAACAGTCAATTGTGGAAAAAGCAGTAACTGGGACACTAGTGACAGTTCTGTCACTTCGGTTGACGCCGCATACTGCTGATAATCTGGTAGAACGAATGCAAAAAAGATGAGTTTTCGTCTGCGCCAATTGCTACGCCAAGGAATGAGTGCTGAATGATCCCCATACAAGATTCTTAAAAGACAGCCTGACGCTGTCAAAAGGGTTTACTTCATTTCGAGTTGTTTGCTCTTTATCCAGTAGCTCGGCACACACACGCACACACACTCATACCAGGGCTGAAAAACATATCTTCGAGAATACGTCTTACCGCCGATAGATAGAAAAAGGGCGGCGACAGGTAAAAGGTGGATTTTGACGGGATGACAGGAGAGGAAGTGGACATAAAGCCATCAAACTACTCGGTGAAGTCGAACCCCCTGAAGGGGAAATAAGGCACCTCAACGCCAGCGAGGTGAAGGAGGTGGACAATCAACTGGACGTCGACTCGCTCTTTATTTTAATTTATAATACATTTTGCATGAATTCGAGTGAAAGGAAGGAATAAAATAGTGTGTGTCCTGATCGGTTGACAGACAAAAAAAGGCAAAACCGCACAAAGGTTTTGCACACCCCCGTGTCATCGTCATCATCAACACTATTATTGTTGTTGTTGTTGTTCTTGTTCTTGTTAACGTTTGGCGATTATTTGCGCTATTGCAAATAAGGCGGTGGAGGGAATTAAGAAAGGGAGACTGGAAGAGTTTGGAGGGGGGGGGAGCGGCAGAGGTGAGGGGATGGAGAGAGAAGAGGACGGAGAACAAATCCAACTCGTTTGTACATACAAATTATATAATAGATAGTGTGACTTAGCAAACTCTGTTTCAATCGCGCAAGTACGCGTGCAAAGTCGTCATTGTTACTAGCACAAAATAAAACAAAAATATGTGTGCCCCTGAGTTGCAAGAGGAAGAGGAGGCGGAGGGGGAGAG
Source organism: Dipylidium caninum (assembly GCA_017562135.1). Lineage (NCBI taxonomy): Eukaryota > Metazoa > Platyhelminthes > Cestoda > Cyclophyllidea > Dipylidiidae > Dipylidium > Dipylidium caninum. The sequence continues at coordinate 1,156,483 of QEYB01000921.1, read as the reverse complement.
GAAAGAGAGTGCTGACGAAAGGGTGGGGATGGGGATAAATGATTTAATGCTTAAAGCACTAAAAATAGTGGGTAAAACTAGAAGCAAAAATCCCTGAAGGATGTGGATTAAATGGAGGGATGTCCTGAGACGCCTAGGCGAGGGGTGCGGCTGGGAGGCACCATCCCTGAGCAAGAGAGAGAAGGAGGAAGGAGGCTCAAATTGAGGCTTGTCGTAGAGAGGTAGGTTGGAAGACGGGACTGGAAGGCAGACTGCTGGAGGAGACACTCTCGGAGGCAGCAGTGGTGGCGGTTGTCGTCGCCTTATGCTTTGCTCGAATGTGGCGCTTTAGGTGGACGTCGTAGGAAAATCTCGCAGAGCAGTGACTGCATTGAAAAGCCTTAATTCCTGGCACGAGAAAAAAAAAAAGCTGCTCATAACTGCGGGCTGATGAAAGATTGCTCGCCTTTTCAAAGTAACTCAGCTCTTTGAGTATGTCAGAAGTGGTGGCGAGAATGACCCAGCATCGGTAATTTCACAGACTCGTGCAATGCCCCGCTCCTCGGGCTGGTTCAGCGTTGCTTTAATAACGCAACACGAGCTCCTTGAAGGACATCAGTTCAGAGGGCGATAATGGAACCTTGGGTTATGATGAGGTGTGAAAAGTGAAGGGGAAACGCTTTCAAACGATCAACTGGAGGATAGTCGAGACAAGGGAAAGGTTGGTTCCTCGAGAGAGGACAAATATGATTGGAGGTGGGTGAGGAAAGCACCTGCATGCGACAAGTCCTGTGATGTTGATGTGGCTGTCCAATGCCGAGGGTGGCTCAAATATCGGCAAAATTCAGCGGTCCAGTGCGAGTGATGGCGCAGGCTCCAGGCTAACAGGTGTATCATTCCTGAAGGGTTTTGACGAATGGGAAAACACTTGCGACAGGACTAATGCCAGTCCACAAAATAGCGCCACTGGTCAATGATGGAGCTTCCTCGACCCTCTCTTCTGTGCCCAGCTACTCTAATGTTGTCGATGCAACACTACTGGAGGCTGAACGCCTCGGGGCCAAAAAGGGAACGAAATGAGTTTAGAGTAATAACACATCTTTCCCTCTCTTGTTTGGAGGCTGGAGAACATTCAGTGTCTTTACTTGCAGTCTAGAAATACTGTTAGTCTGAGGAGTGTTTGGCGCTGGAACCCATTTGGACAAAGTAAAATCACAACATTATGGATGAATAACGATGGTGGCGGTGGAGGACAGTCGCATTAATTACATGAAGACCCAAATGCAACAGTCTTCTCCTCTCTCTGACCCCACAATATCATTTTACTCCTCACTGCAAGCGATATGCCTCCGAATTTGGGAGGAAAAAGGGGCTCAACATGACTGGCTACTCGCGCCTGTCGAGGGAAGGTGAATTTTGGACTGAAGTGGGCGAGAAAGTCTAGTGCCCCTCATTTTGCTTTCTTGTCTTCATTATTTGCCAATGTGTAAGTTAGATTAATGGGTTTGAGGCTTCCTTCCACGCTTTCTGTGCAAATTCTAGTGAACCCGTCGGTTGGCATAACTCACAACCTCCACCACCGAGATCGCCTAAATAACATCAGCCATTTTGGGATAACGGGTGGGTCGTAGCCAAGTCGTCAAACTGAAACCCTCTTCAGGTGCGGACATTCAACGAACTCCTCCAAAACACAGAGCAGAAAACAAAGAGAGTATGCAAGCAATGATGGTCTGTTAGGGTAAGGCTGATTCTTCGGTTCGTTTTTCAACGTGGACTTCCACATCACCGTCCATCCACCTATCCCCTTGGATCTGAAGCAGGAGAAGCTAAGGCGGAGACCTCAGTCCCGGCTTGGTTGCCGGGACATTATCCGTCGGAGTGGGCGCAGACCAGGATCGCCCGAAGGGTGACCCAGACCATAGCTGGGATTGGATAAGAGTGGGACAAGCCCACCGACCCCGGCGGTCGCCACAAGGAGGCGCCTAGGTCTACAACCATGACCTTAGGGTAATTTGCGAGAGAGCTACAATTACTCCTGAGTAGCTCCCCAGACGAACGTCCACAGACAATACAGTCGCCTATGTGAGAGGTTAGAATATGGGACTCGGAGTCTGAGACTTGACTTGCTTCAAAATTGGATGAATTATAATCCCAGTTTTCAGACGAAAATTTGACCTGTCTTTTAAAATAACAATGTTTTTTGAGCCAAAGGGCAGCCCACGGTCTGATATCACAGCTATGAGACAAGAAATACAGATATTATCAGCCCTTAAGGGACGTGAGGTGCGTTGACCACACTGAAAGGTGGGAAAAGCTGTGAATGAGGCTCCGCGTCACAAGATTACTGACAATGGCGATTCCCGCCTCAGGATAACCCCGAAGAGTGAGATGAGCAAAATAAGTCAAGGAGTCTGTCTCGACTGACACGGTGTTATCGGTGCCCAAAAGAGTCTGCGCAGCGACGGAACTGGGTGGTCATTCAGTAGCACGGATCCTGTGGAGGGGAGAATATTGGAACCCCCTGAGGAGAGGGGAATTCCCCGCCAGAGCGGGGGGACAAGGCAGGCGAGAAGGGGCCCGGAGACCCACACGGAAACCTCACCTTCGTGGACAGCCTCGCGATGGCGCTTAAGACTGGACTTCTGCGAGAAGCGCTTCTGGCAGGTGGAGCACTCGTAGGGCCGCAGACCCTTGTGCACCGCGTCGATATGCTTCTGCAGGTCGGAGTTGCGCGAAAAGCTTTTCTGGCATTCGTTGCACTGGAAGGCTCGAACACCTACGCGTACAGAGGGAGAAAAGGCAATTTAACTCATTTTTCTTGGCTCTTCTCAACACTATTTGCTCTTTTTGTTAATATAATGAAGTCAATAAAGGCTCGCTTAGACACAGTCTACCAGTGCCAAAAGACTTCTATGCACAACCCAATGGAAATTGTCCTTGCGAGGCCTCGTCCCACGCCTCCCCATGCTTGCAATCACCGTCCAAGGGAGGGAATAAATGCGAATCAGGTTTTCTCATTCAAAATACGCCAAAATATATCATGATGAGAGAGGGTCAAGGGAGTATTCTAGATTGAAGACCTAATTGCCCCTCCACCATGAGTGGCTTCATGTTTTTTCACTCCTCGTCTCCACCGAATGCAACAGTGATGAACAGGAAAGGTTTCCTTGCCCAAAATGGCCTCACAGTCGCGAGAGTTTGAGAGGTAAATTCCATTCCTTAGCATTTATCAGCGGTCATTTGGAGAGAGGGAGGAAATAGTGCTTCAAGATGACGGCCTACGGCCCCAACCTCCCAAGTGCCTTCCGCTCCCACTTCCTCTGCCATTCAAAAGTGTTCATTAAACTACGGTCGCAACCTACACGCTTCTAATGGTCACAGCTTTGGAGAGAGATGAGTTGGCACGAAATAGCTAAAAGAAGTAATGAAGAGAACCTCTACCAGTTGCCCCGTTTTCCAACAGTCTCAAAAGTGACAACCTGATGGAAAACGAAAACATGCACTCTAACGGTCTAGCGACGAGTGAGCAGTAAGGAAAGCTTTCAACCACATCAGAGGCGACTCGCAGTTGAAGTGCAAGGAGAAATGAAGTCTCACAAGTGCTGGCTACACCTCGTGTTGCCAAAATAAACTATCCCAACAGGAGTATTCTTTCACGATCTATTTTTCTGAATGGTTCATAGGAAGCTTGTTGACAGATGCAGAAATCTCAAAGGAGGGTTTTAACGACAAGGACGTCGATGCTCTCGGCAGCCAATTAGCTCCGGTGCCAGTCAGGATTGTACAGCCTAAGGAAGATGTTGATGATGAAGTTCAGCATTCAGCACAGAGTGGAAGTTGGGACAGCGATTCGAGGTCCACATCTCCCCTTGCATGGCCAGTAGCCAAATCAAACGCAATTACTGTCAGACAAACAAGTCAACTGGTACGATCATAGAGGACAGACCAATTCGTTGCGATTTGATAAGTTGAAGTGGACAAGAAAACGCAAACCCTTTGAAGGCAACTATAGAAACAATTCTAGCTACTTTTCTTCGGGCTACAATGGGGCGTAACACTAATGGTGGAAAGGACAAAACGACAATCAACATTCCCTGATTTAGCAGTATCTTCGACGAGAATGATGGTTGTCTGTCTACTCGTCTCGCCCCGAAGACATTCCTTTTACTAATTTGCTTGAGAATTCAGACACTCGAGGGCACAGGAATTGTCGTAATTATTTTAAGAGATGAATACAACTTAAAGCGTCAGACTCGGCACTCCGCCTCTCCGCGCCACAGAGCCGAAGCGGCGGAGGGGATCCGGTGTGTTTCACCTCCCTCACTTCCAAGGTTAAATGAAGACTTGAGGATCCATGCACATTCTGCTAAATCCAGTAGGATTACACAGACAACCTGATTTCGGTCCCACCTCGATGTAGTCCTCCACCATCGAAGAAGTGGAAAATCGTAGGAGGTAATTTTAATTTCGGCCATTCCCTTAGGAACATCGCATAAATGGTCATTGGCAGGAGAATGGCAGGTGCTACACCCTGGAGCTTCAGTACCAAAAGTCTTAGGCTCCAAGCGATTGATAAGGAGGATAATGGAGCTCAACACACGCCCACTTCACCTCCTCTGGTAAGCGTCCGAGGCACCAAATTAACGGTAAGCGTAAAAGAGAAGTACCAAATTTCACCAATCTCGGTTCATTGAAGACGTCAACCTAGATTTTCTTTTACGTCATGAGGCTAAGGATTTACGGAATTTGGAAGCTCGTCCACATCCCTAAAACCACAGCACACAAGGTAACTTGGCTTAATGATGGTACCAAATGATTAGTGGTAGAATAAAGTAGTCAGTTAATGGTTGAAAACTACTGTGCTCTGTTTAATTGCACCAAACGAGGTTGAAAAAATGGCCACGCCTATGTGTGACACTTAACAGGTCGGAAGTAATCCTGGAAGGTAACATCTCTTAGAAGCACCTGATGACGGTGGGATGTACGAATACTTTGCGTGCCTCGAAGGAACAGCCTTGAGGCGAAAAAGTAAACGCGTCTGCTTCGAAATAACAGGAATGGTGGCACACAACAGTTAAATGTTGCAGCAGAGTTGCGGTTAAAAGCTCGAGTGTAAATAACTCACCTTTGTGAACAGCCTTCACGTGCGAGTTGAGGTTGCAGCTCTTGGTAAAGTACTTGTTGCAGAGATCGCAGTGGTAGGATTTCCCAGCTAAAAAATCACAAAAAGATACTACTCGTCGGATTTGAGTAGATAGTCATACCACTAGGAACCATTAATAGAGGGTGACCGGTCAGGGTCCAAGTGTCGTACTTAAGTCGTGTGAATGGAGTACCCGCATTTCCGACACAAGCGGTTTTTTAATCCTAGAAAAAAATTGTTTTGGGTGTGAAGGGTGAGAGAACGAGAAAAGAGTGAAACAAATGTCAAGTTAAGTCTAGACGCTAGCTTCTAAATGAGGTACCAATAAGAAAAAACTATGGAGACTGAGTGATAGGCTGGAAAAAAATATCGCTTTTCATGAGACCGAACAAAATACAGTGGAGTCGCCTACTAGCTAAGTTTCGTGTATTACACAAAAAACTATTTAAATTTTCTCTTCGGAGTCTGATGTATTGAACGTGAGCGATTGAACACCCTTAGGGTTAAAAGGGAACACGCTCATCTTAGTGAGGGGAGGTTGGAAATAGTGGCTTCCGCCTGCATCGGCTTAGCCCGAGGCATGGTTGTCGCTGCTCTCCACCATGGCTCTCATTCCCCACAGCCTCCCCATGCCAATCTGCTCAATGAAAGCAAGTCTTCACTTTTCCAAGGCTCAAAAGAAATTTGTGGATGAAATTCCCAAATAGAATAGTAGTACGTGCCTGCAAGCCTGCGCTCTTCTCGACACATGGAAGAGAGTCACCTCTTCTAATCTTTAGAAGATGGTGCCAGAAGGTTTTTGGGTCATTCTACTAACACGAGGACTGGCGAATGGTGGATTTGGCAAGTACAAATTGCGGTTCTTCGGTTTTGAGCTAAGCACACCAATTGCAGAACTATTCCACATGACAGCTTTGCTGCACGATTCTGTAATTCCATGATGTGAGGAATAAGTACTGGGAAGTCAGGGCATATTTGAAGGAAAGCTTAATCCCCACAGTGAGCCTTGATTAGCACCTCAAGTGGGACCACGGAAAGTAACTGCGTATGAACTAAAAGGTGCCCACCACTTATCCTGGGTTTTCATCACTCGGCAGACTTCCGTTCCATAGTGATGGTGTTTTAGCGCTGGCAGAGTGTATTAAAGCTCCAGGTAAAGGGCACAAATTCAGTTACTCTGGGTACATGCAACTGGCACAGCATTACTGGCGAGGTCAGAGAATTAAATAGAATATAACAGTGCCACTGCTTCTGACAGTGATGCGTTACTACTGCGCAGAAACAGTGTCGGTAGCGATTGGAGAGTAGTGAAACGGCATCAACAACGATCCTGGCGTTGGCAATGGCTGTACTGCGGGTTTGTATGTACACACGCGCGCACACCCGCACTTATACACGGTTTAATAATAATGATGATGGTGGTGATGGTGTCGGCGGTGGTGGCGGGGATGAGGAGGCTTTTTCTCTCCACCGCCTTGCCACCCTCACGTGAGGTATGCCGATGACGTAGCCGAAGCGAAGCAGACGCCGACATTACCACTTCCGTCTGGAGAGGTTGAGTACCCCGATCACATGTCCCAGAGTAGACCCTTCTCCTCTGGGAGGCACAAGCGACAGACCAATCCACAGGGGGACAGCCCGAGAATGCTGGGACAATTCTCCGGAGGCTGTCAGCGCTATCATAGCTCTACCCCGCTTCTATTGAGCTGTCCGTAAATACAATAATACTGCCATCCTTGGTCACTTCTTTCCAAGTAAATAGACTTATCTACTCCCACTCTGTAGATTATTTCTTGTGTAGATGCCAAGCGATCATGGAATCCCATACCAGAGCACGACGTGCAAGAATCAAATTCTCCAATGCCACTGCAGTGAGATGTGAGGTACATTTTAATTGAGAGGCAAGTAAGGAGCAGTCCCTCAGACAGGAAGAATAGAATGAGAGATGACTGGGTCAAACATGAGGGAATGATACAATCAAGCTCGAATTTAAGTAGACGCTTCCAATAACTCCGATTGTGTGTGTGTGGACAAACAACCGTACTCCAACTAATTGCTGCTGAGCTGTGCAGTGAGGCAAAACGGTGTGGAAGGCTGCATCTGCCAACAAAATCGGAGGGAGTTTTGAGTCGAGTCAATTGGGACTTTTCTCGAAGACCAGTTTATCACTTTTCTTTGCCCGCAACAGGCTTGTTGTTGCCGCCATCTGTAAAATTTTCCCCTTCGTGTGAGGCACGAGTGCACCGAAATCGCGCTTTTGTAACGCAACCGGGAAGAGACAGAGGAAGAGTCGGACCGACGGGGGTGGGGGGGGAAGAGGGGGAGCAAGAAGGAGTGGGAGGGGAAAAGGATGGAGTCTTGCATTGCCATTCTGCCCAAGTAAATCATGTGGTTCGCCCCAGCGCCTGAGAAGTCGGGAAGCAACAAGTCCCCCAAAACACCAGTATTGCGAGTCGACATTACCTCACTCACGGACATTCTGCTGAGAAAAGGAGCAAACTCGGCCTCCTCGAAGGACTTAGCAATTCGATGTGCCACGATGAGGCAGAAGGAAGCTTCATGTCGCCCCGAGTCTTTTCCCTTAACGTATAAGTGACGTCGGGATTAAGTTGAACTGAGGTTTAACACCCAGTAAACATCCCCATAAAGTCAACAATGGGAAGTAGTTCTGATAAAATGCTAATGTATCGGAAGTCGCCCCATCCCAAGTCTCACATTTAATGCCTGGCAAGTGGTTGGTCGGTGCTACTATCACGAGGCGATTTTAATCCTCCTTCGCCCTTTTGGAGCTCTACAGTCCCAATCCCACGACCAATGGAAAGAAGAGATTAATCGCCCTTGAATCGCCTCAGACTGGCTGAAGGGAGTCCGATAAATGAACTTCTCGCGTGAAGTCGCCACACTTCAGCAGGTTAAGCAACTCATTTGTCAGGCCAAATCTGTCAAGATCTTCGCTTCGTCTACTCTCGATTCATCCTAGAAATGCGTTGGCGCGCAAAAGACACCAACTTGAAGGCGGAGGAGAGGGAGACAATGCCACGCCATGTATCATGAAGACAGCGAGATGAGATACTTCTTTCAGCCTTTTGATGACTAGATGGCTATGAATCCACCAAAAACACCGACATCGACACCAGCGACGGCGACGAGGGTGAACAGGAGAGGTCACACAACACTGAGTGGCGTGTACCATTGTGTGTGCGCCGGTGTGTGTTTGTGTGTGTTAGCATGGATGCCGAAACCGCTATGAGGCAACGGTACTGGCAACAGCGGCGGTGGCGCTAAGTGACAGACAATGGAGCAATGGTGCAGAAATACCCATTACGATGAAGTGAAACGAAGAAAGGTTACACTTGACGACGGCCCATCAAACGCCTTCTCATCACCTGTTTCGGGGCCTCCTTCTCTGTCAGTTGTCGTTAAAGGTATGCCTTCCTGTTGTTTTGGCAAGCTATCACCACCACCTCATCACTAACAGAAAAGCTGTGGTGCATCTGTGAAGAACAATAAATCTGGATTACAGTTAAGGGAGGGAAAGAGCTCCTCGTCGTTTGTTTGACAGTCAAATCAGTGGGTTTCAGGCCCTAGCGCTGTCGTGCGGTGCCAGGTGCCTTTCGAAAGAGTCCTGAGAGCCGATCTGATCCTTCTGGCAATGTCTTCGACTAGTAACCGCCAAATGTGCACACAGACATGCCATGACGACCTCAAGGAGTTTTGTGAAAAAAAGTGCATACAGTGTGAAAGTGAAAATCCACATCGAGGTGTCTACCCACAGAAAAGAGGCATTAGATGTGTGCGGAGGGCAGTCTACCGAGATACTCCTCCTTTATCAACTCGGTGCCACTGAGAGTATGGAAGGTTAATTGAATATTTTTGGGGAGATTGTCGCAAAGTCGGTAACAGCGCAGCTGCCGACATCCACCTTTCGTCTGCATTAATAAAGTTCAATTAGGCGATGTGGAGAAGATCCATTTATTGGCGCGACAAGAAGCCGAATTCAGCCTCTCCTCAACTTATCACGAACACAAGGAGAAGTTGGTGGGGATATGTTCATCAAAATTAATTGTATCTCCACCGAGGCGGTCCTCTAGCCTCGTTGCCAACTGTAAAAACGCTTCTGATCAATTTGGTGCAGAGGGCATTCAGCTGACGGGCTTCCCCGTACGCCCTCGAGGAGGGACACTCAGAACTCATGAGTCCTTCAAGTTCACAGACTTAGGATGCTCCGAACTGTTAAGCATCGTCCCTCACACACACAAATTGCGATCAGGCGATGTAAGGGCGAGGCGACGGAGAGGACATGTGTGCCTCGCCAGGCTGCTGCAGCCGTCAGAAGGCGGAAAGTGGAGTCAGAATCCGGCAAGGAGTGGGTGCACCCCCGTGGGGTTGTTGACTTCGACAGCAAGGAAGCGGAGAGAGACTTACCCGGACTGCTTGTTTGGGAGGGCAAATGCTCGTTGGAGGGAAATTCGGTGGTGCTGCTCTGACCGCTGTTGATGGCGTCACTCTGTGATTCGTACGTTTCTCCTGAAAAAGTCATCGGTAAAACGGAAACTTTAAAATGGTACTTGGCCAATTGCCCACCATCCTCCTCCGCCCACGCTGTGAGGCGATACCGCAGTGAGAGCAAACTTCCCTCCCTCCAGTTCAATGTTTTGTTTTTAATTGCCTCCCCACCCTCGCATTAGAACAAACGAAGACAGAATTTCGCAACTGCCACTTAACCAATGGTCACCTCGACCCACTTGTGGACATGGGCCAGGGGCAATAATGCCATTTAGACAGCCCATAAATTCGACTCCGGTCGGGCTTGGGTGTCCACTCAATGGTCACCCATCAAAAGACAGACGGGAACAGAGCCTCTCCTCCCCACCTGCTAAACTCCTCCACCAAAGCCATTTCCACAGTGTCTGGCAGAGGAGGTGAGTGCCGACGAGGACTCATTTACCCTCCTCAGTCTCCCTGCTCACCTTAAACAAGCTTCAAAGTAGGCAAACAGGCATGTTTTCTAGGTAGACGGAATTTTAAAAAATTCACCCTATTTGTTGCCTCCTCTGGGGAACTTGTGAGGACACGCACTTTAGTTAATCGGGGTTAGTGGGATAGACATGGATCAGGAATGTGACGAGGCAGTCGAAACACCTTCAAGGGGAAAAGCGTGTTTCATGGGTCTGTCAGCGCCCTCCTGAGGCCCTTCGAGGTTCTTCTTCCTGAAGGGATTACAGCCAATAGCAGTGGTTTGGGCGTTAATTTTGAGGATGAGGGAAAGAGAGAGAGAGAGGCGGAGGGGATTCCTAACCGCTGACCCAAGTGACTTGACACTTACGAGGACCCTAGCCCGCCGAAGTCAACGTATATCAGAAGACCTAAGACTACTGACACTGTGACACAACGTCACCCGTACAATTACTGTTTGACAACCAAATAATCACATGAAAATCACGTTCTGATGTAAATTCAGGGACATGGGGGTTTATACCCTTTTTACGGTTAGCTGACAGACCTGCAGGCGATTTAATCAACCTAACAAAAAAGATTTTCTTCTAATTATCCCAAAGTTAGGCTGCCCCCCTCGAAGCCGACAGGACAAGCATGGTGAGAAGGCGCGCTGACGCGAGAGTCTGTCTGCTGTTTATGTCCGGACGCCCTGGCGGTAAACATTTCTCTGCATGCACTGAAAATGGAACACACATCGCTGTAGAAGCGCAGCACTGAGAAGAAATGGACCGAAATAGAGAGGAGTGGCGACGGTTTCTACTCATGTGTTTACACTTAGACAAAAAAGGTAAACACACACACACAGAGAGAGAGAGTGAGAGAGACTGATGGTAATATGCTCAGGGAGAAAAGGGACTGGCAGTGGCGTAGACAGAAATTAGGCTACCTACACACCACATTAAATGCGTGTACACTCGTGCACAGACATACAAAACTCGAGCCTAAAGGTATACACACCACCAAACATTGTAGACAGTCGTGTCCATAAGTCGTGCCATGAAGCGATGACTGCGTCCTACCCGGTGATGGCTACCATCGCTATTATTACCGTTGGTGAGGGTAGAAGTGGTGACCCTACGCCGAGATGTCGAGTTGGCAGTTCCTCAGGCGACGAGAGGTAGAGAAGAAGAGGTTCCAACGTACTGCGTCATTTAGTGAGAAGTGGGTAGGTGTGTGTGTGTGTGTTTATGTTTATGGGTGGACTGCGCTATCCTATTCTGCGGTGTGATGCATCACGAGAGTGGAGCGCATCAAGGGTGCACCACTGCTCCTCGAGCCAGGCGTTCCGCACAAACACGCACATACGGTTTAGAGGGCAGTGGGGAGGATTTGAGGCCATTATATTCCTTCTCCTTTCTTTCCAGTCGCCTGAAATTGCCCGGCGTCTATGACTTCGTTCAACTTCTCATGGTAGCTGTATTGTGTTTACTGACGCACACACCCACACACACACACATACAAACACCAGCACACATCGGTCGTTTAGTAATTCAACGGACACGTCGAAATTTTCACGCATGAAAGGAAGAAGAGATGGAAGAGAGGTTTGTCTGAAACCTCGGGGGTGAGTCCATTCTCACCAAATGTGTGTTTTTATTTTAACTCGATGTCTGGCGGGGGTAACGCAACACTTGATTTGGTGTTGCTTTGATTTATTGCGGCACTGTCGTACCATAGTGCCGTGCTACTGCAAACCACGCTCCTCTTCTAGCTCATGCATTTCTTGCTGACAAAGCGACTTGTCGGTCGCTAGACTGGTAGTTTACGCAAACCAACAAAGGGAGTGGGAAAAAGGAGGGAAAATAAAATCCATAGTCGCTAAAGGAGCCAGGGTTCAAGTGCAAGCCCGTCGATCCATAAAAACTAAATTATGGAGAGTAGCTCAAGCAGGAGAAAGACGTTCTTGTGGGGTTGATCATCGGTGGGGATGAAGGAGGTAGACGAGATGAGCAAGCATGGCGGATTAACCTCACCTTTTCCATTGGCTACTCTCCTCCTCCCGAACGACCAGACTTCCATCATCGATGTGTCGTCCGGTGACGTCAAAGGGGATTTGTGCTTTGAATTTATTAACTCCACTTCCACCTCTCCCACATCGTGTTGCCAAATTGAGGAATAAGGGGGGAGAAGATGCGGTCAATTCATGATTGCCCCGATCGAAGACGATTGACGTCTGTGAATGTTCGACAAACTCTTTCAACGCAAATCACGAGGAGGCGCTACGTCGTGGCGGTGTGATTCACCTGTCACCTCAGAGCCACGTGGCGCCTGAGGAGTGCATTTGGCGATACGTGAAAGGCTTGTTGATGCAAAAAGCAAGCCCTTTATCTCACACACACACACACACACACACACACAGAGAGAGAGAGACACGTGTAGGAGGAGGAGAAGGATGTTTATAGTTGGGAAAGAACTCAAAGTACTAAAGCCGATAGGTAATAGAGAGAGCCAACTCAAGGCAGTAACAAAAAGGCGTTTGTATTAAGCTACTGACATAGTGAGAATTGCAGAGGGTAAGAGGAAATAAGGCCACCGTCATGTGGGATGACGATGGCTTGAATGCACTCTCTATTGACATTTCCCACATTTGAAGGACAAATACAAACTTCGCTTCAATTGAGTCGAGACGGAGAACAGGGGAAGCACTCCTGGCCCATTTGGAGGCATCGGCGGGATGGTCCGACGACCATCACCGATAGGCCTTCCGCCAACATGTGCGTGTTTCGCAGCGTGACTAAGAGGCGGTACGAAGCCAGACGTGGAGGAAGGGGAAACAGGCACCCACACGGGCATGAGGGCGACGCACAATGGAGAAGAGCTTGCCAATGGGGAAAAGGAGCGTGTGATGCGTATTTACGTGCGCGTCCGCGCCCATCCGGCTGTCCTTTCGTCCGTCCGACCGACCGACCGCCCGCCCACCGCCCCCACCCGTATCCTGGGCTTGTGTTTGCTTGCGTGCCGGAATACCCGCGCACATAAACTTAAACTGGGTCAACCTGTTTGCAATCGTGTGGGTGTACACACACGTTTACGCCGACTGTCGAATAAACAACTGTTTATCCGCTACCTCCGCCGTCGTCGCTAGTACCATCGACCAACGAGAGCATCGCCGCCCTCCCCCTTCCCCCCTTTCCCCCTCTTCCGCCGCCGCCACCGCTGCCGCCGCCTCGTTCTCATGCGCTACTCTACTAGCTATTGCTCCATGTAGGGTATGATCAAACCGACAAATCCTTTTCAAAAACAATCATCTGTGTGAAGCGGTCAAGGCCAGAGAGGAAGCGAGAGAACTCGGGCTTACCGTTCCGAAAGTGAAATTAAAAGTGCCCATATAAAGGAGGACGAGTTTGTCTGCAATCTGAAGTAGCGGATTAGTGGAACCGTCTATGCAGACCTCAAGTACCCTGTAATTGACGTTGCTACGCTGGGCAATCCACTTTCGCCCGGTCATCCGCCATGGGCACGGCGCATAAGCTTTGCACTTCAGATACGCCACGTCAATGGCTCGATCCTGAGGGTCAAGGTCATGCCAGTCAGGGTATCCAAGACATCCAATCTTCTTCTCCTTCCTCCTTTCCGCTCTTTGGGAACGTTGAGCTCAAGATAGTCAAATGATTTGATGCGACAAGTTGAAATTGAAAGCAGTAAGTACTATACAGTGCGAAGCAGTCACTACCACCACCATCACCAGTTCGAATGCGTTGCTTAAGGTGCAGCCACACTTACGATGAGCGAACCACCGCCACCATAACGAAGTTCACTGTTGTCTACACCCAGACAAGAGAGTCAGGGATTTGAGGCGACAGATTCGAGGAATAAGAGAGATCAAGTAGCCAACGTAGAGGTCCCTTGACTGGAGCCTCAAATGAGTAGGCTTTCTGCGACTTGTACATCGAATTAGCTCCGTCAACCTGCATTCTTGTTCCACAGAGGCTTCTAAGCCTTGTCCACATTCCAAGCAAATCGGCGTCTTACAACATTGCCGTAGAATTGGATACAACGTCGACGATATATCCACCACGTAGTGTGGTAACTAAGGAAAAATAACCAAAGAACGCTCGACAACTGGTAGTTGAAGTGGCTACAAGCAGAATGAGTCTGCAGTGGTCACCGTAAGGCGTAAGATCAAATTGGCTCATATCTACAGATAAGGAATGGAAAAAGTCAGAGAATAGCTATATGGGAAGGTTAAAAGTCGTCAGTCTACTTGAAGACGTTGTCGATGAGGCAGAGATGTGAGTGAGGCCTCGCATGGCCTCCACACCTCACCACTGGATACCGACTTACCCAGACGGAGGGGGTGGGGGCGGATTGTCATCTCTAATTTAGCTTCATTAACTCTCTACGCCGGCATCACCGTCACCTAATAGCACCCAATTCTGAGGCATTCTTCGATGCCATCCGCGGTAGAAGAGGCCGGCGAGTAGAAAGCAAGAGGGTATGCGTTTAGGGCGGGAGCCGCACCAACTATCTCCACATTTTCGACGTGTTAACGAAGAAGAAACGGACGTTTGCGGTGTGCTTCACGCGAATATGACGGGTAGTCTCTTGCTAATCCTGTGTAAATTCAATCGGTGTTTATTTAAGAGCAGGAAGCCCTAACAGTAGGTCGGAGAGTACAAGTGATTACATGAGTTCTCACAACTGAATGCTAGGCAGAAACCGCTGATGGTGTACCGAAGGGAAGAGGTGCTAATAAAATATTGCGTGTAACCTGTCAAATTTCTATCTGCCCTCCCGGCACTCTTTTGTGTGCTGCTGTAACAGCCGCCAATGGCAACTTCATTTCACCAGATGACTGTCTTAAATAAAGTGGCAAAGAGAGCAGCCCCACCACTCAACGGGTCCATTACTTGTCCCGTACAATCTTAGTTTATCTGCGACTGGTGTTAATTCACCTGCGTGGCGTTGGAGTAGAGAAACTTTCAGGACGAAGCTTCTACTTATGCGGGTCGAGGAGAGAGCGCTCATAAACCCCTGGTGTACTCGAGGAGATTAAACCGAGTTAGTCGTACTTTAGAGCTGGTTAATTAACAAAGTAGAGAAGTTAAATGCAGCATGTCGAGGAGGATGATGGTAATCGTGTTTATCCCATGCAACGAGGATTACTGAAGGCCAACACGTAAGCCAGGACATGGCAAAATTGGCGGCCAACATCACGGTGTAGCATTATTTTAACATGAGGTGGGGGCGGGAGACAGGTGTTGGCTCGAAAGCGAGGACTTTGGCGAGTGATAAACTCCAGGTTCGACCTCTCTTGGGCCGAGCAAGGCGACTAACAGTAACTCCCTCTCTACATGTGTTACGAAGCAATCGCACAGGCTGGAATAGCTACATTTGACCGCTCAGTATCAACGGTGTAGGTAAAAGTGTTTAGGTATGGGCAATGGCCCAAATAAAAACACCTGAGATGCTGACTAGGACAAACAATTAGGCGTAAAGGCGTAGAGAGAAAATGAGTGGAGAAAACCTGTTGAAAGGGAGGGAAGAGGGGGGAAAAATGCGAGCAGTGGAGTAGATATTCGCGAGCAAGATGACGTGACGGTGTGAGGAATGGTTTCAGGCTAGACAAAGTACCTCGGATACACGCGGTTCAATGATGATGGATGATGTGGCAATGTGATCATAAGCGCCCCCCGAACACCGCGTGTGAAGAGGAAGCAAAAGTCACGGACAGTCGTCACAACAATGGCACAGGCGATAAGGCGGTTAGAGGAGGGGGAGGAGGAGTTTATCTTGCCGAAAAATGCCCCAAATTGCCCACCTCGACGTCTTTCACCACCATCGACCAAACGCGTCCTCAAATCACACGTGGTCACAAGCAGGCGGCACGCACATACCCATGCACATCCGCACGTACTTTTGGGGTCAACCGCAGTACGCGCGCGCGCGCGCCTCAGTGAGTGTGAAACAAGCGAGGGTGAAAGCGGAGGGAGAGTCAGGATGTGTGTGTATGCGCATTCGCCTGTGTATGTGGTGATCTCCTAAAAGTACACACACCCAGTGGCACAAAAACACACAAGCAAAATGAAAAGGCAAGGAGACCGACTTTTAGCCGCCCGCCCCACGTCGGACCCCCTTGAGGCGACATTCACAACTTCCTCTTAACACACTTGTAACAATCGAGAAGGCGGTCAGCCAGTGCCAGGTTTAATAAAACAGTTGGGTAGTGCAGAACAAACACGGATGGGCTTCAGTCCACGTACGACTGCAGTTTTAGCGAATATGATTTCAGTCATATGCCGTCCGCCTTGAACATTCACAGCGAGGTAGAACATACGGCAGAATGTCTATGTACCGGCTCATCGCCAAGCTGAGATAAGGCGACCGAGACCCAAGAGTCCTCTTGGTTACATCCCACACAATGGTTAATAGGGCAACCGCGGCTTCCACAACGGCATCCCCGGTATGGTGGACTCGGAGTGGAGTCAGTGCAGGAATAGACACATTTGTGAGGATGGCTCATACCACAAAGCTTCAAGAGCATCACGCAAACGGGGCAAATAAGAGCCTGAACTCCTACAACTCCGACTCAAATGAGCGGACCGGAGGCGAGGGATGGACCCGGCCTGTATATCTGCAATGTAATCCAAGACTGTCGAAACTTGCTTCTCTCGTGGCGAAACTCTAGGAGGCGACGTCAAAACTTATTTTTTTTTGTAGATCAGTGGAGATTTTGCGTTATGTACGTCCCAAGCAACGGCAATAGTTACACTAGAAGGGTAACAGTCAGTATAAGCATCTGTTTCCGGTCTGTTGCAACGCGACTCCATCCTGATTTAGTTAAACTTCGACGAAGAGGGTGTCCGAAATGTTTATGGCCCCACAAGCGTCGTCACATGCGAGGGGAAAGGTCGCGGTCATTAGTGTGCCAGATGGCAAGAAGTGGAGGATGAAGGAGCCTCTTCATGATAATCTGTTCTTTTTAAAGGGCCCCACAGTACCCACGAGTTTATTAGGGATCGAAGAAAGGGGGAGTTTTTTAATTACGCAGGGGAAGGGGGAGATAATGGCAGACATCTTGCGACGATCAGTCCGTGTATGTCTCTGAATAGTCTGAGAAGTTAATTCACTACAAAATACGCTACTGCCTGACTCTATGACCTGCGGAAGTGACAAGGACTGCGTGAGTGCGAGAGCAGACAAGTCCATTCTCTACAGAAAAGGATGGAAGAGGACGAGGAGGAAGAAAAGGAGAGAAGCTCTTTTACCAAAAAGGCATAAATATACTTTAATTGGGGAGATAGTCAAGCTACCACAAGTAGTATCACCACCTCCCTCCCCTCCCCTCCTCCTCCTTCTCATCCTTCGATGTACTGCAAAGAAGTGGACTAATGAGTTTGGTAAAAGTGCCGCTGTGGGCTACACCGGAGAGGAGGCGAAGTGCACAAGTAAACCGCCTAATTTTCCAATTATCACAGAAACACACAAACACAGCCTTGTGGACATGAAATACAGGTTTAATAACACACACACACAGATAGAGAGAGAAAAAAAGATTGTGTTGGGGGTAATTCGGGTTCGTCTCTCCGAAGAGGATGCAGGTCATAGTGATTTCGGGAGTTCAGGACAGGGAGGCGGTTCAACAGAAACTGGAGAAGAGAGTTGCATCACGCTTGAAGCAATGTGTTTGTTCTTTTGATAAAGGAAAAGAGTACAAAAAAACAGGGGACGGAAAAATGAGCGGATGAATCACAGGAAGAGAAGTTCACTGGAAACTTGAGTGTGAGGCTGAAATTGGGTCGGTTTGATGGTGTGATGGAAATTATCATACACACACACACACATCTCTTTGATCCTCGCGTTTTCACCTTCCTGGCGGTGTTACAACCACCATTGGAGGATGTACACACCTACCATCAGTTTGACGTCCTTACCGAGATGGATGAGGTGAGAATGAAGGGCAACTGGAGGTTACCACACATTTCAAACACCTACCACACATTTTTCAATATCTCCCGAAGAGTACGCGTGAACCAATCTAGGTAGTCACAACAATTAACATGAGAACCTCTTCACCTACAAGAGTGTGTCGTGCGGCAGTAATGAGAGTTGGCCACATCGAGTATACTTGCGGAGTTTCCGCGCCCTGTGATACTTCAAAGGTGAAAAGTAGAAGTGATGTTGTTGACTATCCTCGTTAAAAGGACATACTGATGTGTGAACGCCACGAGGGCGTTGGAACAGCATTGGAAGCGGCGGCAGCATCAACGGTAAAATGCACCAGTCCTGGGGTGCTACACTGAGAGAAGGGTGTTTGGTGCACCAGAAAGGGTGTTACGACCTTGACAACAACACACACGAAATAAGGACACATGAAGGAATGCAAGTAAGTGCCAGACTTGTGGATACCCGCGGCAGTAGAATCGGCAGCTTTAATGGTGGTAACAGAAACTACTACTGCCGCTGCTGATGTTGATGCTGATGCTGCTGTCGTTGGCGCACTCAAGTGTCACCCCTCAAGGCAGAGGTTAGTTCTGGCAGGTGGTAAATGCCAATGCATTGGAATCGCAAGTGATTAAACTGTAGCCACCACGGAGTGTAACCCTAACGGGGTGACACGGTAAAAGTACCCAAAGTACAGGCTGTTGGCAACATAAACGAAGCAAGATGTAAAGGAATAAGACTAGCGCATAAAAGGGTCTCATTATCAGTCGTATCGGTACATCAATAATAGGAGCAGCGAGAAGTTGATCTCATGGACATCGTCTGCACATGAAAAACATTGCTACTATCGCTTCAGGCCAAAAGAAAACTAGAAAACAGAGGGAGTCACGTCGAGGGACGTTAACTACGGACATCGAGTGCTAAACCAGGGCTGGGAGTAAATGCGATTCGTGGCGAAATGTCTAAATGCCTCAAGATGAGTGCGAGTTAAAAACACCAAGTGGTTCGATTTGTGGTGAAAATGCAAGTCCCGAAGGGTGTCAGGATTCAACGGGAAGAAGTGGGCTTAGAGAGGATAGGCCTGAACAAAGCGAAGTCATTTCCGGGTGTGAAAGCGAGTTAGAGGAAGTTCCACGCAGGTCTAGAGGAAGGACGGATCGTGCTGCCTTCCTTGTCCGTGACGTGAAGAGACCTGAAGAGAGACAGTAATGGATTGTGGGGGAAGAGACGGGATCTAGTGAAGTACCGGCTTGGCTTCGATATTGATGAGCCCAGATTCGCAAAAGGTGGTGGAATCGGCTAATGGACACTTAGGAGTTCACACTGGAAGAGCGAGGGGAAATTGTTAATGAGTGTGTACAAGCTGCGGATGTCAGCATTTTTATCTCATAACACACAGAAAAGCATGCTCACAGAAAGTCTGTAACGGGAGCTGCCTAACCACTCGAAAGGAAGGGCCAGATGGAGGAGGGGTTTAGCATGAAAATATAGGCAGTAATCTCATGAAAGGCCGCCTAGAGGTCTGGCAATCATATTTAGTGGGTTTTACCCAACACTTGACTACTTTACACTGCAATTTCGACTCGGTCTCAAGTGAGATTAACCCCATAATGGGACATGGAGGGAGGATAAGCACTTAGAGGAATTGTGCTGGTCGACTGGCATTTCAGAATCGAATACCAGTTGAATATGTGCAAATATGAGGTGGGTAAAATACAAACATGCAGCCAGGAGAGGAATAAACCCCATTAAATGAAACCTTGCAGAACATCAATTCACATTAACACGATCGCCATCGCAATCGCCATCACCACCACCACCGCCGCCGCCACCATCACCATTGCAGGGTGCCTTTGAAGGCATGCGCACACGATGTGTTGGTTGCGCCGGGGTATGAATGAATGAATGAATGTTCGAAGCACGGCGTGACACGGATGTGCGCATCCGCTCGCTAACTTAGGACGCAGAGATCAGACAACTAGGTCACGATTTCCAAAAGTTGGGTAAGCTGGTAGCACATACTTGAGACATCTTGGTGGAGGTAGGCAACGGAGGAGGCGGCTGCGATGGTGGCGGCGGCGGCGATGATGGAGCCCGGAGGGGTGCTGCTGGACTTCATAGGCGGGAGGGGCGGAGGTAGTGGTGGAGCAGCAACCGAGCCCGACGACACAAAATCGACCGGTGACCGACGTATCCGCAAGTCCTGTGGCCGACATGACTCATCGCTACTTTCTCCGTCTGCACAATCGACCGTTGCTATTGCTGCTGCCGATGTTGCTGGAGTCAGTTGAATACCTATTGTGGAACGACCATATCCTCACTGTCTAGTTTAAAAAGTCGAACAGATCCAATGTCTTCCAAGTCATGGCAGACGATGCTGTCATTAAACACTGCTGATATCGGTGTCGTTGAGTCGTACTCTAAGGTTATTAGAGGCAGGCTGTCATCACCTAGGAGAATCTATGTATTTATTCGCAATATTTATAATTTCATTGAATATATAATATAATAATCGGCTTGTTTGTACTTATAACGAAAGGCACACAAAATAATTGACTCAAACTTACACTTATCCACATCATCTATTGCATGCAAAGCGGAAGAATGTGCCAAAGGTGGGGTATCGGACGCCGTTAGTGCATCTTCTAGAAAGCCAGGAAGAATGCAGTATTAATTGGTGGCGGGTGGAACAAAAGGAGTGATAGGTGGAAGGATCACATTAATATACAAAAGAGAATGCTAGTTACCAAGAAGAGGGATGACAGGTCTAAAGGCAAAACCTTTTGCATCAACATTAAAAGCAAAACACATACTTTCATGATATATTGCCACATGTAGATGAAGAGATCTTCGGTCAAGAAAAGTCTTCCCACAAATGCAACATAGACTCAGTTCACCACCGTCGATTTCATCAATATCGGTGAGCCCGAAAAGACGGTGGTCCGTCATTATGGGTCTGGAATAAAAATATCCGGAATGGTTGAAAGTCCATAAAGCAACGACGGTATACAAGAAAACTAAATCCGAATATAGCAGTTGCTTATGAAACATCCAATGAATTACTATGTGACCACTATGGTCACTATTCAGGAAGAAAATGAATAGAAAAACAATGCTTATGGGTTGTGCAGCACATTAAAAACGGTTCAACAGATCGAAGAACCGTAACTCGAGATAGAACAAAATTCTCAACAGTTTGCCTCATTTTTTTGGTAAGACACAGGTTTATAGAATTAGCCAACGCTAGTGAACAAACCGATGTGCGACATAAACCTGTTTGGTAAACACTTACCTTAAAATGCCACTTGAAAAATAGTTTCGGATAATTGAATCGTATAGACCAAACATTTTTTAAGAAATCGGATAACCAGTGAACTGACTTCCTTTATCAAGGGAAACAAATGATCGAAAGAAACCACAACTCGATAACATCTTACCGCGTTTATCCGCCCACAAGGTCAAACCAACCCCAATGTGAGGAAAAGGCCAATAGAAGAGCAGCAGCATCGGCAGTAACGAGACGCTGATTTATTTGGTTGGAATAAACAAAATCGCTCAGCAAAGTGAATAATTTTCGTTAACTAGATTGCTTGACTACCAATAATCGCTTACGTGAAAAAAAATCTATTATTATGGAAATTACAATGGTTTTCTTTTTCAGCAGCGGTACAGTTACGATTAACACATGGACAACAATTACTTTATAGCCCAATAAAATGGATTTTATCGTAACGTGAAGTCAGACTATAAACTCTTAGCAAGGGCCTTAGCAGGCTTTAGCGCTAACAGTATATTTGCCTAGAAGGAGTCAACCTAACGTAAATCATGACCTATAACATAAAGAAACAAGGAATCAGAGGGTCCGGACAGAACAGCGTACAAAATGATCCGAAGGTGGGGGCATAATGTCAAATCAAATACAGCTAAAAGGAACTAATTTAGAGTTCAACGATACGGCCGCACAGATCTGGAAGTAAAATTGTTACAGACGTGCCCATTAAGCGAATTGGTTAGAAATATTTGCTAAAGTTATGTCGCCGTCTATAACGTTCAGAGTTTCCCCTCTCATTAAATCAAGACAAATGATTATTTGGGTATCAGAAGGCTCAAACGCACTCTCTAACTAATTTCTGCATTTTCAAAACTTGGGTATTTTATACAATCTGTTCCTCTTTTCAGCATTTCTTCTAACCACCGAATCAACCGGACCTCATACACGGTAAACATAAATTACGCCAAGGGGAATCTCGACCCTCATCTTTATATCTTGCTCCGAATATGTTCAGAATTCCGCAATTCTATGTTACCCTCTAAATAACCGCAGGGACAAAAATAGTTTGAACTTAATTTTCTAGACTTTGTGATACCCCATAGCGACTATTCTATTATTGCATTTACTTATTTAGTAGCGTTTGTACACAAAGTTGAATTCACGATGTCATACACTTCGGAGGAAGCTAAACCATCTGAATTCATTCTCGGATATCTACTGATCCCCCTCCAACTCTATTAACAATTTTCCAGCAAGAAAGTGCAAAATTCGAAACGATAAATGTGTTAGTGCAGCGTTATCCACTATGCTTTGCAGTACGCATCCAAAGTAACTGTAATCTACACCTTAATACCGGAGTCCTGACAAGAGATACCAACTTCAACAGCGATAGTCTGAGTTAA
Organism: Dipylidium caninum; assembly: GCA_017562135.1. NCBI lineage: Eukaryota > Metazoa > Platyhelminthes > Cestoda > Cyclophyllidea > Dipylidiidae > Dipylidium > Dipylidium caninum. The sequence goes on along the minus strand of QEYB01000921.1, from coordinate 1,133,805 downwards.
ATCAAAACCTAAATTAAAGTGTCACGACATTTTCCTTTTGCCTTCGTCAGCAGAATTAATCGTACTTAAATGTACGAAGGAGTCACTTTGTGTGCCTCAACTGTCCTCGTCAGAGATGAAAAGAAAGTAAAAATAAGTTAGGTGAATGCCATCAATGAAAGAACAATAGTCTGGACGGGGGATTTATCCTCGATGAACAAAACTATTACGTCGTCACCTAAGACAATAATCTTTCATCCAAAACGGTACCAGGGCCAGAGGAATTCAAATATAGTGATTAGGTAAATGACCCGTATTTTGGTGATGCAATGGTAAATTTGAGTTAGAATTTGTCATTAATCATCTTCTTTAAGAGGAATTTAAACGACGGATTCGTTAAAGTGGTTGTTCTAACGTTATTAAAAACACACTGTCATGCTTTTCTTTTGCAACACCTATCCATTATGAGTGAAAATAAAAAAATAAGAAATCCTGTCTTTTTGAGCGTCTGCATATAACTGTTAATACCGGAGTATGCCGGGTCATCCTTTTCTTAGAATTTGGTCTGCTCAAGGGAAAAGAAGCTAACTATAGTGCGTAGAAGGGAATTTGGAGGCTTGCTGAAATTCAAATGCTAAGTTAATAGAAAAATAGCCATGTAGAAGTTATGCTCGGCTTTGAATTCACTACAGCGATCCGAATGTTCCCATTAGGTAATAGCAACCTCGATCGCCCTAAACTAAGCCTTCTCGCCAAGTTTCGTCGGTAGGCGGCGCCACACGGGTAACTATACTTTGAATTCATATGTCGACATAGAAATACACCTCTGTTGACAGTTCGTACAATTTAAGATTCTCCCCGCCATGCCCCACGTAATTGAATCGGTCTCCATTTTAGACAAATTAATTAACTAAGATTGACGTCTTGACCAATCTTTTGCAAATTAAAAGGAGTTAATTACAATCGTATGCCATAATTGTTCCTCTTCCCGACCGCCGAATAACTTTGATGTTGATTTGGGCCAAGTGAACCAAACAATGTCTATTTAATTTATGAATTGATTTCGTAGGGAGGATTCTTCTCTCGAAATGGTACTTTGTGGTTCATGATAATATAATGTTTAAATACCACATACGTAGATACAGCCGGTGTTGTAATGCTTAGAACAGCATGGTGATGCCCACATAAGAAAACGAATGTTGGTGCACAACAAGATCTGAGTATGCTCAGCCTAGATTTCGACGTCTTGACTTTTGATCTAAGCCGTAGTAATCCATTTGCACCGATGAGGAACTATAGTTGAAGTGCAGAGCCATCAGATGTCGGGGACAAGCCGCTCAAATTTCACAGCAGTAAGGGGTGTGGGACAAACATGCATTACAGTGTGGGACTTTGTTTAGCTTAATCTTTCCAGAGTGGTGTGGTTTCTCGAATTTTATCGCTCACAGAGTAATCTTGAGTCCCTTGAGATGGATTTGTATTATCCTCATTGAAGAGGACACAAAAAATGACAGTCTGGAAAACCATAGATGTATCGGAGATAGATGTGCAAAAATGACTGATTACAACAGAAAAGAAACACTACTATCGAGCTGCTGCGAATGCAACTATACCTTGTACTTCCGTAGTTATTGATTGCCTACCGGAAAGTTCATTAAGGTGCATTAAAATTGGTTTGGCATTGGTAAGTTTCAATCAGGAGTTTGAACACTAACCGAGCTTACACGTTACACTATTCTGAATTTTCAAATGCAATAAAGGCTGGCCTAACTGCTATATAATTTTGATGCATATTTCGACGCATACGAACTCCGTGCATATACTTTCAGCGGGCAGGAATTTTGCCAACCTTATTGTACAAACATATTAAAAAACGTAACCTGTAATACAATCATGGATCATCCCTTCATGTGCAATAAGTGAGACAGATTGAAACAGGCTTGTTGTGGCAAGTGGTGGGGTGTAGGGCCAACAAAAAGCGTAATTAGACAGTATTTATCGGGCTCTAGCTTCGAAAGGTGTGGTCTGGAGCCAAATTAGACCTGTCGAATAGTATTAATAATAAAATATTTGATATTAAAAATAATATTTTGGGCTAATGCGTCATTACCTAATGTTTTGTTTTATGCATTCCTTAAATTTTGATATTTCAATATATTGACCATAATAAACTAGCATCGTCTTATTCACGTAAGGATGCTTTATTCTTATTGGTTAAACCATTTACCCTTTCCCAGTGGTTGGCTGTTAGGTGGTTGGAAGTGTGTGCAAATTTGGCAAAATTCGATTTTGACTACAATTTTGTGCTAACCTTTTTCCGCTGTTGGTTCGTCGAACATTCACCGCTTTTATTCTTTGAATTAAAACTTAATCAATATGCCATCATTACCCCTGACTGCTTCTTACTTCCCTATCTTTCGATTTGGCATGTCAATTTGAAGAACTTGTTTTATATGTATCCTTTATGTAATGGCTTTCGGATACCGAGCCGGCGGCGAGTACTTTGCGTCAACTCTTTTGCCTCTTTTAGTTAAACCATGGACCAACAAGCTGTGGTTGTTGATGCTTTGCCGTATTTCGACAAAGGCTATGGTGAGAGTGGCATGCAAGAAGCCAACGCGCTACTCACGGAAGAAATGCGACGCTATCGACCAACAAAAAATTATTTGGAGAACTTTCCCTCATTGTCTGGCCCAATATCCACGAAATTTGAGACCGAAATTATGCGAACTGAATTTGATCGGCTCGCCAGTCGCCTACCCATGGAGTTGTTGAGCATGAAACGCTACGAATTACCTCCACCTCCGTCGGCCAAATTGGGAGACCTTCGCGCTTGGCAGGAAGCCATTGAAAATGCTCATGTAAGAAACATATTGTTGTTCGTTTTGACTAAGTTATGGTCTATAAATCCAATGCGTTACGAAAATTATTGTTTTTGAGTTACGGCAATTCAACAAAAATCTTAGCTTCCTTTTAACACTTTCTTGCCACTTCAAGATGCTTATGAGTTAAAAAAACAACCATACTAACTGTTATTTTGCTAAGACGTATTTTTTAGTATCCTCATCTGCCGAGTAACATTAAGGCAACGTGTTACACTATTAACTTTAATGATATTAAATTGGTAACCTAGGTTAAACTCTCATGATAGCGGTCTTATTAGGCACTCCATATAGTCCTCGTTGTTGTTGGCACATCTTTATTCAATTTAAAATAATTGGCAGATGTTAGATACTGTGTGAATAATATGCTTAAATATTTTTCCTTTATTCCCCAGGATTAAAAAGTGTTATTTTGCTTCTCTTAGCCCTAAATGCGCTTCGTTAGGTGATGCATAATTGCAATAGGTGATTTATATGTTCACCTTTTCATTTTCGGCGAATCCGTTTCCCACTGTTGAAGAATTTTGTATCCTCGTTTGAGATATATCGATTCCTCCAAAAATATCTTTCGGTTTCTTGGGATTATTTCAACACTATTAATTTTTGGACATTCTGCTTTGGAAGCACTTTTAACCCAACGTTCTATTATCATCTAAAATCTTATAGGCCCAGTTGGAACACCAGTTGACGCGTATCAACAACCTAGAACTCATGAGTGAATATGGATCAACTGCTTGGAAATCATACAACGAGGAATTAGAGCGAATACTTCGCAGTCATGAAAAGGAGCTCCTCGAAATGAGGTGAGCTTGTTCATAATCTGGTCAAATTATTATCATTGATCCCATTATTCCATGAAAAGTACCAAGTCAGGTAATTTCTCTGAGCCTTCCTCGGAATTAGAACAATAACCGTTGACTATTTCGAGAATATATAACACTTCTTCCTTATCACAGTAATGAAAATAGACCGATTAACTGTCCATAATCACAATATAGCCAAATTTACATTCATTGGGGAATGCGGAAGATTTACTCATATGCTAGAATAGTTTGGAGGATGAAGAATTTTCCGTAGTGAAAATTAGTTGTAGTAAACCTTAAACACAAATGTTTTACGTGATAGGTTAGAGTATCCCAAGAAGTTCTTTACTTATCGTAAAGTAAATGACGACAAATATGTCAATTTTTGACGAGGCATTTTTCCTGTGATACTCCCTCATGTTAGTATTTCCCCCGATAACTATGGCATCCGGTAGGTCAGTTTCAGAGCGTGCAGTCAATCTACTGTTTACTAGGGCTCTAATTATCTACAGCCGAGATCAATTTTGTCTTTATACGACTTGGAGATTTAGGGCAGCTATTTGGCATTATTGGAGTAGAAATTACTTTCGTAGAAATGAAACGTAGGAGGTTAGATAAATGAACAGTTTCGAAATGGTGAAGCAAGAAGGATATTCCTTCAACTTTTACCCTCTATATTTAGCATAATCTTTTCCTTCCTTTTTCTGCTGGTGATTGTCTTGAGGCTTTGATCAATATTGTGCAATTTTTTGAACGAGTGGGAGCCCGGGGTTTCGTTGAACGGTGGGACTTAACTGACACGTCAGTGTCAAAATATTCATATCGAAAACCTATTATTAACAGGGCGTTGAGCAATGAAGACACCGAGTCTTTGTTAGTAAACCTTATGTAAGAATATGTGTGAACACAGGTGGATGTAGATATTTCCATAAACATCCCATCGAGATCTCAAACGACTTTATCTTGAATAGGCCAGAGAAAATTATGTGATGCACTTGAGTTATTAATCTTGTCATTGTGCAGGCGCAAGGTGCAGGAGATTAACTGGCAACGTAAACAGGAGCAGACTGCGGCGGGTGAGACTTTGACCCAACTGGAAGAGGAGTGGGTCTCTCTGGTGGGGAAGAACTACGAAATCGAGCAGGCCATTTTGGATTTGGAGCAGGAGGTGCAGGTGTCCGCGCGTCCACTGCTGAACGGGGATGCTAAGGAGCCCTAGGCAGCAGTCGTCACCTCTCTCCTGTACATACTGTAAATTCGCGTTTCTCAACATACTGTAATCAGCCTTTTGAGCTTAAAGCTTTGTTAAATGTTTCAGTTGATGATTGTCAACTCAGTAAAATTTTTGATGGTTGAGTAACATAGATTAAAACGATGTGAAATGTTGCTTTCGGGCGAATAGACCGATTTTGCGACCAACGATAGCATCTCTTTTTTTGTCTTCCTTATCATTTCCCATAAATCTGCTTTATTTCTGTCTCCGGCTGGAAGGAAATTCTCCGAAATTTCGCGTCTGCCTCAAGGTGTTTTTCATCTACCGACCATTTGTTGAAATTTTCAATCATTGTCTCTGTGCTGTAGCATGGCGTTAAGGTATAATTTTTCTAACTTAACCGAAAAAGTGCAGTTTCTAGTTTTTTTTAAATAAAGGATGAAGGAGACTTGTGTGTGTTTCCTGTCAGGCTGAGGAAACCAACGCGTTGAACGCATTCGAGAGGCTATAGAAATCTGATCATTTTTATTGCGTTAAAATTTCAGTCTACGAATTGTTTCAGGGAGAGGCAACTGTAGCTTTCAACACGCTCTACCCCAGTTAACGCTCTCCCCCTTCTTTCTGGGGCTCTTTTTACCCTCCTCCTTTTAAAGATGACAGCAGTGGTTGCGGAAGAGGCGTAACTTATGCACCGTTGACCTAGTTGATTACTGGAGCGATAAAACGGTTTTTTGTTGAAATATTCCCCTCTAAGGGAAGGGGCAGTGGGCTGGAAGGAGATAATTTTTGCTGTTCTTCATGAAGCTACTTAAGACAATATATCTACATTTTATTTTGGTAGTTTAGTTCGCTAATTAGGATATCCGTAAATGGTATGAAGGAAGAAATTAGCCCTTTTTGCATAGTGAGTCTTCCCAAATCCTATGGCAAAAATGGTATTCAATTATGAGGCTTTTCTGTCCAGCTGTTTTTACCAAGCCTCATGACTTGCATTGTGTGAAAATGGTCCGGATATTCGTCTTTACTGTGAGATTATCTCTACCTGCAATGCATTTCTAAAAGTTGATTCAAGAGGAAGCGGTTTACTCTTTACCTTAAGGGTAAATGTAGAAGGTCTAGGATCAAAATAAGCTCTCAACTTGTTGTCATTAAGGTGGCACGATTTGATTCAATCACTGTGACCGCTGTAATAGAATCAGTCTTATTCATTCTGAGTCCCCTCATCAACAAGTGTGTGTGTGTGTGTGCCTGGACTGAACACACCCCATCATCATCTTTTCTGCTGCATGCATTCGACAAAAAACGGTGTAAATTTGTATGTACAGAAAAGGGGGAAGGGTCGGGATTTCGGAAACAGGATTAAGGCCGGAAGGCGGGCCGCGGAAGTAGCGGCGGGGCGGGGAGCGAGGGGGAGCTGGGAAGGAGGTACAGTTTAAGAGGCGGTCGCATCAAAAGAAAGACAGCTGACAGAAGGTGAAGTAGATGCTCTGGCCTGTGTTTGTTGTCGAGTGCACTCGCGGTCGTCGCATGTGGTAGGCGTCACAGAAGTAGCGCCGTGGGCACTGGCACATGTAGATGCCGCTGGTCAACAGGCCAGCGGTGTTCGGCACCTCGTAAAAACACGGTGTTGTCAAACTCCGACAGATTGGCTGAAAAAATTCATACAATACGTGTGTTTACCCATTTACCGCCTTAATCGAGATGGGAAGGCATTCATCACATCGGAGTTTTACAAAATTCTTCTTAAAATGGACAATTACAGGCTTGGGCAATCCTTGATTTGTCGAAGTATTTCATAATGACTGAAAAACCCTTCTTGCTGTTGAGTAGAGACGAGGTTTTAGTTCACTGTCAACCTGTTGCCTGGCAGTTACCTCACGTCGCCTTTTGGTGAATCGGAGGAGATTGACACACAGTCTTGAGGTGAGTAGGGGATTAAAGCTGGGGTTGCTCTCAATCCTCCCTCAGAAGTAACATATCCGGGGGCAACTGCTGCCCTAAGATGCATTGCCTCGCAAACAAAAGGACCTCCAGTCCCTCCCCTTCTCCCCCATCGTAGTGAAGGCAAAGAGTCTATTCTGCCTCTGATCTCTTTATGCGTTTTATGTCTACTAGCGGAGCATTCACCAGGTCGACTGTGTCGAGATACCTCTAAATCGTCTTTAAGGCTGGCTAACACAATTAGAAGCTTCTTGCTGAAACGGTATTTCCCGTCCGAAAGACAACAGACGCAATTGCCTCAAACCACCCAGACTCCCATCCAGCGCTCTCAATAGCATCTTGACCATCTCAAGTCTCCATCGATGCTTCCTTTTCCGAAAGGTTTTTTATTAACTATCGAGACCGAAATTCTCGGCCATGGCGAAGGAGCCGCTGGCTGAATTGCGCAGAAGAGGGGAGGGCGTTAGTGGAGACGCATTTTGCCCTATTGCGTCGCTGGCACACGGCCAAAGCAGCACCCGTCTTTAATGACTCCGAAATACTCGGGCAAAAGTGAGAGCCACACATTATTCGACCAGGTCACGGCACGTCCACCCGAGCTCTTGACGCATCAAGGCACGAGAGAAAGCCTCAGCCCTTCAACCTCTCCGTCTTAAAACAGACATTCTGTCTTCTGTGTAAGGCAAATACTAGATTCTTCCTGCGGATTATCATCTAAGTTAAGCAGTGCTTCAAAAGGATGCAGTAAGGCGTAGGTTTACTTAGCGCTCCCGAGCATCCTCGATAATTCCACTGTTAAATCCATAAAAAAGCATCGTGACGGGAATTTGTCTCCTGTTGAAAGCAAAAGCGATGATTACACTAAAGGAATGACTCTAAGTGCCGGAAGTGTGCCATCCCCGACAATGATATGAAGCTTAGGCTTTCGGGAGGGAGGAGGTTTAGGCCAAGGGATGCAGACAAGGTGTAGGGAAATCTATTTTTGCCCTCTCAACCGTCCGAAGAAGGTGTAGGGACAGAGTGACGAGGAACGAGGTGGATTTTGCTGGAGTGAATCAGAAAGACGCCCCATCAGACTTGGCATGAGCGCAAACATTGTTTAAATCAAGAAGGTTTCCTCTTGGCCTAGACGCAGAGTGACAACCGGTTGAGGATGGGGTGTAACGTTTCTCATCCAGCGGTTTGAGCCATTTGACAAAAAGTTCAGACTGGGTATAAAGAGTTACGAGTGGAAAACGGCCTCTGAGGTAGTGAAGAATGGCTTTATGGACTTGAAATGCTGAGATTTTCATCGTCGCTGATATGAATGAGGCGAAATGAGTTGCGAAAACTAAGTGGAGCGCCGGGGGTCGAGGTACTCATACGAGGGGAGTGGTACGGGGCTCAAAACGTCTTGCTTGGGACAAGGGAGGGAGCCGAGGAGCTTACGGGTGCTTGGCAGGTCATGGTAATAAATCGCGGTTCGATGAAACGGCTAGCTGGGAGGAGAGGACGGGCGTAGGTGATTTCGCGGATCTCGGCGGGTGCGCGGCACTGACAGTGGAACTCGTTGAGGTGGAGCCACGTACCGCGTTGTTGCAATTCAAAGGCGATCTGGTCGTCTCGAGAACACAGCCGCGTGGGTGGAGAGTAGAGGTTGCCGCAAGTGTGCAACTGGAATTCATAGAGTCGCATATCTGCAAGGCGGTGAAAATTAGACGGTTTGGGGTATGTTAGCATTAACATTTACCTAATAAGGCAATAGGAAATTTTGAGAATGAGTATGCTAAAGCTGCCTGGCTAAAATCGGATGATAGCATTGGCGATCAGGGTACGGTAAGTACGCAAAATAGCCTTGGCGCTGGGCAATCGCCTCCCTTCTTCCGAGCGATACCTCATAGCGCAGCCGACAGGCGACCCGAAATGAGCTACTCCTGTGGGATGCGTGTGGCTCTACGTGAGGAAGGAAGAATTGCGCCCCCCTCACCCTTTGTCCATGGGGACACTAAGTCTGGCAGGGAGGCACGGAGCAGGGAAGCAAACAGCGCTGCTGAGTTTCAATGTTCAACGCTGACCTCGAAGATGAGAGGAGAAGTGCTGCCACTCTCGGAGCCTACCACTACTTTCGAAATTTTCGAGCTCTCTTTCCGAATTCTCACAGGGATCTGTCGCAATTATAATCGCTACCTTGGCCGAAATACCTCGCATCACCTTGCCAACTGGAGAGTAGTTCAGTGGTCTCAGGACCTGGAGAATCGTACACGGCAATTTCTGACACTGACAATTTCCCTTTATTAGCTCATACCCCTCGGGTGAGCTGAAAATCTCCATGAATTGAAAACCCCTCGTTGGCGTATTTTGGCGTTATGTGACCCCTTCTCCACCACCCGGCAACATCCCCCCGACCGCTCCACCGATTGCTGAAGAAACCTGCCACATTTTCATCGCCTCAGGCGTTCAGGGTGGAGTATAACAACACGGCTCCGTATCTCCTCCCGGCAGAGTAGAGGCAACGGTGAGCAGGTGTAGATCTCTAAAACCATTATAAGAGACGTGGACGGAGCGACGGAAGCCGACTTCTATTTGAGGCGTTTGAGGGCATCCTCCTCCTTGAACTACACAATGCATGAATCGTTTGATTAACACTCCTGAAGAAAATAATGTATTAACATGCCTAGCCAGCGGTTGGGCTTATACGAGGCTTTTGTTCAGCAAGCAGAACGTCTACACGACGGCGTCCTTTCCTTCCTTCGCCTGCGTGTCGACGTCGTGCTGATGTAATTCACTCCACTAGGAGACTCCCAAATAGCCGAATGCCACGACTGCCTGGCACAAGTTTCAGCATGCACACCAGAGTTGACACCGAACTGGTTCAAGGAATGGAACATTTATAAACATCGGCGGCCTTTTCTGAGTCTGAATCGTTCTACATTTGTTTTGATGGCATCGACACCGGCCACAAATGGACTAAAAAGTTGGTTTCCAGTTGAATTTGTTATTCGACCTTGACAAAAGGAGTTACCAGCAGGCGTGAACAACTTCAGGAATTCCTTTAGCTCATCCAAATAACCTTCTGACTGAACTTATTTTTATTTTGACTTGTCCCATCTGTAAGTGGTTATGGCGGAGCTGATCACGAATCCTCTGTCGACGGACCCATTTGATCGCACGAGCATTGACAGTTCGTGGCAGTCAGTGGGCGGTGACAATGTCTCCACTCCTCCGGTGCCTCCTCCGACCAAAGGCTAACTTCCATCACTGCGTCTCCACACAAGTCAAACCTTCAGAGACTCGGCGTTGGACCTGTTTCGTGAAGCAGCCCACACTTGACTTATGGTTCCCCTTTTTCTCAACCGCCTCCATTTGTCGACCATTGCGCGAAATGCAGCCTTTGGAGAAAGTAACGCTTCAAGGCGTTCGGTTAAATGCCCTTGGAAGTGTGGATCGGTTAAAGGTGGTAAGAACCGGCGAATGAACTCCCCCCAGTCCATTAAGTAGCTTTCTCGTCTTCATCCATTCTTACCAGTTCTTAAGGCCTTTCTGTTGACCCGAAATCTTCAGCCAAAGCAACCTTTTACACCACAAGTTAGCTAGGGAGAAACTTGGGATTTGATGGTGTACTTTAAGTCTCATGGTGCGCATAGTGGAAGGTTCGGTCTTCCTAATCTGGTCGAGATAGACCAAAGGTATGGCAAATTAGGGCATTTCAACATCTCATCACCGAACCGGTCGTTTCCGTAGCAGTAACTAAAAGGTCTACATCCCCTCCTCCCACAATCAGAGCCTTCCTCGGTGAGAATGATGGCCGGGTTGACATGGAATATTCAGTGAACTGTGGGGTCGCGCTTTCTAAAAAAGGTGAGGTTTGGAGTGATACGGCGATGGAAGTTGCTGACCTCATCGTGTTCACTGCACGTCATGATGTTGATTTTAGGCACGATAAAAGCAGTCCACCGGTGTGAAAAGCAGCCAACAGCCAATGTGTTAGTGTGCCGACTCAAAATGGAGCCTCTACGAAGAGCCGTGTTGTCCGTCTAGCGCTAGTCTGACCGAGTGGACGTGGAGGGAGCCAGAGAAGACAATGTTCAGAAGGAGAATTAGATGAAAGTCGTGCGGGTAGAAGTACGTGGCGAGGACAGAGCTCCACGGCATTGCACCAATTGAAGTCACTAAATCGAGCTAACAGACCGACGGTGATCAAGTGCAGCTAGGCACATTTGCAAAAGCTTAGTTTGCGACGCGCCCCCACGTCCGAAGTAGATACCTGGGCCCGCTTTGCCCCTGTAGGGACGAAAGTTGCCAATTTTGCCTTATAAGATGGTTCAACCATCAGTATGTTCTCCAGCCTCATTATCTCTGTGAAAAGCACCCGATGTCGTAATGTATTCCACTTGCCTGATTACAATTTGCAATGGATTTCTGCTTGGGTTATTACTCCTTCCCTTGTGGAGCGATGACGACTGTTGGTGGGTGCGGAGTCGGGTATTGAAAGTGTCATTTCAAAATCTACTGTCTCGGGCATGAGCGGACGGGACTCCGAACTCGGTTGCCTTCTATAGTGGCGACTGCAAAAGACCCTTAAGATTGCCTTCGTCAGAATTTCCATGTTTTCCCTTCCACGGGTTCAGTTCCCTGGTTCCGAACATCTTTTAGATCGGTGAGACTCTGCCTCTTCAACGCACTGGGTGCAGATGCTGACCTCGTGCACTTGCATTAGCCTTCCATCCGAAAATTATGGTGGTTCTTGATCCCAGACTTGGTATTCTCAATGAAAACGAACGATTGTGGTAGATGTGAATGGCCGAGGGGATCGTGACAAAATGATATCCTTGCCAGATACCAGTGCCAACTAGGTTTGCTAGTCAATGACTGAATAGGGGAGCCTTTGAACTAAATGATTATCCTTTCTGCAAGTAGTTCATCGTGCCAAGTTTCCCTCTTGCCAACGCATGCGCGGCGTCAAGGTTTTGAAGCAATTAAATAACTTCGCGAAGGCTAAAAACTCGTGGTCGCGCCAGTCGAAGAACTAATCTTTTTGTCGCTTGTGGACACATTCCTCCCAAAGTACGAAAGCATCCGTCTCGAGTTGAGCTACTGATGCATGGTGCATGTCCAACGTCCAGTGAGCTCGTGAGGACTTTCCACAGCCGCCTTGGGCGCCATGATGGCGACAGTCGTAAACGCCTGCGGCTTAGAGGTAAAATAACTATCTTATTCTCTAAATGAAGGGGCATCTCTTCTGGTTCCTTCTAGGATGAAACGAGTCGTCCCCGTGAGAGGACCCACGGACACCCGACATCATCTCACTCCCCCACCGTGTCACACTGGAGGAGAAGCCAAATTGTCCAACTCGGCGAGGGGATTAAGCAACTTATGCAGGGCATCAGGAAGTGATGGTGCATCAGGTTAGCGGACAATGATTGAAGTAACAGACGGTTGAATGACTGGTGAACACGAGGCGAGAACGGATGGCGTGAAGAAAGCGAGAGACGTAGTTCTAAACACGACAAGGTCCAATGTTTTATTCTCCCTTAATTAGCATAGCGTGGAATCAACTCTGGCATGTGCGAACACTCGTGGAATCGGTCGAGAGTTTTCTTTTCCCTCGCTTTAGCCTCCGCATAGTGAGGTAACAGACACACGTGGCAATCTACAAGTGGAGCTCGTCGAAAGCTTCTCTGTTCCACGATGTATCAACTGGCCTTTTATATAAATACGCTCGACTGTCTTAGACTCTGTTCATCTACACAGAGTCGGGCATGTGCTGGCGTTATGGTGAAAGAGTGGAAGGAGACGATGAAGCAATAAATGTGTGAGACTCGCCATCAGTGCCAATCCACTTGAAGGTGAGGGCGCGCGGGTCATCGAAGTCGGCCCAGAAGGGACTGCAAGCGTGGGGTGCTGGGCCCCAGCGCTGGACCTTGTCGCTCTCAGTGTCCGTGGGGACGGCGCAGCGAAAGCGATCATGCAGAAGCGCCCGAGGTCGAGGATGAGGCACCAGGGCGCTCTCGAAGATGCCGCCACGCTCCAGCCACGCGCACACTCGCGTCCGCTGAATTCCCAACCGCCGTGTGTACCCGTCCATCAGTGGCCTTGTCGTGGAGGTCGACGCTGCCTTCGTGGTGGTGCTGGGCGCGTGTGGGGTAATGAGCCGGGGTCGGAAAATGCTGGAGGGTAATGCGATTCGGGTGCAGGTTTTGTTCATGGGGTCTTCAGGGATGCAAACCTACAATTTTACAAACCCTCGTGATCACCCTTCCTCTCCCCTCTTGGGCGATGTGACAAGCTGTTATAAGCCCGGACACGAAAGAAAAACCTTTTTGACATTTGAAAAGGCTGGAGACAGACAAAATACTTGCACAAAAGTGTGCCAAGCGGAGCATCTCGTCATGCCAGAGTCTTGTGTCGCCGCGTGCACCTGAGAACAATAAACAAATGCGCTACTTTCGCCTCCTACCGGGACCCGACTAGTCCACCGCACAAGATAGGTCCCCATTCCGGCGGGGAGATGAGGTCAAGGAAGGAGGTTGCCACCATTCGTGTCTCATAACTGGCGTGTAGCACTAAGATTTCCTGCGATGAAGCGGTGTCTCGCTTCAACGTTTCCCCGTTCAGCATGGGAAGTGAGAGACCAAAGCACGGCCAAAGACGCCCTTGTGTTGGGGAAAGGCGGAGACAGTTTATACGCTCCTCGAAGTGTTAGAAGAGACGCGGTTGCAGAGGGTTAGGACGACGCACGCCTCCTGCTCAGCCCGCCACAAGGTGGACTTGACCACGTGGAAGGACTTTAAGAACATAGTCTCGCGTGGTTGGCTGAACTACCACCTCCCATTTTCGCTGACGTGGAGGAAACGTGACAGTATGTGACTTCCACACTTTCCTCTGAGTATGTCGTTTCGTGTTCTTTCGCCTGCCGTGACCGATGGTTAATTCAGGCATGATATTAGCGCCTGAGGTAAAATCGGCGGATGAGATTTCACATTTTCCACAGGGAGAGTGGCGTCTACGTGGGCATAAATCGCTTATTAATTCCCTTTCTCACACACTCTCCATGTAGACCTAAGGCGGAAATGTAATACGATTTCTTAACAGGAGGAGGGTGAATCAGGAAGAACCACACCACTTTGTCCGGAAACTGTGAAATCTTAGCGTCTTATGACTAGGCGAAAGAGCTCGGTAGCGGCTGCGTCTTTAGACGAGAATGTTAATTCATGTGACGAACGCTTAACGGTCGGAGTTACCGTAGCCAAATGGAGCAGATGTTGATGCACCTCGGGCAAGAAAGATGAGCGCAGTCGTCTCCACCCGGTCCCAATCCATGGAGGTTTAAGTCTGCTGTTTCTGTGCATTTCGTGTAAGAAGCTCCACTTGGCATACGGGCGGGATACTTAGACTTTTGTCCGTAGATCGGACAAAGGTGAGGCTCTCTTCGGGCGCCAGTGTGTTCTTTCCAAGTACCGACGATTTATCCCTTTCCTCCTCGACACTTGAAGGCACGCTTTGAAGCGGGGGTGGGGGCTGGGGAGGAGGGGAGGGGAAGCAAATGGAAACTGCTTTGCACTTCTGTCTGGGAGCCTTGCAAGGCAAAATTACGATGTTGTTTGTAGTTCACACCTTTCGGCCGTGACAGCCGAGACTGATGACAAGCAGTAAACTTTATTCGGAATGAAGGATCAAGAGTGAGACGAGAGGGCGAGGAGAAGAGAAACACACTTAACAGCCTCTTTTTGAGGTGAGCACAGGCAGAAGCCGACTAGCTAATAATCATTAAAAAGTGATTCTCTCGGACCGATGCGTATGGAGACGCAAACCTTTTATATTTCTTTTTTAGCAGAACACGGACCACCTTGCATTCGCCGTATGCCACGGGTCAAACCGCGATATCCCAAAAGAATCGTGTTGGTGTTGTTAAACACAGACTGCCATATCCCCTTAAACTACTCCCCAAAATGGGTGGTAAAGCCAAAGGAGGGACTTTCTCGGGGCCAGTCGGTAAGCGCCGCTTCTTCACGCAACCACGAACAGCAGGAAATCAAGGAACAACCGAGGGGAACACAAAGCAGAAGCCACGATTTGACTAAGGAGCATAGAAGTGGATTGTTGAGCCTAGGCAAACCACCGCTTTTGACAGTGAGAAGTTAATTTCGAGTCAGACACTTGCAGGTAAGATTGATGATGAAGGACAATTTACAGCCTGGCAAAGCATCGCATGAAGATACCCCCAGGGAAATAAATGGGGAAAGAAGCTAAATCATGGTATAACGAGTACATGAGGCGGAATTTAACCCACATCTTAAGATTTCTGCAAAATCGCATTGTTGCTTCCTCCTCTGGCGATACTGCACCCAGACTCTGTGAAGTGTGAACTTTGAGGAATGTGGACGTCTTCTTACACCACAGGCAGCACCAGGCTTGGAACGAGGGAGATCAGTGAAAACACCCCTGAGGGAGACCGAACAAACACCCGGGAGCGTACGAGCCCCAAAGTGATGCGTAGATAAGTGACTGGACGAGAAAAGAAATATTCTTTTGACAGGCAATCTCTACTTAACTACCTTTCAAAGTGGCAACCACTGGAGAGTGGGCAGAACAAACTGTCTTACAACATGCTGACAAGGAAGAGGAAGTGGTGGAGGCGGCGAGAAAGCTCTCTTCCCTCATAGACACTTCATCGGTGTTGGCATCCACACACACACACTAGTTCAAAACGACCACATACTTCCTTTTGGTGTGTTCCTTCTGCCAGCCAACTATCGTGTCAGCTGACTGCCACGCATCAGGATGTCAAATTTAACCAACTGTTTAATCTACACGGACTGAGAAAGGCACCAGCGGGCCGCAGGATTTCATCTTCCCATCAGACTGTCCCTCACTGATGGCGTGGGATTGTGTGACTGTAACCCACTTGCCTGGCTCCATTAACATGGCGGTTGTTAAGGTGAAGTCGGGAGTTGGCAGTGACAATCGTTTGACGTGGTAGCAGGAAACGTGCAGCCTGGAGCGGAGTCATGCAAAACACTTCTACTTCATCACTTGAAATCGGTTGCCTCTCCTCCAACGGAGTTGAAACTGCACAGTCGCTCTGGACCTCAGGAGGCCGAGGGTCGGCGCTGGTTAATTGGATGACGTGGCAGCCTAACGGGCGTTTTTTTCCCGGCGAGGTGAAAATTGTCAGCAAATGAACTTTTAACTAAAGCTTCCCACTGAAGTAGTTTAGCGCTTGGGAGCATTCTTTATCGACGCCGACACACGGTGTGCCTGTTATGGCTCGGGTTAGTGGAGTCTTAACTGAGAGGGGAAGTGACTCTTTGTCTCCAGTTTGGGACCACAAAAACCGTATTTTTAACAGCCGGCCAAGAAAACTTGGCGGAGCCGAGGGACAAAATTCGGGGCAGTCAAGTAAACCACACAGGGCTGGGAGAGATGGAGGTGTCTAGCCGACTTCGAAGGTCCTGAGAGGGGGTGAGGGGAGAGAATAGTAATAAAACAGAGGGAACAAGCCGTGGCATCCTATATGTGTTGGAAGAGGCCAGCAGGTGGCAGACCGAGTCGCGGATGAATGGCTTAAAGCCGGTGGGGCTGAAGTTTGCCGGCTAACAAGCTCAACCGTCTAATTCGAGTAATTGAGGCCTCCCCGGGAAATTCCCGACTCAGTGCGGATTAAGTACAAGAGGACATGACCAGGTGAACTCGAAGACGGGCATACAGGCCGGTGGGGAGAGGAAAGCACCTACTGGCGTGTGCATGAGGGGTGTAAGAGGAAAATGGAGCTCACGTAAATGATAGCGACGGTAAGTTCCACAAAGGTCAGCGTCAGAAGGACATCGTAAAGTACCTCCGGGCATCGAGGGACAATTTTCATTGGCTCGACAAAGTCTCCTCCTTCGGCATACAGACGCCCAAACGCCTGCTCACAACAAAGATCGTGATGATGGAGGTGGCGGTGGTGGTGGTGGTGGCCGTGGTGGCGGAGGTGGCGGTGGTGACATTCCCTCGTCCCAGCCAGTGTTCCCTTCTTCTCTAACCCAAATACATACACACATAGGAAGGCGTTTTCGTTAGCCTGGCGACCAATCGCTGGCGCCCTCCGGCGCCACAGTAACCCACTTATCACTCGCGCCCTCTGCCTCGTGCGTCCGCGCTCCCCGCGGAACCCTGTCCGTCTATTTATGCCATGTCTTGCATTCTGTTTTCACCATTGGTTAGTCCACCGAGGCATCTGTGTGCTGATTAAAAGGGGGGGGGGGGGGGAGGGAATGGGGAGAGGGCGATTTGACTTCGTCGGATAAGCGGCGCCTTCACCGACTTCTTCAACACGTTTTTGGACAGTTGCGCCGACCGATGATGACGTTGCGAAAGCTGCCTCCTTTTAGTGTCTGGGGCGAGTAGACCTGCTGCCTCCTCTCCACTAGGTTGTTGGGCAATCGGATTGATTTGAGCATTGGCTAGAATGAAACACTACCGATGGTGCCAGACTGTCAAATTCGCTCCTTCTTCTCCACTCATTCAACGTCTAGTTAAACAGTTTTTGTGTCTGAGGCCGAATCCAATCTAATTTACTTTTAATTTTGAGCTAAAATCCGATTCATTTACTAACTTTAGGTTGATGAGAGAATCAAAGCAACTAAAGTAGAACAAAAATGTATGAAGGCAGAGGGCCAACTTGGGTCCACATCTGCATTAAACCATTGCCTTGCCACGGTTACGTGACTAATAGACAACCGAGGCACGGTGCTGGCCTGTTAGCCATAGGCGCCCATAAAAGTGTGCCTCTCGGAAGCAAATTGGGCGGACTACGTGCTTGCAGCGGTATGTTCGTTTTACTGGGGCCTGGCAGCAAAGCGCCAAGGTGGCCAGACTTGGAGGCGGTTGATATTGACGCGCAATTTATGACGGTCCAAGTGGTGCTTTGTGGTCTCGCGAAACCTTGGAGGACACATTTGACCACCCCGCCTATTATTTTCCCGACCTGCGCACGAAACAAACCTCTTCGGCGCGTAGAACAGGCATCTGATCCAGTCAATCTCATTGTCTGTGATGTCGACTTTGTCATGACATTCATTATCATTATCATTAGCAGGAGAAGAAGAAGAAGAAGGAAGAAGAAGAAGACTTAGAGCGTTTTCGTGAAGGGCTCCCACCGACATGATTCTATCAGTGTCAGCGTCAAGAGTAGCGGATTATGATTAGACATGTAGGAAGCAACAGTGTGATAATCGAAAAATCACGGGAAACAGACACTTTCAGGCCTCGGGTGGAGCAACTTTATGTCCACCAGTTAAAGAGTCTGCCTTTAAACAGTTAAGTGTCAGGAAAAGCTAGAGGAATCGCTCCCAGGCACAGTGTCTACCCCACTTCGCTACTGCACTGGGGGCGAAGATTTGAGGTCTGCGAAGAGTTCTGTCCATTTCCGCAAAAAAAAAACAACATGCAATTTTTCCTACCGTCAAAAAATAGGTATCAACTAATATAATTGTCATTATTCTTTACGACTTCTCGCCAGCAATATGACAATTTGCATGTCCCCATTTTTGAAGGGTTTCATCATTCAATGCGAACAATTGCAACGAGTGCATGCTTCATACCTTCACTTCATTTCTGCATTTTGCATCTTTCAAGAGATCGTTTAGAGGGGCAAAAAAACATCGAATTACAACAGGAGTGTGCCGAGTCCGGGGAATATGGTGGACGCGAAAGGAACTTCTCCGGCCTCGTTCTGCACTCCGTTGACAAATCGAGACGAGAAATCGGCATGCGGCCTGCAATCCTCTCCAACAGCGCCGGCCTCTTTCCTCGCAAAGCTGTCTTTGAGCCATCCATTTGGTGACAAATGTTCTCCCCCAAATGGCTTTTCTTGCCATTCTAAAGGCGCATAGTGTGTTGGTCCTCGAATATCCCATTCAGAGTCAGATTTGCCCTGGAGATGAAAGGACCAGGTTCTCGGGCTCAATTGCCCCTTTCCTTGCCCCTTTGTCTTAGGGGATCCCCTTTTCATCCCCAGCTACCATGACTCGCTTCGAGATCGGCTGGACTTTTGCTCCGAGCAAACAGAGGTGTGCACACGACGACTCGAGCATCCAATCTTTCCTCTGCGCTCATTCGTGTGGCACCCACGTGGAAACCCCACTCCGAGCCTGTCCTCCGAACATGGGCCGAAATAGTTTGCTCGCCTGAAGCGTGCCTTTATGCGATCTCCGCTGCGGTCAGAAAGGCATCGCCTCCAACGTGGTCTTCACCACACGGTCGTCGAGCAAAGGTGGTCGTCCAGGAGGTGGCTCATCAGCAAGATTGGAATCACCTGATTCACTTGCGTCGATTCCTCTTCTGCATGTGCCCACACAAAATGCACCTTCCCGAACGCTTTCAGTAAATTCCTACGGCTTCTGTAGCGTTTCTGCCTTGTTGAAATTCGTGTGAAAATCCAGAGACGTAAGTGAACTTCGTCAGTAGCCATGCGCATGAAAACCGCTACTCACTCAAAATTAACACGAATCAACCTCGTTTTAGTCAATTCGCCACATCAGTGGGTGCGCATTGGGCGGTAAAAAATAGACCCGAGAGTGCAAAAAATAGACACGGACGTCGAGTCTAAACCTTCCGCCATAGAAACGGAGAGAACCTCCTGGCAGACCAGACACTGAGGGTGGAGGTGTTGGAGCCCCAAATAATGTTTTCATGTTAAAAAGAGCGAATACCACCACCCTCGGGGGCTAATAATGTCAGCAGCGATAAAAATGGCGAACCCAGGATGCACCACATAAACATGTGCCACGTGTTTATGCTTGTTATCATAAAAATCGGCAGGACTTTCCGGTGGGCGTCGAAACGCCGGCTCAGACTCGTTCCCTTCCCCTGCTGCAGACACTCCGCAGTATAAAGCGAGGCGCTCACACCCACGAAGGCTTGTCGCCTGCCTCTGAGCCCAACGCTCTGCCTTTCCGTAGGAGATGCCCGTCCTGCTTGCTCGCGCACCGGACAGTTCCGTCTACTCGCTCTTCAATCGGCCTGATTCCCCGTCGAGCCTGTCTCGCAGCCCGAGGTGTCGCTGTTTACCGCTAAGTCGTCGCAATCTCCCTCGCTAATTCCCTCCTCATCCGCCGATGCATCGCTAATTAAATTGCCGACGCTTTGCGGGACTGCCTCGTTTTTACTGTGAGTTGATTACCACTTTTGCATAGGAAATCCACTTTTAATAGCCAGTCGTCATCCGGCTCAAAAAGGGAACGATTTATATGACGCTTCGGCCATCCGCTTTCTTCTTGCGCACTTCATGTGGCACCCATCTTGAATATTTACACTTCAATCCTATCCCCCAAATATGTTAGGAAGAGGTTTGCCCAGCTACTAGAAGCTTCTTGTGGTCTCTGATGTTGTCACAAAGGGATCTGGCTCCAAAATCGTCTTCACAACATCATCGTCGAGCAAAGATGATCGCCCACCACGTGTCTCATCAGCAAGGTCCAAATCAACCATTTTGATTTCTTCTAACGATGTTCCATCAAAATCTTCAACTTCAGCAAATACCACCTACCAATTGCTGCATGCATCTGCGGCGTTTATCCCTTGCTGAAACCGGTTAAGAATCGGGTGGCGTAAATGAACTTCATAATAAGCAAAGGGTACAAAATCGCCCCACACTTAGGACTAAAGCAAATCAAATTACCATTTAAGTAGCAAAATAGCCCCGTATATATTGAAGCATAAAAGTAGAGAAAAAAAATATATCAAGTAAAAAATCGCTTCTCCTGGAAAACTATTTCATAAAGTGGATAGATCGTTCCGCAAGATTTGAAAATTTCAATCAAAAGCTCACCACTTCGGGCACCTTCTCCGCCATTTCTGTCGGCTCTACCTTTCCCATTAGGCAGAATTCCGAGCGATGTGCGATTTCCGACTCAGCGGCCCCATTGTCCAACTCGCGACAGCATCGGCTTCGGTCAAAGGTGACCGTCCGGAAAGCGGCTTTCTTCCGCATGTCCCCCCGAAATTGCGCCTTGACTAAACACTTTCAATTAATTTCTAGACGCTTCTGTGCCATTTCTTCCCCGTTGGAATTGGTATCAAAAATACAGAGGGGTAAGGGAGCTTCTTTAGTGGCCATGGACACAGAATCGCTACCCACTGAGAACTAACTTCAGTCAATTTTGATTTAGTTAATTTGCTACATCAGTGTGTATACATTAAGTGATGAAAATAGCCTGTCACAGATGCATCAAATAAAAGATGCGCTACGTTTAAACTTGCTACCCTGCAGACGGACAGCAGTTTTCGGTGGACCTTGTAAGTTGTCAAGTGGACTGACAACTCACACTCCTGTCACATTGTACTCAGAATCGAAAGCTAATGGTAGAATACTCAGGCGGGAAGGGAAACGCTCTGCAGAACGACTGTCTCTAACGAAGCTCGCGCGTTGGCAGTTGGCGGGTCCGGTGGATTGTGCAGTAGACCGACAAGGGGACCCGACGCGGACGGTGACCGACGTGTTGTTGCTTCGTCATTCAAGCCAAATACTGCAGAGTGAGTCGCCTTAAAGTACGACGACTTAAAACAACAGGGTTTACGACATTATTTCACTCCGCACTGTCTCGGTCTTGGTGTCTGACAGCAGTGGATCGCTCGGCAGACGGCTGGGTAAACAGCCTACCGATATTTTGTTATTTCGAGTACAAAATACTTATATTAATTCCATTTTGAGCTGCTAATATTCCGAGGGCACTTTCCCTGTTGCCATTTCCTACTGGCCGTTTTGAAGAGAAAAAATGGTGTTTCCTTGGAATGCACCCCGAAGGAGGTTCCCAAGTTGCCTGCTTCGATGTTAACGGTTTCTCCTCTTATCATCCGCGCATTTTCCTTGTCTGCTGAGATCAGGGAAATCTCTCATTCGTGAGCAGCTTTGGACATTAATTTTTCAAGACAGCAACTGTCATTGCCTGCTGCTCCGGAAGACGAAATGCCCTTGTTAACCTGATCGTGATTATGAAAATCCCGTCCTTCCGCGGCCACAAACGTCTCTCTGCGGCTGTTTCCATCCCCTTAGAGTCTAGGCATGTCCAACAGCACAAAAGTGCACTCTCCCGCCCTTTTGAACGCCGGTATAAGATGATTTCCGGCCAGACTCAATGTATCAACCAATGTCTGATGATGCTGCTCCAGTTCTATTTCTTCCTTGCATCAGGGTATAAGACAAGGGCAAAGTTACACTCATTTGTCACCTAAATTATTTTCCATTCATCTGCGAAGGGGGAGGGGGGAGAACTGATCACATCTTAGTGATTAAATGGCGATGCTAAGTGAGCGAATTTTGCAATTTGCTGGACTGTGTCGGTAGTCTTACAACTGTCTGACTAATTTACCATTTTGGGCAGTTCGTGGTGGGCCAAGTACCCTGACCGTCCCTGTGGGGGAGGTGATGAAAGGGAGAGGCTACTCGTCGGTTCTGATTGGTCGGGAGGGGCCTTGATGGCTTTTCAAATGACTTCTTTATGACACTTAGAAATATTGACACGCCATCAGCAGCAGCAGTAAAGGCGAGGGCTGTCAACTTCTCCAACTACTCAGATTTAGGGGTGGCAGCGAGAGAATGCGCTTGCTCGCTTGCCTAGCAAATGGATCGAAAACAGACGGTATGGCAAAGAGGATCGCGAATTCGTGCCTTTATCGTTTAGCCCGCAAATAAACTTTTGTAGAAGAGCCTCCTCCGCGTGGGCTAATTCGACTCCATTCGATTAGCATCATTAAAAATGCAAAAAAGGGATATTGTTGTGCCTAAATTCCTTGCCAGGCCGCATTGTATCAGCTTCGACATCGCCTGCTCCAATTTCGCGGAGAAGACGACTGTGGGGAATATCGCCTCTGGTAAGAAATAACAGAAGCACCCAGGGGTTAGGCCGCCTCGTTTCAATGCCTCAATCACAGTGAAGGACTATACCGATACTTGAAAGATGGCGACCATCCAACGCCTATTCCTTCCTCGGTGCTGTCTTTACTCGAAACCTCGGGCAGCTGGGACTTTCGGCAGCAGTTGCCGTTCCGCGTGTGAGGTTGTGTAAAGAGGAGGAGGAGGAAGAGGCAAGGAAAGTTGCTAGCCACGAGCGACCATAGCCATAATCGCGATGGCGATCGGAAGGAAGGGAGTAATGGAGTGCGCAGCGTATCCATGTGTGTGTGCGATATGACAAGCAAAGGTTGACAGTCTGATTTATGCAATTATATTGTTTACCCAGAGGTAGAGGAGGAGGAGGAGGAGGATAGAAGGCAAACAGTGCCTAAAGATATATGCATCATCCCGCGAATTCCGCTCTCTCCGCCCTCCACATTCGCGTTCACTGGGCGCCATTAATTGCCCACTGTGTGACTGCCAGGCAGGACTTTTTCAATCCGATTGCCACTTCAAAAAGCTCCACTTTTGGTGCTATTTCAGGCTCGTTCTTGACGAAATTTGACTGAACTCCGAGAGTATACATGGCATTCGTACAGTGACCTCAGGAATTCGCCCTTCTCCTCATACCATGGTGCGACTCAGGATCGTGTCGCTAAGTCTTAGAAAGTCTCAGAGCTAATCGTGGAGAACAGAGCATTCACGAGGACGACACAGAGAGTTGTTCTTTAACCCAGAAAAAAACAAATCAAAATGGACTACACCCAGCACAGGTAGGTGGTCCCTGGCTACATTTTTGCAATTTGCATCGCACTAAAACGAGCCATGATTTTCAACGATTTCCACACACTTAAAGGACACCTTAATGGCCCATCTCCCAGTGCGCCCACCATTTCGCGGTTTATTGGGACTTTGGATGATCAGCCGCCTGCCACCCGCGTAGCAAATTGCCTGGCATTTGGTCGGTGGGTGAGATTACGATCTCGAGCTGCGCGGAGGAGGCCTCTGAGCCCTCCTCGGTCGTGGGGGTCCGCAATATCGCCGCCTCCCCCTCCGCCGCACGCGCTCACGTTGGCTCTGCGTGTTGTAAATGACTTCCTACTGCCGGCAGATAAGTATTAACATTTACTACTTCGCCATACGCCAAAAGTATGCGTGTGTGGGTGCATGTCGGTAACGGCTCCGGGGCCTGTAAAAAAGGGCCTTCTTGTAAATGGCAAGGAGGGCATTTCGTCCCTACTCTTTTACCCTTCGCACGGAGTGGTGGACCAATCAGGTCATCGCAGGTTTGCTGGTGGTAGAAACAGACTGGAGCATAGAGGAGGCGGTCAGTTTGGGCACAGCCTGGAACATAAAACCACATAGGAGTATTACTAAAAACGGTGGATGATCTCAGTATGATTGAATAAGGTTGTTTCAAAGGGCGGCTGATAGGCAAGACAGGTGGAGAGCCAATGGACTTGGCCTGTCATTCGAGGCTCTGCAGAGTCTAGGGGATGAAACACGAAAGGTTTTGGGCGCAGGCACGCAACTCGTAAGCATATTATCAAGTTTTAGTAGACCAGACCAGGTATCCACCGAAATAATTCCATTCGAAATGTAATAAAATGTAGACATGATGAATGAGGGGGAGGAGGGGAGGTAAAAGTGCAACGACGTCTCAAAGTACAGTCTAGAAGATTTATAATGGCGAGTGCAATAAGTGAAGACCGAGTGCCAAGGGTGGGAAAAACAGTGTCGACGTGGAACACTCCAAGAAAAATGGATTCGCCCGGACAGCACGCCGCGCACTTCTAGCCGACTTAATTGACGTCGGACCCTCAGTGTAGAACCCTCGGGTGCGGTGCTAATGGCGCTTCACCTTCACTTTCGAAGTCGCGGACAGAGGGCGCGCGGACGACCACCGCCCGCTCAAAAGCGGGTCTTTTTTGTGTAGGGGGAGAGCGCGGTAAGGCGTTTTTCCGCCTCCCTTAACGAATAGACTGGCACTGGGGGGCAGAGCAGTCGAGTTGTGGCCGACATAAATTCGGCCACAAGGTCTCCACTCGGCCAATCATTTCCCATGCAGGCTTTCTGAGCAAAAATGCCGCCTTCCCATTAAAAGTAGGCCACCCCATGCTGCACCGCCTCTCCCCCGACCAAGGAGTTTGGCGTCCAACATCCATAATTTATTTGCTAGGAATTCGGATTTAAATTATGATTCGGTCGACGTTCAAAAGCCAATATTATTCATTCGCTAACTCCGAATCGCAGAAAACGCAGAGGAGTCTGTAGCCTTTCTCAAATGACATAAGTCAAAGACGACGTGCCTTTTTCAAGTCCTCCTTAACGGCCACGTTTGAGCTCGTCCAGTTGGACCGCTTTTCACATACAAAAAATGTTTCACAAGTACACTTGCCTCCCCTGAAACAGATGTATTCTCTTCTTTTTACAATAGTTAAACGGCTGAACGTGTAACTGTTTCAAGAAAAACAAAACACGGATCAGAAAAAATAAGGGGCAAGAGGGGACACAGGGAGGCGGGGAGGCGAGAGAGAATGCGGGCCACCCAGCCAGCCGAAACATTCGAGCTGGCGAGTCAGTCCGTGATTGGAAGCAGCAGGGGAAACAACAAAATGAGAGCAGAGAAAAGGCGGGAGAAGGGAATCACAGTACGAAGAAGAGAGGCGATTCGCAGCTCACGAGTGCGCAATCGTCGGCGGCTGGGCCAGAGTGGGCGCAGTAACGGGGCCGGCGGGGAGAGGGGGCGGCCGAGACGGCGGAACATGACCGGAGGGGCCAACCCTGACTTTGGCAAGGGGTAAAGCGAAGGCGGAACTGGAGGAGAGGGGTGACATGGAGACTAGAGGGAAGACCTTTACGTGAGTGCGCCAGCCTGGCGC
The DNA here is from genome assembly GCA_017562135.1 of Dipylidium caninum. NCBI lineage: Eukaryota > Metazoa > Platyhelminthes > Cestoda > Cyclophyllidea > Dipylidiidae > Dipylidium > Dipylidium caninum. Next base: position 1,108,249 of record QEYB01000921.1, on the reverse strand, counting down.
CACTTGGAAGAACCGAGAAGTCGGCCAGTCCACACCATCGATGGAAACTAAAGTTTGAAAATTACATATTAAATGAGTGATGAGGCGCTATTAAAAGACGAATCAGAACGATTACATTCTTCTCGTCCAAAAAGTCTCCTTCGTAGGCCGGAAGTATTCGTGTAAAAATCAGGAATGGCGATGGACAAAACCGAAAGGAGAAGATACGCTCGAGAGCGCCTCAGACGGTTTCGAGAGGACAACAGGGGATTAAAAAAAATCTAGGCAAATCCGAGGTGACTCGGGAAAAAAGACACAATAAGGAGGAGATAAAAGTCAAATCACCGTAGCAAAACGGAACTTGACTTGGAGAAATTTGTTTCAATCCTCTCTCAACTGCAAAATAAATAGACAGTGGAGGCAGTAGTCATTACTGCTAGCGAAGCCCTGGTCAAAGTCGAAAGTAGGCAAGAGAGCACGCGACCTAATACAACATCCACATTGGGAGGAGAAGGAACGCAAATGAGGCGCACCACTAATGGCTAAAAAGTCCTCAAAAGAGTTAGGTGGAATAAATAGTGGGCAGCCAAAGCTCTTCATAAAGGAGGGATAATCAGGAGGGCGAATTTATGGGGGCACGGAGAACATTCCCACCGATTCCACCCCTCCCCCCCCCCAAGTGAGAATGAAAGACCTGTCGCCGTTCAGCAAATTCCACTGATCAAGGCAAGGCGACATTAAAGAAGCACCTACGGAAGCACTCGCATTGGAGGAGGCGGTCCCCCATTAGTGACACTTTAGACTGGACATACGACGCGGACGGTAAAGGATGAAGCAATTCTCGAGAAATGTTCGCGCACCGCCCCCCCCCCCCAAAAGGGCAGTAAAACGTGAGAGCAGCACAACATTCGTCTCGACACAATAAATCATAATTTTCCAGATCCAGATAGACACAGATTTTTATGTCTGACGGTTACGACTTCACCTTAACACCATTAGCTACACAAGTCAGGAATCGTGTAAGCCTTTAAATCCCAACTTCTTCATATTCCGCCATTAGGCGGTTCAAATGTCATCCCGAGAGAGGCATTTAACACATTTCTGTCGGTATACAGATCTGGAATGGTGATGCAATGGAAGAGTATTTAACGAGAGCGGCAAACACTCGAATACTCCGCTTCCCCGAACACGAGGATACAAAAAGTCGCAGGAGTATACTTAACAACTCTTGGATTGATCTCGCGCCGAGGGGCACGAAGGAGGTGGGGGGGGGGGGACAGCACTACCACTACCACCTTCCTGTCTGCTCTCCAGTCAGGTGGAAGTCGAAGGTAGCTTTAAGTCAAACAAAAAACTCTAAGTGCAACTCTCCACCTCACACCCGTATTTTACGGCCGCGTTTGGAAGCTTGTAAGTGCATTAATACTACCTTTGGAGAGAGAATTGAGAAGTGTTAGAGGGGACCGCAGGCTCAAAAATTGAGAAAGACGCACAAAGTCCGGGATAAAAGATACACACGCCAACAATGGCCAGTACTTTAAGCAACAATAACTGAGGCTTTTTTTTCTTACAAAATCATAGCCTGACTGTCATATGCCCCGCATTGCACAAATTATGTCCAGTTGCGGAAAGTGTTACTACGGAAATCCGTCGACAGATGGGATTTAATGTAAGTTTTTCTAAAACCACATCGCTACAAAATATTCCATTTCTCCAATTTAAGAAGCAAATGAACTAATTTTTCCGTCTAAATACTTCATCAACTGTTGGTAAATAAGAAGGAAGATGGAAGGAGTGATAAATACAAAGAGCGGGCGCCCAGCCCCATTTGGACCAACGTCGAGGTCAGTAGGATACCTTTTAAGAGATGGCTCCCAGGAAAAAAAAGTCATTTAACAATTAGCAAAAGCGAGATGGGAGCAAAGTCGTCCACTCACTTCGAACGAAGACGTGATCCCCCGAGGAGGACCCCGACTGTGTGGAGACACCGAGGCCACAAGCGAAGTCGTCGCGGGTGGAAAAAGAGCCGGAGTGGTGATGGGATGTAGTAACTTCTGGAGTGGTTGAGTCGGCGTAGATGTGATGTGGAGGCTGTGGCTGCGTGGCTGTGAAAGGAGATGGAGAAGCGATGTCGGCACACCGGCCGGCTGGAGCAAGGCCCAGCCCCGCTTCCGTCGGCTCTGCTGACACAGAGGCATGCGAGACGACACCTTTGCAGGTGCAAATCAGTCGAGTGATTCCTTCGGTAAGCTCCGGTTTGAAAGTCACTTCCTTGCTTGTCTTCTTGCCGATTCGCATTACTGAAATGTGGGAGAATAGCGTTAATGTAAGGGTTATCTGAACGTCGTTAAAACTAGACAAAATGTCAATGACATTCAAGAAATATGAGAATTTATGAAATTACTTGTGGGAGAACTGAGCCAAATGCAAAGGCAAGGAAAAGAAGGAAGAGTTAAGGAAGGTGAAACAGTGACTCTAGATGAAAATATTTGTGGCCCAAGTTTCTTGCGACATGCAAAAAATAGCTTGCAGGTAGGCGGAGTTTTATACAAATAATTTTGCTTTAAGTATTGTAACAACTTCGTATCTACGGTAAGGAGGTTCTGCTCCACGTACTTTTGGGTTTCTTTTCGCGCGTGACCATTGCCAAATTGAGGAGGGTGGAGGGTTTCTGTGGCAGTGGCGTGGGCACACAGAGCGGAGTGTTGATAAGGCCAACCACCATGGTTCGGCAGATGGCTTTAAAGGTGACGGGTCGAGCAAGACTTCGTCCGTCCATGTTACCACAACCGCCGCCACCGACGCCGCCACTACCGACGCTGCCTCGATCGTCCAGACTGGTGGAATGGACCAGAGCACTTGAACCTCCAGCGTTTCCGCCAACGCCGCCGGTGACGTAGCCCGAACCCGAAACATTAAGGGCCCAATACTCCAGTTGGAGCTCGTATGTCTGCTTATTCGATCTGTGTGAAGGCAAATAAAAAAGAATAAGAACCTTTTTAACCGTCTAACCACATCGGTATGCGCAAGAGCTAAAAGTAAAAAAATGTCTATTACAATTTTTGCATACTTTAGAATCATTATACCTCCTCTTTCCCGACTACCATTTGCACTTTTGCGAATCTCATTACCTTACAAAACGCAGAAAAGTGGCCAATCAACTTGTCGAGCTGTCTGTGACGCAAAGTTCCATGTCATATGATTCGGCAAACACATGTTTTTCACTACAAGTTCAACGAAAGGAATAAATGAAATCAAAAAGTAGTGCGTGAATGTACCATACCCACCGTTCAAACTATTATTAGAGGGTGTGAAGCTCTTCAAAAGAGATGAGGGAGAGAAAAGGAGTTAAGAGCAAAGAAGAGAGGGGAAAATGCTCAAAATGACAAAGAGGTTAGTTGTCAAAAAGAGGAAAGGGGTGCGCTGCAAGACACGACCAGTAGATACCACAACGTTTTCCGACGAAGGAGGGAAGGAGTTCCGCAAGATTCCCAGTTGTGTGTCGGGGCGAGATTCCAAAAAAAAATAAAAATGCCCCATACACAGGTTTGGGATCGGAGAGTGGGATGAAAAGGCAAACATGGGAGAAGACGAGGAAATTTAACAATTGCCGTAATTAACACTTGCAGTCACACGCTAAATGTCTGATTCCAACGAAGAGTCCACTTCGCGAAAGATGTCACATCTCTGAAGTGATATTTATGTATGGAAGATGCCAGATAGGCCAGAGTCACCTGGTTTCCTCCCCCTTTCGTCGTGCCTACCAGCGGTGAATAGCCAAGGGGCAAATGAGGAAGACTTAGAAGAAAAATAACATCGGAGATATACGGGGCCAAGGAAAGCATGACATTTAGCATCACGTCAAGTACCATGTCCAAAGCCAACTTTTTTGGAGTACATGTCAACAAGTAGTTGTGAAAATGGAGCAAATGGACAAATATTTGCGGCTACTTCTGAGGAAGCTCCAATTAACTCGAAAAGGAAACCCCATCATTAATATCATCTACTGTTAATAAGAGTAGTGAAAAGCTTATAATGCACGACGAAATCATACAACCATCATGTCAGCTTTTGGTGACGAGTTTCGACATGCTGGCGATTATTCGACGGGGCAAGGCCTTCGAGGATAAACGCTGTCAGTTCCTTTTAGTCGCATCGCCCAGGCAACGTAAACATGCACTTCATCCCCGACTCAGTCTCTCAGAACACGTTACCTGAGCAAAAGAAGCCACGACCAATTTCATCGTTCTTGTCATCGGTCTGCTTATCGGCCTCCCGGCCTCCCGGGCTGCCTTGCTGCGCTGCCGCCTTCCACCTCGTCCTAAATCACCCCATCCGCAGGTGAACCGCTGCCTTCATCACTCCCCCGCGCACACACAGTAGTCCTCTATGCACCAATGCACTATCCAAAACCCATAGTCCACAGCTAGTCTTCAGGTCTTCTCAACCACAGCACACATGGCAGGGGGGAGGCGGAGCGGAGCCTCTTCCATGTGGTCCACACTCGAGGAATTCATTGCTAAGGTCACCACCGCTTCATCTCATCTCATCTCACTGCCATGTTCAATTAATACACCGTTGTCTAAATACCGAGGACACTACGCGAAAGGGGGCAGCCGAGCAACAGTTGTGAGCAAGGTAGAAAACCACCAAGCATCCAAAACAACACACTCGAAAGTGACCAATGAAAGCCGAAGCCAAATGAGGATCTCACCATATCCGTGGGAGGTGGGGATAGCACAAGTAGCAGTGAACACTTCCGGCCACCTGACGACCTGCACTGCCATCTCCAACAAAATGTGGCAAAAGATGGTCTGCCGGCAATGTCCCCGATGCTCTCTTATTGCCACCTGAGGCATTACGGAGGGCGCAACACCTCCGACATATATGTCGTAAACCGTGTATTGAAAATACAGGGGAAGAATTAAAAGGAACCACCGATATCAAGATGTGTGTCTATAAGTTAGAATAAGTCCTCCTTTCGGCGGTCCGAATTCGCTGGAAAGTGATTGAAGGTATCATAAAGTTTACCACCCAACTTAAACATATTTACAATTGGTGATGATGACAAGAGGCCTTAATAGAAGACATTATTATAGACGATAAATACGTTTATGCAATCTTAATTTTTTAAATACGAAATATGTTATTCCTTAATACGACTATTCTGAAATAAATGGATAATTAGGGGGGAAATACCACCCCGTTCCACGAGAAGTCGAATTCTAAAGTTCATTCAAAAGCCAAGTCAAGAAAGATAAAAACAGACAACACTTGAAGCAAGATAAGGATCCTGTTTGCACCAAGCCCACCTACGCTGTATTGCTACATGAATAGAGCAAACTCAAATCTACGGGACAAGAAGATGTCAAAAGAGCGAGGCTATACAAAGACAGCCTATTTAGCATGAAGATGACTAAAAGGAGGTCAGAAAGCATCTCACTGAATACGCCAACTCACCCTGAAACTAGAGAGGGGACAAGAGAAGAAGGAGAGGAGGCCGATCCAGACGTCGAGGCGGGAGAGCGAGACGTGAGATGAGGAGCACCGGGCGGATGATGGTCACCACCGCCGCCACCAGTAGTAGCGTCGAGGGAATGCATAGGAATAGGTTCAGAGGCGAGGCTTTGTGACGCCTCACTAAGACAAGTGCGTAGAATTGCTTCGTTACCGAGGCGTATGCAGAGGAGAAACGGCACCAGAGTCTGTTTTCCAGCCTCCTCCTCCAGACTACTGCCGCAATCTGAAGCAGAGGGAAAATTTGTAATGAGAAGTTGACCAAAGGCGTTAAATTTCAATTTCAGAAATTGAATGAATTATCGTAAAATCAAACGAAGTGTTTCAAGAAAATAAAGCGAAGAAAATGAACTAGTAGGAAAAAACGCAGAAGTGTACTGGGACCACCGGAAAAAAAACTACCACAAAGTAGTTTGGTAAGTGAACAAAGGATGTCTGCCTGGACATCCAATGTAAACAAAGTAATAACAAATGGATTTTTTGTAACTCCTCGTAACACCTATCGCGTCCTTCGTGGTGGCGAGGAGAATGCTAACGGTACTGCTAACACACCGGCAAGAAAAGGCTTATCCATCTTACAACTACGTCAACGGCATCACAACGCTTTTATCGTGTCTGCTCGTGCTCTCCTCATTCTTCCTCGAATTTCTTTTTTTTCGTCTTTTACACCCCACAATGCACTTCCTCTAGGCCTGGCGCCACTTTGATGCTCATCAGGAAAGGGTGGTGCGCTTTCACATGGTGGAGGATCGGACACCCCCTCTCCACCCTCCATCCCTACCACGGACTCCACTACAGCGTAATGGATACCAACAATCTCCGCCCCGAGTCTGTCGCCCAGTTGGTGGAAATCATTCATCACAGCTTAGCAGGAGGGCGAAGGGGAGGGGGAGAGGGGCTGAGGGCTTGAGGGCCTGAGGGACAGGGGAGGACAGGAGGGGTAGGCGTGGCGACCACGGCTCAACTGGCTAAGCCCAAGTGCCCAATGCTGCGCAGATTAGCGACAAGATGCAGTCCCTTCTGCCGCTTACACAGGCGGCCTTATTTGCACTTACAGCGAATGTAAACAGACAAGGACAAATGGAGGTTTGCACTAACTAACCCTGATCTATTCTAATCTTCTGCATCTCCACGCATGACTGGCTGAGGAGTACGTGTGCGTGTGTGTGTGCGTGCGTGCACACCTCCAGTCTTGCCTACCCGACGACCCATACGTGCGCTCTGAGCCACGTGTACGCTCTGATGAGATGCCTCCAGTGTGTGGTTTGAACAAAACCATCCAGGTACGTTGCCATCGACTCCACGCAACGACAACAACAGCAACAGCAACAACACTTCTCCCACATTCGCTCCATTGTGCTACCCATGTGGATCGACTCAGTGATGACTGATCATCTCGTCAGTTCACACCAACACCATGGAGTAACTTGCTGTCATCTCAAAGCTGCGCGTTGACTATGCACCCGGGGGTGGGGGAGAGGGGGGCTCCAACCTGTCACACCCACTCATACCGATGCCATTCGTGTACACTCCGTCGTTTGAACCGCTCCAGGACGAAGACGACTTCTGAGCCTCAAAATCAACCTGAACAAATTCCATCAAGCATGTCTCCACTTCCAGCCTATGAGTGGCAGGCGGTGCGAGGAGTCGGTGGCAGGAGCAATTCACTCTACTTTGCCCCTCTTCATTCCATCCATTCCTGCGCCTATTCACACGCATGGTATTTCAACAAACACACGGATTGCTTGCGTCATCGTGTAAAAACGTCAGGTTTCGACGCACATCACGTGATCGTAATGTCTCCCCTAAATCATCGCATTAGCTGTGGACAAATGTCCTCACACCACGGACGAGGATTGCAGTCCTGGACCGTCTTGGAAGAGGGGTTGGGTGGGGTGGGGGGAGGTTGGGGACAAGGCAACATCCAACGTTCCATCGCTTAAACAAGACCACTTCACCCATCTGAAAATCAGCTCCGCCATACGCCACAAGTGTTAGTCGTTCTGAGAAGCGGGTCCGTCCTTCAACGACGGCACTGAAGTTGTCTCTCAGCAAGAAATATGCTGCGAGTAACAACTTCCCCTCATACTGCTCCTCCTCCTCCTCCACATCATCATCACCACAATCATCGTCTCTTCCTGCTTCCGTTTAGAGGCGACGTCATCACAACTCCGTCAGCGCCTTTCTCGTCAGGTGGCACAGTCGAAGAGTTTGGCGATTCCCAGTCTTATTCCGTATCCTCACTTCGGTCTTCTCGTCACCCTTTTCGCCACCAGTCGCACAAAACGACCAGCGACTGGCCCTCTACGAAGCCACATCTATGCAATTCAATTGTAGGTCAACAGACTTATAACAGAACTCCGTCTACAGCGGCCGAAGTAATGTACGAGAGAACACAAGTAGGTGCATTCTGTGCCTCTAGTACTTGCAGCATAATGGATGCCTTCGATAGTGAAGCTCCACGCCCGCTCTCCACGTTGCAGTCGAGTTGTTCACCGTGCAGACAGGGATAATTTAACCAACACTAGGAATCAGCCTCCCTCTCCTCCTCTTCATCGACCTACCCTCTTTGGACTGATACGCGAGACACACACTCATGATCCTCATTGTTCACACAAATTCCACACTTTCGTGTCTCATGCCTTGCCCATTCTACCACAGTCTTCTTCATCATTACTCAGTGATGTGGTTCCCTTTTGGTACTGTTGCTAGCTCATTGACCCGCCCGCCGAAACTCTTGCTTTGTCCCTCTTCTCTCCACGCACTGGACGTATGGCTAGATGGAAGCGGGGATGGCAGTGCTTTAGTAAATACAATTCCCTAGATCCCTCAACAATAGACAGCATGTCTAGACCTCGCATAGTCTGTGGGAGGATCACAAATGCAGACTTGTGTGGGCCAAAGAACTAGACGTTTATGTAGGTAAGAGCATTAGGCAGAACCGTCAATGGAGTAAGGCATAAGCGGGAGGTTTGCGTATGTACGATGACTAAAGAAATAAAAAAAAATAGGATTCGCTTTGATAGAGTGTGAAGTGAAAACTTTAGGAGCCGTCAACAATTTCTTCTTCCTTTTCGTGCAAAAAACCTGCTTTCCAAATTTAGAAGCTTGTTTTCCGGCCATTGGTGTTTTCAATAATCTCCCTTTTTTTCCTAATATAAGGGTGGAAATTAAGAGATATTGAGATGAGTAGTTTCCTTTCCAAGACCAGATCAATCATCTTGGGAGAGAGGTAAATTGGGTACTTTAAAGCCTTTCTCAATGCTTGATCGTAAACACTCAGGATATGGTATCACCTCTCCTTCCTCCAAACTACATGGCAAACCGTGAAACTCGCGTTATTCTTGACTTACTGATTGGTGACACCTCATACCAACCTTTTGAATGATGTCACGGCATTCCCACATATCCGTGACTAATCACCCACCCCGTTTTCCGTATGGGGATACGTGAAGAAGTGTGTGTCAACAGCAAAATCCTAGAAAATTCGTGTCGTAACAAAGACTACCGAAGTGGAATCATTTTTTTTTCACTCTGATATGCAGGATGAAATGCATAAAGAATTATTTTGTTACAATCTGACATTAGGATAAAGGAAATGAATATAAATTTCTGGCTACAGAGTTAATGGCTCAAGTCACAGTGGAGGTATTTAACCCGAGTCAAGACAATCAGGTGCGGATCTCCACGACAGTGGTTGTGGTAGGACGCTATCAATTTTAACTAAGACACGCAACTGTCTGAAGTTGGTAAATTCTGAGAGCTCCGGTTACCAATCTACCGGTACTGCGTTACGTTCAAGTTAGACCGTTGGGCAGGCGGCAAGCCCATATAAAAAACCAAAGAGGGCGATTATAAACAATGAAATATTAAAGAGTATGTGGAGAATAGCCGCAAAGTGATGGCTCCCGTACCGCCGACTGCGAAGCATATCAAGGAAAATACGTGGAAAGTTAAAAAATTGACAACTTAAAACTTTACGCCAAATTTCCTTACTAACCTAGACTGGTAGTTCCCATAGGGAGGGGTGGGTTGAAAGCAGGAGGCGAGAAGCTGGCGGTGGCCGAGTTGAGACCGCCTCCCGCCCTACTGCCGCCACCTAATAAAGGCAGGTTGTTCCGAACTCCCGCCACCAGGCACTCCCCAATGGGTAGGGGCAGGAGACACTCAGCGGTGCTAAGGTAGGCAATCACCCGGCGTACGAATTCACCCTCCGCGCAGCTACCCTCTGCCGATGACCGTCTGCCCCGAAGTTGAGGTGGAGTGACCGCGGTGGTGTCTGCTCCACCCACCCCTTCCCCGGTCGCCAGACGGCCAAAGAGGCGGGCGTAGAGTGGATCGATGCTGCAGAGGCGCTGGGCAATGAGGTTGGAGAGAGGCGGAGGCATGGGTGTCGAGGTCGGCTCCCGTGAGATTGACGGGGAGCCTGGGTAAGGTGGGCGCACAAGGTCTGAGTTAAGAAGGAAAAGAAATAATCTCCATTCAAGTTAAATAAATAAATAACCAGTTATCCACAATCCTCCATTTCATTTTGAAGAACCATGTTAAACCCGAGAGAACCACACTTTTAGCTTGAAATAAGTTAACAGGATTTCAGCTTTCTTTTGCCGCTTTTGACCCCAGAAGTCACTTTTACATTAAAGAACTTTTTCAACACCTAACTTTGCTTGTAAATACAAAGAATCCTAACAACAATAAATTTACATTTAGAAAGTCAAAAACGCCTCTGTAAATCCACGTTTCAGGGTAAGTCGGCATGAACTTCTTCGGTTGCAGAAGCATGCTCAAACCGAAATTTCCTCGGTTTACTTTGAATGGAATTCAGAACATTTAGGCTGCCTTGTGTTGACATAAACCCGGTCAAACAAAGCGTGTTGACGGTAGTCAAATTTACAAAGCAACGAAAACGGAACTTTTAATTAGGCAGGCAAAATTGATCAACTGTCGCATAAATGAGAAGGAGTTCTGTGTGAGACCTCAAACGAAATTGGCTCCAATTACGTTTTAAACATAGCGGAAAATGTGTCTTAAAAAAAATTTAACATTTCCAGACGGATGACCAGTAAAAGCAACGTACTGGATAGTGTCTGTCGACACAAGCATGTTTTGACGCAAACACCTAAGTTGTGTCAAATAGAAAACACGGTCAAAATTTACGGATGGTAAATAAGTAGTCGCCCGACCTTTTGGCATGTAGTTATGCCAAGCGGCCTCCCAGATCCCATGATAAAATGGCAAAAGTATGCATTATTTTTCCTGGACGCTCGGCCCTACCTTATAAAGGGTGCGCGGCTAGTGTGGGCGGATAGCATTTGGGAAGACTCACAAATGGGGTTACTAAGAAAAATCGCCCCCGAGGTTAGGCACAAATGCTAGAGATGCAAAAGACCGCAGAAATTTGTATTTTGGCGACTCTATCCAAAGAGTAACTGCGAGTGGGTGGTTAGACAACTGGAGAATAGCAGTAGGGCGAAAAGAGGGAAGGTAGACACGTCCTGACTGCGTGAATTTACCACATACCGCACTTTTTACAAGCACTTTATGGCTCGGGATGAATGTCTCCTCCCAAACCAACGTAAAGTTAGTTAAGTATTTCAATGGTGTCCAGCTCTTCGTTTGTTAAGGAACATCGCTAATAGAATTACTACTTTACTTGCTGACGGTGTCCTCACCTCGAGCTTAATTTCAGTGGAATCATGATGATGATTATGAGAAGTGGCAGAGACGACAATCAGAGTGAAGAGGGTCGTATAGATGGTTAGCTATGCAATTCTGAGTAATGTTGACGGGAAATTTTTGGTCCCTCTCGGACATCTTCAGAGTTACAATCCATAAAGGGGGAAGTAGGGAGACTAAAAAAGTCTTCAGATGAACCAACAAAACCATTGCGCAGTAATGTAGGTCTCGAAAACTCTCAAGTTTGCTTCATAAGGTAAAACTTCTCCTTGTAACTAACGCTCGGCCTAATCCAATGGGTACTTTTTTCGTATTGGGGACTCGATGGGGAGGGAAAAGTCGAAAGTTGTCAGATCCGATCTCAAGCGTTTTTGCACACAAATCTCAGTCTATCAACCTCACGAGGAAAATGAAAATGATTAGCAATTTCTCAATGCCTCTATGTCTACTACTAACAATAAAAGCAACTCGGAAGCTTCGTGACATTCGTTATTCCTTTCTATCCTTTAGTGCCTTCCTTTCCCCCCGAAGAGATAAGCCATATAATCAACTGTCTGAGTGTTAATGTGTCTTAATCAATGTCTGCGATATTCACTCGTTCGTAAAAGAATCAAAGAACTAATTTGCATCCGTAAATTGAGTATTTCTTACTTATTTATCCGTTATAGCCTGATTCTAAAAGCGATATTTGTATCAGTCAAAGATACGACCATAAACGAGTGATTTTCCGACCGCATTTCTACTCTCATCTTCACTTTCTGTCAGTAACGACGAACAGAGCAGCCAAAAAAAGTGAGTTCCGCCTATTGAAATTTTCTGGCAAACAAACGAACTAGAGGCGGGAAGGGATAAAACAAAAGCGTATACGATAACACTGTCTATCCAGTAGGAGAAAACATTTATTCAGTGATAACGGCATTGATCAATTCGTTCAAACACACGATTTCGGCCGCTCCAGTAATCATCGAGTAAGAGAATGGCCAAATACTCACCAGAAGATGGTGATAGTGGTGGAAGAGTAGAAGAAATGGATCTTCGGTGCCGTGAGGTGGAATTTTGTTGTTGCTGCTGTCGTGAAGGTGGGAGCGGGACGAGACCCGAGACTGGGACGAGGAAGAAACGGAAAGCGGCGGCGACAGCCTCGGAGCGAGCGCCGGCCACCTCAACGAAGGCGCGAAGGACAGCGTTGAGAAGAGCGTCTCCGCCCATTACACAAAAGCGAATATCCCGTCCTCCACCCTCCACGTGGTGCATCTGCGCCCAGGAAACCAAACCGCTCAGTATTTGGCGTACCTCCTGGAAGGACGAGACCCGAGCCAACTTTGTACATCCTGCCTGAGTCAGTGCCGCAGCTGCCGTCTAGATGAGCGCCGAAGAAATCGCCGCTTAGTAAAAATAGGAATTTTTTGCGGGTGTTTATAATCAAGAGAGAAGCATACTTGTACAAATTTCAACATCTCATGGAACGCGCCAGAAAAAAAACAGTTATTTCAGATAACGTTAAACTATCATTTTCCCTCATTCCCCCAATAAGTACGGAAGGGGGGATATCTGATCCGCGAGTAAGCAATCAACAGCATCGTCAATCCGCTTAGAAGTCAGTAGGAATATGCCAAAGTGTGTACATATGGCGTTATTACAGTCTGACTAGTCTTTTGTCAACGAACAACGTCAGGGGGATTCAGGGCGACTTATCATCCGTTTTTGGCCTAATGCGGAAAAAAAATGCTAACGAATTATACTCATGAAAAGCGGGTTTAATGCAGATTATAAGATGATCCAGACAGCTTTAATACAAGCGACGGGTAAAGAATTGTAGTGCGGAGGAAAGGTTTAAGCACAAGGTAGTAACGACAATGGAGGGCATCGCAATCGTTCGCTTTAGGAGTGGGTAGACGGAAAAAAAGGATTTAGATTTGTTTAAGTTAAAAACTGACAGCCACAAAAAATTAAACGAGTTCTGACAGCCGGAACCTAATTCTGGAGATTCATCGTTTACGAAACCAACAACGAAGCTGAACAAGACGTCCTCGAAGTGTTCAACCAAAGCTAGTTTGCAGGCACTATTTAAGGACCAATACTGGTTACATACATATAAAAATTCGAAAAAAAAACTAATTCTTACTTCACCGAAGTTTCTTATTTTTCTAATTAACAAAGGAGCCCCCAAACTCAAAGTCTACCTGTGTGAGTAAGCGCGAGTCGGATGGAAAGAGGAAGCATGTTACCGGTATTTTGGTTGATCCAGCAGCACTGACAAGGCAAAAGTCGAATGAACAAGTCTACACACAACTAACAGTATTTCAGGATGGCGTAAGGCAGAAATTCGAGGGCAGATGAATCATCCGCTCTTTAAAAGGGAAATCTAACTGGAAATATGTGTCGATATAAATTGCTTGTGGGATTAAAATCACCGGAAGGGGCGAAGAAATATGTATGGTCCCATTTTATGGTCTTTGACGTGTACTTGGATGGAACTTGAGTCCACACAGACGAGACATTGCAGCCTCATCTACAAGTGAGGTTCAAGGTTCAATGGAATTGGGTCATCGGACTGATTAAAAAAAACGGTTATGATTATCAGGATTCATTACAATTCATTAACATTTATTGGTACTACAACATTCCACGCGCCCAGTCACGCCCTTTTCATTCCCAACCGAAAAAAAATGCCTCATTAACATTACCTCTAGGCTAATAATTATTTTAGTGTCTGCAAATATCCCCCTAGTCATCGCCAGCCTCTTGCTTATGTTTGAAATGAAATTCCATTCACCAGACTGGGAATAATCAAGATCACTTCAAAGCGTTTAATTGTGAAGGACTTTTCCCTTAGATGTTTAATGAGTAGAGTTATAAATGGCGATGCATACTTGAGTTTTAATAGAGTCATCAATCCTCGTAACTCAAGTGTCCATCGCTAGACCCTCCGATGTCCACTGGCGCAAGTGATGGACACTCGAGCGTCCGCGATGGTGCCGCATTAATGAAAGAATTCGTAACAAAGTGAAAACATACCATAAGCCTATGGTCAAGAAGAAAATTTGGGTAGGCTAATGCAAATTGGTACCCATTTATTTTAATTTCCAAAATACATTTACTGAATGTCATCAGGGAGCTAAAAAGCTCCTTTTGGAATCACATTAATCTTAGAAATAAAAATACTACAAAAGATGGGTACCGGAGCCTTTTTCATACACCTCAGTAAACGAGTAAGGCACGAGTGATTAAAGTAAACACCACTTTGCGGAAGGGCACAATGAATTAGTAGAGGGTACAGAACGAAACGAAATCAAGAACGGTCATGTTAACTATCAGTTTAATTTTATTTTGTCGAAAGTAAAACCGAGGTATTTGACCTTACTAGAATTCATACCCTAATTTTATTGATAGGAAACGAGACATTCATAGCCGACGTGGGGCTTCCCGACTGAAGTATATAAAAATAAACCGACGATGAGGTTACCACGGAAGTCACTTAGGGCAATAAGGATTAGTAGAAGAGCAAAAAAAGGAAATAAGCAAATGATAAAGTAAGAAAGTGTAATACAGGTGGTTAAGGAAATAAAACAGTTAGCTCAGCTGACCTTTCCACCAGGTTCTAGATTACTGACGACAAACTGAACATCGGCCAATGAAGCGGGTAATTTAGATATTCCAACTTGGGCCAGGGAACCGGACGAATCATCCTCTGTTCTTTCCTGAAATAAAAGAAAAGGCGATAGCAATGGTCATTAGCATAAAAACTAATTAGTTTCCGATGCACCTGAGGAGAAAGGCGCTGACGGAGTTGTGATGACGTCGCTTCCGAACGAAAGGAGGAAGAGGCGAAGAGGAGGAGGAGGAGGAGGAGTAGTAGTATAAGTAGAAGTTGTTACTTGCAGCATATTTCTTGCTGAGAGACAACTTCAGTGCCGTCGTTGAAGAACGGACCCGCTTCTCAGAATGACTAACACTTGTGGCGTATGGCGGAGCTGATTTTCGGATGGATTAAGTGGTCTTGCTTGAGCGCTGAAACGTTGGTCGTTGCCTTGTCCCCAGCTTTCCCCCATCCCACCCCACCCCACCCCACCCAACCCAACCCCCCTTCCAAGACTGCAATCCTTGTCCGTGGTGTGAGGACATTTGTCCACGGCTAATGCGGTGATTTAGGAGAGACATTACGATCACGTGATGTGCGTCGAAAGCTGACGTTTTTACACGATGACGCAAACAATCGGTGTGTTTGTTGAAATACCATGCGTGTGAATAGGCGCAGGAATGGATGGAATGAAGAGGGGCAAAGTAGGGTGAATTGCTCCTGCCACCGACTCCTGCGCCGACTCCTCACTCCGCCTGCCACTCATAGGCTGGAGGTGCAGACATGCTTGATGGAATTTGTCCTGGCTGATTTTGAGGCCCAGAAGTCGTCTTCGCCCTGGAACGGTTTAAACGACGGAGTGTACACGAATGGCATCGACATGAGTGGGTGTGACAGGGTTGGAGTCTCCCCACCCCCGGGTGCATAGTCAACGCGCAGCTTTGAGATGACAGCAAGTTACTCCATGGTGTTGGTGTGCACTGACGAGAAGATCAGTCATCACTGAGTCGGTCCACGTGGGTAGCACAGTGGAGTGAATGTGGGAGAAGTGTTGTTGCTGTTGTTGTCGTTGCATGGAGTCGATGGCAACGCATCCGGATGGTTTTGTTCAAACCACACACTGGAGGCATCTCATCAGAGCGTGCACGTAGCTCAGAGCGCACGTATGGGTCGTCGGGTAGGCAAGACACACACGCACTCACTCACCCAGTCATGCGTTGAGATGCAGAAGATTAGAATAGATCAGGGTTAGTTAGTGCAGACCTCCATATGTCCTTGTCTGTTTACATTCGCTGTAAGTGCAAATAAGGCCGCCTGTGTAGGCGGCAGAATGGACTGCATCTTGTGGCTAATCTGCTCAGCACTGGGCACTTGGGCTTAGCCAGTTGAGCCGTGGTCGCCACGCCTACCCCTCCTGTCCTCCCCTGTCCCTCAGGCCCTCAAGCCCTCAGCCCCTCTCCCCCTCCCCTTCGCCCTCCTGCTAAGCTGTGATGAATGATTTCCACCAACTGGGCGACAGGATAAGTGTAGTGTAGTGGACTCCATGGTAAGAGGGGGTGGTGGGGGTGTCGTGTTCGTGTCCGATCCTCCCCTATGTGCGGCCGCATCAACACACCACCTTTTTGATTAGCATCAAAGTGTCGTTAAGCTCAAAGGAAATGCATTGCGGGGTGTAAAAGGGAAGGAAGAAAAGGAAAGAATAAGAAGAGTACAAGTGGACGCCATAAGTGCGTTGTGCCATTACTACGAAAGTGGGAATGGTAAGATTTTCCTTGCCAGTGTGCTCGCAACATAGTTAGCTTTTCCCTTCACACCTGGGACTATGCTTAAGCATTTTGATTGAATCGGTATGAAAACCAATTTTCAATTGGCTTCTAAAGTTCGTTGTCGGGACAGTCAGTACTCATTTATTTATTAAATAATGCCAATTATTTATTAAATAATGCCAATCTTCAATTGATGTCATTGGGGTTTTGTTTTGCTGATTAGAATGGAAATTGCTGCTATCTAGCAAAACATGCATTTCTAAATTTTGATCATAAGTATGGGAGAAAGAATCACATTAAACTCACAAAGTCAATGGATTCAATATCTTTCATTGCAGAACAATTCATGAGGACCGAATTTCTCATTGAGCTCCTCACCACATTTTCGTAGTGAGCATTGAAGAAGGTAGGTTCTTGGGACGGCGATGCCACAGTAGCAGTTGTTGCGGGGACTATAGGAGGTGTCGAGGCGATTTGACGGCGTCTGGCAGCGGGTACAGTCCGCCGTGTTTTAATTGGACCGAAGCGAGAGGGGAATTTGACGCATCCACGAGCCCCACTAGTGTTCGAGGGTGTACTCGCAGCTTGCCGACGCAGTTCCATCTCGGCAGTGGTGTTTGAAAATTCGTTGGGGGTACCTGATGGCTCTGCAGCTGTCGCGGTCGCCGTGGTTGGTGGTTGCGGTGGTGGAGACAGTCGAGGGGGCACTGGGTCTGGCGCCAATAACGCTTCCTTCTGAAGTCTGCGCAAGAGGCGAGCACCGGCATCCTTGGCCAAAAATAATTAAGTAGATCAATTTACGGTTAAATATTACTTTAACTCTTAATCTTGCAGATGTTGCATAGTTCAAAGTAAATGACAGGCAATCATTCACTTCCACTAATACAATGTCACTTGCTCACATTTATTTTATAGGACTGAAAGAAAAAGACACCGTTTTAACACACTGATCTAAATTGTAATAGGACAGTTCACAATAGCTAGGGCAAGAAACGTAAAGATAATGTTGAAGGGTTCTAAGATAGAGGAGAGCAATGAAAAAAATAAACTCCAACTAAAAAAGGAAGATTTCGAAATCTGGTCTAAAGTGAAAGTGGATTAAACGTATTTACAACATTAGAAGCACAATTGAGAAAACCACTATTCAACGACACATTACTAAAGAAAATAAAATCCAACAGAAGGCAGAAAATCCTAATATGATATGTAATATGTAATTCACTGGTCCTAAGAGCAATGAGGAGCTCATAATGCACGACGCCATCTACACCAAGTCCATGCTAAGCCATCACACCAATATCATGTCAGCTTTTGGTGACGAGTTTCGGCATGCTGGCGATTATTCGACGGGGCAAGGCCTTCGAGGATAAACGCTGTCAGTTCCTTTTAGTCGCATCGCCCAGGCAACGTAAACATGCACTTCATCCCCGACTCAGTCTCCCAGAACATATTACGAAAAACCTCGCTTCTGCAACCTGAGCAAAAGAAGCCACGACCAATTTCATCGTTCTTGTCGTCGGTCTGCTTATCGGCCTCCCGGACTCCGGTCTCCCGGGCTGCCTTGCTGTCTTGCCGCCTTCCACCTTGTCCCAACTCACCCCATCCACAGGTGAACTGCTGCCTTCATCACTCCCCCGCACACACACACACACACACACACACACACAGTAGTCCTCTGCGGTAAGGCACTATCCAAAACCCATAGTCCACGGCTAATCTCCAGGTCTTCTCAACCACAGCACACATGGCGGAGGGGAAGGCGCAGTGGAGCCTCTTTCATGTGGTCCACACTCGAGGAATTCATTACTAAGTTCACCACCACTTCATCTCACCTCATCTCACTGCATTTTTCAATTACTACACCGCTGTCTAAATACCGAGGACACTACGCGAAAGGGGAAGCCGAGCAACAGTTGTGAGCAAGGTAGAAAACCACCAAGCATCCAAAACAACACACTCGAAAGTGGCCAATGACAGCCGAAGCCAAATGAGGATCTCATCATATCCGTGGGAGGTGGGGATAGCACAAGTAGCAGTGAACACTTCCGGCCACCTGACGACCTGCACTGCCATCTCCAACAAAATGTGGCAAAAGATGGTCTGCCGGGAATGTCCCCGATGCTCTCTTATTGCCACCTGAGGCATTACAAAGGACGCAACATCGTGTATTTCAAAAAGGGGATTGGTTTGTTCTAAACATTACTAATTTATTGCGCCACAAGGATCGTCTTTCATTTAGTCTTAGTAGACGAGCGGGTTAAATTGTGTTTTAAATTCACTGGATTGAAAGGATCTCATGGTAGAGGTAGGAAGAAGTCATGCCAGCACTGGTTGACGGTAAGAGAGCAGAATGTCACGATAACTGTTCATCAAAATACACAATTCCTCTATGAGATTCCAAACAAATCGCTAGTGGCATTAATGAACGAACTCGATTTGAGTATGGGGAATTTAAATATGGGAGTAGAAAAGCACTTACAAATGCAAGTTTGCTTAATAGTTCCGACCACATATCAGGCGAAAACACCGAGTAGACTAATAAAATTGAGGCAAATAGAGTGGCTGGATGACGGAGAAAATAAGAAAATCGTACACCCATAAAGAGGAATTAAATAATCCGGAAGTAAGACGGATGGGTACATCATTCAAAAAGGCACGATGTAGGAGGAATTTTAGCTCATAAAAGTGAACTGGAGAGGAGAAGGAGAAAGTTGGCTGGCAATGGGTTTGGGGGGGGGGGAAGGGGAGCAAAAAAAGTGGAGGTGGAGAGATAAAAAAAGTGAGAGATAGGAGTAGCTGCACGGAACGGCTAACATTACTCATATCTTATCTATACGATCCCCTGCGTCTTATAGGAGAGAAAATTTCGCTCACACAATCTATCCCAAAAACTGCTAATAGAATGGCATTTATCGCAGTTTTTGGACTTAATTCATATCCTAACGTAATTTTAAATAACATATGTGTCGAAATTTCTTCCCAAAATTCATCGAAGCATAATATACAGCCCCTTTTCCAAGTGAGGGATAGTGAAACGCTCAGAGTCCGTTTTTGTCCCATCACGAACGGTGTGGTTCCGATAGTTGGGTGGCATAGATTTCACCAAGTTATTTAAAACTCAAGAGCTCGGTAATTACCCTAATACTTAAATGAACTTCATACACAACGGTTTACTTACCGAAGTAACGGGTTATGAAGGGAGCAAATACCGCCTTGGAAGAGGGTATTAGCAGTACGCCACCCACATCATCATACCTGGTACTAAAACAGTACTTTAAGGGGGAATTCAGAGGACCGTTAAATATGCCTTGGAAAGAGCCAATGATTCTTACCAGTTGGGTAAGAGGACAACCAATTTTGCACGAAAGTACAAAATTGATTCAGAAAGAGAGAACACGCTAAAGAGTATTTTCAATCGAAACACGGCTTCCTTGAGAAACAAAAGGGGTTTAGATATCCCCCATTTCCTAGAACTACAACGATTCGGCGAAGCAAGGCAAAGCGGAACTATACGGACTATAAAAGTAGTGAACATAGTAGTATATACGCACCCGTGTTTGAATGTGTAGATACATTGAAAAGTGAGAGAATGGACAGGCTTCGAAAAAAGGTTAACTACTATAGGGAGAAGGTAATTAAGTAATGTCATTTAATGTAAAGGATTTTGAAGACGCAGAATGGACTCACCAAACTAAGGGTCTCCTCAGAACTGCCAGTATGACCAAAAAAGGGTTGGATAGAGGGCCGCGGGACACTCGGGAGGGAGCCGGATTCAGCAGTGCCACCAGTGTCCACGTCTGAGTCCTCATCTACATCACTTTCCGCCTCGATTTTGTCAATTTCCTCCCATAGATGCAAGGTTGTGCCTGTGTCAATCTCCTAGACCAAGGAATAGAAGTAAATCATTCCAAGAAAAAGAATACCTTTGTTTTAGTCAAACCGACTCGAAATGTTATTTTACACGGAATAGCTATAATTTAGCAGAAAAAGCCATATCTCTGCATGATGTTCCATGAATACCTCGGATCCAGGAGGACTAAAAAGTCCCATCAATTTAACTCGCTTCTGCTCTGCTGAAAACAGAGACAACTTGAATAATTATAAAGATCTGTCAAGAATGACGTGTTGAGGAGAATAACTAAATACGCGGACGTCGTAGGAACAGGATTGCCATTGGGTAAAAGCCCTAAGATCAAGAGGACCGAACCGTTTTCGACTCATTTCTGGGACTCAACCCATGGCGTTTAGCATAAAATAGGAGAGCAGAAAGTAGGGACTTCAAAAAAGCCAAGTTGTCGGTTGATTAAAAATAAGGAAAGAGGGATTAATCTAAGAAAAGGCTCGTTTAGGACAATATTGTCCCGCTGCCTCAGGGGTTACAAAACCACACAGGGTGCTATTATCACCCAATCTGTAAACAAATAGTTAGCCAGACCACCCTCAACCAGAACTTTGTAGCAATGATTGCACACTCAGATGCGCTGTAAATGGGCCAATCAACCGTAACTCGTAAACGTATTTAAGTTATGATTGTATACCGAGCAAATGAAGCGGGTTACCAGCTCTCCTGCCTGGCAATATCCATCGAGAACAGATGATTGCCAGTAAAGATAGGTGGGAGATGGGCATGAGGGTTGGAAGAAATAAACATGCAAATAACTATCCATTGCCTCTATTACTGAGATGTTGGGCAACAAATAGATTAAACCATTTTTTTTTCCAACTACGCGAAAAGCCTATAGCCAATTTAGAGTTGAAATTACAATGCACATTACTAGTCTATCCTTAAGCTGTTTTGAATTTCATTCGTCTACTTATTTATTATAATCATGAGAAAGAATAAACAGGGCGATATTGTAAAAAAATTCGACGGAGACAACTCGGTTACGCCTCAACAGTAGCTACATCCTTCAACCCAAGCGATGTGTGCATTCCCTTCAGCCGACCGTGGGCGAATCACATTTTTAATACGTCCTAACACTCCTGTTGCATAGTCTTGTCTTCGTTTTGTCCCCATCAACTCACCCAAAACCGAGGGTGCGGTAATACGCCAGCTTCGCACCGGAGTTGCTCAAGTTCTCGACCTCATATGGCGTTGCATGATTGATTAAAAACCCTTGAAGGCTTAAAATATCCACATATGTGATAAAAAGCAAACACTAACCAACACCCCAATCGACTTTCAAGACAAATTTGTTAATATCATAAAGGGTAGAAATGGAGTCAGAGAAGCTTGGTTTATCCACGGATAAGATTGGAGACAAAGAAATTAGCATCAGTAACCTGGAATGTATTAGCACTCACGACTTTTAAGATGCCAAATCTCGAGCTTTTCGACCATTTAATGGGGCATCCACTGACAGCCTCACATATACGAAGTGTCCCTATTTCTTAAATTTCGGTTTCCTACTTGATTGGGTATTAAATACTGGAGAGCATGAGTAGGTTTTCATGGAGTTGGGAAAATTACGTATCCCTTTACGACTCGTTGAGAGTAGATTAAAGGAAAATGAAGTCGATGCACTATAACAATAAAATGAAAATTCCAATGATGTCCACTTTCCCTCTGGGACGGACCTTGGGGATAGCGAATCCCATAAAGTACATAGCAGGAGGGCAGAAGCAACACCAAAAATCGTCAGATGCGCATGGAGGAAGTGGGTTAAGTCCTCCAAGTACCACCAATCATATAAGCTAGTAGACGACACTAGTGGTCGGGTAGAAGGCACGATATATAATGCAACCGGATTCCAACTAACAGTTGGCCTTTAAACTAAAAAGGTATTTTGTGGAATGAACAATTTAACCCTTCCTTCGAAGGCAAGAAATGCGGCTAAAAGGGTCTGATTCTGACAGTGGAGGAGAAGTAAATTGGATTCCCAAGAATGTGATATCAAGAGAAAAAAGGCACTCTGTGCTGGTGCTTAAAGTTGGACAGGCGCTCGACGCCATTTGTCACCATTACCATAAAATAAAATGAGAAAAAGAGAAAAGGTTACGTTAATTAGTGGAAGAATTTTACCTTTCTCCTAATTTGAGTGTGTTGGTCACTTCACATAGTATAAAATTACATTGAGATTAAAGAGAGGGAGCGCTAAAGGGATAGACGGCAATCAAGTACTCACCTCGTTGGGGTCAGCCAGCTTGAGCCGTTTGAGGAGACTAATCACCTTTTGTTTGATTTGCTATAGGAAAAGAAATAAAAATGAGAGGTGAGTGGTAGGCCAGACTCTCAGATTATTCATAATATGCACAGCAAGAATGAAGAGGAAAATGGATCAGGCTATCTGTCCGCATACTTCATGGGGCAGTGTGTGAAAGAAAAAGGATGCTGAGATAAAGAGATATCTGCATCATCACAAATTATGACCGTCTAGATTTTACCGGAATAGGTTGCAGGATTTGGAGAGAGCGAGTGCCATAAAGGTTGTAAGTCGTTACCACCACTAAATTTGGCCAGTTTAAGTGGTACCCCGAATCGCTACTAAATGAAATTGTGGGCTTCTCGAAAACTAATATACTACAGAAGTCATAGCATCGACGCTTGTCTTATATTAAAGTAAAGAAATGGTTCTTATGGAGTTTAGAAACACATACAGGGGTGGTAGGAATTTCACGATCTAAAGGTTTATGATTTGCACACGACTATAAAATACTGCGGAAACACGGAAGAGTGATTTCGTAAAGGATGACAAGAAGACAGAAAACCCGTAAACCAAAAGGTTGGGGCTGGAAAAAGGAGATACAATTCGGAGTGAAGAATTTGAATTCAAAGATGCCGATTGCTTCATAATGGACAATGACCACCGACCAACGGCCGAGGAGCCTATCATGGGCTACGTCCGGCGAACAAAGCATACGTATTTCATCGTGTGAGTCAACAGAGTGGGGTGTCACGGGTGAAGGTGGGAGAGTAGAGACGTCGTCTCTGTGCCAAAATGAGAATGAGGCTTATTTTTACAGGAAAAAAGGCTTTAGCAACTGGTACGTGTTGTGAGTGGGTTAAAAAGGCATAGACTAAAAACTTCTATACCTTAAAAACAATAAGTGTAGGGAAAAAGAAAAATGGAAACAGAGAATGGTACAGAGCAAAAACTTGACGGGTTGAGAGCCCCATACAGTCTTGAAATATCTGTTTACACGCACACACAAACATACACCAAGTAGAACATAAGGTAATTACTTGGGGACGTTATTCCACTGGCTGGCAAATATAAACATTCTGATTGTAGAGATTTTTAATCAAGTTAAAAAAAAACTAATACGGATTAGTGAGATAATAAGAACTTCAAGAGGTTTTAAAGTGAGAAAACACACCCTTTGAGAGAACACCAAAATCGAGCAGCATAGCGAGGAAAGACATCACTTGTGGCATCCCATATGCATCGTGAATATGTGATTCCACACCCTCACACACACATTCCTCATTTACACTCGACTATATCTGCGTTCTCCCTAGAATGGAACTCAGATTAAGGGGAAAAGCGTATATTCCACTTACCCTCTAACTCATAATGGGATCAGAATAAAGTTCCATTCGCATTTAAGCGTTAGGGGAGGTGACGAATAAAGGAAAGCAGTTTAGTATTTTACCAAAGATGACCGAGAAGTGAATGAAGGTTTAAGTGAACATTATTATCTCTAATAAACTTGAATAATTACTAAAATAACCAGCAGAGAGCAATAAATATCTTGAATAGTGCTTGGAACCGTCGCCATGCGATGAAAGGGAAAATTGAGCTATACACAAAAATGGGCAAGAAATTGAGGTCGGAGGACAGTTTCAACGTGGCATCTTCCACATATTTGTGGGACAAACAAAGAGAAGCCTCCATGTCGCAGAGAAAAGAGAAAGAGACGTATACAAAGAGTGGGAAATATCCAATGTAAATTTTCCATCAACTTCTCGATGCAATGAAATGCGCGCAAAGACATACGAAGAGATAATAGATATGCATAAGGGAATAAGTCTCGAGAGTAATCCGTCCTCACACAGATAAATAGTTCGATGACGATATTGCAGCATTAAGGAGAAGGGATGGGCGAGAAAATGGGGGAAAAAGAGAAGGCTTAGGCACAAGACTACACAGTAATAATAGAAGGAACAGGATACAGGAAATAATAAGCTAAACATCCCCTTCTCACAGATAGGGAGAGGGGAAAGTATAATAAAGGCAAATGACTTGGAAGAATAAAGAAGAAAAAAGGCAGAATTAGCTCATTTTTTTACAATTCTGCTAATACTGAGAAAAAGAAAGACAGATTTAATGAAGGATGAGATTCTAAAAGGAATTGACTACACTTAATTAAGGAAATTAAAAAAAGGGAATAAAAGGGTTTACACATCAATGGTGTCCCTTTGATGGGAGGAGAAAAAAATAAGAGATAGACTTAAGTAACAGAAAAGGAGCATAATGAAGATTTATACGAAATTCTTTGAAGTTTGGTTTGAGGCAAGAGAAAAAGTCTGCCTACAAAAAGGGCGCTTTATAGAAAAAAAAAGATTAAACTACGTGTGAGCACAAGCATAAGATCAAGGAGTTAACCAGTAGCCAACTCAGAATATTGTTCAAAAGAAGGACTGAAAGTGCTTACACTAACTCTTGTTTATAATAACAGTAATGAAATCCAGAGCCTACCCCCACAGACTTCGACTTTTGAACCTTTTTCTGCCCACCACGATTGGCGTCGGGGGCGGTGGTGGAAGAAGCACCTCCTACTCGCCCACAACGACTGGTATCAACGTCTTCCAAGTCTACTTCCTCTTCGCTGTCTGAGTCTTCGTCAGCATCATCTGAGAAGACGTCTGCAGGCAGGAGGCAACCGTCATCAAGACAGCCGTCCGATTCTACCTCGCCTAGATGAAGCAGAAGTAACGCTTTAGTGGATAGGATAACACTAATCAAAAAATTAACCATTTTTCCATTATCAGAGTGAGCCCAAATTCCAGTTTTTTTTAGGACAAAAGATTTTCTGAAAAAAATAACTCCTAATATTATCGGCTTGGGCCAAATATCGAGATAAGAACAGGTTTGGCCGTATATTTGTTTTCAAAAAATCTGCTTTATTTGATAAAAAAAATGGAGAATTTGTTGTCTGAAGGATCTACCGCCGCCGGGGTGGTTTTAGGTGCCCCTCCACCTCAGTAATGCACAACAGACACTAGTTTGATAATGTCCTTGTCGCCAGTCTTCACTTTAAAAATATGAAGATTTCTTTTTAAGACTCGAGACCGTTGTAACCCGAAGTACAGCCTAAAAACGAAAATTTTTACTAAAATCAATCATTATAATACCAAGGGGAAATTTGACAAGGAAGTCCCAAGAACATCTCATGCATGGCGACGTTTTTAAACGGATGTTTCTCACCAATGTCTTTAGCTTCGCCCCGTATTTCCGATTCTCCTTCACCCACATATTGCGTTTGCCTCACTTTTGGAAAACACACAATTATTCGACTTGCTGGCCTGTGTTTTCGCGCTTGTTTGCATCCATCGTAGACTTAATTACTTCGGGTAATCGTCTAAAAGTCAACTTTTAACTAAAATTTATTCACTTTTCCTAGTGAACGACATTAACATCACTTTTTAAGCCAATCACTCCAAGGGCAACGAAAGGGAGCATTCACTCTTTCCTTGTTCAATGCCTAACTCTTTGACAATTCAAAACACCACTTTCGCCTAAAATTGTGTTGTGGGTCAAGTGATTGCGACAGTTCGAATAGCTCAGGAGAGACAAAATGTGACTTAAAAGTGAACATGAAAAGAACTCTGATAGCGTAAACAAGAGTCTGTAAATTATAAGCGAAGGAAAACAAGAAGTCAATGGATAAACAAGTCCACGATAAGCGACAATCATACAAGCCTATCCAGATTTGCTCGTACATATATCAAGACAATGATCCTGTGCTCTTGAAGGAAGTAGTATGGGAAACAGACAGTTCATTCTTGATGAAACATACAAAGATGAAAAGAGGAAGAACCGTATCGATGTACAGCATTGATCAAAAGTGGGAATACGTTGAAAATAGGAAAGAAGCTTGATTCAAACAACATTACCATTCCTGCATGCAATGAAACAATCACTACGGCTAGGTGGAGGAGGAGCTTTTGGCGGAAACTCAGTCACTAGGAAGTCGTAAGACGGTAGGACGTTCTAACGTGTCCCACGAGTTGAAAGTGATAGGCAGTGCTCGACGGACGCAACCGAAAGTCTAGGCTTTCCTCCATACCGTCTCATTTCTCACCTTGTGTACTACGTCGTATCAGCAACAGTGTACAACGAGTGTAACCACATGTAGTTGAAAGTGGTAGTCGACAAACTAGTTATACAAAATGTTTAATAAATATGGAAAGAAATTGGAGTCTCGGTACACGGGAATTAGTGGTTTACCACCTACACTGGAACGCGATAAACAAATAAAATCGAAGAAAAAAGCTATGCTTATGATAACCGCCTGATCGGTGGTGTATATCGTCGTCGTACCGCAGTGCATGAAAAAAGTGAGATTTTATTTTCGCTAGCTCCGCATGTATAAAAGGGTACATTTATGCATAAATCCTCCCAAATGGTCGAGAAGGTAAAACATCCAGTCCCGAAATTACCACGAAAAATAAGCTAGAAGGTAATAAAAGGATGACCCATCATCAGCGCTGGAAAAAGGCAAGTAGGAATTAAGATGTTCAAACAAATGAAGATGAAAGCAAATCCCAAGCAAGATGAATGTTAGAGAAAAGGAGATGCCGTTAACTAAACTAAGACATGCTGGAGTTATTTACGTTTATGTCATGGTTTAATAATTTGACGAGGAGAAAAAGAGCGCAGAGGCAAAGATTGAGAATCAGATTAGCAGTGAAAAAAGGATACGTGCAACAGTTTACCATGAAAGCGTGGCGCTACTTATGGTAGGAAAATAGGATGGAAGCAAAATGATCAGATAACTAGCTGGTTAATCGGTGGAAGGGAAAGGGAGACGCTAATTGCATTGTAGAACAAATTGGATACTAACAGGAGGTAGAGAGCAGTTGACAGGTAGACCGACCGACACCCGTACCAGTTCTAACACAACCTCTCCCCCCATACGCGCCTCTTGACCCATCCAGTATCATGTGGTCATGTCTTATGAGGCAAAAGAACTATAGTGAGTGTGGAATGAGGTAACAGGCAAAAAGGTACAAGCAAGATACCAAGAAAAAAAACAATTAGGGGAGGTAGGTCTTCGTTGTAGAAAGCAATGGTAAGAAAGCAACAGAAGTAATTTGCTTTCTTGGTTTCGCGTAAATTCGGATTATATACACAGGAAACAAAGAGCATCCCAAAGCCATTTATAACAATACAACAAACCGACGAATTTACGTGATATACTTAGGGTAGAGCGAATTAATCAACGGTACACCCGAACGGTAGGAAAGACGTGTTGCATCCCTCAACAGTCATCTTCCATCTCTTTCTTCGCACCTTGGAAGAAAGGTGCTTGAGACAAAGAATACGAGACAACCACGTCAGATAGAAGCGAAACAATGGGGTTTGTGCCGAGAAGGATTAATAAGAGTTATGTGATTTTCAGACACGACAGATTGAAGGTGCTCAAAAGGAGTTAGGGAGAATCAAGAGTTAATTGACCTTATAAATTGAAAATAATTTCAATCCAAATCTAAGGGTGTACTTGATTCCATTTTCAAGCAGAATATAGTAATCGAAGAGCATGAAAGTTGCCTTAATTTACTGGCGACGCAAGTCAATAACTGTATGTAAAAAGGGCTGAAAAGTTATCATCTGATATAAGCAATCAAAGGTAAGCATTTTCAGTTTTGAGAAAACGAGTGGTGAAGATGCGACCCATCGTAAAAAAAACCATATTGATGACTTTGGTACAAAAAAAATCAAAATATTATTTTATATTCGCCTACAACGAATATAACCGGCACCCAAAAGAAATTTCAGAGTGCGCTTCAATGAGCTCCTCAAGTCCACAAATAAACCGTTTCAATCGAAATACATCAGTGCTAGTAGCTTGTTCTTCTTATCATTGCCTCATAAATATGATTTAACACCATAACCCATGTTTACTGAATCACTCTTGGTTCTAGTAGAAACAAGAATACAAATTATCAAAGCGGGCGGAAGCTCGGTAACGTACCTTTGTTACCGCAGTTAGTGGGTTCACGTTCCCAGGGCAGAGTGGAGAGGCAATGAACCTCTATCCTAGCCACGACAGGCCCAATGCACTTGGGATCGGGATACATATTGAGAAATCTGTGTTCAACCCGTCGTTGTAGTACCTAGAAGAAGCGGGAAGATGTGATGAACATTGACAGACCCAACGAGAGTCCCGTTTGACAATATGAAATAGGCCAATTAGCGCCAATAATAGCTACAAGAATATGGTTCACACAAACAGGAATGATTGCTTATCAACTTTTGACTACACCAAACAGTATTACTGAATGAAATAAACCCAATTTTTCAGTTTGTCGCGTACTTCAGAAATGTAAATCAATTTGCATAGTGAGAAAAAAGTAACCTGTGTTGAAACGTCGGGCGCTTTGAGGCGCGGCCTCAGCACTTGGGGACGGAAAAATACCCATCGAAAAAAAACCGAATAACGAGCAACGGGTGAGAAAAGGTACACATGCGATTCCAGCGTCATACACGAGTGACACGCCCACTTTTTATTTAGACACGCACAAAACACATGCTATCCATACATTCGGGATGTAAGATAAATTAAGATACAATATAATGTCAACAAAAAAGCATTTCGCAATGACGGGTAATAGTTCCATGAGATTATGACGATTAGCGTGTTAAATTCCAGCAAGCAATCTAACAAAGGATAGGGACAAAACGCTATCAATTACGGGAGTCATGTACTTAAAAATTATACATTCTAGCATAATTACTCAACAATAACAACAAGGATATGAAGATAAAACCTGATTTTTATGTACGGGTTAATAGAGAGTAGGTTCCAAAAGGATAATAAAAATTATAAACATGGAATAGGTAGGAGATACGAAGAACGGATGAGCATCACCATAAATGAAGTTAATGTAGGCGTGAATGACATAGTTGACCGTTCCATATTGATATTTTAACCAATTGAGCAAAGTGGTCAGTGCAGTTCTCGAAATCCAATGGGCCACAAGGTAAAAATACGCAGCGTCGTGAGAAAGGCTGCTTTCACACCACGGTGATACGGGAAATTTTAATGAATACCACATGAATTTCACCTGACTTTCAGAAATTGGTTCCCGGTCATCAGTTTATTTCCTCAGAAAAATTGCGGAAATTACGAAATTATTTAACATTGAGTTGCCTCGTTGATGCTGCCTTATCAAGATACCAGAGGAATAAAAGCCAAAAGCTTGATTAAAGGCACTACCATTAATCACAAATGAAAGCAAATCAATCTATGAGAAGACTTGAGAAATCTAATAAGTGCTCAGAAAGTAGATGATGTTTAGTTAAGAACAAACCAAGGACTAAACCACGAAAGGAAAATATTAACAGAAGTTGAATCTGCAACAATTGCCCATTAAAAAAAAACTGAAAAATAGCACTATTTCAAGTTCATTGTTTTGTCTAGCTACATGGCCTGAATTAAACATGTCGCACGGTCATGCCCACTGCAATAGGCTCAATGAAAAGAAAAATTACAGGATACATAAGCATTTATAAAGTGCAAAAATGTAAAAGAATAGATGGCAAACTTATACTTGAGAAAATAATAAGCAGAAAATGGTTTTAAAGCATACAATAAATGATGAAAAGAGACCTGTGAAAGATTGATGTTACAATAGGCCAATGTTTTATATCCCAGATTAACTGTAGTGTTCTTGTATTTTTTGCGCTTTTGAAGGAGGATTTGAAGAATGTTTGAATCCATTTTGAGAACATGAGAGTATTGAATAGTGCAATTGAGGTCAATTAGGATATAACCGCCGGCGCCTCGGGCATTGGAGTTAGTTGAAGTGGTTAGAGAGGGAAGAGGCTTTGGGACAAGTAAACTGATTTCGGGAGAACGTAAAATACGACGGGTGTTACCGCGCATCCGAAGTGCCACATAGACGCCGTTGGAGGTATTTTCTCCCAAATCAATCGGTCTGTCAAGAATTATCTGGCCAATGAGGATATGACAAAGTCTACAGAGGAGTTGAAAAAAAAGTATTAACTACCCATGAACAAAACCTTTTTGAGATATTAGGGTGAATGTGAGTTGGAGATTTAGAACTATATGTTAAGACACATTCATAAATTTAGCAATAATAAAAAGCGAAAGATGAGAGCTTGGTAATAAAGAAGATATATAGGGAAACACAAAACATGACGCTGCTCAAAAGACGAAAAATTACGAAAAGGCGTAAGCAAAAAAAGACATTATTAAGGAACTAGTTGAATAAGAATATTACAGAAGTAAAAAGAGTAGAAATAAGAGTGCAAACTTGCAAAGACAGCAAAAAATAAAACTCAGTGAAAACAACCTCCGAATAGAGCAAGACGAAGACTTCTCCGCCTCCCAAGATGCCGACATCTTCATAGAAATCATGACGGATTAACTGCTGCAAAGCGTCAGAATCCGCTATAGGGCAACCTTGACACAAGAGGCGAAGAGAACTCGCGCGCCGCGAGGATATTTATATAAATAATTTCAAAAAATCATTATTTGCAAAAACGAAATCGCACTTTCGTTCCATGCAACGTAAAGCTTGTGCCTTTCAGTATATATATTTGAGTTTGCCTTGCGCATTTTATGGCATAACGCCAGGACCACGACCTTTCTTTTCACGAGGCAAAACCCGTCATAATGGAACTAGCGACAGTCATCCATACAATTGCACTTCTAGTATCCATGTTGGAAGTCAGTGTCACATAAGCTTCCTATTCATCGGACGAAATGTTCCCCCGCAGGGGATCCTCATATCGAAAATATGTTTTGCCTCTATTGAGGCCCTTTTAAAACCTTATTGTTAACGTGTAGTTTCGGGTTAGATTATAATATTCAACATCACCTTCGGTTTTTCTTTTCCTGCTCTTATATAATTGCACTTGCACAACTTTCCAACTGCTCTCATCATGAAAGAACATTTCTAAACATCTTGACAAACTAAAATAGCGTGGAATGCTGTCAACCTAATTCAAAAATAAACCCTTCATCCACTTTACTTCTTAAGTGTATAGACTACGTGGCATCGTCACTTAGTGTTTTACTGACAATAAGAATCAAGTTACAGAAACGAGAGGGTTTTAGAACACTTAGAGGATTTCATTACGAAGAAACTGTTTGTGCACCTTTAGAATATAGGCTTACCTAAATTATGGACGTATGAAATCGCAAAATCGATCTAATTGGAAAACGGAGCACAATGTTTATTACGTCTTAAATGTTGACGCCACAAAAATTGCATATGATTAGATGCATGGTTAATAGGAAAAAATTATTGCAGAAACATAAGAATCTTGCCTTCACCTACATCTTTTCAATTTCGTATTAAAAAGCTACAAAACTTTTTATATTTTTTGATCCCAGTTATTTTAGCCTCAGACATTGGAACTTTTTGGCCGATTGTCTTTGCATGGTCAAAACAACCATCTTTAACTAATGCCTTCATTACTGCCACCGTCAGGAACATAGAATGGTGTTTTACTCACCTGAAAATTCTAACTGATGTTTCAAAGAGTAAGAGAACCAACAAGTTATAATTTATGGATTTTATCATGTTTGTCATCCTATGGACGTGATACCTATTTCGGGCGCGAACAATTGTGCAAATGGCAGTGTGAAGCGCTTGAAAACAAACTTTTAGCAGAGAACATCATCCTTAATGATTTTCTAAATGATTTCCAATCGAAAATTTTAGGTTTTCTCCTCGTAGGTTAAAGCATATTTTACGCACCGTGTCGATTTTTTTGGAGTGGGTTGTTGTGATTATAGAGGAATTCGGGGAACCGAATCAGGGTTTCTCATTTTGGCCATTCCGGTGATTTATGAGGAAGGTACAGCTATTTAAGTCCACTTCTAATTTGACTTATCGTGGAGTGGCTCTACAATTTACAAATAATTGCTTATTATATTGAGGAAATTTTTGGCAATTAAGTTCCTCTGGAAAACACATAAGAATTGGTTACTTGCAGGGTTAGTTTGTATCAACTTCGAAATCACACGTGATTATTATTCAAAGACATATTGCGGTCCTGCTCGATTTCTATTGGCCCTTTATTTTTCGCTTATGTATCTCGATTGGTCTACGGGTCGCACGTGTAGTGATCAGCTTTAGGATTCACGTGCCTTATTGCGTTGTGGTTGTTTCACCGACTTGCTAGAGATGGCTGGAGATATTTCATACGAAGATGGGATGTCCGCGCACGATTTATTCGGTGAACAATCTGGTATTACATACAAGTATGTTCCATTGATTCAGCGCATGCATAATTTAATGGCTTTGCCCTAATCCCTTTGTTATACATCAATGCTATCTATGTTTCTTGTTTTGCGCATTAATCGATATCTACTGGTTGTGTAGATGGGTTTGCTTGTATGGATTTTTCGGCATCATGGAATTCTCTTAATTGTAGCGATTTTATCATTTTACCCGGTTATTTGGATTTCCTCGCTAGTGAAGTTGATCTTTCTACTCGCTTAACGAAACATATTGACATTAAGCTTCCTTTCGTGTCCTCACCAATGGACACCGTAACTGAATCCAACATGGCTATTGCAATGGGTGTAGGTTCAGTAGTTTCTTTGTTACATCTAGCTGTGCGGTGGTGTTGGTGTAGTCCACAACAACTGCTCTATCGACTATCAAGTTAACGAAGTAAAGAAGGTCAAGGTATGTCATGGGTTGATTTTCCAAAATAATCACTCATTTTAGAAATACGAACAGGGCTTTATTTTGGATCCTATCGTAATGGGACCAGATAGTACACCAGCTGACATCCTTCAGACTAGGAAGGATCACGGATTTAGTGGAATTCCTATCACTGATACGGGGAAAATTGGGGGTAGACTTCTGGGTTTAGTTACTCTGCGGGACATCGATTTTCTGGACGCAACGCAGTTAACTTGTCCAATCTCTGAGGTTAGTGATTTGCTTATACTTTGTGTTCACGATTGACATTTTCCCAACAAAAAAAGGTTTTTAGAATTTAAGGATTTCCCGTACATTAATTTTTTATGATATTTTAGGTCATGACACCGTTTGATTCCCTTGTTACAGCGAATCATGGTATTCATCTGTCTGAAGCGAACAAAATTATGCAAAAAAGTAAAAAAGGTAAGGTGGATACAATCATATTTACGAGCTTCACAATACATTTTAAAATTTATTTTGCTTTTATAGGAAAGCTTCCAATCATTAATGAAAACAATGAGCTAGTTTCCATCATATCCCGAACAGACTTAAAGAAGAATTTGAGGCATCCTCTTTCTTCTAAGGACTCAAGGTTAGTAGTCATTTCTATTTGTTATTAATCCTTCTCCAGTTTCTTTTTGTAATTGCCCCTTATTTTTCGCTTATAAATCATTGCTTTCAAAAACCCTCTGTTTTACTTTTGTTTAGTTATTAAATTCCGGAAACATTCTTGACTTTCACAACCAATGACGTCTAAAGATTTATGCGTTGAAGATTGGCTTATACGAAAATGTTACTTTGTGTCACCTAAATCCTAATTTTCAATTTCAGGAAACGCATTTTGGTTGGAGGAGCCATCTCGACGCATACTGATGGTTGGGATCGGGCGTCAGCCCTCCTCGATGCTGGCGTCGATTTCTTGCTTTTGGTATGTGTTGCCTGATGTAATCGACAAGGAGATAATAACACTACGACTAATTTTCTGCCACTTTCAAACCCTGCAATAATTTTGCAGTCCCACCGGTTTATTCCCTACCAGGAAAATATACATTTATTATCTTGAATGTAAACTAAGAAAGAACTGGTATGATAGACAACAAATAGTGAATTACGCTTGTTACTCTTTACTTCAACCAGGACTCCTCACAGGGCAACAGCATCTTTCAACTGGACATGTTGAAACGCCTCAAATCAGCCTACCCACATGTTGACGTGATCGCTGGTAATGGTATGTCTACCAAAATCTATCTGCACTGAATTTACCAGTTTTCTCTGGTGCGTATTTTAACAAAGATACTCAGACACACCTATGGTGGCGTCGCTGATAATTAATCTTTATGGACGCCTCTCACAATAAGCTTTTGTAGGGAATGAGTCTCAGGTGTTAACTAATTCGGTTGGGGAAATTGGCCACTCGTATCCTTCAGAATCTCATACTCCTTGTTTATCATTGTATGTACTCTAAAGTAAAAAGACTTTGATTAGCGTTTTATCTCAGTTTCGTGGTGTGTAGCCAAAATGGTTTATAATTCCATCCCCTTTCCTTTATTGTGCACTTTGCAAGATCAGTTTACTGCCTACATAATGACATTTTAGTTTCCATTGGAAATGGCCGGTACGCCGACCGCAACGTTGACAAGTCTTAGTGATTATCATATCAAAGACTAGAAGTGTCACGTTGTTAAACAAGTGTTTGCACTAGAAACGTTTGTCAATCCTTTACTTCCGGGCCCCTGGTAGCCAATACGTTTACTCACGTAGTGTTCTAATGCCATTTGTAATAAATATTAAGCGCCACTGATTTTCGTGTTTACGTGGTTGTTTACAATCGCGGCAGATTTCAGGTTTGCCTATAAGGCCAATTAGAACACTTTTCGTGTGTAATTTCACTTTACTCCCCTTAAAATGGGAGAGAATACTGTTTTTATTGAGAGTTAGGGCGTAATTCTGAAATAGAGTTGTGTTTCTTATCTTAATGTCAAACCCATTTTAATCCGTATTCAATGCCGTGCCCTTGCGGAATGGGTTTTGTCCGTTCTCAAGGAAAAAATTTCTTTTGTTATCCAGATACACTATTGGAAGTTAATGTCTTTCGCTTGTTAGATATTCCCGTCTTAACATTCATTTTTGTAATAATAGACGTAGATATGTTTATCTCGTCTAAAGCATGTGAGAATGGGTTTTCACCTGATTATCGCCACTTTTCCTCTGACATGTCCCCTTGACTCCGCCTATATGAGGTCAGAGGTTCTTGACCTGTATCCGACATCACCTCCATCCCCATACATAAATCTTCGTCTTAAATAGCCTTTGTAACAATTAAAATCCCTACAGTGGCCCTGTAGAATAGGACGAAAACAGGCGCCATTCTGGACTCCTGCGTAAGCCATAAAGTGGTCTTGTTTACGCAAAAACGGAGTTTTCCTACCCGAATACAACGCCTAAATTAGTCGCGTCGTGAGTGCAATGACGTGTCCTGTCTTGGTGTAGTGGTGACCTGCGCCCAAGCGAAGAACCTCATCGACGCGGGCGCGGACGCACTGCGCGTGGGCATGGGCTGCGGATCCATCTGCATCACCCAGGAGGTCACAGCTGTTGGACGCTCTCAAGCTACCGCCGTGTACAAGGTGAGATGCCGCTACCTTAGCGCGCTTCTACTTGGCTACTTTCAACGTTACCTCAGGAAGTATTGTGATGACGGGCTTGTAGTACTTTTCTGTAGTCGTTACAGTTTGTGTGGGTGAAACTGAAAACCGTTACTTGCCTTGCTAGCTCCCAGTTTTCCATGTTTGTTACGTTTTGTCTGTAAGTTCACGGTAAATAAATGAATGAAATCTGTCGTTCCCGTCGGGAACCACGTGAACCACGTCTGTGTACTTGGTATGAGGAAGATTGTGTTTGATTTATCTCCCAAGTCTCCAGTTGGTGTGCTGAATGGGTTTGTAGATTGCCACCTGAGGTCTGCGAATTTCTCCGTTTCACACCTCACATTCCATGTGCTTGAGCTTGCCGGAGGATTACTTTCATGGGTTTTCCCACTGCTTTTCCCTTAGCGAATTGTAATTTTTCCTTTACCCATCGTCAACACAAGTAGTTCCCTGCCAACAATTAACCCTAGTGCAATTCGTCAGGTCATCTCTTTCGTCGTTGCGTTTTCACCGGTTACATCAGGTCTTTCAGTTGAGTGGTAATTCGATCCTCTCAACTACTCCCCCAAATCGGTTCAGTGTAGCACTTTCAATCTACTTGTCCACCTGTTTCCTGGCTGTCCTGACAGTCGTTTGGTGTAGAAGGCAGTAGACTGGATACCTAACTACCTAAGTGCAGTCAAAATTCTGGCCTAATGGGATTGGAGGATATCAAATCATATCCGTCGTCGAGGCCATTACGAGTTGGTAGGCTCCATTCCCTGGCGACGACTGAAGCAGATGGCAGAGGAAACAAGTTGACTGTAAACTGATTGAATTACTCTCACGGAAGGTGGACATAAACACTCATTGAGTTTCTGTTTAACCATGAATATTTGTCGGTGACTTCACACAAACACCTTTGTGTTAACGAGCCCCTAGTCCGGAAGTCAACAATTCCTTTTTCATGGTTTCAGGCAATTAATTCAAACTGTGAGAACCTTTGCGTAAAATGAAATCTTGCACAATCTTGTAGTGGTTCTCTATCCAAAACATTTTTGCCATCTTTTAAAATGTTTGCCACCTTTTTCTGGGTCGATCAAAAGTCTGACAAAAAGTCCGGGTCTACTTTGAATCTTACGAAATCTGGTGGTTTTGCTTTTTTTTTTCTCGTAATACCGTCTTCATTATTAAAACTTCACGAATTTGAGCACCGGTTTTGTCATCCTCTTTTAAGGGGAAAAGTCACTTAGCCAAAAAGGTTTTTTTATTGTTTTCCCAATCACTTCCCAAATGGAGTTCTCATAATTTCCTTGTGCACACTCAGTGCGATTGGGTGTGTCTCCGTTCTCCTTTTTTCTCTCTACTTGAAGGCTTACCTTATCCAGCTTAGTGACCAAAGGCGGTATCAAATGCATCCCCTCATCTTTCCCGTCCCTAGTATCCCGTTCTTTAGCTTGGTGGCCGCTTGTGCTAATCTGCCTCACTAAGCCTCCTTAGGCCTTGGCATTTATGGGAAGATATGTTGTGAATTCTCAATGTCCTAGCCTTTTAGGTGGGGGGACTGTCAGACCGCAATTAAAGGCTTCTTTGAAGTCTACCCTTGATTTTCTAATATGCGGAGAAAGTGGTTATTGCAGAAATTGAGTCAGTATGGCAAAAATTCTCCTTGTAGTGGTTTTCATCCACTTTATAATAGTGGCAATTGTCTCTCAGTGCTTGTTTTATTCGGTTCTAGGGTGAATAGCCTTTCCTGTGCATCGGTTAGGCGATCTTGATCAGGTAGGCATTTCAAGAGCACAACCTAACTTTCAACGAAACGCTTCAATTAACACTATACTGCCAGCTTTGTTTTCAACTCGCTCTCATCCACAGGGCAACTGAATCACTTCCATTTTTTTTTCTTGCGTCTGAAATGCACATTCTACTCGGGTGGTTGAAGAGAAGCTTTGAGTTGTATGTCGAAATTTCCGTGGATTTTGCTTTTGATGATTCACTTTGTGGATGTAACAAAACCTCATACTTTTCAAGGTAGCAAATCAATGAATTTTTATTGCTAACGCGTGACAACCTTTTTTTTATAGTGAACTCGGCAATTTAAGATGTGTTTGTCTGGTGAACTACCTGACCAACTCTTCTGTATAATTTAGGTGTCGAATTACGCACGGAAGTACGACGTGCCAGTGTTAGCTGACGGTGGCATTTCGGCAGCAGGTACAATTGTGAAAGCCCTCTCTTTGGGCGCTTCCACCGTGATGATGGGCTCCCTCGTGGCGGGCACAACGGAAGCTCCTGGCGAATATTTCATTTCACAAGGATTTAGGGTTAAGAAGTACCGCGGTGAGTAACCCTCTCTTCCAATCTTCCATGCATTTTGGAACTCACGGGGATGTTGATTTAGGCGCTGCAGAATCGTTGTTGGTAATTTGGCGCTGTGGTGCAGGTAGCCTCTTGCCGTTTTCACGTGCTGCTCCTAACTTGAGGAGTTGACTTGTTATATGAATCGGGGGGGGGGAGCATTCTCATCCGTTGGATGGTTATGCGATATATTCTTGTTCTGTTTAATATTTGAAAATTCTTGTCTGTATTTTACCAAATCCTCGTAAATTATGTATTGCAATGATTCTACTGATTTATTATGAGTAACATTTATATTATAGGTATGGGTAGCCTGGACGCTATGACTTCCCATCAATCGAGCCAAAATCGCTA
Source organism: Dipylidium caninum (assembly GCA_017562135.1). Lineage (NCBI taxonomy): Eukaryota > Metazoa > Platyhelminthes > Cestoda > Cyclophyllidea > Dipylidiidae > Dipylidium > Dipylidium caninum. The sequence continues at coordinate 1,069,540 of QEYB01000921.1, read as the reverse complement.
CTTCTCGGAACAGGACACCGTCAAGGTGGCACAGGGTGTATCAGGCGCGATCAGGGATCGGGGCTCTATTCATCAACTGGTGCCCTATCTCACAGCTGGTCTACAACACGGCATGCAACAAATCGGAGCGCGTTCCCTTCAAATTCTTCGCGAAATGATGTACAGTGGTAAACTGCGTTTCGAGCGTCGCAGTCCTTCAGCACAAATCGAGGGTTCGGTACATAGCCTTCATTCGTAAGTGAAGCGGCCTTTGCTCTTACCTATATGAACGACAAGGGTATCGCGGTTATAGCCAGATCATTTCGAAGCTTCACTATTGCCTCTGTTTGTAGGTATACTTTACCGAGAATAGGCACAGGTATTAATGGGTAGGCTCCTGTGTTGTCAGTCATGATTTATAACTTTTCAGTGTTGTCGAAAAGGTGTCTCCCCTCCTCCTTTGTAGGCCACAGTTGAAGTAGTTCAGATGATTTTTAATACATTGCTGGGCGTCGGTCAGACAATCTCTTATGACGCGGTCTTTCATAATTGTGACTTGTCCTTTTTTAGATATGAAAAACGCCTCTTCTGAGAGCCTAGTCAATGTGTCTAATGGATTTGATTCCCCTACGTGAATAGCTTTTAAGCCTTCCCATAACTGTTATATGTGCCATTTTGCTTCAATAAATTAAAACTGCTCTGGTCCTCCGTTCTTTTGCATTCCACCCCTACTGAAGGCTGAAATTTCTTGTTCTGGGCTTTCAGTCTTAGCCTTTGAAACCTTACAGCATTGCTTAGTGCGGGTTTGGTGGATTGGCTTGTGCAACGATTATGTGAATAAGCTGTCGTCTTACATTTTCTGTCTTGAGTATCATTCGTTGGGAATACTTGATTAATCGCATTAACTACATTAAGCTAAGTGGCGTTTTTGTATGCGATAGGCGTGAGTACACTTTCTCTCTCCAACCTCCGCAGCTCAAATCAACCTCGTTGTGCGTAGTGGCCCCGTGGCACTCGAGTGGCTCAATCATGAGTCACGTCCCAAGCTCCTTTTCACTGCGGATCTTTCGAGTCAACAGTCTAGTTTGGAATGTTTTGGCATTTTGACAACTCAATTGGATGATTGTGGTTATTTACTCGTGTGATAAGTCCCCTTCCATTCCACTAGCATCGTATTGACGTTACGTTATTTTACTGTTCCGCCTGTCCATGAGACCATGAAAGAGGGAATCACCGCCAATCATTGCAAGTAAACAGAAGAGATGAGGACACATTCCTGATACTTGCGTTAGTTGGTAGAGAAGAAAAAGAACCGACGACAAGTGGAAAGGCGAGGTCCCTCGGTGAAAAACAGATCCAACTTCTCTCACCTAAGCTTGATAAGGGCGTGTCTGGGCTCAAAGACTAATCGCTACGACGACTTCGAAGTTGAGCATACACGCGACTCCTGGTATGAATCAGTGAGGAAGCCCGGCTTGTCAATTGCTCCAATGTTGTTGGTCGGATGGTGCGTGTGTGTGGGTGTGTGTGTTGCATAAAGCCCACCAATCACCTGTCGTGTGATCTATGACTCCTCACCTGACTTTCCCAGTCCTGAGATTGGCTGTTTCAGCGCTGGTCTCTGACTTTTGGCAGTCTTTCACAAATTGATCACACCGGTGTACTTTGATCTGTCTGAGGACCTTCAAAGAGGGCGAAAATGCCGCAGATTGGGAGGAAAGGGGCACTTTTCGACCGATAATTCAATTTCCGTAATTTTCGGACCGCAGTGTTCCTCTCGTCGTTGGCACACGAATAAATTGAATTACTCAGCAATTAGAATGGAGCTATTACATTAACGAGTTTGTGTGCGTTTTGCGTTTTCACACATGGAACTGCGGAAAACTCGACATAATTTAGTAATGCCAGAGGCATTACTGAACTGCTCGAACTTTAAGTCGGGCGTCTGTAAGCTTTCCCCAGTGTCGGTCACCGAATGCGTCGTATTCACGGGCATAGATCCATAGTTTTCGGGTGTCGGAAAGCGAATGAATTGGTTGTTGGAGTCCCAAACCATGCGATGAAGACCTCCACACTCGAGCAGAGGCTAATCAACCGGACTAAATGCCTCCTGCCCCGCTTAAGACGTATTCACACGTGGATATGCTGAGTTGTTGAGAACAACTTCCCTTACGGCTTTGAGTCCCACCTAAGAGGAGTATCTATTTTATTATTCCACGAAGTCTCCAGGCTTGTGTACACAAAGAGGCGACAAATTTCACAATCTCTGTTATGATTTAGAATGCACAGTTAAATTTTACTCTCCCATTATATTTTTAATAAAATTGTGCCTGGCAAAAGTAAAAGAGTCGAAATCTTCCACTGACTTTATTTAACCTCTACTTACTTTACGTGTAACTTTCCAGTTTATCTATGTTAGTGAAACTTAAATTATAACCAAAGTTTATTTCTTATTGGTAGAAAGGCAAAAAAAATGATGTGCCTATTTTAGCGTTTGGGAATAACACGGCGGTGTTGCACACAGACTACTCGGATACGTGTCACGTATGATAAAATCAAGAAAAAAGCCACTATGACTAAATACTTCCCAGTGTTCTTCAAGCTTTTCCACTTGGGACAAGACTGCCTTATTATTAAAAAATATTAACAGGCTTGATTCCCAAAGGAGAGACTTAATTCGCCTCGAATCCCTCGCCGCCGTCATAGGCGCTGTCAAAGGGTGGGAGAGAACTGCCCAATGGCATCCAGAAGGGGGGGGGGGGGGGAGTTTGAGTTTCGAAAGTCATTTGTGCACTAAGGAGGTGCAAAATATTTCAGGCACCTCTACGTGCTCGCGCAGTTCGAGGAGAGGGACTAATTAAAACAGGAGGAATCTTGATCCACTGACCAATCAAAGGGCGCGCAGCGAAGATCTAGTAATAATATGTCATTTGATTAAAGACCCTTGTTAAGCGCAATCAGTGCTCAGGCGAGAGGACCTTCGAAAGCATGGCGAATGCTTACAGAGACGAGTACGGGAACTTCGTATTGAGTAGTAAGTCCAATTCCTGTGTTTGGACGGCCGAAATACACCGAACATCTAGTTCTTCTCTCCACCTCAAGGCAAAAAGAGGAGGCCACTTTTATGTTTGTGATAGAAGCATCCATTACGTGGGCATGCGGATATATGAAAGGCCTTTGAGGCGATGACGCCAGCAAATAAAGTCGAATAGGCGTAGAAGAAACTGGGATATAATGTTGGACAGCAAGTTATTGTCTGACAGCCTCCCTTTATGTGAAGTCTATGCCTCCGATCCGTCTGTGCATGATGTATATTACGTGACAAACAGAGGGTGTTTCGCAATACTTGCAACTTCTTATGACTTTTACTTCTGCTACTTTTAAGACTACCTGAGAAACCGAGATCTTGCATCTGCCGCCGTCGCTAAGGAAAGCCACCTAAAAAGTCGTGAGTTTCGCTTTTCCTCTCCTAAATATTTAAAGAAATAGCAAGCTTAAAGTCCGTAGCTCATCCATATATATTTATCTTCTCTGATTATACCCAATTGCGTTAAACTAATTTCCGCTTTTCAAAATCGCATAATATCATTTTAATATATCAATGTGCAATTTAATAATGTTTTCACGATTTGGCAAATGAACGGAGGATTATTTAAAAATTGGAAATTTTAAAGCCCCAAGTCCATGACACATAATTTCTCGGCAAGAAATCTGTGGACTTTTTCGTCCACCTCATCGAAGTTGACGATCTACTTCCCACCACCACCACCACCACCGAATAATGGCTGCACAGTTTAATTTCAAGCCAGAAATGAAAAAAAAAAACTTAAGGCATATTTGATCCCCACCCCCAAACCGATATTTTTTCTTCACTGGTCCAGTTCAAACACCTGCGCAATGGTCGAGCGCAGCGCATACACGAAGGCCTTTGCGTAAGGAACGTGAGTTATAGTAAATTTCCTTTATCGTGTAATTTGCGTTCGTGTCAAAGGTCAAGTGTTGACAGACGAGTCAATTCTTACCCAAATTACGGGTCATGCTTAATGATTACCTAGGCTTCACACTGAAAATTTGTATATTTAGTAGAAATTTGGAGGTTTTGAGCACGCACTCTGATGAATTGGACACGGAGAGATTGGTGTGGCGAATGCGGTGGACAAATATTTGTCCACCATAATGTAAAATATCGCTCCAGTGGTCGCTACATTTGCATTTAGGAATGATGATAATGCATGTTCCTGTTGAAAAAATTCGTGAGTTATCTTTACGCACCTCACACGAGCGTCTATCCGCATCCCATTGTTTTGGCCTGTGGGCCTTCGAAGGCTCGGTAGAACCATTTTGCAATCACAACGGAAACTTCCTTCTACAAGTTATTTGGATTCCCTTGTGTGCAAACTCTAACATTCTTAAACGGCTGGACTTCGATGGCCGCGAACTGTCTGACTTAACACCCCCTCAAAATATAACAGCACATTGTGTTGGTCATAAAAGTGTGAGCAAAGGACATAAAACTGCCCGACAGGTGCATCAAGAAATGATTGAAATAATCTCTGTGGTATTGTGTTGCAATGACAAATTGAAACAGTACGTGCAGCTAGTTGGTCTGAAGAAGGCTTTATGAGGCAAACTTCACATGGAAAAGTGCCAGTCTTATGGAAAAATAGAACGCAAAGATTTCTCCTAAATTCCCTCTAATTACATTTTCACGGTGTGAGGAAACCCGTGCACTTGGTTACCAATCAATCAATGCCAGTGTGAAGCCTTACCGTCGCTAATTGCACATCTAATCACGTAGAGTTATTACCATGACACTTATGGAATTTGGCATCGGTGCATATTCGTGCTTGAGTTCAAACTTACAAGTCTCGGATTGGTTATACTACTATACACTGATGTCTATGCCACGCTTTCTTCTTATTACAGAAAATAAAAACCAGCAAGTCTCGAGGACGCCTACGTGGACTCGGAATTGGCCATCTCTGCGTAAGAATTGAGATAGTTGATGACATGATTTTAACTAAGGAAAAGTGATTTAGTTGGTACAAAATTATTGACAAACGATGGTAGTTTCCATTGATTTATCGTTAGAATTAAGTGCTTTGGGCTACTTACACCGTTTTCCCTGGTTGTAAAAAGTCGCATCGAAACCAACAAATTTTAGAAAGGAAGGAAGTAAAGTTCCACATTGACTAGAACTTGACGGACACAATTTGCGAAGACGCCGCGTTTTACTGTGCGCGTACTCTAACCGCCTGCGTCAAATCCACTCGGCGGTTGTGCAGCGCCGTTGAATGTATCGGAATCACTCTTCTGTGCGGTGGAAGTAAGGGGTTTTGCGCTTACTTGGCTAAATATAATGGCATTTACACTCAAACCTATCACTCACTGCGCGATTTATGGCGTTAGGCTGAGAGGTCGGCGTGTCACCCCTCCTCGAATCCGGCGGTTGGCGGGTTGTTAGCCTGGGTTAGGCCACCACTCGAGAGATATTGGCTGTGAATGATAATGTGGTAGGGCATGAGAGAGTAGCAAAGTTGTAGGCTGTGGCCTGTACTAACGAAGCTCGTTTCTGTCGGAATTTGCAGGCGAAGAGCCCGAGTACTTGAGCCTGGACTCCGACAGTGATTCGGACAGTGACGGTGAGAGCAGTTCAGCCTGCTGCAGCAGTTGTGGGGGCACCATCAATGACGCCTCGAGCACCACTTCTTCGGGATGTTGCAGTTGTACTTGCAGCTGCGATTATAGTGAGGGCCCTCGGCGTAAGTGGTGATTTCCCTCTCAGAGTATTTCATCTTATTCCATGTGCGTTCGAGTTTGGCGTGTACTTCCAGCAAATGCATCGTAACACTTCACCAGGCACCCTTCGATTCTCTTCGAGCAAAAATTGGTAATCTGTGAACTAAGTGTTCCGTTCTCGGGGAACACGAAGTCAAAAGGTGCCACATCTCATCCCAAGACCTGAAGCCTTTTAGGTTTTCGAACTCTTAGCAGACGAAACAGTGGACACTCTTGTAGAATCGGCTCCAGTTAGTGTGTTGCGATTGGGCTGGAGACGCTTTTCCACACTTTTGCAAACGAAAAGTCCACTTCCATCTAGCTTCACCCTCTGATTATTTTCAGATTCGAAGAAGAAAGACTCGCAGAAGTGTAAGTCTGACCGCAGAAGCCGCCACCAATCCGCGTTAAAACGAGCTTTTTCCTTGTAGCTACCCAGAGATTTTTCCACATTTCAGCCCGTAAAGAGGAGAGAAAAAGTACTGTTGCATTCCACTCAACGCAAAATTAAATAATCTTTTTTTTAAATGCTTATAAATCAAAGTTGGAAAAACGCATCTTGTGCTTGCACTGCATTCATGCCTCCGGGTATACCCGCAGAAAGTAGTTATTTAAACAAAATTCTCCCCGTCATGGGGCGTTTCCTCCATTTTAGGCAAGAATAGGACGAAAAGCAATGGCCGAAAGCACAGTAAGTTCTCTGAATGAGGACCGGTTTATGCTCACCGACTAGTCTCAGTAACTAGTAGTTTTATTTGTGAATGTCCTCTGAATGCTCAGAATGTGAATGCGAATCGTCGACCTATAAGTCGTCGTCATCGTCGGCATCATCGTCTACGTGTTGTAAGTTGCCACAAGCTACTTAATTTCCATTTGGGTAATTTTGACAGTCGAATCACCTGACCTTTATAAGCTTCTCGGCGGTAGGCATTAGTATCAGGCAGTCATGACAGCAAATGGTCATGTCAACTGTGTTGTGGTCAAAGCCATGCGACACATGTCAATGCAGCATATTTTTTTGATGCCGCGGGGTTTGCCTCGTCGCCTTTCCTGCAACCCACATGTTGGGAAGAGGAGAAAGAGTCCGGATGCCTTGGATGCGGCGGAGCTTTTCTTACACCTTTATGACAGCTGATTGGTAGACCCTGTCTATGTTGTCTTTACTGTTTGGTCCGACTGAAGAAAAGAGGGGTTTTTTCCCTTCTCATGTCTTATTTTGCCACTCTTTATAGGTGATCAATCAACTAAGAAAAAGACAAGTAAGTGAAGGTCGATTTTATTTTCTGTACACTCTGGCGGTTTCTACCAGGCTTGTCAAGAAGTTATGCTTGCTTGACAGTTTGAGTGGCCCCCTACTGGGGGACGAAAGTCCAAAAATCTCTTTAGCAAGACCCACCAATTTTATGTTCATGTTAGTAGAAATTAATCCAAGTGTACTCCTCCTCTCCGCCTTATCTTCTGACTTGTTTGTGTAGAGGGTCGCTGTTCCGAATGCCACAGACCCGTGGACAGTAAGTTGGCCATTGAATTGAATGCGCACTTCTGTCCATCTCTTCCGCTTCCGCCACAACGCTTTCCTCTGCCATGTAGATATCCGAGAAAAGACCATGTTTGCCTCCGCCGATTCGGGTAAGTAGCCCTCCTCTTCCTCTTTCTCCTTCCCTCCTCCTCGGGGGCGGCCACTTTTAGGCGGATTCGTTCCCCCCACTGACCATCTCCAGCTCTTACACATACACGCAGAGATGCGTCCTTCCTCGGATGTAGCCCCATTGTAGACATGGGAGTATGAAAATTGTGACTTCCTTCCGTCAATTGTTGATACATTCTTTTTATTTTCTTCACTAACACACAATCTCAGTGGTCAGTGTTCAAGAGCGCACTTCAAAGAAATCGTCACACAGTACGTGTTCCATCATTACATCCTCGGCTTTACATGAGTGCGACACTACTGCCCGTGCTTCCCATCACACCACGACTCTATACGCGTAATTTACCGAGGAAATGCAGTAACCCGCGGCTGATGTTCTGTCCACCAGAACAGGACGTAGTTTTGGAGCCCTACGCCTTTGTCTTAACCGACTTCGCCGCAGTCACGTAGTGTGAGGCAACAGAGCTGTGTCTGAGGCTTCGCCTAACAATCCTCCCACCCTGTTGTCCCACAAAATTATTCAATTCCACACCGAGCTTCACATTGGCCCCGTTTTTTAACCTCTCGGCATATATTTTAACGCTTTTTGGTGAGGTTTGAGGCAGTCGAAATACCCTCCGGGATAAAAAGCCGTGCATGTTCTACGACCGCATGAGGATGAGTGTGAAGCTTGCCGCAACCAGGCGGTTAACTGTGACCACCAAAGAGCCTGATAACAATGGTCTTTGGCATTACCACCCTCTCTCTCTTTCCCTCTATGCGTGATAACACGTGCGACTGCCTCCTTCTCGCCTCACCGTCCACCTTTCGCCTTGTAGAATGCTACCATCGATGCAAGACACCGCGTGACCAAATGCCACGTAAGTCGTATTTCTGGCTGCCTGAGGGCTTCCCTTCCCCTTTTCCGCTACAAAAAGAAACGACGAAACCACTAACGCAATGATCCAATGGCTTTAAATAACAGTGCTCGTAGCTATGTGTGTGTCGGAGCCCCCCAGATTGCGTTTACCTGAATTGAATGTCTGTGACTCGTCTTCTCTTTCCACCCCGCCAGGTCGAAGCGGAGGCCATTCGTCTCGTAAGTTCCTTCGCCACTTAAAAGCGCTTTCATGCAGGCGGCGGGTAGATTTGATGTGACATGAGTGAACTGTCATTTCTCCCTTCCTCCTCTTCTCCCTTCTAGGTGGCCCTTTCACCCAATATTGCGGAGGTGAGGAGGACATTGCATAACTGAGGCGTTAAGTAAAGTTTTAACTTATCAGGCATTAATGCGCGGTCTTTCTACTTTCTCCAGTGAACACTGAGATTCGTCCTGGGCCGTATGGAAGTAAGTGATTGATCTTGCGTCTTCTCTTTCTCTCTCTTCCCCTTCTGGAGTGTCCTCATCCTCATCTCTCAAGTCACTGCTTTCGGAAAATCGGTCTACTTAACTCACCTACTATTCACCACGACGAGAATGTTCAGGCGACTTTGATTGTCCCTCAGTCGATCCACTAGTCCCTCGTCTCCTTCGACAATTAAATTTGGGGCGAATGTACCGGGTTTTTTTTGTACGCGGTGCAAACTAACATTGTTGCGATGTGGGTGCCGACAAGTGGGTCATCTGACCACGAGGCGGTTCACGTCAATGACGTTCAAATGCGACGTTTGGCACGATAACCGTTTTCAACACGCTACTGCTTGTTTTCATCACCATGTTTTGACATCCCAAAAGTGCGGATATGACGTCAGGCTTCAAAGAGTCTCTGGTGACACATAAAGCCGGCCTCTTCCCCGCCTACACTCCCTTCCAAATCGCTCCCCCTCCTCCTCCTCCAACGTGTCCCCTTTTACTCACGCCACATTGACAGCCCCGACTGATTATTTTAGAGCGTCGGGGGTGGCGGTGATGGGTCGGGTGGGGGCGGGGTGGGGCAGAGGGTTTATACCATCTGGGTCACGATTAAACTCGGAGGTGTACTTTTGGTTAGGTTCATTTTTTACCGAGGAGGACGTGATGAGGAAGCAAAGCTCCTGTTTTTGAAATTTACTTGGTAAATCACTGTCTTCTCCTTCCTATTTTCGTTTAACTCGCCGTGCTCAGAAACTCGTAACTTTAGCGCACTCTCACGCTCCCAGTGAAGCCTTCTCTCAATGAATGTCATGTTTCCATCGCTCTTCACACCAGTTAGTCATTTTTCCAGTCTGCCGCAATGAGAGTCCGGTAGTTTTCCTAATATCCTACCACGATCCTGAAGAGGGAGAAGAAGAAGAAGGAGAAGGACTCGAGCACCTTTGTCCCTTTACCTCTCCCACTCTATCACGAGTCTTCCGCGTCTTCAATGGTGGCGATCATAAGTTAAGCGCTTCTTTCTGTACTTCTCCCATGACAGCGAATCCTCGGCCCGATGTTGCCCTCTACCCTTTGCGTAAGTGAAGACGCCGACCAGGACGGGGCAGAGGACACGGAGACTTTGGTGCTCCTCTAACACCAGCGTACTTCAAATTTCACCATGCATCTTGCTAATTCCATAATCGCGCTGGACGCCGCATGGCATAACCTGGAATTTGCACTGCAACATCCTCTCTTTTGCATCCACTCCGACACTCCATTAGAGTTTGCCACTAAATTATCCTCTCGGAGGTAAGGCACACACACACTGTCTGGGCGTTGGGCAATCTGACGGACAGATCAACAAGCTCATGTAGCATTGATTCAAAAGAGTGCGGCCTAGGGGAATGAGGGAAGATCCTCTTTAAATGCGCTGAAAAAGCCGTTGGTGTAGCCGCTGTGGCCACATTAGCCTCCCCCCCCCCTTCGGCCCTCTTTCCCTCTTCACACCTGAATCCCTACCAGTGATTGTCTATGCGCCTCTTCAAATTTTAATTTCCCTCCCGCCGCCCGCCGGAGGAGGAGAGAGAGGGTCTGCTTGTCTTGACCCTCTTACTGTGGATGTCCCCCTGTTTAAATCTCAATGTATCCCCAGGTGCATTGGAGTGAAGGAAGGCAGGTGATGTGGGAAGGTATTTGCTTATCTCGTCCACGGGACTGTCTTTTGGCTTTAGGCACATTTGTCGGTCCTCCTGACCATCCTATGTACCAGCGTAAGTAACCTTTTGCCTCCTTGGCGCCTCGCTAGAATAACTCAAAAAATAAAGAGGGTGTGCTGGATGAGCACGAGAATCCTTTTTGAATACACAGCTGAGCGGGATAAGTTCAGAGAACTCTGTGGCTATCGCGACGGCCTCTAATTCCAGTGAGTTGGCACCTTGTGAACTGCACGCTTACACCTCTGACAGTCATGTGGAGCGACACAAGAGCAGTTGTTCTCACAAAACCACCAGGCCAGCTAAGAAGACGAGGCGTGGTCTAACACTCGACACATTGACGGTGTCTCCTCGTCTCTCTCCTCTCCTCTTTTCCCCTCGCCTCCCTTCCTCCTCACCCAGCTTTCTAATTCTTGTCACCCCAGTCTTTTAAGCTTGGAGCTTTCTTAAAACATGCACCCCCAAGTGGCCGACGAGAGTGATAACTTAGTGGTCGCGAGTGGAATCATGAAATTCATTGAGGAATATGACATCTAACGCAACCTAACCGCGCGCCGCTAATTTACCGCACCACATCACCCTTTGACGTCTCGTCTCTCACCTTTGTGATTTTCCTCCCTTGTGCCTTTCAGCCAAATCCGCCTAGGTGTTTTCCAAGCGTTGAAGTAACCACCCACCACCTTACTTTTGCGTCAGTGCAGAAAATCTTTGAATCACTCTCGCCTCCTTTCAAATATAACGCCTTTGACCCCATACTGTGCGATTTTTCTTTCTTTCTCTCTCTCCGTGTGTGTGTGTGTTACGGAGGCACACCCACAGCCAGGCATACACTGACACGAAGCTGAGGCAACGCATCGCTCGCCGGGTGAAGCCTCCGCCAGGCCCCGGGGCGTGGCGAAGATATCAGGCGCTGGAAGCAGGCCAATCGAGTCAAGTCCTTGAGTGTGAGCCTCACTGGGAACGAAGAACCTGCGGCGGGCGCCATTTAATTTCGCAGGCTACTGTAATGGTAGTCAGAGCCCCTTGAGTAGGTGAAGTGGTCAGTTCTCAAGCACACACAAGTGGAGTAGTAAGCGGTCAGTGGAAGAGGAAAAGCGTGAGAATGTGACATCTTCGTGGGATGCATTTCTCGGTGATTTTAAATAGTTTGACGTCACGAAGCGCAGCGCGAGGGTGGTGGGAGGGTAAGTGGATTACCGAGTTGTCAGGGGGTTTTGACAGGAGGCTGGCTCCACCTCACGCCTTTCGCGAGTGTGCGGTTAATCACCGAGGCAGTCCCGCAAAGCGTCGGCAATTTAATTAGCGATGCATCGGCGGATGAGGAGGGAATTAGCGAGGGAGATTGCGACGACTTAGCGGTAAACAGCGACACCTCGGGCTGCGAGACAGGCTCGACGGGGAATCAGGCCGATTGAAGAGCGAGTAGACGGGACTGTCGGTGTGCGAGCAAGCAAGACGGGCATCTCCTCCTACGGAAAGGCAGAGCGTTGGGCTCAGAGGCACCAGGCGACAACCTCGTGGGTGATGAGCGCCTCGCTTTGTACTGCGGAGGGTCTGCAGCAGGGGAAGGGAACGAGTCTGAGGCCGGCATTTCGACGCCCACCGGAAGGTCCTGCCGATTTTTATGATGACAGGCCTAAACACGTGGCATGCTGGGTTCGCCATTTTTATCGTTGACCTTATTAGCCTCCCGAGGGTGGTGGTATTCGCTCTTTTTAGCATGAAAATTATTTCGGGGCTACAACACCTCCACCCTCAGTGTCTGTTCTACCAGGAGGTTCTGTCCGTTTCCATGGCAAAAGGTTTAGACTCGACGTCCGTGTCTACTTTTTGCATTCTCGGGTCTATTTGTACCGCCTAATGATGTGGGAAATTGACTGAAACGAGGTTGATTCGTGTTAATTTCAAGTGAGTAGCGGTTGTTTGCGCATGGCTACCGACGAAGTTCACTTACGTCTCTGGATTTTCACGCGAATTTCAACAAGGCAGAAATGCTACAGAAGCCTGTAGGAATTTACTGAAAGCGTTCGATGAAGGTGCAGTTTGTGTGGGGACATGCAGAAGAGGATTCGACGCAAGTGAATCGGGTGATTCCAGTCTTGCTGGTGAGCCACCTCGTGGACGACCACCGCTGATCGACGGCTGTGTCGTGAAGACCACGTTGGAGGAAGATGCCTTTCTGACCGCACCGGAGATCGCGTAGAGGCACACTTCAGCCGAGCAAACTATTTCGGCCCATATGCGGGGGACAGGAAGGGGAGTGGGAGTTTTCAAGATGGGTGCCACACGAATGAGCTCAGAGGAAAGTGGATGGTCGAGTCGTCGTGTGCACATCTCTGTTTGCTCGGAGCAAAAGCCAGCCGATCTCGAAGCGGGTAATGATAGCTGGGGAGTAAATTGGAGCCCGGATGACCTGGTCCTTTCATCTCCAGGGCAAATCTGACTCTGAATAGGATAGTTGAGGACCAACACACTATGCGCCTTTGGAATGGCGCGAAAAGCTCATTTGGGGGGGGGGGAAAGTTGTCACCAAATAGATGGCTTAACGACAGCATGCCGAGGAAAGAGACCGTCGATGTTGGAGAGGATGGCAGGCCGCATGCCGATTTGAGGACGCGTCAACGGATTGAAGAAGGAGGCTGGAAAAGTCCTTTGCGTCCACCATATTCCCCGGACTCGGCACACTCCTGCTGTAATTCGGTTTTTTGCCCCTTCAAACGATTTTATAGGATGCAAAATTCAGAAATGAAGAAGGCATTAAACATGCACTCGTTCAGTTTTTCGCATTGAATGATGAAAGCTTTTACAAATGGGGCGTACAAATTGTCATATTGCTGGCAAGAAATCACAAATAATAATGACAATTATATTATTTAATAAATATTTTTTGACGGCAGGAAAAATTGCATGTTGTTTTTTTTTGCGTAAAGAGACAGAACTTTTCGGCAGACCTCAAATCTTCGCCCCCAGTGCAGTAGCGAAGTGGGGTAGACACTGTGCTTAGGGGCGACCCCGCAGGGGAGATTGGATGGCCGAGTCATCGTGTTCCCGTCTCTGCTTGCTCGGAGCAAAATCCAGTCCCTCCCGAGCCGGGTAACGTTAGCTGGGGATGAAAAGGGGATCCCTTAAGAAAAAGTGGTAAGGAAAGAGGCAAATTGTGGACCCCGAGAGCCTGGTCCTCCCACCTCTGAGGCAAATCTGACCCTTACTAAGAGAATGTTGTGATGGGAAATTTGAAATTGGACAAAAAGCTCTAGTGGATGCCTCAGAATAGGCTCTTAAGCCGAGATTTCATCAGAAAAAGTTGTGCTTGGCATAGGGTGGAATGCCTAAAACCATAACCGCACCGCGCCTCGCAGTCCCATAGTCGTTTTTGAGAAGCAACTTTTAAAAAAACACAACCAGCTTTTTTCACTCGGTGAGACGCAACATTACTGCATGATGATAACGCTGAAGCTGAAATTACTGCTGCTAAATAAAATAACTCCTCTACGCTAGGGAATTTTACCACATCCTCCATATTCATCCGATTCCTACTCGGCCCACTGTTTCCTTTTTCTTAACCAAAAATTATTTGTAAGACAAAAATACATTAACAAAAATGGTGTTATGATAAACTTCGAATAGGTTGTTGACTCCATATGGAAATATTTCTTTCAAAAAGGGATTATGAGTTGCCCCGGTCGTTGGAAGAAATTTGTAGAATCCATTGAAAATTATTTCGGCTGAACAATACGAAAACTTTCGCTATCTCCATTCAATGCTCTTTTCATAGATTTCAACGCACTGCGTGTATGTGTGTGCGTGTATGGATTTGGATGGGATATGCGAAGTTCGGGTGTGTGGCTGGCCTGTTACCCACTCGCCGGGCGCGGTGTGACTGCCTGCGGATGCGACTTTCCTATCTCATGGAGTGGAGCCTCCGCGTCGACCTGAGCGGACGTTGAAGCGGGAAGTAGACGATGCCTCCCCAGAGCGCTGTCTTTGAGAATATGGCTTTGCAAAGCGAAAGACGGGCTTTCGCCCAAGGGCAAATGGGAAAGTGACGAGACGCTCACCCCTTCCGAACCACAGGAAGGGGCTTCGAATCGACAGTAGCTATGAGCCAAGGCAAATACCTCCCCTATGCATAGAAATGACGTCGAATGGGTTCGTAATATCCCACCTTGAGAGGTGGAATTGTGCAATCTTACTCTCCAGAAGTGGTTGACTGCTTCGGGAGAGAACCTACGGCTCCCTCAATTGCGACAGGTGGGGAAACGAGTAACACCACTAATCTTCTTTGAAGTCAATTTCTCATGATGACAGCCAAAAACTGGTGGTGATATGTGGGGTAGTCAATTTTCTTAGTGCTGACAACTGCATCTCTCCTTTGTGCTCGCGTAGCCCAACAGAGGCTCTCAAAGCTAGATACATTTAAAAAGAACTCAGCGGCAGCGCTTCTAGTTTTAGAGGTCTTATAGATGGCGACAATTGCCACTCGTCTCCAATTTTCCCTCTTTAAGCCTGTAATGTAATCGAGGTACTGCTTTCGGCCGCCTGCATTACACGGCACACAGAACACACTCGCTGGAGGAGACAGACATTCGCGTACCAAGAAGCGCAAGCCACAGGAATGATTTCGATTCTTCAAACATCTTATTTAGTATGCAAACCTTTCTCATCGCCTCTTCGCCGTTAAAAAATTACCTACTAGGTGTAAGACTGAAAAATCATTTCTACCTCGCCCCCTTTAATTTTTAGTGGGCTTAAGGGAACTTAGCTGCTTAAATCTCTCTCCAAATAGGTTGCTTACTCATTATGTCGCTGTGGTCGCCTAACGTCTCTCTACTGAATATAATTAAGTAGCACAAGGTAACGATCTCGGTTTTAGTGATATGTAAATCACTTCAATGTTATAATATAATCTACCACGTCATACGATTCCTCATAAACCGTAGAGCCACAGAAGAAAACATCTGCATTAACTCAAGTCTCTGGTATGCGGCTTGATTTATTTATTTTTGAATTCAAGTTGAAAATAAGGGACAGAATTAACCTAACAGATTATTTATTAAGAAGTTTGCCAAAAGGTAGGAATGTAAGTGAGCCAAAGTGTCAGACAGTTCTCACTGCAATGTTTTGCCATCTATAAGCGTAAATGTTTCACCTTTGAGCGAGACTTTGATGACTTCTCTAAAAAGGCAGAAATGAAGTTGGAATTGATGCTCTTTGACGCTGCGGCATCAAATCTTCCTTCGCTTTTTAACGTGAAGGACAAAGTTTAAAGAAGCATCACGAAAGGGCATTGCAAGGCCCTTCGCTGGACAACATTAATTCACCTTTGGTGTGTGATCGCGAGTGTGGATTCTTCTTCGTAGTCTTCTTTATGTGCTTGCGGCGGTGTCCCGAGTCTGTTTATGCGCGAAAAGCAAGAAGAAGAAGCATTACGCAATTGAATAAAATTGTCCCATTCCACCAAACAGCACTGCTCAAATTCACATAAACGGTGCAGAAAGTAATTAGGGAATGAGTCAGGGTGCGTCAAAGCTAATCAACCGCTTCAAAGGCCACTTCACTCGGCTTAAGTGGCAAAATTCGTCATCCCACCGAATACTCGATGTTGATAGACCATTTTTAAGGTGCGCCTCTTCTTTGCTCTCTAACCTCGATCTTTTCAGCCAAGTAGCCATGGTGCAATGGCACCAGAGCTCAAGTGGGGCAACTTTCGAGGCCATTTTATGCCTCCCGACGCCGGAACAGGGCAGAGGATGAGCTTACCGGAGCTGGAACTCGACGAACTCGAGGATGGCCGGCGTCGAATAACCTTCATGGGCTTATTTGGTGGCGGCGCTAAATAAGGAGATGGCAGATTATTCTCGAGTTGACCCCAATTTTTCGAGGGTGTAGCACTTTTAAATTGAGGCCAATTCTCGCACATACAACACGCCGAAAGGTTAATATCGTGCAATTGGAAGGGGAAAAAGAACGAATTTCCACTAACGTGGCCTGAAGTGGCGGTTTGCCTTGCTGTTCTGTCGTGCGCCGTAACGTGCTAAAAGGGAACACAAGTTGAGAAGGAAGCGAGGGTCAGAAAGGCGGTTTTGGGGACGGGGAGGGGAGGAGAAAATTACGGTGCCGAGGTGACACCGAGTCCGAACTTGACGATGACGACGACGACGAACTCGATGAGCGAGGCGGTCTGTGATGGTGATGGTGCGGATGGTAATGTCCACCTACAGTGGAAAATACATTTCAGGCTGCTGTACAGTTACAAATGGGGAAAAATCTGGTTGTCTTAGGTGTCCCAAGTTAGTGGAAGGCACAGCGAACAAACAAGTCTGCATCTAGTCGAATTTACACACTTTTGGTAGTCGGTGGGGAGGAAGACATGGCTCGTCGAGGACGGGACTTTCCTCGCGGTTCCTTCCTTTGCTTCATCATCTTCCCAAAAGCTACAGGGACATTACAACAATTATTTAATTTAGCCATTATGAAAGCGTGTAGGCCCTGTGGTCAAGCTTGAACCTGGCTCGGAAGACGAACTCGACGATGATGAGTCCGAAGACGACGACGACGAACGGTAGAGCGGACAACCCACCTTGTGCTTCATGGGAAGAAAGCCTGAAAAGAACGAGTGGAGTGAGTTGGCAAAGGAAATGGGATTACTTTCTGGTTTAAAGTGAAGTCTCTCAAGACATCCACGGGGCTGAGGCCTGGAGAATTGACCGCCAAAACATGTTTGCCCCGAAGGAGTGCTCGAAAAATCCTTGGACTTGGGGTCAAACGCGTGAACATGACCTCAATGTAACCACATTTTTCTCTAACACGCAAAAATTCATTTTGATGGCTGACGTCTCTCCCTGAACAGTGTGTTTACAATGTGGTGGCGAAAGTTTCACCACCAGCACTCGATGGTGCAAATGAAATTGACAGGTTAGTGGTGTAGACTCCGCACGAACCGTTTTGTCGAGAGGAACTGGAGGAGGAGGAAGAGGAGGAGGAACTGGAAGAGGAGGAAGAGCGGCGCCTCCTCGATCGGTGGGCGTTCTCGGGGCATTGGTGATGGTCTGGAAGGAGTTGATGAAAAGCAGCAGGGCGGTGATTGGTCAAACCGTCAAAGACAATCGGAAACGGAGAGTGAAACGATGAAAATCCTCCAAATGCTAATACAAATGCCAGTCAGGAGGAAGAATGACAGGTTACGAATAATGAAGTGGATGCGCAGGGCAAGTGAGATGTTGAAAAAATAAAGTTTGCCACCCCTTGAGGGGACTTTAGCATCGACATATGCCATTTTTCCACTAATTCGGCGGTTTTAAGTGGGCACCAGCGGAATGGAGTGGTTTGACGAGTTGACAGCATCGCTTGCTTGTCTATTTAGCGTCAAACTCAACGGGATAATGCGCAGATATGGCGGATCGCAGCAAATGATGTCTATGCAATGGCCTACGGACGACACCTATTTCCTGTCCCGACTGGGGAGTGGACAGTCTGCGCGCCGAACCCACCCGAGAACAGCCGGTAGGGTGGGCCAAACGCCGGCGGAGAGTATCGTCCAGCAACGCTACATTTCCCTGCAACTATCTGACCAATTCAGCTATCCATGGGAAAAACAGGTGCTGGTTGTGTCACTCTCCGCCTCTCAATGGCATCACATGTTCGGGCTGTTCACCATTTGTAGGGTGGAGGCTTTCCCTAGGGCGGATTATTAACACGCCCTGTGGCGGCGAGTCTAAGAGAAGTTGATAAATTGCAAGGAGGCCCCGGCGTCGAATGGAAGGTGGGGCGGGGGCGGGTGGTGCTACACGGCTCTGGGTATCGCCCGTCATCATTACGAAACGGAGAAGTGGGCGTCTCAACCTGCGGTGATTACACACGATTGGCAAGCGATTTTGTGTTTGGTGGGGCCGACTAGTTACTCAGAGCGGGAGAGAGAGGGAGAGATGAGAGCAGAGTAATGAGGCAGAGAGGTTGAATGGCTTCCTTTGGAAAAAGCTAGTGAAATTCATTCCCATTTCAGCCTCGTCTTCTACAGAACGAGACAGGGCGGCGAGGGAGAGGAGGAGGGGGAGGAGCAGGGAGGAGGATGCACCGGCTTCAGGGCAGCTGCTTCCTCGGAACCCATTTTACAAACACAGTTTGAGTTAATAACAATGCACGAGGCAGAATAGTCGAAGGAGACTGTTAGCATTCACCATCGCCATTAACACATGAGCCTCAATCGTGTTTAGAAATGAGGAGTAGGAGGGGGAAGGGGAGAGGGAAGAGCGACTCACGGCTTCCACTTCGTTTAACCCATTTATCGATATCATCTAGAAAATTGTCAAAAAATTACACCAACTTCAGCGGTACAGACGCCGACAGAGAGCGACGGGCAAGTGCAAGGGGAAGTGGATCGACCTCGCCTCCTTCCGCACCGCCACCTCGCGCCTCCTTTGCCCCCCCCCGGGGGGGGGGCGGACGGGAGACGGCGTGGCGGAGGGGAACGCTGTGTTACGGTATTAACAAGAAAAACACAATGGCCTTTTTAACTTCTGTCTAACACAGGGCTGTAACTCGTGTCTGTGTGGAGAATAAAGTGCTCACGAAGTAAAATGGGATGCAACAGACAATTATATGGGAAAATAAGGAAATAAAAGAACGAAATCCCCTTGCTACCAAAGGACTCACATCCGGTCGGGGGCTTTCGCGACTCCGGCCTGCGTGTCTTGTCTGAAAAGCAGCAAGCAAAGTGGTTGAGGCTGGGGGATCGGGGAGTTCGAGGCAAGAGCTTTTTAGGTCTTTCCGGGGGACTCACGCTGCTGCTTCATCGTCAATTCACGAGGTCCGCGTTCAACCTGACTAATGGAGACGAAGCTTCCGACCCGACTTCCTAATAAACCGTTGAGGTGACCTCCGCCAGTGCGATTATCACAGGCTCGCCAAATTGCGCGGATCCAATGGCATGCTGGGGGCTGCTGCCTCCCTCCCTTCTGGAATCCACCTAATTGGATTAGGCGGCGTGACGAAGAGGGTGGGAGTGAAATGGAGTGAGAGTGTGGCGCGTAGCGTCTTTCGCTCCTCTCAATGCGCCACCGAATGCGCGAGTGACGCCACAAAAATGCTCATTTTGCTCTCATTCCAAACACAATTGTATTTCCCTTCTACCCCGTGAAGGTGGTGAGTTGCCGAGAATGACGTTGTGAAAGTCGCGGCACAAAATGTTTGGTGACCTCCGTTTGCTTCCGCCATAAAACAGTCTTTCAACGAAACATTTGACAAATGATTGACAGAGTTAGGTAGACAGGCGAGAAGCTCTATTCCATTGAAAATAAACAGCCTGTTTGGCAGATAAACTGGAACTTAATTGTGGAGGCTGGAGAGTTCACTGGTAGATCACACGACGAAATGCGTGCCGAAGGCCAGGACAAAAGACTGCTCCTTAACCAAACTGGTGAGGAGCTCCTACCAAAATCTCCATCTTGTCGTCGACTCTTCAAATTTTACCACTCCTAATGCATTTAAGGACGGTGGGTGCGAATAACCTGGTGCCCAGAGACGTCCCTCGCTGCTCGTGGCGAGTTAAATTGGTCTGGAAATGAAGAGGAAGGAGTCTCACGCCCCAATTATGGTGGGCATTATGGGAGAACATGGCTATTCTAATTATCGCAATGTGTTTCGCAAGAGGAGTAAAGAAATCGCATTAAAAGTGGCTATTTGCCCTATTAACGAGGCGTGGGAGTTCCGCAAGCCACAGGCCCTTGTAATACCGCTGCCGCCGGTCCGTCGACCCTCGGGCTGATACCACCGACGCTCAGCCGCTCTTGTGGTGGCCTCTCGCTGTTCGGTCGAACGCCTTCGTGAGAGCATAACGAGAGACAGAACGCTCAGCGATGGTACAAGAAAGCTGTGTGTCTGTTAACCACAAATTCTGAGCATCTATTGCGGTCTACTACGTTGTCAGCATAACTCCGTTCCGCTTCCTGCTCATGTCGGTTCACACTGGAAGAAAGAAGTTGCCTAGTGCCCAGCATAAGTGTTATCTGACTATGGTTGTCGCAAAAAGGGCCAATAATAGGCGACAAAATGATTATCCGGAGCTTGTATCCAACGCCCATCAAACCCCCGGTTTGCTTCGGTACTCTGTGTGCTTCTATTCATGCTCAGCTCATAATGTGTCACCTTGACGACATCCAAGTGATTGTGCAGAGTCTAATCAAGCATTCTGTGCTCTGATCGGATGCTGAAAAATCTCTTTCCTCAGGCTATTTATTAGGAGGCAAATGAAGACGAGGTCGAGTATTTTCTCCCCCCCCCCCCCTCCTAAGTAGACTAAACTTAAACTCATTTAAGTTTTTCTTTAGTAGGAATTCACGAACTGTTTTTTTAGCATAAAGGGAGGTAATCGGAGCAGACGGGAGGTCCAACAATTGCATATACCGACCAGTTATCTGCCAATAAAACACTTGAGGCAGCTGACATAGATGCTACTTATTTGTAAATGAGTAGCACGATTTGCTCCAAACGCAAAAACGAGGTAATTTATGCCGAACCGAATGATAGCAGCGGACAATTGCAAATCGCATCACCGCCACCAGGGCCAGGATAGTTTCGCCCCCTACTATAATCCACGAAGGGACGCACCGTGAAAGTATTGAAGTGTCCCCACGGCTGACAAACTCGGAGTGGAAATTACGGTGTCAACTTTTAAAATCAAAGGGTTTCCTACGCGTTTTGTCGCCTGCCGTCAGAGATTGAAAAAGGATATGCGGATTACTTGGGCGGAATTCGTATCAACACATCGTTAAACACTCTGTCCAGACGTATGTTGGCGAGGCCTGAGTAGCTACCGGTTTCATAGGGTTGACTCCAGCAAAACTTATCATTCAAGTCTTTCGTTGCCGTCGGAGCCTTGTGTAGGCTAGACACACTTTCTTTCGCATCCTTCTCGCGGACTAGCGGCCCGAAACAGCCTGACAACACGAAATTAAATGGGAAGGAAACGAGCATCCGGTTAAAAAGAAGAGAAACATATTTAATTACATATTTAAGAAGTTACTAGGATATTAACTAGGTTAGGCCTGTGTAACGACTCAAAAGTTCCCTGAAACATCGCCCAAAGGGTAGTGTTCCCACACTTCCGGTGGGAAATTCTGCGGTTCTGGAAAAAATCCACTTCCGGCGTTTCCCCATTCCCGAGGCAGCATGGCTGAGAGGCTGATGATGGTGATGACGATGATGAGAAGGAGGAGGAGGTGGAGGAGGAGGAAGAGAAGGAAATAGGGACTCCCGTTTGCGTCATACATACACGGATTTCGTCACCGATGCTTTTGAAAAGGAGTACTTAGGCTGAGAGGATTTCAGGAATCACCGAGGAGAGATTTAAACCTCCAATCCTACCTTTAATCAAGCCTAATTCCGTGGAACAAAGTCACCCCTCCGAGGTGTCCGAAACTTAGCCCCCCTAGCAGGTTGTAAACGATCTCGAGAAAGTAAGGTGAAAGTCTGCCCTCTTCGGTCCCCCAAAGCCTCTGACTCCATGTGTGGGGAGGCTAAGCACCTATTTCTGGTCCATTCGTCAGTCTTCCAGCCCACCGGTCCCCCCGACTCCTACTCCTGAGGAGGTGGGCGGCACACGAGTCTTCGAGACTTTATTACACATCGTGAAAGTGGGAGGAAGCACATAAAGGAGAGCGGAATGTGGGAGCGATTAGTCCCTGAAAATTTGTTATTTTTGTGTTCGAAGAAAGGAGTGTTGAAGAGACGGTTAGAAGATCGGAGGCGGTCGCCCTCCGGCGTTCGGTAGAGACCCAATGCGCCTAAAACGCAAGACGAAGACTTCTCTTACGCCTCGATCATCCCCTCCCTCTCCCCCTCCCCCCCCCCTCCCAAATGGGTCATTTCCCGTCCCCATTCTCTTTCTTTTCTGAGTTAAATCGCCGTGTGACACAGAGACGAGTAGACTGGTGGAGTCTGTGACGTTGCTCAGTTACCGTCTCTGCGTTGGCAGACAAATTAATTACGTTTGATAGACACAAACGCCTCCCTCCGCCAGCGAGTTTCAATTACGCAAGGATAATTAATTCATTCACCCGCGAAAATGCATGCCACATGCTGTCGTCAGCCTCGGTCCTAATGACATTTGGCACCAAAGCGACAGGCCAGGCAAGTCAACTGCTGCGTCAACTAACCGTAGGAGGACGGAGGAGGCCTACTTCTTATTCTTCGGCGCGGAGACCTTGATGGTTATCTCCGCACATGCATTTCCCACTAAAAAGAAAATAGAGCGCACCATGCAGTAGGAGTGGAAATGGCCCGAGAGGAGGTAACAGTGTTAGGCGCAAAGCGGAGTTAAGCGGCGGCTCGCAACTGCAGTTTCGCCGATCCGGTGAACTCGAGGCTGAGCATTTTGTCAGCTAAGGAGCCTCAATCGCCCTTAGACGGTAACACCACAAGTTTACCCCGAAATGTGCTATCACTCCTTCCTCCGTGCTCTGTGCAAGAGACAAGACAAGCATTAGTCTGTCAGATTTACGCCCTGACCGGTCTGGTGGGGGACTACGTTTAACCGAAGGCGAAGTAATTTGCAGTCTGACATGTACAATGCAGAAACCTACTTTTCTGCCCATCTTTTTTGTTCCCACTCTTCTTCGACGTCGATTCTACAAGGCGAGAGAGAGCGAGAGAGAAAGAGAGAGAGAGAGGAGGGCTGTGAGGGGAATGTCTACGCCAAAGATGCACGCCTTTTTAGGGCGTTGTGGTGGAAAACTACTGGAGACTACTTGTCGACGCGGTGCTGAGCTTTCGGTCTCTCGGAGCGGCGCTGCGCACCAAGGCGAGCCGAAAGGCGCGCCTCGCGGGGTTCGGCATGTGACTCCTCCTTGTCAAAGCCAATTAGTGCAATCACGTACGACTCATGACTCAGGAGGTACTGCATTTTCGAGGCATTATTTCTCACAGTGCAATTAAACCGCCCTTCCAGTGACGCAGCAACTGAAATTTCAACCTCCTCATGACTTTCTCTCACTGCCTCGTTAAAGACATAATCCACTTACTCTTGTTGCGATCTGAAAGGGAGAAAGGGGATGAAGGTTGATTGCCTGACGGTGCTGTCAGTTGGGTGGGGTTGCGGCATTAGTCACCTGACTGAGCTTGGCGGGAGGGAGGAGAGCATTTCTGTCCCCTCTTCTTCCCTCCTCTCCTCTCCTCTCCTCTCCTCTCCTTTCCCCTCCCCTTCCTGCTCCTGCCCCTGGCCCTGCGTCTCCCACCCCCACTTGTCGGAGCCGTGACGCCGGCTTTAGGCGGCCTGGGGGTGGAGAGGCCAAGGACGCCTCACTAATTGACGTCACCGGCTCCTCTTTGACACCAGGTGGCAGTTAAGACGACGTTTAAGTCTTCACTATTAGAGAGGACAGTGTTAAGGCCACAGTCCTCACCCGTGATATACAGACCCAACACCGAAACGGCGAGCAGGCGGCCACACGGGCATTTTCTAGGGTCCACACCCCAAGCTCCATGAAGCATTAGCTTCAGGGGGCGTTGGAACACTTTATTAGTGTGAAGGGCAGTAAGCGCAAGGAAGGAGGGCACACATGCTCATGCGGGGTTAGGAAGGTTCCAACAGCTCCAACTCAATCGTCAGGGGACGGGGAGGGCGAAGCGGCGTGGGAAGCGTGAGCAGAAAGCAACGGAGGCACCAGTTGGGCGTTGAGTTATGCTAACGTTTGTGGGGTTTTGTATTACACGTACGTTTGTACTTCTTCGAAGATTCTACAATGGGAGAAAGTGGCACATCGTGATGCAGCCTCGCAGGGGCAAGAGGAGGGAAGAGCGAAGGGTTAGAGCCGAGACTCAGGCGTGGGGATGGTGAAGCCCACTGGGTTAGTGTTTTATTCAGGCGAGAATGTGGATGTGTTCAGGATGTAATAAACTTCTTACCAGAAGACGATGAGGATGATGAACAACGCGAAGAAGAACAACAAGACGACGACGATGACCGCGACTTGTGTTTTTTCGAATCACCTGCCAAATTCAGAAGGAATCTCAGCTTATTCACGCCAGTTGCCACGTTCTTTGACTGGCCCACACAAGCACATTCCACCTCCAACGGATTACCACTTCGGCTGACTTCAATGGGAGGACACAAGTCTAACGCCAAAGTAACTCAACTAGGTCAAAACCAGAACCGCAGGGCGGGCTACCGTTTCAGCCTAGAATATCCCCTCTGTGCAGGCGGTTGACAGAACGGCAGTATGAACAAAGCGAATGGGGGAAAGTAGGTTTAATGGCTATGCACCCGCCTGACATTCAAATGCCCCCTCCATAAATTGTCAAAAAGGCCTGTGTGATGACCCTTCTCGACAAAAAATACACAGAAAGTAGTGAAGTGGGAATATGTCGATGTCTCAGCACTAACATGTATAATGTTTGTTCTTGCCATCTGGGGGGAAAAAAAGGGAAATTAAAAGAAATGGTCGCCTGTGGTAACGTTTTCTAAGAGTTACGGGTTGGAATGTATGGAGTATTTAGGGGGCCACTGAGGTACCTTTGTGCTTCCTCGACTTTGAACTTGACCGTTCGCGATGCTTGTCATGCTTGCATTTGTGGCATTTCTTGTCGCAGCTGTCGCTGCGTCTTGAATCGCCCGACGAGGAGCGAGACCTGTGCGAGCCCTTCGAGGAGGCTTCGGAGGACTCGTCCGAGCCTGCAACACGACTCAGAGGATTCCTCGTTTGTCTCTCGTCTACTCTCGCCTACACACCGCGAGGGAAGACGAGGCCACTCGCCCCATTCTCCCTCAGTTAAATACCCAACTAATCTACCAAAAGAAACTTACTGTCCAGACTCTTAAAGGGTTTCAAGCCTAGGGAACAAAAGTAGGATAAAATGAGCGTTAGTTTGCGTCTCCAGGATGCAGTTTAAAGGTGAGGGTGTTGTGTTTTTTAAGCACGATGAGAGGGGCAAGTTAACCTAATTGCGCCTTACATCTCACGGTCGTAATTCTCTCTAAAATGTACAAAACGTGAGGTGACAAGTAAGGCGTTGATGACACGTGGTCATCGCGCGGAGAAGGCAGAGCAACCGGACGACAACTCACTTTCGATGATCTCTTTGACTACTGAAAAGAGATGAAAGGGGAAAACTCTCACTCTCATGCTCGTATAATCGTTAGTGGGCTGACGAAACGCCGAGGAAAAGCCGTTCTACGACTCAACCAGTCAATGAAAGAGTCAAAGTGGCTAAGCCCAACTGTCCGAGGACTCACCATTTTGGGGGCCTTTGGAGTCGTGCTTCCCTTTGCGCGATTTTTTGCCACTGTGCCCCTTTGACTTCTCATTGCACTCGTTATCTGATGAGGAGGAGGAGGACAAACTCCTATGACGTGTCGATCTTTTTTCTATATCTGCAAAACGGTTAAAAAGGGGACCTATTCTGAGGGTGTACTTAAACCAGAGAGTCTATGTAATTTGGAAAAAGCCTTTAGGGAGACCTGCGGAGTCAAGACATGCCTACTGGGTGCATGATATTCACCAGACTAAGTTACCGCTCAGATTGGCCACCAAAAGTGGGCGTTTGGGGATATCATTCGAGTAGTAGTCGCCTGAAAATGAGAGAAAAAAGAGCGTTCATTACAAAGATGTCAGGGACGTCAGTGGGAATTCCAACCGAAATGTAGGCCAAAATGTGCCATGTGCTGGACTGACACATAGTGAGAAGAGGAGGAGGTAGAGGCTTCACTGAATCGAGTGGTCTGTGCCGACGGGCTTATATGAAATTCATGTCGCAGGACGTGAGGTGAATGAGACGCGGCGGGGCGGGGCGGGGCGGCGGTGGGAGTGGTGGGTGGTGGGATGTTTTAAATTCACAGACAAGCTTACAATCAAACTCATATTTGCGGCATTGCATTGTCAGTCAACGCAGCCAACTCGAGGTGAAGTGTAGCACACAGACGCGCGGATGGTGATAAAAGAGGCCCCGAGTGCGATAATCCCCCTCTCTCATTGGTGGAACCGCGGCTGGGATGACCACTCAATCAATTACTGTGCAGGTAGTACCACCTCCACACGGTTGATTGGCAGGGTGCAGCCACCGCCACCGCCACCATTCACGCCTCGAAGGCCCTCGAGCACACACACACACACTAGAATGCTGTTTGCATCTCGCCGTCACCGCATTCAGGCGTGTAACCACCGAACTGGTAGCGTAGTTGATCATTTCTCCAGTCCCCCTCGTCCTCCCACGTAGTAACGAATTAAACGTAGAAACTATATTTTCCAGGGAAAGTCATCTCCACACACAGGGACACACACACGTCGCCTTTCACACCTAAAATTCCAACAGGAGAGAGGACTGGACATTTGAGTGCCACTTTTTGCTGCTCTTAACAATTTCCCAGTAAATTTGGGAAGTTGGGGGGGGGGGGGGCGTGTTCTTGGGATAAAACATTCGGACCTGTGATTTCCCTCAACTGGCAGGAGAGAGGAAAGGCTGTCAGGCCAGAGCTTCTGGTTCACATCTCCTCGACGGTGACTCGTTGGGAGGGGGGAGCTCCACAACCCCTTTGAGAACATTGCCAGGAATCGAACCTAGCCAAAATTATGCGTTCTCACAGCTCGTCTCTGTCTCACTCGAGAATTCTCACCCGCTTTATTAATCTCCCACCGAGGAGTATCGTGGATCAGGTTGCGGGCTGCACACTTTCCCAATTTCCACGGCCTTCGACCGGCACAATTGTGCGTCAACTAGGCTAATTCTCGTTAGAGGACTTGGGTGGGTAGGAAGTGCAGGTGAATGGCAGAGGCAAGAAACGGTGACAGGCTTTGCGCACAGCAGTTGGTTCATCAGGGAAAAATTAAATTACTCCTGTGCCGCCTCGCCTGACTCCACGCGGAGTAGTCGCTTTACGAGACGATGAGGCCTCTATGAGTTGCCCCCTTCGAGGTTTATCGGGGCACTCCCCCCCGCCAGACCATGGGAACCCGCGGGTGCCCTCTCCCATTCCAACGGGGGCTGACTAGGCGTTGGCACAACCTCACTGCGTCACGTGGTGGTCTTCAACAGGAGGTTTTCAGCGACTTCACCTCGCACAGCATCAACTCGACATCGAGTGTCATTATGCACCGATGTCTCGAGATTTCCGGTGTGACTCGGTGGAGGTGTGTGGGGAGGGAAGGGAGGCAAAAGGCGCTTCCCACCGAAGTGAGCCCTATTCCTGCGCTATGCTGATTCGTATATAGTCGAGCCGATCATCTACTCACACTTCCGTATGTGGTATTTAGGGGCAATTCTTAGCACTTTCGACCGGAAAGAGGCCCGAAGTGCCACAACTCGGCAGTGATTCTCTTTCCCTCTCTCTCTCTCTCTCTCTCTCTCTCTTTTTCTCCTTCCCGGGTGGTGATAGGCCACAAGGAGCGCCAACCCGTGGATGACGGTGGTTGGCTGCGCCTTCACTTCCACTCGCCTTCCCATAAACACAACAAATTGTAAGTAGCGGTTGCGTTTATTTGTGCACCAAAAGGGGAGCAAATGGAGCTGCGCTGGGGACAAGGGAGACGCTGGGACGGCCGGTTGCGAGGGCCTAGCACCGGTCGTGACATATCTGAAAGGAAGAAGGCGCTGCTCAAGGCGCAATGGATCTGGGCGCTAAGCATACAACGAGGCAGGCGTGTTGGAGGGTTTGACGTCTCTCGCCTAACTTACCGGGATTGAGTAGCACTTGGAGTAGGTGTGGACCTCGCCGTCGCCTGAAAATAGCAGGACAGGAGTTTAGTGTCTGTGGTTTAGTAAAATGTTGGCCAACTCGGTGGTTTTTTGCCTCCTCACGGTGGCAAATATAGGCGGGTTAGTGTCTGACTGACGCCATTAGGTGTTAGAAGGCGACTTACAATCTTCTGTCGCCACTGTTGTACAAAATCGGACGTTTCTCGGTATTTCGGACTTTTTGCTCTCTATAGAACAAGGAAGTAGACAAGTGAGGAGTAGGCGAGGCAGTCGAGGTGAGAGAATTTCATCATCACCATCTGCCCCAATTACGCTTGATTAACAAGCAAAAATCACACCCAACAGCTGTTACAACACAGTAATTTACGTGTTGATGCTCCTCCGGAGCCTGAAAAGAGCACTTAACAGCCTGCCGCTCTACCCCTTAAGGCGTATTGGGGCGAAGAACTGGGGTGAACGCCGAAGTAGGCGGATGGACTCACTGCATCGGGAGTGGCGATGACAGGTGTGATGACGTCTAGGGCGGGAATGGCGCTTTCGGCATCTGCTCTTCTCCCTGCTCCGACACCGCCTCTCCGACCGACACGGCCGTTTGTCACAACTGCTCGACCGACGTTTCGGCTTATCCTCCTCCACCGTGATTATCCTTCTGGTGCACTGCTTTTCCTTCACCAGCATATTCGGCTTTGTGCAGTCTATGGATGGAATTGGAAGGTGAATTATTGGGTCCTGCTGAGCCCTGTGTTTAAGTGAATGAGCAGCACCTCGCGTCCTATTGGTCACTTCTGCCGTCAACAACTTAGACAAGGATGGTGGGGGAAAGTGCACAGGGATGGTGTGTACCACTAAGGAAATGTGCGTCTTTCACCAGCACAGTAAATAAGTCGAGATAGTGTTGTGTTAGTGTGTGTGTTCATCTTCCACAAGCAGACGGGCGAAGGAAATTCGAGCAGACTTACACTCGGCGACTGTACGGCAAATATCTACACACAGGGACAAAAGACACTTTAGATATTTTGTCAGCTTGTCTTCGACGCTCCCTCCACTCTGCCTCGGCGTCGAGGTCGTCGTCGGGGTCAAAGATTGTTTGCGAGTCGGGGTCCCTTCAGGAGGCCCCCCAGACACCATGAGGCCGCCGCCTCGACTCGTCTCTCGCCCACGATTTACCAGACCTGAATTGTCCGCTCTATGGCAATCGCATGACCCATTGATCTGAACTTCTGGAGTCTACATTTCAACCCCCCCGATGACTGACGTTCCAGGTTTCCGGGGAAAGTGTCACTTGTCGGGACTTAAAAAGGGTTCAAGTGTCCTTCTTAGAGAAGATTGAAATGAAACAACTGAGAGAAGGTTACTCGGGGGGTCCTGACGACCACTTTTGTCCCAAATGAACAGGGATTTAGACAGTGATGTTAAGAGGATGAGACATAGGCGAGAAGTAGTTCGAAGGGAGCGTGATTTAAAGCACTCAGACGGTTATGCCACAGGGACTGGGACGCTGTGGACATATTAACCTCCTCGAATATGTCGTTATTGCCCGCCTAGGTGGTCTCGTTTGGCGGTTCCTCTGACGGGGAGACTCGCCACTCTGAGGCGCTGGCGTCTTGGAGGTCGTTGACCGGCTGTCGGCGATCGGTTCGGTCTGGCGGGGCAGAGTGGGAGGCGGTGGACGGGGAAGAAGGGGGAGCTTAAGGAGTAGGCGACTTGCCATAATTGTGAGACGACGGCATGTTCTTTCACCCACCACGCCTGGCGCACTGGCTACCGGCCTCGTGGAGCCCGTGCCTTATACCCGCTAATTGGAGAAGAGTAGGTCGGCGCGGCGGCTAGTGAATGCTCCTGCTAATTGCCACGGTGGAGGATAATTAGTGGAACTGGCTCCTCCACTGACGAACGTCTCACATCACTCGAAGGCTACAGCCAATGAATGCCTCCTCGCTCAGCCGTATCTCCTCGAAGGAGATTTTGAATCTCCGTGTGGAAGCCCGCGGAGGCTCAGGGGACACGTCCACCAATCGGATACGGGAGCAGTATCTGACTCCCGGATTTACAGAAACACAAACTTTTTATTTATTGCGAAAATGAGGAACAGTTTGTTCGGCTCCAGTTTCCTCGTTGATCATCTGCTGTCGCTACTTCTCTGCCTCTCCGCCTGGCCCTTCCAACTCTGTCAAGTTGCGCGACAACCCAGGAGATGTTTATGTCTTCAACCGTCCGAGCACGAGGGGAGGCGAGTAAATAGCCCTTTGGAGAAAAGTAAATTGTCGAACTCATCCTCTCGGTTGGTTAGCTTGTTTCGTGCTCAGAGTCTTAAAACCCACAAAATCAAAAGACTCCCGCCTCTGACGACGGACGAAGGATACGCCGAAGGAGTAAAAGTAGGTAGTGGGTGAATGATGCACCTTCAATCAACATTGGGCCACTGAAAACACTTCGGGCTTCCGAGATGGTAAACAGCTATGCTCTCTCTCTTCCCGTCCTTGGATGTGAGAAATTGCGCCACTCCGCGCGTCAAATTCGCGACTGTCAGAGCTGCTGGCCGCCTAAAAACATGCCTGGCACAGCCAGGCCAACACGCCTCTGCCGGCAGGTAGTGTGGAAACTCGGGCTTCCCTGGGAACGTCACAGACGATTGATTCAACGAATCAACATCCAGGCGTGCAAGTCGTAGCCGCGACCACTCAGTGGCTACTCGACTTCGTCTCTTGTGGTCCAAGTCAGGGGTGTTCCACCAGATGTCTTTAACATCCTTTCAGCCACCGGCAGATGATGGGAATGGCCGGCTTCCACTAATATTCTCCCCTACCTTTTTATTTCTACTTTTCCACATGGGGACACTCGCGTGGAGGTCAGCGCTCAATCCACCAATGAGGATACTCCAGTCGCAACCGAAGACCTTGAGACCTTCACAGGCACCGCATTGGCCATTCCACTGTCTCGACCAACTCATCCATTCGAGTGTGTTACCCCACCATCTCATACTTGTCTTCCGAATGTTTCGACTCTCTTCAGAACTAAGTAATCTAATTGCACCGGAATTGCTGTGTGAACTCCTGCGTCTAGCCAGGGCGGCCCCGACCTTGTTGCGGTAATTCCACTTTATGAACTCCCTCTCCACCAAACGAATTACGGCCCATCCTCTTTGTAAGACGAGGTGTCGAGCAAACCTTTTACCACAACACGGAGGCTGTGTAGCAGGGGATAATTTAAGGCAACATGTAAATGGAAGGCGGGAAGCAGGGAACGAAGTCACGGAGTCAAGGGAGCTTGTCGAGTTCACGCAAAAATGCGGTCTTCTAGGCCACACTATTAGGGTCTCAGTCGCCTTGAATCTAAAAGACAATCAAGTGAAGGGGCGTGGAGGGTTATTTGAAACTCGAGCATTCCGCCTCTCTCCCCGGGTGTCCCCATTAGAAGTGCAAATTAGCGCGGTAATTTTGCGGATTTGTAAAGTCGGTTAGCCAAGCGCAGGCACCAAGGCGAGGACGTACCTGAACTCTAACTTCTGCACAAATCAGGGTAGCAGAAATGTTAGGCGTCTGACGTTCACTACCACACCCACTCCACCTGACGAGATTACGGCGGTGGTGGAGTCTTCCACCGACGTTACTTAACCATTCCCCTCATGACAGAGGAGAGGAGAGGGAAAGGTGGGTTCTTCTACGGCCTCTTTTCCCCAAGATGTTAGTGACTGTTGAGAGAAGACTTTCACAAATTGCCGCAGACGGCGTTAAGGACGTCTACACTACGCCAAACTAACGTAGCCGATCCACTTTCCATGCAACCGAGTGGCCGAACTTGGAGGATCTGAGTAGAAAGTGTCTAACGACTCAGTGACAGTCTCATGAAAGGTAGGAGGACGCCTCAATGAAGCGATAGCAGTGGAAGTGTCGGGCTGAAGCAGACAGTAGGGCAGGTCCTAACTCAGGGAGGTGTAACATCTGGCAGATGAAAACTTTAAGGAAAAAATCGGCTCTAATTGTTTGCTCCGTGGACAAAGAAGAAGGCGCGGCGGAAGCAAACTAGAGGTGTGAAGACACTTGCCTGCGTTGTCAGACACACCTCGGACAGGCACTCTCAACGCAAGTGACACGTGTGCGGTTGGCACATGGAAGTTAATGTAATGCGAAAGTGGAGAAGAGAATGGAGGAGACGCGATAGCGGGTGGACAGGGTAAGGAGAGGCGGTAAGAGCACAAAAAACGTTACTTGGTCTTGATTTTGCGCCATCGTTGGACCAACCTGTAAACGGAGGACTGTCAGATCCACACGTCGGCGACAGTGGCACTTAAAGTTGATGTGGACTTACCGATCTGCACCGGCCTACTCGACATTCCGTTCGCTGGCACAAGAGAAACACAGTTTTAAAGTGGGAAGTGGGACTGTATTTACGGAGGAGACGAGGAATATGCGAGCGAAATGGGTCGACTGAGTCTCCGTAGAGCGTGAATGGTGGGACTGGGGGGCAGGTGAGGCTCTCGCAGGCCTTTCGTCGCTTCATCCACTAAACTGCCTTGCCTCTCCTGCCGGTACCGGCACCCCGCCTCTCCTCTCTCCGATCCGAGGCTATTACAAAATTAACTGACGCCACTTTTCTACATCCTCCATCATTACAAGTGTGCGGAAGTTTTAAACCCGCGAGGTGGTAAGAAGAAAAATACAACTTGTCAAAATGGGTGTCGATGTCGCCGGCCCGCATATCCCCACTCGTACTAACCGACAAAACGTTTGCACACACTTTCTACACATTACTTCACCCCGGCCGCACTGCCTTGGAATAGTCAAGGCGGGAAAGGAACGGATTGGGCTGGGGCGAGGCGAGACGGGAGGGAAAAGAGTCAGATCGTCTCTTACCAAGACTGTCAGACGAGCAGAATTACCTGAATCTGTTCCTGGCGACGCGTTTCTTCCGCCTATCGGGGAGCAGTAGAAAATTTGGCATGTGTCAGTATTAAAAGTGATAAAAGTACTCTGCTATATGTTATTTTCTACCACGACAAGCCTCCCGCACACAACATATTGCCGATGTGCACTGAAACAAGCAAAGTACACACGCAAACACACACATAGAACAGACACACGTCGAAGAGCGAGCGCACTTAGCGAAGGCGGAGGGTGAAGCGACGAGGAGAAGAGTCAGAGAACTCACATTTTCTGCACACGATATTATACCTGTCGTCTGTGGAATCGGTGGGAAGAGGGAAGTAAATTGTGCACTCTTGTCAGCTCTCAATGAATGGGACGGTAGGATGAAACACTTACCGAGATGTTCAGTGTGTTGGTGTATGTAGTCGGTTGATCGCACCGAGGGCGAGTAACCTTCTTCATCTGGGTGGATAGAAGATCATAGGAATTAAGGAAAGACACTCGAGAAGACGATGTGTACTGAGCCACGTAATGATTCCCATGGCAAAAAGTCGGCATCTTACAATGAACTGAAAAACTCGTGGACTCCTTAAGCCTGGTGGAGAGTCGTTGAAGACTCTTTGCATACCACCTAGCGGCATTCGGGCGCAGTCACAATCCCCGCCACACTACGGAACTCCAACTGCCTCAAACCAAACTCGACTCGTGTCAAAGTTAATCTGATGTGTACGGGACAAGCATGGGAGGTGGAGAAAAATGCCTGGTCTCAGAGGTCAGAAGGTGGAAATTGTCATTGGTTAGGTATTAGGATCTTCGCACTGCTGCCGGTAACAAATAATCCAGACGCTATGCGGACAGGGCGCCGTCACAATCCCCTCCCCCCTCCCCCAGTTGAATGCTCAAAGGGTTAAGGAGTTTGTTTCGGTTATGGCAGACAAAGAGGGTATTTTGGGAGAGGTTAGACAGACCATCGTGTTAGGGACACGGGGAAGCGAGGGGGTGGGGCGTTCGCCGCCCTCACGACAACCAACTTACTGTTCTTGTCTTTCGAGGGGGTCACGATTTCTATTTGGAGGGAAATGGGTTCGTTGCGGTTAACTAATTGCTATGATATACGACTCTCTGACTCACAATTTCCACCTTCATAGCGAATTCCATCCCTGGAGGTCTCCCAGTTGCTGTGCTTTCGGTTAAAGTGTTTCCGCCTCCCGTTGACGTGGCAAGAACGGCCTCGATGACGATCGCCTCGACCTAAAAGAAGTGTTTGGTGAATGGAGCTGTTTACTTTCAGGAAAATCGTCATCCCGCCCTGGGGTCCCCAAAGTTGGCCTCATCCCCGCTAAATCGCTTCATCGACGGTCGGTTGGAATGGTGGCCGCATCGATGCCGGGAAGCCACCTGACGATGCGTGGCGTACGAGACACCATGTCATCTCGGATTTTCACTGGCTGAAGGCGAATCCATTCCTGTTTCCCTTTCTCACGATTGTCACTTCCCACGAAGGCGTTTTACGACCATGTGGGCAGGCCGTCACATCATGTTTCCTAACGCCAGCTGATACACACGGACAGGAGGGGTGAAATGTTTTGCGTACCGTGTGACTTGGTGTGTTTCCGTGTGGGCTTCCTTCTTGCACTCGATGAGGAGGTAGAACTCGATGATGACGAGGATGATGAGGAGGAGGAAGGGGAGCAAGACCGAGACGATGATGATGACGACGACGAGGAGGAGGAAGAAGATGATGATGATAATGACGAGGAGGAGGAGGTGGAGGCGTCTATAAAACCCAATTGTTCGGGATTAAAATCGTTAAGACGACATCCCCCGTAGCATTTTGAAATTAACATCGTCATTCACCTCAGCAACTCTACATGTCCAAAATCTTCATTTTTTCCGCTCTCTAACCGCTGTTACCAAGGGAAAGCGTACAATAGGACCATCTGTGCGGCGTCAGTGCTACTTATTTATTAAAGTAGCATCCGACCAAAATGCAAAAAATGTCTACAAGATGCGTCACTGAACCGAGAAATATGTCGATTTTAGCTTACCTCTGTGGTGCTTATGGTGTTTCTTCTTCTTCATCTTCTTTGTCGTCTTCTTGCCTCCGGTCCGGCTTGACTCTGAAACGGACGCATGCACCGTCATCACTTTGTCATGGCAAAATAATCTTTAAAAGGCTTCAACTTACCTGACGCCTTCTTCGAGGACGACGTGGCTGACGTCAATAGAGAACACGAAATTAGGAGTACCATTGTGTGGGTCGCGGGGGCGAGGCATCATTTTTCCACACAAGATAGGATAATGTGGCACTTTTAAGTCTCTCATACGAGATAATTTTTTTCTCTTATTTCCCGCACCCATTGCTTAGAGTGGTTGAGAAACATGGTGAAAGTGTTCATACTCAGTGCTTTCCCCAGCCCACGTTGGGACCGTAATGGACCACATTTTTGGTGAATGCAAGATCCCAGACCGAGGGAGCTCCAAACAGGTGTTGCGCCGCCTGATACAACTTTAAAAATGCCTCCAAACAGCCTGCTGAAGAGACTTCTTTTCCTCCATGGTGACACAGGCTGGAAGACTACTTACTCGTCCACTCAGAGCAAAGCTAAGGGAAAATGAACAACCTTTTTTAGTGTTGGTTGGTCGCGGTAGCTGTCGCGGTGGCTGGCCATAATAGACGGGTTCACCTGGAGGGAAGGAAGAACTTGTAAAATTACCAAAAGTATCGGACCGAAGCGGAGTAGAGTGGAGTCCCTTACCGTTTATATTTCTCTCTGCGTGACGTAGCTCCTTCTTACCTGCAAGACAAAAAAGAGTGGTTTACTGCTACGCCCATATTCCCACAGAGAGAGGGTGCCACTCATCACCATGGGCTGACGACATTTCAACATCTTAGCTGAGGGATGAGGACGCCGTGAGGCGAAGTGTTCACACCATTTAAGGGAAAATTAACCCCTCGGAGGGAGGAGGAGGCACTTACGATAGTCCTCCAAGCGCCCCGACTGGAAGTAGGGATTGCTGGCGAGCATTCGGTCGATGCTGTAGTTTGACGAGGTAATTCTCGGTGGCGTCAGGTGACCACGTGGCACCGAGTAGCCCCAACGCCTCGGTGAGGGTTCGGCCGATCTCAGCGAGGAGTCGGTAGAGAGCGAGGAACTGGAGGATCGTGATGAACTCCCCGAGTCCAGAGAGGCCTTCCGTTTAGTTGGATCCTGATAGTGCCGCGGATATGCCGGAACCGGTCGGGAGTAGTGAGTTTTACCACTTTTGGTGCTTGGCTCCGCACGGGTCACTGGATGACCTGATGACGAGAAGAAATACGTCCCCGTGTGAACCTGCCTCTGGACACATTTACTCAGCGGTAAGAGGACACTCGCCTACCGTGTTTGTCCCGTCTCACCATGAGTACTGAAAAAGTAAATAGGAGGAGTTTACGCCGTCCTGACCGGCACCAGCCAACAGCGCATGAGGCGTGGATTAGTCGAGACTTGATGGCTCACTCGAATTACATTTAGGGTTAGCGTAAAACCAAAGGGATAGGCGATTTATTCAATTAGCGAAAGCGGTTCTCATTCACACGAGAAAGTGGCTGACGCACTTGATCTGTCAATGTCGATTTCTAAAAAGGGAAGCAGCCCTGAGTGCAGGCCTATTTGTCAACTGTCTTTGGCCTCCCCCCGTCCAGTCCCACCAGCCAGCACTTGGCCGGCTGGCGCCGAGAGGCTTCAGGGCCTCGTGGTGTCGAGCATTCAGCCCCAACTCGATCACACGTCACCCAGGCGCCATGACTCCGCTTTACGCTCTCGAGGATGGCGTCACTCAGGTGTGACGCCATGGCGAGGGCATCTGCCTGCCAACAATGACGACGTTTCCAGCAAGGGCGTAGACGAGGCTGAAGCGCCGTGAGTCATCGGCGTCTTGTCAACATCGAGGATGTTTTTCACTAGTCGCTCAGTGTGAAGAAGGAAGAGAAATAAGGGGAAAATGAATTGGGAGTGAGAAATTACCGTCAGCATTGATGTAGAGGGGCCGTCTCGGGACCAGGCCGCTGAAGTTACCTAAAACCACCAAAACATTGTTGGGGTGACGTCTCAAAATATGTCTCGAGATAATTTTTCCATCTTCGCAATTTCCTTCCTTAATTGTTCAATCTCTTTTGGTCATTCCCGTGAAAGGTTTTGCCTGACCTGCGTGAGTCTGTTAAGCAGACTGGAAGGTGGTCAGTAAAGAGAGTCTCCATGTGTTCTCGTAGTTCAAGAGAAGAATTTTTTGGACATACCACCTGTGGTATATAATCACTAAGGCAATAAGAGAGCGTGTGTATCGCAGAGTTAAACAACAGTCTCATGGGGTAAGAAGACTCAGAGGAGGTGGGAGATTCTCATGAGAGTCCTTTCACCTGCGCATACAACGTCTCAATTACGCGGAGAGGGGGGAGGCGATTAACCCTCCACCCTCCTCCACCACCCCGTGAAGATGTTGTTTCAAGGGATGCGGGGTGTAGGAGAACTCACCTACTCCACCGGATGCCATGTTGTCTGCGCCGCGAGGAAAGCACAAGTGACGCTTCGTGAGTCGGAGTTGAGTACTTCACCCCGGCAAACCTCTTCAATGTGTAGGTTCGTGTGAGCGGGTGTGTGTGTGTGCGTGTGTTTGTGACTGTGTCAGTGGCAGTGTGTGTGTGCGGCTCGAAAGACACCACACTTCGCTCCCCCACGCCAATTAACGATTGTGCCCCGCTGCCACAGACACGTCACATTCTCGTGTTCCTGACGTGTGGCAGGCGCATGGTAGTTTGGCTAAGCACACACGCTACTAACTGCAGGCGCGGGTTTGTCCTCGTGTGCTGTCAGTGGCGCAGTGTCAACTGGTAGACGCGGCCACGCTCAACAACTTGCTTCGCTTCCTCCTGACACTCTCTCAACTCCCAGTTTGGGTAGAATGCACGTCGTTTTCGGCAAATGCCAACATGTCTCCTCCGCAATGTGTTGTCTACAGTTCTTCGCACTGTCCTAACGCGAATGAATGTCTACGACCCGGTGACGATACAGACTGATGGCAAATGACAGCCTAAATCGGCGAGACCCCGGTGAAAGAAGACCACCGAGTGGTCGTGACAGCCCCCAGGCAGCAAGCACAGTATTTTTCGGTAGCTTTAGGTGATATATATAGGTTTCACTCTCAGTTATTTTACTTGTATGCATTGCCAGTAGTCATACAAATGAGGCGAGGGGAGTTTATTCTATCCCACATAAGTCAGTCCCTTTTCCTAGTACTATACACTTTAATTGCATTCCTAAATTAGTTTTTAACTACTAAATTGTTGCTTAGTCCCCAGACTCGAACGGAAACCCGCCGTCCCACTTCTCGAGGGGCTAACGTGTATACGAGTGACAATGCTGTTGCAACGTTCGCCAACCAAGACAAATGGGGGAAATTTTCCCCGATTGTGACATGGAATAACTAAAAGTAGATGCAAGTTTGTCCAAGTGCGACACTAATTGCGTTACAAAGAATTCTGGATTCGGGTTGGACGATTTTGTTTAAAATCCCATTTAATTGGTCCTCAGCCCATTTCTTCGTGTTGTGTACTTGGACCACGCATGTTGCCGTACTGACTACTTAAAAGCGTACAGTAGCATCATTTAAGGCAAATGTACGCGAAAATTATGAAAAATTCGCGTAACCCACACATGCATGCTTGCTCGAAACATAACACATGTTGTATTAATTTCATTAACAAACGCCAACACATTGGGAGAGATAAGGAAACATTTGTGGGCGGTATGGTTAGGAGGATGTCTTAAGTCGAAAGAAGCGGTGACTCCAGTGGCATGACGGTTCCTCAGGCTTCACAAACGACAAGCACCTGTAACAGGAAAGACGAGGTACTTCTCAGTCTAGCAGCACTAAACACCGACTGTGCTAGAGTGCCCGAGATGTATACAATCACGCCGCGCTCTAAGTGTCAATGGGGCGTGGGCTGAGGAGGGCAGAGGGGAATTCGGTTCTACTACACATCCACTTGCCCGTCTATCAACTATGGATGTGCAGCGACCGTGTATGTGGCAACATAGAGGTGCGCAGGGACGAAGTGGTGTTAGCGACCCACCTTATCGCCTCTTGCTGCATGATCGTTTCCTGCGCGAATCTACAATGGGAAGGGGACACAATCACACACATTCAGTGTCGCCATTTCCAGACGCAATTTAACCCTGTTAGCCAAAAGTGTTTTCTACCTTTACGTTTGGTATCGTGGCAGTCCTCAACCTTCACCTTTTTATCTGCAAATGCAAATAAGAGAGGGAAGCCATAGTCTGTCGACCCTAGCCCCGCACTTGGGAGGTGCGTCTCGGTGTTATGGAGATAAATCAAAGAAACATTTGTTGTGTGATATGCTAAAGTAGGTCATATGCGTATATTATGAAGCTGCGAAGTTAGAGTAAGAAATATGCTATTCCCCTGAAGTCTCTGGAGCGGGACATGGCGTCACGGAAAGCATTCAATGTTAACTTCGTCTGTTTCTCCAGCCGAGTCGACTGCTACAGGGAAGACCGCAGCCGATTTCGTCACTGCGTGGAGTTATAACAGATGGCAAAGAGACTTTGGATGTCATGTCCAGCAACCTCAGGTCCTATCCAAACTTCCCTTTTCCATACCAAAAAAAATCGCCGTGGATCGAGCTAATCGTAGTTTTTGATCGCATTGATGCAAATCTCTGTTGGAAATGGGCAGCCAGAAGCTCAAATGAGGTGGGAAAAGCGTTATAATTGACATTGTCAGTGTCAAGACACAAATGTATTCTGTGTGTCGTTAACTCACCTTTGTCAGCTAAAGGAAGAAGATGAACAGAATGCTTAGGGCAGTTCTCGCGATTTGGTTCAGTGGCGAACATTAAACTCTGGCCTCTAAGTGGCCTACTGTGTAAACAACAGGTGAAGATTTCAGGTAATGAAGTATTTAACCTCCTCCACTTACAACACTTTCGGTCTCTCGATTTGTCGCGTTTACAACAGGTGCAGAGGTTAGCCGCAGATGACGAAGACGAGGACGACGAGGTGGAAAGTGAAAGTGCACGAGCAGGAGCACGAGCAGCTGGACGTTGATGAACTCGAGGAGGAGGAGGAGGATGATGAAGAGGAGGATGACGACTTACAGGAACACGTGCAACTTGAACTAGACTTGGATGTGGAAGAGGGACAACTGGTGGACTTCCTGTGACAATCGCATTTGCAGCAGCATCGGCAACAGGAACCGCAGTCGTCTGTAATTGAAATTGTTCAGGGTTAAAAGTTAGCTCTTCTGGCGTCTTTACCACATCGATCACCCGCCCTCCTACGACCAAGCGGTAAGCCAACACTCACCCTTCTTCGTGGGCTCCTTCTTCTTCTTCCTCATGTACTTCTTCAGAGCGAGACCTAAGTCAAGAGAGCCGAGTCCCAGTAACTTTTGTCTGAGGGCGTTACGCAGTCAGGACAAGTAAAGAAGTATTAAGCAGTGGTGACTTGCATGAGAAGTCGTTGAAAGGATCGTCTAGAACTGGAAAAGTGAAAGAAAACGGAGGTAACATTGTAAAATAAGGCATGGTACAACGTTGAGGGGTGAACTTAGTTACGCACTGTCTTGATATCGTCTGAGTGACAAATTCGGAATGAGTTGGGCTGCCGCGTAGCCTAAAATACGGAAAAAAATCCGTCTTAAAATTGTAGAGTCTACAAGGCAATTGTGGTTAGAGAAGACGCGAGTGTGCCAGTTAATGCAAGCCGGTAGCGGTTAGGAGCGAGATGCTACCTTTCACTGGAGGGGATTCCAAGGAGAAAGGGTAGAAGAGGCAGATGAAAGACGTCGTTTTACTGTATGCCTGGGACTGACAGAGGCAAAGACCCTACTCGGCGGGGAGGAGACGGCAGAACAGCCCGACTCCCTGCCCGCCGCAAACCCACTCCGCCCGCCGACTCGGCATTGGCCCGCGAAGTGGGTTGCCCCCCCCCTGCCCAACCCCGGGGGAGCCCAAAAGAAGTGGCCTAATACTCGAGAAAAGGGAAACAATCTCACTCACCATAGGGATCTGAAAGGTAATTGAAAGAAGGGGATGTCAGGAGGTTTTGCAGTTGCGCCATTGTAAGAAAGTGAACCGGTGAAGTGGTCCAAGACCCAAATTTCCCGGGAACCTAGACGCATGGCACGCACGCATTCTTCGGCTGTAATGAATAGTCGGTGAAACGGCCAACTCAAGCCTTGTCTCTAGCTGCCATTCACCGTCTCCGAGGAGATATGACGTGAGGTTGAGACTCTACATCGCTTTCCAACCACATTGGTCACACCGCTTTGTGTTCACTCGACCTCGTGACAGTGCAAACCATGCCTCAAGTAGACTACACGATGTCGTCCTGTCAACAATACAACGCCCATCAGAGACATAATTATGACTGTTGGGTGTAGGAGAGAGGCGAAAAGCCGAAAGTGGCGCTGGTGGTCGTCGGAGGACAAGTAAATACCCACCTAAGGACATCCCGTTTATGAGTGTCGTTGCGGCGACAGTCGTGCGGAGTCGGTGGTCGCGAAGAGGGAGGGTTAAACTTACCGTAAGACATCGTGACTAGCAGGGTGTGGTGAAAATGAGGCGAAGTGCTCCGCGATGTATCTTTTTGCCTGCCAGCAACGCAGCCAGTCGCACCAGCACAGCGAATCGGCGTAGAGGGGCAGCTCGGCGCACTCACTGATTTACAGTAATCAAATCAGGCACCGCTGGTATCGTTAAGGCGGCGCTTCACCCACTGCTAACCGTTCTCATCATCTCGCGTAATCAATTGAAATATGTGGTCGACACCGTCGATGTGACACCCCGTACAATCCGGCAATAAGGGAATATTGACACGACTGCAACAGGTCGCCTGAGTGATGCCTTTCGCCTTAATGGGGTTCCAGTCGGCTTAATAAAGAAAAACTAAGTCATCCCGCTGTCTCCTGGTTTTCCTGACCATCAGGGGGAGTAGTTTAAAATTAAAGAATAAAAGTTATTCGGTCTGCAACAGGCGACGCGGTAGGTTGTTGGCCAAGTCCATGTGGGCAGAGAAAAAACCAAAAACTTTCCAGCGCTAATCCACGACCACTTGACTCCGTGCTCCATCGATAACAGAACTCGTCCATATCTGTGGGCGTTCGACGAGGCCGCAGAATACCACCACCGCCGACACGTGTGGAATGAGTCCTAAGGCCGTAAACTGCAGCAAAGCCGACAATGTCATCGAGGCGTCACCAACGCTAATACACAGCCTAACAACTAAAATGCGACATGCTACTTCGCTGTTTGGCATGGCTGGAGAGCCCCCATTAACACTCTTAGAGATTAGCTGAAACCAATCCGCTGTACCGAGGGAAAGGTTAACGGGCTTGCCCGGCGAGAAGAATTATTTCGTTAACGTGTCGCCCATCCAAAGTGGGTACGGTGGTAAGTGACTTGAAGTAATCAGCTTAGAAGCCTTTTCCAGCGGCAAAGCATACTCCATTCCGCTCCTCTCCACACACGGTGCCTACTACCAAATAGGATTGTCTCTTACGCCACCCTTGTTGAATCTCTTCTCGATGACGGGCCGACAAACGTCCCGATGGCGGTAACAATTATGCCATGGCATAGGAAAATGGAGCCAAATCAAAAATTCTACAGCTTATCGCCATCATTCTCATGGCTTTCGCGCACAAAATTAAATTTGCACGAACTAATT
Source organism: Dipylidium caninum (assembly GCA_017562135.1). Taxonomy (NCBI): domain Eukaryota; kingdom Metazoa; phylum Platyhelminthes; class Cestoda; order Cyclophyllidea; family Dipylidiidae; genus Dipylidium; species Dipylidium caninum. The sequence goes on along the minus strand of QEYB01000921.1, from coordinate 1,026,836 downwards.
TCACACAAAGCATACTTGAGTGACGCCTTAATTGCCCCACAATCATTAGACCTGAGAATTCAATTTTATTGGCAGCTCTAAAGCTCCCGACTTTTTTCATACCACGCTTCCACCGAGAGGGATACCCGAGGTGCCGCAGAAAATATACCACCTCTACGTAGTTGAATATAATGGATCCAGTTTACTTTGAAATAACTGTCTGCGGTGCCGCGAAGCCGCGAGGCATCATAAATGCAGCAAAACAAGTGCATTTGGTCATAAAGGAATGGTGAAAGTTAGAAATACGGACAACAAACTGATGTATTTGATTTAAAGTATAACGTGTTACAAAATTTTGGCTCTACCAAGAGGGGTCTCTTTATTTCTCACCAATAAACATTATTCTCACGAAAAATTACATGCTTTATTTGTAATAATAATCTAATTTGATTTTAATATCAAATGACTGCGCACTGGCGAAACAGAAAAGGTTAATTTACTTGGTACATATATTTCTTTATACCGATTCCACTTTAATACCGAATATTCGAGCAACTTGCCTCTTTTTTTCACGAGACCTAAATGAAATTACAGACGAAAATCAAAAGTTAATAAGGTTGCCCCTTGATTTTTCCGATTGGTTACTTTGTAGATGCCCGATTTGGGTGCAAAATTCTTGGTACCTCTCGTATTTTAATGCGCGGATTTTTAACTCTTCACTGTAGTGTAGTCTGGCTCCGAAGCCCTCCAAATCCCTTCAAGAGCTCGGAATACTCCACTCGCTCAGGTCTCCACCCTTTTCTCTCGCTCACTTTGCTCAACTCGGCTCACGTGGATTATTTTTTGTTGTTATTTGAATGTATCCATGATCATTCTCTCCCCAAAGTCAGCCAACATCCAGTCTAAGGTCACAACTTTTGGATTTGTAATGAGAGCCTTCAGACTTTGCCCATCACCTTAACGTTAACCATAAATCTCATCAGCAAAATATTAAAGAGTTAATTGAATATCGCCGCCACCGATTGTGGGGTCCTGTTAATTCGGTAAAAATAGAGTTTACCAAACTTCAGCTGGCCCGCTATCCGGCCACGCACCGTGAAACCAAATGCCCCCAAACCCTAACACCGTCAGCAAATTTAGACGCGGGGCTACCGGAGAGTGCGTTAAGCTCTCATCCTTGGCGCAGAAGACATCTTTTGGGCGATCGTGGTATCTGTCAGAAAATTCGACTCTTCCCGCCCCTGCCTTACTACCACGTCACTGTGAAGTGGTTCGTGCTACTTTCAATCAACGTTGACGTGTTTTATGGCCAGAAGACTCATACTCACACACGCTCACAGACAAACACATGCGACTTAAGCTGTCTACTTGAGTCAGCCTAATCGTGAAAAATTTTTCCCGCTGTACCGCATTACTCCCCGATTAGGGTGGTGAGCGGAGGATGCGAAACCCCCCGCACACACCCCCCCCCGTTTATTTATGGCTACTTCCTCCCTTTTCTCTATTTCCAGCTTGCATCAAAGACCCTTCCGAGGTCCCCGCGTCACACAACCCTGTCGGCGGGAGGGCACCAGGCCTTGTGCATAAAGTTTTGTCATTTATGCCCCTTTTTGTCCCCTTCCGGATATTCTTCATCCCAACACCTAAATCCCCGCCCGGCCGTCTTGCACACGTCTCGTGACGTATTGTTCTTTTGCGCAGACTAAATATGAAGTGGACGTGGAGCTCGATGCGTGCCCATCGCCTGGAATATTGGAGATTTTGCCTTCCTGGGACCGGTGGCTGGCAGATGCACTAATGAAATTTTATGCACTGACATCTCATTACCGCCTGATGTCACCCGGTGACAAGTGAGGGTGTGTTTGCGCCAGAGTAGAATGAGTGATCCGGTCATTTGGGTGAAGCTTTCAATTGCCATTTCACAGCCTATGAGAGTGGAAAGTCGGGCCCGTGGAACTACTTTGCGAGGCCATCTCGATTACCAACAGGAAAGCCTGAATTAGGTCGGCGGCGGGGGGGGGAATGGGGGTTTGAGGACCGAGGCTGGAGGAGCCGAAACATGACACCGCATAAAGCAGGCGACTGTGAGACCATCTTACAGTACGTATGTAGACCTCACGAGTGTAAAATGTAGTTTTCTTAAATAATTGTACACCTCCAGACTATTTCTCCGTTAAACGAGAAATAGGCTGCCCTTAAAAAAGTAAAATGCCTATCAAAATGATTAGCACCACGCGGTTAAGGTGGTCTTCTTGGGGATTACGTTACTATGACGCGAGAGGACGATTAATTAGTTGGGAGAGAACGGGACGCTTTCACTCTAGCATGCAGGGAAGCATTTGTGCTCCAACTAGCACTGTTCGATCAACGTGCGGAATCTTGTTTGGTGTTGACATCTTGAAAATCCCCTTGAAGTTGTCTGAGTAAAGACCTGTTAGAGGTGGACGACCTCCTTTCTACCAAATACTCAATCGCATCTCAAGTCGACAGTCATCGGCCTCGTCAGAGGGGACTTCATTTTTCTTGTCCCCGATAAGTCCGAGCCCGCACTACTGAAAACATTATTCAGTAGGTCGAAAAAAAATCAGACGCGATTTCTTGGAGGTAGCCGAAGATTTCAGTTACTACTGTTAGGACTAACTTTCTCGGGTTACTCTGAACTATTTTTCAGCTTGCCAGTTTGAAGGGTGGTGTTCAGTGCCGAAGTAATGGCCCGCGAGGGGCGCGAAACCAAACCAGGTGGAATTTTAGACTTGGGAGGAAACATCCCACTGAACGTGCACCATAGCACCGTTGTTGGCTGCTCTTCTCCGCCATCCTGACGGCCCGAGTGGCGCTAGTCGAGGAGACTCGCTTCGGCGCATAACTTACATTGCACGAACCGATCATCGTGACGTCTACACTCTGTTCTGGTCATTCCAGTCACGCCTGGCCAGCATTATCAAAGGTCTGCGAGATGATTCTGACGGAGCTTTGTAGTCCTTCTAACCTCTACTGTCCGCTTCTTCGTCCTCCCTCGGCAACTCTGTCGCGGTCATCAGGCGCCACGCTAAATCAGGACGGAGGCTGCGCAATGACTTTGGCCTCAGAGGAAACAGTCGGTTGGGCAAATGCCAAGACACCCCGTGTTTCGTCTTCGTCGCGCTTCTTTCTGCCAAGTAAACGCACTCACCCTTTCACACAGTCTGGCAATGCTTGGCACCGAAGTTTTACACAAAGTGGAATCAAAGTGAAGGCAAATTAGATTGTAACAAAAGCCAGCCTAATTCAATCGCCTTCCAGACGTAATCCAATTGACGCGTATCACAAGTTCGTCGAGGTTTTATGAACTACTCCACTTCGCGCCGCGGATCTCTTAACGAAGAGTCTCCACCAGTCCGCTCGGCTGCTTCCATTCCTCCAAAGGACTCCTAGTACTTTTTCTTCCCGGCTTGGGTATCATAGAGCATGTGGTCGCGGCGGACTGGACTTTTCTCTCCGATGTCTCCGCAGAACTCTTCAACATGGTTACATCGCTTTCACCGAATTATGCTCTGCTTATTTCCCATGCTAAATTCCGGGAGTTACTGCGAGACCGGAGGGTTCACCCTATGTTTAAACGAGCAATTACGTGTCGGTGGATCCCATTCTACGAGGCGGAGGGAGCCCGCATTCCCGCCAGGACCAGGGACAACTGTGCCGGCAACCCTCAGCGGTTAATAAACTAAACACTTTAAATGTCGTGGACCTTCCCCTCGCAGTACTTCTGTACCCCCACGGAGTCGATGAACTCGTCAGGTCCGGTCCTACCCTCGCCTCCACACTACAGCACCGCCAACCTCCCTCGGTATGATGCCACGACTTCAAGGTGAACGGTCGCGCGGTTGTTAACACACTTCGAAAGATTAAAAAGTGCGGAGCGCGGAAGAGAACATTTTTAATTTCCACCAAGAAACGCGTGATTCAAATACACTGAGGGGAGAGGAGGCAAGAGTGTGAAAGGAAGCTATTTTTAGACAGCTTAGTGGATTTAGTCAAACGAAATGGAGAAGGTGGTGAACATTTGCACTCGCGAATGGTGGACGAGACGAAGTGTTAAGCCTTAAACGACGACGTGGAGGAGTGGGAGAGGTCGGTCAGGCTGCCAGCGACTCCTGATCGCGGGTCCGGTCTTCAGGCTCTCTGTGAAGGCAGAAGGGGAAAAGGTGAGATTGACACCACCGAGCAGAGGCGCTGAGGCAGCAGAATGACCTACGTTGCCGGAGGTTCGCATGCCCATCGTACACGCTTTGGCCTGAAGAAGAGGAAGGACATTCAGGAGAGGTGAGAGTTTCCTCTCCTCTCACAGCGTGAGGGGAAAGCATTGAATGGCACCGAGGCAGTGGCAGTAATTAACGTTTTAACACCTACCTCGTTATGACCGGACACACGTTTTCCTGTTAAAAAAAAAGAAAAAAAGAAAACGAAGAGGAGGAGGAGACAAAGGAAAGGCACTCGGCGAGTGTGCTTGCGTGCGAGGAAAAGGGATACAAGGTGAAATCTGAAAAATTAGCCTAGCCAAGGCAGTCAGGCGAGGAGACGGTGCGTGAGGTCGGCAAATGGTTACCTGTGGCCAGCGGACCCTGCGGTTTGCTCCTCTGCGGACGGTCTGAAAGTAGAGACAAAGTGAGGTCTCACTCAGTCCGCGTCTTATCAGGTTAGATTCCGCCTGATTTCAATCCAGCAGGGCTTTTCAACGCTTTAGTGACCCTCTAACCTCGTCACAGGCATGGAACGAAGTGGAACATCCGACTAGTGGAGCTACAACGCCTTGACTATGGTGGGGGCGGTTTTGGTGGATTAATGCGGCCGTGCATGAAGAGGAGGGGGAGGGGGGAAGGGAACGATTAGGAAATGCTTACTTGGTCTATTCTGGTGCTTTGGCGGTTCATCATCTTCATACTGGTATTGTTCTACAATATACGCGAGGGGATGCACTTGATATCGTGTATAAACTGCAACAAATTTACCGAATGAAAAGTGGGCAGTGTTAAGAGGCGTGGTAAAGTCGGATCGACTGTCTCACCCTTTCGGTTCGGCGGTCGGCGTGCGGGACGACGCACACGCTCTACACGCTCGTCTAGAGAAGAGGAGGGACGGTGATTTACGCGATTGACGGTGCGAGGGCCCCAATCACTGCAATGACTTTAACTTAACACCACACTAGAGGGTGGAACTTACACGTTTCATCGGAATCCTCCGCCTCCTCTGAGTGTTCTGACTCTGAAATGAATAACGCATTGAAGTCAGCACTGACTCTGGCCTCAGGCCAACATTGCGCCGCGAGCGTTAGACAATTTACACCCACCAGATTGGGAAGGGTAGTCCTCGGGAATGGGCTTCCGTCCTAAAAAGCGTTAATTTTTGAGTGAATACGAGGCCATGTAAGGGCCATGGCACGGACATCTGCCCCATTCCTCGATTAAGCACTTACGTATTTTCACTTCCTCATCATTTTGCCTTGCTAGAAGGAAAATTAACTCTTTTTGTAACGAAATAGGGCGATTTCTCGTGGCTATAGTTAACGAAACATCCACTTACACGGGCGTGTTGTTGTCTTGCGTTCGACGACCTCTAGAACAGGGAAATGAAAGCAATGTCTTTCATTTACACACAAGGCAAAATGGTTTAGTGCGCAAGATGCACACGTCACTGATTAAGGAATTATTTCGGGGCGCAAGCAAGAAATGTCAAGATGTCATGGAGGATTATTCTTTTAGAGTTCCGTATTTGCAGAAGGCATTTTGTAGTTAAGGGGTTACACGGATTCAATCCACAATAAACCCACCTATGAAGCCTGTTGTAGAAAAATAGAACAAGAAAATAGACAACGTGTAAAGGAAAATCTGACAGGATCTACATTTCAACAAACAATTAAAATTTACTACTTAACTATATTGAGTAGGAATATTATAGACAAAAATATATGAAGGCCATTACTGATCCGATAGAGAATTGATAGCAAACAAGGAAATCGGACAGGAGCATAGAACAACTCACGTTGTTTGTTACGACTTTGCGGACCGTCTGTGTGTGCTAAAAATAAAGGTGGTTTCCAATATATCAGAAGGGTGACGATTTTTGCGAAGGTATTAGAAAGCGTTACATGAAATTTTTATCTGGTAGTAGCTAGGAATAAGGTGGATAAGCAGTGGATCGACTCAAAAGTGGTCAGTTAAAAGAAGTGTAATGCCATTAAGACAGTGAGTGATAAACGTGTCGCTGTTATAGCTTTCTGTAGATACCATCAGTGAAAGCCACTTTACTTGGCGATCAAGAGACCCTTGGCAGTAAACGTACGTGGCTTTTTAGGCGAGCTCTTCTTTCGCGGACCTATTCAAACAAAGGTTGGTATTTAGCGGGGCTTTAATCACAGCCTGCTGCGCTATGTAATATAGCGCAAATGGGTAATTGAAGCCAGGTAAAGGGCGCTCCAAACCCGTATGAGTGATTCATCTTAAACTCAATTACCCACCGAGCTTAATGAAGCTCTGAGCTGAAGCATCATTCTGATCACCCTTGAAAAGAATTCTGAGCGTATTTACGTGTTCCACGAGGAGTAACTAAGACCGTGGGCTCTTAAGTGTCATGTGATTCTTAAGTGTCATGTCCTCGTGAAGACCACTTTCAATTCTTTCTACTAGTCACCCAGTCGTCTCACCTGATCTTCGTTTCACTGGGGCTTTGGCAGAGAAATCGCCTGTACAGGGAAAAGGCGACTTTTTCACAGAAAAAATATTAACTATTTACTTCATGATCGTTCTTAAAAATCGTGACTTGGTGGTTTGATTAACAGTAGTCTGTGGCGACTGTGACCGTACTCCATCGCCACAACCCTCATTCGATCATATTTTGGCCAAAAGGACCTCGCTACCTACTGGCGGAGATGAGGATGGAGAAGGGAGAGCGACTCTCGGAGAATCTCATTCACACAGAGAAATCCATGCATGTGTGTGAAATGATGGATGGGCAAAAAGTGGAGGGAACCCTGTTGACAGGTTGAATTAACCCCTTTACTTCATCAACACTTACTGTTATAATCCTCTTCGTTGCTGTCCAAGTCGGAAGATCCTGAAATAACAGGGGATAAGCAATGATTGCTCTGTCAAAATGATATCCTGACTCGTGAAGAAGTGAGGCAAAGCGTCAGTGTACACCTCACCTCCTTGCCAGCGATTGTGTGAAGCCTCGCGACGGTTACTTTCCCGCGGAGGTCCTGACTCTGCAAGAAAAAAGGCGTCTTTTTGGCCCTTGGTATCGGTGAGTAATCAGATTGGCCTGTCACTGTCATTGGCAGCTCGAATGTGAGAATTCGGAAGATGCGCTCCCCTGGGAGCCTGCGAATGTGCCACATGCCGCGGAGCTCCAGTTAATCTTCACGTAAACTCTCCAATTAGTCTCAACATCTTGTTTAAGAATCTACTCGACCTACACCTCCGGCTTGGCGCCTCTCGGCTCAACCGTTAAGTCGTACTGGGAGGCTCAGCTGCCATTCAGCCTTGGCACTATTGGCAGGCCGCCTTCTCCCCTCTGCACAGCCTCCGGTGGTAAAATTTACCAGGGCGGTTTCCCCCACGGGAAAAAGACACTATTATGATGTTAACTTACTCTGCTTCCTCGGTCTGCCACTCGGAGGTCGGTCTAAAGGCGCAAAGCAGGAAGAGAGAGAGAGCGAGAGAAAAAAGAGGCATGTTACAGTATTTCCGCAGGGAGAATTGGTAAAGTGATGTACGTTTTAGTTAACGGCATTTCTGCAGATTATTCTCAAACTGTTGGTATGGAATTTATGGTTAGTTTACTCACAGTTTTCCTCAGAATCATAGATGTCATCTAAAAAGCGTACTTCATGGCGATATAAAAGGCGACACTCGTAACCACTGGTGTGGCTCTTCCCCCTCCTCCCCGACTTCTCGTCATCCCCGTTGGTGGATAACGCAAAATGAATAGAAAAATGCCCTTTGTAGAGGCAGACAACGAAGCCGAGTCATGCAATTTACCTGATAACTCGGCTTTCGGTGGTTTCATTGTGTGGCCCCGCGGTGTGCCGCCTAAAGAGACGCCATAGAAGGTGCTTCAGTTCAGTAAAGTGGCAATAAGATTAGGGTTCTGAGAGCATAGACAGCTGAAGAAGGTACCCTGCTTTTTGGGCCTCTCCGGTGGCTTGGATACGGCGCGTCTACGAGGAGGAGTGACTAAAAGAGGGCATGGAAGGAGACGCAATAAGTGCTTTGTGTTAATCCATGCCAAACCGCACTGTTGCATCTCACAAAAGGTGGTTTGAAACAATGAAAAGAGCAGTTAAACGGCAATGCTCGAAACGTACTTTCGTCCGCCGACTCACTCTCCTCATCTAAAGTGGACAAGAAAGGCATCATGGATTTCAATTCTCGACGATCTGTTGTCTAACCTCGCCTCTCCCCCAATTCTTTCCGCTGACAGTCAACGCTTTTCGTGGGGCAAGGCGGACGAGTCGCTGGTTAGACAGTACCAGAGGGAGGGGGAGGCGGGCTGTCAGACGAGTTCTGGGATCGCCATGGAGAGCGGATTTTAGTGGACGGATAAAAAGTTAGACAGCCCATTCTCAGTCTCGGTCGCGAGAGGAGACCGTTAAGACATTTTGAGACAAACCCGCGACTCGGTGTTACGGTTAGGGCAAAAAGGCCACTTTCTAGAGGGTGGTCAACTTGCCATTCCAACGGTGATCGCAGTAATCTTCACCTATAAAAAAGTGGGAGTGGAGAGCGAGTTAACACGCTTCGCCTCCCCTCGTCTGGTCTCATCCAGCGGAGACGTGGTGACTTACGTTGTGGCTGTCGCGGTCTCCGTGGGGAATAATCGTGGTAATCTGAAGTCAAGCACACATTCGCATAACATAGGCACTTGTCAAAATGGGGAGAAGTCCTCGCCGACGGTGATTGTCACGGGCTCAACTTACTCCCGTTGCACACTGGCAACTGGACGTGAATAGACAAAAGTACTTCAGTTTGACTCAAAGTCCCACCGGGAGATCGGTGTGTCTGGACTAAGGTGACAACCGCCGGCATGTCCGGGGCAAAAGGGCGAAGGGGTCGGAGGATGACAAGACGAGTGGGTGTGTTGTGACATGGGCAAAAAACTCGCCAAAACGTGTGAATCAGTCGTAAGAAAACCTCGTATTACCACAAAAAGGGTGTTCACACATACCACCCAGTAAAAATAAAAAAGTAATCAAATTGGTTAGACGAGAGGGCGATGAGTGGCTTACCATTTCGCTCCTCTCTGCTCCACCTCGAGGGTTTTGAGTGGCCGGCTATAGAAAGGCAAGTAAGAAAATATTTTTTTTTCCAATTTTCTCGGATTTCATGTGAGGACGTAGAGAAGCAACAGATAATCAACAGCCGAATGTTATGCGACTAGGTTAGAGAGTTTCGCCATATCTTCTTTGTGCAAGCTTTCTTCCAGACAGCTCTGTGGTTAGTGCTAAGACAGTATGCCGGTCAAAGAGTGGGCCTCAGCATCTGCTAAACTGCTTCCACTTTTTTTGTAGAACGATTAAGTCTACAGGGCCAGGAGTGGTGGGGCTTCAGAAGCTGACATGGTTAGAGGATTAGGCGTGTCACCGGCGCAGAGACATCAAACGGGGCTGAGGGAAGGGTGAAGCTTGCCTGGACTCATTCTACACCTCGAGCATAAGTAGGGTTTGGCTTGAAGGAACGCCATATCAGAGTGAATTTCTAATGAAGGGATGCAAAGTATGCTCTACTCTCGCCACCAGTAACACGTCAATGAGCTCACCTGAGTCCATTTTGCAGTCTTCACAGAGGTATGAACTTTCTAACGGAAACGAAGAATAACACCGTGTTAGGGCATTGCCCACACTCGACGAATGGGTGCGCATTAAGCATGAGGCACATAACAAATCTCCTGATAAGACTGCACCTACCCTGCTCACTCAACAGTTCCGAGGAGGCTTCGGAATTATTGAGCACCTTATCGAAGTATGTGTCACCTGAAGGTAAAATATAGAATCTTGGGGAAGAGACTAAACTCGTGAATCATAGTGTGGAATCCATCGGTAACGGAAATTGAGTCGGTACTTAAAGACATTTTACATTTCCTTTCATCGGGTTGGAAAAACTGTCGACTTAAGGATAGCTCGATCGTTGGGATGCAGGTCATCGTAGGCATGTTTAACGTGCTCAAGTGTGCAGAGGAAGAAGAGCATAACAAAAATGTGCATATGGATAAGGGAAAGCGACCGCGATTTTGAAGAATTTTTACTTACGGGCAGGTCGATTATGTTTTGGCGGAGGCTGGCGTCTTTGAATAAGTGTGTGGCTTCTTACGTGGTAAACTAAAAACGCAACGACGTGACCATGCGTGATAATTTGAATATTCGTGTGATTCATACAAATTGCTTCTGTCAAGGTTCGGTTGCACTCAACTAGTTTAGGTGTGAAATAAATATAGTGAACTTCGCTGCCCTTATTTAAGCGATAGATACTAATATACTAAGCCAAAAAGCATATGAATAAGGGAAACAGGAAGCAAATAAGGAAAAAACCTTACTCCCCGAATCGGTGTCAGAGCCTTGACCTAAAACAGGTTTGATGATAGAATAATAGGGGAAGTCAAGTACTATTTAAGATCTTAGACGTTTAAAATAGGCCAACCTCCTTGTGGACGACGCCTGGTTGAAGAAGACTTGGCATCTTTCTTTTCGCCTAGGAAACGGGATGATAGGGGCAGTTTCACTAGTCACCAGCGCGAAATACGGTCAAAAGGGAGATTGAACCGAATAATTCGTTATACCTACCTCCTTGTTGTTGATAACCTTGTGGACCCTCCTTCCTCCTTGGTGCTAAATGACAAAATGCTTATAAATCCCTTGTCTTAATTGTGCGTAGACTTCCCCGGGATGTATAGACCTGAACTAATCTTTACCATATATAAGTGGTCAACGAATCATATTCATCTGGACGATAGTAAGTGCGCCATACTGCGTACTATACAATCATCAATAGTTAATGGAATGGACTATATAAGCAACCTGTAGCAGATTCATGACATTGTTTCTGGGAAGTTGGTGCACACAAACTGAAAACCGATATGTAGACTTATATTCGAGGGGTAAAGATAACATGCATTGTCGACATATTCAATAGTAATTTGAGTTTAAGTACAACATTTTTACTTAAAATTCACGGGTGACCGCTGATGTGCACGATGTTGAGTCAAAATAAATGAGCCCCAAGGGCGCTGGCAGAGACCAAAACGCTGCCAAAATGCAAAAACTGGAAAGTGCAATGCAGCTAAACAAAATGAAGGGCAAGATTTACGGTTGGCGAATGAGGAGGAAAAAGAAATATCATATCTTAAAAGTGCTTCATATAAAAAAAAACTAAAAACTGTGCATATACTGTGAGAATTGGCATGAAATGGCGATCAGTCAGCACAAGTGAAACAAAATTCAAGGTGGATAGCATGACTTTGTGATATTTGATGAAGCACCATTGATGGCGAATAAGGTTATGCCACTTGAAAACTACACTTGTGATAATTTTGAGTAGAATGTTGTCTGATTAGCACACCAATGCAGACCAAACTCTCCTCCCCCCATAAATGGGTTAGGACAAATTTTGTCATGATTCTTCATTCGTATCAACATTTATAGGACCGCACTTCAGATGTGATTCAGTGAAACTCATGCAATAGGATCAACTTATACATGCATTAATAAAATACTTCACGCCTGGTAGTACTCCGTATTGACGTTAATGCGATTGAACGGAGTACAAAGTTTATAAGCAAACTATGAGTTGATCCTAGGCAGAGTAAGCTAAAATGAATAGCTTGTGTCAAGCAAAAGAGGCGCTACGGTGATAAAAAGAAGTGGGAAGATTAGAAACGAGATGAGAAGCAATAACTGCAAAAACAACAATTGACCACAAGTGTTAGTTATGACTGACGCATCCTTAAATGCGGTTAGGGTGGTGCAGAGAGAAAATCCTATTCTTAATAGAATTTTTTCGTATTTTCACGGAAATCTTCCCGTCTGAGGACGTATTTGTGCTAGCGTTATTACTGTTACAATGTGATGAGGAAGCGGAGGAGCGGCAACGCATTTGAAGGCTTTTGTAGTTGCTTTGACTACGGCGTGCGAGTAGATTTGCAACTAGAACCCAACTATGCGCCAGCGCAATGTTTTCGTAGTAAAGAGGTCGGATTAAGCTGGTAGGCAGTGGAGCCCTCGGGCAGGTCAGTAGATGACCCCTCGCACTTACGGGAGCCGGCACCCGAGAGATCGAATCTTTCGTATTGGTAATCTGAATTGAGCAAAATGTAACCACTTCAGTAGACGTCTTTATTCCTCTCACGACTTCACACAATCCCCTCCACATGGTCTCTTGGCGGTTGTAGATAATTACTTTTCCTGGGAGTTGCGGCGGAGAAAGCGGGCAGCGGACAGCTGACAGATTGGTGCCCTACATCACAGTTGCCCCTCGCTACCTTCAAATCTATCACTTCTTATGTGACACAGCGCCAAATTACTTCACACAATGAAACTGTCAAGAGCAGTTGAGAGTGTGTAACCAAAATATCGCCTCAATATTGCGCACCCTGCAGCACACGCTCTCTGCCAGGTGAAAAGGCGTATGCACTTCTGAGTTACAGCGCAAAACTTCGCAAAAATCAGGTACAAACGTCTCTGCGTCTGAACTCATCCTTTAGCCTTGAGGATGTCCTAACAGACAGCAAATACTCTCCCATCGGTCTCGTCGTGTGGTCCCCATGTAAGCTGTTCCAAAGTGTTCGAGATTAGCCGGTTCTGTGTGTGTGCTTCGATTGTGTTAAATCCCATTAAAAGTGAACAATGTAAAATGTGATGAAATGAAGAAAAAAAACAAGTAATGGAAAGTTTTAGGTGTGCATAATGTGTTTTGTGGCAGCAGTGGCTGGGACACACTTTTCTCCACCGCCTCTGTACAGCAGAAACACACATCGACAGCACGGAGCGTTCGTCCAACGTGAGTCGAGGTGTGGTTAGCGATGGTGTTTCAAAGTTTCATTTGCCGCCCTTTTTGTAGAGAGGCGCTTTCAGGCCCGACTCAGGTGAAACATCCAACTTATTTCACACGTCAAGAAAATGCTACAAAACTCAGATGTCTCATCAACAGGCGCGGACAACCCCCGAATAGGCCAGTGGTCCAACTGCAAAATCAGACTAAAACGCAAGCGACTGAGGTCAGTGTCCCCGTCAAGGAGCAGACCCCGAGATGCCGTGACCAAGGGAGGGGCAAATCAGCCCACTCCTACACCGAAATTGGCCGTGCCGCCTTAAGTTCAACATGGTAAACGCGGGCAGGGCAGAGTCAATTGTGAAGAGAAAGGGGGGAAGAGAGGGGAGATCGGCCACTCACCACCAATTCGCTTTGACATAACGGGAGTTTGAGCTGGCATCTCGTGTTTCCACCGACTTGTTCGCTTGAATGGAGCGTATGCGAGACCGTGAGGTGAGCCTATGTGATCCGAGGCCTGCTTCCTCGGCTCTAAAAGAGGTCTCCTCTCGCCTCCCATTGGTTGGATCCTCAGTGTGTGCACGCACGCACGCACGCACACACACGCCTCTTAGTCGAGTCATTGAGTGTGTTTTGTCGTCGTATAAGAGAAGCCGAAAGTAATTGTAATTGCCGCGGTAATGCAATTAATACTCGCCTAGTAGGCATGGGCATGTGAATGGCGTCTTTTCAAGGCATGGGCCAAAACTCGAGGTTGATGATTGAGGCGGGACTGACAGTTTGTGCGCATTGTGGAATTCTCTTAATTAGGCGGGTGTTAAAAATTCCCCCAAAGATATTGACGATTAATTGAGTGGATATTTTCCTGGGAATCCAAAAACACGGGGTTTGGGATGGGAATGGGGGGACGTGGAGTATTCACCTTAACACCTACTTAACCGCATGTTGGGTCTGGCGCCAAATGGAGTCGCCCGTTCCAGTGGGGAATAACGAGGACTTCGAGGGCTCCCAGCGCCTTTGGCCCTTGTCGTTGTATGCCGCCTCCTCGACCATTCACTGTCTCCCCCGGCGACGAAAGCCACACCGCCGGGTACTTTCAGCGAAGAGGCGAGACGCGGCGAGGTGAATACGTGAGTTGGCACTAAAACCATATTGTCAAAGTGTGGAGGACAACGTTTACGACTTGTCACCCTGAGACGTAATTAACCATCTCTTCAGATTAATCATTCATTTAATTAGTGCTTTCTTCCCGACTCGTGGCACAGCGAGACGTCTCGGTCATCCACCCACCGTGAAACGCGCCTTGGTGGGTCGTGTGTTTTGAATACACGAAGGGCTACACCCGCCTCATCCCGTTTTCGTGCTGGGCGTCGCTCAGAAAACTGTCGTTCCCCTCAAATAAGATACATTTCGAGGGCCGGAGAGACTCGATTTTCACTCCACTGCCTCAGGTTGGGCACTGAGGCGGGACAAAGGGCCTCTCTCTGCATACTGAGGCACTGTCGAGACCGCAACTTGCCCGAGGCACGGTGATGGCGCGTGGTAGGGGGCCCGAAGAAGGCGCTATTTCGCCTGGGGACACGGAAGACCGTAGAGCCCCCCGGCAAAGCAAGTCTCCTTGACCACGGCCAAACGGACCACTGAATTTCCTCGGCGGGTGAAAGCGGGAGGCGAGAGGCGATGCTAGTTGCCTCCTGACGAGTGTGGATGTCATGCGTGTAGACCCCCCGACCGCCGTGTTTGGCAGAGGATCTTCGAGAATGTCCTCGAAAGGCGAAAAGACAAATGCCCCCGCCATCGTCCCACCCGTCCGCCAGCCTCGGGAACTGTTAGCCTCAAGGGGTTTTGACTTGTCTTGGGGTAAGCAGCATCTGATGCTGCACCGCAGGCCTTAACACCTTCAGCGCCGACCTCGTGATCGACACTTTCAACACCTAAACCAATTAGCGAGGGTTCTGCCCTCACTATGAAGTGCGCTTCGCCGAATTCGAGGCGGTGGGCCACCCAACAATTTGTAAAAGTGAGGCATATCCTGCGGATTCCACCAATTAAGTGGATTATTTTCATTAGCACCCATTTTGTTGTTGTGGAGGGTAATTGAATCACTGCAAAGAAGACTTGTCTGAACCGCGTGGAGATCACACTTTCACACGTAGAGCAGGAGGCGGAGGAGGAGGAGGAAGAAGAATTGCCGACTTGTCGTTTCTCCCAGTGAACAATACGACCGCTGAATGGTCCCTTAATTGGTAACCTCATTTGATTTGCTAATCAAATAATCGTAAATGGTCCTCCTCTGCGGGAACAGCAGGAGTGGAGCCAACACGGGAGGTTGGCGACTCGCGCCGTGTCCTACAGAGCCGCGCGGTCTCACGCCCAACCCGTCCCGACGTCTCGGCCGCCTCGGCGACGGCTGTGGTGACAATCTCACCGATGGGACGACTTCCACCCGCTTCCGCGGGTCATGGGGATTCCTCCTTTTCTTCGGGATCCAGTCTTTCACCTATTCTCGTGGCAACTCGGTGGAAGGCGCGATGCCTCACTACTCGATGTCCTCCGCAGTTATCAGTGGAAGTGTAGGCCTCAACAGGAGCCTCAGTCCCACTTCGGTAGAAGGCGTGGCAAGCGTTAACTGAGTCCTCACAGACGACCTTATTAGGCGGATGTCAGGATTTATGTGACGGAAGACCTGAACTCACCGGCTAAACTTCACGAGCCTCTCTACACTCAGCTGACTGTGAACAGTCCGAAATCAGCGCTTCTCCACTATCAAAAGGGATTTTTGCTTCCACCTCGGGAAAATTTATTCGCACAGTTGTGGAAATGGAGGACACAGGAAAGATGAAGAAAGAAGAGAGTAAAAATGAAGTGAGCTTTGCCTCCAAGACTCAAAAGAAAGGCGGGGATTGGATCGGTTCACTCATCGACCGCCTCCCCTTGGGACTGGTCTCTCTCAGCCGCCTTCTTGGCTTTGCACTCCTCCTGAGCATGTTGAATGACCTCGGCGAATACGCGGCTGTCGACGAGGGGCTCATAGTAACTGCAGATTTTTAGGGCTTTCTCCTCTGGTGTCGGTTCGTCCGTCGTGGTGGTGGGTGCGGGCAACCGTCTACGCACGCAACAGCATGTGGCAGCACGCCGTTCCTCCCGCTCCTCCTCCGCGGTCATTACGGTTGGCATGTTCATGTTTACGTCTTCTGGAATGTAGTCCGTGGCGACTTGGCTTTGCTCAGCACCCATGATCCCCGCACCTTCTCCCTCCGCGGCCTTGGCGGCTCGTCCACGTGCCTCCGTGCCGTTCACATGCGTTGCAATCAATAACGCGGCTCTGTGGAGAACCGTCGTCGGGGCCTCCGACGCCGTCTGAAGCTCCGCCCGCGGCGGCGAATCGACGGTGAGTTGTCGCGTTGCAGATCTTCTCCGGATCGCGTTGCAAAAGACAGTTTAGGGCATTTATTGCACTTAAAGTTCAACGGTTCCGCGTTTCGATTTTAAGTCCACCTCTTCTTCCGTTCTCTTTTGACTGAAGAGACTGGCACTTTGCCCGCCGACCTGACACCAGCAGGAGAGTGTCGGGTCAACTGGGGTTAAATTTCGTTTCTCAAGTAATAATTCTTGGCATTCCACACTGCTACGGGCCTTCCGCGGGGAAGGTGCGGGGACCCGCTCACCTTCTGCCCATTTGCACAGCCATCTTTCAAGGCTTTTGCTACGAATTCTCCGGCGGTTGGGTATCTCTACAACATTTACTAGGCCGGTTGTGTTTTAGATGCATTCAACTGCCTCATCCTCTACCCACCATCAGCATCATTAGTGTTCACGTGCATGTTGGTTAGCTTAGCACGGCCAGTGTTCTCTCTTTCCCGTTGAGTCGTCGTTGCAACTCTGGGGAATTTTCCTTCGGAAATTAGTGGCTCAAAGTTCCCATCGACAGTGTACGACAAGGAAAAGTGCGAAATTTTCTAAACCCTGAGGCGGGACCATTAATACGGCTAAATTGACTCGCCCAGGGGAGCAGACCTATTCTCCAGCCTGCGGGTGGATCTGAAGTGGCGAAGACGTCCAGGCAGTAGAAGGCGGGTGCTCTTTTACTCTTTCTCTCTCTCCTTCGGTGTGCCATCGCCGTCGGTCCGGGGGGGAGGGAGTTGCACCCTTCGATGGGCCCGACGCTGTGCCAGCCTTCCAAAGTGCCATCACGCGCATCCGCCTCCATGTCTCGCCTCTGATGGGACAGGGAGAGCGGCGCGGATAACCGCAATTTTACAGACGGTTGGCACCTCGTCGGCGCCGACTACTCGACGTGTTCGTCAGGCTCCATTATTTAGTCCGCCTTCAATAACTTAATTGTGCGGA
Source organism: Dipylidium caninum (assembly GCA_017562135.1). NCBI lineage: Eukaryota > Metazoa > Platyhelminthes > Cestoda > Cyclophyllidea > Dipylidiidae > Dipylidium > Dipylidium caninum. The sequence goes on along the minus strand of QEYB01000921.1, from coordinate 1,009,491 downwards.
GTAAACAAATTCTTGTCGCTTAGTCTGCGAAAAGAGTGTTGCGTCCCCCTTGAGTTAAATCTACTCTTCAAAAAAACTTTCGCCCTGGTCTTGAGGGGGAAACACAGGCCGAGGGGAGGATCCAGCGTTTGGATGAGGTGAGAAAGGTCATGGAAATTCCCACGGTTGGGGCTGCGCGGTGCTCTAAATTAGACTAAGACGCAGAGGTTCATGGAGAGCAGCGTAGTAGGAGTCCCGCTTTCATTTGATAGGTTAAAAGACGGAGAAAACTTGCTGGAGTGGAAGCCATTTCCGTTTGCTATGCCCCAAATTCGGTCGACAAGTGAGCGTCAAGGCACTTCCGACAGTGTAGTGCCAGCGCCCGAAACGCAAAATATCTTAACGAAACTCAATGGTAGGAGTTGAAAGATATTTCATTCAACACTCACGCTACCGCCCCCCCCCCTCCCCCCCATACGTCTTCCCTCAAAAGAGAATATCCCTGAAAAGCCTCCGTCCTGGCCTTGAAGGAAATACGCACGCCGAGTGGAGGAAAGGTCATGCAACCTCCCAAGGCCTAGATCGGGCGTTGGAGAAGCGCCGTGATCTAGACTAGACTAACTTTGTGCTCGCAGCAGAGGGGAAGCAGAGGCTCACGGAGAGCAGCGAAGTAGGAGACCGCCATCCTACTTTCGTCTCCTAATCCATTCAACAAATAGCGCTACTCTTTGTGTGTAAGTAACGCCGCGTTGATGGTGTCTGTGGAAATGAAAAATCGCACATCCCTCATTTGTCCAGCCAGGATCTGCCCTACTGTCGTTCAGCTTAGCTTCTCGTCGCGGTTGAATCCTACTGCTCCGGACCTTTCAATGCCAGTATTCACCGACTTGAAGGCTCACCAAGGTCGCGTACGAAAAAGGAACTTCGGTATTACAAGGGGAGCATTCGGAAGTGGGCAAAAAATGGGAGTCGCACAATTAGGGAATGTAAGGATGGAGAAAATGAGTTATTTAAGTCTTGGAGGTAAATAAATTCAAGTAACTGCAACATAACTGGAATCGGTTAAACAAAATCGTCCCTCGCCAGGAGGCCAAAGTCAGCCAAACCCTTTTCAGAATCACCATCACGGTCACTACGGCTGGTACTAAGGTGTTGCACAGAATAAGCAAACCATCTCTTTAGCGTGAAAGTATTTACTCATTAGTATTTCACCATTCTAATTTAACCAAAAACGGAGAAGTCAACGAGAGGGGTAGGTGTCTATTTTAAATCTGAAAGCGCTGATCTCAGAGAGGTCCAGTGGAAATCTATTCCACTATTTATGGCCAACACGATACAGTAATGGTCGTACAACTGCTCCGTGATTTCCGTATCATCCAGAATCTCCAATCGACTGATCCTAAAACACCCAAAACATGATTACCTTCGTCATATTTGTAGGATAAGCGAGAGTGAAGCGGAATACCTTAGTATGGCATCTCTAGGCAAGCAATTAAACGCTTCGTTGATGGTCCACGCATGCACTTCAGGCCATCCACTGTCCTTGAACCTACACAGATAGACAAGCTCAAATGAAGGTCCGGTTACCTCTGTGTAGTTAACACTAGTCAGGGCGTGAATATCGGAACTTTAATTACGATATAAATTCGGTAGAGAACGGTTTTTCATTTTTCCAGAAAGACATCCCGGTGTTATGACGAAGCTACTCCATAGGTATTCAACGTAATTTAAAGCTAATGTATTTGACTCTCATACGTAGACAAGATTACTGACTATACATCGACTTTAGTCTTGATTTGCAGATCTTAGCGTAGATTCGAAAATTCACAAAAAAAAACAAATCCGACAATAAAATGAAGCCGTTGAATTGAATGAAAATTGGCCACAAACTTACACAAACGGTCAAAGTATATTGGAATAAAACATTGCGGATAACCGATCCGCCCGTTAATTGAAATGTCTAAATTTACCTGGTGATTTGTTTGCTAATCTTGGAAGATAGGGAGTGACCATATACCGATAAGGTTAGCGTACCGAGACTTTTGCGCCTCCAGAGAACTGCATGCCGTAAGGCCAGGTAATTCACAGGATCTATCGCGAAAGTGATTTCGCATAATTTCACCGAACTTGTCTTCCATGTTCACCTGTATAACAAAGGTGAAAATGAAGAAAATGAAGAATATAATTCTAAAATGTTCGTATGTGTATGTAGGAATAAGGAATCTAAAACTTGACGATGTCACATACTTGTTCGTAATTTAAAAATGCCGCCCGAGTGAACTTGGAAGCAAGAGTAGTAAGAAGGGAGAGGGATTTTTCAGCAGGAATGTAGACTAAAACACATTCGGCAAGAAACAAGGTTGGGAGATCAGGCGAAAGTGACGGCCCAAAGGAAGAGTCGCACAATAAGCTGATCAAAGAGCTAGGAGACTTTTTGAGATCGCAGCTAAGCAGGTGATAACATCCGAAAGAGACTCGATCCTTCATGTCTATGACCGAAGATTGAGCGGTGTCGCCAGAAACACGAGTTTGGGAGCAAATCGAAGCATTAGAAGCGGATAAAACAGATTGTAAAGTTTTATTTCGTTGTAGGGTAGCGATCTTCCTCTTAACATTTCCGGGAAGGTCCAGCTCAACGTAAGCTGAAGGGATAAGATCTCTGTCCTTTAGACGAAAGAATAGTGTATCTGAGCCAGCACCAAGGTTGACGACTTGGCAAATTCGGTTGTGTTCCTAAATATTTAGCTCAAAATTATGATATTGCCATTTACCTGAATGAAACGAATAACCACAGCTTCAAATGTTTGAACTCGAACATAATAGCCACGGCTGATTTCTGGCGTCGATGACGAAGGAATAGGACAAAATATTTTTATATAAGGATCGTTCCAATAACCCAGCCTAACAGCGTGCGCCTTTGCAGCAGTAGCTTCGTCATTCGTATATTGTATATTTTCATTACTTACAGATTCCATTAAATATGTCCTCGAATTAGGACGGGCCTACTGAGGGCAGCAACGAACTTAATATGGTGACTAAAAATCAGAAGAAAGTATTCATATACCCATAAGTTACCTCGAATTAAAGCAGACAAAAAGCTTAGATGTGTTTGTACAAATTAACCATTAGCAGTAATTCGACAAAGCAGTAGTTGAGGATAGATAACATACTTAAACCCAACAGTGTAAAACGGTTAAAATCTGGCAAAAAGGATAATTAGTGAACTAAAATAGAGAGGGTTCAGATAGACTCACAAGCGAACAAACTTAAGGGAACAAAAAGGAGGCCCAAAATGCGCGCTCCGAATGATTGGATGTCGAAGTTTCTTTAGGCTTATTATAAGAAAATTATTAAAATATGGTTATGCTCTAATATAGTATGGTAAAAACATCGTAAAGCCGCTACTTCGTCAAGGTATTTATAAAATCTACAGCTTTGTTTGAGGAAACAATACTTAGGTGTATGTCTTATACGTGCACGTATTGCGCAATATGATAGGTTAATCGTCGCTCTCCAAACCAATTTGCCGTTAGCGTATATTTTTAGATACTGAGCCCACATATGAACGTTGTTAAGGAAACTCCTCGACTTCATCAGATCACTGAATATCTTAATCAATAATAATGACATGGTGTTAGTAATCTCGCATTATGTTATTATATTTATACAATGGGAAACCAACCAATTTAACCATTATTTTAACGCTTAAATAAACGTTATTGTATGCATTCTCTTCCTGGAAAGTTGTTTTCTTTTGGCGCTTATATTAACCGCGAGCGAATGTCAATAACAAGTTGTTCGCGTTCCGGTGAGATGGCGGCTGACATTCCTGTGCAACCGGAGGACAAGGAAGAGGACGGATGCTGGTTAAGTATGGTAATAGCTTTGTTTTCACTTACGCGCTCATCAGCATGCCCGCTTTCTCTCTCAAGGGCGTGATAAGGAACCAGAAATCCTTTTTATTGGTGATTCAATATTATTTAACTTTGAGGCCACACAAGTATGTTGACTTATTTTTCGCACATAATTAGACTTACAAAACCTATATCGAACCCCTCCACTGTCTTAATTTTTCGATCCCCAATGATGAAACCCAGAACGTTCTATGGCGTGTCCTTAATGGAGAACTGGACGAAGTTAAGGTGAAGGTACCCCATACCATACTCTCAAAGTCATCCGTTAGGTTGTTGTCCTGGCAGTTGGAACCCATAACAAGGGTACTGCCGCAGAAATTGTCAAAGGAATTCTTGCTATAGTGAAGGTTATCAAGGATAAACAGCCGGAAGCGCACATTGTCGTCCTAGTAAGTCCTCCCTTCTTATCTATTCATTCATTTATTTAACTTTTTGGCTTTCCTTATCATCACTAGAATTCCACTGCGCTAGATGTTCATCTTGTTATTTCCATTTACAGACATTTTCCTTCTACGTGTGTGTTTATTCAAATACCGCGCGTATTTACGTTTAATCTTTATATGCGTTATTAAATGCCTTATCCCTACTTCGCAATATCTAGGCCTTTGTTCTTGTACGATTTGTGTCCATTTACTCTTGCGCCTTAATTTCATAAGTGAATTGGTATCTTAAATTCTTTCTTTATCTCCCACTTGTGGAAGCGATATGGGATATGTACACAATAAATTCCCACATTCAGGGTGGATTTTAAATAGAGGCCAACAAATTTTTGAGAACCTTCAAATCTAATTTCATTTGTTGATATTGCTGGTTGATCATATTATAGCACGACCAATATTTATTTTTCAACACATAACTCAAGTCTTCGGTACATGTTTCCAACTTTCTTCATAGTTGCTTACTTTAAACCATATGCATAATCTTAATCTCATAACGTCATTATGGTTTCTTAGAGGATCAATATATTTTTATTCATAGTTATGGGCATCAGAGGATCCTTGTTTCCCCTTACCCCAGTTTCTGTGCTTAATTCTTGTATTTTTTCCTGCTACCTTAAACTGCACTTTATTGGTTCTTGCCATCTTAATCGTTTACCGTCAACAGTATATTGTGCTCTGTGGTAAACACTGCAAGAGGATAGGTGGGGTGTATAGCCACGGTAGCGCTTTTATCGGCGTCGATTGTTACTAAGGGACTGTGTGTTGTTCAGATGTTTTCATTAATGCTTTGTCATATTGCATTTTTTTTAGTTTTTTTGTCTCATTTTTATCAACTGTCGTGTTAATTGTTCTTCGTTTCGACCACTTGATTATATGTTCTGTTGTCTCTGTTCCTAATGCTTTTTACTTTAAATTATATTGCATTCCAAAATTTTTGGCTATTTTTCATCCGACTTATTTTGTTTTTTGTTTCTCCTATTCCATGCTCTAAACGAGGGAGATTATGATATTGGCATTAAGCTGTGTCAATGAAGACTGTTTAGCTTTCATTCATTTCTTCTAATCTCCTTTGAATGCGGACTTTGTGCCATTGTCTATAGTTTGTCTTTAATTAAATATTCTTTTCAAAAAGTGAGTTTTTCAAAACCCTGTCGTAGACTTCCATCTCGACCTCCTGTTTGCTCTTTGTGCAAGAAAATACTCTGGCCAAGTGGATTGGCGCTTCTCGTTTGTTTTGTCCTCGTAGGCTGATAATGTATTGCGTGCACAATCAATCTTAAACCTCTTTAGCCTTTGTTCACTTAGGTGCGTGACATTGCACCAACAGCCATGGACTTAGTTATGTAGGTTATGGATTGGTAAACAAGTTCCAAATATTTTTCAATGCTCTCCCGTCGTTTACTCAAATATTTCATTTTCTGTCTGGCGCATGCCAAGTGTTTATGTCATTGTGTTACTATTGATTCCATGCTTATTTTTTACACCTTAATAATCGCGTTTTCAGAACGTAGTTGTAATAGTGTGCAGGCTATATTTGTACTACTCCGTTCTACTCTGACTCACTCATTTTTTTGGTTATTGCTTCTTTTATTCCCACTCACGTATAGTCGGTGTGTGTCTGGTAGTGTTAATTGTCTCCCCATTTACTTTTCCATTCGAACATTACCACAGGTGGTATCCTAACACTTTTGCGTTTCGATAAATCCGTGAATATGCAAGACAATTTGTAGTCTCATGGCCACGCAGTACTGATGCCTTTTTCTCGGGCATTTAAAAGGGTCTGCTCCCCTGTGGTAAGAAGCCGAACCCACGACGACAGAAGCACTTGGAAGTAAACCGGCTCTTGGCGGCCGATCTGAGCCGTCCCGGTGACCGCGTGGTATTCCTGTGGCCGGAGTGGGAGGCCCTCCTCCACCCCGATGGTTCCATTGCGCATCGCGATATGCTCGATTATCTCCACCCCACGGAGGCCGGCTACTGCAAATTTATGGAGCCTCTTGTGGAAGAACTCCAGACTTCCCTGCAGACTTTTCTCAAAACCAACGCTCCCTCCTCCAGCCCCCTTTAAATTCCTTTGCCTCCGTAATCTTTTAGTTATTCAATTGTTTAACTTGCTAGCTGTTTAACCTTTCATTCGTTGGTTGACTTGGGAAGCTTCGCATTATTGCCTTCTCTTTTTTGTAAAAATGCTGTTTTTCCTTTTGGCATGTAAATTTGAACCAATTTGGGACTTGTAAAACGACTTCGTTACCCTTTTTCGAAGTTCTGGAAAGCTGACGTTGTTCTAGGCACTTTCAAATTCCGACGGGAGGTTCTTTGTTGTGCATCTCTTCCTTGAAATCATTCATTAATGTACATGGGTCTGATGACTCCTTTTCAAATCAAATGGAAAACTGTTCGATTTCTCGATTTACGTTTCATTCAACGACTTTCCTCTTCTCCCCACAACAAGTCGTTTCTGTACGTGGCTGAATTATGACAACCCTAACCTATCTGCCGCAGCAGTTCCCATCGATGACATTCAACGAAATCGCCCGCTTTCTTGGTTTGTCTGTTTTATAAACTTAAAACGTGTATCATCCCTAATGTTTAAATCAGAGATGAATAAAAATTTGAAACAGAGGAAAAAAGTTTCATTTATAGTAGTCTTCGTGTCTTTTTACTACCCTACTATTCATCTCTACATCATCTGTTCTCCCAAAGCACGCTTGTCAATTTCTGCTCCTCACCGAGTCCCAATTTCCAAATCAACGACGCTGTCTACCGTGGATTTGACTGGAACTGCAACAAGTAATTCGAGTGTTCCACTTATGAATGCTGAGGAAATGTATCTTGACGCTGGAGGTGTCACTTTCTCATGGTCAACTTTTCATTCTATTTCTCCTTTTCATTGTAATTATCATGTTTCTCTACTCCGCTACCCTTCTTCCGCGTAAGTATGCTGGATGTGCCGGAGATAATGCGATCAATGTGATGTCAGCTGCGGATAGAGAGTTTGAACAAGGTCAACTTTGTACAGTATTTAGATGGGCTTTTCGCTGCTCTGTTCTGTTTTCTCGGGTCTGATTGCACGAGGGAATATTCACGCTCAACCGAGTCCGTGAGGTGAGACGAAGTGGATAGCTTGGGAACGACGAGACCGTTTCTTTTGGACGTCGGAAGCCCTTTTGAGTTGCGGGGCGAGTTGGCATTAGCAATCCGTACAAATTACTTCGTCCTCTTCTCCAGCCCACCTTGAGACATTCACCTCCTGGCTCTTTGCCCGAGACATTCCCTGATGCGCCCAGCGCATTTAACGTTTTCAGATGCAGGCAGTGGCAGAACCTCAGCAAAAAGTATTCACTGACCTCGGCCATGTTACGTTGGCGAGTGTGTAGTCCACCTCAGTGTGAGAACTTTTGTTGTAAGTCATCCGGTAAAACGATTTCCACTTCGTCTGTATATTTAACCATGGGGTAGCCCTCGACATTCATTTCAATAATGTCATATTTTTTATTAACCAACCAATTGAGATTTTATACTTTCGCCCAAGTCCTCTGGCGTAATGCGCACATATTTCATGTTCGTTGGCTTTGCCGTCAATTCTCCGCCTCTCATCAACGACTCACACTACAACTCGCCGTAGCACCCTTGGCTAATGGTTAAAAGACCACTTTTGACTCGGCAATTTCGTTGCTTCCCGTGGTGTAGGGAGAGCTTGGCAACGGTTCGATATTTCTCATACCCTCCTCTAAAGCACTGCCTAATTGCCTACTTTCCCATCCATAAATCGCTTGGGAAAATGTAATTTCCACTTGTCATCTGAAATATCCAAGCATGGTGACAGTAGAAAGTGTGCGGAGTGACGCTACACCCTGTCCATTTATGCTACTGGCGGTTAGGGGGAAAACTTATCCACTTGGAAGCCGTCCACAGTGAATAATTTGTGCACCACCGAGTCTGAGGTGCGAGAACTGGGGCGACAGATCTGGAACATTTCAGCGAAGTATTCGGGTCTCAAGTATACCGACATTAGCTCTTTGCCGTCGCTGGAAATCGCTTTCGTTCATCGAATTGACGGCTTCTGTGCTGCGCACTAGCGTTGTTCTCTCAATTCGCCAGTAAGATTGCTCTTGTTATGTGCTCGTCTCTCAAAATCGGCAGCTACATCGTCCAACCCCAGCTGCGACATCACCAAACATTGAGCGGACAAGCCAATTAAATTTATTCATAAACGCCAGTGTCTAGAGAATTCTTTATTTTTCCTCCACATGATTTCATCTCGTGGTCTGTCTGATAATTGAGTGTTTTGAATGCCTACGGTGGCGGCCACTACGCCAAATCATTCACGCTCAACGCGGACGCATGTCACCCGAATGCCACTCCACCCCCTAAACTCTTCCATATATCCACGAACGAAGATTGCGTCGTCTGTATTTCAGTTAAATTCTGCCAATTTTCTCCAATGTGTGCGCCAAATGATCTCCCGAGTACATTGCGTGAGAGTATTCTCACCCTCTTTCGGGCCATCGACAGCGAAATGGAAGGCAGGTGCACTTGAAAGATGATGGCAAGAATACAACCGACTTACTACCTCCACAACGCGTGGTGCCTAAACGTCTTAAATTGTAATAGGACACCACGAATCTGCCATGTAAAGCCTGGTGGGGAAAGGAGGGTGGAAGACGAGATGATCTCGCATGCACATTTCGCCTAACTTATGGAATATTCTAACTACTACAGTGGGGAAATAGGCGTAAACCTGTCTCCCGAAATCCACGTGCGCAACTATGCTTGCAAGTGCAAGTATGAACAGTCCATGAATGTAACAATGGCGAGGGAATTTTGTTATTTTAAGGGGAAGCTTGCGTATGGTTAACTGTTTCGTCAACTATTTGCTGTGGTGCAAAAAGAGAGCTGCTCCGGTAGTATCCGGAATATGTCCGACGATTGTATGAAAGAATAAAAGAGGATTATAAAGGAGTACGTCGGGAACTCTACACACATGGTAAAATCACTATCAGGAGCTGTAATTAAAGCGTAGATACGATTGGAAAATGGAATTTGATATATAATCACGATATCCTTGTATTTGCGAGCACGAGTGTCATACGTTCAGTGTTTAGCAGAGCACGAAATCACTTCGAACTGATTTTCCGTAAACAAAAGGTGGCCAGCGTCGAACAGAGGAGAGACTGGGGAGATGTGTTAACATTGCGTAACCCTATAAAGCCGGCTTACATTCGGCTTTGCACTATGTGATGACGGTATGGACTTTAGCGCATGAAAAAAGCAAATATTTTACTGGATGATTAGGGAGTGACATGTTGCTTACCTATGTGGGAATGCAAACTGGGTTGGAAATTGACAAATACATATCACCATTAAAATAACGTAGTATATACCGAGATAGATTACGATTTTGGCTTGGTGTAGGTGACTGTAAGTTTCGACCCTGAGCTGTTTGTCATGTGAAATTAAGATTGCCGAATGCCTTCTTTGAATTTATTGACAACAGGAGCGTTCTTTGATGTACTGCTGGTGCGATGGGCTACGCTGGTGACTCCCAGATTTACTCCACGAATCCCGTTAAAACAGCCCTCATTAACGTATTGCTCCTTTTAACTAATTTTTTCAGAATCTTAGACGCTTTATTGAATCGTGTAAAACAGACAAGGCTGACCAAACAAAGGCAGACGTGCTTAACGTACTGAGGTCTTTCGAAGCCGTATGTTTAACCAATGTTTCATGTGAGAATCGTAGGCTGAGAAAACCTTACCTGGTTTCACATGGGAGTTCCTTCGAGGGTTTATGGAAAAGCTTGAGCTGAAGGACTCTGTCGACATTGAAGACATGTCTTTACGATTAGCGGGCATGGATAATGATGGTAATTCTCTTAGCGATTAATTGACTTCTTAGTTCCAACATATACATCTCTTGTCCCACATTCATATGAACTCGAGAAGTATGCATCAGAATTAAAGCTTGCCTTGAGCCGTATACCCTCAGAGATATCAGATCGTCAGGACTTTATCGAATTAATAAAGTTGGTAATTTTATTCCTGACTTCCCTTAGGCAAATCGCTACAGCCATTAAAGGTCTCCTCGAATGTATTAACTCGATTCTCAACACTCTGGGGCATGGCATCGTAAAACAGGATTTGGATAGACTTATGCTAAGATTCGTGGATTATTCGAGGCGATTTAGCGGCGCCCTCAAAGGTTATTTCCAAAGCCAAAAGTATGTTTCACGCTATTACATCGATCTGTGTTTTTTACGAAGTCTTTCACTACTATACATTTGGACCGTACTTGTTATCTTTTCATTTACACACCTTCCAACATCCCTGTATTTTCAACTGAGTGCGATTCTTGTCGTTTCTAAGTAGTAATTCAACTGGATCATTGAAGTCCTCACACATTCTTCTTGGGTTTCTATCGCACTTTTAATGCCTCCTAAACGTATCTCATCGCTCTCCCGAAATATCAGATTCCTCTTTTCGGAATCATGGGCCGCGTAGTTTTTGGTTTACTTTCACCTGAGAATTTTTGGGGACGCCTAAAATGTTTTTATTTATTTTCACTTCTTCATGACCTCTCTTTTGACCTTCATCTACCATGATCACTTTTTGTAAGTTAATCACTATTCCTACTTTTTGGAGCTAAAGGTATTTCAGCCACTTGTGTTTCGTTTACTCATGTTTTTGAATCACACTGTAAAACCTGACTCAGCGCTTGTGGTAACAGACCCAAAGAGCTTTTGCTTCAAAGTCGAAACAATTATGTAGTGAGTCACGCTGTCTCCTCGTCTTCGTTTGGCTGCCATCTCCCACAACCAGAGGAAGTAGAAAGCTTGCGGGTTAATTTCATCTTGGCGTACTAACCCAGTCGTGGTGGGAACCTATTAGTGTACTTGACTTCTGATTATGGCTTAGTGGTCTGTTTGACTAAATCCCAGCTGATAATTCAAGGCTTTCCTGTCGGTTTATCTGCTAATAAGTTTACTTAATTTTTACCATGACAGAGCCCAAGATCTGTACGCAAGTGCAAATCTGTTAGTCCAACAAACTAACCAGATCCTCCTTTTTATCCGCAACACTCATTTAAGACCTCCTTTCCCCTCAGTCTCGTCTGTGATCCTCTCCACCTCTCCAATACGCCCCTCAGTTTTGTCAAAATAAATGTTATTTATTCACTTTTTCTTATCCTTCACATCATCTTTATTCTGTAGGTATGTAAAAAACTCTCGGAAGGAGGCAAAATTGTCACCTATATTTTCTTTCGACATGGGCGATTGGGTTTTTGAATTTGGGGATACGTACGTGATTCCAGTTGCGAGCTTATGGATTTGAGAGAAGGCCTGCCAAGGATTAGCCACACTCCACCCATTACAAAGCCTGTGATTGCGAAACTCAGTGCCGTGCCTGCTGCGAAAGCTCTCAGAGCAAATCGGAAGGGACTACCCAGTTGTTGCATTTCACTTTGCGTCTAAAAGTAGCCGGAGGGCGTCGAAGAGAACGCCCGCCATGGGAAAATAGGGGTTTTTTGTTAGTCCAGAGAAGGCTCCTATTGCAAGCAATTTGATCTATTATTTTTTTCTATGCGTGAATGTCCAGATGGCCATAAGAGAAAGTATATCCACAGATTGGTTGATTATCCAAGAGTGACTTAATCTCGACCTCCGAGGGTCCATAGCATGACGCTTTGGATATCTTCGAGGCCTCAGTGAGCAGAACAGTTGATCTCCGGCGACCGACTGGGTCGGTTCGACTCATCCCTCGGATGAATTAACTGAAAGTCACTTGCGTAACTTTGGCTAAATGGCCTGCCGCCTTATTTCTTTTCCAACGTAGCATTGGGAAACGCTCTAGTTGTTTCACTCAACTTCAAGGTTTTGGTATTTCATAAATTACTAGGCCTGGATCTCGATTTTATTCCCCCGTTTACTAACGATTTGTTTCTTCAACACGGTTATATTTCCGAAAAACTAATGTTGCTCGCCATCGTCTTTAAGTGAGCAATTTTTTAGTCTCACCGACCGGGTGTAGAGAAGCCTGTGAGAGTTTTCACTGTACCCAGGGATATGGGAGTAGCGGCAGTTAGTCATTGGCTGCGAAAACCTAGCATTAAAGCAGTTGACACGATAGGACTTAAGCCACTAAACCTGGACAAGAAGTGCTGAAAATTACCATGGTTATTGGCGAATCTCCACGGTTCTTGAATGATCGCATGGAATAGAAGAATCCAGCCAGAAGGGAGGCGCCTCCAACGCAAGAAAGCGTCAATACCCTCGCAAATGCCCCTCTTTCTCCCCCTAGAAGAAATAAATATGCTCTAACAAGTGATTGACAACCATATAACCATGGATAAAGCTGGGCCAACATCAAATAGTTACACGGCTTCGGGTAGCTTGGTTCATCGACAACGAAAGATGCGAGAGACTGCAACTTAGTATACCAAAAAAAACGCGTCGATTTATGCGACTTCGAAAGACCAGAGAAAACGGAGTGGTGGAATAGTGGCACAAACAGACAACAAAAGACAAGTCGAGAAAGACAGTCAGTAAAGGTTTAGATTTAAAAACAGTTAAAACAGGGGAATTAAAATGATTTAAAAATAGATTTGATTCAAGGTGATTGTCCAAGCATGATGGTGGGCAGAGGAGGGATGAAGTGAAGGCGCAAGTAAGTCCACAGACCGACAACCGGGCAAGTCAATATACACGAGAAAAACAAGGAGACGAGGAGAGGGGGGGGGGGCGGGTAGACTCAGACGTAAACCTTTACGAGTCCATCCGCGCCTGCACTGGCTATCAGCGGCAGCGTGGGATGGAATGCCACCGAGTGAACCGATTCGTCATATTTCCGTCGGTGACTGGTGAATTCTTGGACGCAGGTTCGTGTCTCCACGTCCCAGAGGCGGATTGACGCGTCGTAGCCTGTGTGAAGAGAAAGGCACGAAAGGAGTCCGCCTCATCCAACAACGGAGGTTCGAGAAGATCAAAACCTTCTCTGGAAAGTTTGAATCTTCAACTGGTCCCGCCTGTGATACTAATTGTAAACACTTGTGTCTTCGCGGTGATCTTGGGGATATTCCCAAGCTAACAGATGAATGTACGCACCGCATCAAAAGGCCGCTAAATGTACATATGCTGAGACGGGGTAAGCATGATGCGGGTCTGGAGAGATCCCACATAAGACTAGGACGACTATGAAAAACGTCCCACTATTTCACACACACACACTAAAGGCCAATGTGTGTAAAAACTAGTATGACTGAAATATGGCGTCAGTCGAAGAGGAGGTGAGCCGGAAAAAATCTGAAAAAGGGGCGATATGAACAACTCACTGGCAGAGAGAAGAACGCCACCGCGGGGGTCTATGGCGAGCGAGGTGACACCCTCAAGATGTGCCACCATGCTGTGCAAGCATGTGCCCTGCGCCGTGTCCAAGACGCGAATTTGCCGATTCTCGTGGGGCTGAGAAGAGAAGCGGGAGGCTGGGGTGCACACAGAGCGCATTTACCGACCCCGGTGCCTCTGTCACGTCAGCTGAAAAATTATTTAACAAGTAAACCATTGCACTCTCCGAAAGAATAAAGTTAAAAAAAAATCAGCAAAATGAAACAGTCGGATGGTTTTTTTAAACTTCTACTAAACCGATTGGATGAATCAAAGGACTCAGACAACACCTGAGTACCTGACTTGAACGCAGTCGAGTCAAATAAATGAATCTGGCGTCCGGTCTCCAAATGGATAACACAGACGTCGCCGCTTGTCAATCCGACGGCAAAAGCAGAGTCGTCGGTGGGAAGGAAGAGGACTGTGGTGGGCACTGCAGCAACAGTGTGCACACCAGATGCCGGTCTGAACACCCGAACTGCAGACAGCACACGAGTATCGCGCTTAAAAGCCTGCTGCGTCTGTTGCAACAGGACTGGGAATGTGTGCCACAGTTGGACTGTTCCGTCGGCCGAAGCAGATAACACTGTGCCATCGGCCTGTGGACAAAAGAAGAAACGATGTTAGTCCTGCTATTGTTACCATGTTGGCGGTGACGTTTACGATAGATGAATTAAATGAAATAGTAGATATGCCTTCGGAGTTTTTACGTGAAGTCTGATACACTATTTGGAACCAAACTAATGCTTTTAAGTTAAAATATAACCGCGAGTTATATTTTCATCCTTGGATACATGACTTGAGGATAAACAAGACGTTAGGTGGGTAGATATCAACCTTCAGATTTAATGTAAAGTTCAAGATTTCGAGATAATATTGAGCGAAGACGAGCGCAGACCCGAGAATAGGATGCACTTGGAATATCGCCAGTTGAGATGCATATTAAAAAACCTCTTCCTTACACCGAAGTACTAGCACTTACGCGAGCAGCAATAGACCAAACAGCATTCGAATGACCTTTCAACAGAGGTCCACCAACGCTGGGGTCAAAGGTCTCGTAGAGAATCAGCTGAAGACTGCCAAGGCGCCAAGAACGTATCTCGCCGTCCAACGAGCCAGAGAAAACAAAATTGCTCTCGAGCGCAATATCAAGTGGACTGCTGCGACCCGAGACAATGTTTTCTGTGCTCGCTGGCAAGACGCTGAGCAGCGCTACACAGAGAACCGGTGCGGTGTGACCTCGGCAAGTATACATCTACGATGGAGACAACAAAGTCCATGAAAGTAAACATAAGTGATAGCGACGGCCTCGCAGTTTATATCGACTCAGTTGACCTCCTACTTCCCACTTATTGCTATTTAATGCACACACGTGTGTCTTTTTATTTTGCTTGAATGAGGAAAGTGTTTAAAAGCAAAACAATCACTCACACGACAAAATGAGATGCTGCCAGTTAAAAGGTCGATCTTACCACAGACAAATCAGAGAATATTAAACAAATGAATGGCGGAGAGACCACTTATCAATTTTACTAACGCCGGAGCACGGTATCTCGATAATGCGGTTCTCACACCGTTATACGTGAAGATCAGAGATTAAAAACTGGTAAGATTACACCATCAGGATATAGTTATTCCTTATTATCGTGGTCTAAAGGGCTTGTTTTTCATGAGTAGGTGCGGGACAGATAGTCCGAATGAGTAAAAATGCAGGTCTAATGATTTGGCAAATCACGAGAACACAAAATTTAACGTATTAAAGGAAATCCTCTGAGCCACTCCTGACGAGAAGGCAACTAGGCTAACCGCTTCTCGGCTGTCAAATTGACTTCATAGGGAAAAAAGGAGAGTCAAAGAATGACACTGTGCCAAAAAACACTTAATTTTAGAGTCAAAGAATCCATATGATTCTAACAAACCGGTGCTCATTATTTTCACACATGTTACGATCCACTTTTCATGCAATTTTAAGGAATTTCAGAATAACCAATTTTTTATGCTACAGTTTGAGCTTTGAATGTAATGTCGATTCAATAAAAAAAACCGCCTTTGCCAACACCAGTCGGCAGGAAGACAGCAGCCTATCTCTGTAACTTCTTTCTTTACGGCTAACAGAGGCATCCTTTACAGCAATAATGACTTCGGCTCGCACACCTCTAACCGACTACTCGACATCCAACATGGTGCAGCTGAGCGCAGTCAGGCATGTGGATGCTCGTTCCACAGTCGGGTGTAACGCCTCAGAACTCATTTGCTACTACGAAAATGACCTTCAGGCGGAACATTGCCTCAAAGCATGCTGGTCAAAGTGTTCGCTCGCGAGTCTCTTCGTGTCCGAAAAGCATTCTCACAGAGCTTGATGGGAGTAATTAGGTATGCAAGATCGAAATTTCAAGGGAATAAGTCCTAGGGGTAGACAGATTACATGAAAAATAGAAAAGCGAAAACTCACCGGCTCAACATCTAGACAAGACGACTTCTTGGTCTGCACCCTTTTTCGAAAGACTCCACAGCCTCAAAGTACAGTCCTCACTACCCGTGACGAGAATTTGATCCGCATGATGGAATGTCACCGCCCTAATGGCGTTCAAAAATGGCTCCTCAACGTATACTTGGCAGTCCAGGCGGGTGGTGCCTTAGCGGTGGTGGCCGCAGCAATTGCATCTTCATCGTCATCCTCAACACCTACAGCAGCTCCCTCCATGGCATGGATGAGGTAGAGTTGTTTGCTGCTGATGTAGATGGGCGGTTTGAACAACTCCATCCAAGTTGTCCAACGCCGAGGCAGAGGTTAGATTTACAAGATCGCCTAATGCGCAACCGTCACTCCCACTGCCATCGCTACCCTCACCAGTCCGATCGGCTGCCAGAAGTGCATCGTCCGGTAAACCATGCGGTAAGGTGATGTTGCCCGAGGAAGAGTGGGTCTGAAATCTCCGACCCTGACTGGCAAAAAGCTCCATTTCATCATAGGCGTGCGGTGGAATGGGATTCTCCTCGGAAGACAATGGGGATTTCTGCTGCTGGGAGGGCGGGCCTCGGTTGATCGACAGACCTGAAAAACGAGTTGTAAGTTGGAAAGAGAGTAGGCATTTCGAAGCCCAATGGAAAAAATAAATTACTAAACAGTGGGAAGGGGGAAAGGATAAAACCAAAAAATGACCGGTGCAATTACAATTATTCAAACCTTCAATACAAAGTGGCAGAGCTCAGGAAGCGAAATCATGAAAGTCGGTGGTTGACAAGATAAACTCTGAATCACTCAGAGCCACAGACAGGACTAACTAACGAAAGCATAAGAGTAATTTTCCACGTTATATAAAAGAAGTGTTCCGTAGAGCCACAAGTTTTTGAGAATTCTGATTAAAACTGACTCATATTTTTAGATAATAAATTTTTAGAGCAGATATCGTTTTCGGATTTATTGAAAACGATAACCCGTATCTTAAACGAAATCCCAGGAAGAACATCTGACAATAACAAGAGAGGTTACATCCGCAAAATTATAACATATAACATATAGTAATAGGAAATTCTCAATTTTTTCACAGATACTATTTCTCAAGGGTTAGTTACAACCGAATAATGATTATAAAACGCCAAAAAAATGGTGTAAATGAGAACACTTAAAAAATTTCTAACAAAACATTTTAATAAAGATTAGTAAAACGAAACACTCGTATGGTTTTAGTTAAGCCTATCATTAGGTAGACCAGAAATTTATAAGAGAAATTTGAATATCACTCTTGATTCAGGGTTATGTTCAACTCAAAAGCCCCTTTCAAAAAAAATATATCCGAAGTATTAACGAAGGTATCTGAGTGAAACACTATCACGAGTTTAAGGATGGACAGTTGTTTACGGCCCTTCGGCTAAAGATATCAGAGTTAGAGAAATGAAGAGTGCAATTAAGGCACCAAATTTATTAGGCCAAATATTAGATGGGAAACTTTAAAGTGGGTGTATTTTATCCTGTACACACCCGCGAATCCGATGCATTGTAACGTTTGATCGGCATTTCTATTTTACAAATGTCAAAGGTATTATTCTTACTCATCCTGTAAAAATGTTCCGTATTTGTATCAGATTTTTAGCCTATTTTCGCCGAAACCAGACTCAAACAAAACCCGATTTACTAATTCAAATTGAATTGTAGTGCATTTCAAGCTCTGAGAAACGGTAATGAGGCACACAGAGATGGATGAACTAATAAAAAGTGCTAGATATTTGCTCAAAGAATATCGTTCTGGGAATTTTAATACCGTCAAGGGGCTTCAAAGAAGATCACCGGCTTGTGAAGATTACAAGAAAGAATTACCTCGACTGTGAAATTTGATCCATACAACCTGGGTGAGCCATGAAACAGCCATACATACCGCTGGGTTAAAACGTCGGTGTACAACAAAAAAAATTAAAAAAAATTGCACTTATATGTGCCGTTGGAGGCGAGGCAATTGGAAGTAATCAAGCGTAAGAGCAAGTGAACATCTTTTTTGCCTCGCAACACACGATTGCCGCCGTCTCCAAACCAATTCATCACTTGTAATGAAAAATGAATTTTTATGATAAATCGAAAACGATCATGCAAATTGGTAGATAAAAATACATACTCCGGGACACACTCATAAACAGAAATCGAATCAAAAAGACATTATCGTTAGCAATATGGTCGGGATGCCCAAAGGGGGACTTGTCATCCCTTCTTCCTACAACCAGTCTTAACCATAACAGAAGCGGAGTCGCATTTTCGTGCAAGAGGAAACTTATGATGATCAAACTGGCGGCGCAAATAATACTGTATAATAAAGCACGACGACCATATAAAACTTCAATTACTGTTGACAAATTAAATAACTTCTCTATAATATGAATTTTACCATATCCCTCCCAATTCACGCGATACTTTAACCGGCCGGTCATTGGTCATCGTAATTACTAATTACTTCTAAGGGAGAAAAGACACTAGCCAAAATGACATTATAGAAAAGCTTAGGTAGTTTTATAACTCTGTAAATAAGGATTTTTTATGCAAAATCGCATGTATGACTTGTCCAGTCCTTACAGAATGTCATATGATGCCATGAAAATTATTTCAGTTCACTATAGTGGATAATGTAAAAAAGTGCTTTTTGTTTTTTACTTATACTCAAGCTCTCATTTCATAATTTCCCAACCTGATAATTAAAGTCAATATGCAAAAAAATAAACGAACGAAACCTAATCGATAGTGCTCTTTTAGTCGGTCAACGAGGGCGGGCTGGTCACGCAGATGCCCAACCTTTCGGTGGCCCCCATGATGTTGAGAGTGAAGGGAATCAGGAAGATATTCAACATCAAACTACCGCACACGTCGCTAGCTGAAAACAAAAAAAGAAAACAGGAGTCTCAACGATATTAAGGGGGGTGTAAGAGTAAAATTCAAATAGGGTAGGACGCGTATAATCGTATTCGAAAAATTCAGATTTCATTAACTACCATGGAGGTGCATAATTTTTACCAGGTGATAGGGGACACAAAAAAATGTGAAAAACTGCCTCAAATCCAAAATCCCGCAGTGACAATTACTTCGGTAAAGATATAAAACAGTTGTCATTGACGAAAATGAAAGTAATGGGAGCTATCGAAAATGTTGTGGCTTATTCATGCACAAGTAGTAGCCAAAATGCCCGGCATTAAATTGATAAAAAAGGGTTAAAACAAGTAGTGTGCAAAAACGACCAGTAAGTAATACACGTGAAAAAGATATAGCAAATAATATTGTTACTGAAAGATTTTTACAATAACCCCTACAAGCGTGAAATAAGAATTGAAGATTTGGTGAAAAAAAAAATTTGTTATACATAAAAAATTACCCTGTTGAGCAACTAGCCTGTCAAACTCCGCGAAGAGCACTAAACTGTTTCGTCATTATGTGTTAAGCAGACTCTTCGGTTGATGTCTCCATTATCTTGAATGATATGGCAGAGAGGAAAAGCAAACACAGATAACTCTTGGTGCACATTAAAATAAAAAAATCACTGATTGCAAGAGTAAAACCCAAATGCAGAGGACAAACGGTGAAACTTACATTCATCACGCGATCGCCTATGAACTTCTATCTGATGACATGCCTTTAGGGATTCACTGATTCAGGAGCTAAAACAGTGAAAAAGCAGAGGTTAACAGCGATAAAAAACGCGAAAAGTACGCGACGAAACATAAGCACAATATGCTACGATGAAAAATGACTCACCTACTGTTTCGGTTTTCGGAGGGATACCCAAGATTTCTCTTACCCTAGCAACCCTCAATTCGTTAGACGAAATTATTCATTCCAAGTCGCGTCAGATATTCTCTTTAATCGACCTCTTTTCAAAATGTACTTAGTCCCTCTTGTTTATTTGTGGCATCTTGGCTACCTGTATAGCTCATACATATAGTTTGCTATTGTTTTGGACTCACATTAGGTACTTCAATGTAAAGTTCTTTATAATCTTTCTTGCTGTAAAGCATATTCGAGCATCTTGATTCGCCGAACAAGATCGCTCTTCAATTTTCGCACCCTGTTTTCTCGTTTTGTAAAACGGCGATTTTTGGTCTAAAATAACACAATTGACGGAATAAATACAAACCTGCAATTCAGTTTCTCTCAAATTCCCATTGAGAGCGTTCGATCGACATTTTTGTCCATTCACTTTGAAGGAAGTTGAGGATCCCATATATACTGTTACTGAGTCTTTTGGCAGTCGAAAGTGATCTCATGGGGACCCGGATTCTTTTTATCACATTCGAAATCAGTACTGTCGTCATGAACGTAATTGACAGAATCCATAGCTAGCACGATACACCGCAAGTCATCTAACAATGTTTTTAACCAATGAACGATTAGAACGGTCAGCATAAATACATCTTAAACTTCAGCTCACTGAAGTTGCGAAAGAACAGGTGGCGCACTCTAAACATACTATTTTGGCGTAAAATGGCAGGGACGAAGAGATGCAAAAAACCGGTCGTATTATATCGTACTGATAGGTTTTGATCGACACATGGCGAACATATAATGGACTTTACTAATTCAAAACGAGTCCGCCTCGATCGCGAAAGTAAATTCTTTCGAGCATTATCAACAGTGTAACGATCTGACAGTTCGCTTCTCTATTGTCTGACAATCACCGAATTTGAGGTCCAAAATTTGAAATACAGGGTTCCCAACGCCTATTGGCTTACACAATATGTATAGCGTCTTCGTTTAACTGTAAAGTCGTTGTTGGGCACATTATTTCCAAAGGCGACTCCCTAGGTTTTCAAGTTAAGGATTTTTCAAATTCATATTAAGCTTTTTCAGCTATTGAGATAAAAAATTTTTAATTACCGTTATGCGATGATTTAAAATGTACAAAATTTATACATTCCGATTATGACTTTTGCACACCGTTTTAAACACTCGTTTATAATTTCTCTAAAATGTTTATTTAAGGGCGGGTCTTTTGTGCAGCATCGTATTATCGGGCGTTGGGGCAGTTCGTCTGCATTTACATTGGTAGTTTTGAATGTCCGCTGTGCGTAGACCGCTTCCTCTGAATCTTGGCGAAACTCGGCGCATACCCGGCGTTATTTTACCGGTTGAGATTGGACCCAGTACTCAGCTTAGTAATCGGACTGATGTTATCATTAACGGTCAAAAGGTCACAATCGATGCAAGGGATCTGGAAGTAAAGGAGAATTAGGTAAAAAGTTTAATTCCCTTCATTGGCTTACTTAATATAGTAAATTATAATACATCCAGTAATATTGAAATAATAGGACTTCAGATCTGTCGAGTAATTCTCGGTAACCCATTATTTGATTTTTTTGTTTTTCATAACTATGCTTGATATTTTTTTGCCAGATAATTAGCTAGTAACTTATTTGCCTTTAACAAAACAACTTTGCTGTTTTGTTCTGTTTGAATATTTTAATTTGTACAAAACCACTTATTTTTTGCGATGTGCTGTACGTGATCTCTTGAAGAAAAGACTAGCTCCTGATTTTGATTCTCATGATATAATCCCACGCTTCTTTCACAACTAATGCTATTGTTTGGTCGTCGCATTGTTGACATATGTTTTAGCACTGTTCATTTTTGCTTCCCACATTGGGTCTATTCTACCATTTTTCCTTTGCTCTACGGTTCCGTATGTGGGCTTAGTCATAAAGTTCTGAATCATTGTGCGAGATTGTGTGATACCGTCCTTTCATGATTGTGCATTATAGGTTTTAGTCCTTAGGAGAATGTCTGCAACTCTGCCCTATCTTTTTCTAAAACGCTCATATAGACGCTGCAAATTTTAGCGGTATTTACCATTTATTTCCGAACACCTAGCACTTATTTTCAAAATTCATGAGTTTGCTTCTTCTCTCAATGTAGTATAACATGAATTATTGAATTAATTTAGATTCCATATATTTTAAATCTACCTTGTATTTTGGCTCACCAAATCTTGCTATGTTACTCGGAGTTGTTTAAAATCTAGAAAAACACTATTAAAGATAAAATGCCTTATAGCATTCTCTCCTATCCAATGGTCAATACTTGATCAAATTCATTTTTCTGGTATTCACATGTACTTTCATTTTTTTACTTGTATTTTGCGGTGGACTCTATAGGTTTCCGTTCGTAAGTATTTGATTTTTAAACTAAATCGGGTTTGATGAAAACGTGCTGTTTCAAAGTATTTTCAATGGTTTCGTTCAGAATAACCATCTTCTCTTGTGTAACTAATTTTATCAGAATATTTCATTGTTTTTACTGCATAGTTTGTGGGGACTTCTTGTCTTAATCTTCATCATATTTTTGTTAAATCTACTAATACTTGTGGGAATATAAATTGTCTGTCCATGCTCATTTGCAGCAGATCTCTCTCCAATATGCGCCTCTTACTTCTATTCACGTCATTACTTGGGCGTTTTTTACTTTAATATCCCGATTGCAAAGTGGCTGATCTAATAGCCTGAACAAGTGAATATCAATTTTTTAACATTCGTTTGCGTAAACCTTCTTTTAGTATTTCTTGTCTTCTATCTCATTGCCTTGTTTATATTTCTCTGTATAATTTGGTTAAATTTACTGTCTCAAGACTAACTTGAGTTTGTCTCTGCAGTCATGTTTTTGTCTACTTCTAAATAGACCGCTTAATTTATGATTCTCACTTTTTTTACTACTTTTTTAAGCGAAAGAGTAGGCAATGGCGTTCCTCACATTATATTGCAGATATCCATTTATTCTATTTTAAATTGCCTCGTAACTTCATTGCATTTCCCTGTTCGACGGTTTTTATTATTTACAATAAAATGAACATTTTTCAATGCGTTTTGTAGGCCGAGGAGAATACGCGCGAGTACATCGAATGTACCACTCTCCTAGCAAGTGTGAGTTCGCGGTGAAACGACTGCCTTTCGAAGTAGAAACTTCGGGTCGATCACGTATCCTTAACGACTGGAATGTTAGCATGCGCACCAGCACTTGCCCCTACGCTGTCCTTTCCTATGGTGCCCTCACTTTCGGATGCGAATTCTGGGTGGTTATGGAGCTTATGGACGACTCGCTTGATAAATTCCTTCAAAAGGTCAGTTCCCACTTCCTCTTTTTATTTTTCCCCCATAATCACTATTTGTAACCAAAATGATAGTTAACTCTCGCTTGAATTCTCAACTTTTTTGTGTGTTACTTTGCGTTGCATCCATACATTGGAATCACGATCACATCATCTTATGAGGGGAAGGATTTCGGGGTAGTTCTTTCGTATAGAAACGATGTTAAATCTTCTCTCAAATCCTAGGTCTACTAGTCATGTTTACTCTATTTTGCTCCTCAGCAACTTTTTAGACATCACCTCTTAAGCTCTGACTTGTCAAAAGATCTCTTCTTTTTGGACGACGTACTTGTTGATGATTTTAGTCCTTGATCCTTTTATCTTCCCCGATGGATTTGAATCACAAAATCCTCAAATTCGGATCAAAAATATGTACTTAACGCGAATACCACTACATTTCTATTTTCGCTGTTCTCTTAGGACCTTTTTATGTGTTTACGGAAGTAAATATCTTCCTACTAATATGTTCCGACTGAAAATTGCAAAACAGGGGAGCGTACAGCTATAGCAAACATACTGTACATGCTCTGTGTCACTAACAGTTTCGTAGAATAAGTTAAACTGATGAAGAATATGCAATTTTGTGTGCGACGGTGTTACCGAATGCGAAGGGGAACCTTTTGAAGGAAAACCTGGTTTGTGTCGTCGGTGAGAACCACCTCTAGATGTCATAGTGGGATTTCTGTGGTGGTGAAGGACGCCAAAGTTTTGATGGCTACCATTTAAATATCATATTTTCGTATTATTAGTCCACTTTCCCATGAAATCATCGCTCTTAGAGTCTTGTCTTTCTTGTAATAGCATTTGGGGGTCGTAGGTATGGCGCCACATAAAAGGACATTTCGAATTGTGCAACTCATTCTGGACGACCCCAGAAATCAAACAATTGATGGCTCATGGTTTGGGAGGTCAAATTTCTGTAGTCCTTGAAGATGATTAACTTTACTGTTAATAAAAGTTACTTGTTTGTCATTGTCACCATTACCTCCGTGTGACGTATTTTTATTTGTAAAGTGGCCAAAAGGTGGGCGGGCCAATACGAATTCTACCTGTTCGTCTGCATTTTAAATATAATTGTGTCCGAGTATCATTAGATGTCGGGCGGCTCACAGCTTTTCATAACTGGGGATCACGATGTTTTTTCCCTCAACTTGTACTGACGGTTGTCGCCGAGGCCTGAGTTAATTGTCCCCGTTGCAGCATTCTGGCAATAGCTTAAAGGCGTGGTCTTACTCGAACTTTTTTGGAGCGGCATTATATAGGAGGGTTTTCAAATGTGGCTATTAAACGATGTACAAGCGATTGACTTTTCGAATGTAAATTATTGGCATGACCACACTCCATGATACGGCTTCATCGTTCGAGTTCTAAGGCTACTTTTCTTCTAGCTGCCTTCTTCAAAGGAAAGTGTACGATGTCGTAAATTACGATATCATCCAATGGAATAGAACATAATGGAAAGTTGGATGGTTAGCCTTGTGGAAAGCTTAAGTGATGTCCTTTGAGGTGAAGTCGCGATTTTGCTTTGATTTGGGGCGAGATCACCTAAGTGATGCCACTTTGGACATTTAAGAGCGACATGAGCGATAGGATATGAAGTTAAGTGTCTCGTTTTGTGTACTGTCACCAATTTTTTTAAATCTCAGTCTGCTTCCACGCTACGTGCAAAACATCTAACCTGTCCTTCACTGGTGCTATTTTCTCACCGCATTTCTTTATGAGTGAGTACTCACTACAGAAGACGCCTAGAATAATTCATGCTTCTAAGAGGGAGATCGCCGCGATGTGGGTCCACCTCCGGTTGAATAGCTTTTATCTAAGGTAGATTAAGGATTCTCCTATTCTGACTCTCATAGTCACCATTTACACTTACCGTCCATTACGGCTCTTTCCAATGGTGACTGTATCATTTCGAATCACAATAGATGTCCTTTTTTACTTCACTTTTTTTACTTTCTACTGAAATAATGAATCATAATTGAATAGACAGAGTGTCCATTTCAACCTAAATTAGGAGTTCGAGCAGCTGATTTTTTAGTTGGAAGACCCACCCAAAATATTCTAATAGGTGGGAATCTGTTCAGGTGTATGGCCAAGGCAAAATAATTCCGGAGAACCTACTGGCCTACATTGCCTTTTGCGTGGTAACTGCAACTGGAAATACCTCCGGAAGGATCTCGTAACCATGCATCGTGACGTAAAACCCTCCAACATCCTCATCGACCGTTCCGGACATGTAAAGGTAAGTTCTCGTACTCTTCGTACCTTTTTCCTCGCCTACGTACACCAGTTTGGTTTCCCTTAGTGGTGTCCCTTTTCCTCGAGTCCTCCTGTGTAAGTTGATATTCCCGCTTGACCAGACAGTTTTGTCTTTTTTTTGATGATAGCCTAAAGTTTTTGCACAATCGGGCCTTTTGTTAGGTAATTTACATTTATACCCTCGGAATTAGAGAAGACTTGTTGCCCGTCGATATGCTGAGTGATCCTCTTGTGGGAGCAAAATGTTTGGTTGCAATGCGTCACGAAGTGGCTAAAAGGCTTGAATAATAGGTAGGAGCATACGGAGAAGGAAGTTGACCTTCATAGGAGTGCATCCAAATGTCATTGTGTCATTGAATTCAGGGTTCACTGAATCAATTGCACTCTTTCATCCCCTTCAAAACTTGAATGTCGTCTCTCGTCTGTTTGCATCCCGTTTAACTATTTGGTGTGTGAAGACGATATCAGTTGTTAAGATATTTCAGGTGTCGTCAGGCAATTGGCGTAGGCGGGCAAGTTAGTCTGATTTCCCCCCTCTACCGTTAGGAAAGGTTGCTTGAAGGTGGCAAAAATGTGCTTGGCGGTGAGAGTTTTTGGAGATCTCTATGTTATTTATCTTCTACATCGCCTAGGTGTGTGACTATGGCGTATCAGGTGAGTTGAAGAATTCCATGGCACAGAGCAATACAGGAACGTGTCGATATATGGCGCCCGAGCGTATAGACCCTAGTCGCAGTGTCGGCGGTGGTTTTCGCATTCAAGCCGACGTCTGGAGTTTTGGGCCTCACACTTCTCGAGCTGGCCACCGGGAAACATCCCTACGAGAGTTTTGTCAATCAGTTTGAACTTCTCAAACACGTGAGTCACCTGTCAACTTCTCGGTTCATTGGCTTGGTGAAAACAGACCGAGTTTCCGTCTTCCACTGCTTCTTACCGGTAGTAGCAGTGATGCATCAAATACTTCTCCCTGCGGTTGCAGTATTTTCCCGGTTAAGAAATGACTGACGTCGGCAGTTGAACTGGATTTTCTCTATTTTAAAATGTCACCTCTTCAGTTGTCCATCTGTGGTGTTAAATTCAGTGAGCTTGGCTATCATTACTACGTACGATTCATTTAATTATTTATTTGGGACATGAATTCATTTAATATGAAATACTCTGCTCCCTTTCGTCTCTCCCCCTACTGCTTTTAACCTATTATCCAATCCATGTCTCTTCTTCCATCGTGTGAGAACGTCGTCTCGTAGTAGTTTATTCGCCCCCCGATATCACAATGTGTGTATGTGGTGATTTACGAACTGTGAACGAATTCCACATATTTTGTCATGATGCAGAGGTTTAGTGGTGGTGGGCGGGCTGTTTCATTAGTCACTTTCGGCCCCGAGATGGAATAGTCCATCCAATTCACATCAGCCTTCACGCCCCCATAAAGATTATTAAAAGTCGTTTTTTTTGTCGTCCTACTTTTTTCTTAAACTTATGAGTGGTTGAGGCACTTTGCTTTGTTACCGCAGTGGTTATTACATTAAGAGAAATTGATATTCCAACATTTTGTCTGTGATGTCGTTTGGAATTTAAATTAATTACTTTTGACGCAATGGGAATTGAGGGACGACATCAAAAGGTTATGCGCATAATCACTGGCCCTCTGCATCACCGCTTGGTCCGCCGTGTTGGCCCATTCCTCTCTTTTAATACCGACATCATAGCCAAATATGATCTTTCCATCGCGATTTTGTTAACCCTTTTCATTCATATGTTCTAGCAAGTCAAACAAACCTTGGCCCTTCTTACTTTTACCTCTTTTCATCTCTTGTTCTTTAACTGTGAGTATCGCTTGAATTTCCTCATTACTTCTCCGTCTTTTTGGTTTTTTTTCTTTTTCTCATGGCCTTTTTGCATCGTTCGGACAAATTGCGCATGATGGACAGATATTATT
Organism: Dipylidium caninum; assembly: GCA_017562135.1. Classification (NCBI taxonomy): domain Eukaryota; kingdom Metazoa; phylum Platyhelminthes; class Cestoda; order Cyclophyllidea; family Dipylidiidae; genus Dipylidium; species Dipylidium caninum. Next base: position 981,970 of record QEYB01000921.1, on the reverse strand, counting down.
CGCCATGACTTTTAGATGATTCGGCATCCTACGGAGATCTAGATGTATCCCCGTCCGTGTGCCTCCTACAACCATATTTTTTACCAAAACCATGCAATCTTAACTCAATTTTTGCCATGACCGAATCTTGTAACTGAAAGAATGCGACCAACTAAGCGTTCTCTGTCGTGCGATCACCCACGTTCCCCCCACCTTAGAGGCCGTTGTATTCGTGACGTAGGAGGAGGAACGTTTAAAGATGTCGGGACTTTGATTTTTTGTAGGCTATAAAAATATCACTCGTTTTCCGACTTGGTTCACTGCCGCATGCATACAATTAATTGAAGTGTTTCAACGAATTCCATGTTTGCGAGGTAGCATTTGTACTGCGATTGTTTACTCCAAGATTAAGCTTGGGAGAATCGGATTCTTGTATTGTGACTGCGTCGACACTTTCTCTCCTATTCGATAAAAGATGCGCTACTCTTCAGAGAGGCCGAGAAGGATTAAATGTTCTTTAGCACACATCATTCTGTGGGTAGTGTGCTGCGATGAGCACGTATAAAAAGCTCATTCTTGTCAAAGCTGTAAGCTCCACTCTACGTGCTTTCTTTCCCTCTTGGGATACCATTTTAAGTGCCTCCTATTCATTTGCCCTCCGCAGCGGTGAGCAGGGTTGAAGGAACACCACCACCACCACCCGCGAGGCATGCAATCCGACTGCTCCAGCACCTCCACGTATTTCCGTTAAATTTCGCCAATGTCAGTCCTCCTCTCTTCCTAATCCTCCCCGCCCACCGAGCTGGCATATTTTTTCCTCCCAAACATCGGCGAAGCATTATTTTGCGATAATCCGCAGTTATAATGATAACATCGAGAACAGTTCTTTCATTTGTTATTCTCTTCCCACTTTGATTTGGTCACGATTTAAAACTCAAGCTCGCGACAGCAAAAAAAAACCACGCACCTTGTTTCATCCTTGTGCCGCCTCAGTGAAGTCGAATGCTTAGAGTAAATGGGTTCTATGACATAGAGTCTAATCTGGAGAGAAAATGGAGTTGTCAGTATCAACGTCACCGCTGTGAATTCGTTCGGATAATCACCGAAACCGCCCGGGAATAGAAAGGACTTGTGTACTTTACTCGAGTCGAACTCCCACCACTGCGTAGTACTTTTTGTGCATCCTTTGATAGCCTTGGCTACACTTTTTCAAAAAGTGGAAGTATGAATCATGGGTCGTAATTCTGTCAAAAGTTGTGTGGACTTACGAGTAAACATCGGTGGTTGATTGTATCTTCACAGGTGGTTCATGAGGCACCGCCCCATGTACCGGAGTCGGTGCCCTACTCACAGGACTTTCGGGATATAGTTTCGCAGTGTCTTGTGAAGGAGGAGTCCGCTCGTGCCAACTATCTGCGCCTCCTTGACTCGCCCTTCCTCCGCAGCGTTTGCGTGGAACGCGACGCCCCCCTCATGGCTCAGTTCGTCTGCTCCGTCCTCGATCATCGCTGACTTACAAACTGAGTCCCACCTCCACTTCACCCCTTTATCTCAAAACACACATACCCGACACTCCCCATCACACTACCAATGATTCAATCTTTTATTGGATTTGGAGTATTCTAGCGCCTTTTTTATCCCCTCTGCCCGCAATTACCCACCCATACCCTATCAGTTAATTATTCTATTAACTATTTGTGATGGCATGGTTACAAGTTTATTCACACCTTGACCGGTGGACAATGCCTAATGGATGAGAAATGATGTAATGATATGTAATTTTGAGGATTATTCCTTACTCTTATCACGTATGTCATCTATGCTAGCTCAGTGTTAATAGGCTAGCGATGTGCAAATGCACTTTCTTCGCATGGAAGAAACTTGGGGAATAAAGATACGTGTAATTGTGTGTAAAGGGGCAGACAGCGAAAACACGAAAAACTGTCCAGGCGTGAAGGCAAAGTGGTCGAGAGTTGCGTGCAATTAGTCAACGGCTTAAACAGTGGCTATTTTGAGGTCAGTGAATGATAATAAAGGGGATTAACTGGAGAGACAGATATGACCAAACACATTCTGACAAATGAATCATGCGTCATAACAACCGACTTCGAGTTAAGATTCACTAGGGAAAAGATTGCAACATAACAAGGAACGCCAGCAAAACAACTTAAACTAAGACAGGAAAAGTACTTTTAGTGTCTATGGGATAGCGTCCGAAATCAAAAAACAAATCAGACATATGAAGGGTTTCCGTAAGTCCATAAAACCCATCGTTAAAATCTAATTATACGAGACCATTGTTAAGTCGGAAACCACCAGTCTCCTCGCATTCGCAGATAGAGGAAAAAGACGGTCATAAAAATCGGGATTGAAGGCGCAGTTTCCATTTTTATGTACATCCGAAGCAAGAAAAACTATTTTTACAGTGAGGACGAAAGACTGGGCGAAACGGGCAGTTAGCGTTAGCCAAAATGAAATTCAAAGTGGCCGCCACCACCACCAAACGGGTCAAAGTTGCGAAAATTGAATCCAAATGGCCCCGAACTCGTGAAGAATTGATGTCCGAAGCCCTCCCCGGCGCCGAAGGGACCTCGAGCTTGCGCCTCGGGGTCCTTTGGGTCGATGCCGCTATCAAATTGAGCCCGCATCTCTATGGTGAAATAAGTAAAAACATAAAAGAAATTGAAAAGCACAAATGCCAATCAAAAGCGCCGATTCTCGGTAATCCGAAATGTTAGGCGCCGAAAAGTAACGAAAAGATACACCTATTCGCGAAGGCTACTTACCCTTATTTAGTAGAACATCACGAGCGTCATTGATATCAAGAAAACGCTTTTCGGCGGCTCTCTTTTGAGTATCGTCAACAAAACGATCCGGATGGTTTTTGCCAGCCAATTCCCGATACGCTTGCTTTATTTCCCTGTCGCTGGCCGTTCTTTTCAGGCCCAAAATTTTATAATAGTCACGCTTTTTACCCCGTGACTTGAGATTTTGGGCATTTTTCAGACCCTTCAAGGCCTTTTGGTTGTTCTGCTCCAATTTCAAAACTTCCCTGTACTCGGCCTCAGCTAAACACAAGAAGGAAGCACACAGGTTTACAAATATTGCCCATTTTGCATTTTTTATGAGAAACGGGAAGATTAGGTTCTTCGGTAAGTTAAAATAAAAAAGTCAAATACTCTTACGAAAATTCTTTAGCAGATTAAGAAACAACTATACAGTAATGCTGAACATTCACAGAACTTTAGGTAAAAATAGGCCTAAGAGTAATTGAAAAAAAAAACTAGAAAATAATTTCTTGAGACAAATAACGTAAAACAGCAAGAAATTCCAGTACCTTCATCAAATTTGTCGAGATTTAGATAGGCCTCGGCTTTATCCAAATGCGCGTCCACTGATTGGGAGATCCGTGATATTACAAAATCACATGCTTCCAAGGAATTCTGCGGATCAGCCTAAAAACAAAACGTAATTACGCTAGGGAACGACAAGTTATAAACTTAGGGGCCTCAAAATACATACCCTTGCCGCGCAGCGACAAATAAGTGTTTTTCCTCGCAACACATACTCTGGGTTGTTACCTTCAAGTTCCAAAATGCGTTTGGCAAGTGGAAGACATTTCTCCCAATTTTCGGATTCAGAGTAGTTTTGTGCGTCCGTAATAACCTTTGCGAGAACCCTGACTTTTGCGTAATGAGCGCGACAACCTTTATCGTCGGGATCTAATCGAAGACATTCGCGGATCTCTTCAAGGGATCTGGCTGCTAGACCGGCTTCATACATGAGGGCAGAGACTCTGAGCATTCCCGCACGGTTATCGCTGACCATGTGGACACTTTCACGTAATTCCTCGATGCCCTAAGTGCATCGAATGAGTGGAATTGTAAAATTACTTTAAGAAGGTCTCCAGTTTTGATATGGCACAAAGCACGCATTTCCAGAAGTTCGCCGCTTGATGTTATAGCCTTCATTAAGTAATCCAATATAGGTAGTGCTTCAGAGAAGTGTCCCTTTGAAAACAAACCTTTCGCCTCTTCCACATTAACTTCTAAATCATTAATATCACTCAACATTCTACGAATTTCCTCATCATCCGATTTCTATAACATTTGCTGTCTTAAGAATCAACCTACCAATATTAGCAAATCAGATCGAGCGTCTTTTAAATTCCCAAGTTTAAGATTAACATTTGCTCGTTGTTTATGAGCCTGTAAAACGATATCTACCAAAGTGAAATGCTACCAGAACGTATCCTGGATTAAGTTCAACTGTTTTGTCAATATCCGGGAGGGCAGATCTCAACTTCCCCATGGCGATGTAGGCGGTAGCTCTCCTGTAGCGCGCCATATAGTTATTTGGATCTGCTTCGACTGCGGCCGTGTAAAAGTCGAGGGCCTGTTTTAGCTTTCCATTTGCTAGCGAATGTGTCCCCTGCAAGAGCAGTGACTCTACACCTTGACTACCTCTTGACGAATAACAATAAGCTGAAGTGATCATAAGGGAAGGAGTACATACATAAAAAGATGGTAATTCTTAGTAAGATCGCTGGATAAAGTTGATAGCAGGGAGAGCACATATTAAGACGCCCAACGCGGCACAAACACATTAACCAATCCGCGACAGGTTAGTGTGTTGGCAATCTATTGGATGTTGTTAGACGAATAAACAACGGATATTCTAATTATGGGTGGTGATATATTAAAGCGGATTCAGATCACTTTTAGTGTATGACAATTTTAGCTTTAAGGTCCCATTAATAATACGTTTACGTTTGCATTTTTTGCTTATACTTTTTTGCCACTTAATTTAACCGCCTATCTAATCTCGGACTTTAACTAGTTGTCCCGTCAAGTAAGATTGGTTTTCACCGTTCTCTCGTTCAAATTGTAAAATTTCTTTGAAACCTCATCGATTCCGTATTCACACTAACCAGCCTAATTTAGTTGCGGGGTATATTGCTGATCGCAATGGTTTCGTTGGTGTCCATTACCACTTCGTTTGAATGCCAACAAAATGCCAACAACTTACGAGTGCAGTGGATAGCCGCTCAGACCCTGTCCCACAGGGGTACTAAAGCCCACCCAAAATCCTCCGTGCGTCTTATAAGTTTAAGCTCTGCACATAAAAATTCTTCACAAACCTCTCAACGTCAATCCACCACCACCCAATTTCTAGCATTTATTAACCTCAACCTACTCTGCATACCCAATTTCTCATCGCAACCGATACATCCTTTATAATAGGCTGCAAAATTTGAGCCCATTCTCCAAATTTTATCTGATGCATTCATCAAATTAATTTCTTAATTAGCTACAACCAATACAACAAATGCAGACAAACTAGCTCTTGAAAAGTCCCAACCTTTCAAGCTCTACAAATTGGTAAAACACGCTTAATCCGCCGCGTTCCCATTTCGCCGTAAACCTTGCATCAAAAAAAAGACCCAATGGGAATTCAGGTGTGAATGCTATGATAATTTATTTTAAACCTTCCAATATTTTGCTCATATCACTCAAACACGCATTGACCTTCTCAAAAGCTTCCTTATTGTCACCATTTAGCATCATGCTGTCAAGTATATCACTTTTCGTGTGGGAAATATGTACAGCTATTTGACGAATCCGAGTCGCAAACTTTGCCCTCGACACCTTTTGTTTCCTTTTATAAATCACGAAAATACTCGCGGTATCACATTCTTGCCTGAGAAGTATCTGTAATGGGGCTTCACAGAGTCGTTCTATTCGGTTAAAAATGTCTGCAGACGCGGTCTTCTTGTAACTTTCCCGACTTAAAATACAACAAATACCTCAAAAAAACTTTTGACTAGTAGAAAGTGCATACCTTGGGGTATAAGCGATTTTTTGGCAGTTAGAAGGAACTCTGTTAGGCCCTCGTCTGATACACTTTCCACTGGATCGTAACACATAAACGTCAGCTCTATGAAAAGGTTACAGCAGAAAGCACAATGTACCCTCTTCCGAGCCATCTTCATAACGAATATTCCGATTGAAGTCCCGAAGGAAATATTTTAGGGTTTCTGAATGCACATTCACCTGGATAAAGTCCGTAATGGACTTGTGAGTACAGGGCGGGACACCGTAGTAAACAAATTTGGCTTCGTCAAGACCTAAGCCATTAACCAGTTGGCGAGTGACACTGATCCAGGTGAGTAGAAGAATTGCTGAGCCCTCTGAAAATAATTCGCTACTGATGAACCGATAGATGTCAGTGTCAAGGCGCTCCACGAGGAGTCTGTGTTGGGGTTTGCGTTTTTTTGCAACCTCTGAAATCACAGCGTAGGGGCTGCGCTCCTTAATTATATACATCTCGGGGTAACCGTTTGGAGTACTGTAAATTGGCGCCTGAAATATCAAAATATTGTAACTAAATAACCTGTCGGAAACACCGAAAAAAACGATTCCAGATCATCTCCTTGGCAGGGTCCAGTTTATTTTGTATTCTAAACAGGAGATGAGAGGGAAACTGCGGTACGATGACTATATCAAGTATTCACTCAGTCAGCAGGTGTTGTCAAGTAAAAATATGAATGTCAAATAATTCAAAAAGGTTTACTTGGAAACTAGTGGAGATAAAACCGTGAATTGATCGGTCACACTGAACGGAAGACAGGTGGTATAGTAATGCAAATAAAAGCTGAAAGAGGTACATTATAAACTCCATAAAATGGACAATGGAGTAAAGAGTGTGAACGAACATTTTGTAATTTTTGAGGTATGAAAGCATGACTTGGGTAAATTGAAAACACCTAAATGTTAATAAGAAATGATTATTAATACATTATAAACTGACCTCCTGCTCACGCCCTAGGCTCCTCAAGAAAGAGACAACAGACCCTGCCCTTAGGAAGCAAGATGTGACTTTCTTCCTCAAATGAGAGGAATAATAACATGCATTTCTGCTATTCACGGAAGAGGTGATAATGGGACCGGATGTACGTTCAAACTCAAATAAACCCTTCCACACCATATACATTAATTCAGGTGAAACTGTTGCTAGGAAGATGTCAACTCACCTTACTAACAGCAGCACTGAGGGGAGAAGAAACGAGGCCATCGGAGAGGAAGGATTTGGCTACATCGAGGGAAGCGAAGAGGAGAGCAGGGTGGGTAAAGGCAAGAAGACCACAGGTGACACAACCCATTCCTTCTAACAATTGTTGTCCAGCCTCATCTGAAGTATACTCCTTCGCGTCAGCTAGAGGCACTAGGAAAACCGCTTTTGGGCGTCTTTTTGTAGGATCCACGGAGTTCTTAGCACCGTCAGCCACAACCACTCTGCATGTAAACATAGCAACCCCACTCTTCTCATGTACGATATCGAATTCACAATAGCGATTGGACCTAGAAGGCAGAGCAGTTAAATTCATCTAGTACCGAAGAGGATTTGTCTTGGAACAAAAAAGATGTTGAAAGTGAAATAAATTGGAATAGTCAGTTAGTTAACAGTCGTGTCCGTTTATGACTCCAAGTTGCCAGTGAAACAGTTGCAAGGGGGGGGGGAGTGGGAGAGAAGGAGTATTGCTTTGGTCGACCTTTCAAATTAACAAACGCTATCAGATTCACTCTTTGAGATATGTGCCTGCCATCATTACACTTTAAAATCATCCAAGACAATAGAACCGATGAGATATTATTAAATATCTGATTAAGAAAAAAACAGGCAAAAGAACAGATAATAGGTTTCCAGGCACCCAAAAGTCTAGTAAATAGGTGTAGAAGAAAATTTGGAAGCCATGGAGTCTGATTGTTTAACGTTTCGTAAACAAAATTTCCTACAACCAAAAACGCAAAATTACGTGTTATGCAGGCAACAAGAGAAATGAGTACGTTTAAAACAAGACACATTGCGGTGTCGCGTTAATTTTGAAATCGTGTCGTTTCGAGGTTTAGAATCTGTCAATAATAAATTATAAGGTTAAAATCGGACTCCTAAAATGAACATCAAGGGTTTTTTTTTAAAAACGTACTTCTCTGACTTGACTCTACAATTTGGTAAAACACGATTTGAATGGAACAATAATAAAATTGAAAAAAAAAGAAGTGCAGAGTTATGTATTCTCCAAAGTTTGGGAACAAATTTGGGAAACGATAGTGGTACAACACTGCGAACCAGCTAAATTCATAATTAAAATCACAAACTCCGATCACTGTGAATACATGGCTAACGGAACGGAATCAATAGCTATGATAGAAGCAATCAGAGAAATGAATATTGGATTAACGAGTGCCAAGCCACTGACCAATTTACTTACATCCGTCGTGTTGCACTCTCATAAATCGTCTTTTATGCTGAAACTAACATTTCAAGGAAGTAAGGAAGGCGTACCTATCCACTTCGAGGTGACTAAAGCGGACCGATAATGCCTTAAGTGCCCCTTATTCTAACAGGTAGGTTATAACAGAGACGTATCGAAATGAAAAGTTATGTTTCAAAAAAGGCATGAATAAGATGATGAAAACTTTTTGGTAATACGATTCGTTCAGCTATTCAGAAATGTAAAAAGATTGCCGGTACAAAATAGTGCCGTATAAAGGAAGCACCTCATGCAAATTGAAAAAAATCTCGAAAGGCAGTGATAAAAAAGTTAACTCCATGTCTAACGCAACATTATGATGTGAGGTGCATAAAATTGCCTGTAGATTTTTACCAAAAGATGAAGTATTCTAAACGTCACTAACCGAATGTGGGTCGGCTCAATATACATGAGGTTTGAAGATATTTGATCCAATCCATAAGACGTATTTTTGCATTTTCCTGAATCGGACGACAAGGTTGTTCATCGATTAGGGCCTTCAGCCGAAGTTGCGGGAGAACCGGAGAAGGCTTCATCTTTGTCATGACAAAAGCGAACAGTGGAAGAGAAAAGGAATCAGAATTTTTCTCATCTGGACTTGTCATCTGATAGCAACTAACGATCCAACTACTTCTCCTGAATAAAAAAAAATCAGCGCATAAGCAAAGCAATATTAGAGCAAAAAGCAGATTTTAAAGGCAAAGTGACATTTACAAGTCAATATACTCAAAAATAAAAAGTAAGGATTAGTAGTTCAAGTATTAGGTAGGAGCCACAGCACACTTACTCATCAAGAAAATAATTAGCAATATGATTGACAATGTGATCCTGAGCGAGGGTGATCAAAATATACCGACCGAAAAGACAAAGGACAAATGAAATTTCTTCAAAATACCGATTTACTTTGGCCTCATCCACTAAACAATTGTCAATAGCGTCAAGTGTGCCCTTATCCACGACACAGTTGAATAAATTGGAGTTCAATTGAAAGCGATCCAGTTCTAAGTGAAGGTTGAAAATATCGGCTAATTCAAATCGTAGGCCAGGACGAGAATCGACGAGTTTTCTTGACTGTTCAATGGCTTTCTGACTGAAGCAGTGATTAACAAAACTTAAACACATACCTGTAATCTATGCCGAGGTATGAAGAGCATCCAATTTTGTCATATATATCGGCTGAGAGTGTAGAGTTACCGCAACCGATCTCCAATATCGAGTCTGACTTTTTAACATTTTGGATAAAAACTTCAACCAGGCTGGTGAAATCGCCGTACCTCAAAAAAAGTAAGCAAACAACGTGATACTAACCATTCGAATGAGTTAGGGCGTTGGGTGAAAAAATTGTTCCAGTAATCTGGACTGGCAAACTCGTTGAGTTTTCGGGGTAGGATCGAAGTCATTAAGAGGAAGTGGGAAGGCCTGTGGGGGGGGGAAGACTTCACAATTCGAGGTCTAACTCAGAAAAACGAAAAAAAAAATGTGCGCACGTATTAAACGAGAAACCACAGCACATAAAAAATAACCGAGAGAAAAATGTCAAAATAAGAAAAGTTGAAGGAGAGAATAGATGACGAAACTATAATGGATGTAATTATGAGTGACAGGGAAAATCGGACAAGACAGCGAGTGTGAGGACTGACGGGACGAAAAACCGCTTTTGGAGAATGGATTTACAAACGAAAGTCGCTTTGGTTTAACCAGCAGCATGCGATTTCTGTTAAAAATATGCCGGTTTTTGGTAGTTTCGAAAAAATAGCCGATGAAAAAAATTAAAATGTATTTAACATTAATATATCAATTTATGTCACGGCCAAAATTCTCAAACACTTTATAGCTTAAGCTAGATTACATGAATTAGAAATGTTCTAATTCACCTGAGCCAAAGCGATTTCACGAAACCGGGAATCCAAGTGGGATGTTTCTGAAATATCTGGAGTCATAAAGCATTGAGTATTTTCCCCGTATATCCCATCCATTACTCTTCTCCTTCGAACTTCTTTTCATTTACGAACCTCATTTACCCCAAGCATGTTAGACTACACTAATTGTACAACTTAAAATTTACGGACTGCTTGAAAGTGAGTAACCTTTGGATAACGTAATTCTCATTTTATATTACGCATCCGGTATCGAGTCTATTTCGTGTAGTGAAGCAATTTACTCTATGCCCGTGAATAATAACACATGTGGAATGATATTTTGATACTGCGTAAAACGGAGTTAGCGTCGATTGCCCAACTGTCGATGGACGTTTGTATTAATTCAAATAATCGAGTTACTCCATGCAGGGTGCTCAAAGCAACTTCCGTGCTTTCTCATTGCAACCCAAACCTTTGCATACGCTTCTCCAGGTTAATCTCCTTCAGCAACATGGGATCAATGGAAAACTAGAAAACAGTCGAATAACGTAATAAGATTTGTTACAATATCTTTGTATTTACTCTTACGGACAAAATTTCTTACGAACATTTTTTCCTTAAATCACGTCGACGGAACTAGCAGTTATCTGAAGAGGTATACGATTGCTGGCCGAGAAAGTGAGTTTCATCTTCTTATACCTTTGGGATACTACATCTACTTCTAAAAGTTGTGTATCCATCCACTTGCTTCAACACATACCAACAAATATCACATTGGCATACCCTGTTCGCGAAAAAAAACATAACTTTAACCTGTGTCACTTACACATCTATATCTGAAGATATATTCAGAAATGATTGTTTGGATTACTGCTGCACCACACCGCCTCCCTTGAAATTGGGACGCGGTCTCACATTTGTTGATTGGCGCTCTATGATAGCTGTCCGAATCTGGACTATGGGCGCTTTTTAGTATAACTTCGGACTTAACTCACTGAATCCAATGACGAAGCCACTTATTTTCTGATTGAGATGTTTATTTTAAACTTGTATTGGCTCCCCTAGGGAGCGGACTTTTTCCGGCTTGACATTGGAATTCTCAGCTGATACAAAACTAAGCTCCTCTCATCGCAAGGTTTGCGAAAGACCTCTGGATGGTATAATTGTGCTAATTAGTTGCTCATTATAGATGCCATATAATGGCTGTCGAAATACTCATGTTTGTATTACGGCGACTTTGCCCACTTCAATAATCTGTGTAGTCAACCGCGCTTTTGGGGTCCCCTCACCCGAATAGAGGCCCATGGTCTCCTCCATCTCGTTCCTGACGAGTCTTTCATAGTTTGTGATAGTGAGAACGACAGCTCGAAGTTCACTCTTCCATTCCGATTCTCCATTGACATTATCCTTAACAATCGGATTACTCAAATTGGGAATGAATTCGCGTTTATTCGGGTACTCTAATAAAGAAATTGCTGAAATTGTCCCCGGTTACACTTTTTTGCCTCGAGTTTCCTGTATAAATTTGCCTCTTCTTTTCATGTCAGCACCCAGACGTTGATGTAGCTCTATTATATTGCTATCTTTTAGGGTGAGGCCTTCGGATCTATCCAGACTCTGGTTAAAAATGCAATGTCTCGTTCTGAGTTGGGAGCCTACTGTCTATCAAATACTACTGTTGCTGACACTTCTAATTTGCCGTCTTTACTGGAACGCAAAGTTCGCTTGCTTCATCATTTTTGTGTCGATTTTCAGTAGTCTCCCCTTATTATTTCTTTGCCGCTTTTCTCTACTTAAGTTTATCCGTTATCAAACCCTTTTCTACTTCAAAAGCGACAATCATAGGTTAATTCATGTACTCTTTACACTCATTATATTCGTGTCCCTAATAAATTGTTTTCTTTCGGTTTCCGGTATTTTTTCTTGATTTTGTAGGATTCCCGTTCGGTTAACTCATTGTATGTGTGGCAATCAATGGCACTTATTGCTTAACTCCTCAATACACTATTAAGAGCTCAATGCACTTGACGTAGTCTTGCGGTTTTATTTACTTTTCCTTTCTTCAATGAATACCATTTCGTCTTTTTATTAATATTTGTTTTCTCAATATGCCTTAGCCAATATACTGTTGTATTTAAATATAACTAAAATAATGGGGTAGATTTAAGCATTGTTTGGACTATTGTGTGACCTCGGTATGGGGTTAATTGGTTGATTTTTGCTCTTCTTGAAAAATACTTTCTTTTTTGCCACCTAGTATTCTCTCAAACACAAACAGGAAAAAGGTAAGAGGAACTCTTTCTTACCTCTTTTAGAAAAAAATACTATTAATTGCTTTTTTTAGTAAGCAATCAACTCAACCTCTTTTCGGGAGGCTGACAGCTTACTGTTTGTGTGTACTTATTTAGACCCTGTTATGATTATTATTGTTATTATCTTCTCCAAATTCGTTTATAGCACACGGGGAGGGTATTTGGTGTTGCTCCTGGCGCAAACGCGAATCCGATGGGAAGGATCTGATAATCACCGGTTGCCTGGACAACACGCTTAAGCTTTGGACTTGGTGAGTCATTCGGGTTCCGAATGGAGTGTGATCTTTAAGGCCTTTTGTACCTTTTATTCTTCTCTTGAATTCTACTGTGTCTTTCAACTTTATCTGTTCTTTCATTTAATATCGCCAACCTGGTAGCCGTGAATGCATCCTATGGTCCAAATACTTGTTGCGAGCGACTCATTCTCAGATAGATGCACTTTCTCAATGGATTTACGCCATTTATCATTGTGATTTACATAGACTTGCAGTGAATAAATCATTTTTCAAAATTTCTTAACCGTTTTGAAATTTACTTGATTTGCATCAAGTAAATCATTTTGCAACCTTATTTTAGGGATGACAATGGACTTATTTCGTTAGGTTCTCTAGACGGCCATCGTTTGGGCGTCGTTTCCGTCGATATCAATAAATCGGGCACGTTTGCCGTTTCGGGAAGTCTAGACAATCAGGCAAGCCTTATTTATAATTTGCTACTTATATTCTCATCAGTAGATTTTGCTGCTAGTATGGATGTATTACTAGTTGTGGATTCACTAACCGAAAAACGTAGAATAATCTTAGCGATGGGAATTTCTGGTAATGGGTTTTGGATGACGCGGTCTAGAAAACCATACATAATGATACTTGAACCTGAACACGCATATAAAGCCCTTAACACATATGAACAATTTCCCGGCCTCTGGGAAAAATCGTATCTGTTTGAAATTTGAAGTTCGCATATATTCCAATGGCCGCCTTCTTAAATCCTTGTTGCCCACACAACTCTTGAGTATTTAGAAGGTATTTCGAAAAAGCAGTTGTTGCTAATAAGTTTTTTTCTTGTTTCATGACGTTTAAGTTTAGGATAGTGCACTTCTCTCTTCCTTCCTTTCCCAACGGGAATACGATATCTGCACCGCAACTATACACTACCATTTTGGATTACATAAATGTCATTAAATGGTACGATTTTTTCCCGCCTCATACATTGTCCCACCCCAACTATCCTAGTGAGATCTCTTCTCAATATGGGTAAAAGTAGCCATTTATTGGCATGGGATAGTTGCTTTCGGAGAATAGTATTTAATGGTAATTATTGGAAACTCTTTTGTTAAGTTGAAGGCTAGAAAATGATGTTAGTCACTGTAAGATCCTCTGTACTCTATTTGATGGATCTGTTTTTTTCCCTCAGCCGTATTATTATGTCGTTTGGATTTTGGCAGTTTATGTATCGCAACTTCCCCTCATCCTTTTGCTCGGGGTGCTTGAATGGCATTGAAGCAGTGAATGATCAGGAAAACAAAATAAAGTTGCTTGAAGTCTGTCGGAGTTTCACTCGAATTCCCTTTCATCTAAAGTATTGAGGAAATAGCGCTTTAGAATATGGGTTGGGAAGCGGGGTTTACCCGCGCGATGCCCCCAATTACCTTTGATGAATAAAAAGTCGACAAGTAACATTTTTTCATCTTAAGGACGAACTGGCTGGTGAAATGTAGTTTAGCATCCCTAGCGTCGCGTTTGACTCGGAGGATAGTTAAATAAAGGTGTTTCCAACCACCGTTTTCTTTTTCTTTAAGCATTGTTCTGAGCATTTCTCCGGTTTGTTTATTCAAATCTCTGATAGTAGTTCAGAATCAAGCTCATGAAATCCCATTCTCTTAAGACTAAAATGCATTTGTCGCAACATGTGGATTGCGTAGTTGTCACTCATCGTTTAATTAAATGCATCGCTCGTTGTTTTTCGCACTGCAATGGTTAAAATGTCTAGAATTTTTGTATACACATTTTTATTTGAAAAAAATGTCCGGTAATTCCTCGTAACAAAATGTATTTTTTCCTTATACACTCCTTCCAATCAGCGTCTCAAATAGATTTTGTTCTCCTGCGTTTTTCTGGGCGAAGATGGTAGGTGTAAACTCGATGTTAATGAATCCAACTTTAGCAGTCCGAAACCCCATTGAATTAGGCTTTTTCTAATAAATTCTCGTATCAAGTTAGGTTTCCTTATTTTTTATCCAAATAAGTATAGGAAATACTCAGGTACTGATAAGTAGCTGTATCACCTTACCTAGCACTCAATGAATACATTTCTAATTCTTGTTTTTCTGATGTGTAGATTATTTTCTGGGATCTAGAGAAGCGTCGTCAGGTGAGCGTGTTCGAGGGGGAGCCGGCGGAAACGTGGTCGGTGGCATTGTCACCGGACTCGCGCTTCGTTGCTACTGGCAGCCACTCGGGGGCGGTGCACATGATTGGTGTGGAGTCGCACAAGTTGGAAAACTCGACGAATCTGGATAGCAAATTCATCTACTGCCTCGCATATGTGAGTATTATCCTCAAATGACAAGTGACGTATCATTTGGCTCATAATGGGAGTGTTTTGCGTTTGATCCTTTATGTGGGATGTTTACCGCCTGAGATAATGGGAGAAAAGAAGGGAAAATGGGTGGTCTTCTTGTGATAAAATGAAAGGTGTTGAACCCCATCTAGGTTTTGCAGTCCTTTCAGTACTCGAATTCAAGACTATTTAGTATGTTCTCGGCAATCTTCTTATCTCTCTCCTCCGACGCCGATGCCGTTGGCCTTCGTGCCTGGTTCATCCCTCACCACTTTTTTTTTATTTTAAACCGAAACGTTCTGATTACTTTTTGGTCGTAGGAGCGCCTGATTCATGCCTAATAAGTGTTAGAAGCTTCATATGTCATTAGATTTGAGAGGCCTTAAGACTCTCCTACTCCTGTTTATCAGCGAACAAAATAAGTCATCAGGCTTACCGTCAAGTAGACTTGCATTGTGTTAATGTTTAAGGCAGTGTTTCAACTTCTTACGAATGATTAGCATGGGCGTGGTTGTGTCTAATCCGACGGTGCCCTGGACTCGGTTCAACTTGCACCGTTCGGAGCACAAATTGTGCTAGATTGCTGCAGGTCTTGCCAACTTCTGCTGCCTTAAAGAACAAGTGGATGAGTGGAGCAGGCGCGCATTCGAGGCTCCTGTTCATTGTTTCATAGCTATATGGCAACTCCTTTTTGTCGCGCATAAGAAAGTAGCCAGGTCTACTTTTCGATAACTAAATCGCTGAATTCAACTCAACGCGAAAGTTGTGAAAATCTCGGCGGCGGGAGTCCCTGAAGTAGGGAGGAAGAAAATGGCGTCGTCCTTCCATGAATCTAAATTGCGTGCCTTCAATTTCACGTTTCACTGAGTTTTCATTAATGCTGCCAGGGTCTTGGTGTATTTCGCCTCCTTAACCGAAGTTCAACCGAGTCCTCGTCTTCTCCATACGACAACCTGTACGATCTTGTCCTGAATGAGCGAGATTTATTGTTGTGGCCTCACCTTCTCAGTCTGAAAGGTTCCCTCGATTGACTCAATTTCAACTTAGCTGGTATACTTTGTTCCGTGGCGGGTCGTGTTTTAGTGAAAATTCCACCAGCTCAGCCTATTATGCCTAATTCGCCCAAAACTCCCTCAATAATGTAGACTCATACACGGGTGAGGCTACCTCCTTCTCCTCGACATTTTCGGTTTTGCGATCTACAGGACCCGAAGTTCTGGACTAATCGAAATTATCGTACCTTTTGAGCACATCCTGTCAACTGTTTATACTAATCGAGAACGTCGAGGTAACTGACTTGCCAACTTTGTCTCGAAGTGGAAAGTCTTAGAGAATGTCATTCGGTGAATTCTTCCTCAATTTGATCATATGAGATCAACTTTTAAGGGTTTACCACGTGAGAACATGACTCTACTCATGATTTTCCTACGCGATACTCTAATTGTTTCATCCTATTCATGTTCTGCAATTAGATTGTGTTTCAAATAATCATCAGGTTTCTCTTTTGAGGACATCTTTCTGCTTGATGAAAATGTAAATTTGGTTGCACCTCGTGTACCGCTTCTCCGCTTTCCTGGACCTATCCAACACATCGGGATTCAATCTATTTAGTTTTGATCAGTTTATGGAACTTTTGACTTTGGCACTTCAATCCTACCACCTTTTGTGCAGACGCAGTTTACGAGTAGTTAAACTTACCTGATGAAACGGTACCAAGTGGGAACGATACCGCGGTTGTATGTCGCGCACCTTGTCTCTTAACCTCTTGTGATTCTTTTTCGTCGACATTCACATTCTTGGAAGATTAATCGGAGGCCCTCGGTGTGCAAACTTTTGCATGCTTGATGTATGATTTATCGCGATCCCTTCTCTTTTGGCCTTCCTTAATGCCATACATCCAAATTACTGTAAGTTCAAGACTACATGTATTTCTCTGTCTACTTTCCGCAGTGAAGCCAACTTTCGCAAAGGGTGAACTCCCTTTATTTACGTATGTTCCCATTTTTTCCCAAAAGTTATGTTTAGGATCATGTTTTAAGTCAGGCTCTACGTTTTCGCAAGGCTGCCATAAATAGGTTAATATTTTTACATCTTAAAACACATTTCCCCGTTCTGACGCATTCTGACCTTACTCGCTTGCCCTATTTAATGTCGAAAACCCTACCGTCTGCATCATCAATCGCTTATCCAAGCCTTCCATCCACTTTCCTCAGCTTTGAGCCGTGTAACCGTCCAATAGGCGAAAATTTTGTTTAATTCTGACTTTTGGTCCATCTGCCAGTTTTACTTTGACGCATCGACGAGGCCTACCCCTTGGCTGGGCGAAGTTTCGTCCATAGCCGTTTACTACCTCAAAATGACCTCTTTTCGTTGCCCATGAGGGTCGTTTACGGGAGCAGTATAACTCAATGAGTGTCCGAGTATGGCGTTCAGCAATGAAAAAGTTGATAATGCGTCGAACAGGCGCTATCGCCACCGTGCTTAGGATGTCTTCCGCATATTTTTGAGTAGCGAAATATACTCCCTCCTTCACCTTCTCCATCAAATTATCTTAAGATGCACGAATTTGCTCCCGATTTCCTGTGACCCCGAGTTGATTAAAGGCTTTAACTAACTAACTGCAGCCACCGAATGTATCGGAGTCTTATAGAGCCCCGACGGGACTCGACTGGCTGCGGGTTCAGTGAGTGGCATTGTAAACATCGTGGATCTGCGCTCGGGCGCCATCTTCCCCCTCGACGGCCATGCCATGCCTGTTCGCTCTGTCGCCTTCTCGCCCGACGGCCGCCTTCTCGCTTCAGCCTCTGACGACAAACAGATTCGTATTTACGATGCGTAAGCCTACTTTAATCACATAACCGAAATCTGTGTTGTCCAAGCCTCCTTTGGAAGCTTTACGAAAGTGTTTCATCGACTACATCTCTTTTGAACGCACCCGATGACAAAAAGATAGGCGACCCCAAGCCGACACTCACGAAATGCGTGTTTCTCTCCTTTTAAATCAGTCCACTGCCTGGTCGCCATTGACTTTATTACCAAATGTACTTCGTACTCTAATACTTTTATTGTGTGCAGCGGTACCAACGGATACGTCCTTGATATCGCAGCGCTCGGTTGTGCGAGTTTAGAAGCACCCCCACAGCACCACCGCCACCACTATTGTGATTCCCCGTGCATTACACCATTGAACGCGAATTTAACACCTTTGTTCGCCCCTCCTCTCCGCCACAACCATCGTTTATCGTGAAATTCCTCGCTCCTACGAATTCTTTATAAAGGGGGCGAATGTTCGAGCGTAGACTGCAAATGGAGTCACGTGCTACCAACTCCGTAGATTATATAGATGTATAACAGCATTTTTGCCACACTTCCTGTTTGTTTTGATCGGGCGCAACGGTAAAAGTAAGTTGTAGTGCAGATCCATGTGAACTAGAAGATATTCACTCGCAATTTCCTACTTGTAGCCCACAAAACGATCAAGTTCGGTGAATGTTTGGCTTTCTCTGTGCTCCAGGAAGACAATTTCGTCTCTCAATCGCCCCTCTCTAGGGGGGCTTGCCTCCAAAGCTTGTCCTAAAGCTTGTTTTATGTTTCTCTCTACCCCTCTGCTGCCTCATCTCACTTAATGGTATTGAGGCCTATTGCGTCTCCACGTGACTCTCTTGTAGCCTTGTGAGGAGGTGGATGTCTGATAAACCTATTCGTCTTCCTCCTTTCATTGTTCCCAAAAAAGTATACGACAGCGATGACATTTTTCTTGCACTTCTGGTTTCTGTTCCGACTTGCGTAGTCCGGATTTGACGTCTGAATTATCTCTGGCGGTATGAATATTGCAAGACTAGAAATCGGAACTTGACCGATTTAAAAGGTTTGACTAGTACAGTGACACGTAGAGCTGACTTATCCCTGGTGTAAAACAGACCTGAGTGGGTAAACAAGTTGACCATCGCCTTTTCATTGTGTCATGAAACTATCGCTCTGCCTAGTTTGGTCAAAGTTATTGTTGAGTGTAAAATGCTGGTTGGTGCAGCTGTGCTGCTCTCTGCACATTTTTAGCCACACAAGCCCTGTTTGCCGTGACGTTTTATGTTGGCATCTGCTCGACCACGTGACAGTCGACAATTGAGCTAAAACCCCATGACTGGCTGGTGTACCCTTTCTTGTGATAGGCCATGCTTTCTCCCCGTTCCCCTCCTCGGTCGTTTTGGTGATCGCCGAAGCCGCCGCCTCTGCTGCCAAGGGCAGCAAGTGGGCAGAAACCTTAGTCCTCTCGCCCCGATTTTACCTACGACAAATTTAAAGTGGATTTTTTCCATTTCCCACCGTAATGATTGGGCAATTTTTTCATGGTATTCGTGAACAGAACGTGGGAAGGATTATTCCCCTCCCATTTTAGCCGATCTTCTCAACCGCAAAAGTTCCAAGTGCTGATGTCCATGCAGACGGGTTTTTTTTCCCGCAACACATTTTACATCCCGTTGGATGTGCCCCTGCGCATGAACATCCACAAGCTGGTAAAAAGGCGAGTTAGTCTACTAAAGGCGGCTTGTGAGCGGTAGGAGAAGACTAACGTCATCAGATAGGAGTTGTTTGTAATTAGTGCCAACTTCTTTCGGTGACGCGAACGTTGTTATACCCGCTTCCAAGTGCACTTCCGCAGTAGACACCGGTAGAACGGTGCGACTTCGAGTTGGAATGCTTCCTGTGTCATGTCTGCTCTTTCCTCTGGCTACACTGAGCGTTGATACCTGAAAGTGGTTTCACCATCCCGCTGGGTTCGTCCCACGTGTGTACGTCGTTTGCGTCCGCGTTGAGCCTTGCTAAAACTTTTATCTCTTCCTCCCTCTCCAATCCTTACCCGATCATGTTGAATACCATTGGAAAATTAGTATTTTCCGTCTTGTTTAATCGTGATTGTGATATCGCTTTTTTTTCTCTCGTTTTAACAATTGTTTAACGCGGCCTCTCGTTGGAATGCTTTGCTCGGAGGTGAAAATAATCGTGAATTTGTTGGCGAGACTCGAGAAAGCAATTACCTCCCGTCGTGGAAGTGCAAGGCGTCATATGACGCTACCTCTCGTCGTAGAGTAATTATCCTCGGGCAGACGCATTCCATTGTATTGCTTTTCTACCTCATCAAACACACGCACCGCCGAGAAGGTTCTTTCATCCTGTGAAGCGTCTTCTGCAAAACCTCCATTGACACCACGTGATGCTCCTATTTGGTGGTGTCGGCCGGATAAAAAATGGCAGTCCAAATGAAATGTGACGAGCCTTCGTGTTCGCAGGCGAAAGGGTATTCAGGGATGAGGTTCCAGACACCATTTACACCAGGTTATTAGGAGCACTTCTGGCCTAACCGACATATTTTTATTATTTTCGGACTTGATTACAGTGTTTTGCAAAAATGTATGCGTGTAGGACGATGTCACGCTAGTTCATTAGTCAAAACGCAAAATTCATCAATCGGTGCGATGGAAATTTTACAGGAATGACGGACGTCTTGTGGTGTCCAGTCTGAATGGCCACTCCTCCTGGGTGGTTTCGGCTGTCTTCAGTCCGGACAATCGTCATCTCGCCACCGCTTCTACCGACAAGACGGTTCGGGTGTGGGATATCGCTGCCAAGAGCGCGGAACACGTCTTCTCGGATCACGAGGACCAGGTTTGTGCCCCTTGACAGTTGCACCATCCTAATTTTATGCCTCCCCATGTGCCTGAGTATGCCGCCGATCACGTGCACCACGCAGCAACGCTTTTCCGGCTAACCTCGGCCCGACTGTGCCCAGTTTGGATGTCTAATGCAGTTTAAATTTCCCTTCTCTCGCTTCAAGGTCTGGGCTGTGCGCTACAACGACGACGGTTCTCTCCTCCTCTCCGTCGGTGCTGACCACAATATGATGGTGTACACGTGCCCCAAGTATTCCTTGTAAAGTATACGTCTTTTGTATCAACGAATTCCCCCCCCCCCCCTATCTTACGTCTTCTCCTCTATGCCAGTTGGCCATACGGTCTTAAAGGCTGCGCTGTAGACAATTTCATGCTGAACCGAAGTGACTGGCACGAAGCTTGAAGAAATTGAGGTTACAACAACGTTTTCTCGCTCTTCCCAGTTGTCACAGCGTCTTAATAAGCCTGTATAGGCTGCGATTTCTGGAGTGTGTGTGAAGTTATGTCAGATTTTACACTTTGTGTTGGTGTCGGGTCACCGACGTTAGCCGCTGTACCCCCGTCAACAGGTCGTCACTTGAAAATGTGATTATTGGGATGCTCTTTCGGAATATATCACCTTGCGTGTGTTTGAATGAAGTACCTGACTGCATCCGAGGTTATCTTGGGGCTTGGGAGCCACCTTGAAGGCGTGTGACTTGACGAGTGGTCGGCCAGGTTAGCGTCCCATTGGAGCAGATGCTTCCGGTATTTTTATGGGAATGTTTTTTTTTTGGGGGGGGGGGGAGAGGCAAGTGAAATTGTGTCCTGGTACACGGATGTCATTATAATATTTGGCGGTTGGATTAGTAGAAAAAAAAATCTGACGGGAAGATTGGATGGGGCGCTCCCGGAAAAAGAGTGGATGTGTCACTTTTTTGGTGTTAGGCCATTGACAACCGATCGATCGTGTGACACCCAATCAATTGATTGGCACGCCTCGATGCCATTGGTTAAGACTCCAACACATTACATGTTGCCTCGTATGCAAAATATACTAAAGACGTGGACGCCGATTTTGCCGGAAATGACTTTCGTCTCCAGAACTGTGGCGATTGGCACGGCTACTTAATCTGCCCTCCCCACGGCCCCAAACTTCCCGATTTCGATGGCTACGTGTTGAACGGTGTGGTGCATTGTTGGGGGCTGCCCCGGTCAATTTTTTTAGGCATTTCGGCCGATTTGACGTTGAATATGCTGGAGTTTTGGATCACTTCCTTAACCCTACCGTCTGTGTGTGGTCGTCATGCGGGTGGCGGGTTCGGAGCCTCGAGGCTTGCATCAGTTTCAAGGAAATCGGCAAAGTGGTGAGCCAACTTTTTACTCACTGGCCGTCATACATCGTGGATTGCATAGGTTATTTCAGGAGGCAGATTAATTATCGCCCTTCCACTTGGAGTGTGTGTGTGTGTGTATTAAGTCCTGACGCATAAATATATGCAGGCTGCGGACATAAATTAACTCCGCTTCCTTCATTTTGCACATTCCTTCCACCAGCGGGCTGCTCTCTGATTATGCCATTAGGTCTCGCGTGTCGTCGACGCTACTTTCGCAGAAAATACTATCACCACCGCCATTTTGGTGCGGCCAGCCTTCCACAATGTGGATGGATTTGGTTTTCGTTCCTCGAAGCTCTCCAAGAGTGAAGGTTGAATTCAAACATTGTTGAATCTTCGCCACAAAGCTCCACACACCTCCGTCTACGCCGACATCCACCTTGGCGAAGTAGCGGTCCTTCAGATGCATCTTTGAAAGGCCTCAGGGTCGGTGAATCATCTCATTTTCATCAAAAAGTAAGCTTTCCTCGGGTGAAGTAATCCTCACTACGAAAACGTGTAGATGCGTGAGAAATTTGGTTGTCCCAAACTGGGGTTGTCGTTTTTGTACCTCACTTTGTATACTCAAATTCCCCGGTCGACAGGCGTCGGGAAACCCATACGTTGACTTTATTCCCGGACGGCGGAAAAAGAAGTGATACTCCACGCCCTTTTTTTAAATTTCTACTAATGTCTGCTCTCAATCGGGAATTTACACCTCCTCGATCGGAAGTGGCCGAGTACCTCCGGCGCTCGAGATACCACCGAATTTGTTCCGTCCTGGTTATTCCATCTCATCCCTTCATGTAACTAGCAGCACCAGAACTCGGCCGACTTTATTGCCACCATTTTCCTGCCGCCATCTTTTGGAATGGAAGTGAAGCAGCACGCAAATTACTTAGCCCGAAGCGATATCGTGCAACAGAGCTGACGTGACGGAAAAGTACACCTTAACTTGTGTGATTCTGTGCCTCGACTCCAGGGACGATAATTTATGTCTACCGTCGCACAATAAATTAACTGGTGGTCACAGTGGCGGTCCCTTTTCAACCTACACGCAAAAGAGTAGATTCGCACAATCCATAAACCGTGCTCAGTCCCGAGCAAAGGTGAGGAGCTTGTCACACTTGTCAAAAATAATAACCATTAAGTAAATATGGGGGGGGCAGGAGGGGGAGGGCGGGGAGAGAATACCGGCGTCGGACGAATTGACCACGACAAATGCGCAAAATGACCGAAATTAAAAGTGAGTCGGATGGCGTTCGTAAAAAAAGCGTGGGACAAAAAACATTACGAGGGGGGAGAGAGCGGCCCGTTCTCCCTGCAACATGGCTCATGGAACACCGGCTTAAGGGAGGCGGCGGTTGGCGGAGGCATTGATGGACACCGACTTCGGACTGGCGTAGCTGCTCTCCAAGGCGAGGATTGCTGTGACTGCTTCAGCCGCATCGGCTGCTACCCATCGCGGCTCGTAGAGGTGTGCGAGGTCAGGGAAGCCTTGATGCACGCGGTGCAGGCTCTTCCACTCTCCAGATCCTCCTTCCGGCTCCTACAGTCGAAAAAGACGAGTCGTCGGCTTTTATTCCATCTCCACGGACCCCAACGAAAAGATATACTCGCTGCAGAAGACCTGGTGAAATCTCTTGCAGCCTATGACCCCTTGTGGCTGGGGGAGACCAGTATTGGAATGCTTTGAGGTTGGTCGGAAGGCGAAGTATTGGGCTTCCACCGTCGAAACTCGCCGATGACATTCGACCTCCTTACTCACTAAACCCACCAACAGGGTCAAATTCATGGCTGATTTGAGCACGTAATGGGGAGGGTTGGCCTCCGCCGTGGACGAAACTAACTCGGAGGAGGTAGCGTTTCCCACAGACACTTTTCACTAACTCAAGCACCTGGACTGGGTTCCGCCGGTTTAAGCCAAAAAAGCCCTTCCAGCCTCACACCACGGAGGCAAATGCGGTGACGGAGAGGGCGAGGTAGGGCGGATGGACAAGCACCACCACACCTCAGACGACAGAGGCCTGAGTTGCGGGAGTCGCTTCCGGAGACCTGGTCGACAACTCAAAAGTTATTTTGAAAATTTTGACAAAATAAAGCAGCTCCAACTAATGACACTTTGTACAAAACTACTGCAGAATGTGCGATGTTTGAGCACCTCTGCAGGGCCCGCAATGCGACTGGGATGCTTTGTGTGGAATATCCACCACGCAGTGAACTCCAATCTACCCAGTGAACTCCAATCTACCCAAAACACGAGCCCAGAAAGTCGTCAGGAGGTTATTTTTAACGAAGTCTCTAATTAGCCTTAGCCGTCCAATTGGAGTCGCTGTCTCCTGAGTGTCTCAGCCTCAACAGTTGCCGTCATACCAGGCTGTGCAAACCCTCGACGGACTCAGGGTGAGAGAGAGACTCGATTACTCCATATGGATCCAGTCAGTCGGAGGAGAATCTTCTCTGTGGTTGGCAGTGGGGATGTGCTGACACTCCAATTTTATCAGGTTCTGTGCTCCACCATACGCTTTGAAAAGTCATGTTTGTGCACTTGTCCACCTCAAACACTCCTCAAAGGCGATCGCATGTCAATGGGACCGTCTCACTGTTCAAGTGTGTTGCCCACTGGTGGTTGAGTAAGACAAGACTCAAACCAATGGAGGCTGTTTTCCAAAAAGACCACTTTCGATACAATGAAGCATTTTGTTGCCTTCAGACGTCGACATCTCACACTGGTGAATGGAACTGTGACGCCTGTAGTGTCAAGTGACTGGTCCGCCTTACCTGGTACACACCGGATTTCACGAGGACAGGCTCAATTGCACATGGAGAAGGTCGCTCGGGCTTCTTCATGACCAGTTCCCTGAGAATGTGGGGCATTGCTAGCGAGTGTTGAATGAAACTCCTCCACTCTGCCTTCTCACTCTCGGTGAACAGGGGAGGCCGATGAGAAATGTCCTGGTCGGTGTTGGGGGAAGGGGGCCCATCTCCTCCTGCACCAGACTGTCCACACGTCGGAAGATGAGGTTCCAGACCTCCTCAGAGCCGGTCTGGAGGCAGAGATTGAAGAGATTCGCGCCATAGATGTCAACTTCTGGATTGTCACTGTACACACAATAGAGTAGTGAAGTATGCTAAACAAACTTCTAATGCTGTTTTCTTATCCTTCTACTTGTCTATCACTCCTTCAAAAAGAGCTAACTAGAAAGACGTCTCAAACTTTAAACTAACAGCTACTAGTGGAAGGAGGAGAGAATGAATCTAATACCGCAAATAACTCGTACCACCTTGAAAGTGTAAAACAGAAAAAATCCACATCCACGGGATGTTTTTCAGACTTGTGTACTTAAGGTAGGGGCAAGTGACGATTTTTTTGACAATTTTTTTCTTGAGGAGCGATTCTACGCCCAAGTGTCAGGTACTTCTGGGACATATTTGTGCGTATACACTGTTTCGAGCTATTTTGATGCCTCCTGCTCGGTTAGTATACCCACTCTGCTTCAGGAGACTCATTCTTTCTTGTGGTCTAACGAATGAACAGGCATCGTGATGCGATGCTTGCCCTCATGAAGTTAAGCCACCCCCACTGTAATCATAAAGGGTGAGTGAGAGTGAAAAAACAGCCTCAACCCGCACCCGCTGATAAGCCCATCAGAGGACCGGGCGATAAGGCCCGGATGGGGTGTTAGGAGATTAAACATTGTGCTTAAGTGACACTTCTAATGCGTGATGTGGTAGATATTGCAGAATGCAGTAGGTCGAGTTCGTTCTGGTGTGCATTGCCTATTATGGGAAAGTCGTGACAGTTGAGGGCTACGCTAATGACTCCATCAGGTGTTGTCCCAACGTCACTATACCCTGTTTAGAATGAATGACACTCCGTATGTCAGATGAGACTCAAGGGCATCTCACCCAATAAAGTAGATGCGTTTAAGCGGTTGTGTGGCCCCGAATCGCCTCGACGCTATGGTGTTGAGTTGAGAAAGGGCAAAAGCGTAAGCAAGAGGGCTGGGTTTGCCCAAAACGCCAGTATAAGTGAGGCGTCGACCCGTGAGACGTTCGTAGAGGGTTTCTAGGCAGGCCAAGAAACTCCCCAATGCGATTCGAGGACGAGGAGCATTGGTGGTCCATACTAAGTCGCTGCCGCAAGCAAAGAGTGGCAACTGGGGAACCGATGCTTCAGCTGATTTAACGTGTACATGAAATTAATAAACGAAAAATGTAGATTTTAAATAGGGAAAAATCTTTTGGCCGTGATGTTCAAATATTTGGAAAAGTGATCTTTGAAACTCAGCGTTTGGAATATCTTGGCACATGATTTTACCGGTAGGTAAACTATAAGCTGTTAGCAGGAGTGGCTTTATGTTACAGGTAAAAACGGGAGGACTAAGGAAAACTTAACAGTAAAGGTTCCGCGAATTTAAGACACGAAAAGGTTAATAATATGGTCTATTATAGTCACACACGTGGCTTTCACCCACCGGGCTTGTTCAAATCCCCGTTTTGCAAAAGCAGATCGAGAATAATTTGGAGATTCTGCTCCCACCGATCCGGTTCTCCAAGTACAAATATTGCTAGAACGAAAAGAAATAGTTTTCGTCACATTCTGGACAATATAAATTCCCAAGTGCCTAGGATACAATCTGAATAATGACAAAATAAGAAAAGGAAAGGTCAGTTAGTTATAATATAGAATGAACATACCATCGACTTTGCTGAATTCTGCTCTTCCTATCGAGCCCTTCAAAGTAAAGTTAATAAATTCATGAAACACTTGAAACCTGCATTCCAGCTATCCTTAAAAATATGCGTATGGTTAATAAGCATTCCTATTTTGATGGGTTAAAGAAATATAAGTGGGTGAAACATCCTAAAAAAACTACAAAAGATCAACTTACGGCATACAGGCCTTCCGTCGGCTTGCATGCATCCAGCCAGGGAAACATGAGAGATATGTCCTTGATCGTGCTGCAGCGATTAAATCCAATATTCCGTGCGATCAGTTTCAGCGGTCCGAGACCACAGAACGCGGCATGTTTATCAAAAAAATGGGAATATAGTTTCAGGACGGAATGAGGTGTCACAATTTCTGATGGTAGAATCTACGTGTGAGCAACTAAAGACGACAAACCTTGCTGTGTAAAATCTTTGAAAGTTCAGTAGCCTTGTTTTCTTTGGTCGTATGTGTGGCATTGGTGAGAAATAAAACGGGAAAACGCCAGCTACCATTCCTGTCATGCACTAATTCAGAAATTCTAAGTGCGGACGGTAAAGCTAAGGGTCCGCGCGTAAGAACTCCATCAACATCAAGTGCAATTCCGAACTCCACGTTCCGAGATGTAGCACTTGCAATAATTTTATTCATTGTGAAAAAAAATCTCCTAACTCGCTCCTTATTGAAAAGCGAAAAATTGTTAATATGCACATTATTCGCGAGTGGAAACATCTCAAGAGGCTTTGAGATGAAAGCCATCGTTGATAACATTCTAGTATAAATTTATGGACTTCCCGTTACTTTCATACGGAGCGCAAAATGTTTATTTCTTAAATGTCCTTCAAGATATCAACCTCAGGGTTTCCTGCGCCTTTTATGGCACAAAACGTTAGACCGCGGCCCTAAACCCAAAATAAAATTACTATTTAAGTAGTAATGCTTTAAACTGAACAGGGCATCAGATTTAAAATTTGTGAAGCAGGCGGTGACTTTAATCACATTCATCGGATATCAAATTCGCTAAACGGTGAATCAAAACCGTTATCAGGTTCTTCTTCCGCCACCGAGCTTGATTTAACATGTAAATGTAAAATCGGTGAGAACATTAACTCGATGCAAACGGCGGCATGGCTCGTCCGGCTTAGTTTTAGAAATCCAGTGCGCCTACGGCCCTCATAGAACGGGTGTTATCATATTGAAATAATCTACAGCCTCATGCCCATTGAAAAACATTGGGTTTTTAATGCTTGACCGAGTTGGTGTTAAAATATTTTCCACCAAGTGATGTAATTGATTGGTGGCCCTGCAAACGTTTGAAATCTGTGGTTCATGTATACATATTAGGCAAATAAGATATAAGGTTATGTGGTTTTAAATATGGAATCCAGTGGAAAAATGCTCGAATTAGCCATGTAAGAAAATCCACGACACAATAACAACGAATTCAACGTGTATAACTATCCAGGAACCTCCTAAACCTTTACATCAGTACTTGTGAGCCTCCACTCATGCATTATAGAATAACAGAATGTTTCGGCTATTTGCAATAGTATAAACAAAAGAGCAGCATTAATTTGTACTGTGTGACAAACTGGAACCATTTTCAGCTTTATTTATTATCGCGTAATAAAAAGGAATTCTATTCTTCGTTCCTCCTGAATAGTAGCATATTTAAGCAATCATATCCTACCCAATTAGTGTTTTCTAGGAATTTTACTTTGAGGATTAAAATGCTCTACAAACCAGTTATGACGCTCCTCTCCCGATAATTATCGGGTTCATGTGGAATTATCAATCATGGCCAAGGAACGAGGGATGAAAGTCTACGGTGTGCGAGATGATTACAGAATACGCTGGTCAGGAATTGCATTTGAAGTCAAGGCCTAATTACCTTTCCCCTGCAGAGATATGGGAAACGATATGGCATTGTTTTATGTTACCCGGTTGTATTAATTTCGGGAAGCAAAAATTATCTAACTTGCGCGAGAGATAATAATCACAATCTAACTCAGAAATAAGGAATGTGGTTCTTAAACGCCCAATTTCGCATTTTTGAGGCACCTTTGGCCTTGTGAGAGATCCAAATATAAAATAATTGCTTTCATTCCAAATGAGACTCGTGCTAATTGTATGAGGATAATCGATTGTGTTTGCAAAGACTTTTTCGCTATATAATATTTATTTAATGGGAATTTGTTTATTTATGCTATTATAATTTAGGTTTGAAATCTTGAGTAATTTATTTCAACGTTTAAATATACATGCATCTAACTGTTTAAACAACCCCCAGACGCGCTATTTTCGTCTCTTTGGTGTATACTCGCGTCCTAGCTCCGGTATCGTCTCGTGTTTTGGGGCTTTTTCGGTGACTTTAAATGTTTTCGAGCGTCATTTAATGTGTATATTTATATATGTATATATAGTTAAACAATAGCTAGGGTTTATTTCTTCCTGGGTCGCGCCTCCTCATTTGATAAAGGTATTTGATTTAGTAGTCTTTGCTTTAAGTTAATTTTTTATGAGTGCGAGGTTTCATTGCCTACTCTTTTTGTTATTTTTCAAAACTTTTGAAGAGTACTCAGCCCCGAACATGTCCTGGGATCAGATTGTTGAAAGCCTGTCCAAATACTGTGGTGTTTCCTGTGCCTGTCTCGCCGATAAAGACGGGAATATTTGGGCCTCTTCTCCTGATTTTAAGGTGAGCTTGAATTCACCTTTACTACTTTCCCCCAGCCATCACAAGCCGAGATTTGCAAAATGATCAAAGTAGCTTGTGGGGCACAACCCGATTGCATCACCGTTAACGGCAAGAAGCTCATCACAGTGAAATTTGGTGATAACGAGCTTTGCGCTACCGGTGATGATTATGCTATCGATGTCCGAGTACTTAAATCCATGGTCGTCATTACGGGTAACTCGAAGCCAAAATCTATCCCTGGCGTCAATCGTCTTCTCGCGACTGCTGGTTGCGCAATAGCCGAACATCTCACCCACTCCGGATATTAAGTTCTCTTCGTTCAGTTTTGCCAAGATAGCCCCGTACTCTCACTATCAGCGTTACATTTCGCTTTTTAACTGTTTTGATGGATCCTATGAATAAATGGATTCGGGCATTTTCTAGTTCTACTCTATACGCGGTAGTTAGAGTAAATTGTTCTTAGCACTGCATTTTGTTGTTTTTTTCCCCTTCTAAGTTAATACTCGGGGCTTGAGCCATTGTAATGAGAAGTAAAATAAGATTTGGTTCGTATACCTGGGTATTTACCTGGGACACTGTTTAGCCCGCATTTGACGTGTCTCATTTCAGTGTTCACTGGTCTTTTGGGGTTACTCCTTCCTCTTGAGTCATGTTAGTATTTCTACCACAGCCTTATTAGAGCGTCTGTTCATGGTGAGTCACACGTCGGGGCCATGTTGTAAGACCTGCAGCTGATTTAAACTTTAGGCGCCCTGATCCCCTCTACGCCTCCTGACTTAGGAATTGGCTCTAACCCATAGTGTATTCCTCTTTGTCGATGTATTCCTCTTTGTCGATTTGGCACTCGCAGCTGTGCAAGGAGTTTGGCGTTTGTCGCAAGAGACCCTAAAATGCCAAAGGCGGCCGGCAAGGCATGTGGCGCCTAAGTGCCGTACAGACTAATGGTGTGCGGGTGTGAGTGGGTGGACGGGTGACTAATCTCGGCCTTTCCACTGAGGGCGTTTTGCAAAGGGTTTGGGGAGGAATGGGGTGATGTTTTAAGATGGGCGGACAGTCGAATGAACCGCTGGAACGTTGTTGGGCATGTGCATGCGCAAGTGTATGACTAATGCCGTCTTCCTCATCCGCCCACATTCGAACACGGATACGCAACTTGGAAATTTGTACATCTAAGTACCATTGCTGATAGGGTGTTATCGGAAGTTGATTTGGTGTTCGGGATCCCTTGATTTCTAAGCATGTTTGGTTGTAAACACTTGACCTAAATATACATTTGGTGGTTGTCTGCCCTCGACTAGCTTCGAGTGGGTTTGGTTACCTCTCTAGGGCTGTGAATTTTGGTATTACAAATCTCGTTAAATGTCCCTATTCTTGCTATCAAGTTCTTAAATCTCACCTCATTCCCTTCCCTCGCTTCAAGGTCATGGTGCTTTAATTGGAAAGGAAAGGGGTTATTGCCTGTACCTCGGCTTTCATACAAAAACTGTCGACGCGATGAGTACTGCCGTTTGGCTGTTACTCAAACGAACAGTTGGCCAATCGGCTTGCGCCACCTACTCTCTCTCCTGCTCACCCTTGGTAGCTCAGGTAGTAAATGTTTGCGGCGTTACTTTCATTGTTTCGCTCTCAATTCGCGCCTAATTGTGCACTGCTCCTCAACCCAAAAGTGAAGGAGCCATCTTTGAACTCGAAATGGTGCTCAACTACGTCTAGCACCTTGCATTTTTCGACTCTTGTGCTCATAGATGGATCCTACGACGCTAGTCTTACGTTGTTATTTAGCGTTGATCGTCAGCAAAGTGGATGCGGATACGGTAATCGAGCACGTGCTATCTTGGCATTATTTACGAACGAATGCCGAGGCAGATGACACATTTCGAGATGAAAAAGGCGATGGAATGTGTTACATTTATCAAGGTCGATTTGATTTGCAACGGGGTGTAGTCACCTTCGTCGATGGGGCAACACGGTGTCCAATTAATGAGCATTTCTGAGATGAGCATTATTTTTATGGGCTTCGGCGGACAATTATTCACTACAAATGTCTTTTACTCTGAATTTGATCTGTGTATTTCTTGTAAATGTCCAACGGCAGTCATGCACGTATGATGCGCTCGAGTTCCTTTCCCCTCTCTTATATACGGCAAAAGCATTTATTTGCGTCTTAGAAAGTCCCAGTCGAAACGTGCGTACATTTTTTCCTTCATTAGTCAGTTCGGTGTCGTCAACATTGGCAAATATGTTCGTCTATCCCGGAACACGAGTTTGGACTTGCAAAGAATGTAACACTTGTTTTGTTCCTGCTAGGCAAATAAGTGGTTGTGCCGCCTCCGGTGTAGCGATCAGAGTGGCTGGATTTAAGGCAATAAATTAAGTAGGTGTGAGGTTTCCGAGGTATGAAGGCAATTATACTTCCTTTTACTTGATAAAGGCTAACAATCGTATTACGTTATTTGGTGGTGTTGATGCTGAACGCCTTTGCGCAAACAGAGGTGAAAGCCCTATTTATAGTTTGTTTATACTAAACTCGACGAAATGTTTTTGCACGGCCTACTGAGGTACTTCCCCTCCCCACCCCGTCAACGATGGCTGTCGGTCCTTTCTGCAACCTACGGCTCACCTCAACGCCTAAAAGTGGTCGCCCTCTTTGGAGGGCATGGCTGAAATTCCTCCCACCAATTCTCCACGGCTTTGTTCTCAACGTGACTTTGAATGAAATAATAACGAGGATGTTGCGGGGGCCGTAGGTCTTACTTTTCGTAAATGAGTCTGTGATGTGGAATAACGTCAAGACTGAATGTTTTTATTCGCATTCTTTGGTGCTTCTGCTGATGGCTTCACGTGCACACGTAGCTCTGATTTTTTTGTCAAGGATTGACGTCACAAATACCGATGCCACCATGCATCCTACATACATGGCTGAATTTGAGAGCATATAGCAGAAGCAGGTTGTCTTCGGTTTGGGAAGTAACATTTTGGCACTCAGTGTCGTTGAGGCGTTTTGTACGCCCAGTCAGTAACAAGGTGGCTGGGCACAGTCGGGGGCCGACATCTGGATGAGACTTCCACTTCAAAGTAAGCTGGCATCATGTTTGACCTCCAATCTGTCCACAAAAGGAGATCGTGGCCGATATGTCTACCTCTACCGTCCGTCTGCCTCTTGTTATTTTTGTCGAATATTCAAATTGTGGTAGATTTGCCTTTCCCGTCTACAAACAGCTTCCACGTTGAGCGAATGACTTGAGTCGCGATATACTTTTTTGAAACTTTGATTTAGATGGACTTCCTGTTAAATTCACGTGCATAACTTACACGAACATTCCTCTGAGTCTGGAGTAAGTTGCCACTAGTCATGTCTATTGAAACGCACTCCGCCTTTGTGTGCCGCCAGCAAAGTGGAGACAGTTGCACCTCTTCATCAGTACCTTCGTTTTTACATGTCACACGACTTGAAAAGGTCAAAAAGTCATAAGATTGGAAGACTTCTTTTAACCTGAGGACGTCAATGTTGGTGAGGTACTGCGACTTTCTGCCATGAACAACGGTTCACCCCAAACCTCCTCTAATATCATTCCGGCGAGGTGGATAAAATCTAACTAGAGCACAAGCCTCTGCACATCAATAAGATGAAAAGAATCACAGCGTAAATGAACTGTAAGAAAAGTTAGAAGAGGGGATGCGTTAAGCTACGCTGTGTGCTAAGCAAAACACGAGGTAGCAGTTGTTTTGACCTTCTCGCTTTGCCTGCATTTACAGAACATTTGAGGGGACTTTATGGTACTTGTGTTAAATCTGTTAAGTTCCAACAGTCCCCTTTTCAGTTTTATAATCACCACGACAGTGGGGCGTGAGGAGTCCGCACACTTTAGATAAATTTTAAATAAACGCAAACAGTTGGTTGAAGATTTTGTTTTAGAAGTCCGTTGTCCTAAAATTGGCTTTACACAGAAGTCCCTAAAGCTACAAATTTGGATCTTTGCTTCCGGATTTTCAGTAGTTTTTCTAGTCTAGTGTAAGACGAAAGCCACGTCAGCAGACTACTTCAACATTCGCTCCATCCTGCATTGGTATACCACAACTAAAACCACCGTGGCACTTGAAGTCGTATTGCTATGTCTTAGCAAATCAAACGACTCCGGCCACGACTTCTTGATACTCGTGTCAGCCTCTCTGACCTAAAGCCTCGTTTTGTGTCCATCACGATGACATTTGACGACAGTTAGGGGGCCCGGAGACTGCTGGCGTCCATTCTAAAATTTGCTTTGACGCACTTTTGCTGGTCATTGGTACTGGTTGATGAACTTCTAATCGGTGGGGCGGATAAATGAGTGACCTGCAGAAATATTTTTCTTTTCACTGTATCTGTACCTTAGACTTCAGGAGTCCAAAGGAGGACAGCGTTGCATGGTGACCTATTTCAAGTAGTTTTACTTCGGCAAGCAAGTGCCTGCTACCACAATCAACTCTTAAAGTAACCTTGTATTTAAAGTTCTTTAGAAGACTCCCCGTTAGATTCAAAAGTGAAAATGGCAATGTTCATTAGCATATTCATGCGATAAATCCTTCCCACTCAACGATCGCAGTGCTTTACCTTCTGTCCCTAAACAAGTTTTCATCACACATAGAAGATCACACATGGTCTAAACAATAGCCAGAGTGATTGTCAACTAGCGCTTGGAACAAATAGCTCTCAGCGCACCGATAGATTGTGGCTTCTTCGTGTCTGTTCGTCATCGGCAGAGTCCTCGATGTTGACACTAACAGGCAGCTTGAGAGGCGATCTCGAGATGGCGAGGCCACGTTTTTCCGCATCCTCTCCCACTCCGAGTAGGCGACCAAGTTAAATGAAGTCGTCGAGTTTCACATTTCACTACTTTGTTAATCTGCGCTTTAAAGGAGTGGAGTAGAGTG
This sequence comes from Dipylidium caninum, assembly GCA_017562135.1. Classification (NCBI taxonomy): domain Eukaryota; kingdom Metazoa; phylum Platyhelminthes; class Cestoda; order Cyclophyllidea; family Dipylidiidae; genus Dipylidium; species Dipylidium caninum. Next base: position 947,603 of record QEYB01000921.1, on the reverse strand, counting down.
ATGGCACTGAGTAGTGAACATTAAGGTGTCTCGTAACGACGACTGGTATGCGTGCAAAATGAGTTTTAAGGCATGAGGCAAAAGCGAACAGAGAGCGGCAAAACATAAAAGACATCAGCTCTACTTTCTTCAATCAATTATGACTACAATAGTCACTACCGCTGGCACTTAGGGTGGTCAATGCTACACCTGACAATAAGGCTTTGTGCGGTTTGGCAAGAAGGTGTCTAGATCACCGCTCTGATTGGCCCCGCAGCAGCGCGTGCCAGCACCCGCACACGAGCCACGTCGATCTTGAAATTCTAGACAAGATTAACGTATGCACACTTGTAAAGTAGGTCTGTGGGTTACATACTTTTTAAATGTTCACTTATTCGATACAAGCTAATTCCACTTGGATGTCAATATGACGACTGCCTCCTCGGTGGGAATCACGAGTGGTTAGGACCGCAGCCTGTGCTTAATGCTCGCCTTTAAGCGCTCTTCGCATGAGACCTCACTAGTACGTGTCGAAGGGTTGAAAGTGGACCGAAGAGGACGCTGCCGCCGTCCAGCCGTGAGATATGTGTCTAATTAGTTACAAGCACGGCACCGTCTCCCGTATGTGGCACTCCCGGTGAAGATGGGATGAGTGGCAATTGTGCACGTATGAAATACCAGATTCACTTGAAAAGTTATAAAAGTGAATGATGAACTGAGAATACACCAACTCTAAGCGCGGAACGAGTTATTTTGTCTACCTTTGATGAAACCACAGGTTGCAGTGTCTCTAACACACAGACGTTGGGTCTCACGTGATCCTTACAGTGCGGTTGAGGGGTTGAAATTCTTCAGTTAGCTTAATTCGTGACGCTTTTAGTTACCCCGCATCAACATAGCCATTTTTGTCCGATTTAGGAGACGATCATCTAACATTTTGATTGCTGTTTGTTATATTCGACAAAAAATCAAAGAATGTGGTCCAAATCTCTTGTCATCCAAGCTACTTGCTCGACCTCTCTCGGTGCCTCGTTGACACGCGTGCCTCCACGACACTCCATAATGGCAGCCAGTCGCCCACACGGCGGTATTGTTGTTTATCAAATTCGAGGACCGCGTTCAGATAAATCGCCTTCCTACGTTTCTGTCCGAACGGCGTGCGCAAATCCGCCAGGCCTAGGCATTGGCTCCGAAACCGGTATAAATAATCACTGTATTGCGAGGTGGGACACATTTGCGCGCAAAGCATAAAGCCACTTTGGATTACAGGACGAGTCGGTCACACATGGTGCTGATGAAGTTTATCCGATCTTGAAAAATAACCTACATGAATTAGTAGAGTGAAGAGATTGTCTCATACACCCTTACTTGTGTGCGTATACCACGTCTAATGCACCCTCTTCTAACTCCGCATTAACAATAATATCCACGTCAAGCACTTCTGTGGCAGCTCACATCATCACAAAAAGGAAATGAAAGGGAACACGTTGGTGTCGGGGTGTGCGAATGTTTACCAATTTTTCTACACCTGTTGGTTTTCATCGAACTTTCTGGAAGCGGACGCGTTGATGATGAGGTCTGGCAGCACAACACTTTGTCCAGTAGTCTTGCACGCTTTTTTGCCCACCACCGTCAGATTGGAAGTGGTGGACTCCACACACACACACACGGTCATTTCTTAATGCACCGATGCAATTTACGGAAAACTAATCCTTCATTTCACCATGTAAAATTCATAGATAGGTGGCCACGTTTTTATCATACAAAGGTAAAATAAGTCATTGAGCAGACCACTTAGTCATCCCAGCTAACCACACCTTTTAAGCTTGAAGACCTGTCGAACGCGAGTCCGCTGATCCCCCAACCACACTCTTCATCCCACATCCATTTTTCGTGTTTTTACCATAGAAGTGACACGCACAAATCGGGTAATCCTCTGCTCTCAGGCAAAATAGTTATGACCATTATTAATGCGCCTTTAAGAGTGCCAATTTTATGGACGGGAATGGAGAGGAAGTATGACAAGGCTTTTGCCTTTCGGTGTCAATAAGGCCGTGAAAAAAAATATTTCACACGCAATAAGGGGCAGTCTAGTGACAAGGAAAGGCCGAAAAAATTGTGCTTTTGGTCTCTTAACGTCCTAATTATTGCCTACAAATGTCATTTCGCCACGGAAGTAACGACCAGTGTCGTCACGGTCAGCACGCACATGCATGAAAACGAAGTGATGGGACTGGTTACATGACAATGCACGATCAAATGACATTCAACTGCACAACATGGATGTCCGTCTGTAGTGGAGGGTACTTCGGCGAATTAACATAATCACTTGGTTACCCACCGAGACGGGAAGACGTCCAAACGAACAGGAGGCCACACACCGCGCGAACAGCCGTAGCCTTCTCCTCGGCTCCATGTATTCGCGAGGTCAACAAGATGACCTCGAGAAATAAAACGGACACGATAGACACGTGGGTTAGGTAAAGGGGCGAGTCACTTATTCAAGGAACGAAATAAAGCATAGCCTCTATACAGACATGTTGGCACTACGGAGTGTCCATTTAGGGACGACTAGTTCTTGAAGGCTACTCTCCTTCTCACCGTTTACTGAGGGCTGAATAATGTCGAGACTGACTTACAAGCGGCTGAGAAGCCTAAAATGTCAAATATACAGGTGGTAGGAATTATTTCCCATTCACATATTCACTATTCGTGAAAGCCGAATTTTCATAAACACTAGACCAGCGTTTGATGGTTCCTTTATGGCCTTTCGAAGAAGGATGGACTTTCAACGTTATAACCAGCGTAAACAGGGCGAGTGGAATTTATTCACGGTGGAAAGCGGAAGAATGAGAAGTGTAATAGCCATGTGTCACCTTTTGACCTCTAGGCCAGTAGGATGACCGGACAAATTTAGGCTTATTCTAGAATTATGGCCCGACCCGGTGGGGCCAGGGCTATGCACACACGTAGACACGCAAACTAAGACAGAGACAGGATTGGATGCTTTACCAACCGGGTGCAGCCCGGCTGATAGGGCTTGCCTCTCTCTCCCCCTCCTCCCCAATCTGGGGGCCAATGACAACATGGAGAATAATTTCTCTATTTACGCGAACGGATGACTTGGCTGTTAGAACGACAGTGGTAATGAGGATGACAACTCTTACTATTTCAGTAGAGGGAGTTTGAACAAAAAAGCAAATTCAACAAGAAGAGAAGAGCCTAATTTGGGATTTAACGTGTTTAAACCCCAATACTACGGTTTGCGTGGGAATATGACTTCTGGTCTGCGATGTTTTTTGAACGTCAGTGGCAAAGAGAAAATATGATGGGTAGTTGAACACAAAAAAAGACAAAATTTAGAATTCTTAGAAATGAAATCCAACGCGATTGGCTCCAGATGCGAAGGCCCATTGCAAAACAATTATTGAAGTCGCGTTTACTCTTATAGTCTTTATCGTTTCCAGTTTACATAGGAACCAGTAAATATACTCACTGCCTTCTTGTCAAGCCCAAGGTCTGCGAGTTTGTTTTTACGTCACTAACTATGGTTTAATGGTAAACACATGGACAAAGTGTCCCACTCTTCATCGGTAAACCTTACAGACCTCGATGTAGTAGTAATTGCATGATGGTTTACAGACTATACACGAGGCAGATTGCCCGCTGATACATTGTAGGACCCCAATATGTTGGCTGATTTCAAAATCGGAATAAATGCTCACCATTGGCCCGCATCCCGAGACAGTTAATTACGGTAGAAGTCCAAAAAGCCCCAAAACCCGGGGTATTGTCTCCGCACACTCAATTACCAACAACCTTTTCACGAAATTCACGGGGCGCAACAACAGAGGGAGTTGCGTGATACGTTCAGAATAAACCAACTGCCTCTAACTAACAATATGCTAGATGACAAAGTCTAATGTGCGTCGCACTACTTTATAGTAATTTGAACATTAAAATGCAGTCGACGCATCATTTAATTCCTCATTTCAGTGTTAGTCGGAAATTGTTGAATTGAGTGTTTCTCTAAGGCTGATGCCTAAAAGGCTTTACGAGAAAAAAAGGCGATGTAAAGGCGACAGAAAATGAGTAGATGCGTAACCTCTCACAAATAATATGACTTTGAGGCAGAACCGATGCACATAAAGAGCATTTGGAATCGTTCTTAATGGAAAAAGATGAAGGAAAGCTTCATAGCGTAACACTCATACCCTAATAAGGGTAAAGTGAGGCACCGACCTGAACAACAATTGTGACATTTTCTTGGACATACCAATAGTGATATGGGACGTTTCTGCGAAACTTCGTTTTGTTTACTTGTTGCGTGGAATATGAACATCTGCCTTATGTGATTTCGTCTAAACTATTAACCAAACCGTCACAGTTGAGGACAAAATACCGCCTTTGGGAGTTGAATTAACTGCCATTGTATGAATAACTAAGTCTTTCGTGAAACGAAGACTTGTTTATGGTAAATAAGGGCAGAACTTGTGCAACTAAGTGCCAAACTTACATTATGGGTTATCAAGCAGTATAATCCGTTCACTTGGAAGCCTAAATAAATGTGAGTTTTTGCGAAAAATAGCGCAACGCGTCTATTTTCTTTACAAAATGAATTATGTCAATTCGACAGAAGGTCTATAAAGCTCAGATCTAGATCAAATTGGCCACAAGGGGAATGAGACACTCAGGTGAGTTTAATCTACGTAGACATTGCAACTGACGGGAATGAAAAGTGGCAAAATTTAAGCTCCTTAGTTAAAGCACTAAGGCAAAACAAGTGTCCAAGTTGTCAATCTCCCGGCGTACACGCCAACTTTCTCGTGGCATTGCCATGCAAATCATGATGCAACCGTGCATAAAATGTCTTTCATGTCACGCATCGACATGCGAAACACACGTGGCCAATTGCCGGGTGCTGTCAGAAGAACGTTCTCACAGCAACTCGGAAAAAGGGAAGGGAATCTTCTGCTGCTACCGCTACCACCACGTGTATAGCGCTGGGTGATGAGACAGACGTGGTAGGTTTAGCAACGGGAAGTTGAGAGACTAAGTGAATTACAGTTGTAGATGCGGAAGGTGTTCCACATTTCAAAGCGTTGCGCGCGAAGACTTGAGTCATTTCCCGCTTTTTATGGGTAAGGAGGTCTTTTTCCTACCTGTAACAGCCCGCACTATGAGCCGGTGTATTCCATAATGGTGTTTGCAATACTGGTACATTCGCCTTCTTCGGAGTGTCGTCGTATATTAGTGGAGAAAATTAATCAAATGTCTGAAACCTACTCAACCTTGGCGACTGTCGAATGAGTTTAGGGAAATTAAAAATTTGGACTCAAATATTACAAAAGAGGTGTACTGCTCAATAATGTAAAAGTCTAAATGAATCAATTCATAAGTAAAAGAGGACTTGTCAGGTAAGAGACAGTTCAAAGTGGATGTTGCTTCTTCCTCCGGCGTTAAGACTGCTTCTCTCTTGCTACATTGTCATTTGTTTAACCAAAGTTCTTATTCAAAGTCCTCCAAATCACATAACAAAATAAATTTATGAGTTGAAGTAGGTAAAGCACCAGCTTTGCCAACAATTCCAAATGTCTACGATTACGTTAATTACATCCAGCGGATCTAAAGTTGAAGGAAATATTTCCCAGACTCTTATAAGGCTAACGATGATAGATCATCCCTACGACATGAGTCGCACCTTGGACACGACCCTTCCCACGTTTGTCGAGTGGTTCGACGAGGACAATTGTCGCACGAGTGTGAGAGTAGTGGCAAATAAAATAATTATAAAGGGCTGGCAAAGACCCAATTGGCCGATTTGATAGGGCCTGAAGTTGGACGCTAATTGGAGAAGAAGGCGAATTTTGAGCGTGTTGTTCGCAGCTCCCAGGCGTTCTGAATGTTTTAAGGATTCCATCAAGTCTGAACTAACTTTTATAGACAAAAATTCCCTAAATGAATTCTGTTCCTTTTAACAATTCGGAACTACTACTCGCATAAAACGACGTCCTAATATCCCTTTAGAATACACATTAGATCAGAACTTCTCGGAGAGGGGGTACAAACGATACACAGACTTCACGCAGCCGGTACTCTTTTTCAACCGGAAGATAGGGCGACAGAACAAAAATGAAAGGTTGTATATGCTTTAGACAATTTTTGACGACAAGCACACAATACAGAGAATACATTTACCGTTCCCTCGAGTGTTATTTCTGTATGAGGTGTTCAGTTAACACAAATGGTTTACATCATGGAAGAATTTGGCCAAGATCCACTACTTAAAGCATTTTCACACATTCTGACCGTACTGACCTCATACAGAGGCTTAAATCTGGCTCCTCACTCAACCATACCGATTAACAAGAAAGGAGGAAGCCTGTCGGAGGAGATGCACGGTAAACGAAAGTGCAAAATTCTCGCAATCGTTAAAACAGATATGTGGAACGATTTTTTGATGTGAGATGAATAAATTCAGGCACCATGTGACCTCACAAACTCCCCAATGAGGCTAATGTACTTTACAAAGTTTTTAAATGTTGATTTATAAATGTATACTTTTAAGACTTTTATTTTATTCCCTCAATAAATATCGCTGGTGCAATAAATGTTATGAACTACCATCACACAGTGCAAAACCTATTATTTTTACAGAGGCACGAGTTACAACTTATTCCTGAAAATTTCACACGTTTCTTTAACCCGCCAAACTTCCTAATTAAGTGGTTCGTTTGAACAAGTGTAGAAAAGCTCCTGAACCTGTGTCCATCCGAAAGGTTTTTTGAAGGAATGTCTACACCCCATATGATTCATTGTACAAACCGTATAAATGAATCTATTTCGCGTTCATGGTCAGACTGCAATTTGTGGCAGTTTTGCTTTAAAAACAACAGTTCTGTCTCGCATTTCTCGTCGGAATAGTGGGACGGTTATGTTGAACAAGGAGTCATTTTGAAACAGCCCCCGAAACGAACACCAACAAGACACTGAACAGGTCCGATTTAATTTCTATTAAATTGTAGAATAAAAATAGTAAGAGCTCGGTTACAGGGAGAGAAAAATGGCCAGATTTAAGGATAACTTTAAAGCAGCCTAAAGGTGAGTGTCCGAGGTCTCGCTTCAACCACAACTATTAGTCAACTCCGGAGGCTAAGATATTGTCAAGAAAGCATATAAAAGGTGTTAACCACTTTTGTCTACAAGACCCAAATCCATGAACTTCGTTGGTTGATTTATACTACCTACTGTACGTACTTGGAGTTTCAAAACTTTGAAACTAACTAAGATTTACTGTGCAAACAAACGTCAATATCCTCAATAGAAATAACTCTTGGACGTGTGCCAATAAGGCGCAAAAGGAAACAGGAACCTAACAGGGCATAACATCGTCCAGTAAGAGGATGATCGTATTCCACCAGCGGAACTCATTTTTCATCGAAGTTAGAGAGGACGATATTGACTCCACCTGGCCCATTTTGAACAGGGCTATAACAATATAAGTCCCGACTTCTCTGGAGTTCTAATTTATTACCCATAAAGCGGTGAGATGGGTTATTTGGTAAATAGGAATTCCCATTTGAAGTAATTATGCAAAGTGAGCCCTGCGGTCGGCAATACAAAAATGGTAATGAATGCAGTTAGTCCATGCCATTAATAGACTGAATCCTATTTCATTTTCATATTTGAAAGCTAACCAATTCTAGCGATCAAAATGATTATAACATGATCATAAATAGAAGTAAATCCACCTAACCAATTTATCGTCTTTTTGATAAAGAAAGCACATTGGACGATTTTCTTGGATGAAGCTATAGAAGAATACTGTTTCATTTGTTACTTTGTCAAGAAAAATAAGGAATAATAGGGAGAACCTACAAATTCAAACTTGGGAACAAATAATTCGTTTAAACAGAAAAGCATTTGCGCCTGGCAAGCCTCTTAGAATAATTAAGATAGTGAAGCTTGTCATGCGGTAGCACTTAAGAGCCCTACTTTGGCACTCTTTTGACGCCTAACTTTAAAGAAGCAGTACGGCGGTAGAAGTGGAGTATAATTGGGCTTCCAGTTGAGATTACAGGTAATCCAGTTACAACGGGTTTAAACCAAAGTATGTCGTTTATTTGTTAATAAACATCCGTTTACACGTCAGGCATAAACTAGTCCCTTTATAAATTTGTATATAGGGGGAGAACTAGACCTCAATACTGTATATGCAAGTGAACCTCTACCGAAAATCTGCTCCTGATTGTTTAAGACTATTATGTCAGCCAACCAACTATGTAAAAACTGGGACCTTGATGCGCAAAATTAGATCACGCACACAGGAAAACAAATGGCTTGGGGCTTTGCATCGAAAAAGAATTTAACTGCGTTAAAACGCAGGATTTTGGCAATGCTTACCTAAATGTCAAGAGAACATTTATGCTGAATTTTAATGCATGTCACGCCACCGTTCGAAGTTTTCTGTAGCTCGCATGGAGGGAAGATGGCTCCTCCTGGTGATTTATCGATTTTCATGCAATGAGTCAGTGGCGCAAAGACCGCGGGCCAATGGGTGAGGGCCTGGCGGTAGAAGCTGAGTACGCGAAGGCATGAGTGAGTACATGGGCTAGTTGCTGATGTGAACACGGACGAAAAGCGGCTGCGCAACCGCTGTAGCGACTAAACCACGTCTAAAACAGTGGATTTTCATGTTGCCTAATTGAGCGCAAGTCTGTTTCAATGCACGGTAGGTGATTAATAGGGCGAAAGAGGCAATTCTTTATGTTACATAAATGAAAAAAAGTGTGATTTAAAACACCCGAGAATGCCGTAAAATCCGAGGGTTGACACAGAAGCATGAGTTAAGATCGTGCTTAATGGGAACTAGAGAGCGTGAGCTAATAGTCTTTCAATGATTAAAAAAAAAATCCCGGGGTTCCCGACCGAGCGATGCTTAATTTTGGGCCTCGCACGAAATGAAAACATTCCGCCTATTGGCGAATTTTCAGCCGGTGCGAGGTAACTACCGTGTTGTATAAAGAGTGGGAGCACCCAATTGCTTGAATTTTTAGTACTCATCAAAAATAACACTTTCTACAGGAAGATAATGTCTACTCCTATCTTCGGTGGCCGTAGGTGAAATATGATATACCAAAAATAGTGACAACAGTTAACAAGACAACACAAACTCCCTCATTTTCATTTTGGGGTGCCTACTTGGGTAATTCAAAATAGCACTTAGGATTTCTTCAAGTGGATTAGATGTGTACGCCATGTTTGCGAGAAAATAGCGTCCCACATGCGCCCGGCCGTCGCCGTCTCTCACACGGCAGAGTAAGAGCCAAGGAGCGGAAACAGCCCTTCCCCGGTAGGCCTATCAAATGGGAGGGGAAAGCAGTCAATCAACGACGCCAGGGCACTGGTATTCGCTTATCTGCCGGAGAACAAATAAATTACTAAAAGCGCATGGCTGTGTGGGATGAGGTGGGAATGATGAAAATGGAAGACGAAGTCACTCTTGCTTATCACAGATGCTCACTAGGATTTTCACTATACAGGATTTGGTTGGTGGAGTTATGAAGCGGAGCCTAATTTGCCCCCTCAAGGCACACTGTTAGTTTGAGGGCGTTTTTACCCGTCACTTCTGAGGCGTCATTGGGTATCCACGTGCATAACCGCAGTCCACCTCGTAATAATAATCACCAGGTAGCCAGTAACCGTGGCGACGACATCTGCGATCTGATTGGCTTGCGTAGCACTTACAGGAGGCTGCGAAACCCAAGCTGAAATAATAGCTGCCATCTGAAATCTGTTGTATGCGTTACCACCCATTTTAACATGACCGGACGCCTCGTGGGCACGCGTGTGCCGAACAATATATAGTTTCTCGTATTTGCACCCCGAAAACCGATTAGCCTGCGCGTATTTTGTTAAATGTCAAAAGTAAGCCACCCTGCGGGTGCATAATGTGCCAATTTAACCGGGATGCCGGGGTTAATAAGTGCGCCTCTCCCCTGTAATCAACCCTCAAACGTGCTAGCTTTTATACACTACTTAATTCAAAACAGTAGCGAAGTTTACCAACCACGACCATTTGGAAGCTAGTTTTAGTACGCAACTGAATTGCGAACCAATAACAAGCTAAGGTGTTGTAAACTCTGTGCTATTTACACATTATTCAGAGCTCCTATAGTTTTAATCTTGTGGTATCGCTAAAATAACAGTGGATACAAAATTCAGCCTCGAAGAATGGGTGTTTTTAGCGAGTGGCTTGACCAAATGACGTGCCTGTCACTTCTGCCCTTACCATTTATTTTTAATTCATAATAATCCAACTATCTTACTTAAACTGTTTTGGTGACCAAATAAAATGCCTGCGTATAGTGCTTATCCTTAAGGTGATGAAGAAAGTACAAGTTATATCTTAACGTGACGAAAGTAGAAGAACTATGAAAAGGAACCACCGTCTGCGTCATCATTCCAACAGATACTTCCACTTTACTAAAAAGTCCAGAGTCACCGAAACATCTTCTCATGACGAGACCATAATCCACAGTACTCAAGGGCTTTTTCTTGTTTCTTTTTATAAACGGAATTCAAATGCATATGTGAAAGTACGATCATACACGTAATTGTTTCGACCATTAAATCTCCATCAGCGATATGAATGGAATGCTTCACAACCCTAGTAAAAGGCCAAGTTAAAATAGGATTTGAGAAGTATGTCGGTTTAAAAAGTGGGAAGGAGTGAACTCAATCCGACAACATTAGCCGGCATCGTGTTATTAGTTCAGTCCCGTATTTCTTCACGTCTTCTCCTTCCCTGCTTTGGAGGTAAAAAGACTGCGTTTCGGTGGCAGCCCTCGAAACCTTCGAGGCTGCAGTGGGAGTTGCGTTCTTCTCTACATCGAAGAAGCGTTTATACTCCGAAGCCTTCTTCTCAGCCCTGGTACGAAGTATCCACTTTCAACAATGTGCGCAACAGCGCGCCGAAGATGCGGTGTTACCCGACCCGTTTCCACCTTAAAGCAGGATGAGATGTGCCTCATGGTGGCTGCAAGGGAAGCTCCCTTTCGGTCATCAGTTGAGGCGATTGCAGTCATAATCATCTCGATAAGCGGAGGGTGAGAGGGTGCGGTCTTCGCTCCCTTTGCCTTCGGAGCAGATGCCGACATACCTTAACGTGGCCCACATCAGCATTATCAAATCGGTTAATGACAATAGCATCAGAAAACGAAGGAAATACACTGCATCCGTACTTAAAGGATTATTCCACATAAAAAACGAGAACCACTGCTGCATTGCTGTTGCATCTACCATCGTGATTTTCCGTCCCGCCTTCGCTTTCGCCGCGGTGACGGTGCGACTCCAACTGCGGAGGCCGACCACGAAGCGTCTCCTATTTCCCCTTTTCCTCCTCTCCGCCGCCAGGCTAGTGAAATACTGTAGACGATCGACATGGAGACGATAGCAAGGGCATGAGTGGAGCGCGTCGGAGGATACGGTGGATGTCCACAATAGTGAGAGGTGGCACTTGAGGATTGCACGGCCACAACGTCGACAAGTAGCAACTCCACTTTGGCGGGAATATTCTGCAATGACACTTGAATCGCTTTGAGCAACGTTCCGTGAAGGAGTTTTAGCACGACCTTTGACCCACTGACGTACTCAACACACCCAGTCGTGGTTACCGAGCCCATTCACACCTCACTGCCATTCATGAGGAGGGCCAAAGTTAAAGCAATCTCAACACCTTCCTCACCTTGTGCTGTCAAAGTAGGATTGAAGAATACGATGAGGATATTGCAGAGGGGCTGGGTAGCATTCCACATAGACGAGTCTGTGATGTGGAATAAAGTCGAAAGAGAATGTTTTTTACTTGTATTACCTGATGTCGGTGTTGCCTTGATTTTCCTACCCCAATGGGTCCGAATCGCGTGTCGCAGCAGAAAGTAAAGAGGCCTTCGGTCGGAAAGTAAAGTTATTCCACTTTTCACACGCGGCACCACTCGAATTGGTTGGTTCTGTGGCAACAAGTTGGGTGTGCCACGATGAGACGATGAGAAGTCTGAACGCCCAGGACGTGCCTTAACAACGAACCTGAACCAGATCTCCGCCTGGATTTCTGGAGGAACCAGCCAACTCCCACCAACTGAAAGGTTTCAGTTTAGTGTTAGGCGACGCCGAGGAGGTCATCAAGTAGAAGTGAATACACATTAACCATAAGGAAGTCACTTTTTCATGACCTCCACTGTGCAGATAAATGACACAGAATGACGTTCGACCTACCCCCGACCCGAAACAGAGGACTTGGAAGGTCATGTGTGAACCAATTGCCCGACTTAACTCACCTCGCCCATCGATGGTGGAGATTTCGCGGACACAGAGGAACTCAGGAAGTGAGTGGGTGTCTCTGAGTCGCTGTTTTTAAGCAATGAGAAAAGTGTCAAAGGAAAAGACTTCACTAGTGAGGGGCCTCAGAAAAATGAGGGTCACAGACAAGAGGAGAGGCGAATAAAATAAAGAAATGAGGAGTAAACAGTACTCCGCTGATATTCACCGACTTCTGCCTACGCGAATGGGACAACTAGACTGAAATCACCTCCCACACTATCACGCCAGCCCGTCTCCCCCAAACGTTTTTAATTATTCGGTGAAATCTCTTGCAAGGCAATTAAGACATTCCCGAGGTCGACTTTCACAAGTCGTTTCAGCCGCATTTGAATAACGAGTGGGGGAGTAACAGGAGTTAACCAACTCGGTGATCAAAGTAAGTCTTATGCTGATGCTGACACCCTCTGGAATGCTGCAAGCCTATCGATCCCGGTCTACGAGAGATGGCGATGGCTGCACATGCACAGCACCGCCGTCGACGAGACAGCAACGCCCACGTCAAAGTGATACTGAAGATGCCCTGAGGGAGCAGGACGATTGGCAGGAGGACCTTTTGCCAGTTGATCAGCCCTTTAGGCTACACATGTGGCGACACCCACCGAGGGCAATGCACGATGGATGTGTGTAGCACGAAGAGCCAATGAATGCCGATGTCGCAGACACCAAACTCAGAAAGTTGGCACCTCCTGACACCCCATCGGTTGATGTCGCTCTCCGGGTAGCATCACACGTGGCATAAGCTAACTCGTGGTCTGGGGGCAATGTAAACCGCTGCCTTTTCACAGCATAGCCGTGCCAGCTGATGGAGTCCAGCGTCAGGAGGCCCAAGCCGGGACGCATAAAAGAAACCAACTTATTCTGGTAATTAAGGGATGCTGAAGGTATAGAAGACACGTGTAACTGGCGCCAGTTAAGGTCGAGCCATAATTAGCGAACGAAAACGTCTGGACCATTGTCAGAAGACGAATCAGAGGCCTCATTTACGAAAGAGGGACAAACAAGACACCTCGAAAGGAATTACTCCAATATCTCTCGCAGAGGTGTGAGTAAATGTCTTGCCAAACAGTTATGCTCTTCAGCCTCTTAACGCCGTCAATCCGACTCCCATGGCGCCACACGATTCTCGTAAAAAGTACTGAGGAAGGCAGCCTAGAATTGAAGCCAGTTACCAAGGGCAAAAAGACCCTCATGCTCTCAAGTGAGAATGAGATTTAAGTGTCCCACAACTAGCCTCCAGCCGAGGCGATATAAACCAGAATCACAAGGGAAGAAAAATCAGACGGACATATTCGAATCGGACCAGAACGCAGGTCATTGGGCAGAGTGGAATTTCAGGTCGCGAAAAAGTAAGAAAGGGCAGAGAGGTGATTTATGCTGATCGAGTGAGTGAGGAAGAGAAAAAAAATGAACAACGCAGAGTACTGGTAAAACAGGGGGTTTAAGGAAATGGAGATCGGGTGGAGGGGAAAACAACATGCACCTCCCTTTCAGCACTGGTTTATCATCGCTATCATCAAAAGTGCGAGTTTGTATGTACGTATAATGTATGTAATCAGAGACAAGACGGGTATAAAAGATAGATAAAGTAGGTCGAGGTAACAGCGACACGGGGGGGCATTCACACGAGACCAATGGAATGACGCAATGCAATTCAAATGGTAGATGTGCGATAGATTTGAACAACAGTGGCAGCTAACGCTAAACACAGACAAGTGCTCCGAGGAAAGGGCTGAGAAAGGGGCAGGAAAACGGACATTTTCGCATGTTTGCAGACGACCAGGAAGGAGGAGTGGGGGGCGGGGAAGAAAAGAGAGAAAGGAAGGCAGTGAAAGGCGAGTGTTAGAAGGAGTGGTCGTTGGGGGGATAGAAGCCACCGAGACCGGTGGTCATCATTCCTGCTCCGAAGGGACCGGGTTGGGGCATCATTCCACTTGTAAGCATCAGTGGCGTTTCCGAGTCTAAGGAGAAAAAAACCATAAGGACTTTGCCTAAAGGGGCCAAAAAGCAAGGGAAAAAACAGTGAACAATAACAGGTCCCAAAACTCACACGTGAATGGTCTCAATGACCGCAGAGGCAGGAAGGGATTCCTGTGTGCTACAGTGGGCCACAGTTAGAAAGCGGCTGGTAAATGGGTCAAACTAGATGAGTCACACACTCGGCCGTCTCGGTATGCGCCTTTAGATGAGGCGCCTCGGGGGGTTTCGCGTGTTTTGCACAACCGCAAATTCTCCCCATCCTACAATAACTGCGACCGGCCCCTAGATCTGTGCGCCACTTCCCAACAAGGCAAAATATGCTTTGAGTTGAGACAGACTCTCAGGCGTACGCGTAAACGTCAGAGGCAAAGAGTTACGACATGCCTACGCGCACATCGATTAAACAACTCGTACGCACGCACGCACGCACGCACGCACGCGAGGGCAGAGGCGTCGGTGGCTGAGGCAACAAGCGAGCATTTCGGACGGTCAACGGAAGGTACGAGCGCAAGTAAAGCGTAGGGGTGGACGGAAAGATGCAATGACTGTGCGGCAGACATGGGTGCGGGTAAACTCGTTCGGGCACAATTAAGATACGTAGTGAGGAGGGGGAGGAGGAAAAGTAAAGAACAGGATATGGTTGCACAGGCAACAACTCTTGGCATATCACTCCATTGGGAATGGCAGGATAATGGTGACTTACGCAGGACAAGAGGATTCACCGCTTGCTCCTTCTTCTCTTCTTCCTCCGACCGGGTTCGTTCTGACTTTTCCAGATGATCAATCTGAATTTAAATGTAAAGAGTGAAGAGACTTCGGCTGTATGAAAATGTAATTCAAGAATGATTGGGGATTAAAACGCCAATCGCCAAGCTGCCTATAAAGTAAATGATCACACTACGATCCTTGCGTAAGTTAAACTAAAGGCGGCAACACACTGATGCATATACGCAACAAAAGTGCTAAGTGCCAAATAAAACCTCAAACCGTACTCCACTGACATTCTTGTACGAACACGAACGATGTTGGCAAGCTTGACTATGAGGCCTATTAGCGAGTCAATTCGAGGATAAACTGGTAAAAAACTTCAACTCATATTGACATTAGCAGCCGGTTCCAGATCACGTTGCGATGAGAATATCAAAACCATGCGCACGTCGAGAGTAAAAATAGCCGAGAAGCGTCGGTTTGCCCACCTTGGTGGTCAGCTCACGCATGGTTTGGATGAGGAAAGGCATAGCCATATCAGTCAGACCGTTGCGCCAAGCCAGCTCAAGTACAACGTCAGGGCGAAGAAGATCGTAGCACTGGTAGAGACAGGCCGAAAAACAATCGGGGAGGTTTTCCGAAAGGAACCAGCGCAACAAATCCTCCGCTGTCTCTGGATCTCGAGAATCCGCCGCATATTGCATGGCGTCCTACGTAAAATACGGTACTCTCATGCTCGAAAAACAGCGCATGCAAAAGTAGGTGGGAGTGATAAGGTCACATTGTTAGACCAGGATATATTGACAATGCAAAATAATTAATATCGGTGTGCACAACTCACTCGATAAAGTTTGTCGCGTTTGCAGAGCTCAATACTCTGAACCCACCGATTGTTGCCTTTGTAGAGGAGAGCTGAAAGCCGCCGAAACTCCGTCAGATCGTGCTTCTCCAGCGCTTGGGCCAGCGCGATGTTGTCGAAGTTCGAGTGCGCCTCGATCGATTGTCGTAGGGCCTAAGCGGACCAAAGGGTGACGGGTCAGCCCGAAGAAGTAAAAGAAAGCGATTGAGAACACGCTATTTAAGGGGGGGGGTCGACCCAACCTGGTAGTCCTCTTCTTCAATGAGCAGAGCGTTCAAAGCCTCATTGACGGCCTTGTTATTAACGCCACTTTGTTGGACGATACAGAGATAGGGCTTAACGAAAGCAATATGGCCGACCTTGGTGAAGAAGGCGACAGTACGTGTGTGATCAAGTCGGGGGATGAGCACCATGAGGAGGTCATTGAGAAGGAGGGGTTTATAGGTCAGGTAGAATTGGATAGCCTTGTAGTAGAGTTCCAGGTTGGCTACCTTAGTAATCATATCCTTAAAATGATTTTCACGCCATGCTTCCGTTGGATGCGCCATCATTGTTTGCACGGCATTGTCGTATTCTTCGTAGCGGTCGTAGAGGAATACAAGTTCTGCCCACAAGTGCGCCTGTTCTGCTGCTCTTAACACCTGGAAACAAAGTTTCAGGACGTCAGGCAATTGTGCTGACCAAGGTCTGTCTGATTACCCATATATACTTTATACAAATAAACACAAGTGTAACGGACTTTACAAAATGCACTGCAAGCTCGTAGACCTGTCTGTACGAAATATAATTATCATGAAAAGAGACTTAAAGCGGCCTTCTCACAGCATTGGTTGCCAAAATTAGTGCCAAGCTCGGCGTCACAGGCAGTGTTGGGTGAGCCAGATCACAATAAACATTGGACTATACCGATAAACTTGACTAAAGGTGACGAAATGCAACACTGTTTACAGCAAACTAACCTTTGGAATATTGACACGAGACCAGAAGAGCTCCAAATGTTCACGTAGTTTATCCTGCTTGAATTTAGAGTAAAGAATGGCTAATTCAGTGAACATCCCCATATGAGCGCGCTCCAGTCCAAGAGCTGCCTCTAAAAGACTGATAAGTTGCTGGAAATGCCCCCGTTGTTGATAGTAGTTGATGAGCTCCTCCAACTCATCCGCGTGCACCACAATATGCAGACCACACATCTGAGCCAGACGAAATTCGTCGTGGTCCACACAGGCAAAGCAGACCTCCTTCCATGTGCGAGTCGAGTTAGCCTTCCTCGAAGCCTCCACGGCGTCCTGATACTCACCCAAGTGCACCAACGTGATGGCCAAACGTGAGTAGTTACTCACGTTGTTGTATAGCAACTTGGCTGCGTCGTACATATGCTCCTCGAAGCATCTGTCTGCTACCTACGAAAAAAATATGGATACAAGAAAAGAGGGGTTTACTTCGCACTCATCTTGAAACCATCTTAAATAAAATAGGTGAGCCTGATAGAGCGGAGGCAGGAATTACATGGGTTATGGGAAAAGGTAGCACTGCTCGGACGTGGGAAACGAAGTACTGGCCCAAACCACATCAAAAGAGTATCTTTTCACGCCTGCATTCACGTAAATAGAGCTAATCAAATATAATTAACTGCCTCAATAACCACGGTAAACTGTCATTGTGACATAAAACCAAAAAAAGTTAAAGGAAGCGCCTTTCGCAAATGATATCAACACAGGAAATTGGGCTATGCCACACTATTCAATTCACTGATAAGCTCAAGCCTATTGAGTAAGGCGGATAGGGACGAAAAATGGAGTATCAAAGGTCAATGCCAGATGGGAGCGGTTGTTAAAGAACCAAAGATTAATCACATAAAAGAAACCAACAGAGTATATGAAAAACAGAGGAACATGTGTAAAAATTCAGGCAGCCACTTACGGCTGTAATATTGGCGTGATTAGAACCAGCAATAAATTCCTCTAAATCAGACAAACGCCCAGTTTTCGCATAGGCGAAGGCCAATTCTGAATCAATAGTGGTCTCACGGGCCTTTTTACGTGCCATTTGGAGGTAGCGGACAAGATCCTCGTAGTTATTTGCGGCCGATGCGACACGAATTACCTCATCGTAATTGGCGGGGTCTCCAGCCTTGATGTACGAGTCGATTGATTCCTTTATCACTCCCTCATTCAGTTGGGCTTTAGCCAACAAACTCCAGACGGCAGGTTCATTACAGCGCTCCGCATATTCATAGGCGCGGTCCAGATTTTGGATATTATCAATCAACACCTAGATTTAAAAAAAAAACATACTGACCAGGACCATCCATTTCATGAGATAAATACTGGTAGGGTAGAGTATTAAAATATTGCAGATGCCAGGTCCGTTAATTATCACAACACGATACCTTCATTGCCAGATTGTTAACCTCAAACTTCTTGAAAATGGCGAAGGCTTCCTCATAGAGGCCATGAGTGATGGCAATATTGGCCACATCGGGTGCATCGTAGTTATCCAACTTAGCGATGTATTCCATCACACGACTATGATCAGCCTTGATAGCGGTAAGGATTAGCAAATTTTGGAGGTTACGGTGGTCAGAGAACACCGAATTATCAAGCACAATTTTCTCCAACAACTCTATCAATTCATTAGGCATATCAGCCGCCATGAAGGCCTTGACAGCTACAGAAATCTCATTGGGGTCTTGGGTCTCTGAGAGAGCGGTCTGTACCACTTGGTCAATCAATTGACGACGGAAGGTGTTGTTTTCGCTCAAACACTCCACCCACAACTCGGGATCCTTCCGGCGCACAAGGTATCGAGCCTCAGTTTTAAAAAGAGAATTCTCATTACAAACAGCCACCAACTCCTTGTCACAGAGACCTCGTTCATAGGCTACACAAGCAAGACTGGGATCACGCTTCTCACAGTATTTGCCCACTACATAACTGTCATAGTACTGGTTTTCACGCAAGAAGCGTTCAGGATTGTTATTAGCATCGATATAAATTTTGGCAAGGGCATTATGCGTTGCTGGCTCAACGGAGCCCTCGTGGATGCGAGATTCAAGCCAGGGAAGGAGAAGTTTCAGACGATTGCGTTTTTCAACTTCACTCACGAGTTCATCCGTGCTGAACTGACCTGAATACGGAGCACAAAATGTTGACGCTCAAGATACCCAAGTAATCATTAACCAAGTGTTTGAAGCCTAATTTGCCTCAAAAACATGCCAATTAATGAAGGAAATCACATTTATTAATAGGCCTTTAGGATGATCCAAGTCGAATCAAAACGAAGTGAAAATTTATGAGAAACGCTAGTTTTTGGATTGAGTCTGTCTCCCGTAAGTTAAGCAACAGTAAGCGGCTTTGGTAAAAATAAGGTCGTTTTGTCCCGATTCGGTAGTGTACTGATATACGGAGATGGAACAAAAAAGTACTCAACCTGCAAGCACAAAGGAAAAAGTACGCACCACGGACGACAGCAATCAACTGCTTGATGATATCATCCGCGCAGTCCACATCAAGTAGGCCGCCCACTACAGCCGGCAAACGTGCCGGGTTAACTTTCTGAACGTATATTTCAATATACTTCTGCAGATTATTGCGGTACAGATAGAGAACAAGATCGTGAACGAAGTCAAAACGATCGCAAACGATGATCAAAGGAAGCTGATCGCTAAGCTTTGCCTCCTAAAAACCCGAAAAGTCGATAAAACCGCTCAGAAAAGAATCTAAGAGCAAAGATCGGACCTTACTTTGAGGAAATTCTTAACGCGTTCCGGATCATAGCAATTACTCTCGCGACAAATTCTTTCGACTTCCTTAACCTGTCCCGTCTTACAGGCAGCTTGGATATATTTGAAATGGACCTCAGGATCTTGCGAAAAGTTGACAATGGAACCAAGAAAATAGAAAAGACCCTCAAAAGACTTGAACGACTCGAAGATTTCGATAAGCGCATTCGTGCCGAGTTGTTCGTGGTACTTAGTGGCAATCTGTACACAAACTTGTAGATTCTGTCGGATGTTAGCTTGCAACATAGCTTTAAGACATTCCAATGAGTCGTCCACCGAAAGAGAGCCAAAGTACTTCACAAGCCATTCAGGGCTAAGAAGGTGAGTATTCACAACGGCACGTTTGATATCATAGAGATCAGTATAATGCTCCAGGGCACGTTGCAACAGACCCGCCTTTTCACAAAGCTGAGCGATGGCGGCCCGATCATAGTGAGTGAACATCTGATTGCCCAGAATAGCATCGGCCACTTGAGGTGCCGACATCAAATTCATCTCAAGTAAACGGGTTTGTAGATGACCCTCCGATGGACGATTATGCTTTAAAGCATCAAGAAGAAAAGAGGTACATTGTTGAACGAGGCCTTGCTCCATGAAAACATCCACCACTTGTTCAAGGCCAACTAAAGGTTCTTGGTCCTGCACAAGCATCTGAGCAAACTGAAGACCCTGATCGGGATTGATCCGAGTAAGATTTCGCAACAGGGAAATGTATTCAGGCGAGTAATTAACTTTCTTGGAATAGAGAATGATTTTTTGAAATTGGCCAGTTTCTGCGAAGCACTGAACAACCTTGGGCGGCACATTTGCTCTAAGGTAGACTGATAAAGCGAGAGTGGGATCAGCCTAAAGAACACAAAAAATAAAGGTGTAACTCCTAGCATAATCAAAACGGTAGAAAAAAAAGCCACCTCACCTGTTTGACAAGGTCACCAAGTTCCTCGGAACACTCCAGTTTGTCTTCCTTGAGCCACTTTTCGATAAGATGTTTACGAGCTTGCTGCAAGACCGGGCGACAAAGTTCCAGACTCTCGTATTTGTTTAACTGACCCTGATCGATCAGAATACCAAAATAGAGAAAAAGAGGTGATGTCTGACCTGGTGTGTTTGGAACCTAGAAACAAGACATCGGTTAACAATCAATTCAAACATAACAAATGCAAATATGGATGGATTAAACCTGATGGAATTTCTGAATAGTCTGAGGCGTCCTTAAAATGCCGTTGGGTGCACTGGCAGCAACCTTGGCAGCTTCACTGTACTGCCCAGCCTGGAATAGTGAATCGAACTTCTTGATGAAAAGATCTTCTGCACCGGGGAGACCACATCTGGCAGCGAACCGAAAGGCGAGTGACGGGTTATTTAACGTTCCTTTTATGTAATTTACAACATTCTCTTCATCAATGCTCACAGAGAGGACCTAAACATTTGACTATGCAGAAACATTGATATACCTGGCCTTTGCGATTAACGCCCATAATTCCCGATGTTGCTTCGTATGGAACAGTCACAAAGATAGTTTCATTACTAACACGGTTCATGTAAATACAAGTCCCAGATTCAATGTCATAAATATGAAGGTAGCCATTCTTGGTAATTAGGAAAACGACAGCGTACTTTTGAGACGCCTTAAAAATAAATCAAGAAACCGGGTAACATTACTTGCATGGCCACTGGGAAGTCATTAACAGCTTCTGGTGGGAAATAAACATCGAGATTCTTTTTCGTGAACGATTGGTTGCCCTCAGGCGGTTGACCGACTTCAATTATGTGAAGATTACATGACTGAACAGTTCGGACGACAAAACAGAATAAAGTCGTTGGATTAGGCTGACCTTCGCCCTTGTACTGCACGAATGCTGCAGCGTGACCCTCAATAGGTTGGCTGACTTTGCGATCGACACTGTAGAGTTGCATTGAACCGATAACACGATTATCCTGAACAGAAATACCAATCAAGAGCAACCATTTGCAACTCTCATCGGTACGATAATTTATAATTTGCGCACTGGCCAAAGAAGAATGACGGTCAAACATCTTGACAGGAGTTGAATTTTCTGAGAAAATAAAAATAGGATACGAAAATAGACATACCTTCGATAGACCAATGGTAAACAGATCCAGAAGTTACTAGAGCGATAGTATTAGGATTTATCCATTTCCAGAAAATAACGGGATCAGGCATTTTGTGCATATTCATTTTTGTTTTGAGTTCAATGTTAAAGATTTGCAAGACGTTACCGGACTTTAGTGCCATCACTTTACTAACAGGATTCATGATGATGGAATCGGCTGTGATAGGCCTTTTCGTGGGATTGTTGGGATCATTCATGTCGATGACGACCACAAATTGGCTGTCACCCGTTTTTTCACGGACGCAAATGAATTTGTCGGATTCCATGGTTAACGAATTAAACCCAATGCTGGCGGGTTGAATGCCCACATTTAAGAGCTAAGAGAAGAAGGACTGGTGAATGCAAGATAAACAAACATACCTGCAGATGCTCTTGAAACTTTATAGGCATTGAAGAGGCCATTTTAGGATGCTAAGAAAATCCCCTGTTGGAAGAGAAAACGAAAGAGGCACAGTGAGGCGGAAAACACAGCCCCTTATAGAGCTTGAAACATCATTGGTTAACGAGGATGATTTTATCAGGGGAAAACAACATTCCTTTTTCTCAAAATTATGGACATTCCTTTATAGTGCTCTACAGCAGTTTTAAGATCATAGACATATTAGAAAACATCGGAAGGAGGTAAATCACGTGGAATAGCAACGTCAATTCAAAGAGCAATCATCATCATCCGATTCATTGTGTTATGAAATTTTCGGTGCCGCGAAATACGATTAAAAGGAAGTATTTATTTGACTATGTTATTGACCTCCGAAACGTGTGCCTGGAAATGGCGGTGTGATGAATTCACCGGGAAGAGCGTGACCTGCCAGCTCTCATAGGAGAGTGAACGAAAGAGCGTTGTGTGGGAAGTCATGTGGAATAAATAGGAATCTATGCACAGTCACACCGTAATCGCTTTTGACAAGTGTTTGTTAACACCCCGAGGAGATTTATAAAATATTTTTTTTGAAGATTGGGCTTTTAATTCCTCTCTTGATAGCTTTGGCTAATATATTTGGCTAAGCTAATTCGTACAGAAAAGAAAGGGGCTGGTGAACAATGCTAAACTTTATAATGGTTTACTTTACGTCTAATTATGGGAAAATATTTGTGCAAGAATGCCTGGACAAATTGCAAGGGGCAGTGCAAAGTAAAGTATTTGGGGAAGTGGGTGAATATCACCGGAGCCATCAGATTCATAATACTTTGATGAAATTCCATCTCAGACATAAGAAGTGGGCATCGTCATCCGCTTGAGTAACGGCGCTCCTAGGTGAGAACGGGCATTAGAGAACGATAGCCAGCTTAACCCGCTGGTTATAAGGATGCTGGTAAATGCGTCCTAGATAGTGGCCAGGGTTGGTCTGTATATGCAAGCTAAAAAAGGGCGTAATTAAATACCGAAAGCTTACCTTAATGTCTTCAACTTAAAAGATATTATTTTAATTAGTCGAAATTTTTGTACGGTTTCAAAGCGGTGACAGGCCTGTGAAGTTTCTCTTCACGTGGTCCTGGGATATCGGGTACGGTCGCAGGCCTGTTGGACAAAAACAGTGCTAATGCTTTCACAAACAGTAGCCTGGCCTTGGAATAAGTTATTTGCACTAGCAGAGTCGCTTTATCCCTTTTTTTTGAATTATATCTTCCTTTTTTTTCAAACATCAAAACTTTATCTTTCTGTTATTTTGCGGAGTAGTAGTTGTAGTGCATACATGACTGATGGATCCCTCTTTTTTGTCAAACAAGTGCCCTCATATTTGGGTCTGCCCATGCCATTTTACATTTAGAATGTCTTCCGAATCTGATTCCTCTGATATTGGGGTTGATGAAGTGCGTCAACTCGTCCAAAAGGCAAATCGGAAGAACAAAAAACGCGCTGGTGGCTTTCAGGTTATGGGACTTAGCCAAGCTACCTTTAAAGGGGTCTTGCGAAAGGGCTACAAGGCCCCAACGCCCATCCAGCGAAAAGCCATTCCGATCATTCTCTCCGGCCGTGATGTTGTTGCTATGGCGCGTACAGGAAGTGGGAAAACGGCGGCCTTCCTCATTCCTCTCTTAGAAAGGCTTAAATGTCATCAAGATATAGGTGCTCGAGCTCTCCTTCTTAGTCCCACCCGTGAGCTTGCTGTACAAACTCTCGCTTTTACCAAAGACGTACGTTGTCATTGATTATTTTCGTAAGGGTTGAAAAACTATAGTACATACGTTTTCTGGAATGTCCTATGTTTTCATCTTTTGCATATTTCTATATTCTTGGGTCCTCGCTAATCTTTTACCAGCTTTTCATTTGTCGTTCTTTCCTGTTTAGATTGGTAGATTTACAAATCTCGTTGCTGCTGTAATCGTTGGAGGTGATAAGTATGTCCGCGTTTCTAACTTACGAGCTTTAGAATGGACGACCAGTTCCTGGCGCTTCATCAAAACCCCGATATGTAATTTGGCTGTTTTATGTTATTCGTATTTTCGTAGAATAATCGCCACCCCAGGACGTTTACTGCATGTTATAGTGGAGATGAATCTCACCCTGAAGTCCGTTGAGTATGTCGTATTTGACGAAGGTGACAGGCAAGTTAGGATCAGCTTGCGACACCTTACTTTATTTGAATCCGTTCAATTAAGTTTTTTATTCGCCAGGTTGTTTGAGTTAGGATTCGCCGATCAATTGAAAGAAACACTTAACAGGCTACCGTCAAAACGCCAGACTCTTATCTTTTCGGCCACTCTTCCAGGTGCCCTGGTTGAGTTTGCCCGAGCCGGTCTTACGGAGCCAGCACTCATTCGTCTGGATGTCGACTCCAAAATTAGCAGTCAGCTCAAAATGGCTTTCATTACCTGCCTCCCACTTGAAAAAGAGGCTCTTTTGATCCATTTGCTCCAGACTATCATCCCCAAAGATGAGAAAACCGTTATATTCTTTGCCACGAAGCACCATGTGGATTACATGGAATTGGTAATACTTCAAATATCCTTTAGCAATTTTATTGTTTTCTGATGGGTAGATAACTATACTCTTCTAAATAAGGTGTTTTCGGAGGTCGGTATCGAGTGCACAGTTGTACACTCGGCTTTGGACCCGGTAGCTCGAAACATGGCTGTAAATAGCTTCCGCCGCGGTCAAGTACGCACTCTCCTGGTGACAGATCTTGCCGCCCGTGGAATTGATTTGCCACTCCTAGACAATGTTGTTAATTTCCACTTCCCTGCTCAGGCCAAACTCTTTGTACACCGTGTTGGTATGTTATTTTGATAAGGCATTTTTGCTTTCCTAAAAATCATGTCATTGGGTGATTTAGTTCAATCTCCTGTCACGATTTTTCGTGATTGTTCTTTCATCCGTAGGTAAAGTGATTCGAATAACGATTAAATGATTTTCACTCTAAGTGCTGACTTAAAGACGGAGTAAAAATTTCATTACCGTTATCATTGTTCATTTTTTTATTCATAATTTCGACCATTATTATATCTATCCAAAAATTATTATCGTGAAGTGATTTACGCTCGTTTACTAGCGATATTTAGACGAGGACGCCTCTTACAACATTTTAAACGTCACAATCATAAGTATAACCCTAAATTGGTTATATATGGATTTATTCGTTCTGCTTGTGGGCCTTCTGGCTAATTATTATTTGCTTGCCAATGACAACGGGGAGCTCCTTGTCACTACTCTAGACTATTCGCCATTGTTTAACGTACTGACTTCGTATTGAGGGTTAGATGTTTCATCGCAAAAGTTTCCTAATCCAAGGAAAACTCGTGGTTCTTTGATTAAAACCTCTCTCCAAAATGATATGAATGCCTAACATTAAGTTCAAGCCTCTAATCCTAAAGATGACAAATCACATATCGAAACGGCGAATTTATTAGCGATTATTGCAAGAGATCTTGAATTTGGTCCGACAAAAGTGAAATGTGCTTTTCACCTTTTTCATACGTACATTAACTTGAAATATAACTTTTTGCCCTTGGCTTGTAGGTCGTGTAGCTCGCGCTGGTCGTTTTGGAATGGCAATTTCTTTCGTGGATTCGGAAGAACTCCCTTATCTCATAGATCTTTTCGTCTTCTTGGGTAGACAGTTGGTTACCTCCCACGTGAGTACTTCAGCATCACTGTCCGAATCCGATTGGCCGAATGAGCTTCTCGGCTCCTGTCCACGCGACCTCATTACTATCGATGTGGAGAATATGGAAAAGCGCGAGAGGGCAAATGCTGCTTTGGTGAGTTAATATCCTTGAACAATTTCCAGTTTATGCAAGTTACCCTTCTAGGGTTTAATATAATTTCCCTCGTATTGTGTGAACACCTGAGTTCACTTGGTTATTTAGGAATTAATTGTATTCCTTGCACTCCAAATTGTCTTCCTCTTGTGGGATTTAAATCAGTCCTGTGTACATGTTATTTGCTTCGCAGATATTTCCTCTTCCGTGCTTATATCCGTAGGAGTGTCATGTTTTCACGCAATATTACTTTAGTCACAGCGAAGTAGTTTACGTATTTCTGCTTTACCAATTACTTAAAGTGTTAACCATCTTTGTGTCAAATGGTTTTTATCTGTTAACCTATTTGAAGTCAGTGTCATAGATTGTCGATACGAAACTTCGCTAATTATGAACCCCGGATATCGTTAAGGGGCTATTTTATCACTTAGTTTTGAAAAACTGAGCGCTTATTTCCGTAGGTATTGGTCGTTCTGTTCCAGCGTCGCAGCTAATTCCCTTCGATACTCTCAAGTGCATAAATCTTTGCGTATACTTGACTTCATGTTGGTCGAGAGACATTGACACCACGTAGAAATGGTTAACGTTTTTCTCAGTCTCATTTCAAGAGCCAACGATTTCGTTTTAGAGATGGAGGGTGTAAAGTATGCCTTTTTACTTTTTGTGGCTTTACAGCCGAGTCGTGTAAGTAAACATCCTATCTGAGTTTCAAATTGTTGTGATTAAAATGAGAGTAAGACCATTAAATGATACAAGGAAGCGCTTGTTTTACTTTATTCTACCGGTTCTTTCGCTATCGTTATTTAATGAGTTGTTAGGGATCTTGAGATGAGGGGAAAGGAAGTGCTCCTTTCGGTGAGGTGCGTTACCCTGTCGGTTATCTATGTGCAGGCTTCCGCCGCGACAGTTTGCAGACGGGCTATCAAAAAGTACATGGCAACACGACCCAGAGCCAGCGCCGAGTCTGTGCGCCGGGCGAAGACATTGCGGGCGGATATTGCCACTCTCACTCCACATCCCATTTTTGGTGAGTTATTTGGCAGTTTTTCTCCCTACCACACAGGTTTGTTCCTTCTAAAGCGATTACATGTGGAATTCTTTCCATATTACCGGCATCGTGACTGTATTATGTGTAGGACTCGACATTACCCCTTTTGACAAGCTGGCAATTAAACGCATTTTACGGGTTCAATTAAAACGTACACTTCACAGCACTTCAGGGGATAGAAAATGTGGATTTGCTCATTCATCTTATCATTCTTTACTTCGTTCTAGCCACTCAACTTGCCAACGTTGACACGCAAAAAAGGACGATTTTAGAGATACTTCGCAACCGGAAATTGCCCGTATGTGCTAATTTTTCGATTCGTTACGTATTCCCGCAATTTCGAATATGTTTGTGTATCTGTAGTGACAAATATAAATCACTTGCGTCTCGATTTCGGCTTCTACTAAACTTTAAGTGTGGGTTAGTCAATCCTGCACCCGACAATACTGGCCGTCAAGACAATTTTACTATTATTTTGCGCATGATTGTGGAAATTTCACATTCTATCTTCTTCCCTTCAGACGATTTTCGAGGCGTTAGGGAAGAATGCCAACCCCGATGCCTTCGAAACGATGCAGAAGAAACGGCGCATTCACGACGATCTCATTTCCAAGGTGGCCGCCGAAGCCGAGGCTCGGAGAGCTAAGCTACACCTGGAGGCGGGACAACTTGCCACATCGAAGGCTCCACTCACCGTCGAAGTATGTGGTTTCACTCATACTTTAGATTACTTTTGTGTATTTGGTCAGTGAGGGGGAGGTGACAATCGGGAATTTGTTTCTAAGGAATCATCTGCGAATTTTCATATCCTGTCTTATTTCCTTTGTCACATAATATGATAAGTCAAGGAGGAGGCCGTGGTAAAGATGAACCGTTCTGAATTTGATCATCTTTCGTCATCGTAGTTGCTTCCTCATCCTGGAACACCTTCTTTTTGGGTAAGAATGCTGAAATTATAGTGAATTTCATCGGATGTACTATGAAGGAAGCGGGATGCGGTTATTCCCCTCTTCTCCTCAGGCAGCGAGCTTATTTTTTTTTCGGAAGTGGATAGGTGGACTACCAACTCACAAAAGGGGAGAGATAGAGCGCTTTCTTTTGTGGGAAGGGGTATATTTTTTTTCGGAATAAAAACAAATTATTAACCTTTGATGCGTGTCATTCGTCTCGAGCGTGACAGAGGAAACAATGGAGTTGAGAAGTTTTAACAGAAGTTCTCACTTGGGTGTTTTTCATACGCACAGTTGCGTTCGTCCCGAGGAGAGCAACCTCGAGCGAGGTGCCGGCCCATGTTTACGCATCTTTATTTTAGGAGGAGATAGCGCCTGCTGCGGGAACCACCTTCTTCGTGCCGATGGCGCGAGGTGACGAGGCCACGGAGCGGGGACTGAGCACGCACTCCGGTGCCCTCGACACTGGTGTCAACAACTTTGCCCTCTCCGTCGAAGCTGCTCGGCTAGATGTCCAGGCGGACGAGGTCGGCATCTCCTACGGGTACGTTCCTCATCCCTTCCATTATGCCTGCAATTAATTCTCACTTCAATCTTTTCTAAAACGTGATGTATATCATCTTTCTCTTTTGACGTGAGTAACACAATCTGGTTTTCGAGATTTTCTTGTCACCAAAGTTTGGGCCATCTTTGTGAGGCATGTGAGAGCGTTTCACTGCAGAATGGCCGAACAAATTTTTTCTTGAGTGGTCGCTTATGCTTTGCCATGTTCACGTCGCTACTCAAATTTCCTGTCGCACTGAAAATAAATTGTAACGAAAGGCCGTGGCTCGAGAAATCATTTTTTCAATCTCTCATCTTCAACTTTCCTGGTAATTTATGTTAGTACGTGGTTCCAAAATGCACACCTGGTCGCTGCTTTCATATTCTGACTGAAAAGAAGTGATTGTCGAATGAGCATTAGACGGTTGTCAACAATTTTTTTTGATTGACAAATCATGCTGAATTAGGGAAAAGTAGGAATTTTTTTGAGCCACTGTAGTCAGATCTCTTTTCGTAGAAGTAGCACAAAAGGTAGCGCCTTTCAAATGCTTCCAGTATTCAAATCTGGTGTTTTTTTTTCTATATCACTTCTTCTACTCTCACTTCTTCCCGCCTTGAAGGAATAAGTGACACCATTTCCGTGGCTCCTCACATGAGAATTACTTTATCATAACTTTTTGCATATTTCACAGGTGATGATTGCCAAACGAAATCTTAGACAATGTAAACGATTCTGGGAAACACTTTTGCACCTTAAAGCTTCTGACTTTTTTGGCATTTACAGGTGAGATGACGATGGCAGTTTTAACAAGTTGGAATTCTCTAGCGTCCCACAGGACATCCGAAGACTTGGGTTAACTTTAACTATTTAAAGTCTTCTCAGCCCTCAAACACGAGGAGGAGGGATTTTTCACCTCTAAATTAAGCTTGTTCGAAATGCTACCAATCTTTGGCAATGTTTCAGTGCTCTTCCAACTCACATTCTTTTCCATTGAAGGCGTCCAACAGGCTCGAAAAAGACGCTGCAAGTGTGGGACCGTAAAAAAAAGCGCTTTGTCAACTCCGACGTGGCCGCCGGTAAGGCCAATGTGCCACGCATCAAAACGGAGAGTGGTGTCAGCATTCCGGCCTCCTACAAAACTGATAGGTAAATTGGTTTCCATGAAGACAACGCCTCCAAACATTTTCCTATCCCCTAGGCACTCTGCCATTCTATGCTGTTTTTCTCTCACTCCACAACTTGCCTAACAGGTACAAAGCGTGGCTTAAGAAAAATAAGGTGAATACCGATGGTTCGAGAGTGTTGGCAGAAGCAGACGAAGGTAGTGAAGCAACGGGACAGAACAATTCAAAAGAGGCGGCGACGAAGAGACCAAGTAAGCCAAAGGAGAATTTCATCAGCCTCTTCAACACACGCTATGGCAGTGTGGTGGAGTTTATGGACGTGGAGGACGACGGTGTGGAGGGGAAATTCTTCAACCGGCGTTCTGGCACATATTGGTCGAAGAAGAAGGAGAAGAAGCTTTCGTGAAAGTGACGATAAGGATGCCGAATCTAGTGGGGTTGGCAAGAACCATTCCAAGAATAATCGTGGCGGAATTGAGGTTGTGGGTACCATGTCTCGATGTGCGTATATCTTGACAACATTGCGTCTATTTGTAAGCTTGTTTGATAAACCGTCGTTTACTTTGTTGCTTTAGTTCAACGAACCCTCCGAAACATGGCAACAAGAAAGGCTGTGGAGGAGAATAAAGGGATAAAACAGCCCAAGGGAAGTCGAACATTTGGACAATTGAGGAAACCTGAACAGATTCTCAAGCAACGACGCTTAAAAGACAGGCAAAATCAGGCGAGGCTGAGGAACAAGGCGAAGAAAGCTGGCAGGGGTGGCGGTAGCAAGGGCAAGAAGAGACACAGACGCTAGGACTTGTGAATGTGTGTGCTTATGTGTGTGTTTGTCTGCGTGCCTTGTATATAGTTGCGAACTTCCCTTCTTCTCTCTGTCCATCGTTGTCTTCACTGAACGATGTGAAGCGCCTCCTGGTGAATGGACGATAAGTGGACACTGATGGGTCTGGCGAATGTCGTCACCGCCTTTTCCTGCACACTAAACACCCGAAAGTGGGTCTGGACACCCTGGTGGCAGCTCGAGGAATGAGGCTGCGACTGAGGCGGGCAGGAGATGAGGAGGAGGGAAGTAGAACTTGTGTTCCACTTCTTGGGGGAATTGGCATCGCATTCTCCTCATGCGACGGGGAGGGGAGCAGAGACGACCTGGGCTGTGTCAACTCAGTCAAATTCGGACTGTTGAATAAGGAATAAGGTGGCACTCACTCACGAACTCGGCTGGCTCATGCAATGCGGATGAATGAGGCTGGGTTTGTGATTCTCCTCTTTCGCTTCTTTTCGCCCACCTCCCAGTGCTCTTCTCCGAGTCCGCGTTGTACTCGTGGCGCGTCGCTCCGACCGACAGGGTGGTTGTGTTGGCCTTCTGAACCTGTGTGAGGCACGGTCGAAGCCGCTTTCCACCTCAGCGAGCTGTTTGCACCACCCGCACCGTCAATTCACGACCGCGGGTGTTGCTGCGCCACGAGGCAACAGTGCAGCGTCTGGGGCAGAAGCGCCCGACTCTCCTGGACGCAGACTGCCACGGTGGTGGACGTGTTACCACACCACCGGCTTGAGCATGCGGTCTGCTGCGAGTTGGTGAGTTTGTCCACAGGGCGCATTAACCGCGCCTCTCTGACCCGCCACCACCTTCCAGTCTGCCAAGGCGATGACACTCAGACATGCGGGGACGCGCTAATCCTCCCGTCGTTTCCCCACCGACTGCATGCGGGCATCGGGGGCTGAGACGACGTCAGTCGGAAGTGGCCCCACTTGGTCTTGGCATTAGCTGCCGATTTGCCACCTCAACCCGCACACACCGCCCACAAGGTGTCCGAGAAGGTGGGAACGAGGCGGGCTGCACGACCGGCCAATCTGTGGGCCGACACGAGAAAGCCCCTGTCCCCCGGATGCCGACACGTTGGGGCACGCATGGTGGGCGAAGGGGAGCGAGCTGCTCCTCCCCTTCGTGTTCCCACTCCGTGGAGAAGCAGGGCGAATCGGCACGAGAGGTGAGGTAGACGGTGGAGTCCTGCATTCACGGTTGCCTGGGCTCGGAATGACCCCAACAGCGTTTGACGGTGTCTCATAGCGGAGCCAACAGGGGCCCTCGTTCCTCACTCAGTGGGGCATCTGTGCACAAGAGTGTCCACCCTCTTGGCTTGACGGGCGCCTCGTTATCCATCAGGGCGTCCGCTCTCCTCTCTCCTCCCTCCTCCCTCCGCCCACCGACGTGCGTCCTTCCGCATCCTCACTTCGGCGGCAGCAGCGTCAACATCGCGGCGTGTTTTCCATGGTGTTGGGCGGAGTGACGACTGAGTGTCGCGAGTCACCAACCACCCATGTGGAGACAATAAGCATTCCCCACCCCTAGACAGAAAGTCGTCTTTCGGTCTAGGCAGACGCGACGTCTTCTAAGGTCAGGCCACGCTGTGTGGCATGGGGGAGATGGAAAGAACCGAAGACGATGCTCTTTGTGCTCGTGGATGGAAGGCTGTTGTGAGGTCTCATCGGTTCATGTCTCGTGGATGTGCTCGCATCCTCCCACTGCAGTGTTCGCCTCGACGGCTCCGTTCTGACGCCGACGTCGTGGAGACAGGTGCGCGGCCGACGAAGCGGTGGAAAAATGTGAGTGTGCGACTGTGGCAACTCGGACTTGAGGAGTTTGCACTTTGTCAACTGGGAGTCACACACGTTTGTTCAGAAGTAATCACAAGACCCGAACACACGAGGTGCGCGGCGGCTGCAATCCTATTTTTTTCAGTCACTAAAGGCGATGTTCATCTTCCGACACCGAAAAATTTCTCCCAAATTCCCATTTAATTAACTGAAGAAAATAGCTCAATCGTTTCCTTGACATCACTTTGATCATCATCTCGCGCATTTCTCTTCTCCCTAATCAGATTACGAAACAAGGCTTGCCAACCCGTGCAGTGTAGATGATTTTTCGCTCCTGGGAACCAGAAAGGGAGTGTCACCGTTTTGTGGTTTGTGGCACTGCCCATAACTGCGGCCCCGTCAAGTGTACGTGTGTATCGCTCTGCTGCTACGCTTTATGCCACGTCGCTAGCCCACCGAACTAGGTACACCAAAACAGGTAGCGTAGGAGACCTTTTTGTTGGGAATAAAGTTAAGGAGCATGTGACTATTCCAAGTTGTCCCTGCGGTGTTAAAAGTAGACTGCCTCTCGAGGAGTTCTTTAAAGCCGCCCCATGAAAGAGCATTACCTAGGAGATGAGGTCAGTTCTGTTGATTTAGTCAACCAATAAAGAAGGACGCTTTCCTTAGCTTGTTGCATGTATTGCTTTTCTACATACAATTGGATTTTTTCTTATTTGCTCCAATGTTTTTTTACGCTTGCTATCTATTACCTGACCCTGATGCTGTTTTGGAGGACTCGACCTCCTTGCCACGATCGTTGCATTACTCCGAGCTGGCTTTGTCGAAGAGATTCGTTTTGGTTGAAGACTCAACAAACTCCTGATGAGGGAGTTGGGCAGGAAGGTTAATGGGGAAATACAGAACTAGAAAAAAGAAAGAATGTTACGGTATTAATCGAACTCGTGATATGGTTCACATACAAGTCTAGCATATTCATCAAGTACGGTTATCCA
This sequence comes from Dipylidium caninum, assembly GCA_017562135.1. NCBI lineage: Eukaryota > Metazoa > Platyhelminthes > Cestoda > Cyclophyllidea > Dipylidiidae > Dipylidium > Dipylidium caninum. The sequence continues at coordinate 914,324 of QEYB01000921.1, read as the reverse complement.
TCGGTCATTGACATCGGCGCCAGGAAGGAAGGTGAAACCCTGAGGTATCAAATTAGTATTTAACATACTTTCCAATTTATTGTTTCCAAGATCTGGGGTGTGTGAGGGATTGGAGTACTGATATTAACCTTCACAACTTCATGCCCATGAAGGCTGTAGGCGGATAGGAAATCCTTGATAAGGGTAGAAAGTTTCTACAAAATAGAGGGATAGAATTTTACCCACGCTGTAATTAAGTGGCTTGAACATGAGGTCTGACCTGCGGCTCAACCCAATAGCCCCGAAACGTCCGCGATAACATACGCCCAAAACGATGTGGCTGTACTTGTTTTCTCCTTGAACTGATTTAAAGGATATTGCAAAGCGCTGTAGTTCCACACAATTGCGAGTCAGATAACTAAACTCGGTGAAGCCGTGAGGCAGAAAAAATGAACATGCATTGCTAGGATAACGGCTTCTAGGCATTTTATGGGCAGCGCTTCTTTAATCATAACTTTTGCGATCAGTTCCAACCTGGCCGTTAGTAAAAAATATGGTTCTCACTTTTTAATAGGCCGAGACTTCGGAATGGGATAAAACTGTGTACCTATGAAGTTGTAGCTAATATTTCAAATGTTGAGTTAAATAAATTTCCATATATTGTGGGTGAGTCCTGCACGGTTTTAAAATAGAGAACACATGTCAGGATAGCTTAAGAAGGAACTTTTAAGCACGAAATTTGGCTCCAACTAAGGAACAGACTAAAACTATCCGAGATCTACTTCAAATGACATAAGACTAATTTTTAAACTTATTCATAGTTGCATATTAAACACTCAGGAAAAATGAGGCAGTGTAAAGGAAATCCATTTGTATCGCGTGAGCAGTAAAGCAAAAGATCAAAGGATACTCCAAAGCACAGAGGTAGGATTGAATTGTGTTTAGCTTGTCGTGGATGGCTTCTCTGTGCATCGATTTCTGGGGTGGTCGTGGATAAGGCTGTTGGGATTTAACTTCATATTTCTTTACTGTACCTCACCTGCTCTGGTTGAGGGGTTAAAAGGACACCCCAAATTCTTTTTTCGTACGTAGGGTAACAGTATATGCAAAATTGAATCATCCTTGCCCATGTAGCCGCATTTAAGGGAAATCCTCCCGAGTTAATAATAAATTTCTGATTTTTTAATCCAATAATTGGCAAAGCTTCCATTGGTAGCACTTAGAAGTGTGTGTTAAGTTTGATAACTTAGTAAATTTTTGAGCGAAGTACGAAAACAGAAAGAGGTAAATTAGAAGCCGCGCCGACGAAAACCTAAAACCGATAATAAGGTCATATATTGAGTAAATAGGTGTTAAAACTACAAGTTGTAGGAAAATATTCTCAGAGTCTACCGGTTATTAAGATGAAGGCTTAGAAAGGTACAGTCAGGAGGTAATGTCGGAACAGAGCGAAGCACTATATCATTGTAATCAGTGAATAACGCGCTAACTACTTAACATTTCAAAACTACCGATAATTCTTTTCCCTACGAAAGAAAATTAATCGGTCTTGCTTCCAATATTCTCTGTCAATTTATGAACGCAATACTTGAGAGATGACAAGATATACAGATGTAATTTTTATTAATCAGGCAGTGCCATAAGAGATCGCGAGCAAAAGGTAACTGCATTTATTGATAGGTATGTTTATGATACCAAAATACGTGATGTGCTGCATAAAATATAAATTTCTGGTTAGAAATGTAACAAGTTATGCATATATCGGAAATCTGTTGGTATAGCACCGTATATACCTATTTGCAAGTATGTAATTTCATGGTAACTTCGAGTCTTGTTCGTTGACAGCAATAGGTTTTGTTTATTGCCGTTCTGCTGCGAATGCAATGTGGTGTAAATTTAACCGCGATCTCTAAGAGAATGTGGCCTGGGAGCAAGGTAATTGGTACTAGTACTGACAATTTAAGCTTATATAATTAAATTCATAATTCTGTAAAACCTTCTATACAATACCTCAATTTTATTTTAATGTAAAAAACCGATTATAACAACTTGCCACGATACACCGTATATAATAATATAATATATTTTCGTGTTTGAACCGCCTAAAATAAGGTTACTTTCGCATTGGTGGAATTTCGAAGTAGGAGAGGAACGGTGAGCCTATGGCAATTTTCCTTAATCGCCAATAATTCCTCGAGAGTCATGTCACTTTTAAAACAGTTTAATATCCGTTTTAACGGTATGCGGGTGATGGTTTTGAAGGGTTTTAACCTTTTATTATCGTTTTGCGATACCTCCATTTGTCCTCCTACGCAGGTTTTTATAATTTTATGTTCCCTACACTAAAAGTTTTGCTGTACTATGACACATTTTTGAATATACGGCTTTATCGTAGGGTTGGCTTTGCTGTATATTTCTAAATTCTTTCAGTATACCCCCCCCGCGCGTTCAATTCGCAGTGTGTAACCATTCATCTCGTACACCGACAATAAATGCTCATAATTATTTCCGTAATTGCCATTATTTATATTCTCGAACCAATATTTTTTACAAAATTTCGTCACTTTGCAGTGCGTGTGCACACCTTTGTTCTCTTGTTCTTTAAGTAAATTTATTTCTTCGATCTGCGAAGTCAATTCCCTTGATTTCCTTTTTTAACCTTAACAATTAAGCATCCTTTCTTGCATTATTGCTACTAACTCAATTATGTTCCCTTTTATGTTTTCGTTTGAGCGAAATTGCTCCAGATATTAGACAGTCTATATGCCGCTTAAACTCATTAGGATTTTCCAAATATCTGCTTGGAAATTGATTGAGAAACCCCTACCACTTCTATAATCTTCTAATGTGTTTTGTTCTCTAATAATTACCGACTTAGGTTTTCCTCTAGACGTTACATAACCGGTGAGAATTTGAGATCTAATTCCAATGCTGTTGAAATAAATATGAAATAAAAAATTTTACTCTCTTTATGAAACACAAGTCGGCGGTAAATGCATGAAGACATGCCTCATCGCAAATTTTTTAAGCAAACGCTTAATAGAAGTCATTTTAATGCTCGTAATTCTTTCATTAGCGATTTACTGAAGGACGAAGGTCTGTAACAAAGTCAGACAAGTATTTCTGGGGTTCATTTGAGATTGACAAGACTAACAACTGTTGGATAACAGTATATACGTGTCGATATTTTAAAATTTAGCGCCTCAGTGGAGATTTGTTTACTGATAGTTGCGAAGTCGGCGTGCTTTAAGCAACTTTTCTTCAAAAATTAAAGAAGAGGCTTGTTTTCCCTTCTCCAGATAGTTCAAAACTGCAAAGATTTGCTTTGCCCTCTCACAATCCCTTATCCCATTGTTGTCCGTGCCGCCGCTTACGAGATTCATGTTTAACCAGGAAGCACTTATAGGCATCGACAACACTACGACTCTCAGTGTTGTTATCACAGAAGAGTTTTTTTTGCCTGACTAGGTATATGGAAAATTTATGTCTTTGTGAAGGAGAAGGAAAAGCAGAGGTCGAAAAGAGCCTGACGGAATGCGCTGTTGAATATAAATAGACATTTGTTAGCTTTCCCTAAAGATGTAGCAGTTTGTTGGAGTGTCTACGGTATCAGGGAGTCAGTCGCATGTTTTTCGTCTGCTATCACTGCTGGAGTCACATCAAAAAGACCGACTCTCCGGAGATTAAACGACCAGCAAAAACTTAATCTAGCATGAGTCTGGCATTCGTCACACAAGGCCGAGTAGCAGGGTTCAAATAGGCGTTACTTTAATATTCTACGTTTATTAGATGGAGCAACTTCGTCTACTCTTGTTTATCAATTTTCAACTGATTAAATCACTAAATGGGGGCATAAGTTTTGGGTACTCTTAAGGCGTGGCAAACGAAGTAGTGCGCCCAACTATTTTTGCCCTGAAATGATAAGTGGTATAAAAAGGGATATGGCTTTCTTATATCCTTGAACGTTTGACGCCCAAGTCGAAGTATCTGCCACGCACTCTGGACAGATAAACTTTTCCCCGTTAAACCTCTATTCCATCCTTCTGCTTGGTTGTTGGAATTTATGCGTCTGGTATCAAAGAACACATTTTGTGGGTGTCTGCTTCGCTCAGGGCAGTACGAGAGACATCTACTCACCACTTCTAAGTAATATGTTTGAAACATTTGGGAAGAGAACACTAAGGATAAAAAAGAAATAAATGTGGTAGGCCTAGTATGATGCCTGGAACATCACGTCCTTTTTATGGAATCGGTTTCCGAGTGGTGTTTGACAAGATTCCGTTCCTAAAACTCGTGGTAAAAATTACGGTACAAAAATATGAGGTATTCGAGTAGGCATTGTATTCTTATATTGACCCCCTTCCTAAAAAGATGCAAAATTGATCTTCTGCTCGTAGGGGCCCATTTTGTTGCCCTTCAGTTGTTTATGCTAATTGGGAGTGTAAATGGTGAGATAGCGCACTATTTGCACGGGGAGAGGCCCACGGGAAAGTCCGGATGTTAGTTTAATTGGGCATCTGCTGTCTAAAATTAATAGTCATTCACAGTCATAACTGCTTTGTCGTTCAGGCCCTAAGTAATAAGTAGTAATGCTCCTTGTTAACAAACTAAACTCGAAAGTTTACCCTTAAGGACAAATGTCAAAGTAATGTCTCAAGCTTAAATTCAGACGTTACTTTACTATAACAAGAAAGTGAATATGATGCGATATAAATCTCAGAAATTACCATCTGATGCTGGTGCATTGGGAAAAGAAATACGCGGAAGTCAGACAAACTTGGTCACCACATGGCCTATCTTATGATAAAGCCAAGGCACCGGCGCAAGTTGCCGTTAACTGTGGGCTTAATGACTTCACATCGTGTCAGGCCATAAAGCGGGGGTCCTCTTTATCACTCGCAGTTTTTTAACGGCTTGACAGACGTTAACCCTGGCAGCAGCAACCACGACGGTGGTCTGTTCTTGCAGTGATTATAAAATGACTATGTTCACTGTCGGAGAGACCTTTAGCCGTGGCAATTTAGACCTTTAGAGGCTGGTCGGATGCATGTGAAAATGTCGGAACTGTTGAAATGCCATGCAGCGAGGTAACATTTGCCAATTGACGCAGCGGCATTGTCGAATCTCTAATGTGATGCGCTTGGGGAGCGGAAAATATACCGAGAGAAGTGCCGGGACCGTGTACTTGTTTTCATCTAAGCACGCCTCTCAGCTACACCTAAAGACATATTAGGAGATACCTGACATTGCAATGACACCCTTCAGATCTCTTGAGGCAGCCGCCTTATGCATTGTGGTTGTCATTCTGCATGAACATAGAGACCGAATTTAATCGACCCTCCATAAATACCATTGTTGTTATAGAAACGCTCAGGTATTTTCTAGTTTCTTGTTTTGGATGTTGTTGTTAAAAATAATGCAGACTTACCCACTTCTTAAGTAGAAGTCAGCAGCATTTTTTGGTCACTGGGACATGTGATTTATCGCGTTATGAAGTCTGATTACATTGTCGTAAGAGGTGATGAATTTAGAAGTAGATACTCGTAAAAATTGGTGTCATCCTCTCCTGTCCATTTCCACTCACTTTTCTTGTCGACCCAGTTAACTTTTAGTCAAGGTAAAAAGCACGACTTACCGGCTGCATATCACAAAGAGGTCGCGAAATGTGGTAACAACTCCCCGAGATTGATACATTTTGACCCCAAAATGACAATACCAACCAATGAGTGCTTCTTTTCTGTGTTGTCGTTTTGTATTCTGACGGCCATTCATTCGTGAAATTGGGTTGAAGACAATTGGGAATTCTCGCTACGCTAAGGACAGTTTGGCCTAAAATAGGCCTTTCCTCCTTCTCCTCTCCCCGCCTCCCCCCTTCCTCCTCCTCATTCTCCTTTCCCTCTCTTTTCGATTTGGTGGCCTTAATAGAAGTAATTGCTGTACTTCGAAACTATCGCCCTACATGGCCTCCCTTCCTCCTTTCTACGTTCGTTGAGGATAAAAAACTCGCCTGTCTCATGGCCTACCATGCTTCCGCTTCACTCTGCATTCGTGCATTCTAACTTACCCTCCCCCTCTTCCTCCTCCGGGTCTACTTCCACAAACGTAGTTCAGGCATCTGTGACGATGCTATCGAGGATTTACAACACTTAAACCAGGCATCTGAAGCATCCACGCCAAAGTTGTCACCAAGATGCGTCGCTAGTCAAAAGCATGGGGAGGAGGAATGGGGGCGGAGGGGAGCCAAAGCATCCTGGAAACCAAATCTCGGTACTATTTATGCCTCGTAGGCCGATTCAGAGCTCTAACCTCCCCCTACCAAGCCACTTGACATCCCGCCTTTTCCGTCATGTAGCTGGTCTGTGTCTTGCATGCTGGCGCGTCAGTGGGAAGTACAGAAGGACTGACACCTAGGGCACTTGAGCCAACCCTCTCCTGGCACATTCTCTCCACCTCCTCCCCTTATCACGCCTTCCGAATGCAGTAAACCCTAGTGGACTAACTAATTGCCACACAGAGGGGAGAAGTAATTGCTTGGATGTCCTCCCGAGCAGAGTGACGCAAAGTGGTTTGCAGGTGTGAGACGACGAGAGAGGTCATTTTTAAGAAAATTGCTCATCATATTCGCAGTACACGGAGAATTGTTGGGAGAATGTCGTGCCACAATCTTATATGCAGCGCCAATGCCTAGTAGCGCAGTGGATGCCGCGGCACGCCGATTTCACAAGGAGTTGTGATAGAATGCGTAAACAAATAGGTTTTTAGGATAGTCGCTGCCCTGGTGGAGACTTTTCCAAAAGTTAAGCAGACACGAGGTTCCATTGGCACGGGGGATTTGGCCTCACTTTCCTCCTTCTCCTCTGAGCTTCTACTGAGCGGTGTTGTAAGAACTTGACGTTTTGGTATCCCACCACCATCGCCTTGTATGTGTGTCAGACGGTGTATGCACATCCATTTTTGAAGAATTCCATCACTCCGGCAGTCGCCGCCCCACCATCCTCGCCAGCGCCAGCGCCACCGCCACCACCGCTACCAGTTGGGCGGCGGTAGCAGCAGCCGCATGGGGAAATGTCAGGTTGGTTGGTTGGTAGTTGTTTGGTTGGTAGAGGAGGGAGCAGCATAAACTGTGTGCATTCTACCCACGATGAAATGATTCAAGTCACGATAAGCAGCCTGTTCGACTGTTGCTGCACCTATTTTGATGCCCACTTAAAGAAGACAGAAAACGCACACACACAGTCGGGAATGCGGTGTCCACGGACTTGAGGAAATTGTGACGGAAACACTCTTTCATCGTGATTGGTTGGGCTAATAAATGACCGACCCTATCAAAAGTAAATATCATAAACAATTTCCATGGTTATCGCCCACCTTGCTAGCTTTTTGTGTAAATTACTAATCAATTTGGGAGAGGCGGTTAAAATGCTTCTGAAAAGTGAACCAGCTGGCCTCGGGGAGTTGGCGAAGATCCACTCTTCAACGCCACACGCGGGAAAGGCAGCTTAGTAAAGCGACTTGTCATCAACCTACCTTGTGAACTGGGGAACCGATTTCTACGACTTCTAGGGGAAAAATTACTCTTTCGTGGCGCGGACTCGAATCCTCAGTGGGGAATGCCGAGGCGCCCCTGGGTTGTTCGCTCGAAAGGTCCCCCGTCCGTAAGGTAAAGTGACCCTTTAGCGCGCCCCCACTCTCCGCTTTTCCCTAAAATATTCCCCTTCCCCCCACAAATGTGGTAAACTTGCAGCCTCACCGTTAACCTTTCGATTCGGTCCTCCCAGACCGGCATCATGCGGACCTTCCAACCCACTGCACTGTTCAGACGATACAGAAAGTGAAAAATTCACGTGGCCGACGGGACTGTTTTTTTAACTTACGCAGCCTAATAAGACGCTTGAATATTTGAGACTCCTGGTACAATCGTAGACGACGTAGACATTTCCGTCACGCGAAACAAAGAAAAAAATCACGGTCTGAAGGGACTCTTTTCAACAATGAGTGACGTCGCCTTTGTCGCATGCGATCATTTTCCTCCCGTCTCTCCACGTAAACAGATGAATGGGGCTCTTTTTTGCCAATCGACGCTATAATTAGTTACTTCTCGTCTCCCTCCAAGGAATTGGGCACCCCATCGGGCACACAGGCATGTAAGTAAGAGAGCAAATCCAAATTAAATGGGTGGTGGGCGGGGAGGCGAAAAGCCGCCACCCTCGGAAGGTGGCGATGCTGGTGTCTGCCTGGCGCTGAGCAGCCACGGTGGAAGAAGATCTCTGGCCTCGTCTCGCCCCCTTCCACCCCCCAGAACGGACGTTGTTTTTGCGGAAGTACACTTAATCACTGGCCCGATCGGTGGAATTTACTAACATAGTCTCTCCCGGTGAGTAGGGCAGGGCGTGTAGGGCTAAAAGTCCATCAACTCCACCAACCAGCCTGACTGGACCATTGTCTGTCAGCCTGAGTCCGTACACGCGGAGAGGAAGGCCCTATTTTTCGCTGGCCCGATGACAAATGAGGGTTGACACCACGCCCCACCCACCCATAAGCCGTAAAAAGAGCCGACTTTGAAATAAAAACGTGGGGTCAACTTAAACTCGGCCAGCTTAATGAATGCTTTCCTTTAAACACCATACCGGAATAGGAGTTTTCCCTGTATGAGGCTCAAAGTATTCGAAAAGGGAAAGAATGAGCTCAGAGTATCGGCTGAATCACCAACGGGAGTAGCTCCCACCTGAGAGCTCGAGAAGATTTTCGTTTGATCTTGTAGCAATCATATTTTCCCGGGCTGGATTACCCGGACAGATGGCATTGAGGTCCCTAATAGGCTACTACTGGGCCTAAGGTCCTCGGTGCAGCATCGCGAACGACGTAATTTGGAAATGAGAGATGAGGGAAGAGACGAAAGAAATAGCGGTTAGATTTATGGTCTGATAATAACAAACAGGCATACATCAAACTCCCTTGTTTTTACCAACACGGAGAGAGGCAGAAGGAAGGCGGACAGGGGTGGAGGCGGTCAATGAGGATGACACCAACACTTGTTCCTTGAATGCTTTCTAAGCAGCACTACGACCTGCCGGGAGAAGACAAAGAAGGCTTTTCGGCTCAAGAAAGGTCAAAATTTCATAAAGTTTGTCCGACTAACTGCTTTCCTAAGATGGTGGGAACATTCTGCAACATTTCCTGCACAATTCCCTGCCCCAATAGGAGGAAAAATGCTCAATCAACTTCGAACTATAAATCATACGAGCGCCGGGCAATATAGTACTTTGACAGAAATAAGTAGTATACGATCCCGTCAGTGTCAGGTTGATGAGAGCGAGTAACAGGCTCTTCGAAGTAGGGTCCATCACGAGGGAGTAGAGGGTGACCTCCTAAGATTGATATCGGCAATTTTTTCTCACTCATATGCCACTAAAGTCCGAAGTAACTTGGACAGCTAATGGCCGTTTATATATGCGTCCACGCCTGTTTCATTTGCGGCAGATAAATGAGTTTTCTGTCAGTTCAACTTGGCGTGAAGTAGGTCGTAAACGCCGGGCTTAAATATATGGTCATTTTGTTGACCTATAAATAGCGGTGGATATGGTGTCCCGTGGAGGGTAATCAGACAATCTGTAGTGCGTGAGTTGCAGACACCTCGGCGTGCTCAACTGAGGCGGAAAGGACAAAACTCCAGTGTACTGCCGTATCCGCGGTGGAGGAGGAGAGAGGGAGACACGGGAAGGGCAAAAAGGAGCTTGAGCCGGGTAGTGGGTCGGTTGCCGGCGGTGGCGAGGGGAGGGGAGGAGTGGACGGAGGAGGTCGAGGGGGAAGGGGACAAGGGTTGCAAGATCCGTCTCGTCTTGGCACAACAGTGTTGCGTGGGGAGGCGATACGCCCGAGTTACGACACACCTACGGAAGGACTCGGTGGAGAGAAGAAGGAGGGCCAATCGCCTCGCACCCTCGTGCCCTCGTGCCCTGCACTCGACAGCACGGCGACCGTGTGGGGATACTTTTATCCCACGCATAAAAACGCCGAATTAGAGGCAAGGTGTCAAGGTGGGCTTAATTCAAAGACTTGCCTAATGGAGTGCCGCAAATGTTGTAAATGCCGTATCCAAGGCAAGTCATAAACATTCCATTTGCGGGTACTATATTTATCGAAATCGTTTATCGCCGACTCCGAGATAGCGTTCTCGCCGGTTACATTTCACCGAGACGCTCTCCATCGCTGCGTGTTAACACGCCGCGCTTCAACGCCACCTTTCAAGGCCAGTCGACCATCCATTCGGCCGACTGACATGACTGCAGTCGTGGGGCAGCTGAGGCGGTGCAAACTTTTATAGCCACTCCGGTGTCCACCTGAAGTACATAGGGGACGCCGTTAAGTGCTCCTACTCTGTTCTTAATTACCGACTCTCCTATGATTACATGGTTGTGTGAAAAACACACATGTCATTCATCCTCTTCTATTCTGTCTGTCCGTCCTTCCATCTGCCGTCCATCTGTCCCCTCCTCCTCCTCCAAGACTTTTGGATTTCCAAGACTTTCGGATTTGGTGCCTCTCTTCCTGACTCCAGTCATCTCCATGCTCTCTTTACTACATGACGTGTTACTTGGACCTAGTGGTGTGCCTCAGCGGTCCGACGGATGGGAAGAATCAGGACGTCTACGTCTGAATCCTGTAGGAGATGGTAGTTCCAAGTTCATTTTGCCCGCAGAATGAAGTGAATGATAACCCGAGGGAAGGTGGACTCCTCCCCCCCCTTCACGCTAAAGTGTTAAGCGAGGGAAGGGGGAGGCGAGGCGGGGGGGGGAGGAGGACGATGGCAAACCGCTGATATCACTCGCCCCCGACTGCATGTAAAGCGAGATGAGAAAGAAATGCCCCTGACACCCCAAACTTCCTCGTAACCATTTATTGAGTATCCCGAAAATTTTACCCACTTCGCGTTTTCGCATGAAGTAATTGCTAAACGCGGGAATACTTCTACCCCAGCCAAGTGAGTGTGTTCCAATGATACCCCAGTGTTTGCCCCCGACGAAGTAGGTGCATCTTCTCGCCTTTCTTTGGTCCGCCACGCCCCCTGGGGGCGCACATCCCTCCGAAGGGGACACGTGTGAGCGGGGAAACATCTCCCCTTCGTCGCACGGATAGACGACCACTCCTAGTAACTCATTTGGACATTTTAGAGGACTCCAATCGCCTATCTCAACGCCTCCTTGTGCCCGGCAGGACTGCGTGAATCGCGGATCTGGTGAGTGTGACACTCGGATAATTTTTACCGAGTGTTAAACATTTATGCACCATCGAAATGCAGGCGAGTTTTTTGGAAACGGTAATAAAAGCCTGTGATTAATTTTTAATGATGCATGAAAACAGTGGAGGAGAATCCGCCTCCCTGGCCTCCTTCCCAGTCCCCAGTCCGCCTCCTCTCCCTCCGTGACCGGAGTTAAGGCCACTTTTGAGGGCGGGAGAACGAGAAAGCTAGCGAGCGAGCAAGAGAGTGGGTGAGTGAGTGAGTGAGAAGGCTTGTACAAAGCGCCCCACCGGACAAAATGTTACACCGGTGTGCGGGCAGACGAAAGGCGCTTTATCGTTATAAACGAAAAGAAAATAAAAACGGGCGAAGTGAATAAGCAATGCAGTGGGGAGACCATCACAACAAGGTTGGTGGGAGTGCGGAGCTTCCAGCGGCTCCGAAGTCTGCGGACGCCTTCGCCTCTGCACGGCAGAGCGGGAGAGAGCGGATCCCGCCCTTCTCCGCGGCTTCACTAAGATCCGGACGACGTGTAATTTGTCCGGTGAGACTCATGTCCTTTGGGCTAAAGCGATTAATAACCGTCCCCTCCCGACCAGCCTATTTATTTTGGTTTTGCGCAGCTCCGCAGCCTACGAAGAAAGGAGACCGAAAACTTCAGACGATGGTGAATTGTGAAAATCTCCTCAGTAATGCATAGTTCCGATGACAGAGACAGTCCCCTAAGTCGCAATAAGTCAGCAATACAGATGACAGGAGAGTCTTAGCATGCAGAAAGGGTTGGGAGGCTGCAGACAGGCCAGACGCTATGTCGAAATAGTTCAGACGGGAATTCGGTGAATGAAGACGGCCATCGGAATGCGGTGAGTGCCTCGGACGACTGTCGGAGATGTGACCACTTCCTCGTCGTCTTCTACTTCGTCTCAAACTCAAGAATTTTCACAACTTGTACTTACCGCCAGCAGCTCATATGACTGGTGGAAATGATTGTCACCGACGCTGAAGCGCTTCGCATGACACATAAGTTGTAACAACTGAGGGCCTCAGATTGTCAACTTTCCCTTATAACCTTGTGGAATCGTCAAAGTGGGTGGAGGCAACCGAAGCCGCAGGCTCAATTGTCCGGCGGACAAGCGAGTGGACTCGGACAGCGGCAGGTCCAGTAGTTGGATTTCCCTCGGGCAAGCAGACTGGCTGTCGAGGCCCCCGGGCAGAGAGTGGAGGCGCCTCAAGACTTCCTTTGAGTCGGGCCATTGTGAAACAGCATTCATTAGTAATGAGGCGCAGAGGCACTGGGCGGCTGAGAGCGCGCGGTCATGCCGCCAAAGTGGGCGTATAAACTGCGGGGGCTGGAGAGCTCGCCTCGTGTCTCCAGTCGGGCAAACCTCAGGTCACTCACTTGAGCTTGAGAAAGTCGGTAGAAAATAGGCCTAATCTTAGTGGACGCTTATGGCTTTGAAAAAAAGTCGCGCTTTTTGTTGAGTAATCAAATTGAGAGAGGCGTGGACTTTTTCGACGCAACTCCGCGAAGCCCGCCTGTCTTGGCGGAGGGGAATTTGGCCATCGTATGCGAAATCTTTGTACCCGCGTCGCAGCCTCCCTCGAAGTCTGTGCCTTAAGCCTTCGCTCCGCGTCTGCCTGCTTCTCGTCGCGCCGAGGCATTCGGTTCGGGCGTAGGAGACCGCGTCTCGAAGGCCGCGCCAAGAGCGGAAATAGGGCAGGAATGTGGCCATCGTGTGGGCAAAGTTGAGTGGATGTTACAGTCTCAGCAGAGGCTGGAAGGTGCGCAATCTGAGCTCCCAAGTCGGCATGACATTTCAACCCACCGCCAGTGGATGCGTGTGTGTGAGCCTGTGGCTTAGAAGCCCTTTTGGCTAGCCTTTTTGGCATAAAAAAGGTACTACGCACACACACAAGCAGGGACACACATACACAAACACCCGTACAAAATGGCCAAAAATATAGTCTTCCCATTGTTCGTACTGGCGCCGGTTATCTTCCACCTCGATGGTGTATTTTGCCACCTCCCCGTCGTCAGGTTGCATTTATGCGCGTTTTAAGGGAGGCAGCACCTGACACAAGTCACCTGTCAGTTGGGGAAGGCGTCAGAGAGGCCTCGGGGGTACAGTCTCGCCCGGTGAAATGTAACAACCACTAGTCGTGGGGAAAAAAGAGCCTCTTCTCCTCGTCAAGTCGAAATGCTGTTGGGCAGGTGGACACGTTCCCACGCGGTTCTGGCTCATCCGAGGAAAGCAGAGGACTCTGAACGAATGGGAGCACGAAGGAGGAGAAGGAGGAGGAGGAGATGGAGGAGGCATGTCAGCCGTGGACATGGGCAAAGACTCGAAGTCGTTTTCAGACTCCCACCTCCGAGAAGAGATGCAAACTGACAGCAGATGTGGTGCAGGGTCGGGCTAGGCGGCGCAGGCCTCCCTTGACATTTGCAGATCTCATGTAGGGCAGAAAAAAGAGGACTATCATGACGCAAAATTGCCACCACAAAGGCACGTGGCCCTGCAGCCCCTCGCGGCGGGCAGGATTTTGCCCGAGTGAGGGGCGGTGGCAGCCAGGCCAAGGTGGATGCGGACTGGTGGGCGATGCCCCTACGCAAGTAGCAGGGGATGGCAGAAAAAAAGGTTCTCCGTCAGAGTATACTGTCCAACCTACCTATCAGTTCTAATCGCAGTGGACAGGGTGCTCAAAAAAACTAAAATGTCACTGTTCATTAAGCACGAGACGAACCATAGGAGTTCGAGTAGGTCCGTCGACACTAATTGCTTCGCCCTGAAATGTGGGCGTGTGTGTGTGTGTGTGTGTGTGTCTGTGTGAAGTGTGGTGGAAATTTTGACCGAGTTGGTTGGTGAAAGTGTCTTCCACTTGGCACAAAACGGTATGATTTCATGCGCGTCCGAGGTGCCTGCGAGTAGGCCAACTCCGGGTAAGACTTTCCGCTCTCAGCGATACAAGTTTATGGAGTCGGAGCGCACGGTGGACTTCCATAGCAGATGGCATTCGGCCATGTCGGAGAACGCAGACCATGCGGGCCCGCAGACACAGGAGGAGCCACTGAATGAGGGTTGTGAGCATCAGAGGCACTCAAAAGTTGCCCTCTTAACGGCTCATCTACTCCGCCACGTCGGCGTGTTTGTCTCCTCCACAAAACCCCTCGGGATGGGACGTCCACGCGAGTGTCGACAGCCTCACTACCGTTGTGGTCCTTCAGATCACGACCAGTGGCGTAAACTAGTGGTAGCAGGGTCCTGCTTCTCTTCTTTTAGTTTTCTTATATCATCAACCCACTTCCATCCCCTAGCTGAGGCTTTTGGTTCTCGCTTTCAATTGCTATTTTCTCGGCGGTTATTACTTTGGCGCCAGCAGCTTTGTTGGGGACAATACTTAAATTAGTCGGCGCATTTGAGGGCAAATGATATGGAGGTGCTCATATCCTCTCCAGCGGAGTTTTGCCCATTTGGCATGAGCGCACGAGTCGAGGCGCTCTTCTCCTCTCCTCGCCTCTCCTCACGCCTTCCCTCCGCTCTGCCCTCGTCCTTATGACGAAGTCTGATCTCTGGCGGTCGTCTAAATGTGTCTCCGTCAGACTTTTTCGGCCCAGCAGCCTACCTCCGAGCGGAAAAGTGGCCCTGAATATTTGATGGGAACGGCGCCACGGCCGATGGGTCCACGTGTTAGACGGGGTGGAGCTTGGTGCATCTTTTCATCCACGAGGAAGAAAGCTCTAATCTGTGGAAAGGGAGAATATCAACGAGGCAACCGAGAGGGGGAGAGAGAGAGAGAGAGAGAGAGAGAGTGATCCGACAGAGTAGTGAAGTGCAGTCGTAAGCAGATTGGCGTCGTTGATTACCCGCCAAAATGTGGGAGATGAGCGCCTGTCAGAAATGGGGCTGCCATTTGGCCACGGGCAAAAACTCCTCGCCCCGACGTATCTGCAAGATCCATCTTTGACTCGCGTTCTGACCAGCCAACCCACTCCTCCTCCTCCGCCCGCTCCACCTCCTCCTTGGCGTCGCGTTCAGCCATTCGGTGTCATGTCGGTGCTGGCGCCGATGCTCCTGAGGTGATAAGGCCTCCATCCCCGGGGGGCACATCGTAAAAGTTTTA
Organism: Dipylidium caninum; assembly: GCA_017562135.1. NCBI lineage: Eukaryota > Metazoa > Platyhelminthes > Cestoda > Cyclophyllidea > Dipylidiidae > Dipylidium > Dipylidium caninum. Next base: position 898,987 of record QEYB01000921.1, on the reverse strand, counting down.
CCAAAAAGGGGCGTATGCATGTACGAATGAGTGACGGGGGCACAGTCGATGCAGTTTGGATGTTCCGCTGGCAGTAAAAGTGCCGTCTTCCTTTTTCCGCCGCAATGGGGGCGGGGCGGGGCGGGGCGGGGCGGTGAGGCCTCCCGCCAAAAGCAACTCTTCCGCCCCACCTCTCCGCTGCGTTCCGTTCTGCCTCCTCTTCTTCCGCCCCCACAACTCGTCCAACTTTTCACCAGACGTAAGGTGGATAAGACCATGCGACAAACGCTCCTGACTGGAGCTGAGCGTTTCTCCACCTAGCAAATAAAACGGTTAATATTTGACATAAAAAAAACACCGGTCCAGCATTAAAAGCCACCATTAACGGAGTGTTAATGGCGGAGATGGGCATTTTCCCCTTCCGCACCTCGTGGACACTATGGTCAAGTGACCAGGCACTTGATTACATCAACACATCAGGCAAGGCTCCTCTTTTCCCTCTCCACTGCTTCTTCTTGTAAAACAGGAAACAAGATTTTAATATTAACACTTTAATGAGCCTCGGGAGTAGAGTAAAAAAACAATTCCATCAGGAATTGTCCATTTTATTTAATTAACAAGAAAGACCTACCCTGCCCTACACTCTCATGCGCATCTTCATGCCACCTCCGGCTCCGCCCCGCTCCGCCTCGCTCCGCCCCGCCTCGTCCCGTCCTCAACAACCATCGCGGAGCTAGAACGAGCAGGTCTTGTTGTTTATGTATACTTTAAACGAAGTCAAATGAAGATCTTTATGGAGGCCATTAGCTCTGCAGTCTGTGAGTTTAAAGTCGCTGGTCAGTTAAGGGGAGGAGGAGGAGGAGGCGGTCCGCGTGCTGCGGAATCCACTTGAAGTCGGATACCACGACTGCGGGTGCGATCCTCGGGTCGGCTGACCTGACCTTTGAAGCCGCTGTCGCCATCGCATGCAAAAGTGTTGTCTTCCGTGAGTTCTGGCAGTTTGCCCTCTGCTTCCTGGCGGCTTGAAAAGAACTTCACACAGTCTAACGTCAAACGCGGCAATTGTTGTGGGTGTTTCCTCAGAGAGCTCCACTAAACTAATGTGACACTTTTTTCTTTTGGAGCGCGGAACAACGACAACTTCTCTCAATGTCATATGGAATTAACTGGTAGTTAAATTAAAATGTGGTAGACGATTTAGATTAATGGGGAGGTGGGTGCAATTGCCTCCCCACTCACACGCACCGGAGACACCGTTGCTGAGGGGATTCAGTGTGTTGGACGAAGACGTCGGAGGCGGCTGAGAGCACCGTAAACTGATTTATTGAGGAGATTTTTCCCAGCACTGTGACAGGAGTGTTGCCCACCTCGGAGGGGAAGAGTTTGTGTGGCGCGACGATGACGGCCAAATTCCATGACCACTGAGGAGGAACAACTGACGCTCAGGTTGCATTCTGCCAGAAACGGCCCATCAAAGGCTTAGTTCGCCGGTCTATTTCACTTGTTACACGTCACACATTACAGAGGCGTAATTTTAACAAGGACCACACTTTCTGCCGGCTGTTTACAGCAATCCACCTTTTTGCCAGACTCGTAATAATCGGTGCCAACACGACATTGTGGCGCACTGAAGGTGGTGGAAGGGCCGAGAGACGGGAGGCCAGCAGCGAAGGACGGTGGGGCCTGGGGCGGGCGGGCTGGCAGCGGGGGAAGTGCCGCGTTAGACTATTTTCACACTTTTTCACCGACCCTCTTTTTTGACCATCACTCCGGTTCGGACAGAACACAGTGGTCGCTAATTTGAAGAAAAACGCTTAGAAGTCGAAAATGGCGATTTGCCCCTACCCATTTAATGTTCTCTCAACTGACTTGTCGCCTTCTCGCTCGCCCTGTGTGGACGCCGAAGCGCCTTCAACGGACAATTAAAATGGTCTTCCATTGAATAGCTTGAGGAAGAAGAGCATGCAGAAGATTGTTGGCCATCAAGAAGAGTTTTGGTTTGATGAAATAAGGTTAAGTAATGTAAATACAGCGGCCACAGAGGAGTTAGTTTAGGTCTCCTCTCGCAAATAATGCGAGGCGTGAATGGAACCCGACAATCGCCTCGTCCATATCCCATCTGTCCAAGCGCCGAGGGATGAAAAAGCGGTGTAATAGGGGTTTCCTTTGTGGCGCTCGCTTGGTCCGCCGCCAACTTCCTCCGCTCCGCCTTCCGCCTGTCCCATCGCCCATTCCTGTCTAACACGTCAACACCACCGTGACTCAAATGCTCTCTTTGGGGTGGATGGGACGTCCGAGGCATGAAGACGCACACGACGGAGGGCGTCTATTAAACTACCTTCGTTACGAGGTGTTCTGCATCTAATTGCCCCGAGCCATGACTTGGCGAAAGGTGTGTTCTTGTGTGTGGGCAGTTAATTAAAATTTGTCCATTCGGCCTAGGGTGTGCCCTTTAGCTGAAGTGGCCAGACGAGCCCCACCGCCTTTTATCGAAATTTGCCGTCCTCATTAAGATTGTGAGTGGTTTGGCCCTCTCCCCGAACCGCACGCTACGCCAGTGCCCTTTCGTGTGTGCTTCCACGCCACTCTCCTCGTCCTCTTATGTGGCAATAAACTCCCCATTGGTAAAGTAATGCGTCTTCCTGTGCTAAGGTTATACTCATACTCTCCCCACGCCCTCCGCCAATCACATTGCCACGTCCCCAAGTTGCCCTCCGACCTTGTCACCGTCGCAAAGTGCACCTGAAGGTCACGGCTGAATTGGGGACTCCCGTTCAACTCGCCGAAAACACCGCCATAAGACTCGCTCCTCTTTCTCCGACCTCATTTCCCTCTTTGGGGACAGGTAGGAACGAGATGCGACTCATTGGCCCCGTTCTCCCCTCCTCATCGCGTCACCGTGAGTGTCCACGCAAAAAAGCCAACTTTAGGGCGACAAGCTCAAATTCCTCCCTCCTGCCCGCCCTCCCGCCCGGCCGCCCTCTCGCCTCTACACGCCCATTTTGTCGGAAGTTACATCTCGTGAAACAGAACGCGGGCAGTAATAGCGAGAGAATAACTCCCCCATATTTCACTGTGTAAAGCCTATTCGTAAACAATCGTCTTACTGTCGGAGGATTGAAACATCTGATTGTGTACTCGTAAAGATTATGCCTCGCCCGGAGACTCCGAACTTTTTCCCCTGCATTTAACACCTTTGAAATGAGAAGATACAATCATTCGAGTCAACATACTTCCAGGCGACTCGGGCGTGAGAATTTGCCCTCTCAACTAAAAATGAAAAGCAGTTTTTACGGCTTTACGAACTTCCAGGTCTGATTTAGCTTTGAAAAACAGCACCCTACAAGTGAGAAGTCCGTCGATCTCCACGAAGGCGTGGAACAGTTGACATCATCGACGAATCTCGGCCGTGGAGAAGCCCTGTGTTAGCCGTGGGGGCGTGGGTGGACACGAAGCTGTGGAAAGGGGCAGGGAAAGTGGGGCGGGGAGCGGTGAACCACGGTGGTGCGTTGAAGCGGGGACTCCTGAGTCGGAAGTTGACGCGACAGATCTGGGTGAGAATCAGTTTTTAGTGGACTCAACTCCCACGGAAGTTGGGTAGGGCAGGAAATGGAAGCGCCAACAGTTAATTGCTGGAAAGAATGTTAAATGGGATGCCAGTGGGCGAAATTTTTTCTTCATCTCAACCCAACCAAAATGATCATTTGTTGGCATAATGAGTGGAGTAAGCAGCGAGGCGGTTTCCAAACTGCATTTTGACCATAACAACGCCATACGGAGTTCCCATATGACCATCGCGCTCCACGTCTTACGACATCTGCTTCCGCGGCTCACTGACGTCCCGCCTGTCAGCGCTTGTCGTTTCTGCTCACCACATCCCCGCAGGCCAGCTCGCTTCTCGACGTTACACCAGTAAGCCCACACGCAGTCTGTTCAGGTGAGGGCGAGGAATCCGGAGGAAGAGGACAAGGCTTGGACGTGTTGGAGGCCTTTGCCCTCCTCCAAGAAGGAAAAGGGCCAAGACGGCGGTTTTATTGGGCGTCGGCTCCCCCGGCCCCCCTTGCAATAGCAAAGTCCATCGGTTCACACTGCGCTCGAGTGATCACTTTCACCTCTTTCCTGTGTTTCGTGCCGAAAAGTGGAGTTTTTGATCGCAAACTTTCCCGTTTAGAAGGGAACTGTTAACTTCCTGAGACGGTAACGATGGCATAAAAGTTACAACTATTGTGGGTTGTAAAAGAATGCCAACTTGAAGGTTTGTTTTGATGAAATCGCGGGTGAGTAAGTCACCGATCGTCTCTACTCTACTTTCTCCCTTCCTTCTCGCCTTCGGATGCCTCCTCTCTCAGTTCTGCTCGACGTAAGCATTTGTTTGATGGGATTCTCGAAGGTCCACTAGTTTTGCGCTCTCCTCCATGTTGGTGGAGAGAGCAGAGTGGTGGAGGATCAAAATGGGCGAAATGAGATCAGACGAAACACACACTCGCATTGAAAACACCGTCAAGCCTTCCTTATCCACTCCAAAGAGTGACTGAGGAGCTCCGACCGGTTCACGTTGACGTGACACCTAATCGAGGCGTCCCCAGTGGAAAAATGGCCTCTGCGCTGTCTTCTACGGCGCCCTCCCACTTCCCCCTTCCCCCCGTAGGTGCGTTTGGAAGGCAGGAGGAAGGAGGCGGGAGGCGGGAGGCGGGCGGCGGGCGGCAGGGGGCAGGCGCGAGGTGGGTGGCTAAAAGAAGTGCAAATTCTTCCTCTCCTCTCCCTTCTACCGAGTTTTACGATCTCATGAGAAATTTAATGGGTCGAAAGGCGAAGGTACAATTAAAAAAAGATGATATCGGTGAGTTCGCCCAACTGCATTCGCATGCGTGCGCCACGGTGGGACCGCTCTCGACTCTTTTCCCAGGCGGCGAGCTCCGGAGTCCGCCGGAACCAATGGGCAACAGCCTCTTTCACCGTGGAGCTGAATGACCCCTGCAGAATGGGAAAGGGGAGAGAGAGGCAGTGGCAAATTCGTTTTCACTCCATCCCTTTGGCCCTAAGGCGAGGAGAGGAGGAGAAAGCGTTGGACACTAGCGCCAATTAACCTTATAATTATGAGTTAGGCGATGGGACGGGTGATAAGGAATGTGGGCGACCGCCTGAAGAAGATGAAGTGAACTGGCAACGTTGTTTTCTGCATCTTCAAAGGACGGCTGGGAGAATGCCTTGTTCTTTTTTTCTCTTTCATAAAATAATGCGTTATAACTGGCTAAATGATAAATGCTGACCCAAATGTCCCAACTGCTGTTGTTGCTGCTTCTGCTATTGCAGGTAATTTGTAAAATGCCATCCTTTCTTCGAAGTATGGTCCTCCGAAATGTCACCTCCAACCTCCGGAGGGAGGGGGACGAGGCCGCTGAATGCTAAAGGCGAGGTGCACTTAATCACGGCCGCTGTCCCCTAACCCCATTCCCCTAAAGCAGGCGGACGTTGTCTCCACGTCTCAGTGAATTTGCTCTGACTGTAACTCTCCGGCCAGTGGCACAGGCTTTGGCCTTCTCGACGCTAAGGAAGGCCGTCCGAGTGATCGACTCCGCCACCTCGTACAGGGCATTAACGACCACAAAAGCGTCTGTTTGTCGGCTGGCGCTCTTGCAGGCCACGTCGTCCGAAGTTACATGGCGCCTATCGTCCGAAGGCGGGGCGAATTCCCGTCTACGAGGACTGAAGAATTGCCCGACTACGACGTAGAGGTTAAGTCGCAATCAAATGCCAATGTTGGAAGAGGTGACTGGGGGTTGGGAGACGCGATGCTGGGAAAAAGCAGTCCTTCGCGACTTGTAATTAGCCTAATTGGTGTGCAGACACAAACACAAACATCACATATTATTTTGCCGGCTTTTCTTCTTACACCACCAGGGCAGATAGATGCACACAGCTTCGAGGAGCAGGGGATTTTCGACAGGGAGACGGAGACGTTGATACGCGTAGTTCTTCCACTAAAGTGGAGGTGGACGTTTATTATTTCAATGAACAGAGAGTCTCCCATCTTCTTCCTCGGAATTCCCCTTTTGTCTTGCGCCAAATTGCCTCCAGACAAAACAATTGATGCGTATTTGGCAGTTCTTGCTCTGCCTCCGTGACATCTGGAAGCACCTCCTTGTCCCAGAAGTGCCGGTGGCACTCGAAAGTGGCCTACGTTGGACTCACTGCTCACCAGGTCCGTAAACTGGCGGACCGCGGGAGCGGCCCTTCGACCAGTCCGTTGCCACGTCGTCAGGGATTTGGGAGGCACCGAGGGCCGCCGCGCCCTCCATGACATGTCTAATAACATTGCCACTGGAATTTGCGACTTTGATCAGTTTATGGCTGGAGTGATGGTGGCTTTTATGTTCGGCATTCACCGGCCATTTTGCCATGGCAGGTCGGTTGTGGAAGGGGGCCATGGAGCGCTCAACTTTCCTCCCGAATCAGGCATCGCAACTCCTGTATCTTGAAAGTCGGTGTCACAGCGTCATCCGAGTGAGGTGCGGTGAGCTCGTCCGCGCCTTCTCCTCCTCCTGCCAACCGACTTGCCTGCGTTGTTTGTCGGCGGACAACCAGTCGGAGTTGGAAGGACTCCCACTAACCTTACCAACTCGTGGCTTCTTTTTGTCACTCACGTTAAACTCTGTTGACAAAGTGACCCATTTACCACACATGTGACTGGTGGTGAATTATTAAGGTACTACCGAAGGTCGTAGGATTCGGTGTTTACCGCCGCCATCGCCTCGCCAACAGGCCACAGAATGAGCATGACAAACATAAGTTGGAGCCTGCTCATGATGAATCGGGAAGGCGGTGATGTTGGCGGTCCGGGAAGAAGGACGCAGACCACAAATGAGCCACACCTTCGCCCGGAGAACGGGAGTGGGGCATCTCAAGGAGTCGGCGGACCAGACGCCGTCGTTGGTTGCCCATACCGTCATTCGAGGAGGGGAACTTGTCGAAGTGAATTCCACCATTTTCATAGTCTTCTCCTCCGAGGCTACTGACGTGCGTGTGGTCAGTAGCAAATGTCGTAGAAAGAGCCGCACGACTTGGCGGTGGTGGCGTCCCTCAGCTAACGAGAGCCAGCGAGGCGCGACGAAAAGTCGGAAAAAAGGTGGCTGCGAGGACATATTTAACGGCCATTGTCTAATCCTCCCCCGCCTCTTTTCCGCGATGGCGCCGAGGAATTGTCCGTTTCAAGGGAGGGGGACGGAATAGAAAAGGCTTCCCTCTGACTGCCCCATTAAATGCGAGGTGATCACCATAAGACCCAGCACCCTCCCATTTCTGGCCACCGCCCAACGTGATCTCTTAAAATTCTATCGAGTTACGTCGTTACCCCTCATCACTCGTCCTTGGTCTACCGCACCTTGGCCGCATCCCACATGCCAAGCGGTTATTTGTCTCCGAGGCTCGTGTGAAGCGGGGCCTGTGGAGTGTGGGAGAGTGGTGGTGGCGGTAGCCGGTCGCCTGGGAAAGTCGCCAATCTGACCGTTGAAATATAGTGCTAAACGAAGGCCACCCGTCCCGTTGAATCGGAGGCCACCGATTAGCCAGCGAAGGCGTTTGATGGGACGCTAGGAGGAGGCATAAATTGAGGCATTCTCTGGAACTCCACTCCGCCTGCACCATTCCTTTCACCACCAACTGTCTTAAGTGTAGGCCATTTGTGTCACCACCTTCATTACAAGTACCGCCGAAACATTCCTAAAATGATAGTCAGTCAAGAAGTCCCTCAACAGGCCAGGAGAAGTAAACACTTGCTTCTTGAGCAGTCGGGAATGCTGCGGTTGACGTTCCCAGTCCTCCGAAGGTGTGGATACGACGTGGAAGCCAATATACCCGCCTCAAAGTGTCGACTCAGCGATCTTTAGAAGGCCCTGACGCCAGCGTTGAGGTACTGAGGCGAACTAAATCTCACGTTTCCCTACGCAAGATGCTCAGTTGGTGGTTCTTCCTTTTTCGTTTGCGATAAAGACGGAGCAGGTAGTGAGTAAATCACCTGTTGAACTGCTTCCATAGCTGCGACCGGGGCGGAAGGTTGCGGGAGATCAGAGTAGACAATGCGGGGGGTGTGTCAGGGTCGTTGACGGCCCACGCGCCTGCCACGCAATCTGGGGCGCTTCACTGGAATGCGCTTCCTTTGCCTTTCAGTAAGCAACCACAGTAAATGGACTCGTCCCTTTCAAACTCGCCTCACAACTACACGGACAATTTACAAGACGCACATCGAAGCCAACCACGCATCAGCAGCGGACACCGAGGCGGTCGCTATGCAAGCCCCAGATGAGGCTTCAAAGGGCAAATATCTCAACATCCTCCTCCTCCTCCGACGACATTCTCCGATTCTACACTCAACTCTTGCTTTCGTTGTTGATACTGCCAGTCCTGGCCGTTTGCATCCCAAATCCTCGGGCACGAGAAGAGCTCTCTGTTAAATTTACCCTGGGCGACGAAACTCCGGCGAGTTTCTTCATTGGCAACATCCTCCAACAGACAGCTCGTCTGGACTTCCACGCCAAGACAGGCGTTGCGACTGCCACCGTCAGTAGTCCAAAGATGCGTGCCACTCTGCTTGACACCACACGCGGACTGGCCTCCCGACTGTTGCATCTCAGCGATGTGGGCGATCTGTACACCATCAACCCGATTGACCGGGACGACGTGCCGAGTGTGTGCGGGCCTCTGGAGTGCTGCGCCCAGCCGGAGTGCAACCTGACATTCACCGCCGTCTTCGTGCAGACCGAGAGTCCCGACGAGTCTGTCCAAGTGGTGGTGAATGTGCAACTAATTGACACGAATGACAACGCGCCCACTTTTCAGGACCAACAATTTTCGATAACAATTCCGGAGACAACGTCACTCGACTTGGCTAAAGATCCGAGTGGTGTGGCCAGCGAGTACAGCCTGCCGCGGGCTTCGGATAAAGACGCCACAATGAATGGGGTTAAGAAGTACCAATTGGACGGACACGGCGATTATTTTGCCCTCACTTCGCCCGAGCACGACTGTTATCCCTGCCTGAAGGTGATCGGCCTCGTGCCCCTCGACTACGAGAATCCCAGACATCGAAAGTTCTCCCTCAAACTCACCGCCATCGACGGCGGGGCGATACCCAAGTCAGGATCCGTTATGATAAACGTCTTCTTGACGGATCTCAACGATAATGCGCCTGTTTTTGCTCAACCCAGTGAGGTGATTCAGGTGATGGAGAATCATACTTACGATCGGGCAATTTATACAGTCCGAGCGACGGATGCAGACTCAGGTGCCAACGGCAGGGTGCAGTATCAATTCAAAACGCAACATTCCACAACCACGAAGAACTTTTTTCTCAGTCCCGACACCGGAGAGCTGTTCATTCAATCAGCTTTGGACTATGAGGTATTTTCTCAACGGAGGATTGTCCTCGAAATTCTCGCATTCGACGACGGGAGACCAGCCCTGACATCCTCCTTCACCTTGACAGTTGTGGTAATTGACATGAATGACAATTCGCCGCAAATTGTGATCCAACAGAACCACACAATCATAGAAAATAGTAAAGCAAACATACCCGCCCTGCAACTGTTGGTCACAGATGTTGATGAGGTGAGCCAAGGCAAGATTGAATGCTACTTCGAGAATCAGGAGCGTCTTCCTCTGCGTCTGGAGGGTCAAACATTCTTGACCGTGTGGACGACACGCCAGTTGGATTATGAGGAGGCGCCTTTCGTGGATTTCAATCTCATTTGTCTGGACAATGCTGATCCGCCACGCAATACAACTCTGCCGCTGAGCATAAAAGTCGGCAACCAGAACGACAACTCGCCCGTTTTCTACTCACCACAGAAGATCCCCACCAGTGTGATTGAGCTGAGCCTGAGCGAGGACGAGCGAATTCTACGGCCGGTGTATCTGCCCACAGTGCTCGACGTGGACAGCAGTTCGGTGAGTTTCAGCATGACCTCCGAGACGAGTGACTGCCCCTTCACCGTGAAACCCGACACGGGTGCTGTCTACCTCAAGACGCCTCTCGACTACGAAAAGTCCAAACTCCACGAATTCGAGATTATCGCTGTGGACGTTCCCGATGCGGACTCAAGCGATCCGGCGCTGACATCCTCGGTGAAAGTTAGCGTAAAGGTTCAAGATGTGAATGATAACGCGCCCGAGTTGAAGAGTCCGTCCATAATCGCAGTCAGACACGACATCCCCGTGGGCTACATGGTCGCCCAGTTGACCTTCAAGGACGCAGATCGCGATGGACAACAGGAGGTCTCGACTAAACTGATCGCCCAGGAGGCCTTCCCAAGACTCACGCGGAAGAAGTATTTCGCCCTGAAGGAGAATGGCGCCCTCATCACTCTGGCTCCCCTCGACAAGGAGGGACTCTCCGTCATCGCCTTGACAGTGGTGGCCACAGATATTGACGCGGGAGACAAGTTGTCTTCCACGGTCACCTTGGCAGTGGTTATAGAAAATCCGGGCGACACAGACACCTTGCGAGTAGCCAGGCCTTTCCCCGGCTCAACAATCATTTTCCCAGTTAAAAAGATACCCAACCGAAGCCTTAAGCCGGAGAGCCTGAGGGGGATTAGCATTCCTTTGGAGGTTTATGACAGTGCCAAGGCAAATCGCCTCGTCTTCAGCATCGACCAACGGTGCAACGGTTCCGAGTTCTTCAAGATCGACCGCAACAACAACACACCCGTCATTAAACCCGATCTCAGCGAGACCACCTTAAATAAGCTGAGAAGCATTCCCTCCGGTGGTAAGTTGGAAGTCATTCTCAAGGCTTTCGATGCCAAGAAACCGACGAGGAGAACAGAATCGACTTTCTACGTCGAGTTCGACTGGGCGTTCAGGATGTCGGGTCACCCGTTGTGGCCGGCGGACGCGGCTGATTCCGAGGCGGAGAGCCAAAACGACATTCGAGGGGACGAGAGCTGGTTGACCTCTACAGACATAGTGCCTATTGGTGATCAGAGTGGTGGAAAGCCGTTTAAATTGAGTCTTGGGAACATTGTCATGTTCCTCCTCATTGTCGTCTTCAGTCTGGCCGTGGGTTTTGCGCTCTTTGCCGCAATTCTCTGGGCTCGAGCTAAACGTGCAACTTCAAACGCGGCCGCCGCGGCAGCCTCAGCGAGAAGGAGTCAGTCGCCAATTGCGACAGCTTCAACCAGTGGCACTAAGCCTCGCAGGTCATCACCGAAATCGAGTTCCATCTGGCGACCCAACAGCACAAATGCCAACGCAGCTGGTGAGTGCATTCACCTGGCGTCCACACGAGCAGAACCACCGCCCGAAGTGCACTATGCCATCCTGACTTCCACTGGTGGAACAGTTCTCGGTGATTTGGGCAAGACTTCGGGGCCACCGAGCGCTTCAGGAGGGCCACTTTTGGCCTACTTCGATTTAATCGTTCCGCCAAGCAGCGAAGGCCAACAACAACCACCACCACAACAACAACAGCAACCAGTTCAACAAAACTTTCCCGATTTCACCGCGGTGGTAAGTGTGGCGCCAGGCCATCCGGACGGCCCACCCTCGCCAACCCCACCCGTGAACTGTTACCTTGTCATGTAAGAAAGTCCTCCGCCCTGATCCCCGCCCCCCTCCGCGTCCCGGCCTCGCCCCGACCCCGCCCTCGCCCTCAGCACCCTTTGTACATTGTCCTCATGCCACTCGGTGTAGAAATTGCCTAGGACAGGTGTCTGCACTCTACTCGATCTTTTGGAACATGCCCTTTGTTTATCCTGCCTCAAGAGTTACTTTGCATGCTGCGAGCGAGGCCCGTGGGGGGAGGTTTGTCCACAAAGACTACAAATTCTCCCCCTTCTCCCACCGGCTTGGGGCGAATGATGTGAATAAGAGGCCGACGGTCTGATCTCCTCACCCGCCCGACCATCCTCGCTGTGCGGCCGAGCCCAGGCCAGACGAAGGGGGTGTTTTGGCAAAGGGAAACTTCTCCCACGTGGTAGCGAATGCACTGATGTAATGAGTCTGGGCAGACGGTGTTTTCGAGCATGGTTAAGGTGTTTGCCTGTAATTTCGCTGGGTGGAGAAGAAGAAGGGTGGCGGCTCCCTCCGCGGAGCAAGGCGTGCCGTTTGGAGAGAAATCGAGAAAGTAGGCGTTCAAATAGCTTCGTGCATCTCTCTTAGCGTTAGGGGGGACGATTGAATCTGGGAGGAGAGAGGGAGAGAGAGGGTTGACCTATTCCGTAGTATATGAGAACAGCTTTAAAAAGGTCCAAAACATCGTCTGAACCTTTTACGCGCTTCACATCCTCTGTCGCCCTCGGCCGAAACTCCCCGGACATTGTCTGGCCACACCTATAACGAAAAGGTGGACGAATGAGCGTGTGGGGTAGACGGTGGAAGGTATAGTGTTATTGGCTGATAAAATCAACTCCCCTGAATGCCTGAGAGTCTGTCACGCTTCCGGTTCCCTTCTCGTCCAGCACCACATATGGGGGGATTCCAAATGGCCTCAAGTCTCCGTGTCAAATGGACTCCCTCCCTCTCCGAACAATAGTTGGAAGAGATGTAAACCACTTGGTGTTGCCTCCTTCTTCTTCCCTTGCCGTAAAAGACGCGGGAGGCCAGAGGGAGGCTGCCTCTTCTATTTGTGCCTCTGTTTGCCTACAAATGAGGCAAAACACCAAACCATTGCTCACGTTCTCCAAGGTGATAAATTATGAAGAGATTTGGGAAGACATGCAGTCAACTCGGGGGGGGGGGGGGGGCGGAGGGGGGAACGGGGGAGGGCGCAGCGAGGGTGAACTGTCGTCCTCCTTTCCTGCCTGTCATGGCCTACCGGTAGCGGAGTTGTTCCATCACTCTGGACCGGAAGAGGAGAGCCTCTGTCGGCCTCGAGGGAGGCTCTTTGCGAAGCCACGATGTCCGGATTCGCAGACGGGCTACTCACTTCCCTCTCGTTAAGTTGTGTGGGCTCAAGTATACAAAATTGGGCCACTTAGCATTCTTCTTGCCGCATTCTTCTTCGAGAGTGGCGAAGTGCGAACACCGAGGGGAAAGGGCGGAGGCGGTCGACGCAGAGGTTGCAATATTATTCGAACAATCGGAGTCTGCCTCGTCGTGCAGTTGTGGCCCTTCGTAGAAGAGCCCTCTTTCTTCCGTAAAGCCTCGGGAGCCGTCAGACAATCTGTGCAACAGTGGTCCTCCTCGTTTACAGGCCCAAAAGCCCTTTGGCTGTGGCCAACTTACAAAATTTGCATGTCCATGGCGACAGGTTGACCGGGGGACGGGAAGTGGAGGGGACACTGCACTTCTGGCACTTGTGATTTGTTTCGGAAACGGCACAGGCGTTAACCCTCGTGTGCAGATGCAACACTCATGGTTCATTGAAGTCGTCCTCTTTCTCTTTCTCGCACGATCTGCCGCTTTTCTCCACCTCGTCCACGTCCTGATTTGCATTTTTTTGCCTCTAAGCGGATGACAGGACTGCCGCCGCAGGCAAGCACACGTGCATGCATGCAAAAAGTGTCGTATGGCAAGGCAAACGTCGGTGGGCTTTGAACCCGCCCTGGTTTTACTGCAGTCGTTGTGTACCCCTTTGAAAGCCGTCAAGTAGGCTGCACTTAACAACTACATCGGAGGGACTGGTGCAGCTAACGTCGGATCGGAGGCAGGAGACGGAGACGCGGAAGATGGAACACGTAGACAATGTGAATGTCGTGAATTCGGATGGTTTGTACAATCTCGCCCAAGAGAAACTGAGTAAAAATCCGCGTCGATGCCTTCCAACTTTCAACAGAAAACACTTCGACTGTGCGTTCTTTTGGCTCAGCTTTGGAAGTGACAGAGAGCTCTCAAAGGTCTCTTGCTGGAAGTGCGTAGAGCGATGGAACCTTCCTGGATCCTCAGTGAAACAAGTGCAGAGGGTTTACTTCCACTTAGCGTTGATAGGAGCACAACCATAAACAAATTCAGTGGAACCGATTCCTAGTTTCTCCTCAATTCTGATGTTGCACTTGCCCAATCGCAATTCCTGCACTTGCCCAATCGCAATTCCGTCCACAGTCTGGGCTAAAGTCATTGAAAGGCCGACCTGAGCCTTCAAAAGAGTGCTGTAAACATCGCCCTCTTCCAGCTGCCGCCCAACCCTCGGCGGATCGGCGGGGGCATCCGTACAGCATGCGCCGCCACGAGGAGCGCCTTCCTTCTGCTCGAGGTGGAGAGGAAAGAAACTAAGTCGATTCGCGCTGTTTGTGGGAGTCTTTTCATCATTCCTCGGGTTGAAGGCGAACACCAGCTATTTATTTTCATGTAATCCTGGCGACCGCAGCGACGATGGCGGTGGCGGCGGCGTCACCCTCCTTGTTGAAGTTTGCCATTTTTTACCCTCCAGCAGTTATCCTCCGCGCACCGTGTGAAATCTCTTCCCTCCCCTTCCAAGCCAAAAGGGTATATTTTTTCCCAGGACTTTTCACATTTCATCACCGCAGTCAAGTTGTGCGATGTCCAGTGGTTCTGCGTATTTCTGAATCAGAGAGGATTTTGTCCGGCTTGGCTCACCGAGCCGCCTTTCAGCATAAGCATTGAGAAGAAGCAAATTCCACCGAGCAGTCACTTACACCAGTTCCCTTCACTCCGGTTACACGCTGAAGGCCTCGAGAGAGTGCTGCCGACTTCAAATGGAGAAGTGCGAACCTGGAACTCATCCAGTTCTTCAACGAGAAGATTTCCGCGTTCCCGTTTCTTGTGTCGCGAGACTAGGTGGAAAGACTGCTCTGGAAGGCGTCGTAGAAAGCGGTAAAGTTGACCTGCGCCGTGGTTCACCAAAGGGCTCAGTGTGGAGAATATCTTCAGAACATTGTAAAGAGCACAGCCCCGCTCGTCAGACTGTCGACAGCGTCCACATCTCACCCGCCCACTCCTAACTGGTCCACAAAGAGCGGTGAAAATAGAGAGTCCGGTTGAGCGATGATGCACGGCGTAGGACCCCCTCCGCATCGGAGGCGTAGCAAATTACGTCGCGAAGCAGGCCACTTTAAGGTTGACTACAAATTCCACACGTAATTAGACGAAAGGTGGACAAGAAGTCTTCATCTCCCCAACCCCGAAGTTTTATCAGTCAGAGTCGCATGGCGAACGAGCTGAGAATCGAGAGAAGAACAGTCGAGGGTTGGATTTACCGGGGACGTCGGGTGTGGAGACAAGGTCCGGCGCGTTTTAGCCCAAATGCCTATTACAGAATGCATCAATGAATGTCAGACGGAGGAAGCGGTGCCGCGACTCTGCCTAATAGTAGAGGCGGGGAGGTGAGGAGACTCCTGGATAATCGGTCCCGGCTGCACGAAATGTAGCGATTCTATTGTAGCATCACTATGGAGAAAGGTGGAGGGGAAAGGGGGAGTGGGGCGCGGGGGCGGGGTGGGGAAAAGGGGAGGCAGCCTTGATTGCATCGCCCATTGTCATTTATGGCAGTGCATATGCCTATAAACACGGTAATGTGACTTGGCCACTTGCCTAAATTATGCATATTGGACAAGCTTGGGCATGTGAAGGAAGGCTAGTGTCTGCGTCTTCAGGGCTACTCGAGCTGCCTGCTCATTCTCCACCCTCTGCCCACCCCCAATCACTCATAGCCCCCCCTCTCCGCTTAAAGGTGCTTTACCAGAATGGGCGAAGGGGCATCTGTCTTGAATCACTCATTAACCAAGGCTTTGCGACTCAATTTTTCCCATTGGAAGCCTTCGACGCAGTGTGAAAGCGTGGCGACATCCTCACTTTCGACTTTGCCCTTAGGAACATGTGACCGTCAGGAACATGTGACCGTCAGTTGCTGTGGCGGCGGCTCACGAAGGGATCAGGAGGAAGTGAATGGGCTGCGATGGCCGAGCCCCTGCGAAGAAGGCGTCATGGGTGAAGTTTGGCAGTGAGAACTTCATCACTCTTCTACAAAGGTTTGGACAGCAATTAGTGGGAGCACTTCGACCTCCATGACCGCATACATGGCGACAGTTTGACAAAACTCAACAGGAACGCGAGGTCCAGGAGTGGAGGATGATTGTTTCGTCGTAGGGCCGCTAAAAACGGACGAGTTTTGGAGGGGAAGCTTTGTAGAAACACCTCGACACCTGAATGCTTTCACACAGCCCCACCTCGGGAGCTTAGGAGGAGTCAGTGGCTTCGTCTGCCGCAGAAACCGCGGTAACAAGGCGTCTTGACGAGGGATGAGGAACTAGAAGGTCGGTTAGCGCCGGCATTGTGCCCACACTGGAGTTAAAGAAAGAACCGTGGAGGAGTTGGTGCTCATCGTGGTTGTAAGGCCAGAATGCAGGAGAGGAAGATGCAGTTGTTCGGATCAACTCAACAATTCTTCCTCACATTTCGAGTTGGAAAAGTTGATTTCTTTTTGGGGGGAACACGCCATTTGCCAACTGTGACAAAACAATCACAACGGATTCGTATCTTATACTTACTTTCGAACGAACCTTTGGCCATCTCCTCCTCAACTCCTCAAGTCCGAGTTGCCACAGTCGAACACTCACATTTTTCCACCGCTTCGTCGGCCGCGCACCTGTCTCCACGAAGTCGGCGTCAGAACGGAGCCGTCGAGGCGAACACTGCAGTGGGAGGATGCGAGCACATCCACGAGACATGAACCGATGCGACCTCACAACAGCCTTCCATCCACGAGCACAAAGAGCATCGTCTTCGGTTCTTTCCATCTCCGCCATGCCACACAGCGTGGCCTGACCTTAGAAGACGTCGCGTCTGCCTAGACCGAAAGACGACTTTCTGTCTAGGGGTGGGGAATGCTTATTGTCTCCACATGGGTGGTTGGTGACTCGCGACACTCAGTCGTCACTCCGCCCAACACCATGGAAAACACGCCGCGATGTTGACGCTGCTGCCGCCGAAGTGAGGATGCGGAAGGACTCCCGTCGGTGGGCGGAGGGAGGAGGGAGGAGAGAGGAGAGCGGACGCCCTGATGGATAACGAGGCGCCCGTCAAGCCAAGAGGGTGGACACTCTTGTGCACAGATGCCCCACTGAGTGAGGAACGAGGGCCCCTGTTGGCTCCGCTATGAGACACTGTCAAACGCTGTTGGGGTCATTCCGAGCCCAGGCAACCGTGAATGCAGGACTCCACCGTCTACCTCACCTCTCGTGTCGATTCGCCCTGCTTCTCCACGGAGCAACGTGCCGGCATCAGGGGGACCGGGGCTTTCTGGTGTCCGCCCACAGATTGGCCGGTCGTGCAGTCCGCCGCGCTCCCACCTTCTGGGACACCTTGTGTGCCAAGATCAAGTGGGGCCACTTCCGACTGACGTCGTCTCAGCCTCCGATGCCCGCATGCAGTCGGCGTGGAGACGACGCGAGGATTAGCGCGTCCCGCATGTCTGAGTGTCATCGCCTTGGCAGACTGGAAGGTGGTGGCGGGGTCAGAGAGGCGCGGTTAATGCGCCCTGTGGGACAAACTCACCAACTCGCAGCAGACCGCATGCTCAAGCGGGGTGTGAACAGTCAGCCGGTGCGTGGTGGTAACACGTCCACCACCGTGGCAGTCTGCGTCCCAGGAGAGTCGGGCGCTTCTGCCCCAGACGCTGCACTGTTGCCTCGTGGCCGCAGCAACACCCGCGGTCGTGAATTGACGGTGCGGGTGGTGCAAACAGCTCGCTGAGGTGGAAAGCGGCTTCGACCGTGCCTCACACAGGTTCAGAAGGCCAACACAACCACCCTGTCGGTCGGAGCGACGCGCCACGAGTACAACGCGGACTCGGAGAAGAGCACTGGGAGGTGGGCGAAAAGAAGCGAAAGAGGAGAATCACAAACCCAGCCTCATTCATCCGCATTGCATGAGCCAGCCGAGTTCGTGAGTGAGTGCCACCTTATTCCTTATTCAACAGTCCGAATTTGACTGAGTTGACACAGCCCAGGTCGTCTCTGCTCCCCTCCCCGTCGCATGAGGAGAATGCGATGCCAATTCCCTCAAGAAGTGGAACACAAGCTCTTCTTCTTCTTCTTCTTCCCTCCTTCCTCGTCTCGTTCCCAGCCCCAGTCGCAGCCTCATTCCTCGAGCTGCCACCAGGGTGTCCAGACCCACTTTCGGGTGTTTAGTGTGCAGGAAAAGGCGGTGACGACATTCGCCAGACCCATCAGTGTCCACTTATCGTCCATTCACCAGGAGGCGCTTCACATCGTTCAGTGAAGACAACGATGGACAGAGAGAAGAAGGGAAGTTCGCAACTATATACAAGGCACGCAGACAAACACACACATAAGCACACACATTCACAAGTCCTAGCGTCTGTGTCTCTTCTTGCCCTTGCTACCGCCACCCCTGCCAGCTTTCTTCGCCTTGTTCCTCAGCCTCGCCTGATTTTGCCTATCTCTAAAGCTTCGTTGTTAGGGGGCACTGCCGAAAGGTGTGAAGTGTGAATGGCGCTGGCTTCCGCTGCCCAAATTCCGCATTCCTGACATTGACAGTGGGCGTACAAAGACATGCCATCAGGCGGGCCCTCGTAATTCACCGCCTCCACGCCCAAATCTCCACCCTAGAATGGGCACCGCCCCGGCAGGTAACCTGATTTGGAGACCTGAAAAGTTGGATTTGGCTACCTACGCGGGCGGTGAGAAGAGGCCAATTGGCCTAGCCATGCTGCCTCGGACAGCGCTTCCTCGGCGATGCATGCGAAAAGGAGACGGTGGCGGCGACATGACTGCTCAAAGTGTAACGAGTTTCGATTGTTTGATGTCCTCCTCCTCCTTTCGTAGCATGTTTCACGTCCTTCGTCTCATTCTTCGGCTCCCCTGGTTCAACCCTCACTGCGCAAATTCACCCTCGCCTTGAGATGGCCACTTTCGTGCAGAAGTGCATTTTGAGGCCAAAACTGCGAGAGAGTCACAACCCCCATTGTGGGTGCAATTTTATTTTCGGCGGAGTAGGCGCATTTTGCACTGATCTCTCGCTCCCTACCTCGTTTCCCCGTTCCCTCGCCCTCTCTCATTTGTGTGTGTGTGTGTGTGTGTGTGTGTGTGTGTCAAACTCCATCACAGCAGATAAATCTGCTCGGGTCGGCGCCAGAGTTGTTAACATTTACAATGGCATCGAGCGCGTCGGGTATTTTATTGGGTTTTTTCGTTTCGCCAGACGCAGTGCAATCCATGACTCCTCTGACAGAAGCCATCCGCCCTCTTCTCACGCCTCCTTTCCCCCCCCCCCTCTCCTCTGAGCTCCGCTCTCCCGCCCCGCTCCCCGTCCCCCGCCTCGGTGACGCTCCTGTCAAGTCCGTCTTCGCTCGATTGAAGGTGGGATGCACCGACCTGACTGCTTGCCATGACTGCTTGACGGTCCCTGACAGCGGGCATGCCAGGGACCAATTTCCTCCCGCCCCTTCTCCCCCTCCCCCCTTGTCTCATATCGGAACAGAGAGTAAATTCCGCATTCCTAACAGGGTGAACTTTCTCCAAGGTGGCTTACTTTTTTGTCATCACCGCCTGCTCAACCTCCTGCGGTGGACACCTCCGGTATGCATGGCACCGCCTCCTTCAAGCCGTGGACTTAGAAGGCTCCACTGCATCAGGACTAATCGGTGTGATGGTGAAGGCAGTGTGGCGGCCTTCCCCGCTGGTTTGATTGTCTCCGTAACCGCGTGGCCATTGCTAAATGGTGGAACTGTCTCGAGGGTGTCCTTCTTGTTGCGCAGAGCAGACAGTCGCCGCGGCTGTGCCGTCCACGCACTCGGCGAGCCAACTCGGGATGAATGAATGATTCCACGACGCGAAAAGCCGAGTCACAAGCGAAAGTTCGTGGATGTCAGTTGAAACGTCGCATTCTCATAGCGTCAAATACTGTGAGAAGGCTTTGACGGAAATGCCATGAGACAGGTGGGGTGACGTGATGGGCCCATGCTATTCCCGACTCATCGTTAACGGGCGCAAAGTTTAAATCTCATTCCTTTGGCTACCTTCGACCCGCTTTTTTCCATCTGCCCATTTCGTATCCCCTTTTTTCTTATAAATATCGCACCTCGAATCCCCAACGGACACAATGGCTGTTGCTTATCACATTTTAGCTTTCGCATACCAGCCACGACTTTTGTTACCGCCAGGCTGAAACTCCTCTTAACTGAATTAAATAAACTTCAGTATTGAAACATAACAGGCATACTTGATTTAAATAATTGTTTCGGCGGGGAAGAGAGAGAGAGAGAGAGAAGTCGCTGCCTCCTTTTACTCCTATTTGCAACAAACATCCTGCTTAACAGTCGAATTGGCAGTTGTCTCGGGGCAGTCTGTGGATCGAGGGCAAATTAAATTGAAGTGTTACGACATTTGAGGAGATTAGAGTTTTTTGTGTGAATAGCGCGTTCATCTCCTCCTCCTCCTCCTCCACTGACTCTGCCGCCTTCCAGTCTGCCGAAGATGGTCGACGCCGGTCGTGCCGCCATGCGTCGCTTCCCCGCGGCCTCCGTCTCGCCCAGGCCACTTCGCAGCGACAAGCCCCGAGGCGGACGTTTAACGACCGGCCGGCCGCTGCTGGCCGGGTGTTCTTCACCCGTCCCGTGCCTTTCACTAAGGCGGTCTCCAATCCACTGGTGTGCCGTGTTGCGCCGACCAATCCCCCACTCGAAGTAAATGCAAAGATAATTTGGATAAAAGCTTCATGGCCACAGTTTAATGGTCCGATACGATTCCACGATTGTCAAAAGGCAAAGAACATAAATTTCAATTCCCCACTTTTATTGCTCCCTTGTATTCCCTAGCGAAACTCAGGATTTTTTTTATTCTGAAATACTTCGCCCTCTTCCGAAACTCGCTTCAGTCAACTGGGCTGAGGAGGAGGACTGTGTGGCTCACCCTTTGGAGTTCTGTAGGGGCGTTGAATGCTGCCCCGAGGTTGGAGTCCACGTCGCCACGTATCTGCCAGTGCTACGCCGCCATTCAAGTGGCAAAAGGCGGGCAGGAGGTGCGGCGAGAGCGACTTTTGCACCTCCGCCGCTCTCACAGAAATAGTCTGGGTAAAGACGATCCATCAACACTCACCGTAGAGTGCTCTTCAATAGGATGAGAGGAGAAGAAGGACGTTCAAACGTCCCCGCGTGAGGAACTACCTTTGCTGCCATTCGGCCAGTCTTTCCTTCTCCCTAGGCTGGCGAGTTCCCGAGCCAAAGAGATGTCCCGACGCCAAACGGCGATGGATGGCCTCTGGGCTCTTTCGGTCAATGCGAGCGAAGAGATTTTAAACTCTAATCAAATGACCTTAACCATTGTCGAGCTGTAAAACACGGTCTTTCCCTTGACAAGTAATTAAAGATCAACAGGGGTAATTTTCTTGTTGCTTCAAAAGCTGTTTGCTGACCTCGTCTGCCCCGAACGAGTGCTTTTAGTGGTTGTCTGCGGCCACGTCTCCTCCGTCGCCTCGAGTGATGGTGCCACCGCTGCCTCATAGACTGCGAAAACCGGTAGCGTGGCGTTCGCCGCCGGGGCTGAAGGCTCGTCCAGAGGCTAAGTTCGGCATTGACGCGCGGTGGCTTCCTCTTCCTAATGAGTCAATCTAATCGGAAGGCGCTTCTGCAAAAGAATTTTGAATCTTGGTAGGCATGACTTTTAAGCCTTAAGCTGTGGCGAGCCAATGGTTGCAGGAGCGAAGAAGGAGAAGGTGAAGGCGGAGGCGGGGCTGGAGAAGGACATGGACGGGAGAGGGCCTGGGAATGGGCACTGGAGAGGAGAGGAGAGGAGGGCGGGGAGAGTAGCGGACAGTCGTAAACACTTAGCGCTGATGGGTATTGAGGGGCGGTAACCCACAAAATTGCCTGAATAAAATTCAAAAATGGACAGCTCTATTCAGAGTGCGCACTCCACAAGGTGACATTGTTTCAATGCGCCTGCCACAATAACTCCGCTGTTTGCGACATCCTGCATTACTTCTCTTCTCATTCGCTAAGCTTTCCTGATGTCGACGACTCTGCTGACGACTGAAGCAACAATGCTTCTGCCAGTGATGGACTGTGGCGCCGGTGCTACCGTCTGAAATAGCATCAGACAAAAACAGTTTTTGCCAATTAGTTACACACACACACACACACACTGGCGCCTCTTGGTTATCTCCTCAAAGAGACAACTGCCCGATTGTCATGCTTCCTCGAGCATCGGTCAAGTGCCACACGGATGTTTAGGAACATGAGAGGCGGTTAAACTAGGCGCAAGTAGAGCCTGAGTCCACTCTTCTGTGCGATGGCAAGGTAGGGCATCCAACCTCTTAAGAGTTCATGTGTTCTTGGACGCAATTTTTCCTCGTTTTGTTGTAAAAAGAGTTGGAAACTAGCGAATAAGGGAACCACATGAACGATGTGGTCAGCTTGAGCTGAAGAACTGTCAAAATTGGAGATCAGGGAGAAAGTCCCAAATCCATTGCTTCGTGCCGGTGTCTCTAGCTGCTTCGATGGAGAACCACCTGCATATTCCTCCCACCGGCCTACCATCGGTGCTTCGCTTTCTTTGTAGCCTTGAAGGCGTTAAGAAATGGGCAGTTAAAACCTCCAGAAGGCTGCTTTCCTCACCCACTCACACACACACACACACCGAGTAGGGGACACCGAAGTTCCTCGCTTCCGTCTCCCGCTCTCTCTCCCGCCTGTCCAAGTGCTTAACTGAGACCGACCTAACGTCCCACGACGCGCCTATTTGAGACAGAATCGAGACGGCGGAGGAATTGTAATTTTCTGAGGGCGCCCAGTAGCAGCAAAGGCAAACGAGATCCTCGGAACTCATAGGCACACGAAAATACCAAACAATGAGCTAATCTTTGCAGTGGTTTCTTACCCCATTTGGACCTAGCATAAAACTTCTTTCTTCCATCCGAGTTGTTTTTGAGCTGCCCGTCTGTTATTCGACTCCCTTCTCGCCACAAGTAGGGGGCGGCCGCTCCGCCGATGAATGAGCGACTACCCCGCCCACCGTCCACCGCCCGTGGCACGGCCCCACGGGCCTACGTCACCTCGCCTGTCAGGGTTTACGAAGTTGTCTTCGAGGTGGACCAGTCAACGATAATGGTTCACCGCGAGAGAAAACATATCTTGCTGAGGAATGCGTTCTCCAGACGAAATGGAGCGTCGGGGGACTCATTGATCCAGGCGTGTTGGTGGCACAACTTGGCACCGCGAGTCCAAAGGCGAGGAATCACGAATGGTGCCGCAGCACAGACCAGAGGAGCAGTGTGAACCGAAGTACCCTCGTAGTTGGTACAAATGTCCACGGAATTTTAAAATGCCTTCCTTTCCCAGGTCGGACGACGGGAGAGTTGGCCCCACGCGGGGGTACATGGGTGCATAGATTAACGACATTCCAAGGCGAGCAAAGTGTTCATTCGTTAGGTCGATGACCTGCCGAAAAACTGGAGGGCGGCTGGATGGGGCGACAAGGTGGAAGACCGGAGTCCGTAGTGACCAGGGCGGGTTTGGGGAAGGCTTTTGCAAGTTCACAAAACTAACAATCACTCAGCTATCGCACGGAATGTCCGACCATGAGGGTCCGACCATGAGGGTTCTTTTCTACCTGACAACCCACGAGCCAGAAAAGGTAAGGAACAAGCAGAATTGTCTTGCGCTGGGCTGATGACAGTCGGATGTTGTTGGACACCCGCCCCATTCGGTCAATCTGCCCCACCTCTCGTGTCAAGCGCTACTCATCCGCTGCGTTCGGCCAACTCAACAACATAACCGAAAGGCTATTTAGGGAATGTGCATCGCCTGCCTCCAGCCAAGTGACGGACTGACCGAGACGGAGGACGAAACTCGGGTGCTTGGGAGGCCCTCCATTTGGCGAAACCTGAGTGCGGGTTGTGGCGCACCTGATCGAGCGCCAAAATCGCGAATATCGCCGCGACATAACCCCTGTGATGGCATTCATAGCCCCAACATCTGGCCGTTCCGCAGCAGTAGATTGCCTTCATCGGTCACACATAACACCTCGTTTGATGGCCTCGCCAAGTCGGCAGATTGCGTTTCACAATAAAGTTAATCTTCTCGCCTGAACACAGAGGAAATGAACCCGCTTAAGAGGGCACCGTGGCGAGGAGGCTGCACAACATCCTATTTACACTGTGAAAAGAGGAAATCGGCCCCAGGTCGGCTGCCATCAGCAACCGACCGCCAAATGAGACGGTCTTTCCCAGAATTAACCACTTTTTCAGGATGTCCGATGATTCATACGCTGGACGGCGACGTCTAGGGATGTGAGGTGTCCGCGGCCCCTCCGGTACCTGCCTTCTGAAAGGATCTGGCCAGGGATTTTGCGTGTCCCACTGCCTGCTTCCGTCCAAACAGCCGCCTCGCGTCTCCTCGCCTTTACTCCTACCGCCTGGCGGGAAAAGCTTGGATGCATAATGCATACATGTGTTTGTGTGTGTGTACGAGAGTGTAACGAAAGGGCACTGGGCGGAATGAGGCGTCGAACTGCGAGCGACTGCACAAGAATCCGCGCCAAGTTGGCCAAGAGTCAGGCGTGTGAGGAGGCCAAGTTTGTGGTATCAACAACCAACAACTGCGCCTTACGGATGGAAGGAGAGGAGGCTGGCGGAGAAGAGTTGTCCGCGGCGCCTCTCGTCTCACGTCCGCCCTTTTGGCGGGGACTTCGAGGACATGACCACGGACATTTGGCGGTACTTTCTTATCGAGCGCCAGTTCGGGACATCACCTTAAATGCACGGAGTCGTAAAAGCCCGGTAATGGAGGTGTTAATGGTCTGGAAGCTTTGGGACGCCACGCAGCCCGCACAATGGACAGTGTAAAGATGGGATCGGCAGTGTTAGTTTGAATTTTAGACAATGCGAGGTTAATTGTCGAGGAGATGTTCCTCGTCTCAGCCAATCCCGTTTTCGGTGAACGCGCTCACTCTGCCGCTCCCTCCTCCTCTCTTTCCATGGCGAAAGTTGCGTGCACCGAACGCCGACTACTTTCAGAAGCGACACTCCTCGTTCAAACAACATTACGTGCTTCGTTATTAAAAAAAAACAGCGTAAGTTTGACTTGCACTCTACAAACCGGCTTTCGGTACAGATTAAATACCTCATTCGATGCGATTGCGCCTGTATTTCCTCCATTTCTACGAAAAAGGAGAAAGAAAGGGTAGTAGGGAGGCTGGCAGAGGCCAGCATTACTCTCAATGACATCTCGGTAGGTACTCGGTGGCCGTCGAGGATGCCCAACCGAGCACGTTGAAATTGGTGGTCAGGTAAGAAAAGCATCCACGCAACAGCGCAGCCTCGCTGAGGCCTCCGGACTCCTGGAGTTCTCTGCTCCCTTGTACATTCGGAGAAGATGGATTGAGCTGAGTAGACAGAGGACAGAGGGTGACCACTAGCATTTCTTTCTCTGAACAAATTTCAATGAGGTTCTGAGTTGGCAGATTAATCTGTGCATGGTAGGAAAACCGTGTTGTTGGAAGCCTGATGCAGGCCTTAAGTAAATTAGGAGGATCAACACAACCACGGGACTGCGCCAGTTCCAGAAGGTCTCCCGCTGGACTTCAGTACATATCGAAATTGCGTGGCACACCTGATTATGTCCCCAAGTCCGTTGTGGCCGAGGACTCGCTGCAAGCAACAATGTCTCACGAGCAGAAAGTCGGGTGGCAAACCTTCTTGCCTGCCTGAGGAACTGCCCTCTAGGCGGAGGAAGCTCTCTTCGTGCTCCACATCACGTGGTCGGAGATCGTCCAACTAACTGACACCCGGACAACCGCATCCTCTCGCCCGGTGACCGGTTTAGCGCATTCTCCTGGGCCAATGTTTGGCAATTCACTGTAATTCCTGTGGGGGCATTCGACCGCCGCAGACGAATTTGTGAATTTCTTCCCCCAGGGCTTCTTCAATATCACTTTTAGTGCAGTCAATACTAAATTGTGATGTAAACTAACATTTGTCCGCCCAAATCATCACGGCCTCGGCGGCGATAGCCACCGTGCGCCAAGACGGGACAATCGGCTGTCTCTCGCCCACAGCCTTGCGTGTTCTTTCGGGTGCTCTCAGCACTTGTAAGTCCTGTCAGAATTAAGTCTTATGCAATTTTGTGCACGAGTGAGGTGGACTACGGCGACTAGCTTCGTCGGCATCCTCCGCCTCCACCAAATCATCCCGCGTCCTCCACCTGCTCCGAGGCCTCGGCCTACGCATTTATGATTGGCGGTGCGGGCGGTGCGGGGGGGGCTGGGAAGAGGGAGGAAGAGAGGCGGAAGGAGGGAGGAGGGGGCGACCCATTTGTGGAGGATGTGTAGACGGCTGCTTTGATCGACATAAAGAAAAATATTGTCCGGCGGGTTGCCTGACCTCCCTCATCATTTGATGATATCGCCATGTGCGGGTGGAGCGAGGGCGCGTGGGGCGGAGGAGCAGGCAAAGGCGAAGCTCTTAGTATCATTAATTTTCTCCCTCGTGGAACCTCCCCTCCCATCCCCCCCACAAACAATGCTAGCATGACCTTTCTTTCCTGGTATTTTCGAAGGCGGAATTACAAATACCATTAGGAAACATCTAACCTTCCCAAAACCATATAAACGTTGCGGAGAAGGTGTCAGAAATCACCGCCTGCCAGCACATTCAAGCTGTCGCCGAGGCGGACGAGATGAATGGAGACACGACCACGATATCTAGTTGATTTTGTGGTGAAAAGGCGGCCAGATGTGAGTAGTAACTTCAGCCTACCTGAAGTCGGCCTCCCACTTGGCAGAGGAGGAATTTAAAAGTGTGTGACCTTCAGGCAAGAGTTTATGGATGGTATTTACGCATACGCCATTCTTTTCACCCGGGGGGCCATTTTAGATGGATTTACTCCAACACCGAAAAAATTGGGCCTTTCCTCGTCCCACCTCGTGTTTCGCTCTCTCGAGGTGTCCACAGAACCAGCTGACAGACTGAAAAGCGCTTTGCGTGGGTCGAAACTTCACGACTTCCGGGTGAGGGGGAAAGTTTACTGAGCTCCGGGGGCACCAAACTTACCCGGGGGCGTGGAACAGCCGCCTTCTTCCCGCCTAGTTAAAATCAAGTGAAGGCGCACTTGTGGATGTGAGGAGCCTCGACGCACAATAGGAAGCGGAATGCATGGATGGAACTACGGCACATGCGTCTACGAGGCAATGTTCGAAACCATCACGGAGGTGAAACAGAAGGCGGTCGGCTGTCTCCGTTGGCGGTGTAGGGACTCCTGTCTATTCCGGACCACTTCTCACGACGTGTGGACGACTTAGTTTCATTTAGACTGCCTTAATAGCGGAAAGAGGCCTCACCCTAAACGGCCCGTCGGCCTGAAGTAGAATGAATTGCCTTTCTCTTGACCGCTACCGGTGGTATTTCTGAGTAGAGACATGCCAGAGGCACTCAAAAAAGTAGGCTGACTGCAATGATCGAGTCCAGCAACGGGGCGGGGCGGTTGTCCGAACTCAAAGGGAAGACAGTCGGTCACTTCCGTTGGCCGGCAGAGTGCTCGCGTCTATCTCGGGCGACTCAATTCGGTTGACACTGTCTTACTGGCGGAAAGAGACCCCGGTGAAAGTTCCGTCGGCCTTAAATGGAATGAAGTGTCTTCCTTGTGACTGGTACCGCTGGTGCTTTTGAGCAGAGATAGGCCACGGTGGCACACTGGAGACCGACGACAGTAGCACAGCCACTGAGTACCACAATCCCCACGATCCTTAACTGTTCGTGTCGGCAAGGCACCGTCTACCCAGTCATGCCTCCTTTTCCCTGGACCTAAAACCCCCAGATTGTATTTAGGCTTCAGACAGTAGAAAATATTCGCCTCTTTCAAACTTCTTCGTGTTTTCTGGCTTCTTGGCATGGAAAAAAGCAGGCCTTGTTCATCTCATTAAACACTGGGCCTATTTGGGGCCCAGAATAGACACGATAAATTGCCTCGTGACTGGCTGTTTCTCGGGACTTTTTGTGCGTACAGTAGTGATCTTGACTGTTGCATGACTTGAAGCTGCACGCTGCTGTGGCAGCGCAAAGGGCGCCGAGGGGACGAAGGCAACCGAATTCGATGTCGTGGGACTCCCTTGCCAACCTTAAGGTCTGGAAGCCACGACGGTGTAACGCGTCTTTACTTGAATCCGGAGCCTCCACGACAGTGTGAACGTCTCGGGCGCTTGGGGAATGGATAAACTTTTCCAAAACGGAGATTTTCCATGCCATTGACGATTAGACTCCGCTGTTCCCCGCCTTATAATTACCAACTCCAACATGGTTCCCCTCACCGGAGGGGCGAAGGATGTCCTTTGCCAACACTCCCGTCGCCCGTTTTCTTTGGGGCCCTGCTTCGGCAGAGGTAGACGTCTAGAGAAAACCGTAGTCAGGAGCCTCAGAGCCTGATCTGGCGCCCATGAAACGGTGACACCATTTACAATATTAACTTCACTTCTACCACATGGTCGGTCGTGACTCGGTGAAAAACTAATAAGAGTAGAGACACTGTCGACTGACATAAGAAAGGAATTGGAGTCCTCCCGATCTCCGTGTCTCTTCAGACCTTCTTCGGCTCTCTCTTCAATGGAATACTACCTCGGTCTCCAGCATTCTGCCTCTCCTAATACACCGAATGCCATTTACGGGTTCCTCCAGTGGATTTTCGGGGGCGTTCGCACTCACCTAAAGCGAAATTTCAGCCTAAACTGAAGGCTCTCGAGCGTGTTTGTCACTTTAAGGGAAGGTGTAGCTTAGCGAACACATGCGAGGCCTTTAACCTGTGTCCTTCTCTCGAATACACTCACGCGGACTCAGTTCTGCTCCATTCCGTTCAGCCAAAGAGATCCACACCTGTACTTCGCAACCGCCTAGCCTCCTCGCCTCCTTTGATACTCACGACGCGATGCCTGCTCCACCGGAGATGTTAACAATCACAAAAGTACGCTGATGAAACTATTAGGCGGATAATTAATGCTGCCGCCCGGGGATTTGATGCTTTCACTGGACTTTCCCGAGTCTCACATTCCAAAGAGGATGGCAGATGTGGAGGTTACACCTGCCACGGACGCATCGCAGTGCAAAAGAGGGAGTCTCTAAAGTGGAACTAAAGCTTTATTCGGTCAGGCGATGGGAAAAGGATGTGCGAAATGACCGCCTTGCCGTAGCCGCGGAAAGAAAGGAGTCCTCAAGAGGGATTCCGGCGCGATACCTTTCGCCGACGACGAAGAG
Source organism: Dipylidium caninum (assembly GCA_017562135.1). Lineage (NCBI taxonomy): Eukaryota > Metazoa > Platyhelminthes > Cestoda > Cyclophyllidea > Dipylidiidae > Dipylidium > Dipylidium caninum. The sequence goes on along the minus strand of QEYB01000921.1, from coordinate 869,857 downwards.
GGCGGTGCAGTCGCGTTCCACTCCGATCGGCAGTTGTGAGACCTTCGAAGGAAGGCGTTGAGGCAGGGGTTTGAGAAACTCCTCCCCTGGCAGTTAAATTTGCCCAATTTTAGGCTGCTGATTCGTCTTCACACACCACTTCTACCCTAATGATAGAGATTTGTCAAGTTAATGACCGAAATGCGTCGATTTTTTGCGCCAAAGTAATGATATTTACAAGATTCGTCATTAACCTCCCATTGCGATGGAAAGAGATGTCCCAGGCTATGGCAAAAGCTGAAGAATTCGGTACACATGTGACTTTTTCCCATTTCGAGGGCACAACGGCATGGTAGCTCGAATTGCGACTTCGGACGCTTCCCAGGGCGGCCTGGGGTCCCCGCCGGTGCAGCGATGGTACGAGGGCGACGTTGTGACGTTCCAACTGCCGCCCGTAGCGTGTTCACCGCAGGTGAGGAGAATTTTTTGTTGAAGGGCGCTCAGACACGCGGTACATCGCCCAAACTACAGCCAGTCCATTCGAATGCGGAGTGCGAATTCCATTCGAAGAGGCGCCTGTTTATCTTCCAGAAATGTTCCTTCTCCTCCTCCCTCTCCATCTGCATCTGCCCATCCGTCGCCTCCGCCTCCGCATCTTCCGTGGATTTGGACAGAGGTGCGCCAACAGTGGAATTACTAAAAAAGTCCCATTAACCAGAGCCGACAGGATGAGGAAGTCAAATCTCTTTCGGTGAAGGCGGCTGACAGAATGTCTAACTCAGGCCAATTGGAGCATATAATCAGGAAATGCAGACATGTCTGCGCCGCCTTTTTAATGGCCCTCGGCTTGTTCTACTACAGTTATGCTGGGCTTGGGACAAAATGTCGTGGTGTGTATGGCGCAAGTGTCCACATTGCGTCGGTCGACGACTTCCGTTGGGCACGCTGAGTCGCTCGCCTGCCAACACGAGGTTCAAACCTCCCGTGGAAATCGATGGTCCCGAAGTGGCGGAAAACTGCGGTTGTCTGTCTCAAAAAACGGCGCCTCTTTCTATTCTCGCACGGTTGTCGTCCGTCTCATCCAAACCAGGCATCCCTAAAGTAAATGTGACCGAGAGACCGGCTAAGAATGAGATAAGCGGAGGAGAAAAGACCGATTTACCCTATGTGGCGCCCAGATCGGAAAAGGTGCCAATCGAGGAGCAGTGGAGAAGGCGAGTGAACTCGTATCGAAGGTGCGTCGATGTGGAGTCCAACATGGACGAAGTGGACGTTAATTCACATCTCGTGAGGTTTTGTGGCACTTGTGGTCTCGTGAATAGCCACGAGGAGCATCCGATCATCGTCGAAGTTACGGGGAGGCAGGCGGAGAAGGGACGCTACGACTATGCCTACCACAGAATTTCAGGCGTTGAGCGCAAACGCAGACGTCTGCAGCTGGAAAAGATTATCGTGAAGGAGGTGGTGGAGACAGAACATCTACTTAAGAAGTACTTCAACGGGGACTTTGGCTAGAAGAGGAAGAAGGAAGTAGAAGAGGAAGAAGGAAAAGGAGAAGGAGGAGAAGGAGGGGGAGAAGCGGAGTTGGTGCCTTCGTACTTTTGTCGCATTGCCCGGGCCCTGTTCGGTGGAAACGTTTGTTCCCCTGCGCTTTTAATTGACCTCCACCCAATAAAAGCAGTTTAGCGCTGAGTGCGCGTGAACACGGGCATGTTTCTCCAAATTTTACGACAACTTGAATTACACAAAGAAACAAAGAGTTTGTTGAACAAAAGGGTGTGTGACTCCCCAGCGGTCGGGAAGTCGATGCTCATCCCGCCAACTGCGCTTCGCCCGCTCGGTCTCCAGCCCCGTGTTCCACACTCGGCCGGCACACGGGCCGCATGAGCTTCGACCTAACGCCGGTTGAAGGCAATTTGCACCACCTAACTCGTCCTCGTTCCACCAAGTGGGGCTCGGCTAAGGTGACCGAAGTCGTCTATGTCGGATGTTCGAGCGACGAATTGTTCCATCGTCGTGGGCCGCCTCGTCTCAACTTGAGACTGTCATGGACTTTGTTGGCTTTCGCTTCTCGTACCTCTCCTTCTGTCCTTGTGAGGTGACCAGTGAAGAATTTGGTTGGGAAGTACGCTACACTGGGACCATCATTTTCGCTATTTTTAGTAAAATTAAGGCTCAAAACTTAAGTTTCGCCTAGTAAACAGTCGTGGCACCTCAGCCCGTCACTTAACCCTTCACCGTCCTCAAAGCAGTGTCACAGTCGCTGTCATTCCTCCTTCCTCTTCTTCCCTCGTCGCCTTAGCTCCCCGACCTAATAAGAAGGTGCTCGGGGGAAGTGGGACTAGGCGAGGTAAGTGGCGCACGATGAGAGGCGTTTACTGTGGCAAATACGAGTGTCTAGCTTGGCTGAGTGAGCTCCGCCCCAGACGCCAGAATTTAATCCTCTTTCCACCCACCGAGGCATACATGTAACGTGTTGCCTCAACTCCTCCGTGTTCGATAAGTTCGCACGGCTTGCCGGTGCAGAGCTCTCCCGACCTGGCGACATCGGACATCCCCTCGGGGAGGTCCGAAGTGGCAACAAACTTCCAATCTTCTGGTGAAGTTAAAAATGACAGAATAATTTCAATTCCGGCCCCGACCGCGTCCTCGTCCCCTGTGGGGATATTTCCGCCCTGTAGCGGTTTCGGCGGTGGAGGACGGGTGCGTTCGAGATGTCGACGTTCAAAGCAGTCTGCGATTCACACTAGTTCACACAGTTGGCTGCACTCTTCATCGACACACGAGCCGAGTGATCCACCGCATACAGTTAGTTGCATGATGGCCGCTAAAAGGCGAGCCCAGTTACATCCACGCACAGTGGACGTGCGTGAATAGCACGCCGACGGTGCCAACACACCGAGGGACACACTTCGTAGCAGGCGCGATAGGGTGAACCGAGCCCACCCAATCCTCACTCACAGAAGCGCCCACTTCGACTGAGTCAAACGCTCAGTCGAACACACGCAGTACACTGAATGCGACACATGAAAGACTCGACGCCTCACTACGGCAGGCTCTCTCCGAGGTGATTCCACTCCGCCATATAACTCCATTAAAACAGGTAATTCCTCGTCTCTTCACTCAAGGCAAAGTGTGCGGCCTTGAGACTCGCTTGGATGCCATTCTATTTACACTATCAGAGCCTGTTAGGCTGAAAGGGACTAATGGATAGGGAGAACGCTGACAAGCTTCTCTAAATCACGCATGTAAGAGTTTTGTCCGGCCTCCAGTCATACATTCGCCCTCCGCAGCCTATATACGGCGGCTGGAAGGGTTGGAGGAGGCATGACATTGTGATGGGGCACGAGGGCGTCTACACAGCTTCCTCCAGCCGCGGCGAAGGGCCACAATTGAAGTTGGGGCGCAAAGAGTTCCTCCTCTTTACCTCTCCTCCTCCTCATAATACTTTCAAAGGCCTTCAGAGTATCGCGTCGGGAGGGGAAGAGGGTCGGGCACAAGGATCCATAGACCTTAGTGAGGAGCTCTTTTTATCCTATTCCTCCGTGATCCTCGTCTTCCACCCCGCCGCACCTCAGGTCGGACGTATTTTTGCGAGTGGAGACGAGGGTTGCCAATTGTGGCATTATTTCTTCACTGGCGCCATTTACGATAGACCATTTCTTTGCGGCATTCGTGGCAAAGACGAGCCGCCGTTCTCGTCTTCATGAGCAGTTGAGAACGGGAACTCCAAAGTCTGCGTCGGTACAATGGCTCTGCCGCCCCCGTCCGTGGCCAAGACGGTATTTTGTGGAAATGCCAGGAGGCTTCCCTCGAAATTGACAGCCTTCAAGTCATTGCCTGAGGCTACGTGTAAATTCTGTGGCACGACGGCGAGTCCTTTCCTCACCTCGGAATTTAGTGGTACATGAGGAAAACACGGGTCCGGGCAAAGAAGCCACGAAATCAGCCCCCTAGGGCTGATGTCACTTGAGCATCCGACCTCGGGGATCACGTCTGTGAAGTTGTAGGTTCCGTCACGTCTCTTGTTTAGTTAGGCGGGTTGGAGGAAGCCACTTTCCTTCTCCACCACTGCCGCCTCGGTGGGGAAACAATGGCGGCTGCGGGGAGAGCACTGGCTGCCTCTTTTGTATTCATTAGAGGGAGCGGAAAAGATTGCCCCAACTCCTCACTGGTCACGTAATCTCCTCCCTTTTCTGCACGTCGTTCGAGGCTCCGTTGTGCAGTCCCTTCGGGTGGAGGATTAGGAGCATAAGCGCCTAAAAACACGTCAATCCATCATCACTTTGGCCGACATTTAATCGCCTTCGTGGCGTGCCACTTACCCGTGGGGAGAGCATGAAGCGGCGCCGGTTTTCTGGCTGAATTTTGGCCTATGTTTTGTCTGCTCTCCTTTTTCCTCTCTTCTAGTTAGAACGGATTAGCCGTTCAACTTCCCATCATCCGGTTTTCGGAGGCATTCGCGTTGTTGCCATTGTGGCTCTTGTTGATGGTGCTACTACTGCCACTTTTTCTCTTAACATTGCACAACGTCTTAATGCCCCCTTTCTTTCTCCGAGGAGCTTGTAAATATGCCTTTAATTTGCCCCACATCTGGTAAACCTGGCTTTTCCCCAGTAACACGCACCAACTAGGCCTCTCCTCGCCTCGTCTCGGCGCTCTCCCCCTTTCCGCCCTCTTGTTAGCGTCAACTAAGCCACAAACACGAGATTTTCCACTTCCCAACGGGTGGAACCCTCACCTGGGGAATTGTAGACATTCGAGCAAAGGCACACGCTCTACTTCGCTCACCTTCGCCGTGTGTGGTGTCGAAGCTGTGCCCCTCCTTGTGCCTTCCCGCAATGAAGGGGAGGAGGAGAGTTGGAAGGAGAGTAAAGCGGCTGTGAGGAGTGAAACAGGCCGATCGGCGCACAAACAAGGTGGTGGATGCGATGTGGTGCGTTCCGCGAAGTTCGCAGACATGGTCGAAGTCGGCACTCGGCCGAGAGGGTTTGTCGCTGCTTCCACTCAGCTTCGACACATGTCTTGCTGCGGAGACGCGGCAAACGCTTCTGATGAGGAGATCCTACGATCTTTCAACCGAAATCACACCGACCAACGCCAGGTGACCGGCCAGGAGGGGACTGAAAGACCGAGGAGACGTCCACTGTCGTCGTCTTTCGATGTACATCCTGCGTATTTCCTCGTCCAAGCTGTCCACGGCGCCGCGATCTCGACGTTCGGCGAAGTCGGCGAATGTCCGTCAGGAAAATAGTCACTCAAGAGTTGTGCCTAACGACAGCCATAAGTGGCGGAGGATTGCCAGGAGACGCCTGTCTCCTCCCTCACCAGCCATAATTACTCCCCACCCAAATGCCTTCTCCCCGAAACAGTCTACCGCGGGCTTCTTCCTCTTCCTCCTTCCTCATTTCCAGCTTATGCAAGTGTCCAGTACAAGATATAACTATGTTTGGCAGGCAATCAAAAAACCCCCAGTCAACGCTGGGGGCTAATTGCATCCCACCCGACTTCCCCACTGCACTCAACCTCCACGGTTTTGTGTCGTGGATTGCGAGGACTCCGCTAATTTTGACAATACGAAAAAAACATCATCTCTCAGAGAAGTGGTGTGGGAGCTGGTGGGCAGATAAAATCCTCCCTTCCGGGGTGGACAGTCTGTTAGTCGTCGCGGCTAAATGGGGTGTTGACATGACCTCATCCCGAGTCTGTCGAAAACGCAGTCCCACCGAGGCGAGTTGTTAGCCTCAGTCACAAATAACCGGGTTTGGGGATCATCAAGCTCATCGAATGTCTCTGTGGAAACGACCCCGAAGAATGGCAAATTTATCTTCCTTGATCCACAGATTGCGCGTTATTTAGGGATGCTGAGGAATTTGTGATAAATGACCGCTGTCCGCTGGCTCTCTCTCTCTCTCTCTCTCATCTCTCTCTCTCTCACATTGTTGGCCAGACACTGTGGAATAATCGCGGTCTTTTTTGCTCCACCGGTGGATGTTGGTCATTCTGTGGTGAAAGATTAAAATACGGTCTATGGAGTTACATTTTGTTCGGAGTGTTGCGTCTTTTGAGGGGGCACAACCTCTTTGGGGTGAATGAAATTTTGTCGAGATTAAATTTACCGGGAGAGTTGTGGCCTACAACTCCTCCCTTTCTAGCGGAGGAAAAATGAGAACACCCCACCGCCAGGCCGATTTCGATGGACCGAGGGGGTGTTTTCGTGGGCGATAACCCCTTCAATCCCCTCTATAATTTGTACTCCACCTGGCGTCCTGCCTCCCGCTTCGACGATCTCCTCCGCCGCTCCCTAACTTCCTCCTCTTGTCGTAATAAATGGACAGAATGAAGAAAAAAGGACTTACTTTTGGCATACAGAAGGACTAGTAGTCCGTACTACACCCAATAAACAGCACTTGTTTGTTTGTTTATTTGTTTTACTTTGCCTCAAGACTCGCTTGTTGCAGCCAGTGAATTGACTTGAGAGCCTTGACGGAGTCTCCAAGCGACGCTAGGCCAGACGCGTCTACTGAGTGGGAGCTGGCGGCTCGGAGTGGCCCTCCTGGCCGGATCCGTCCAGCTCCTACTTGTCCGACTCCATCCCGGACTCAACTTTCTTCCCTAAGCAGTTGCAATTCGGCATATTGGCATCCCCTCCACTCCACTCACGTCAACACTATCTACATCGTCCTCGTCGCTGTTCGCTTATTCTGGTAGGGAAAATGGTTTTATGTCGTCCAGACGTAGATCGCCTCATGATAGGCTGCACGGAAGTTGGTTGTGCTTTGGTCTTTTGTCGACTGATTGACAGGGCACTCAGGCTTGTCACTTCCTCTCGCGTGACTCGGAGAAATCAACCAAAACCTTTCCGAGTTCCCAAACATATTTGTCGTTGGACTATAAGTACCTTCGGTTATTTGTACCAGCTCGCAGGGCCAAGAGTAGCCTGCGGCGGTTGAGGAGACTTCTCAAGGCTGGCTACTCACGTTCCCTTCATGCTTACCGGGGCACCTTTCTGTCCCACCGCAAGAATGAAACATCTCGTGTGAGAGAATAAAAGCGCCCAGTGCAGTGGACTTCATCTATCGAAAATCACGAGAGTACGTCGCTTTAGCCCGACTCAGCGCTCACAGAGAGGTGACACTTGCCACAGAATGGTAGGAGCTTCCACTGAGACCTTAGCAGACCGTCCCTCCAGATTTCCTTCACGGCAACTATTGCGGAGAGACATCAACTTGGCCGACACGTAGACGGCGCAGCCTTTTTCAGGACTAACATAATTCAACCTCAGTTTTGGCCTTGACTGAGATGTCACCAGCGGATCTGGAGAGGCGTCCTGCTGACACTTGCGGTGTCAGTTCTCGTGGTACCACAAGACCCTCCGTCTCATTCGCCATAGAGACTGCGGCAGTAGTCTCCTTCTGCGATCGCCAGAACGCCGCAGGGAAAAGGAATCAGAGTGTCTAGACCAAGTTCGTAACGTATATTGGCGACAGGGCGGCAAAGACATAGGAGAGGCGCGAAAGGACGCCACTGGCTCACAGGAGGCGGGTAATCAACTGATTACCTCCTTTCCCTCCCCCTCCCCCTCCTCCTCCTCCTCCTCCTCCTCCCGCACAGTGAATTCCCCATGGCTCCTAGAGACGCTGCTCAGCGGTTTTTATGGGGTAGTTGAAAAATTATTTTTTTGTGCATTCATGATATTAATTTTGGGCGGTGCCTGGTGAAAGTGGACGCTCGAGTGACCTTCTCCACGCTGTCAATTCCCTCCTGGTGTCACCACTGACATCTTGCCCAGCCACCCGCCCGGTACGGAAGGTCCTGCGGCGCCTGAGCAGCCAAATCCCCACTGGAGCGTCAGGACAAAGTTGGACTTCCCCGCACCACGTAAACAATGTTTGCAGCAACTGGAGAGTGAACACGAGATTATTGTCAGATGACAGTAGATGACGGCTGTGACACCTCATTCATCTGGGATGATAAAGTCGTGTGTTGCCTTGACATCAACCGGACCTCGCCAACCAGGCACCAGCTCAATTAACTTTGCGCCATCCCGTGAATCGTTGAAGAGACCGAGACTTCAGACCTTGAGGTAATTGTCACCTCAGTGGTCAGGCGCTCGGGTCACGTGTCCTGCTCTCCGTGGAAAAATCTCCCTTCTCCATGGCGGGATGGCAAGCGGTGGGAGCACTCCACTCCAGCCCTAAGGCCTGGACACCCGTTTTCTCCCTCCCCCGAAGCAGCATGGCTTAATTCTTTATAATTCCCTGCCAGACACCTGCTCGAATCGGGGCAGTTTGGCCACTTCTTCGCCCCTTCTCCCCGTGGTCGTTAACTTGAGCTGAAATTTCTGATCCCCTCCGTCCCACCTAGAGTCGGTGCGTGTGCGAGTGTGTGTTTTAGTCAAGCGAAGTTTCTCTCAGCAGATATCCAACGCCATTTTACCCCGTCGGTCGTTGCTTATCTACCCAATTTGCACACGTATTCGGCGTTCTCTGTGAAAAACTGACTTTCCCAAACAATGTCGCCTAATATCCCACCATAAAAGGCTGTTTCAACCCGCTCTATTCATCTAACCATCGTGTCCGAATGTTACACTGTCCTGGCTAAGGCGGTGCCCGCGACTCGTTTCGTGGCCCTCTTGGAACTCAGTGCATGTGCGCATATCTGGAGGGCCATTCCTTCGTCCTCTGCCGCTGTGCCTCGTGTAGGCAAGCGAGAGTCTTTCCAAATAATGGCTAGTTACGCTTAAAATCTAAAAGGACTTTCTCTTTTCGTTGTGATTTCCCCTGAATGAATGCTCGCAGTGATTTGACTTGTCGGTGCAGAGTCAGAAAGGCCTCCGGGATGGCTGTGAAATGGTCGCTGAATGCGATATCACCTCTTCCGCTTCGTTCAATCGAACTTTTGGTCCTGTTGTGCACAAAGAGCCGCATCTTGGGCCATCAGCAGGTTCGTTCGCTCAGCTGAGAATCATTTTCGTCCAGGCTGCATTGTCAGTCAGCAGTCCACATCCCAGCATGGTAGCATTCGACGGGGATGATCTCACCTCTGTTCCGGGGTCCATTCATGTGACATGGTTCAATGAAGAGAGGACATGAGAAGTGAGGACTTCGGCGTCCTTCTGTCAAACTGTCAAAAACTTCGGGCAGAAGAGGACAAGTTGTCCACACTTTTTTCTGGGCTTTCTTCAACTAATTTTAAGGCTCAAATCTGGAGTTTCGGTCACTTTTTAAAGTAAGTTGAACTTCGATGTGCATGTCAAAAGATCGACAGTCGACTGGACACCTTCTCATCTCCATCTGCGTCTCTTTCACTGTCTCCCCAGTCAGCAGACCTCCTCTTCAAGAACCTTAACTGTACGAGGTGTCGTTGGCATTCGCGAGGCCTCTTTGTGAAGCATGTCAGTGTAACTCCACGGCCCAAATTATTACTTCTCGGTCAGGCATTTCCTCACGCTCGGGCAGAGTTTTACGGCTGCCTCGGTCCCTAATTTGTCTTGTAAGTCAGCAGTTGCAACTGTGGCAACCTCTTCTTCCCCACCAAAGGGGCAAAATCAGCAATGTTTGGCTGAGGGGGTCTTCTACTGTTTCACTGAGAGCGAAGAGAAATGTCCAGGTACGTCAGTGCAGTGGCCAGATGGTACGCCACTGCTTAATCACCAGAAGCCCATGGGCGGAAAGGGCAAATGCCAGCCCGTCATGACTGTGTCATAATGCCACATTTCGAGTGGGCTGAGGCGATCCACGCTGACGTGTTGCCTTGAAGGGCAGTCCGGCAGCGGGGTGGTGGTGGCATGGAGTTGGAGGACTGGCGGACGAGAGGCTAATCACTTCCGTCGCACTGTGTCCTCCATCCGCCCACCTCACTTTTCCCACTCCACACTGGCGTTGTGTGGCCTCCGCGTTGTCAGAGATGCCCGAAAGTGAAGTGAGGTAGCGCGAAAGTGAGAACCAAGAAAAGCGTTTCGACCTGCGAGTTTGCGCACCTTCTCCCACCCTGACCTCGCATAGGTAGTAAAAGTTGAATCACAATTCCGTAATGAAACTCCTTCGCGGGGTCTTAGAACTGCTTTGCCACTCCACTGGCCTCAAGTCGGCTGCAAAGCTGCAGAGTTTCCTCCACAGGATGCAAGAGCACTTCAAAGTAAACTAACAATGGCTCTTGGTCAGGCGAGACTGGCGTCTTGACGGACTGGGGAGAGTCGAGTCTCACGAGAGAATTGAGAAAAGGCGGAACTTGAACGTTCCTTTCGACATCGACCCCTACAAATCCCCTTTCTGAATCCTTAAAGGGAGGGGAGAAAGGCGGAATTGGAACAACCCTTTTGCCATCGGCGCCTTAACTCGCGAGCAACGCCTTCCTTTGAATCTCCAACACACCTCCACCCGTGTCGGACGAGTAACCTTCTCCATTTCCTAAGTTCGGGCCATTTGATACTTCGCGGAGTGCATCCCCGGTGCCTTGAGCTGGGTGGGCGGTCTTGGCACTGCCCATGACCGCCCGGCGTGTTAATTCCCGAGGACAGCGAAGAACCACTTCCATTTGAAGCCATACGCGATCTCTACTGTGACAATGCGGGAAGAATGCTTCTAGGAGTCCCTCCAGCGGTGAGTTCGGAACGACTGAGATGGCCTGTCCGCGAGACAGTTGGTTGCTCCGCCGGTGTCCTGACAGGAGCACCTCAGTTTCTGCGGAAGCGGCCGAAGACAATCAGTGTGAGGCCGAGTGAATGCCTTCCGCTTGGGCCAAGCTGGTAACCACGAAGTAGGTCCTCTCGGTGAGCATTCGAGCTCGTCATCGGCAGGCGCCTCATCCATCCATCCACTCGCTTGAACGGCCGAGGTGTTTGTCTCCATGAGCGCAGACCCCGTCTCCCGCATAGCCCATTTGGGGTGGAGTAAAAGGCCAGTCTCGTGGGTTCTACGGGCGCACCGGGCCAATCCCCTAGGAAATTAGCATTTAACTACCTCTGTATTTTGGGAGCAGCGTTAGTGGCCTTGTAGCGACGCGTTTTTTCTCTCTTTTGGCCGTCTCTCCAAGAACTGCGTTTGGCTTATTGCCGTGACGATGTAAAACGGTGGGGGAGCTTATTGTTAGCCTCCCCTGGTGGTCGTTGGAAAAATGACGTTGGGAGGCGGTATTACGGTGGCAAATTAGTCCATTCGTTGAGTGTCAAAAAATCATTGACAACGGAGGAGAATTTCCACCAGGCAGCCTTGCTTCCCTCCTCCTCTACGTTACCATCAGTCCTACTATTTTGCGATTACTGCCTTTTCTGCCTACCTGACTCGACAATGTTGTAATCTTTTTCTGCATCATAAGCCAACGCGGAAAGGCGTTGCCACGAGATTCGCAACCGCAGCCTTCCGGTTGCAGTCTGCATAAGCTTGGCCAGCTGCGAAAGGTTTCGCTTGCCCTGTCTGGTCTGGGAGGTGAAAGATGCCATCGGTGTCACTGTTTGATCACTCTTAACCAGGTCATTTTCTACAACCGGGTAAGAATGATTGGGAGGCCGTGGCCACAAGCTGGAAGATCATCTCCAGCGGCCATGTGAGGGCTTCACCATTCGCTCGGGCTCGGGTCAGAACGGCCTGCTGAGTGAGCACATTGGCACAGACGTGTGCACCCCATCGGCTCCCCCAAACTTCTCGCTGGCTCGCCTTGTCGCCTGTCGCACACTCGTCCCACCGCTGAATCGGGAGATGTGAAATGGAGGCGATAACGGATTAAAAAGACCGACGCCGTCGCCACAAGCCGTCTCCCGCGGCAGGGGAGAAGGTACAGGCCGTTCGAGCGATGTTAAGTCTACCACGTCTTGTCTCGAAAGTTTGGGGCGAGCAGGAGACGTCTCGACATTCCCTCTCCCCCCGCCCAACCTCCAATATCTCCCATGTCGGGGTTTTCCCGTCCCGAATGCGACGACGCTTCACCCACTTCCCGTCTTGTGAGCCGGTCGGCTCACGCGCCGAGTGCTCGCACTCGGCGGTGGGGTTGACAGATGAATAAATCAAGAGGTGAGGCATCCGAGACACGAAAAGTGCTCACGACAAGTGGGTTGATGCACGACTGCCCGTGCCATGCAATTAGTTGGCATCCCAAATAGCAGTGAGTTTGTACATTTGTGTGAGAGAGTGAGAGTGAATGAGTGAGTGAGTGAATGTTTTTGGCCCCAGGAGACATTCCGCTAATGGTAGTTGAGCATAAAGAAAACAGACTAGAGTCACATTTATTGTTGTTGCCATTGAGGCAGAATATGAGAAGTGTGACTATTCGTGCTCTTCGGTGTGCCACGTCTTCATTGGTCTCGAGATCCCCCGAGGGGGGTCGGGGGGGGGGGGAGGAGGGGGAGACAAAGTTAAATGAATGCCAACACCAAGTTAACTCGGACACATCACCCGGTGCAACAATCAGTGTCAAAGTGGCAGGGTACGATCAACCTCCACTAAGACTACTTGGCTATACAAGTGAAAAGAAAGAGATTTATTTTCTCCTCCCCTCGGAGTGGAAGATCGGTAGGTCAAAGAGGCGCCTCCTTCCTTTGAGTGAGCAGGATTTAAGCTTCAAAACAATCCAACCCAGCGTTAATATCACTACCCATTAGTCAAGTTTGAGAGGAGGACACGTGACAAGGAGTAGCCTTTAGCGATGGGAGGCGTCAAACTAGAGGAAGGGGAGGAGGATTTCATCCACTAGGACACAGATTTTGACCTTGTGCCTGCGAAAATCTTTTCGCAAAAAGGGTTATTTGCTCACTAGTTTTATAATAATAAAGTGGACGGCGCTCTGGCCTTTGTCTCCACTTCCAGACTACAACTGAGGCGCTAGTTGGTGGGATTGTGAGATGGTCCGCCCAGAAATACCCTACGAGGTGGCGACAGCCTGAATGACAGTAAGTGGACCCAGTTATTTCACTACAAATGCGTCGGCAGAACAGGAGGAGGGAGACCGGCGCGAAGGATAGGGAAGAAGGCGTTGGGGGCACAGAATCAGACTCTGACAGCCCACTGTCAACAAGGTATTGAAAAAGCTTGAGTCTAAAGCAGAGAATATTCTTCTTCACCTCAGCTTTCAAAGTTGTTCCACTTTCCCCTTTTCGAGGCTCCGCATTTCACTGCTACCGTTGACGACTTAACATAAACCGGTCTGGGAGGCATTTCCTGCCTTATCTCGATTCCTAGACGGTAAAGTTTAAGAGGCGCGTAGAAAACACTATGAGAAGTGAGAGGGGATGAGCGAATACCTTGTCTGTCAGTAAAAATCTTCAATTCAACAGGCTGAACAATCCTATCCACAAAAGCCCATCCTCATTTGTGCCTTTAACAACCAGTTTGGTGATGTTCGGCGGTCTTGCCGTGACAGCCAAACTGGCAAGGTACAATCAACCGGAGGCTCTCGTCTTCGGACACAGAGGTTTGGCCCTGTGCCACCCATTACTATCACCACAAATGATGATAACTGTGTGAATTTAAGCTCCTCATCACTCAACAACGGAGGCACCGCTAGCCTCAGTGGACGGAGGGTTGAAAGGTCCACGTTGGGTGGAGGTGACATAAGAAGGAAGCGCATTTCCAAAGACTCTTTTTCCCCCCTCTTGAGGTTCTGGTCTCGTCTCAGGCGAGTCAAGTGTTCTTGTCTTCCCAAACCGAAGTCCAAGGTACTTTCCAACGGTCTTCAGTAGTGGAGGGTGGGTTGGGATAAACGAAAGTGTAACCACAAAAAATCCCTTAATCCGTGCCCGCGCGCGCAAGAGAGAGAGAGCGAGAGAGAACGAAACTAGTGTGTTCGCCTACTATCGTGCGACAAACTCGAGCCTGCTCTCCTCCAAACTTTTATTTCCTTTTCAATTTACATAAGTGCTTGGCCCTCCCTTCAAGTAGCACTCCAGTCACCTCCTCATGCTAGCTGCCGATGAAACTCAATTCGAGGCTCGTCTCTCAACCGCTCTCAGCCCTGCGATGATGTCGCGAAAACTAATTTACCCTAAGCACGCCTTTCTAGGCTTTCTAGGTTGGACACGCAGACTCGAACTAACCTCCTTTTAAAGGTGTAACTGCTCTTTTTCTCTATCGCGATTTCATTCAACCAATCATATACTTCGACGTTCTCTTCCAACTACTCCACTGAAGGGTCACTCGCTGTGAGAACCTTGTAGATTTCTTCAAACAATTGAATGTTTGATAAGCAGACCAGGGTGAACTGAGAAATTCTCTGCAGCGACACATGCGGCTGTTCATTATCGTTCTCAATTCAACTCGGTGTCTTCACATCTTTAAGATGCGAGAAACAGACCGCCCCCTGCCACGTGTCAGGCGACCGACCGTTTGACATCTGACAATGACTTCCCTTGCACCGTGGAGACCATTCCACCTCACCTTCAAATCAACCATCGCGTGCGCACCATTGGCCGAGGGGAAGAGGAAATGTGGACGCAAACCCCCTCCCCAAATTCTGCAGGGATTAAACCGCGGAAAGAGCACAAGGTTATTGGTACATTTTCGCCTAATTGACACAGATTTCGCTCACGGTGCCCCATAACTTGTATATCACATATCTACCCCACATTCCCTCCACTTTATCATGAAAAGTTGTTATTCCATTCATCGGTTGCTTAAAAGGCGACTCTCTTAAATAGGCATATAACAGAAATATTTCCAAATTCAACAAACAAGTTGTCACGTAATGCTGGACCAGAGGAAGGGAAGTAAACCAGCCTCTTCACTTTGTGGCGATAAAAATGGTCTCAGTAATTGTGTTTTCGTGATCATGTGGTAGAGGAATTGCACTTGACTTGCACGCATGCTTGGCAAGGAAGTGTTAGAGCACCAAACACTTGCTCAAAGGGGCTGAGCCGGAGTACTTCCTCAACGCACAATGATTGACTTATAAAATTGTCAATTTAAGAATAAGATGGAAAAATACATTCGCTTTGTTTTTAAATTCAAAAATATACACATATGGTACAGACGAGGGATCCGATTCGGGGATAAGTTCACAATGTATGCGTGCAATCTAAGAAAGGGCGTATTGGTGGATTGGGCAGGCCAAAGCACACAGGACTAGTAAATGCAAGTTGCCAAGACTTTGCTAAACAGTGTCAGAGTAAATAAGGGAAGAACTCACCTGACAGTCAAGTTAGCCCATCAGATTGTGTTGAAAAGAGCGAGTTGAAAGAAGGACATTGTACTTCGGCCGCCTTACGACGAGAATTTGAAATTGGCGTAGTGATTAATGGAGGTGAAAGGGAGGGATTATAGCCAGAAACAGTGTCTGACGCAGCTAGGTCAATCTAGCAGACGAGAAAAATATGAATTTTATATCATTTACCACTATCGTGTCATCAGTAGACATTAATTCGTCCAATTGGCAGCACTGTTGAGCCAAATCGCCGTTTTGCGTCTGGATCTAAAAATACATGTTACTCATACACCACAGTATAAATTCTATAAAAAATAAGATACGACATCTCGGCACCTTCTTTTTGAGTAATGAAGTTCTGTGGCGCGATACCCCCTATAAATGGGCATTAAAATCAAATTACCACAAACTTTAACTCGAGCTACTTTGTCGAAGAAGCGAAATGCAGCAATATGGAATCGTGATAACAATTCTTTGGTCAACTTGACACCTCTCTCCTCGCAAAACATGAAGGCAATGTCGTTAAGAGAGCAAATACTACAAGAATTTATTACCGCTTCGAAAAAAGGCAACGACAGTTACTTTAACACGTAGGATTTGCGGTCCAGCAAAAACGTAAAGAATAACTCGACCATGGATTCAAATCCGACTGTCTTATCATCCATTATGGCAGACTCTGTCAAAAAACGAAGGTACAATAAGAGTTGGAAAAACAAACTTCACAGACACCTTCACCACATTCACAATCAACCTTGAGCTCTCCCCAGTCCTCGTTTGCAAATGATGAAATTCATTAATTTAGTTGGTCACTTAAGTACAGGGCGGAATAACTCAACCTTTAAAGCGCTAACTAGACTTACGGAGAAATCAAATTTTTCTCAAATATACTTACCAATTCTTCCAGACTTATATACAAAAATAATCTAATCACTCCAGTTTGACCAAGAAAAGCACACATCTTGGCCTATCTACCTATAACATTAGCATACAGACAAATACCACAAAAAAGACAATAAACGCTTTATTTTTCCTCAATAATTACAACAGAAGATCAGGTTGCATGCATAAGCGAGAAAGACATTTTGGATCCAATAGATAGGCGCCTAGACTTAACAAATTAAGGCAACTCCGTTTGGTGAGAGAGTAGAAATGCTAGGCTCCAGTGTAGAGAGATAAAAAGTAAATGTAAAGTAAACCAACAGGATAGACGACAAGAATGCAACGCTGTTGAAGATTCTCCATGGATAGTAATTTTCCAGCGCTGTACGCAGACCAGAGAGTTCCAAACAACTGTAATGACAAAAGACTAGCGATTCAAAAGAAGTTCAAGTCATTCATGAAACGATGTAATCCAAGTATCAAAAAAGTATTAAAAAAATCAAGAATTGCTTAAAAACATTTACAATTTCATAAAAAGTATCACCAATTTATGGCCATTCTATTGTTCCTAGTAGCAAGATCTAAGAAAGTTTTACTAGTGAAGCCTGACAATAGGGATTTTTGGACGTTGGAGAAAGATAGAGCAAGAAGAAATGTAACTATCCTTAACAACCCCATACATCCATGATCAAAAAACAAAATCTTAAGGTCCGTAAGAATAGAGTAAGGAATCAGCATACAGATATGGTAATTCCAAGCGTTTTAAAGCCTCCCAGATTGCAGAGAGTTCCAAGAGCACACATCAAGAAAAGAGGCAAGAGACAATAGCCGATGACCCCAAGGCATTGAGCATATGCGACTTCACCTCCCAACGATCTAGTGATAAAGTAGATGATGAACGATCCGGCTAGCCATATTGTAAGTATCCAAGCAACAACTCTGATTTGTCCAAATAGAGAGACGAGGGAGAAGAGGGTAACCACAGTTAAAGGTCCCCAAAAGTCTGGCTTCTCACGAATTGAAGCTGGGTCGAGTCCTGAACGGACACAAGGTAATATAACTGCCTTCATCTTTCGACATATTGTTTTGAGATCTATGTCCAACTCTTCACTACAAGTGTGTACAACAGAGTAGGTATTGAGCCAAACAAATAAACATAATACAGGGACAAAAATTTACAGGATAGGTTTATCAAAATCAGAGTCCTCGGTTTCCACCTCCAACATCCATCCGAGTCCGCGTCTTCTCAGTAAACTGTTAAAAGGACCGTCTGCAGGCCGCGCAAAACCATCTATGTTTCCTGTAAGCGATGAGGTATCTAGTTAAGGAGATACGTGATATATAATAAAGACTAACACGCATCGGACGCGCCAGAAGGTAGGGAACCAACAAAAGTCAAGTCGACTTTCGTGTGGGCGTCGACTGGTTGGAGGGGCGCCTGTAACATCTTTTCAACGAAGTAACAGATAAAGTGCACAAAAAGCGAAGGTGGGTGGGCTCCACCATACATTGACGAAAATTTATATGCATAGAAGAAGTATTTAGTATGAGTTTTAATCGCAATTCTGTGCAGCAACATCAATGTCATCGATAATTATCATTTTGTGCAAGCAGAAAAAGCAGGCATCGCGTTGTTAAATAATTTTTGTCAACGAGGCATAGGGGTAAACTGCTTGAAAGTTGAAACATTTAGGTGCCGAATTTAACGGCACGCTTGTCAGAGACGAGGTACTTTCAATAAGACAGACTGAACCAATAGTGACGAAAGGATAACTGAAATACAGCGCTTGATGCAAGTGAAATCAAGATACTAATAAACATCTGCTTACCAACTTTAAAAGCATCTTCTATAGCCACGTAACGACTTTTGGTGATTTGCTACAGACCCAGGAGAAGAAAAACCGGTGACTGTTGTACGTCCCCCTCCCCCCCCACCACGGCCAATTAAGAACTTTTGACTGTTCGACAGATTCGTGAAGGATCTGAGCAACAATTCATTTTTGACACTCATCGTGGTTGAGTTTGGTTTGAAAATTGCTACTTATATACTCTAGAATTTCGGTAACAGAGGGGTGCCCCATTTTTCATCTTTCAGGTATTAAGCACACTTGGCACACTGTTTTACAAACTTAACCTTGCATGTCTTTGATAACGGACTTCTTTTCGGTTGCCAGCTGCAGGGTAGGATAGCGTGCCAAATTTATTTCTACTATTGGCAAAAATTGTTTAAACTTAGCCCAAACCTAAATGGATGCTCACTTGGGTCCGTAATCGCGTCGGGTTTGCCTCTTCAGGTAGTGTTCTGCTTTCTTCAGATAGGAGACATCATAACGCAACAGATACCCTTTTCTGCTTACCTTTATTCAAAATAACGGTCAAGCCATTGCGTGTGGGTTTTTTCGGATTGAATATTTCACGAATCTTACTTCGCTCTTGGCTTCTCGACAAATAAGTTGAATTTTGGATTGTCCACTAGTATATCTCAGTTCGTACTGACCGGGTTAGCATAGAGTTGCTATGTTAGTATTTTCATCCGCCGTTTTCTTTTAGTCGGAATGTCGTCCTCAGAAGCAAATACCCGTAGGCGTGTAAAGCTCTATATGCTAAATGAAGAACGGCAATGGGATGACAAAGGAACTGGACACGTGTCTGCACTCTATAGTGACGCAAGTTGTATCTGTCTCGTTGTCATTTCGGAGAATGACGGGTCGCCTCTTCTGGAATCAAAAATTCAGCCAGAGACTGCCTACCAGAAACAACAAGAGACGCTTATAGTTTGGTCTGAAGGCGAAAATGTGGATTTAGCCCTTTCATTTCAAGAGAAATCTGGCTGTGATGATATATGGGAGAAAATTTGTTCCGTTCAGGGCAAGGACCCTTCTGTCGACATTACCCAAGAAGTCGTGGACGAGTCCGATGACACTGATGATGTTGAAACTTACTCGTTGGCGACAAATCAAGCTCTTCAAACTGTTGAGCTTCCACCTTGTGAACTTTCACGGTTGGAAGAAATTGCTGAATTATTCAGTACGCATGTAAATCTGCTCCAGAAGCGTGATCGTCTCGTCGCTGCTGTCGACCGTAGTAATTACATTCGACAGTTGATCGATCTTTTCCATAAGGCCGAGGACCTGGAAGATCTTAATTCCCTGCACTGTTTGTACGAGATTTTCAGGCAGCTTATTCTATTTAACAAACAAGTTCTCTACGAAACCCTTTTTTCAGATGATATCATAATGGATGTCATAGGCATTTTAGAATATGCTACGGGAGGTCGGACTCACCATCGTGATTTCTTGAAAAATCAAGCAAATTTTAGAGAGGTTTTGCCACTACACAATTCGAAACTAATAAACAAAATTCACCAGACTTATCGAGTGCAATACATCCAGGACTGTTGCCTCCCGCCACCAAGTCTCTTTGATGAACAGACTATGTCTGATTTAAAGTCATTTATCTCGTCTAATAAAATTGAAATTCTAAGTGCCCTTCAAGAAGACCGTGAGAGTATGCTGAGGTTGTTTACGTGCCTTAAGTCTCCCGAAACATCTGATTCTTATCGTCGTGAATTGGCCCTTTTCGTGAAAGAATTCTGCAATCTGTCCATTCAAACTGACCAGAAAGAGGCATTTTTAGGCACTTTGTCGGCACATGGTGCTCTTTCCACTGTCGAAACGCTGCTCTCCAGCGAAGATCGTGACATCAAATCGGCTGCTTTGGTGATTCTTCAGGCTTTTGTTGAAAATCAACCGTCAATAATAAGGGAACATGTTTGTAAGGAGAATGTCAGACATCGAGATGAGAGCATTTTGATAAACTTGATGATTACACAGCTTTTGGAGGACCCAGATCCGGAACTCAGCGACGCCTATCAGTTGGGTTATATGATACGGATTCTTATTGATCCGGATAATATGACCAACGCGCCCGTTGTAAGTTATCTCGTTAGCGATTTTATCTGTTTGTTTGTACTTGCTTTCATTGCGCAATATTTTTCTAGTTTTAATTATTAAACTAATTTGCTTTCATAGCGAAGTGAGAAGTCAGAATTTTTGAATTTCTTCTACAAGCGTTGCATAAGCACATTGACGAAGCCTTTATTTGATAGCACCGCTCATGATACTCTATCTCATGGTGAGCCTTCTTTTCGTAATGCATCTTCTGTTAGATGACTACCATTCTGCACTAGTCCTGAGTAATGTTCTGGACTTGCTTATTTTTTGCATTGAAACTCACGCTTATCACATGAAGAATTACTGTCTTCATCGCGACCTTATTAAACGAGTGTTGGTACTCCTGCGTTCATCACACAAGTTTTTGGTGTTAAGTGAGTTTTTCGTACTAATAATCGTTTCCTAGGCGCCTTACGACTGTTAAGAAAGGTGATTCAATTAAAGGAAGAGTTTTATAACCGTTATCTAATCAAAAACAGTCTCTTCAAGCCGGTAGTGGAATTATTTATAGCTAATGGACATCGATATAACATGATCGACTCAGCCATTATTGAATTGTTCGAGTACATTCTCGTGGAGGATATCACTTCTCTTATTAATTACGTTGTGCATGAACATTGGGAAGTCCTGAGCAAAACCACTTATGTGAGCACATTCAAGCGGCTCAAGGAGCGTTACGACCTCAATAATAAGTCGAGTCGTACGGACGCATCTGGTATTTTTGGGCAGTCGATTCCAACGGGCATGTAAGTTATTAATTGGCGAAGTAATCACAGTAGTCATTTCCTATTTGAAGTTTTCATCCTAGCTATTAGATCTATTCCAAAACAAAAGACGGATAGATTTTTTAGCAACGTCAGGACTATCGACTTGCTTAAAGTGAGACAATGTATTCTAATTTTATTGCCTGATACTTGTCAAAACCACATTTTTTAGTAGTATTAATTGTTTGGAAGAACTCTACTTTTTGACAAGGTTTTCAACCAGCATATGTTAAATGCTACGGTAGATTTGATATAAAACGAGACTACTGGTTTGAGTTTATTATTGCCTTTGGAAATTGCGATGTTTAGTTTGCATTGTTTCCCTTATTCTACATCACAGTAATGTTACACCTATGTTGTTCTGTTAGTTTCATCTAGCAATGGGAGTACTTCAGATGGTCTTATTTTTGCTTATAATCGCACTGAATTAAAAAGGGTATTTCTATTTCGCCGAATCTTGTTGGTTTTTAGACCCTCTTTGAGGGCGACTGTGAATTCACGATTTGCTCGCGGATCCGCAGTTTTTGACGATGAGGAACGGTGGTTTAACCAAGATGATGATGGGGATGAAACAGATATGTCAACCCAAACTCAGCCTCAGGACCAGTCCCCATCACCAATGGAGAACGCTCCACCCGTTCTTTTCCCATCCTCCAGTAGTCCTCCCTCTCCATCCTCTCCTTCTGCCTCTCCCAAGACTTTAATACACCCAGCTGGACATAACACTCACACGTCAACGACGTCGCCTTCCTTCGCTCTTTTGATACCATCCTCGTCGTCCACTGAGTCTCCTCCCGGGCCTCTCATAGCTCGTCGCCCTGGCCTTCCTTCGTACCCCCCAATTTCGATTCATATAAAATCTACTCATCTGGGTATCTTCGGGAAAACGGAAGGTGATAATGATACCGACACTTTATCTCCACCGCGAAACGCACTCAAACGGCTGAGTGGAAATGGACGAGATGGAGACGGCAGTAACGAGGATGAATTTATTGACTGCGATGAAGGAGCTTTGTCGTCTAAGCATTCCAAGAGGTTGTTAGTGGATGACCATACGGATAGTAATAACAACAATGTTAACACTGGCCGTAGTTTTGAGAATATTTGTGAGAACAATAACACGGTGAGGGTTCAATCTTTTTAAGTATCATCTCGCTTGGTTATTCTCATTCTTAACGAGATTGGGTTCACCTAAATTATCTTTTCTTTCCCAGTCTGATATCGTTGAAAAGCTCCCTGAAAATATCAAAAGTCCTGTTGTCGGTCTTGTCGACTATTCTGACGAGGACAGTGATGACGAAGAGTGTTGCACCAGCCCAACAGCAGTAGCGTCGCCGACGCCTATCGCTACTGCTTCAAATGATGCAGAAGGACCGAAAGTGGAAGTTGCTGAGATATCGACTTCACCTTCGTCCTAATGTGACCGATTGCCAGACTGTGACCCCATGTAAATATTTCTGTGTAAATGCGCTTTTTATCGGAACATAACTCCTTTTTTCTCTTATGGTGAGAGGCGTATCGGACGCCACCTCGTCTGTGTAAAGATAGTTGTCTCCCTGCTCTTGCTCTCTCTCTCTCTTTCCAACCTAACTGGCAGCCCTTTTTAATGCCTCTTGCTATGTACTGTTGAGGCGTTGTGACCATTCGTATATGCACCACGTGCACGCATTCAGACTATCTCCACAGATCCTTTATTATCGAGCTATATTCCTACGAGTTTATAAATGCTAAGATCTAATTGTTTTTATTGAAGGCGTGCAAGGGATTACACTTTGTAACAGAGGACACAAAGAGGTCTACTATGCGCCCTTAAGTGTAACACGCAGTTTATAACATAATGACGGGGGTTAGAAGGTAGACTTCAGCTGTTTAATTTTGCTAATTGCTGTTCACAAAGAACTCCTTAGTGTAGTCTACCAGTTGAAAGGATTCTCGATTCCTCGTTTGTACCAGTTGAATAGTGATTGAGGAGAACACGTTATGGAATATTCCACGCTTAGTGTTGTGTTGGAGGCCTCCATTTCCTTCCCCGGGATCACAGGTTATCACGTCCACCGCGATGTTGCTGGGTCGCTCAGTGACGCTGTCCCATTGGCATTTGTGCGAGTGGGCAACGAGGAGTGAGTGGCATTTCTACAGTCTTTAATCACCACGCTAGAAGCGTCAATTCGTATAGCAGCTTCGCTCCTATTTTTGATGCCCTGCCTGATATCCCAACGAAAATGGTTTTAGCGATGCCACCTTGTCCATTTGGTTGCTCTATCAGCAATTCACTTCCACTTGCCCGCTATCGGTATTGTAAAATATCATTGCGAAAGGCCCAAAATTAGTAAGTTGAACGGTCTCAAAGCAAATTCAGGTGGTGAATCGGGTGTCAAGTGCTTCTTGGTGAGTTTCTTCTCTATTCTGTCCCGCGTATCCTCCTCCCTCCGTCATACCGTTACGCACATCTCATCCTAAAATTGGGCATTTTTCGCCTGCGCTTCAACCATGAACCTCACCTGCACCCGGGAACTTCGCTTTGAACATTCAAAATTTGCTGAGTAAGAAGTGAGACGAGGAGATACAAGGGACCGCCTCTTCGTCGTGAAGAGTCTGGCCCAGAATAGAGGATTTGGCTCTGAGCTTTGTCCCTCGTTCGATGGTGGAAGGTGACTGAGGACTGGTCGTTTCCACCTCAGCAGCTCAGCTATAACACCGATTGGTAAATAGGCAGAAAAATTAGAATTTTCGCCATGGCCAGCGTTGTTAGATGTCGAAACTACTGTGGTCCATCTGTGTGCCCAAGTTGAAAGGATCAGTGAGTGCATCAGTCGTCAATCTACCGCCACCACTTCAGGCTGGAGCTTCGGTCCGTCAGCCCGTCGACAGGTCGTCGGTGGCCGCGTCATTGTCATGTATCGTGAATTATGCACGAGGTGCGGGGTCTCCGTCCCACATCCGCTGACTTTCGCGGACGCAGTCGAATCCACCTTCCACATGGGCCAACGGTGTCACGCCCCACCCTCCGCCCGCCCCCGCCCTCCTATTAAACTGACTCCCATTTTGGCTAAAATTATTGCGGTTGTTGCTGGAATTGACTCTGCAGACCCACCCTGATGCGACTCAACACCTAACAGCCCTTTTTTACCAAGTGTGTGGGCGTCCACTCTTGGTTTCATCCACGATGAGGATTTGACAGTGCTTCAGTGAGAATTCTTGTTTATTGCTGACTTTCTCCTGCAACGACGCTGCCCCAATTAAAAGTCAACAATTAAAAATCTCTCCCTCGTTTTCACTAGCTTCTTCTTTACTGCCACGTTACACTATGCGGAAGTCCATGAGGCTCAAGATGTGGAAATTTTATTATTTTTCTAGTTCGCACTCTCCACTGTCATGATACCCAGGTTGGTATGGTGCAGTGAAGGCGCTTAGCAACCCAACGGAGCCATTTTCATCTTCCAACAACACAATCTTCGTGCGAATACTTCAACGTCCGCCTGTGGAAACCGCAGCGACTCTCAGTCAACTCAACGTCCACCATCCAAGACTCGAATATCAAAATCGGATGAGACAATCCCTCACTCACTCCTGGTTAGGAAGCGCCCTTTTTCTACAACTCAACCTTCATTTTAGCGGGAACGTCAAGAACGCCACAAGGAGGACGGTGATTTCAAGAAACATAGTTATTAAAAGAACAACTATACTTTTCATTGTGGAGTCAAGTAGAGTCGCCATGAGCCTCTCCGGCTGAAGACAAAAGAGACACGATGTGAGCGAGGATCACGAAATGTTAAAAAACATGAATGATGAAGTACGAGCCTTCTGGAGTTCTTAAAATTCGAGAAAAGACTCCGTTTTCCAATTTAATTCCCCCAACTCCTATACCGATGGTGAAATTCGTTCTGCTTGCCATTCACGACCGAAAACTCCACAGACCAATAACTCTATTTGTATTTCATTTGAAATTTTTTTAAACTCCGGGAATGCGACAACGAATGAGTATACAAATAATAATTTGTATTAGATAAAAAAAAGAGTACAGTGCAAGACAATCATACAATCTACAAACACTCTGTTACACTGGATCTGTTTAGACGCTAAAAAAAGAGAAGTGGAACAGATTCAAAACCCATTAATACTAGGTAAAGAGTGCTGAAAACCAGTCTGTTAGAGCCTTACCGAAAGTAATTGTGCCCGCAGTTGTAACTCCCTCTTTTCCAGCAGCTTTTTACGCATTCTCTTAGCGTCATCTTCTATCGGAGACCTGTCACGCATCTCAGAAACCGATTGCTAAAGTATGGGGAGGATAGTAAGATTTCTAAAGTTGCATGTAACAAGCTACCAGTAATGTTGGTCCTAGCCGATCAAAAAAAAGCCACGATCAAGTCTATGTGCACGTGTTAGGGTCAACTGCTCTTAACAATAATCAGTATTCATGGAATAAGTGAAAAATAAGGGTTTCACCCACGTGCCGCTTCGACGAATGTCTTATCTTAGGCGAAGTTTGAATAGCAATGCTGGTTGTTGAGACTGAAGGAGAGTCTTTTAACTTCTTGGCAACCGACTCCTCTTTATGGTGATGCTTCTACAGAAGAAAAGAAAGGACGCGACTGAGAGACTAGCCCATCGGCCAACATCACTATGTTCTCTAAATAATCAAGATAATGATTGAAGATAGTTTAAACGAAGAACCAATGAAAATAACATCGTAGGAAAACCTACTTTTAATTCGAAAATGAGCCAGAAGTGGTTGAATAGCCTGGCCAAAACATTAACATAAAGGTGGGAATTCCAATTCCAATATACTTAACCACCAGATGTTGCAGTGTAGGCAAAGTTCCTTCCACAACGACACTTTAAATACCATCTTTATAAAACTCGATAATCTACTTTTAGATTAGATTCATAAACCCGAGGATTCCTTCATTTAAACAGACAAATGTCAATGATTCCAAGACATTTAATCCAAGCAATTCGTTTTGTAATGCAAAAGAACTACCAATTACGTGGAGCCTTCAAAGACGCGTGGTTAAGGTCTTCGTTATTGATAATGACTAACCCTGTGTCGCTTCTTCTCATGGTTGGCCATTGGGTGATCCACCTCATCTTTAACTCGTTTGGCCCTTTCTTTCTTGATACGTTTGGCCAAAGCATGCAACAATTGCTCCTTCTTCGCCTCTTCTTCCGCTGCCTTGGCGCGTTTGGCTGCCAACTGGGCTTCAACAGCCAACTCTCGCGCCTCGCGTTCTGCCCGTTGGCGCCGCGCCTCTTCCTCCGCTGCTGCAGCAGCCGCCGCCTCACGCCTTGCAAGCTCTTTAGCCTCAGCTGCTGCTGCTTCAGCGACGGCTTCTAACTGGATGCGTGCCGCCTTCCTACGCCGCACCGAGAGGTCGGAGAGATGCTTATTGCGGTCAAAGTCAACCTATTAAGAGATAACAAATAGAGCTACAGCCAAGATTTGAACAATAAACTTCCAGATCATTAGTAATATTGCTATCCAATCAAAAAGGCCTTGCTGTATCGGAAAGTATTTGTAGTATAGCAGAAAATTTAAGTAATGAGATAACGACTCTGTAAACCTAAGCAGCAATGACAACTTCAGGTTAAATGCTCATAATCCCTAGCTCGAATCATAATATATTCGACCCAATAGTCACACATGAGGATATCTGGTGTTATTTCTTTGGGGACTTATAATCAAATCTCCTGTTTAAAATACTAAATAGTCATGTTTAGAAAGCATCCACTGTTTGGTTCGACAAGGATAATGAGACTTTTGACCCTAACTTACCACATATTTAATTTTCTTAAACAAACGCCATCAATGCGCCCGCACTATTCAGGAACATCAATATTGGGGCAAAAGTTCAAGCAGATCTCAATTTGCTCTGGGTAGGTTTTGGCAAAAAATGAGACTTTACCCCTGCCATGGTTTACTTAATGCCAAGATTCGAATTCTGTACTGAGATCAAGAAATAATATTACGGGGTATTACAGAATTACTCGAACGACCGAAACAACAGCATAGTCGTACCTCAAATATTAAACGGGACGACCAAATGCGATATTAATTGTGGACAAAAGTGCCCTTGCATCGAAAAAAGCAGTTCGCCTCCAGAAATGACCGTGTTTCCCAATGGTAAAACTTCTCTAAAGATTGTGGCAAAAAATGCTTAGGTATTTGCTAGCCACTTAGGTAGGGCGCGATTGTTGTACAAAAGAAGTGCAGCGAAGAGACGAACGTCCTATCACACTACTTTGTGTTCTCATAACAGTTATGAGTTATAGATAAAATATCAAATAAGCAAGTACTTCAACGGAAGCACGATTTTTACATAAACCTGAGAAAATGCGAATATTAATAAAGTAAGTAGTAATCAAGGAAACCATAAAATTATATAAGCATGAGAATGTCACAAAAGAAAAAAAAAGATAAAATGGAATACCTTCACTTCAGCAGAAAAGAACCTTGGCGAAGCAGCATTATTTTTATCATTAGGCGCGTATATCAGCTTTTTGCCCCTCAAGGCTTCCATAGCTGTTGCAAAACCTGCATATTCTGCATACTGAATAAATGCTGTGAAGGTAAGCGGAAACGAGGAATCAAGAGAGGCATGGGAACTTTCGTCAGAAAATAAAGGTTTGATTGTCGAGGGGGCGATTTTGCCAAAACCGTTGTAATTGTTAGCAGAACAGGTAGGAATAAGCGTCTCAGACGAAGATGGATGAAGATCCGTCAGAAAAGCCTTGGCAGCGTCAAGTGAAAGACCCATCTCCACTAAAAGTTGTGGATTCTGACACGGATCCAACATTGGGATATCGATACGACGAATCCTTCCATAAGCCTAAATGATATACTCAGTAAACAGGGGAAAAAAATTGAATAGGGCAGCGGCCTGAGGTTAACTACCTGAAATACTTCCTTTACGACCTCAGGATCCGGTTGGAATTTAGAAATGCTGCCGGAACGGGTAAACCAACGGACGGGCAATCTGGAAATGACGACGGTATCAGGACGTTCACCAGGAACTAATTCGTTCATATCTTTAGCGTCCCTGAAAAAAGCGTCCCAGTCATGTTTTCGGGGGCAGTCGATCGGTGCGTCTCCAGCGCGGACTCTTAAAGTCTGCGGAAATCCACTGAGTTTTATCCGCTAAAACAGAATTCACATGTGAACCAGGACCATCACACCTAGAAATAGGCGAAGTTGTGAAGACTTCCTAAGGTCCGTGGAATACCTGACTATCAGCTGCTTTGATAACTCTTCTGACATCAGCTTTTGAACCAAGCTCGACAACGAATCTCACAAAATCGACAGTCGTACCCGTTACTTTCATTTGGACAGGCGGTGACAGCAGAGATGGACATAGCTGGCGCAGTTTTTCTGAAACCTCCCATGTAGATAAGCTCTTGCCCTGCGCCCCAATACAACTTAAACCAGAAATTTGAACAGTTATATGTACTTTACAAATTGGTTTTAGATAAATATGATGTAAATCGCATAAAACCTCAATATCGCCTAGGTCGTCATGTTTTACTTCAACTTTAGATGTCATAACCTAAACCTCAAATGAATTATGTCTACTGAGTGATGATAGGCCCGAACCACAAATTGCTGCTAAAGGCCAGATGTAACGCTACCCTTAGAGAAAATTTAAACAAATTATAAAATTTGAATGAAAATACGAAGTACTAGACATTTTGGTTCATATACGCCTTACGTATCAAAGCTAATAAATAATGTAGAATTTGTAGGTTGATTGAAGAGGTTTTAAATTTGCGTAGCGTAATTGGAGGATATTCAATATATACCCTCTGATTCAAGATTGTTTTATATTTAGGGACAAACTATCTCTTAAGAATTGTTTAACCACTGGACAGAATTAAAAATTGTGAGTTAAAAATGATGGTCACCCAAATAACAGGAGAATGGAACTTGCACCTCGGAAATTCTTCTCGCTAGGGTCCTTTGTAAGAATACTTTAGAGAAAGCGGGCTTTTCCTTACGTGAACCAGAAATCACATGGACCTAAGTCGCATTTATACGTTTCAGCAGCTCCCGCTTTTCAACCGTCCTGGCAGTTACTGTATTTCTCATAGGTGCTGGCAAATTTATTAGACACGTCTAGAAAGCAGCAGGGGAATATGTCAAAGAAGTTTGGTGATAACAAACCACGCCCATTTTAATAATAAAAAAAGCAGTATGAATATATTGAACGGAGTGTGATTTAGAGGTTGGCCGTGTACGGATTTGCTAGAGGTAACGTTCAATAACTGCGTTGCGGGTAGAATATCGAATGGCACTATTTTCTATTATTTCGCTTTTTCCAACTGTAAGCCGTTTAAATACCCGTCTTTTAAGCCTCATCACAGCTAATAACACAATCTATTACGCTTTGAGCATTGTTTACTTTCCAGTAAACATCAATTCCTGATAATGTCTTTTAACTAACTACATATCAGGTGATCCCCTTGAGTATTTTTTGGTACTTTCGCTCTAGGTCATTTGTTATGCAGCGCTTGTAGTTATCGGTCCTCGCACGCACTGACCTAAAGAAATGCCTCCCGACATCGTTTTTCGGCCAGCTCTGGTAAATTCGCCCCCTTACTCGTCAGTCTTTAGTATGTTGGCTCAATACCGTTTGAGGCGGACAAACTCTCACGCGCTGCTTTCGTCCGGAATAAGTTGGAAGGCCTACAGGTGAGAATTAAGTCATTTTTACCTACTTCCTTAGAGTTTTTCTTTTTTTAAGCCAGTTATCTTATGCATTTCGACGTCTGGGGTAAAAGTTTGTGATCCAGAATGCAGGGTATGTTGTTTGAAGCTGTTATCTCTTAGACTGTTTACATGGCCCACGCTCTGCGTCGCATCTCCTACGCGACCTGTGATCCATATTCTTCAAAATTTGCATTTTTGGCGAGAGAAGCTAACAGTGAGACTCCATGCCAGTATTGCCACATTTTTGCCACAGATACACAATATCAGGTATGTTCAACGTTATAGAAATTGTTTTTCCTTCGTTTAGCTAACCTATTTTCTTCATATTTTCCTTTTATGCTATTTCATTCATCCTTGCTATTTTACCTACTGATTTCTTGAAGCGTAGACCTTTTCGAGTCCCAATATTAATAGTTTGTCATCTTGGACGCGCTTTTTTTATGAATTTTATGATATTTACCTTGTTTAGATATGATTTAAATAGAATCTCGGGAATGTAACATCAATTTTTAATTGAAGCGCCTTTGATAAAAGTTGGACTCTGAGGACAAATTTCCGCTGGTTATTATATATAGTGTTGTGATCCACTATATATTTTCTCTCCCTTTGTACTTTTTTTCATTTGGCTTTTGGAATTGCTATCCACAAATATGAGTCCGACATTACTCAAGGGGTTTAGGCAGTAAATCTTGGGTCAAATATTGCCTATTTCATTTAATCCATGTCTGATTCCTCACTAGTTGCCCAAAGTACTTCAGGGGAGATGAGATATGTGAGGCGTAGTAAGGCTCTGTTTGGTCTTCCTGTCAGAAGATAAAGTTCAGCTTTAACTTTGTCGTTTATTAGGTTGGGACTCTAGATGAATGAATGAGATAATTGGTTAAGAAGGGTGTAAATAAGGTTAGGAATTATCCACCTCTTAAAAATTATTTTCCATCGGTCAATTGGGTGGAACGTTTTTCGCTTGAACGAGGTTGCTTCTTCTACTTCATATACCTGTGCTTTGTGGCTTAAGGACGAATTCTACTCATTATTTTGCCTTATAACTCAAGAATTTGATTTTTCCTTAGGAATTTGGTTGGGGTTGGTTGGTTTTGTATACTGGTCACATCAGTAATTATTGGTTCAGAATAGGTCAAACGTCTGATATATTGCCAACCCTCACTTTCCTTTATCGTCTTTATTAATGTTTTTGGTTTTATGCTGTCCTACTGACCTTGAGTTCTAAAAAGTATGAAATGTGTTTCGGATAGCCTCAAAAGCATCGTGTGTTTAAAATACTAGTACTGACAAATTTAAGATTCCGAGGTCCCTCGAAAGACCTCGATTTATGACATACGCAACGTTGTTTACCACCCGTTTGGACAAGGTGTTTCCAGCAAAATTACAGTACTGTTTTTCGATGAAGTCTTTCGGCCGCCTGATTGTTTTCTATTTCTTTAAAGTACACTTACAAATGTTGTACTTTCTATCTCTCAAACTGCCGTTCTGGAGACGGACTCTCGGGGGCATGTTTCATTCCCCTGAAGGTGATTCTTTAATCAGTAGTCAATTTTGAATCATTCGGTCAAATTTTTTTCGTTTAAATCTGTTAAAATGTGAGTTTTACTATCACAGTGGTTTGCAGGTATTTGCCAAACCCACGCTTCAGCTTTTTTTCTTTTGAAATTATCCAATAACGTGCTTTTTGACCGTCTCAAAACTGAAAAATTCACCACTAAGAACTGTTTGTTGGTTTAATTTCTTTCCATTCATGAAGCGGTATTTCTTTTGTCTCCTTTATTGCCAAAAATAAATGTGTTTGCATAGAAACCGGTGTTTTAAACAATCTCCGTATACCAAGTCGGCGTACATCCGTAGGAATGATTCATTGTCAAATCTCTACTTGTCACTTTCCCTCTTACGCTTACTGGGCACTAGCCTTTTCCTTCCTACTTCTTTAGTAATTATCAGCTATTTTTGATAATGTTGCTCTATACCCGACTCACCAATTAACGCCTTTGATGACCTACAAAAATCTTTTTTAGAGGTTATCTTTCTCTTAAATTAATGCTATTGTATCATTCACATATGTTAAATTGATTGGACTTCTAAGCGCTTCTTTTTAGCTTTGCCTGCCATAGTCATGCCCAATCTTTTTGGAATATTCACTAACTGTATTCGTTTCTTTCATATCTCCCTTTTCTTCCAAGTAATAAAGGTGACTGTAATCTCGCAAAACTGTTATACTTCTCAGCATTATTACCGACATTTGTCCGGAAACTCTGAGTGATACGTACGTGTATGTACGGAGCTGTCTACCTTGTTGAAGGTCGTTTCCTCAGCCAATGCTTTTTTGTTAAAATAAAGTACCTTCTGCATTTATTCGATTGCTGGGAAGCCAGATATATACGGAAATTTGTAATCAGTTAACAATGTTGCCACCACAATCCACTGTATAAAAGTAATTAAATTTTCAACAGGTAAATTGGGAAGTATATATTCGGCATCTTCTCTAGTACTCTTTTGCTTTGAGAATGTTCTCTAAGCTGACTCAGTTGAGGCTGCCACTTTCACACAGTACTGCGACTTCCGCCGCAATTTAAATGGTCTTGAATGTATGTTCATACTCGTTGTTCCGAGCCTTTCACTTGAACCCTTCTCGGATAATTATTATGGAATTGACTTCCAGATCCGTTCTTTCTTTGCTCAAAACGATAATTAATGTGGTTGATACTTAATTAAAAATTACCAAACCATGCCCCAAATATAGTGCGTTTGCAGTAAAAGTACTCGAGTCTTGTCATGCCGTCAGTCCGGAGTTTTAAGTACGCAGCTTCTGAATTGTTCCTAAAAATCTAGGTGTTTATTTAGCAAGAACTCAGGTTCCGGACGGACAGACATAACGGAAGGAGCGCATACGTCAAATAGCATTTTATTTCATTTGACAGTGTTGACAAGGGTCAAATAAGGTTAAATAAATCCTCTGTCCTTATGTTTTTCTACTTTGATCAAAAAAGGGCAAGACCGTATTGTTGGTGCCACTTTCTCAAATCCTCCTTTTTCTGCCGAGGTGAACGATACCAGAACACATCATTAATAATCTTCTTAATGTTCCGATGTTGCCCGTCCAATCGTTATGAAGAGTATGTTTTGACGTTCCCCCTGGTATCAATTTGTTTTCAAATACAGGCAGAGGAGTTGAACGCAATCATCGGCGACGCTTTCAAGCTCGCCTACGCAAAACAACGTTTGCCTCAGCAGACCTGCGCGGACACTCAATTGCCTACCCTTTCCAGTCTCCATCCAGCGAATTTATTAAACCCACCACCGCGCGAAAAGGCAACAGAGGGTTCCACTCCACCGCTCCACATCCCTCCACCTCCGCCTACCAGTCCGCCACCGCCTCTTCCCTCGACTGCCTCACCTCCTCCCATCCTCCAGGAGAGTAAAACAGATGGTGGCAAGCAAGCGTCAGAGACGCAGTGTAATGGGTGAGTGTATTGTCCGAGTCTTCTCTTAATTCGTCCTTGCCGAGTGGGCCAAGGGAAAGTTGATGCGGTCCGGGGACTATTCCGGCTCACTGTGATCATGTGATAGTTTTGATTGAGGAATCTGTATCTACTGGAACATATGTCAACGTGTTACGAAATTCCCACTGTGATTCTTTTAAATACCATCCTTTTTTAGCGCTTGATTACTTTTGGTGAAGAGTCGGTATTAGAATGTGAATGTTCTTTTGACAGCCTATTTCCATTGCATTTTCTTTTATTGCGTACTGATGATCTGCTCTGAGCATTTCCTGCCTACTCTTTAAAAGGGAACTTTTTGAGAGTAGCACTTCATTTACCTCCAACGTTGTCTTTCTGTTTCACTTGCTTCACATCCGCGTTAGGTATTTAAGGGTAATGGCTTTGCGTTTCCCTGGAGACTACACTGGCGACTCTCATTAGTGCTCTGCCTAGATGTTCAATTCCACTCATTTTTGTTCATAATATGCAAATGAGGGTGCATTGTATAAAAGTGGATTTACTATTTTTATGCCACAGTTTGTTAACAATTAGTTTAGATATATCGCTGTTTGTATCCTCTCCTTCCTTCTGAGTTTTTTTAATGTTCACCTCTGCAGGCGTTTTGCCTGTCCCCGTCGCTGATGTTGACAGACAGATTAACTTACTTCCTTCTCAAGCATTAAATGGTCGAATTTTCCTCCATTGCCCACTGATCTCTTGTCAATCAAGTGATACCTATAGATTTCCTCTTATTAAACCTACTGATTTCTTCATAATTTCCTTGTTGTAGACTCGTATTACTTGTGTAATTATTCCCACTTCTCTTGCCCGTGTTTTTGTTGTTTTTGATTCCCTCTTTTCCCAGATTCTCTTGAAAGGAAATCAAACTAATCTTTGGTACAGGGAGCCCCTCGGCCTATAGACGAATTTATTGGAATGAGATTCTACGATTACCCGAAATTACTTTTGAAGTCAAAGCTTGAAGCGCTGTGGATCTTGAGGTCTCAGGCTAATGTTGCCAGCGTATATTTCATTACACCCGACTAAAAGAGAATCGCTAAAATTGCCTAGAGTCTGGCACTGACTATGATATTTAGCATATTCATGAGTTTAGGCCCAATTGCCTGGACACTTATCACCATTTATCAAATTTTTTCTCTCCTTCAATTTATGGCAGCTCGCTCACCCAAACTTTTTAATTGCCTTCTTAAGTAACTCCTGCATCTCATTTGTCTCATTTGTGTGTAAGTTGCCTTTTCTATATTTGTTTGCTCTTTAAGGATTATTATTTGCTATCATAACCTTACCCTCCTTCGTATTACATGAGAACAAATTAACTCTTCGCCAAATTGCATCCTTCTGTCCCCTTCCCCCCCCCCCCCCAACTCGATAGTAATTTTCTTATTCAAATGCTGTTTTTCTTGACGTATGACCATTTCTCTTGCCTTCTTTATTTAATCCATGCTACTTGGGAAGCCGGGAAAGAGGCTGGAGACAGATAATTCGTCACCACATTTTTACTATGGTTTTTTAGCGAGGTCTTTTATCTAAGTTTTTGGCTCCCTAATCAGAATACCTGTGTAACAAAGAACAAAATAAGTTGCTAGATTGTTCAACTTTTATTTCCTCAAGCTCAAGTTAGGTTCTTTGGTTTTGTCCTCTTCTTTTCCACTTATATTTTTCAAAATAAGTGGAAGGTCAGGGGAAATACACTCTGTCGGGATCGAATGATAATCAAATATGTTTGAATAAGTGCACAAACTAACATCGAATAAAAGTATTCGTTCTGTTGTAGCATCAGTGTAGACTTACATGTCCTTTCCACTTTTATTCGGGCAAAATTTAACATGCCATTAGCGTGAGTAGGCCGTCAATCATCCCTAAGGTCGTCGACAAATGCATGCGTTCACGGGACCTTCGTATTCTCATTTCCTAATGGTTCATGTGCTAACTTTAGCTTAGTTTTTTTCCATCAACACTGCATAGCCAGGGGCTGATGTGCACACATGTCTAGATGTGGGTGTGTTCAGACCTGTCTCAATCCGCGGCCCCCCTAATTGAATGCTGATGCCACAATATACCATGCCAGTTGTCGCAAAAACACACTTTTAGGCGTGAACCTCCCCTTGATACGTGTAATTCTTCGAGCATGCTCTCTCAGATGGTTATCTGAGTTTTTCTTTATTTCACCATTTCCTATAATTCAACGTGGCACACCCTATCATGGGATATATCGCTCTTTCAGTTAGTTTAGCATGTGAAACCACCGACACTGCCCATAGAAGTGGGTGGATTTATTCTTGGAATGATTTTTTAATAAACAAATGCGGTGATGTGTATACTGCCAAAAAGTCAGCCTTCTACCTGAGAGCACTCTTTTTTTTTCATCGCCCTAGTTTTTTTGTTAATGCAGGTTATCTTCTACAAAGTTCCACTTTTTCATCGATAGCGCTGGTTGTACTAATTTTATCATTCCGAGGTCTTAGAAGTGTGACGGATCATTGAAATATTTCAGTCTTGTCGGCAGAAATTCCCTTCATTATTTTAACGGTAGTCTAAATTGCAGCAATTCCATTTGGACGCATTCGTATGTTATATGGGTTATTCGTTTTTAGGCGTTCCATTCGCCTTTGTGTTTGTCGTCCACTCTTCTCATTGGTTGGACTCCCATTGTTAAATTTTCATCAGTCGTAGTTTGAAAAGGTGACATGAGTTAAAATAACATTTTCATTTGTGTGAAAAATTCTTGTCGAATGGTTAACAGTCTCGTATCAACGATGGCTTCATAGACTAAGAATCAAAGATTTTTTGACTGATTGACATCACTTGACCTATGTTGCTTAACCACTAAAGTCCTCGTTTGTTTCCAACGCCTCCGATTGCAGTCCAGAAGTATTATTTTCTTGTTATTATAATTTTGTGGAAAGTGAGTAATGACAGCTCGTGTAGCTTAAGTCAATCATCCTTTTGTCTTTTTGATCATCGTAGGCCTTTTTTTTCACAAATGACTGTTGCACCACTCCGCCGTACACAACGGGTTTTGTACCAATTGGGGACGGAGAAGACACCCACAAACGAGCGAAATTGGGGATGACACCGCGTCCATCTACCGTTGCCCCCACCGATGCAAAACATTGCACACACATGGCCATTTGCGTAGCATGCGTAAAACGTGTGACATTACGACTTTTCAATTTAACTGAAGACGCAAAGGGGCAAATCACTAACTTCATCCCTGTGCGCGTGTGCGTGGATGTGGTTTCCCTTATCCCATGAACGTCATTCGCTATGAGAGAGCGGTCGTTCCTGAGGCTTCACCACACCACTTCCACTCCTAATATCAATTGCCTCGATGCAAAGTCTCCCACGACACACTGTTTTGTTCATATTAGTTTTTTTTTCTCCATCAAAATCTGCAAATGGTACAACTACAAGCGTTAGATTTGTTGACGTTCTACGGTTCTGTTTCAATTTACAAAATTTGGATGTCATTCTGCATAGACACCCATTTTAAATAGCCTGTGAGTTATGATTTGAATTTGTTTACTGAAACGCTTCTTTATGATGAAATATGGTAATTACTTCAGTGTGTCGTGGTAGTTTAGTATATTCGGATCGAATATACTGCCTCCTCGAAGGCCCCTTTATGCAAAACTTTACCTTTCCCCTTATTTGGACAAATGACTTCAAACTCTCGTCTAAGGCTTCTTTTATTAACTACTATTAACTTGAAAGTGTTAAATCTACTCATCGAAATTATTTCTTTTTCACTTTGCGTGTTACTTTGAGGTAACAACGCAATTAGTTGTACTCTTCTTTTATGTCCCACTTCCTCTTGGCCGCATTAGCAAACATCCTCCGAGTCTATGTTGGGTGAAAGTGTTTGGTCTTCACCC
Organism: Dipylidium caninum; assembly: GCA_017562135.1. Taxonomy (NCBI): domain Eukaryota; kingdom Metazoa; phylum Platyhelminthes; class Cestoda; order Cyclophyllidea; family Dipylidiidae; genus Dipylidium; species Dipylidium caninum. Next base: position 833,062 of record QEYB01000921.1, on the reverse strand, counting down.
ACGACCCTTTTGCTAATGCTCCAAATCATACACGCCTCTTGGAATTTCTAAATGAAATTTCTTGCGAGTACTTTTGCATCTCGCTAATATTATACCTTCCTTATGGTCACTCACAGTGGTAGAAGGACTTATAATATAGTTAAGTTACAACTTGTAAATTATATTCTTAACAGTATTGTTTCCTTGAAGCGCATGAAGGTCATACCCGGTTGTCCTAGTACTGATCCTCCAGTGACCTTTAATCAGCCCAACAGGAAGTGGTTGGGCTAGCAGCGTCTTTTTTTCCACAGCAGTAATCCGTACCGGACGCACTGCCCATTGTCCATTAGCCCAAAGAACGCCTTGTTTAGTACATTCGGTTTATGAATTTGTAATTACTTGTCTCGGGTTAACAGACTTCAGTACGGTGCCTTTGACTTCACTAAACCGTATGTTTGTGTACGTGTTTACTGATTCTCCTGTCGATTCGATTTGATTGAATCATGGCCAACCACTGTGGACTAACAGTTATCCCATAAGTCAGTTAAAGGAAGGAAATTTAGCTCTTTTGTGCCAATTTGAGCTTTGATTAACGCATAAGGCGTGACAGTCCGTTGATGTGTGCTACAGGTCATTGTGATGCCATCCTATTTTCGGTTCTTTTTTGTCACTGATATCATCCGCTGTCGCAACACTAGGATGGAAATGAAATTGCCTAGTACACCTTTTTCTCTCTATAGTCTATGTCGGTGTTCTTTTGTGTGTGCGCAGAGAAAGTTCGGGTTTTTTGGCAAAGGATGACATTAAAAGGGAGCATCTTGGCGGTTTCGCAACAATGCCTCATTGTATCGCACGCTAATTTCCTTCCAAGTGTCTAACTTCATGTTCGGCAAATGTTAAACCTAATAGGAACAGATGGGATGGCCTATTAGTTGTTTCATCCGTCCCATATCGTCAACTGGAGGCAAAACCACTTTTACACAAACTTCTCTTCCAAATAGACGCCAAACTTGGTAGGATTTCTAAAATATAGTAATCAACGTTCAGCACTGTTGAGCCCCTTCCAAGGGAATGGAGTCAGGATATCAGCCTTTGCAGAACACTTTCTCACTTCTTCCATCTTGCTAGTTCCACTGCACTACATTTAGACTGACGTATGTGATAAAATAACATTTTAAACGGTGATGGATCTCCCGTTGCCCTGCCATTTGATTTCTCCGCCTTGTATGTCTGACCGTGGTATATTAGGCTGGTCTTATCTTGCTCTCCTGTTCACTTTTCTTCTGCATTATCTATTGATAAATAGTTCTTTTTGGCAATACTCAGTAGTCCGTTCGAATGTGTATTTGACATTAAAAAAGTGTACAGCGAGCAAAAAAAACTGCTTAAATGCTGTGGCGGTTTTTATCCTGTTTTCACGACCGACGCCGACATTTTTTGATTATCTATTTCATAGACACACAAATTAATAAGCTTGCGCTTTATAAACCGAGTTGCTGCCATTTCAGCGGTAAACCCAGCCAAAAGTTATCTGGTCTTCGTCGCCAATGGTTGAATGATGAAGAGGAAGAAGAGGCAGGGGCAGAGGAGGAAGGCGAGGCCGAGGAAGACAGTGAACGGAAGGCGGTGGCAACGGAGGGCGATCGGGATCATGAAAACGTCGCGCCCCATGAGCGCGCTTTTTCGGATTCTAGGGCACCGTGTTCTCACTTGCTCAGACAGCGCAATCAGAAGCAACAACCTCCTTCGCAACATCATCCACCCTCGGCTCGTCACTCCGTTGCATTCTTCGACACGCCCTCTCCTGTCACTCCCAGGCTCTTCACTCCACAAGCACCACCGCCACCAACCCAGACACCATCTCCGTCCCTCCCCACAACCCCCGTTTTTGCCAAAGACAAACACCGGGCTATTTTTGACCTCCCTCTTGGTACGTCCTTTATCCAATCGCCTTGATTGGCGGTTATGCTGCAGTTCCCTTTCTTAGCTCTGTCTTTTAACCGTGATTTTTAAAGACGGACTCCCAGAAGTCAGCGATGATTAAGCCTAATGCGTAGCCAGTTCGGATGAGGCTGCAGATGCAGTTTTATATGAACACGATTGGATGCCGTTTCCGGTTGCTATTTTGAAGGGTTTTAAAAAAACGATAGGGCTACAAATGGCTACCTTTCCATGAGGTATAGATTGTTCTAATTTGGGTCTCGTGAGTGTGGTTTGTAGGCAAAGATTTTTACATCAAGCTATTGTTGTGTTATTTGTAAATAGCGGAACTCTTTGATTAAAATCGTGAGAAGAGACTTAAGTAATTTGTAATTCGATATCCTTGAGTATTTTTAATGCGTTTTTAATGCTTCCCGGAGCCATTGTTGAAAGGTCTACTTTGCCATACTTATTTGTTGATCTTCTTTAGGTAATTTTGCGAATATTGAAAGTTAAAATTGACTTAATTTTAATTTGAACGTTGACAATCCTTGGGGCCTACTTAATCGTCGGTTTGAGCACTCGAATTTGTACCGACTTTCGTCTCTGCTCGAGGTAGTGGATGCTGATGATGATACCTGTTCGTTTTCGTAGTTACAACTGAGTATTTCAATCATTTTCACTCATGACAGCCACGCTTCTCCGTTGTTCACATCGCCTTCCCCAAATAGGCTTTTTATTGTCGTTACGTGAAGCCTAAGTTCAACGAAAGTCATTGCGTTCCATTTTTCTTTCGTTTTTCTTTAATGTGTTCAAAGTACCTAACCTATGCCTTTTTTAGTATTTTTTGGACTTTTACCTTTCACCTTGTAAATTATTACATCGTTTAGTTGTGTAATTTTGTTTCTATCCTCCTTTAAAAGGAGAAGAACAAGACGAGCACTTCGAACACATGTTATTTCCTTATTTCCCAAAAATGCAAATTCGCTTCACCAGATTTCGTTCTGGTGATTTTTAGTTGCAAATTGCTCGATGATCTGACCGTCCGTCCGGTGGAAGCCGACGAGGCCCACCTTAGTCGGGGCCATTGTCGATTCCGATTGTCAGAGTACACCACGCGATGTTACAGAGAAACTTAGATGCGAAGGGCATACATGCATTTAAAAAAAAATAACAAAAAGTGTGGCTATGTCGAAAAACCCGATCTTTGGGTCCTTCACCAGCCTGGGGAAATTCATTAGCATCTACGATTCGTATCTGAAGGACGACGAAATTTCTGAAAAAGACTCATCACCAGCGACGAAAAGTGGACAGTTTAGAACGACTCGGCAGAGATCGCGGATGATGCAAGATGAACCACTAGCCCAGACGACGGCGAAAACAGAGACTCACTCAACAAGGGTTATACTGTCAGGTTGATGGGATCATAAAAGGGCATTTTGCACTTTGAATTTTTTGCCCAAAAACCAAACGATCACTTCAAAGGTGTACGTTGAACAACTCGCCAAACTGAGCGATGCGGTCAAAAGTGGAAAATTGTCATAAGGGCGTTCTTTTCCACCCCGGTAATGCAAAGCTCCGCACATCTCGAGTCAATCGCCCAAATTATGGGATCTGGGCTGGAATGTGTTGACACATTCGCCGTGTAACCCTGGTCTTGCGTCTTCAGGCCATCATTTATTCCGTCAATTTGTGCAGAATCCGTTGAGTCGTGAAGTTCTTAATGACACTAACCATGTCAACTCACACTTAATTCAGTTTGTTGATAGCAGAGATCAGAAATTTTATGCACGTGGAATGATGATACTGTCTCAACAATGGCGGAAAGCCATCGAAAAGAAACGGGCAGTACCTAATTGAATAAGGTTATATTTTTCAGCAAAGCTCTTTAATTTTCATTCTTACCTAAAATGTGTGATAACTTAGTTTTCAACTAGATAAAAATAAGTGAAAAATCTTGCCTCCCAACAAATGGAGGCAATTCTCTGTCGTAGTCGTTGAACGCGTAACGAGCGAATCTCTCACTGTATAATTTACCCGTTTAATAGACGAAAATCTTCCCTTCCGTCTGCCGATTTGCCTCGTTTCGTAGCTGTCTTGAGAATAAATTAGACTTCCGTTTACTTTAATAAATCACTTGGTAAAATAACGGGGATGAGTGTATGAAATTCCATACTGTTTTTTTTAACGAAATTCTTTAACGATAGCTACGCCAACGTATGACAGCCTTTTCCTGTCCAATACATAGCAACCTTTCTCTGAGGATTCTGTCAACAGGTGTGAGATTTCTCCACGGTGTATTATCGTTTTCATAAATAACTACGGATTGGTTATTGAAACGTTTAAAATCGGGTAAAAGACCATAAGAATAGCCAAGTGCTTTATTTGCTCTCTCATCTCATTTAGGCGATTATCCACTCAGCACTACCGCAGTCAGTCCAGTGGTTGCGCTCAAAACTCATCTCGACTCTCTGGCTAACGAATCCAAGAAAGTGGTCAAACAGACACCTCACCACAAAAAGTCGGAGTCCCCCTTTCCCTCCTCGGGCAATGGCGTCGTTTCACGCTTCCGTCTGCGTCAGAGTGGCAGCGGAGGTGGGAGTAAGAAACGGCAATTGGAGCGTCCCCTCTCCCAAATCATTTGTCAGCTTGACTCCGCAATGTTGCTCAACAACTCGCCCTCTTTCAGTGTGCAGCTGAGGTCGGAGGAGCGACTCAATGCTCCCGAGCCCTTCTACAACAGTCATTCCATTGTTGCAGAAGAAGGTGGGGATAATACCGAGTCGGATGATTTGATGGGCATTCCGCGAGCTGTCGTCAAGTGTCTAAATGATTTGGAAAACCCACCGATTCCTCCTGTTAGGTAACTTTCTTTTCTCCTTTCCCTTCAATTATCTCTACCTTTACATTCGTCCAAATTCATCATGTAGCCGACAGTTGTAGCAACTGACGGGTTTTCGTACTTGCTTTCATTTGGCCTTAAGTGTCAATCACAAGTTCGAAGCCATACCTAAATATTAAAGGTATGGGCAGAAGCAGTGTTATTTAATAAATACAGAAGTATGGGTGCTTTCTTTATGGTCACGATCCTTTTTTCTCCTATAAGCAAAACTATAGACCTATTGGACACGTATATTAATGCGAATCTTCATTCTCTGCTAATTTTTAAGTCAGTTAGGTGAAAGGTCGTAGATTTGGTCTTGACACTTCTTGTCAAGGGGGAGCGAGACGAGACGAGACTTGGTTGAGCACACGTTTTAAGGTCCACTTTGAAGCAACGGTGAGGGATAGGGGCAAGTAGTTTATTACAATGCATAGCTTGGACGTAGTTCACTTAAACACTCACTAATTCTCTGGCAATCCGAGCTGCCGTACATGGTGGTCCTGAGCATGTTTCCATCTTTCTGAATTATGCCAACTTTTGATATTTCCTAACGCTGAAAATATCAGTTCGCATTATTAACCAGTGTGACTAAATGGCAAATTGCGTTTGATTAGAGCGATTTCTTGTAGGCGTCTGAACTTTTTTTTTCTTCTGCCAATATGTCCCTCCTTTCTGCCAATCGCTGCAACTTTAAACTCCCCTACCCACATTAAGACTTGGTCAAATTCGTGCGGTCATCTGTCCTTAAGCCTGTTACAGCTGAGAGTTTGTTTATATTCTCCTACTCCTTCCCCCGTTTTAACTGTCACCATTCTGACTATTTCAGCCTCCTTTTCTCTGGTCTGCTCGACTGCTACAGTAGTTTTTTAGTGGTGGCATAGGAAAAAGGGGAAATGTATAGTAGTAGGGGGAGACTGGTCCACTTTTATTCATCCGCTTCAAGCGCAGGAATACCAAGTGGACTGGTTAAAAATGTTCCCCATTCACATCACGTATACAACTGTTACGATATTTTTCACCTAACTCCACATAACTCACGTGGTAGGGAAGTGAAAATAAACAGGAAGAAATTTATCAGAATATCATTAAAAAGAAAGAGAAGTAAAAAAACATGTGCAACTGATGCAAATGAGGGAATCTTTGATCTCTTCCAGCCCGTTTATCGTGGCGACTCTCTTTAGTTTGGGATGTTAACCCTGGCCGGATTGATCAGGGTGGGTTGGAAGAGGAATCCTCTACGCACACAAAAATCCCCGCACAGACAAGAGCCTTGGCGGAGGAAGGAGTGTGGTGGGGCAGAGGGGCGGGAAGGACAAACATCTTTAGTAAATGATGTATGCCCGTACCACAAGTGGTCATGGCAAAATGTCAGTTATTCTAGGCCAATTTGTCGATTCAGAGTGTTGCTGTGGAAGCGCCTATTACCCGACTTCGGTGGTAGAAAAGCTTTTTTCTTTGGATTAGCGACAAGTAAGCTTCCTTGGAAGCAAAACTTTTTGCAAAATTCGCCAGTCAGACTGGCTATCTTGAGTCTCATGCTTTAGCGACTTGTCTGCGTGTGTGTGGTTGCAATGGAAACTTATTTGAATAGATTTCGTTCCTTATTCCATTTTGATGAAAGGAGTGTCCATACTCGGTCGACAAGTCGTTTAATTGATGACAACGTTTAGATTACCATCATTATCCTGGAAATTCTGTATTGCCTGCTTCTCAAATCTCCCCTATTTCCACAATGGAGGCGGTATTGTCAGTAAATTATCTCCAACCCTGGTGACTCCACGAATAGCCCTTCTTATCGTCCACAATTTTGCCTTAGGCAAGACTTAGCGCCCACCACACTGCTATCCCTTGTGCATTTTTGTATTTCTTTTACCGTGAGATTTTTGTATTGTGATTTAACTTCCGCTTTGCCTACCCAGACTCATGAGTTTCGACTCATACCTTCATTGACAAATTTTAGCCTCTCTTTTAGGTGTAGTCTTAATGTAAATGCCATTTAGCCTCATCTTTCCAATCTACAAATTGTTCCATGCCCTTGCATTTACACATTACATGAAATGTGTGAACCGTAAACTTCAGACACATTATCTGGTGTTCCAGACTGGTTAGTTTAAAGGCGTAATTTCTCTCCTATCCTGAATTGCCTTTCCGGGGAGGAGCGAATAATCATCCTGATCTATCTTGCGAACCAATTCATTCCTACCCAACTGGTAGACCTCGTTAAAGTTGAAATTGTTGATTTTATGCGTTGCGCTTATTCCCCCTCTTACTAAACACGCCATGGGAGGAGGGGAAAATCGGCAATGCGATGATCTCACAGTATTTGAAAGACATTAGGATACCTCAAAACCGCCACTCGTTGGTCCTTTTGACTTTAACTTTATCCACGCAGTTTTATGTCGAATGCAGCTCGCATTATCGGGACATGACAAGCTCTGATGGGTTCATCTTTAAAGCGTACCTACGTGACACTTCTTGGTTTCGAGTTTTCAAATATCCTACGCACTGGTACCGTGTGCACTGTTGCATGTCTTTCCCTTTTACTGTTGAGTTATTCTGCGCCATCATTTAAGAAGGGGTCTCTCAACTGCACTACATAGAAATTTGCACTTCTTTACAAGCCTACGCCAAAAACGGCGCTGAATTTAAAGACAGTGGTATCTATTTCACCAATATTGCTTCCACCCTACAGTTACATCCATGTAGCCTTTTTCCATGCATTTTTTGAACTTTAGCAAAACCGAAATGTCTGTTGCTTTGCCTAGGACTCAATGATGAACAATTAGATGGGCGAAGTTTGTCAAGACTGTGTTTGGAAGGGAGATGCACCACACTTTTAACACGGCATAGGCAACTAAGTTAAAAGCGTTTCCCTTCAACACAGTTTACTGCGCCCTCATTCATTAATTTGTTCATTTCTTTTTGTTGCCGACAACTTTACAGTTTTGATGGAAAATATAAATGCTACTTCACCAATTCCTCCTGCTGTCCCATGAAACAGCCCCTTCCTAAAGCGATGTCTTGGGTCGAAGTAAAGTTGGTGATTTGGAGGCACGAGGTTGCACGTAATGAATCCTTCTTCGGACGTGGTCTTTATTGCCGTATCTGGGGTATGATACTTTTCTAGTAGTAAACAAGTGGCCTGGATTTGAGTGGACAGTCCCACTGCGGTTCAAATGACTACAACTGTCTGCAGAATGGCCTGAACATTCTCAGGTTTTGGCGTCCGTTTCACTTCCTCCTTTAAGTGGCGCCTTTACTATCGTATTCTCCGTGCTTCTTCAAAATCAATTTCTCATAACTTCTCCCATGAAGCTTAACTGATAAACGCCAAAAGCATCTGCTTATTATAACCGCGAATTATGATTTATTTGTCTCTGATTTTTGACTCGAGACGTACCAACTTCCCCCCTCCCTCAGTCTGACCGACTAAATTGGGACAACCAGTGTTGCCACGTCACCTTTAATTACATCTGACTAAGAGGCTGACGGTTGACGTGCTTCCCCCGCTCCTGCCTTTTGAAGGAGCGGGAGCTCTAAGACCAGACAATGCGAGAAATTCTTTTACTAGGGCATTTCTCCCAAGTAGATCATCGGAATTGTCAGTTAGTTGATTATAAGGACTCGGTATAGATTAACAAACCTATTTTTTTCCTGCAAGAGAACGGCAAATTCCTCCAACAGGCTTTTGATTGGTGGAAATTCTGAGCCGCTTCACATTTCCACTTGGTTTTGTTGAAACGAAACAAATAGTCCACCTGATAATATCTTTTTTGAAAAACCACTTATCCACTAACGTTATTGGCTTTTGAGATCGTGGTCTCCTCTCTTTTTAACAAAAAGCAACTGTTTTCCGGTTAGATCAGGTCTACCGAAAAGTTCTGTACTCTGATATAATAGTTTTCGACACGTAGCACATTTTTGGTTGACGCATGTTCGGCTCTATTTTTACCGCCTAATGTATACATACTGACGTAGCAAATTGACTAATGCAAAGTTTATTTACGTTAGTCTTAAGTGCGAAGCGATTATATGTCCATGGTTACTGATGAAGTTCATTTGCGTCACTGTATTTTGTACTAATTTTAAGAAGGAATAAATGCTACAGAAGCGTGTGTAAATTAATGGAAAGTGTTTGGTGAAGGTGCAATTTCTGATGGTTGGAAAAATTTGAAGCAGGTTATTTTGATCTGGTCGACCACCTTTGATCGACGACGATGTTGCTAAGACCCTGTTGGAGCAAGATCCCCTTTGTGACGACATCGAAGATCGCAGAAAGGCTCAATTCAGCTCACCAAACCCTTTTCGGACCATGTGCGGATGAAAGGATTGGCGTGGAAATGTTCAAGATGGATGCCACATAAGTGAACTCAGAAAAGTTTGGAAGGCCGAGTCCGAACAAAATCGAGACCTTCTCAAACAGGATGTAAAGCGGATCATTTACGGAAAAGCCGTGCGGACAGGGGAATATTGTGAATCCGGAGGACTTGGCCCTTCCACCCCTAAACCAAATTTGACTCTGGTAAGAGAATGCTGTGGTGCGCATGGTGGGACATTCGCGGACCAACACACTGTGGGCTGTTAGAACCTAACGAAAAGCTCAATTGGGAGAAGTATTGCCAGCAAGTGGATGATTTAAAGACGTATTCGAAGAGGCCGGCGATGTTCAAGAGGAAGGATGATGCCAGGCCACTTGCTGCTTTGGAGACTTGTCAAGAAATTGTAGAACTGAACTGAGAAATTCTGTCGCATCCACCATATTCCCCGGACCCAGCATCCTCCGCCTATCATTTGATTTTGTTCCTACAAATTTTCTCAAAGGGTAAAAAATTTAAAAAGTGATGGTTTATTTTTTCCCATCAAAAAATGATGTTTTTTTCAAAAATGGGAAATACGAATTACTCTCACGACAAAGTTGTATTTGGTTTTATTCCCAAAACCGGACACAACTTTCCAGTAGACTAAACAGAACACCTCTCGCATCTGCTCAAATTAAACAAGCATTATTGTAAATTTACTCCAATGCCTGTTCACAGGCTTCTTTTAAAAGGCCTCGTCTAATTTCGCCCCTGTGTTTGGTCTGAGGCTTAACACGTCGCCGAGGTTATGTACAGGGACATTGTGTTGTCGGTCAGATAACTTTTCTTTGAGATTTCTACCTTGACAGGCTTTATAATGGGAATGAGACTCTCAGGTTACGTATATCGTTGCCAGTTACATGTCCTGCTTCCCCACAGTACTCCTTCCTCATTCAATCCTCATTAAGTTGAGACAACTATTTGTTAACGTAGTCCTCTTTCACCACTGTCCCCTCATTCTTCCATGGATCTGCCTGACGTTGGCGAGATTCGACGCAATTATTCCCCGTTTGGCAATGTTTACCCATACGGTTACAATCGATAAGAGTTTTTGGTTTACCGATGTTTATCTTCTCATTAGAGTCAACTCCTTGCGCAGAAGCTGTGGCGAGATTTTGCGACAGTCTTCTTCTGATGCGTCGCCCTGTGGATCTCGAGGAAGGAGGCCTCCACCGCAGCACCGAAGTGGATTCTCTGGTATGGAAATGGTGGAAATAGATATGCGGAAATCGGAAGAGGCTGGCGCTGACACTACCCAGGGGACGGAGTCTCATGAAGAGGACGATGCAGAAGCTCTTGAATTCGCGATTCTCGAGGCGGCGGCCGCTGCAGAGGTCGACGCGGAGGATTCCTTGGCAGCCGCTATGTCACAGCGCCATCACCAACTCGCAGACGTGTGCTCTGTTCCACCGCTTTCTGATCCTGGTGTTGCCTGGTGCGTCTGCTGTGAATACTCTTTTATCTAGACTCTTTTTAACTCTTCCTTTGGCATTTTATCGCTTATTCAAAGACTTGGATGACGGACCAGTTCAGTGTTCTCTCGCAAGTTATTAACGTGACGTGAGAACCTATTTTTCCCTTGCTAAAATTGCCTTCCTCGTGTTTTTAAATGAAGCCTATAAAATAAGTATACTCGACTGTCATTACCTTGGCACCAACCGTCATACTTTTTATTCTTTTTGGAAAATTCCTATCGTTAGACTCGTTTTTATTTGACTTTTAATTGATGACATTCTGTTTCTTCTGATTCCTCCACGGAAATGCTTCCTTGATTATCAGTGGTACTGAGGAGATCCAGCTTTCTCTCCCACAATGCGGGAACTTTTACCTACATCGTAAATATTTTGACATGCATTTTGTGTCTTTTGCGAACCTAAAATTGATACTTATCATTAGCCTGTGTTCCTCTCTCGCTACTCATCTTCATTTCGCATGAACTAGGAGTGCGGCGTCCTTTTAAATTACTGGATTAGAAGATGTATCAATGTAAAATACCTATTGTCATTTTTACCCCTGACTTTTTCTCCTACATTTGTCAACGCCACAGCTGTATGCAACTTGTATACTTTTATTTCGACACATTCCCTTTGTGGTGTCCTTCACGAAGGCGAAGTTCGCAGAATAGAGCTCTTTTGAATTCACATTAGAACCGACCTTGTGTATTTCAAGCACCTTTAAGAGTGACAGTTGAGGGACCGGCCTCGTCTAACAGTAACGGCCATTGTCATGCCATTCAACCTTCCGTGAATATAACCGAAGCCGCCTATCAACGTGCTTTTTCTGGCGCCTCGAGAGGAAGTTAACTTAAGTCTCTTTTGCCTCAGCAGTGGACACCAGGCCTCGTATGAAGGCTTGCTCATCACAGCCCAACTAATTATTCATGCTCGAAAATCGTTGTTGCTGTATTCACCACACATCTCCTCGTCTCTTGCACTGGTAATTACCTTCTCCAGCTCCTCCAATGTGGCTTTCATCATGTCAACGCGTTATCTCGAATGAATTGTCCTTTTGACTGTCTTTGCGAATAACACCAAACCACGTCCATTTGGGGGCCTGCATTCTCAAGCTCCTTTGTTTCTTGGGGCGCATATCGGGCACAAGCTTTAAAATCTCACAAACTATTTCATTCCTATGCGAGCGTCTCTTCTTACCGGCCAAGTGGTGGCCGAAGGGATTTGTTCTATTGTTGCTTTTTGTGGATATCTGGGACGTTTGCACGATGGACAAGGAGAACCGGAACGGAAGTTGGGTGGATCCACTCGTACACCGCTGCCATGTTCCTTCTTTTGACACTCAAGTAGCTTACAAATTATATCACTTTACCATCCACGTCTCCAGGTGATTTTATGCCTTTTCTTGCAAAATAACAATCGAATAATTAATCTTTTTAAATCTTTTGAGGTGTGAGTAAGTGGTCACATTTGCTCATTTTCATGGTCAAAAAATTGTAAGTCCTAGAGAACCATACTGTTCATTTGCTTATTTATCCTAATAAACTCGTTCTAAACTTTTCTCCTTAAAGTAGTCGTGCACCAGTTAAGCCGGAGTTGATGCACATTTCCCAGCTGTCAGATTTTGTAAAAGAGGCGCCGATTTACTCGAGCATCCCATGTGAAACAGTTTGGGGGCTGTGTACTTTGGGTAGCGCCGATAAATGTTTAAAGTTAATGCGATTCAAGGCGATTCTTGATTACCACAAAAGAACATATCGCTTAATGCTGTTTGTTTTCTCTAGGCAACCGAAAGCAGATGCCGGTAGTGGCGGCGGTGGTGGTGAGATAGACGGCGCGTGTCCATTACACGCCGGTCTAGAATCGTCGCCTTCACCGCTGCACAACGGGCGGTGTACGAGCAACGAGGGTGGAAAGCATCTGTTTGAGTCGCAGACAGGAAATAATGCCGGTTGGTTGGGTGGTCTCAATTCCTGTCGACCCGCTCCTACCACTCCACTTAAACAATCACATCACCAGTCGAGTCGATGGACCGGGGAGACGCCGACACCGACAGCGACACCCACTCCGACCCCCACGCCGGCGCCTCTCATGCCGTCTCAACACCATCCTCCGCCTTGGTTTCAGGCCTATCTACCTCGAGAGGTCGCTCTCGAGTTGCTCACACACGAAGAGGTATGAACCAGTGCTGCCCCGCATTCTAGTCCGATCAATGCGGCTGTCGATACGATTACCTACAAAATTGACATTTTTTTTGCGATTAAGTGGTCCTGGTTTTCGCCTCAACCACTCTTAACGCTCCTATATCTTTCTTCACCTTCTCATGGCCTTAGTCCTATATGAAGTTTGTCCTTGATCAGCTCTTTGAGCCAGCTTTGAATGCCTCCTGCAGCATACAACGCTTCCTACACGTCTCTTTATTATTATTATTATTATCATTTATATTATTGGAAGGAAATTGGGATCGGCTGTGGACATGGGAGCAAACGGTGAGCCACTGATTTAGTCCGACCGCGCCATCCATCGAGGCCGAGACACAATACAATTCATGCATTGTGTGATCACATCGAGCTCCCTCTTTCTCTCTCTCTCTCTCTCTCTCTTTCTCCTCTTTCATGATTTTGGCCAAATACCGATCAAATCGGCAGGAAAACATTATGAAGCTTGTTGATCTTATTTATGTGGACTTGAATAAAGGTCTCTGCAGTTGAAGCACAATGGTGTCCTTGCCGTCCTGGTTGAGAAGTTTCGGAACTCCTTCATCACTGCGTGTGGCTGGAATCCCCCCCCCCGCCCGAGACACCCACAACTTTACACATTCACAGTAAATCGGTTGCTCTCCTGCAAGGCTGCATTTTGGACAATTCACACGCCCCTGTGGATGATTAGCACCACGAACTACTGGATAGGCAAGAAGGCGTGACATTCATTGGGAGCTCTTTTTCACCCTTCAGTTTTTCCCTTCCCTTTCCACTGTCTTGACTTTCACAGAGTGTGGCTTTGCAGTTTGCGTGAGGTCGACTAAATCTCTCCAAGGTGATTGTGGCACTGTAGACGCAGTTTGTCTTTCTTTCCACATAATTCTGAAGTCCTCTTTGCGTGTGCGCCTCGAATCGGTCGGCGAAAGTACGGATGCGGGTTGTTAAAACACCCCTCAATTCTACTTTCTTTTTTCTTTTCTTATACATCAACTGGACCGTCTCTTCGGCAACGTGTTCAGTACAATGACAATAACAACGAATGGATGTTTTATTTCCGGCTGTGAAGGGAAGAGAGAGAGGAAGCTTTCGGAACATGTTCTTTTGGGGAAATTTTTTCACTCTCCTTCGGGGTGACTTTACTTTGATTGAAGGCGGAAGGAGCGGCGGCGTTTCAGGGGACGCCAATCCCCTAGAACAGTCACAATGATGTAAATCTGCATGGGATCTTGCATAAATTAGCGCTACAGACCAACCTCGACTAACTTAAAGTGGACCTAACGAGGAAGATGGGAAGAGGCTAAAAAAGAGCCACAATATACCCCACTTCTCTCTTATTTCGCCGTGTCACTCTTTTATCGGCCCCGTTGTCCCACTCACTTGACTTGCCTTCCCCCATTCTACGGAGGTGACCTCCCAATCGCCCTGAAGTGGGGTTTGGTCAGTTCGGACAGGGCGGCATTGACCCTCTCTTGGTTGATTCCCCTAGTGTTAAGTTCAAAATGATAATTATTTGCGGTGCATTCATCGACTCTACCACCTTAACTTCTCTAAATATTTGAAATGTGTGTTTTGGGATGCGCTACACTGACGTCTTTCCCCAGTCGTCTCGCTGCCGTGGCTTTTATGACGTCTCTGCCCTGAGTCTAGTCGTTTAGTGCAGTTTGTTTGTGAAAGTGGAAGAGAAAATAGTCTAGCGAGATATACTAAGGTAGATGATGGCTATTTCTTGTCTCTGGGGTGAGTATTTAGCTCATTACCACTTTTTTCCCCTGTTTTGTTTGAATCGGTTCCTCACAAAGACTTTTCGCATCCCTTTTAGCGTCAATGGTTTTCTAGCACCCACAGACTCTTCTATTTCCCATTCTCTGTCACCTTAAAAGCCCTCATGAGATAATACAGCGTAAATGTTTACTGAACGGAGAAAACTTTTAGGTTAGAAGTCTGTTTAACTCAGTCTCATATTAATTTGCGGTAAAAGTAGACAGTTAAAAGTACTTTTCTGTTTGAATCTCTCCTAAAGTGCTTCCCGGCCAGTTCTTCGGGCAATTCAATAAGACCTGAGGCAGACTACCTTCATCTTGAATTTTTTTTCTTCACAACTGCCATGGTAGTGGCACGCCAACCTGTAAATCGACGTCAACTTGACGCGATAAAGTAAATAGGGAGTCAAATGAATGTCATTTTCAACTGTTTGTCACATGACCTCGTCCTCAACTCGGAAGATTTTGTGTTTAGCCATCGCAAATCGTAAAATACCATACCATACTAAATAGATTTGTGGAAAACGAGAGGAAGGGCGACGTTTGAACTGAATGGGATTGTGTTTTTCCCCCGGTAGACGGGCAGTTTCCTGGTGCGGGACAGTGTGACCCAGCCGGGTTGCTGGGCTCTCTCGGTGCGGGTGCCAACTCACGTGAACTGCGTCGGCATCACCCATTACCTCATCCAACACTCCAAACACGGAGTCAAATTGAAGGGTGAGCCTCAGCTCAGTTCTTCTTCCCCATTCTTTTTTTTGTATCATGAACATCCGACCAATCTGTACTTGACGGCCGAGGTGGCAGTGCTGAATCATCGGGGGAAGAGGGGACTAAACCTCCTTCACCCCTGCACGATATTCCCTCCTTTTCGAGGCATCCTATTTGATGTCACTGGCTGCCACATGGATTTGGAATACACGTGCTGTTGTGCCCTAGAAGATGCGTCTTGGTTCTTTTTTTTTCAAATTCAAGTTCTGTTTGGCACTACTTTTTTTGTTCCGCTACGACCTTTATTTGATTATAAAAATTAGTGTATAACCTGTTGTCGTGCCCACTCGGAACTTGTGAGCCTTGTACGAATCCTTAGGATCACCTACTGCCAAGGACAACTGTATTGTGCAACTGGGAGCGGGAATGGAAGACTGATGGAAGTCTTGCATGCTTGCGGCGCCCACTTCTGGCCACTCGTTCGACCAAAAGAACTCTTTATATTACTACAAACTCTCGATGGCGATTTTTTTATCGATTATGTGACCGTTTCTGTTGCCCTTTTCGCCTGCTTGACGTGGATGACATAGGTGAAATTACTTAAAGTGTAAATTGATTTAGAAGTTGGGCAGACGATTCTATCCGTTTTCGCCCTGGAGGCGTTTTTTTTACCCACAAGGCCAGGTGTTATATTACTCCCTAGTCTCAGTATTGTTTAATAGCTTTCTAGAACTTCATACGACGTCTTTAAAGGCACTATTTACGACATGTTCCATAAAAAATACCTCTTTTCTGTTTGGACGATATCGAGGTTGTTAAGCGGGTGATTCTACTAGTAGAGGAATTGAAGAGAAAAATGATGGCCTTATTCTCACACGAGTATAGATACGGTGTTTGCTTTTTTCTTTAAGCCAACTTTATCATTACTGTGCTTAAAGTATTTTATTCTTCGATTGTTAAGTGTTCCCAACCTCCTTCCTCTTCTTTTTCTATCGTATAATACTTACTACTAAAATGTTATCAGTAGTTGATTTAAGTTATTATACGGCTGTGATTTCGCCTTGTGGTTTCGTCAAAACAGATTACAATGGGACCACCTGTCTAGCTATTACCTAAGCGATATACAATGCTACAGCCACTAATTTAAAATTTGTGACTACAGCAGAAATGTTATTCTTTCTGCTCTGTTTTTGACGATCGCTCCAGGGTCTAGACAAAGAATGGCCTTCTTTGGAGGCACTGATAACCCACCTCACTGTGATGCCTGAGATGCTGCCATGCCCGCTTCGTCTGCCACCTACCGCTTATTCAGCCAATACCGGGGGTAATCACCATGACCATCATCAGGCCTCGAATCCAACCTTCATCGAGGATGAGGAAGGGGAAGGGCGGGGCCGACTGTGGTTTGGGCAGAAGACGAGGACGAAGAGTACCAGCGACTGTCAGATTTCTCTTCTATGCTGGCCGACATGCAACCCGCCTCAAATGTGTCCCATCTTTTCCGGTGACACTTCCTTCCTCCTTCCACTTTTAAGACCGTCTGCCTGTTAATGTATATACGAACGCACTTACACACTAACGCCAGCTCTCAATAGGCACGTATTTTGTCATTTTTAGTTCTGCTGGCATTTCCTTATCCACATACAACTACGGTTTGTGTCAGCGCTTTCAAGAATTTAGGAGACTGCTTTATTTTCTCCCTCCAGTTCTTGGTCATTATTATACAATTTTCCCACACATCCACCCCCAATAAAACCATTCACCACAATAAACATAGTGTGGTGCCACCGATCGGTATGCTATGGCGTAATATGTGCTGTCCATAGACGCATTTGATGTCGTGTCTGCAATGACCACTTCCTTTTGGTTCTACCTCGTTTTTGAGATAGGTATTTCATGGGCGTTGGTGTGCCCAAGGAGAATCGTACTCTTCGTCCCAGTACAATCCAAAACAAGGTTGCCTAATTTGAAATTCCAGACAGTAATTATGAGCCAAAAGTCCATCGCAGACCATCTTAGATATTTATAGTCGAGGTTCGACATTTGAAAAGACAATGAAAATTACTATTTTCACACCACCCACAAGGTGACTCCGCATATCCTACCGAGGAGACTCAGTTGCTGGATGGGGTGGTTCATCACGCCCCTTTTAGCCGAAGTAAAGAGTAATTGAGTGTGATAGTCGAGGTGCTAAACTTTCGGCCGGAATTTTCTTTGCTGCAAGTGAATCAAAAGCTTATTTTCGGGAGGCCGGCATTCCCACTTTTCTCGACATCTAGGAAAGATATGGTTAAATTTCGGCGAGGAGTGTAGCAGGCGACTATTTTTGCACTAAAATGTGGCTTTTGTGTCTGCGAGAGGCTTGGATTCTTCAAACACAGTTCTCTCGGGGGTTTTGTGTATTTGGCACCCGGGTAGCCTGCCCTTCGCCTCCCCCCCCTCCTCCCCCGCCTCCCCAACCTCACAGCTCCAACGTTTACTTCAAAGGCAATAAATTAAACTAAAATTGACAAAAAGCTAGTTGAATTGGCAGGACTCATTACAGGATGGGCTGTTTCAGGAACTTTGCGCATTGAAAAGCGACCAGTCACCGGGAAAATGTATCCTTGGGCTGCGATTGTGCATATGCTCTGCTTGAAGTCCCGGTAACAAGTATGCTGGCTGGTGAAAAAGCCCCAGTCCTCCTTGCCATCTCTGCCCCGGAGTCTTGTCCTCTTTCCTACCGTTCCTCGCCCAAGAGGAGAGTTTTTCAAGGCGCAAAACCGCTGTTTCCACGCCTCATTCACACCGGATCGGATGTTGTTTGATCGCCTCGAAGGCTTGCAGGTGGGCTGTGTTCAATGAGTTCTCGTGAGCAGGTCTGGGTTCAACTGCTACTGAGAGCCGAAAGTCGTAACACTTTGGAAAAGGTAATCTCCTGAGGGCTAATTTTAGATTTCAGCCGACAAATTGCTTTGTCTCACCTGACAGCCGACTGCACGAGATATTAGAGTTTCATTGCCTCTTTCGTATGAAGTATTTCACCTTTCTTTGAAAAGGCGGCGTTACGACGGGTATTTCATTCCCTTTCAGTGACCGATCATCCAAAATACGTTTTTTTTATTCGTAGTGGTGATAATTTGCCTTAATCTATTGTCTGTATCCCCTCGATTTGAATATGTGGATAGGCATTTCATCCAACTCTTCGACGTTGGTGCTTCAAACTCATTAGACAATCCAGTTTGTTTTACTAAAGACGGGGGGCACCGTGGCTGCTTTCTCTTCTCCAAGGCCTTTGCCGTTGGTTTAGTTGGATGGGAACCGCGAACTTCGTCCACATGCGTTATTTGAATAGCCTACAAGGGGTTGTACAATTGTGCACGTTTGACACACTTGTCTTAATGAATTGTGGCATCCTATTTGCGGTTGTCAGGGAATCCCTTAAAGAAATCCCCACGAAATACGCGTAGTTGCTCATAATCCGTGTGATTTGTCCGTCAGCAACTCAAACACGTAACCAAGGCTTTTTGTCCCTGGGGGATAACCATGCGGTGGTGGAGAAGTCCTGGTTGCCGTGACGTGGGAACGAGTGGCCGAACTGAGGCCCTCAGCATCCAGACCCGGGGACACACGTGGCAAAATAGGGGCGGGCGGGGGCGGACGGGCGGCTGGAGACGGCGAAGAGGGGACATCAAAGGCCGCCGCCGTAACAACAAAATTAATATTCATAGCCTGGTTTGTCCACTTTCGAGCTTTGTGCCTGGTGCGCTGTGACTTTAAAGTGCAATAAAAGGCGGACCAGTGGTCGGGCAAATTTATGGCCGAGCCCAAGCTCCTAAGGCGGGGGCGGTGGGCGGGAGGGGGGGATGTACTGTTCTGCATGAGAATATCTCGACGCCATTTGCTCGAGGTTGGGCGGCGGTAGCAGCACAAAACCATTAATCATGCATTGCGCCTCGAAACTGGTCGCCGAAACCACCACCACCGCCGCCACCGCTCTCGTCACGGACGAACAAAGTCCACGCGGTACTGCAGTTGAGCCTTAGATGCCTTTGATTATAGTCATTCATGGTCATTGTTTTGTACTCTCTTGCCTCTAACCACCTCCACAATGAATGGTTTAAGTTGCCTGTTTAGGCAACTGGAATGTGAAAGACTCCGGCGTTGGCGTTGAATTGCCGATGCGTGAAGAGGCGGACGAGGCCTAAGAAGGGGAGAAAGTGAAAACCATCTTAAAGATAATGACAATTTGACGAATCCCCGTCTGGATCCACGGCTGCCGTGGAGTGGAGTTGCGGGACTCGGAGGGGCGGAGCCAGCGCGGTGAGGCTTCGCTCCGTGCGCGGCACCGAGGCGATGTGCGCCCGGCCCGGACTCCATCTGACATCGAGCAGGGAGGCGCGTAACAAACTGTGATGCGGCAACGAAACATCGTTGCATTTGTCTAACGCAACACTCAAATGTAGCATTCGTAGAGATTTGAGTCCTCAATATTTCACGAAGGGCCGGGAATATCATGAAGCTGAACATGTGCACACACGCATATATATTCGTGTGTGCGTGTGTGTGTGTGTGAAACGTTTACTACCATCCACTTTTCATTGCCTTTCCCAGAGCCCTTCGTGTGTATTGTGCAACTCCTATGATTTACGGCTACCTTTTGTTGTAAAAATACGCCAAACAATTTCACACTCGGTCTGTCAGTTCGAGTGAGTTATCGGCCCAAGACGACGTCAGTCGCGCTTTGGGCTGAATGTGTGGCATTTCAAGCACCACCGCTGCTTCTCTGTTGTAATTCGATTCACGGAGCCACCGTGGATGCGATACCGGTGAAGTGGACCTCCTCCGTGTGAAGTGGGGGCGAGGGTAATGCACGTGGAAGGCGACCAAGGCCACTTGGCAGAAGACACTGGAGAGCAACAATGCCGCGTGTAAAGTATTTCGGTGCGCACCTCACCTTCGCCAGCTCGTCGAGCCTGTCTCGAAACGCAATTGACGGCAAGGCAGGAGAGTAGCGTTGCGGGACACTAATCCCCGTTAAGACGTCGGCAAAGAGTTAAAAGAAAATTGGCTCTTTCACGTCCTGCCGTTACGAGAAGGGCATCTCCCAAGCGGACGAGTTATTGCACAGTCCGTCATGTTAACTTTCGATGAAGTTAAACTTTTCATTGTCTGAATAATATACAAACAATGAAGGGAATATGCACAAGTCAATCCTCCATGCAAAGCATTTGCCGCGCACCTTCTCTCCCCCCTCTTCCCACTCTAAGCACAGTCACACGCCAACTACCGACGCTGCACAATAAATAATTACACATCTCGGTCCCGGCTACTGATTTATAGCATTTCCTGACTCCTCTTTCTCCCTTTCTTTCTACCCTCAGGTCCATCACAACAACTTCCGCGTCAGCTAAGTTAAGTCGGAGTAGTGTTGGAAATTAACAATTCCCAAATGCCCCAGAAAGCACTTTAAAGAAGTGGATGACATTTACCCACATATGAGCCCCAAACTACTTCTGAAGGGGGGATTAAGGAAAGTGCGTATTGTCTGGCTGCCATGAAAAAGTACACTTAGGCCTAGCCTAATGTGGCGTGATAGCGGCGGAGACACTGCTTGGAGGGTTTCACAAAGACAGAAAAAGGGAATGCGATGAGGAGGAGGAGGAGGAGGAGCCGGAGAGGTATGCAAACAGTACTGCCTGGTGGCCTCTGTTTCACCCCTGGTAGAGCAACGGCGACAATGCAGCACGCACTCATCAAACTTCTCATAACATTTTTTTTTCAAAACTCAGTCACATGCTGCAGTGGAGTCCTCTGGGGGTGACACCTTGGTAACCAGCCGCCTATCGCCTATAAGAAACCTCAAAAATGCGAGTCCACTCTTGGGTGCTCAAACAGATCTACCCGTCAAGAGCAATTGAAACTCTTCTTGTAACCCACTTCTACGTCCCAATACGCCAAAAGAGACAAGGGGCTCTGTGGTATCAAACCAAACGGATCTGGGCAGTGATATATTAATTGAAAAAAATTAACTTACAAGGGAGTTTCGGGACCATACCCCGACTTCACCGCAAAAGGAAAGTGTCTCATCAAAATCCCTATATACTGCGAAAGCGGAGGGTATAGTGCAAAACATTTACAAATACCTTTAAGGTAGAAGAATTAGCGTGATAAGCTGAGACAGAGGAGAATAGGTAGATAGAAGAATAAGAAACATAAACCATAGATATACACACGAGATTAAAAGCAGTTTGCACCGTACAAGCAAGTGGACTTAAAGAAATAGACGGCAGGAAAAGGGGGCGTATAAATGCGGAGGGGGAGAGACAGGAAGATGACTACTAAAAGCGACAGTGCGCGCTGGCATGAAAGACGATGTGGCATGTAATGGGTGGCAAGGACAGAAGGAGAATAATACTCATGAAGGGTGCAAATGTCAATACCCGCCAATTCGAGTCATCAGGAGGGCGGATGCGGTTGCTGATGAGCATACCAGAAATATTCATGATGATACTCCTGAGCCTCGTTCTCTGGGGCACCGGCAGATGTGCTATCGGATGGTGGTGGCTGAGTGACAATGACATGCTTCGAGGGGGAGAATGAAAAGACTGGAGTGGCATTGTTAACTACTCGGGTAGGCTGGTAGGGATTCGAAATGAGGCGACAGGCGGGTGCCCGCTGGATACGACGTCCACTACCATTGTAGCCGGCAGAGACGGAGCGAGGTGGGCGAGGAGACAGAGAGACGTGACCATTCTGCTCCAAAGGAACCACTTTAGGCGAGTAGAGCTGCCGCGGAGGTGTAGCAATGCGGGAAGGAGACGATGGAGGGAGGATGGAAGGGCACGGATTTGAGGAGCGGGATTCGATGTGGCAGGTAAGTGGCGGCGACGGCGCTTGCCGTGGCGCCTGCTGCTGCTCTTGTTGCTGTTGTTGACTAATGCAATTTAAGTAGGCCTGCAGAGTGGTGGTATACGTGGTGCTACGATCGCATGGGGAATCGCCTGCCTCCCCACCAGTGTCGCTATTGCCTAACTGGGGATAGAACGCATTTCGACGTACGTCCACAGCGACCGGTGGTACCACGCCAGAGGCTTCTGAGAGCTTCCGACCAGAGGAAACTCGTGGACGACCTCGATTTCGCAGAATTACATTCTCTGTATTGCCATTATCACCTGTAAGGTACGGAAAGTCATTACGCCCATCAAGTTAAGTTATAAGGGTACTGATTTTGAATGAAGTCCTCCTATAAGTGGGAGTTCGAGTTCCTTCACTTCATAGCAATGAAAACAAATATTAAGACAATTAAATGGACTTAATATATCGCAATATATACATTCAATACACACAAATAGAGCATCATAGATGGAGCCGTGTCGGCGATGAAGACGACAAACCTTAGTGATGAGCAGATGTCGTGCGGGCAAATGGCTAAGCGCATACATCCTACGTCTGAAAATGGCCGCTAAGTGAGATGTTCTCCAATGATGGGCAGGAATACGCACAATCGGTGGCGCAATGGTGAATGATTTTATAGTTTTAAGAGCGTGTGATGGTGTACTAAAAAATAGTGGCTTTCTTGCTATCACCCTCAAATGGGGCGAATGTGTACCTTTTGTCTTGATGAATGACCAAATGACAATACAATTGTTCGGATTTACGAAGAGAATTCAAAAGACAGGCATCGCATTCAACCTAACATAATAATTATATTCAAGCACTAACAAACCGAGCGGCGTATAGGGATAGGGCAATAAAATTACACTTTTAACTTTAATCGCGTTATTAAAAAAGATGCTGCTTATATTTAACCATTTACAAAAAAATCGGTACTCAATATGTAGCACGTCGCAAAGAAAAATCCGCAAATTACTTAAAAAAGGCTATGAAAAATATTACACGTAAGGTGACGATTAAAGGTTAAAATAGCCAAAATGTACACATCTCGCGATTTCGTTACACGGACGTGTATTCATGCGAACGGAAAAAGTACAACGTAGACACGGTACATTTATGCCGAAAAATCCTAATTAACTGAAACTTCATTTCCAAAGAACACTTACTGGAAGAGTCGAAGCCGAGTGTACTGGGTCTTTCCAGAGCATTAGAGAGTGGTGGTGGAGTCGGGGAAGCATGACGGAGAGGTGGAGCACCGGGGGGTGGAAGGGTCCGTGACCTCGCTGAAT
This sequence comes from Dipylidium caninum, assembly GCA_017562135.1. NCBI lineage: Eukaryota > Metazoa > Platyhelminthes > Cestoda > Cyclophyllidea > Dipylidiidae > Dipylidium > Dipylidium caninum. The sequence continues at coordinate 809,636 of QEYB01000921.1, read as the reverse complement.
TACATACTAAGGACTTGTGCAGATTTGGGGTGGCATATTCCTTCCAAACCGGTTGGTTTGACGGATCAAACGGAAGAGGAGCTGGACTGCGCCGTGTTAGTGAGGCTTCACGCTGACGACGAGCGTCTCCTTCAGAGTCGAGCCAGCTACGATTACCGTCAGGACTAAGAGTGACTGTCGAGGAGGCCGGAGAAATGGGGGTGTGGCGACCCTCATTATGATTTGCCACAGGGTTTAATCGAACGGTTCGATACCAATCGCCAACATCGAACGGCTTCCGATCATAAGCGAGAAAGAGTTTGGTCTTTCGAAGAGCTGCATACTTGGGACGCTGAACATAATCTTTGATCAAGCTTGAAAATTTAAGGTACGACAATCAGACAGTGGAGAACGACGTATCTTACAAATCGAGTTTTTACAAAAGGGCGTTTGTAATGGAAATGAAACTATTATATGAAGTAACCACACTTATTGTAACTTAAACATGCATTTCACTATTTGCATTGGCAAATGAAAATTACTTCAATCTTAGAGATAAAAATAAGAGCATATCACTACAGAAGAGTTTAAAAAATTGAAATGGGTGATAAGAATGTGAAAGCACAATAAAAAAGCATTGCGATAAACAACAGTAAATGTATTACCACTTGTCCACAAATGAACAGAAGTCAGCAGAGTAGCGCCCATCATTTGGTAACTTGGGAGGCGGCTCCTCAATAATTTTGCTAAGGATGACGAATTCAAATTGAGAACCTTTGTAGGGAAAAGATTTAAGAGCAAGCTCGACCAGGGATATGCCAAGAGACCAAATATCGGCGCGAACATCGTATTTGAATTTCTCCAACCTTTCCGGCGCCATATACCCAATGCAGCCAAGTTGGTTTGAATTCGCAATAGAATCCTTGAGTTGACCACTTATTCCAAAATCACATAGCTTAATGTCACCGTTCGAACTTAAGAGCATATTTGAGGGTTTGACATCTAAAATAAACTCTGGAATAAACAACCATACCTCGATGCATCATATTGTGTTCTCTCTTAAGATAATCGAGCGCTTTAACGATCTGCACAGGTCAAGTAATAAAGAAAGCATACCGAAACGGCAATTTTTCCGAGAACATACTCGGGAAAAGGTTCTACCGTATCTCGCATAAGATTATCAAGTGATGTCGACATTACTTCCATACAAATCCACACCTCAGACTGTGAATATAGATAATAATTTTAAAGACCTACCATAGAGAAGAATATTCCTATGCATTTGACTATATCAGGGCAACCAACACATTTGGTAACAACATCTAAATCCACCATAATTCTTTTGTTTTCCACAGCACATGTCGATGAGACATGCATCTGCTTGACAGCCATAACAAGGTCGTGCCTGACTTTGTGCCTCATTTTTTTTACTACTCCGCAGGTTCCTGCGCCCAACTGACCCTCATCGATGAAATCCTCTTTAGTTGCGGTGATCCTCTAAGACGTAAAAAAGCAATACAAACAAACTTCAAAGTTGAAGCATAGAGCGCCGCTCTTCTTTAAAAGGATTTCCTTAAGCTGATTAAACTCAAGATGTTCCGAGGGAGGAGGGGTGGAAACTTCGTGAGGGCGACGGCCGTGATATGGCGTCGCTGAAGCTGGGCGCCGTAACACGACTACGACGTAAAATGAAGGAAAATTACATACGCTCGGTTGGACGCTGACATTTTTGTGGAGTCCGACGCGGTGAATCGACAGCATTCTTAGTCACGTTCTCTGGGGCTGGTCTAACCAGATTCATTGACGGCTCAATAAGAAGGGCAGTCGAAAATGCCGGCTGAACCCTCGGAAGAGCTAAACAAAAATCTCATCAGTCTGTAAATTACATATATAACAGACCGATTCAAATTATCGCGTCGGCACCCCATATATGCATTTTTAAGAGTTAAAAAAGAAAAGGTATGACATAAGATAAGGAAAATAGCACGGCTAAACGAAAATGACATCGGTTCGTAAAGCAGCGTCCGCTTACGCAATTCATTAGACATTTTTACGAGCACCTGCACTTTGAAAGAGATAAGGCTACGCGTGATTAACTACAGTTGGATTTTACATTGCCGTAATGCGTTCTAGATACAGGCCAAAATTTGCAACCATTTTCGGAATCTTGAGCGCACGTAAACAAGTTTTTAGCTCTGGCCACTGGCCCCTCATAAACAACCAAAGCAATGTTTTGGGCGCTTAGGCTAAGCGCGCTAAGCGCTAGATTTTATAAACCTAAATCCTGTACAGCGATCGGACCATCATTTTTCGTCTTCGACGTCATCGGCGAACCTGATAGTATCTGTGGGTTTTGGTGTGCTAAAAATAATAACTTCACTCTCGTGTTATATTTCTCTGATGAAATCAGCCATCTCTACGTTCAGGCGAAAATTTTTAAACTCTGCGTCATAACATTTATTCTAATATTGAGCTTGTTTGTTTGAGGTGTCGTGCTAGTCAACAAATTGGCTTGGTAACGTTTCCTTTTCTGTACTCCAGGTAGTTGTTCTCGTATTTGAGCCCTTCTTCTTATGTTCGTTGTTCCATTCACTTCAATACGACTGCTTAATTTCATCAGTTTACTTTATACATGGCTATGTCACATTTTTTTGAAGTTGATACTATGTGTCACCGTTCCTTTGCTGATGACATGCTTACCGGCATATCTGCTTACCATTCATGTATTATTTCTTTAGAATAATGGCACTAAGCACACAATCAGTTGAAAAGGCTTCTTTTATATTTCCCCCCAAAGACGAGAGATTAAAAACCATTGATGTACTGTCCTCGAAAGGCAATTCTTTTGAGGATTTCTGCTTGAAAAGAGACTTGTTAAAGGGCATATACGAAAAGGGGTGGTCTACTCCATCCCCAGTGCAAGAAAGTAGCATACCCATGGCGCTTTCTGGCCGCGATATATTGGCTCGAGCTAAAAACGGGACTGGAAAAACTGGGGCCTACTTGGTGCCGATCCTTGAACGTATAGATCCAAGTCTTAACAAGTTGCAAGCTCTCATTCTTGTTCCTACTCGCGAGCTGGCTCTGCAAACCAGCCAGATCGCGACAGAAGTGTCGAAGTACCTCGGAATCAAAATTATGGTCACGACTGGTGGTACTAATCTAGCTGACGACCTCGCGCGTCTAGATGGCGCCGTTCATTGCTTGATAGCCACTCCTGGTCGTATATTAGATTTTTTAAATCGTTCCATATTGAAAATGGATCAGTGCAGTACCCTGGTGCTTGACGAAGCGGATAAGCTCTTATCGTCTGGATTTAATGTAATTTGTTCAGCAATTTAACAGTTTCGTATAGGAAACCATCCCCGATGTTATTAAAAACCTTCCTGAAGACAGGCAAATTATGTTGTATTCAGCGACATTCCCTATATCGGTTCAGTCATTTACCAAGACTCATTTAAAAAATCCGTATGAAATAAATCTGATGGAGGAGCTAACACTGAAGGGTGTAACGCAGTACTATGCCTACGTTCAAGAAAAGCATAAAGTGAGCTTCTGGGCTTATTTTACTTTGTTGCATAGGTTCATTGTTTGAACACACTTTTTTCCAAACTCCAAATCAACCAAGCGATTATCTTCTGCAATACTGCACAACGCGTTGAATTGCTAGCAAAGAAAGTTACCGAGTTAGGTTACTCTTGTTATTACATTCACGCGAGAATGCCTCAACATTACCGGAACCGTGTCTTCCACGATTTCCGCGCTGGTCATTGCCGAAACCTGGTCTGCACTGATCTATTTACCCGCGGTATTGACATACCTTCCGTTAATGTGGTGATAAATTTTGACTTTCCAAAATACGCAGAGACGTATCTTCATCGTATCGGACGCTCTGGCAGATTTGGGCACCTTGGTGTCGCCATTAACCTCATTACTTATGATGATTGTTATCACCTTAAGGCTATAGAAAATCAGTTGCGTACAGAAATCAAAGCTATTCCAAAGGACATAGATAAGCGTCTTTATGTCTCCGAATACCAGAATGTTTCCAATTTGGACGAAGAAACACGCAGAGCTCTCTCCATGGGTTTGGGAATTCCTGAGGAGACTCACGAACAAGTCATTTCTGGCACCGCTAGTAAGATACCCATTGAGGTCGAGAACAAGGCGTAGATAACCTCTCTGACCCTTCAGAGCACTGAACATTTGCCAAAAGTTGTCGTTGCATTTACTTTCAGTTTACGCATTTCTTTTTGACTTACATTTTTTGTAACTTGGAGATAAACCTTTTCAGCTTTCCGTTTGCATTTACTACACATACATACTATTAGACTTTTGTCTGTTATTTTTTGTTTGTGTTAATAAAATTGTTACATGAATCTTATCTCTCTTGTACTAGTAGCATGAAATAGCTTTTGCCTATTGCATTTAATTTTCTACAAGTGGCATCCTTTGCTAATGTAAGTGGTCAGCTGCCTGGGGCTATCCCAACGGTTGATCTAAGGATTGGCTGGGAATAATATGTTTGGGGCTAGTGCGGTTAGCACTTAGGTTTCAGTTTTTATACGGGTCCTGTACATGGTGTTTGTTGATACGGGCAGGGTAAGCGAGGTCAGTCGAATTGGGTTTCGGTGGTCTTTCTGCACTCAGTTTGAAAAGTAGACTTTACTAAATAGGTTACCCGACAGTGGAGCGCGGTGATTCTGATCTATATCTAGTTTGTATTCAAATGTCTATTTTGATCTACCAAAGCTTAATCTTTATTTCAAACATGTTTGAGGGACTTCATTGGTCCTCCTTTGCTTCCTAGATGACTGAAATTGGTGTTGAAGCGGAATTCGCGCTTCGGGAACCTTGTTTGCGATATCATCGACTTGAGAATTATTTCCCGGAAAGTTACTCAAAAACTAAAATCACTACTGTTGCGGTTCACTATAAGGTTGAATACGAAGTTTTAAAGCACTCATTTCCATTCAACTTTTACCATGTTTACCCCTTTTTAGTTTATCGCTTTGGGTTGCATGAATGGGACAGTAAACGTCTTGGATCACCTGGGTAATCTAATTCAAAATGGATCCTTTAAAAAGGTAATTTTGTCTACTCACAATAAATTTTTAACGTCTGGTTTCTTTGGTTTATTTCCTTTCGTGCTTCTTAAGCATTTCCGACCGATCAATCAAGTATGCATATCGACCGACGGCAACTCTGTTTTTAGCTGTGCTGACGACGGCTTTGTAAGTCTCCTGTTGTTGACATTGCCTATTAAATTAAGGTGTTCATCTACAACCTCTCTGATACGCAAAGCACGGAGTTAGTTAACCTTAGTTATCCTATTAAAGCAATGGCCATTTCTCCGGCCTATTCCAAGTCTGGAAAACTTGTTACTGGGGGCAAAGCTGTGAGTTATTTTTGTAAATGCATCATTTTTGGTAGAGCGACGTTATCACTTTCAATTGAATATACACATTTGCTAGAATCTTATGGATTGTTGTATATGGTTCTTGTAATTAGATATAAACTATTATTTGTAGATCACTTATCCATTCGAGATATTTATTTCTCACCTTTCGCTTAATGTACTGTCACTTACTTGAGCAGTTGACCGCTGTGCTCCCCTTTTTAATCTTATAAGCGGTAGTATATCATGCAACGGCTTTTTTCGCTAGGTTATATTACATTCTCGGGGTATATTTGGACGTCGCACCTCAGAAGAACTTTACTGCCCACCAGGTGGTGTAAAATCTATGACATGGCGAGGAAATATCCTCATTTGGGCTGACGATGCTGTAAGTACTCCTTTGTTCGCTTATCTTCAATCGCGCGATTAATGCAGCTTCCTAAACTATAGGCAGTTCATGTTTATAACGTGTCAAGGAAACAACTTGTCAATTACATTCCCAAAGCATCGACTAACTCAGAGTAAGTTCTAGCTCCCTTTATTTATTTCCTTTGAGTGGTAAATGGCCCTAACGGTGTTGCCTGACTCCTACTAGTGTTAACTTACACGAGTAACAACATTTCATACTCGTGAGAGGTGTGTCCCACTTTTTGATAGCCGCTTATCCCGACCACCTCGATCGCGGTTCAGTAAGTGCCCTGGTGATGAGTGGACTTCACTCCGCCGATGACTAGTCTGCCCTTTTGGTCGTTCGTTGGTGGCTACCCTAAAATTTTATCACTTCGTTAATCGAAATTACCACATATTTCACCTGTGCCTGTATATTTAGTGGAATTTAAAGGCTCCATGTTTCACCGTTCTTATTTTTTTGCTAATCTGCCACTAGGAGTATGCTCAGCTCTATTTCTGTTGTATTCTTCTTGAATAACCCTAATCTGGCAGTCTACCAAAAAGTGCTTCTATTGAGTGGTCGGTCAACTTAACATAACATAAAAGTTAGAGTCATCACCCAATTTTCCATAAAATCTCTCACTTTTTCCCCTTTTTTCGCCGAGCCAATAGAACTTCATCTTTTAACTAGTTTCCTTGGGGGACACTTAAACTGCCACCTCGTCTGGCACTCCGACAGCTGTTTTTTGGTCGGCTGGGAAAAAATCATTCAAGTTTGTTATGTGCTCCGACGAAACAGCCCTACGCACGACGCTACGTGGAACTCAACCTCGCCCACTGATGACTGCGAATCACTTTCTTCTCAGCTTTCGAACAGTACTGTGGGCATGTTGGCGCAGCCCAAACAGTACGTCCAAATAGCCGCCCAGTTTGATTTGGGACAAAACGGTTATAGCAGCGCGATTTGCGGCATTGCAACGCATCAAAATCACATTCTGGTACTCCTTTGCCATCCGAAATCCTACGAGAGCTTGCTGGTAGTGACCCCGGAGGATGAAAAATCACCACAGCTCCTTGTTGCTGATGTGGGCGATTCGCTGATCAATCCTCCCTGCCTCTCAAGTGATCTCGATTCTGTTCTTTTCGTGGAGGATGCATTTGAAACAATAAGTTTGGAGGATATCGACTTGGAGTTATCTCCTAGTCCTGATTTTTCCATCTTAGGATTAGGTAAATTAAAGTATTAATACTCCACTGATGCAGCTTGATTTGATTTTGCTTAAGGGGTTTGAAGAAACCGAGGTGATGTTCCTCTCTTGTCTAGTTTGACCTAAGGGTAGTGAATTTGCAGACGGTATTAACAATATAGTTTACCTACTTCCGTAGATCGGTGGACATTTGCAAGCTATACAATTTTCCTTGATATTTGCATAATTTTTGGTATAAATCAATCGTTAATGAGTGGTTAATAGTCTTTTAATAGCAATCGAGCTCTTTCTGCTTATGCACATCACTATTTTACTAGTTACTCACTGAAAATGGATTATACAGCAGAAAGTTTCCATCCCATATGGATTCCCACAATTAGAATTAAAGAAATCAAAATTTAATACTTATACTTTGGACCATAAATGATAAGAGCCGCTATGATGCATTCATTTCTTCAAAACTATACACTCTATTTGAAAACAGTCTAGTGTTACGGTAGACTACACTAACTGACGAGAAGTAATTCAAAATTAAAAGCAGTCTGCATTTTTAATATTCTCTCAAGCCTCACTTGCTTTTTGGACAGTCCTGAGTCCTCATTCTCTATGGGGAGATTTGCATTTTTACTGGTAATGATTGCAGCAACCATCCCGGGAGAGGATACGCATTTGATCTACTCCCCAGTGGACCTGATTTATGCCCAACCGCTGTCCGCGGATGATCGAATAGACTGGTTCTTGGAGCAAGATATGCCCTGTCGCGCGCTACAAATTGCCAATGAATGCCAAAACGATTTGGTTCGACACATTCCAAAGGTTATTCCTCTTTTAATTGCTTATGCAACTATGGCGCCTTTTTTTCCCATGAGTCTTCCCCCTTGGCATAGCTTTTATCTGAGTTTTCTATTCCTCCTCCTCAATTTTTTCTGCGACACTTATGGGTCCTGAAATCCTTTATAATCTGGTGTCATTTACAGCTAGCTCGCTGATTTTACATGCTTTCTTATATTTAATGCGACCCCGCAAGGCGTATCTTGCTCCAGCTTAATCTTTTCAATACACTACTTGAGCATAAATTGCTTTCCATCAATGCCAGAACGGTGTAAGCTTCTGAAATATTTGACTTCACAGCAGTCGTTGCGAGGCAGTTCTTCAAACTCTTGAAGTTTAAACGCCTCTCGGGTGTGATCACGCTTAGCATTAGTCAGCATTCGTATAATTACTGAGTTCTTAGTCAGTGGTAAATAAATGTTAGGACGTTAACTGGTCCGTTGTGTCATGGATAAGTCCCAGTGCATTTTCATAGGCATTTACCTTGCTGTGTTCAAAGCTGACTGCTAATGCTATCACCGCCGAACCTACCATTGGCTGGAATGACTTCCTCAATTAACCACTGTGGTATAAGCGTCCTCTCTGTAATGTGTGGCTGAAGCATCTTTGCAACTCGGTGTTTTATTTACACACCAAATCGTACTGCGTGGAAACTTTTCTAGCTACTGATAAACTCCAACTATATTTTACATGAGGCGTTTGTTGACTCAGCAACTGGGAATGGATTACTTGGACAAGTTAATAGCGGCGGGAGATTATCGAAACGCCGCGGATCTTTGCAAGCTCATTGTCACCGACAAGAAGTCGTGGGAAGAACAAATTTACCGATTTATTCGTCTTGGACAATTAAATGTACGTTTGCTTTCTGCAGGGCTGGGCTTTATCGAGTCTCTGGTCTCCTCACCAATTCACTTTAATAACACTTAGGTTCTTGTGGCCCACTTACCATCATCAAAAGATCTGATTAGTCCCTCCACATGTGAGGTCGTTCTGATTGAGCTGTTGAATAAATCTCCGCAATTATTTTTACAAAAACTCAAAAACTGGCCTCCAAACAGTGGTTTATACTCCCTCAGTCCCATAATCACAGCAATCCAGAAGAAAACCTCTTGGTGCTCGCCTCAAGGTATTTGTCGATTCGTTTATACCTGATATTATTGTTGTAGACATGTTCAATGTAGCTAGCCAGGATCCCGAAATGAATGCTCTTTGGCGTGCACTGATTGTGCTATACGAAAACGATGGTCATCCTGAAAAGGGCTTCGAAATTGCAATTGGATTAAAAGACCCTGGAGTCTTCGACCTTCTCAGACATCACCTGCCACCGGAAGGTTGGGCTGGTGGTACTCTTGGGATGTTGATGCGCAGACAGCTCATTCCCTTGTGTCAAATTGACACGAAACAAGCAATTCTTCTCATGATCGATTTCATGACAGAGTTGCCTGTAATTTTTCAAAAACCTAATTGCCCTTAAATAGAAGAAGTATAGGGAAATTTGGCTTATTTGTCTTTCTGTAGGTTGATTTCATCATCCAAGAACTCGACTCGCGACCTTTGCTGTTATTCAAAGTGAGTTATCTCATCTAATAAGTGTTTCGTTTGTTGGATAATCGCGTTGCTGACAATTTGGCGAGGTTTTAGATTATTCCATTTCTATTCTATCTTGAGCGTAAGTGTTTTCAAGACAATATCTTTTCCTATACTTAATGCTTTCACTAGATCATCCCCACGAAGGCTACTTTTGTTTACTTTTTTGCGGATTCTTTTAAACATAAGCGTTTAGAAGTCTACTACAAAAACATAGGAGGCTCTGGAATTTAGTATTACATGTGGCATATGAACCATATTACTTGCACATTAGGGACAAAAACTGTGATAAAAATAATCTATTTCCTTCGACAGTACCTGAAGGAGCTGAATAATCGCAATCCTCAAGCTGCTCTGCCTCATATGCATCGGTTGGTGAAGTTGTACGCGTCCTACTGCCGCGAGCAGTTACTCCCCTTCCTGCGCTCCACCCATCATTATCCCCTGAACGAAGCTTTGACTCTCTGTCAGTCCCTCAATTACGTCCCCGAAACCGTTTACCTGCTTACACGAGTTGGACGCCGCAAGGATGCGCTCCGGTTGCTCATGGAAAAGGTGGGTTTGGGGCTAACTCGCAGTTTCCATCCCTTTCTTTTTGGAATTTATAGGTTTAATAATTGGCAAGGATTGTCACGAAACGAAGGAAGGCAGAGTTTTGTAGCGTCGCATCGATGTGACTGCAGAGTGTAGGAAAGCGTCCTGTGTATGTTGAGTTTTAATGTGTGCGCTGTTAAACCAGTTGCATTCATAAACTAATGCGCTGTTGACGAAGTAGCGAGCGGTTCTAGGGAATATGAGGTTCTGTTTGGACATTTGACTAGAGTGAAAAGAACGGTAAACGCTTATTTTTTTTGTCGTGCTGCGTTGATCAGTAGTTGTCGGCAGTTGGACCAGCTTGCATTATTATTGGGGAGCAAGGTCAACTTATGAAGTGGGATTCTCTTTTTTGTCAACACGAAGTCTCAAGATTTTCATTTTTCACTAGCAGTATTTGTGCGAAATAATTGATATTCTTAATGAAATCCCCTATTATCTCCACTGCCTCATTAAATTCTGCTTTAAACCCTCCATTTTCATTGCGCCCACAATTCGTCTTTTACTCTCCCAGTTTTCCAAACTGTCATTGCACCTGACAAACAAATTTTATCTTCGAAAACGCTTTGTGATGCTAAACATTTGTTTTCCTTCGTAGTTCTCTTAAAAAGCAAAACGCATTTGGGGTGTACGCACTAGTGTGCAAATAAGGGCACGTCTGACCCGAAATCTCATGCTGAAACCGAACACAAATTAATCACTGAGGTTTGTCTTACGGCTGTTTGCAGCTCTTGTTTATGGAAAATTACCACACGCTGTCACCTATTTACCTTCAGTGGTTACTGAAAAACGGTGGAGACTACATGTCATTGATTCCTATTTATTACGCTATTTTATATGCATGCAGGGTGCGGAAGATGCTCTTCTCCTGGCCAACAAGAACCTCACTCCAGAACAGCGCCAGGCCGAAGTAGCAGCTCAAGCGATTGCCTATTGTTTGGAGGAGGATTCATCCCAACGAGGGACCTACTTCACGTCCTATGACCATGTTTCTCATTCTAGGGGTAGACTCCTCCGAAAACGCAGTCGCTTGGGTATTGATGATGGCGACTCGGCTGTAGCAGCCGAGACAAGAGTCGACGATGGGCGTGCCAGTGATAACAAATACGATTCTTACGAGATGGGAGCGGAGCGAGTCTCGGAGGTCGATCTATCCCCGCGGGAGGGAGGGGATCTCTGGAATCAGGTGGTACTCTTCGCCGTAGATAAACCGAGCTTCATTTGTGCTCTATTGAAACACGCTAGCACGGAACGAATTGACCCCTCTTTGCTTCTGAGGAAAATCGCACCCAAGACAGAAATCCCACATTTGAAGGAGTCGTTGGTGAACCTTCTTCACAATACCCAGGTGAGCACCCAATGAACTTTCTCAATTTTCCATTACTTTATACGACATGGCCACTAGTTAAGGTTTGAGGTTACTTTCTGAAACCTCTCGTTTAGCGGTTATCTTTTTTTGTGGCTAAAAAAGCATGCAGAGCTCGCACAGTCTGCTCTTGAAATGCGTTACTTCCAAAGGCAGGCGTTTTTGTTAATATAGCGTCCCCTCCTCATGTTCTGATTTGGACGGGAAAGGAGATGTGAGGTTTACGGAATACTTAACGGCAGTAGAATGGACGGGTCTCTGAACTTCTGAAAGAGATCTTAAAGAAGTATGATTGTTGGTCGTAGGCTCTGGTCGCTTGCGATTATTCCGATCTTGATGATTTCACGAAATGTATTCCCTTGTGTAAGTCTGCGTTAGACTCCAAATTCAATTACAATTCGCAAGGGTGCGCCGGTGCTATTCCAAAGTTGACACGAGTCGCTTTACCCACTTTCCCCTCATGAATTGGTCCCGAAGCTGTCCTGTGCTTGATTATGTCTAATAGTGGGATCCCCTAATCCTTGTATTTTCTTGTTTCTACTGTTGATATTTTTGGGTGGACACGAGTGCTAACGACTCATGGTAGTCTCAAATGTCAAGGTGGTGTGTAAGTTACACTGCAGATACTGACTATTGGGAACAGGCCGATTCTCCTAAACAGTTAAGTTGATCGAGGAACGACACCGGGTAAATACCGGTAATATTCTTCTCTAGATACAAATTGAACTGAGACGAAACTGTGAAGACATCCTGCTGAAAGACCTGCACGAAATCTCCTCACGCCTTGTGCGTGCTCAGAATCGAGGGGTGTTTGTGGACCTCGGACAAAGTGAAACGGGTTCGAGCGCCATTTGCCGTGTCTGTCGACAGACTCTCCTCTCTACCTGCCCTCCACCCCAGTCCGCGGCACAACAGCCTGACACTGACCTCAAGAGGACTGGGAGTTATCAACCGCCACTTCTGGTTTTCCGCTGTTCCCATGTCTTTCATCAAGCATGCCTTCTACGATCCGGTCGGCTTGAGGCCTGTCCGGTGTGTGCGAAGCAGTAGACGACTTGGTTGAATCACTTTCCGTCCTCACATATCCTGTAACTTCTAATTTGTAAATATTTCATATGCACTCGGTGAGGATTATGTTCAGATTAATGTTTATTCGTCATCATATAAGTGCCACACTTGACTTTAAATCTTCCTACTGGCTGTTAGTTAGCACGTTGTCAAGTCATTTTAGTGGGGAGGCAGTGGCAGTCCCCGAAATTTCAATTAGCTTAACTTCGACCAATTTCCCATATCATTAGTTGTTAGATGTATCATTTGGGTCCATTGGTTGCTATCCGTTACACGTTAATGTGGGCACTGACCGTGGCGTCTAAAAGAGGAAATGTTTGCGCTTTCAAAAGCGGGAACCTCTTGCCATTAAGATCTCGACTGTCTGCCGCATATCAAAATAGTCAGGGGAAATTGATGCCAAAGTACGCGTCCGCATCACGGATCTATGGAGGAAGGTACAATGCTCTCAGGACGACTTCTTCAAGCAGCCCATGATACTTTCGCCCTTCTCCTGGGACGCGCCTCCAACATTCTCGGGGGCCCTACACACCGACCAGTGTTTTAACTTAGCCGTAACCCATGCTCCACAATTTCTCCCCGACAGGAGCAGCGTAACCTGCAATTCCAAGTAGTGGGGCCGCAAAAAGCCGTACACACTCCGAAAACGGGAGTCAGCCTCGAAGACATCGCCCCAATCACCGCCGAGGTTATAATTCATGCTGATCCTGATATAAACAATTAATGAGAGGTGGGGAATTAAGGTAGTTGAAACTTGATGACTCGCCTTACAGTTCGTAACGGTGCCGTGAGCCCATCGGAGCAATCCACTGGCGAACGGCACACCTTAAATCCCTTTTAGCTAACAAAAAGGGGTATACTTGAGCACCTCCATTCCTTGCTAGTGTAAACCCACAGACAACTCCCCGTAGTCGTCGTTGCACCTGTAAAAAGATGCCAGGTCTTGTAGCCACTAGGTACATATGATCATGTGGGGGGGATTTGTGTGTGCATGTCTGTGCTGAGATGTGGATGTAAGAACAATCGTTGTTGTCGCAGTAGTAACAGCAGAAGCGCGGGTCGAAGACTAGCATACGCACATGGAGGTGGAAAGCAAGGAAGGAGGTCAGCTGCGATGAGACCGATTGCGAAATGAAGGTTGTCTTTTACAAAAGAAAAGAAGAAATCAAGATTTGTTGGTTGGAACTCAAGTGAAAGGCGGAGGGAAGACGAGAGGAGAGGGAGATGTTCAAGCGACCTCAGCGAGGTCCGAGTCGAAGGGCTGGGGTTTGACGACTGCTTTTTTAGTCGAACCTCTTCACCCCCCGCAACGGCCTTCTCGTCTCGTTCCTGTACATCTCGGGACGACTCGTACCGGGCGAAACTGCGCTGCTCTCGTGAGAGACCACCGTCGGAATCATCGTCTTGGTTGGAGAGGCCACGAAAAACATCGTCCTCGGCCTCATCATCGAACTGGTCCTTTTCTTTCGTCCCATTTCTGTACCCAATTTCACTACCCGTCCCATCAGACTGCTTTTCCGCCTCATTTTTTGTCCCTTCAAAATGCAAGACTTCGCCTTGATGGCCCCCCACTCCATTGGTGTCTCCGTGCCCGGTGGCACAAACCTCCAAACAAGACAGAATGAGGGATGGTAATGAATTCGGAATGTTATTTTTGCCCTTCAATAGCGCATACACACAACAAAATTACTGTACCACTTTTAACCATTCAACTAGCCCGATTTCCAGTTTGCGTGGAGTGTATCATCACAAAATTCGTAGCCAATTTCTACCATTGTTTTAAAAAAAAATAGGATCTCTACACAAATACTGATTTTGCCATACATCGAGGAGTTCCGATGGAAAAAATAGTAAAGCCCGTCGTTGGGTAGTTTAATTCACGAAATATACTGCAAAAATCTTAAAAAGTGGAAAAAAAAGTGAATAGGAATTTCTTGGTGTCGATGCGGGATAATTCTTAAGTGCCATCAAAGTATGACTTATAACTTAGACGAGTTTTTAAGTAGCGGGGCAAAAACGTTTTCATAAAACTCCAGTTCCCCAACTAATTCACAATTCTTTACCAACGTCTTTCGTTGGCACACACACATCCTTTCGTATAAAAATAATAACAATTTTAAACAAGAGGGGCTTTTACGATCAGGTAAAAAGACCATTGATGATGGATAAGCGCCACACTAAAAAAAAGAACATTTTTAGAACTAAAGCAAAAATTTTTAAACAGGAAACAATCAACTAGCCACCCCTTTCAGATGAAAAGATTGACAGTGGTTGAGTGGATAAGAAAAGCCGGAAATCTACAACGTCAGGCAGTAAATGACGAAACTTAACGCTCGTATTACGCGAGTGAGCCATTTAAGGAGGCATCAAAGGAGAGTTGAAAGTTGTGAGGCGAAAGTGGGAGGGGGGGGGTGGGAAAAACGCAGAAGTCATAATCCGTCCGACTCCACGTGGGGCGATCACCGAGACGGGACGGGGGCGTTGCGAAGCCAAAGAATTTATCGTAAGCACCACCGAAAAGCATTTAATCTACCGAATCGAGTCGAGCTTGCTACAGTTAATTTACTTTAAAAAGAAAATGGCCAGGTTTGGCACATTCCAGTGTGCCGAACTCGTGTTCGGAGGGTAAAATACGGATTTTACCAGCTGAAGGTGTTGACAACTGCACAAGCACAGCCAAAAGCTCCGTGATTAAGCCCTATTAATAAACTGAACAAGTCAATGAATAGCACCACAAAACAGTTGCCATGGCGGCATATAGGTTGTCACAAAATCTACGAAAAAAGTGAAGGCAAAAAACAACTCCCCCTCTTGTGTGATCCAGCCAGGGCAAATTGCCAGAGGGCTAAACAACAAGTAGCCTTAACTTCCTCCAAGTCTCCTTTTACATCGACAAGGCCTAAACTCGTTGAAATCAACATAAAAACCCGACAAGCTAAAAGGATTTATCTCAACGTCCGCATGCATTCTTTAAGTGAATAGCATCGGTTATGCCTGAGAAAATAGATTTCGCCTTTTCTATTTCATTAAAGTTCAAGCCATTTAAGTGGTAGAGGGAGTATTTAAAACAGAAACTCAACAGTATTTAACAGAAGTACTTAACAGGTAACAATCCATGTTGAAAAGACACTTACATGATAGGGATGGCAATTAGAGCTGAAAAAATAGAGCGCCTCAGCTTTAAAAACCATATACTTATGATAAATTGGACGTACCAAAAGTTCTCAAAAAGTCATAAACTTACGGGGCCAGATTTCGCACCTTCGGTATCGTTAAGATCAGCAGCATCACCCTCGACGGACTGAGGAGAATCATCGGGGGAGAAGGGAGGGAGCGCAGAAGTGGGAGTGGGGGGAGTGGAAGAGGTTGTGTGATTTTCAAGGGGCAGAGGTTGTGACTGTGGTTGCGACTCCAGTGCCATGGCTTTTTGGCTTCGCATCAAGGCCTCAAACCGCTTGTCCGGACGGCGAAAGAGGACGATCTCCTAACAAGGCAAGGTACACGCGAAAAAATGTGAACACTTCCTCTTTAACGCTCGCTGGCATTTACTCAACCTCGCCAAGCTTAGAGCTGTGTGTTGTCGACCATTGCCCTCGCGTTTTTCCTCAAATTAATTCATTCGGACACTAGTGTACCAAACAGAAAGACTTCTTTGGTATAATCCAAAGCCGACTTTGACGAGAACATTTAGCAACTGAGTCCCCCAGCAATAACATTGTCCGGATTTTAGTCGACAAAAAAACAGAACAACCGAGGGGAGGTCAAAGATGTTAAGGCGGAAGCACGTGGTGACGCTGTAATACAAGGCGTGTTTTGAGAAAAAAAGACGAATTAACTGAATGTTATAAAATTAAGTGTGTATTTCATGAGAGATACTATTGTGAAATAGACATCAGGTGTGGACTAAAATAAAAGCCAGTACCGGTGAGAAAATTGAAATTACTTTTCTAGACAATAAATGTAAGCACCGATGCAGGCCGTTCTACCAGCAGAAGGAGAACAAAAAAATTTCTTTTCACTGATGTTCGTAAACTTAACGGCAAATCACAACCCACTTACAAGCTATTTTAGTTAAACAAGCAAATAGAAAATCCCAGTGTACAAAAAAACCTTGAGGAGAGGGGGTGTAAAGTGCTCTTTTTTTCTAAAAATACTCAACAGTCCAGCACGAGAACATTCATTTCCGAACGCATTGTTTTCAGACATCCGATAAGAGAAACAAAGAAGACAGATGAAAACCCCGTTCCACTGACATAACGACTATCACATATCTGAAGATGGTTTGACGAAAAGGGAATCTGACACTTTGTAATCACAAAGAACGATAAATGTTAATTCGAGAGACTAATTCACAACACCGCGACGATTAAATGGACCTTACAGGGAGGCCTGGCCAAGCATTACCACACACAATGCGACTTACTCCCACAAACTGGGGAATACACAGACACTGTGACCGGATTGTAAAAAGAAAAGGAGAACGGTAGTGCACAACTCCCTTTATGACAATTAGAGGTTAAATATGTTGTATCTAGAGTGACAAAAAGAATTAATGTCTCCACCAAATGAACGGGTCTCGGGAATTGGTAAAAGATGGTTTAATGAATTTAAGATGGAAGGAGTGGTCACAACTGAAAGTAACTTTTCACAAATGAAATTAAATTTGGTGGTGTTTATGTGATTTGTAGAACAGAATCGACGTAAGCCAAGGTAGAAAAGTTGATAAGACCGAGATATTTACACAATAACGAAATTCAGATAATTGAAAAAGGAGAATGAAAAAAAAAAGAAGAACTGACATGTTGTTTATAATAGCGCCTCTCTTCCTCATCCAGCAGTACGAGGTTGAGGTAATAGCGTACGGAGAACTTGCGGTTCACGTCTTTCATGGTGGGTGTAAGGTCATAGGCCCCCAGAAAAAGACGAATGGGAATGCACTCGCCGCGCACCGGTGCTCCGTCCATAATTTCGAACTTGGCCAGTGTTTCCATATCTGTGAAGGTGTTCGTCGCCCCCAGACCCGTTGACTCGCGCCGCAAGATCTGTACCTCCATGTACTTGATCTTTACTCGAACCAACAAGAAGTAGATCTTCCCCACTATCACATCCTCCAGGTGGTAGCTATAGCGCGAGCAAATACATATGCATAAAAGACCACGCTTCAGTGATTCCCCAACTTTTCCTATCGCAGCTTTAAATAATCGTTAAATTCATCTGGAGTTGTCCAGCTTATTCGTCAAACGAAAGGAGGGTCTTCGTCCGTGAAAATATAGTCTGACATAGTTTACTTTAAGAGTCAAAGTAGAACAGAATTAACCGATCCCATTCTCCAACGAAATAATTGCCGCTTCATCTCACTTCGGCATGAGTTTAGTAAGCCACAACACAATATGATTTTTATAATTTACTGAAGTTAATTACTTCAAAGTAATGCGTGGGTAAGGCCTTAGATCCGCCTAATTTGGAGAAAAGCAGAAACCTGACGAAGACCTCTCACTCCAAGGCGTTGACCGGCATCAAAAGACCGGACGTAAATACTTGATGTGGCACCAAATAATAAATAGGAAATTCGGTTGATGTAGTACTAAATGAAGGTCGAAATGCAGTCTTTTCCAATTTATTGCGAGTTTTTACTTAGTCGCGCGAACTCCTAACTTCACGTTCAAAGTCATTTTGAATGAAAATCTTCAAACCGGCGATGTACCGATTGAGTTAACACTTTGCACCCGAGACAATTTCGGCCAAATTGAGGAAACATTTTACAATTATTTTAAATTCATTTATATTGAAGCAAGCGCAGACAAATAATAAACTTTCACACAATTAAATATTTGATAAACTAGTACAAAACTCACCAGGACTTGTTGTATTCAAATTCAATGTGCAAGCTGTCCTCAATTCCCACCTCCATTTGTATGTTGCTATCAGGCTGTTGAGGTTTACAGAAGGAATGTACAAGTATATCCAACTCTTTTGTCAAATCCACGAACCGCTTTACAACTGTCACCCGCAAGAAATATCTGAATAAAATGCATTTTTGAAAAAAAGATAATTAAATCTGAGAAGTATGGATGCACAAAGGAAAAAAGAAGCATTCCGTCCTTGTAATAAATGCCCCATGAGACCACACAGAAATGAAGAACGCGAAGGAAAACCACGGTGAAAAACAAGTCAGAGGTATTACAATTTAAAGGTAAAGTAGGAAGATATCGCTGCACTTTAGCTCTTTTTCGCAGTAAATGAATGTTTCAAAGCCAATGGAAGAATAATTAACCAAGGATTTTATTTACCTATGAGTATCAGCCTTCCCGGCACTTATTTCCGAAAATTTCCTCAAATTTCGAACAAAAATAAATGAAGTCTGCAACATGGTATCTGCTAAGATGAGAACAAATGAACTAACAGCTACTAGAACGCTATTTACACCGTTATTCAATTTACTCAAATAAATCAAAAAAATAAAACTAATTGACCAATAAGTGACCTGGAAAAGATTGATAGAAAAGTAAAAGCTGCAAAAATGATTACGTTTACAAAACCATGAAAGATCGGGCCACGCAAAACGTTCCTTCATGAAAACACCGAAAAATTATATAAAAACAATGTATCCTGTGTAACGTCATCTGCATTTAACGTCACTCAGTAAACCTGGTAATCGTAGGACAGACGAATAATTAAAAAGTCGAAAAACTGATAAATCTAATAGATTTGTAAGGCAAAATAATAAAGCGCTTGCACAAAACCAAAAAAGAGTTTCAACTAATCATTGAGTAAAAATTGTCGAATCAACAAACCTTAAATGAACATTAGAGCCAGAATAAGATTCGAAAGGCATCTCAACATTATCAAAGCAGAATGGGTAAGTGGTCGACGATTGAGACAATATGCCCGGTCGTGCCAGGTTCTGTGTCCGGTTGAGGAATTCGTCTCGACTGCCACGGTCAGCAAAGAAGTCAATGTAGCCAATTAATTCAATCTTGATACCCTGGTACTCCAGTTTACTACCCCGTTTTACGGAAATAGTAACTTGGCCCGATATATTTTCACCATTGTAGAAGACGGGAAGGAGACATGTCTGTTGTTGGTCAGACTTCACTTCGACCACTTTCCGGATTGCTTGGTTATCTAACGCGATAGCTATAGAGGCACTCTGTCCGATACCAAGGAAATTCTACATTTTAACAAAGATAATAGAAAACAGGTTTAGTGTGACTGATAGAAGACAGCCAAGAAAATGGTAGTAAAAACGCTGGAATGATTTGTTTTGATACTAAACCATTTAGTTGCAGTATGATTTCGTCATTTAATACTAGATGGATATAAGACATCGTAAACACATATCTCTAACTAAGAAAATATATATAGCACATATCAATTGTAGATATTATGAAGTAGTGTGAGGGCGAAATACAACGTGTTCTCAAACAATGTGGATAGGAATGGGCTTGTTTAGAGAACCAGAGGTGTGATTCCCAAACTTGAGCACTGACAGCCCCAACTTGGCGATAGCTCTCTAGTTTCATGGTATTCTGCCTAGAGAAGCGAAATCAATAGGCCACAAATACTCAAGCTAAGATATTACACCAACATACCATTCTCAGGATCAACCGTACAGCAAATCGCTGTCGGTATGCACCGAAAACTGTAAGGTCCCTATTCTTATTGGTTGCCTGTTTATAGAGCTAATATTGAAATTTTTACTGCATCTCCTTTATAGAGAGGTCATAAATCAAAAATATGCAATTTATATGGCCGTCTTAAACAGACTTGTATCAGTTGTTAATACATTTGGCCTACGCTGGAGAGAAATTAAACAAATAATGTTTCGAACTCGTAAGAATGGTGCTATATTGAGAGCTTTCAATTAGTAGACGCGGAGGTTGAGGAGCGCAAACGATTATGATTTTTCATCACAGCAAAGCACAAATGCCAATGCGACAGACAGCCTCAGCAACCGCGTTTTTAGTCAAATACGAAAATTATTACTTCGAACCACCCCATATTGCGCGGCTTTCCAATTTTGCATTTTACTGTCTTTTGAGTCTTCTTGCACTGCATGTCAGTCTCGGTTTATATTGTGCGCATTTAGTGGCTTTATCTCCTAATATCCGACGCTGGTTTTTATAAACCTGACGAACGATCTCAAAGTCTACACCATTCTCTTCGGCTCACGATTGATTTCCATGTTACAGATAACAACCACTAACCGTAAATACTACCAGTACGGTAAGAAGCTGTGATTTGTCGCAAAGACACCATACAAAAATCAAGGACCAGTTGGATTCAATGTTGTCTATAGTAAAATAGTTATTCTGTTTCTTGGTTAGGCTCCATTTCTTGTGACTGGATAAGTGTCACTGTTATGGTAGTCGTTGATTTTTATCAACGAACGTCATTATGGTGAAGATATTAGGCGCAACTTACACTCAGAATGCGTTTCCGTTAAGTTCGTCCTCATAAGATTTTAGGTGGTGAATTCCCTGGTATTTTATTGCTATGTACGCCCTTTACTTCCCACCAAATACCGATGAATAATACCGTGCATCAGTTCGCTTACTGTAGCAAAACGTTCCCATTTTCCATGTAAATATTTGTTAGTGTGAGTATGCAGAATGTACTATTGCAAACCTCAATGTTTTACTAAATAAAATTTGCATGACGTAGAAGATTATTTAAACATTGGAGTTTTGAGTGTGTTGATGAGAATACTTGTTAAATCCCACTAAGGGTGGAGTGTGTGTATTGCTACAACAAATTATTCAGAAGAGAATGGTTAAGTGTGTTCACGGATCCTTGACGTACAGCTGAACGCTCTCAAGTCGCCTTATACGTTGCCGTCGGCACTTCTGGAAAAGGCAGAAAATTAAGCGAATATGCTAGGATAATAACGATTTCAAGTTTTAATTCACCCCAAAATCACCCCTATATTCTGTCTCATTACTTTAATTTAAATACCAAAAAATCCAGAAGGTCATGAGGTTAGAGTTTAAGTGGCACACGCCACTCAGCTCAACAGGCATTATCCTTCCCATTGCCAAGTTCCCACATTCGTGCACTTTATAGCACTTTCAAAACTGAGCGGCAAGTCAATCGGTGGCAGATACGAGTGACCTGCCTCAGCGGTGCAACATGCGTCGTAGAAAGGGGGGTGAATGGGCCACGAGCGTCGCCACCAAGAGGGACATCGTAAATAGCATCTACATACTTCATAAGTGTTACTACATCTGGCTCCGGCGCCAACTAAGGATTACTTCAC
This sequence comes from Dipylidium caninum, assembly GCA_017562135.1. NCBI lineage: Eukaryota > Metazoa > Platyhelminthes > Cestoda > Cyclophyllidea > Dipylidiidae > Dipylidium > Dipylidium caninum. The sequence goes on along the minus strand of QEYB01000921.1, from coordinate 787,959 downwards.
TAACAGATAAGCATCGTCCATTTCAAAGGCAAAATGGGTTTATTAGAAGCTGAGTAACTTGGCTACCTACCTCTGACTGTGTCACCGGTGGGCTTCTTCAGGGTGGAGATTGGCGTTGACTGCGCACTGTGGGACGGGACTACGCGAGAACGAAGTGGTAAAGTGGACTGAAAGTTCTTGCGTAGACTGTCGGTGAACTTCGGAGCGGTGTCCATTAGGCCCTGAGCCCAGGCCTCTGCCTCAGAGCAAGTCTCGCACGGGGGGCAGGTCGCATCTTCGGGAATTTTTTCGCCCTTGTGGCTTCGAAATTACACAAATAGATTCAAAATCACAAGAGAATGTCGAATAGCCTGTCATTAAAGGGTAAGGGAGAGTTTGAGAGGGGAGGTCTCTCGATAACCAGCAAAAATGGCGACTAATGGAAGAAAGACATTGTTGAGTTGCGTCGGTACCCATTTCGATACAATTCAGCGTTATCCTACCCTGGTGCATCCATTTCTCATGACATTCTCTAAAAAAACTCCACTTCTCATACCAGAAAGTCAAGAAGGCGAGCACAGTATTTCGAACTCACCTATGAACGTCGAGGTTAGGATATGTTCTCGGATGTTTGGAACAGCTGTGGGTACATTCGCCGTACCACCTGAAAGACAGTAAACAAGGAACATTGAATGCTAGCAGACACCCAGGCTTAGAAGATGGGGAAGAGGATTATGCCGCCGGCTGGGAGAGCAGCTCAAAACCGGGAATGGCCCCTGTCCATACAGTCCAGGCACTCTTTAACAGACTCACTGTTCTATTTTGGTGTCGTCTTGTGGCGTTCATTCTCAAGCTGCAGTCATGTTTGTTAAGTCGAGGTCAACGTCTTTCCCCATTATTTGCCGCGCATTAAATCATACTTCCATGCAGGTGGTCATTTATTGTGTGTATCATTGTCCCTTGGGCGGAAAGAACGCTGGTGGACGTCGCCTATTTAAGACGAGTTTATCGCCACATCTTCCAAGCAAAGTAGAGGGTCGAGGACGGCCTCTGCCACATGACCAACGTGCATAAAACGCAAAGTAGGTGTTTACTGCGACCGTGACAATCAGTTAGTTCTGAGACCTGGGGCTGTCGGGAAGTAATTGCCGATGAAGTGAACCGCCTTACAGCATCCACCCAATACACTGCAACAGGTAGGACTTACTGTTTCGTTGAAGCGTCAATTATCCTACTTCGTCTCAACTCATTGTTCTCGGCCTCGAGGACCTGGATGTTCTGCTCCATCTGTTCTATCCGCACGTCTTGATTGATTATGTGCTCGTACATCTCGTTGTTCTTCTGCTGTAACGACGTAGTTTCTGTCTTCATGATTTCATACTCCTTTGTCATTGCATTATACTCCGCCATCACGTGATGCAGTAGTTTAGCTCGACGCTCAGCCTTGATTTTGAGATCCTTGAACTGTCATTATTAAGCAAAATGGATCAAATTGAAAAGAGGCTCTAGAAAAGCCCTCCTTGAAGTTGTCAACATGGCTTAAAATGAGATTCTTTTCCCGCCTTAGAGGGTGTGCCATGGTTCAATGGAAAAAGACCTCGTTTCCTTCAACCTCGGAATACCCCAGCCATCAGTCCCAGCCCGGCAGAACTCAAACTCCAGAAAGTGGCATTTGCGACGAATGAGGACATCGCTCTCCGCCCGTCGTACTTGCCTCAAAATGCACGTTTTTTTTCACGGATAGAGTGAACAGATCGAGAGAACTTCCAAAAAACCGCCTGCCGGACATGAGGAGAAGTTTGCCCAAAACTAACTGCACCACCCGCAGAACTCCAAAGCCAGGCGGTAGAGAAGCAATGTTAGTCTACATGATTTTCTGTGGATTCCACTTTACCATGTGACGTGAAGCCAGGAAATTAGGTGAGGAGGCAGGGCGACCTCAGGGAGGGAACGGCATCATCACTGACACATCATAATGGAAGGGAGCGTGATAAAAAAAAAGTATCCGCCACTTTTACACATTTGAACGACGGGTTTATAAATTGCACAGATGAACGGAATTGTTGCCTTCTTCTCCTCCTCATTGAAAACTGGGGACTTTTAGCCTGTCGGTGCTCTGCTAGGGCCACTTCAAGTGAATGACCCTGCCGAGGCTCTTCTGCGCCAATCTCATCTCCTCACTTCACGTTTCAGGCCATTTAATGCGCTAAGAAGACGAGGTCATGCCTGAAACTCGTCTTCAAGACGCGTTTACTGGGGGCGCAAAGTCAATGCCGCACTAAGTGGGAGAGTTTTTCTGTCCTCGAGACCATTTACTATTTGCTCCGCGATCTCTCTCACACGAGGTCGTGCAGTCGTCATGCCAGTTTTAATTTATTCACGAAGCACCGAATTATCCATGCCCCACGGTGATTGGGTGAAATGTGCCGGTTTTTTGTGACTCACCGCTTCACAACAATGAAAAACTCGGTTCCCGAGTCCTTGAAAGAGATTCTGCTCCCTCCTATAAGGCAATAAAAAGCCCACAACGAGTTGAGGGATTCGTGATTTTGTTTAGTGTTTTGGACTTTTCACACAACGTCACGCCAATTGCTCGGATGGGCATATTTGAGTCTTCTGCGGCAGAAATTGGACACTCGGATTTCCGAAGTTAGTATTTGCAAAGACTTTAATGGAGCACGGAACTCGTGAACATTTTGTTTACATTCTGCGACACGGACTCCAGTGAGAAGGCTTTGAACGAGCCGAGATGGAATGCCCGTTTCGAGGAGGATTGGCCATTCCACCCCACCCGATCCACTGCCTCACCTTAGTAATGCCCCCTACATTTCTGTACATCCAACTCATAAAGTCGACATCTCCATGGCTGGCTGACTGCCCTTTTGGCAGCGCGATTAATTTCCTCATGCAATTCCATCCTACCGTACGAGGTGAAGACTACACCTCGCCGCTGTTCGCTCCAACCTCTAAATGACCGCCAAAACGGCGCGACCTCGGCGCGGTCTGCTCCACACGGTGAGAAAACGCTTCATGCATAATATTGTGAATTATGACCTGGCTAACTGCATGGCGCAGTTGAAGGGTCACCGCCATGACAGCGCGTAAGGCTGATGAATTTCGTCTCGATCGCCTGTGCCTACGACGTGTTACTCATGTTGGCGTTGATGCGTTTCGCGGGCAGAGGAGGAGTGCTGACGGTGCAGTGGTAGGAGCCAGAAGACGTTCCACCCCAAGGCTTCCTCGATGCGATGAGTCACGGCAGCAAGAGTGGAAGAAGAAGAAGAAGAAGAAGAAGAAAACCGACCAATCACCGAAAAGTGTGCGCAATGATGACCTCGAGGTTATGCGTCTGTGACACAACTTTGTCCACTTGTTATGTGGAAGAGGATAACCTCAAATGGGGGATGAGAGAACTCTAACCTCTTTTCCCACTGCGATTTGTTCTAACTGGGAAGGAGAGATGGACAATTAACAACACAAGACAGTAGCTCGGTGAAAATCCCACTCCGTGTACAGGCTCGCAAACCTCCGGACCCCGGGCAGGTGCTGCAATCAGCCTCTCACGCTGGCAACGAGATGGCAGTAACACTTTACAGACGGTGCTCTGAGTGGTGTCGTGCGGAGGTGCTCAAACGGAGTAGGAGTTGCGTCGGTACTAGGCTACGACTATGCAATTTCGTGTGTGGTGGCACACTCTTATTGATGCGACTGAGGAGACAAACTGCTCTCGTTCTCGAGTAGATTACACAAACCCTGGACTGCTTTGTAGACAGTGCAAGTGCGGTATAACAAAGTGAAGTATTTCCCGACTGAGGCATCAAGGTTAGCTGTGTGTGCTCTGCAGTAGCCATCACACCTCTTCCCTGTAAACAGGCAGGAGTTGTACCTTTCGAGGTTATGGAAAGGTGGAAGAGACGCCATGGCAGAGAGGAGGATGGACTCACGCGAGAGAGAACCTCCTGAAGTTGCTCCTTCAATTCAGCATTCTCGCTAGTCTTCTTCTCCAACTCCGACTTCAAGTCCACACTGGTATATTCACTGCTCATGATGTCCTGGTGTATTTGATGCTTGAGTTTGCAGAGTTGTGCCTTCAAATCGGTGACGCGATTGTTCAGTGCCTTGACACTCCTTGTGGAAAGGCAATAGATTGGCGCGATGAGTGAATGAAACGACGACGAAACTGCCTTCTGGTTATGTAAGCACACAATCACACTCTTTTGCAAGCCAATAGGCAAAGCACTCTTGTCACATTGGTGGAGAACTAACACGGTAATTATACACTCACCTCACCGTGGTGCTACCCTTCACCCAAGAGTGATGCCATCCCCCAGTGCTCTGCCATTAGTCTAAAGGAAAACCACCCAACAACTGTGTGATGCGAGTTGTGGGGAGAAACTCACGCGATGCTCTCGCACAGAGCCTTTCGTAGACGGTAGCACTGGAAGCACTCCTCGTGGGGCGAGTCCATCACACCGACCGCCTAAAAGGCACGGATGGAGGATGATGGATGCCCGAAGGCGTGTGGGGATGCGAATGGAGAGAGTGAGGCGTGGGACGTACAAAAATAACTGGGTTCTTCTATTCACAAATAGCACGTAGTCAGACGACGAGGGGATTTGATTTAGAGGGCGGAGCGTAGTTAGCCGGGACCATACAGAGCCCGAGACCAGCCTGAAGCCTTGAGCCTCTGGCCTACTTGGTGACCCAACTTGACAACTGCTTAAATGCGCAATAACCGCCAACATCCAATCGCGTTGGCGCCCGAGTCCCACCCTCGAAATTTACAAATGGTAGGCGCACGATGCAAACGCCGAGAATGGTGACATAATACCGAATGGAGAGGGAACTCACTCCCGCGTCGAGCCACAGCCTTGCGGACGGTTCTAAGTGGCCTCGCCTCCGCTTCCACGACCTGGACGATTGACAGGGGAATTTGTGTTTCCGGATGCTCCATGAATACTCCGATCCTCGGACTTCTGGAGGAGTCGTGAGAGTCGGCGGTGTGAGCTTACGGAGGAAAGGAAACTGCCTCTCCTCCATTCACCCACACTTTTGAGGAGGCCCTCGAGCAGAGAGCCTGAAAACATAAAGTACGCTGGAACAACTCTTTTTGCCTGATATCTGCACTCAGACGAGAAGAGTTGGTAGACACTTCGGAGTCTCTCTAATAAAAATAGGAAATAAGAACACGTATGAAGGAACCACTTAAGCCAGTCAGCTGAAAGTACGCAGAGCGGAGGAACATAGGTGAAATCAACTTGTTTGAAGGGGTAACAAAGAGGTAGGAACGGAAGTGACAAGTGCAACATCCGACACCACAGACAGCTTTTCTTTTACAGGGTCAAATTGTTAAGATTCTCCGCGACCCGCTTCCAGGCGACAACATTGCGTAGGCGAAGACGGTGCCGAAAGCCAACTGACAGCGGTGAAAGTGAGCGCCTGACGGTGGAAAGGACGCAAAATGCAGTTGATGGAGTAACAGTGGAAACTTTTAGCTGTTGAGGATGGTGGAATGCTCCGCTCCTCCACCACTCGGCAGAAGAACTTTTCCCTATTCGCCGTGGTAACATGTTAGAGGCGGAAACCTGCGGGTCTGCACGGGGGCAATGAACGCGACTGAGGCAATTTCTTGTATCCCACTCCACGTAATGCCACAGTCCTTGTTCATTGTTAGGGCCGCGGAGTGAGTGGAACACTCGAGTCGAGGAGGCGAGTTATTCTGCTAGCCTGCGGTGGACCCAGGACAAGCTTGTTCACATCAAACACTTCGTGACTCTCCTCCCTCATGTTCACGTTTGATGTGCAGGCGGTGCAAACTGCGGTGTGTTGTCTGGCAGCGTGACAAGAGATCGGCGTCAATTAATCTTGGAGGGAGTGACTCTTCTATCACGTAAATGTGCCAACTTGTGCAATATTCTTCTCTTTGCTTTTACTGGACTCGGGTGGCAAATTTTCGCTCCTGGTGGATGTGAGCCTCGCGGTTTGGCTTGAACGTCTTTTCCGCTGAATCGAGACCTCCGAACGTCAACTTCGCCGTTAGCGAGGTTGATGGAGTCGTCGAGTTAGATAAAGCCGATGCAGCTTGGTTACACAGTTGCCTTTGGATCGCAATCTGTTACTTGCTAACACACAGGCACAAAAGTCGCGGAGCGTGGAACCCCACTGAGACATAGGAATAAACAATAATATCACATTCCACTGCAGAGTAAATTGAAGGAGAGAAGTTACGGGGCCTGATACCTGTGAGAAATTGTAGACATACCAACAGCACACTTGCTTGGCTCGCCAACTCTCACCAAATGGAGGATGGTAGGTTGAAGCATAGTTGTTTGAAGAGTTGTGGCCCAGCTCCCCAATAAAACGACGGAGTAGGTTCTGAAGCGGTTTCGGAGTGCCCCCCCTCTCCCACATCTCCCTATCACGTACCCCGCGATTTGACAAATCGGGAACGTTTTTAAACGTTTTCTGAGTCGTCATCAAAAGGAACTGACAAAAGCTTGTCTTCATGTGGTAATGCGGGCGGTTGGTAGGTGCTTTCCTCAATGAGGTGGAGAATGTTGTAAATCTGCTGACGACTGAATCGCCAGCGAGCACTGGAAGGTCTCCTTGTTCACACGTAGACTTTATGGTCATGCTATTTGTGAAATTGAATTAAATGTATTGTATGAGTTCACTCTCCTTTCCGACTACGGCTCAGGCATGTTAACCTCATGAACAGATGGATCCAGACGAAGACATCATGAGCCCGGCAACCTGTGAAAACTGAGGAGAGAAACGAGCACAACCTCCCCAAATAGGCAATAATATAATGTTTCCAAAGAGTTTAGTTCTCAGAGCTGCTACACTTGGTCTATACGTTGACGACGTAAAGTGAAATTGGTTGAATCTCAAAACTTAAGCGTCGAAGTCATATGAAAGCAAGAGAGAATTATCCGTAAACCGCCACGCCTCCACTTCCTCAACAGCCACAACTTCGCGGAAAGAACCCTGGAGCCGAGAGAGTTTCGGGTGCCGTCCTTTGTTCTAACTAAACTTCATCACCACGCGTTAAAATCACCCACACGCACGCACGGACGCGCACACAGAGGCGGAATTACTCACCCGGTGCGCACGTAGTCGCAGAGTAATTAGAATATCGATCGGCACAGTATCTCGTCACCGCATTGGCCGATACACGCAGACGAGGGGTCGGAAGATTGACGCCCGTTGGACGGGCGCCCGCATGTGAGTGAGCACACGTCAATCACAACCTGGGTGCGAGCGCGCCAGTCCAGGCGACAAGAGGCACGGTGGAGAGGGTTCAGCCCACAGCTTGGTTCACAGGCTATTGACAGCTGATGACTCAGCGACAAGCGCAGTTACGCTGACGAGGCATGATCGTAATAAGGGGAAGGGGCAGTTGAGCCTACTACCTGTCTCAAGTAAGTGGATCAGTACTAACGATGAAGTGTAACCGTTTTCTGGTTGTTATTACAATGTTATGCGCGGTGACGAAGAGCGCCTCTCCCCTCGGCGCGTATACCCGAGATTTATTTGGTTGCCTTATCGTCGGCCCAGGAGAATGTACGAAATAACCACCAATTCTGATGTTCCACCAATGCAAAGCACCACTTCCGTAACTATTAATGAGGCGACATTTCACATACGAATTTCATGATTTATGCAATTTCACCAGTATGATTCACATCGTGAGAAAAGTGGATTTCTTGAAAATTACACTACACCAAAGTTAAGCAGAGGGTGGCGACCTCATCTCGTGGACTAGCAAACGTCTTTGGTAAAACAAGATGAATACCACAGTGTGAAGAAGACGATATACAGCGAATAGACGGAAGAACTATTTGCGAACTAGTAACACTTGTTTCTCCCACTTCGCAAACTCAAAGCAAGCCTATGCCACCCCCGCGTTTATACTTCAGTTACCCTGTATTCGCAAAAAACCTCCTTTTGTCAAACACATGAAATGGATTTTTCGCACTCACGGAGATTTAGTAAAACTTTGTCCATGCACCACTGTGGCTAATTGGCCAGCGTCCTTAGGGGTATGGATAAAATCCTTGACTTTTCCTAACTGACAAAGAGGAATCAGTGAAGATGAGGAAAGAGACCTCACGTAAAGTCAAAGTAGACCAGCCCGTTCGAGAATCGGATGTTGGAGACGATGGTGACAGAAAGTAAAAATCTCAGAAGTTGACGCATTATTATAACTCCATTTAGTTGAGAAATCTTAAATTACTAACGGAACCCAAAACATTACATGATTTTTCTTCTGTAGATGATCTCAGAACTCATTAATGGGCTGGTCCTCCGCAATCTGAAGCAGCGAAAGGGCACGAAAAACTATCTCCCCTTTTTCAAAAAAGCAATTATTCTCATTCGCTTTCTGGAAGCTGCTATTATTAACAGTAAATATCAAATCTGAAATCATCTTGTGGCCGTTGAATAAGCATGTACTATTACTATGGGAGACTTAATGCCTTCTCCCGCTTCGTTTCGTAGATTTCGCCCAATCTATCAAAGCAGGGTTCTGCGCACCACTTTGCAACGGTGTTGAAATGGCGATCGTGTATTTGCTGAGAAATCAACTGCCGTTGAGGAGGCAAAAAGACAGAAGACAAGTAATCGGTACGACCCCAATTGCATGTTTGAGATACAAATCGGATTTGTTTAATAGAAACCCCCGAAAAAACCATCTGAAGAGATGGACTGAGTCTAAAGCAACTATCATAAAGAATTTAGTCAGCGAAGTCAATGCTTGAGATTTCAGCGCAGGTCTCCCGGCAAAATGAGTGACAGCTGGGCAAAGCGAGTCCTTTTGTGCCTACGGGTTGCCTTGGCTATGCTGTTGTGATGACACTGCAAGAATAGGTGACAAAAGTCGTGGCAACATAAGGTGATGTCGTCCGAGAGCAAGCGAGCCAGGGCCTAGGGTCCCAAGGGCCTTCAAATACGGCGATATGTCCGGGATCGCGTTCGTCTATGTGGCATAAGTGCAGCCTGCCGAGGAGTTCTGTCCGTTTTTGGAATAAAATAGTTGTATTTGTCGTCAATAAACTATTAAATAGCACAATCGGCCTTCTTATTAATGACTTCTTCACAGTGTGGGGGCAATTTGTATATCGACTTTGTGTTTTATCTTAGAGTGCGTAAAATTGAACCAGTGTTTGTTCGATGTCATTTTCGGATTTTTTGCCCTTGAAAAAACCTTGACTACAATAACACGTGATAGCGGGAAGGTGCCAAGATTTCCCAGCCTCCATCTACGATTTCTTAACGGGTCCCCAAAGCAGCATGTGGCTCTCGGCTCCATCATCGTGTAGTATGATGTCTCTCCCATTGAACATCGCCAGCCTCTTTTCTCAAACGGCTCTAATTTAATCTATCCAGTCGCTGACAACACTTCTCCGAATTGAGCCTCTCGTAAAGTTTACAAAACTTGGAATGTGTTGATCCTTGAATGCCCCACCATCCGCACCACAACATTCCCTTAGCAGAGTCAAGTCTGGTTTAGAAATGGAAGAGCTAGGTCCTCCATGTTCACATTATACTCCTCCCCTCACAACTCTTTCGTAGGTAATCCAAATCTTCTACCCATTTACCATCCGGCCTAAGAAGGAGTCGATTTCCGAGAAGGCACATACACCAATCCTATCTCCTGAACACGGTCCGAAATGATTTGCTGAGGTGATTTAAGCCTTTCTCCGACCTCCGACGCTATCACAAAGGGGATTTTCCTCCAACATGGTCTTGACAAGATCGTCGTCGGTTAAGGATCGTCACGCAAACCGTGGCTCCTCATCAGAAAACTCAAATGTTTTGGACCATCTTCTACATATCTCATCAGAAACTATACCTTCATCAAACACTCCAATAAATTTCTACATGATTCTGTAGCATTTCTTCCTTTTTGAAATTCGTACAAAAATACAGTAGCGTAGATTAACTTCATCAGTAGCCATGGTTACACTTAAGACTCTGCTACGTCAGTATTAGGCGACAAAATAGCGAGAGGAGCATGTGCCAAATAAAAACGCACCACTTGTCTGAAATTGCCGTTGAGAAGGGGAGAAGTTATCGGTAGGGCTGACGTTAACATATCAAGACAGCCGAATCCAATTTTGATGGTTTTTCATGTCCGGAACTTATAAGTCAACAGATTATGAGAGGTGATGGGTTGTATTTTTTGCCAAACTTGGCCAACTTCAAGTATCTCGTCTTCGTTGACAGAGGCAGTGGGAGGTCCGGATTTAACTCCTGATCAAAATGCCTACCTTTCGAATGGCGAAAACAAGGAGAAGTTAAGACTTTATGTTCATTCAGTTCCATTGAAGAATTTCACTGCGCGAATAGTGGAGGTAGAAGACTGCTTCAATGAACTAGCACAATCCCCACCGCGAAGTTATATCCGCAGCATAATAACAGAAAATCTCTTTCAACTTAGTTCCACCTTCAGCTCATCCAAGTGAGGCATTTTTCTTTAGATGCAACATAAAATTTACAATACTTCTGACATCGCTATGATCTGGGTTCTTAGAACAATATGCAAACGCCTCGGAAATTACTCTGCCAAAGAGGATCACGGCACTCATTGGTATACAAAACATTTTATGCCGAAGGTGCACAAATAATAACAAAAGTATTTAACCGCACGTACAATTAACTATCTCCCTCATCCAGACAAATTAGGTATAAAGCGCGCTGAGTAGCGACCACACACGCCGGGTAGGGCGGATCCATCACGGCCGCAAAGCCAATAATCTCGTCATCGTCAGGCAGCGAGATAACCTGTTGCCAGGCCACATGAACAACACTAGAACCCGAACTCGATTTGTCCCCAGTATGTCGGTGGCGCAATTCAGCAAGAGGATTCTTGGCAGGTTGCCAGTAGACGTAGATGTGACGACTGATGTCAGCTACAGCGACAAAAGCCACACTTGTAGGGGTAGCGGCGAGGCTAATTGGTGGAGAAGCGACGAAACGGCGGTTCTGCTTGCTGGCCAGGACATAGCCGAAAGCTTGCAGAGTGGCCACATGTATCCAGGGTTGTTTTGTATTGTGGAGCTGAGGTGCCCACAAGAGACCGTCTACATCATAGCGGGTGCAGAGAAGATGAGACGGCGAACTTAGCCCGTCACTATCGACACAGGTCGGGGCTGTGTAGAGCTTCTGGTGACCTATCATTTCAGCCTAAATGGGCAAAACATGTGAATGAAGGAAAGGTCTGTGTGTAGGTATACAAAAGGCTAAAGATATAAACTAGGGAGTATTTCGCCTTTAAACAACACTCCCCCTGTTTAAGTACCAGTGTCCAGATATCTTTGAATATACTTTTTTTCAGGTTTAATAACTTACATTAGATTCTTTATGAGGTTTCCTTTGACTTTAGTAAATCACCATGGGTGTGAAGTGAATTGTGGATTTATAAAACTTTGCGTATTCGTTTATTCGTGAGAGTTTCTAGCACAACTGCTATTTATTGAACAATTACTACAAGAAAAGCGAGATACAATAAGTACTAAATCTATCATTTTTTCCAACAATTCCAAGGCGATAAAACCCGTTTAAAATATGGATAACATTAATGAATGTCTTTATAGTAAATGGAGCTAATAAAAAGCCGGGGACGAAAATGCGCGAGGACAAAAGCGATACATTTGAACTTCAATGGATAAAACTCTACTCAAGTATTCAAGTGTTGTATTGAAATCCTACCTTCAAGACAATAAATAAAATAAATGACAAACCCTTAAGACGGTTTCTAAGGATTTTCCATCAATACGCTGCATGACAGCATCTTCATCATCGTCCTCGTGGATCATATCCACATCTTCAAGCTGTTCTACATTGAAACAGCTCTGCATCGGCGCATCTTTAATGTCAGGAGTCGCCGAAATTAACGCTTCATCGTCATACTCAACACCCAAATGCCTCTCTTCGTCAAGATCAGCAAAGAGACGAGGCCAAGTACCTGCATCGGACTTCACGATTGTGATATCGATACTAGGAAAACCAAACAACTATCACTCAAAAATTACAAGTAAATATTGGTATTTGGGAAACAAGTAGGAGGACGCACCTATTAGTTTCGCGATCGTAAGTCCACATTGGGTCGCCAGCTCGTACGGGAGCAAAAAGACGGGCATCACACAATTGAACATCACCCTCTTCAGTGTGTATGACAAGCTCTAGTCGGTGGAAAGGCAAATTTTCACCACAATCATCGCCGACCTCACAGGGCTTACATGCGATGCGTAGAGACGTTTTGGGGTCAGAAATGGAATATTTATCGCTGAGTTTCACGAGAACGTTGAGGAGAGTGCTGTCACCTTCCGGCATGGCTGGAAGGGACTGAGTCCAAGTGAAACGAACTTCTGACTGGTCTTTAACTGGCGGCGAAGTATTCAATGGCGGTTTAATATCTGGATTTAGGGTATCATGGAGAGGAATAAGAGGTAGAGACGAACGAACTGCCAAGTAGGAGGCGTCTCCTTCAAAGGTTATGTAATCCGGGAAGGCGGCACAGCACAGACGTCTATGTCGGGTCATTCGCCAATCAGTTACATTTTCTGGTAAAGAAATTACTCCATGGAATTATAATAACGGAGTGAACTGCAGAGTGGTGAAGTAACTTACGAGAAATCGTAAACCAGTCAATATGAGCTCCAGACTTTTTATCTCCTATTTTATTCGCAGACAAAATGATACAGTCTATCTGGAGTGAGTCGTCACACGCCTTTGTTTCAACTGCATCAACCAAATAGCCAGAATTCGATGCTAAATCGAGTGGATGTTCAAAAACAACCTAACAAAACACAAGATGCTCATTACTTTACAGCAAAATAAACGCACTCGCCAAGGTGTGAGAGCCTCTGATAGACGGTCACCAGTTTCAAGAAGGTAGATATCATTGAAACCATTGGAAAGTAATGCATAATTTCGTAGAAACTTGATTGAAACATTGTGTACTAAAGCTGTTTCATTGGACAACCGTTGCGGGATAGAAAATACGGTTTGGCCACTCGTAAATGCCTCCTTTCTTGAAGGAATAACTAAACCTTTGACCTAAGAAATAAACTGGACAGATAAAAGCGGAATACCTTCCAGGTTGCTGTTACGTAGAATAAGTGATTAGGGAAAAAGGTATCCTGGAACAAACAGTTGTGCAAAGACGAAAGCTGGATGTTCAGTCGAGAATAGTTATCCTGTGGAAAGAGATTTTAGATCAACACCTGTGCAAGTCAATCAAAAAAATGTAACAAACCTTCGTTCTCAAGAGTGGTAATGATAACACCGGTCTTGAGCGAGAGCTTATAAGATTGAAATTTCGGGTCAAGTAAATCTCGATTCGGCAAAATAGACGCATTCATCATGGCAAACGCGAAACTGCTAAGACGTTGGGTGCCGAGATCTCCTTGCGCCGTCGGTTAGGTGGGGCCAATCACAACGCGATTTCCCGTCGCCGGACGGGGGGAAAAGTTTGACTCGTGTATATCCTTTACAACTAGGTAATATTTTTCAAGGAGCAGAAATAAAGAAAGATTTTAAATAAAAAATCTAATTCTGTCTAGGGGCACCGGAAATGTGCGGTTGTTTCCTGCTATTTTTCTTAAAATTATTAAACATCAGGAGCTTTGGTACGCAAAAATGCCAGAGTATCTGATGAAGTCTACTTCTTGGTGTTAATACTTTTGGATGTATTCTTTTAATCCACTTTGTGACATCTTAAGCTTAACAATTCTACTAATTTAACCTCAAGGTAGCCCTCGCATCGGACTCAGCGTCTACTGTATTCGCTGGACTCCCCCCCCCCCTTAAGCCCTCGATTTGTCTTTGCGTCGTTACGCGTCAGTTTTTTACTATATCTGAAGGAATATATCGCTTACCGAGCAACTCACTCCTCTGCTCTGATTTCAGATGACAGGGTTTTAGTTAGTCTTTACTACAACTTTTGCTGAACCACATTTTGGTCATATTTTTTACGTAAGTTGGCATCTCCGCAAACGGTTGTTATTTTTAGCCTACCTTTTGTAGTAGCTTCGGCAGTTGTCTTCCAAATGAGTTTTTGTACAACGACTGATGTATACTCGGCCGCTTCTTTAATCGGTCAAGAGTTGCAGCTTTTGATCGATGAGCATGGGCCAGAAGGTTTCGAATGTCTTATGTACAAAGTTATACATGCGCTGGAGGAACTTGAATTCTGCGTCAGTCATTTAAATGATACAGAACGCATCATTGAAGAATTACGAGAGCAACATGATGTTTTGAAGAATGAAAGGACCGAGCATGACCGTCGGGACTTTGCTCTGGTAGGTTAGACATGTGGGTGTGGTAAAGAGCGAGAAATGTGATGTACTTTTATGTTTAATTTTTTGGGATGTCTGGACTAGGAAGCATGCTTTTTTACACTTATTCGACGACGGATGTGGAATAATTTGGGGTCTGCTTATACTTCCTATTTAGTGTAAGGTTGTTTGGTCTCTGCGATAGACACGTACCAAGAAAACATTATGTTGCATTCCACTTTATTATATTTTGTCGTTCTGTGTCTTATTTTGAGTTTCCTTCAGTTTTACGGATGGTGGAATTTGATGTTTGAGTTTTTTGTGTTTTCAAAGTGAATGTAAAAATATCAGTAAGAAAATAAGCTCAGTCGTTTTTGAATATACCTACCTTATACCTACATGTTTGTTCACCTATGTCCCTGCTACCCTTGAAGAATTTAGGGGACTGAGGGTTTGTAAATGCGATTGAATTAAACTCGCAGAACCTGTTTTATAATGCTTTTTGGAACTCATTTTGCATTATTTTTTAAAGACACATATATCTTTCTTCCGTTTATTCCTGAGACGTTTTAATGCAGAATTTTATGATTTTGTAGTTTTCGTGATCAAAATAAAATTTGTCATTCTGCAGCGTTTGCGTCCACTCACATTCTTTCTTTGCTAGTTGAAATCATTCATGCATATCCGCTAGTTATTCAAACTTTGCTGCATTCTTGCCTACACATTCCCCACGGCTGTTTAATACTTTCGTGTTTAGCAATGGTTCGTTCTGTCATGAACACCGGCAATTAGCAATATAAGCATTACACATTGACTTTTTAATGTGGGTGAATAATATATTTGCGAAATGATTAAAACCATCCCCTCTTCTGCCTCTTTCATTATTGCATTGGTTTGTAAAATAGCATTTCACTCAAGCAATGTGCCTTCATTTTCGCCGATCGAGCACTACCATATTTTTTCTTGCAGGACCTGGATCTAATGCAGCAAAGTTGGTACAACGAGACTCAAAAAATGATGGATCAAATCGCGGCTCTGGAGTCGGAGAACCAGCGGTTGAAATGTCAACTAGAGAATGCCGAAGCAGAGATGGAAGAAGGTACAACACAGCCCTGTGTGTCAGATCTCGTAGCGGGACGTAGAAAACAGCCAAATCGTCCTCTATCTCTCTCAACCAAACCTCCAGAAGTTGAATCGCTGCTGGCTAAAGCTGAAGAACGGCTTCTTGCCCAACAGGAAAGTAAGATTTATTGAAATTCTCCAATAAACCAGGACAACTTACCTTCGTTTACCAATAAACCAGGACAACTTACCTTCGTTTACCTCGTAACTGCTTTCTTGTCCTTATTATCATTTTCACGTCTCTGTATTCTTGGAAGACCTTCCCAATAACTCATTTAGACAAAAGGATTGTACTTAACTAGAAAGTTACTTCGACGTACCCTTACACTTTTTATTTACGTGACTTGTAATTATATTTTTTTTGCTAAATTGAAACATCAGGCTTCATTCACTTCGCTAGAGTTCTTGGCCTTACAGAGCATAAAAGCCCATCTGGCTTATGGTCATGCCGCAGTTCTCTTTGTGACTTATTCTCATTTTGCTTCACTTCCTGTTTTCTTCCGAACCACCTTCAATTATGTATGGCGACAACATGTGCTTGTTAGTAAATATTCTGATGTGAACGTTTTTTCTAAACTTTTGCAATAATGAGGCGGCATATGTGAATTAAGGTTGCAGTGGAATAGGGAGATTGTCATTTAAAGGCAGACAGTTCTTTTTATTCTGTTCAACTCTTCCTCTTTGAAATTTGGATTTTCGCCATAATTCTCATCATCTATGGAGGGTTTTCAAGTCAAGGTCCTGTTGCTTCGTGAACCGGTATTATGATGTCTAATAACCAGTCTTGCAACCCTCTTCCCTGCGCCTAAATTACCGAGTTGAAGCTTCTTAAGATTAAGCTTCCTTCATTTGTTACAATTGGTAATTCCTTTTTTCTTTTTTCTTTTTCTCCCAAAGGTCGTGCTGCTGATTTGCAATTAATTCGACTGTTGAAAGCCGGTGTTCTTAGTCAGGCGAAGGAGATTAAGGAAACAAGGCGGGAGATACTCTTTATCGAAGCCTCAATTGACGCAGTATGCATTTCACTTGTATTTTTACCCTTATTCTGCGTAATATTTGATATTTGAGATTTAATATTATGCCAGAGGGAAAAGTCTTTCCCCAGGCTTCATCAATGCACCCGCATATTCAAAATTGACTACACAGTCTAATCATTCCGTTATATGTTTTCTTCTTGAAATTGAGAACTTATTTCCTGATTTTTGATTTAAAATATTGTCTTTTTTTGGCTTTTCTAAATTTTTTACACTTTAGAGCACCGGGGTTCATTAGCTTGTGCAGTGGTTTGATTTTAGACTGATGGTTAAAAGGGTTAGGCGTAGTCAGTCAATCCTCATTTGGGTGTATCCATTCCCCTGATAAAATCTCCTCTCGTATCCTTCATTTTATGCACTTTGAGCGCGTTTTCTTCTTTTAGCATGACGAACATAGTAGTTTTGGACTGTCTATTTTTAGAAAGCAGTCATTTTCATATCTTAATTTACGACCATCTACACAACTGCCCGCTATTTTGAGCAAATTCTTAGTATGATGGAATTTGGTCACTGTCCATTGGCAGCTCCTGTGGGCCGATGAAAACTTTATTCATCCTTTTTTACCCATAACTTGCTTAACCCGGACCCTACAATGTGGCCTTCTCAGACACATTTTAGGCTTCGATGGACAGCCCACAGCGGAAAAAACGTTTGACGCTAACATGGATACTTCCTGCAGGATTTGCCTTCGACGGAATCTGTGAATGCTTTGGGTTCTGCGGCTAGGAAACAAATCGACACCTGAGAGTGTTTGTAATCACGACACCAGACGGCATTATTGCATTTCCTGCAGAAAGAATAGAGTCACAGGCTTGACTTTTCAATATGGTTGTGTGAAAAAAAAGTGCGTAGAGGAAATTCCTTCACCTGGTCTATTCTCGGTGTTTTGTGCAGGCGGAGGAGGAGGTCTGCCGCCTGGCGAAGGAGTCGGGCCAACTTACAGTCGCCAGGTCGCCAAAACGCCTAAGTCATCTAAGCTCGGAGCAAACTGCCCTGGAGGCTCAACTGGCAGTCTGCGAGAAAAAAATTGAAGAACTCTCCCTAATGACGAAAAACACTCAGCAGGTGAGTTTCTTCTCTATCCACTCTCCATTTTATGCGCACCGATCGCCACCTTACTGACATTGCTCTCGCAGCCCTCATTAATCTAGGAGTGAAGTGATATTTAACTGTTCGGTGACTACCAAGTTGAAATTATTTGGTCGGCTTAAATTCCTTGTATTTCTTGTCCATTTATTTGTGTTATTGTCTTGTTTGCCTACCCTCTGTGCCCCCCTATGACTTTGTTCACGTACACTTGCACTGCGCACAGGATAAATTCCCAAGTTCGTTGAAATAGGACAATAAAACCTCCGTGTTGAATGCCGATAGAAGTCCTTCTTTCCATTGGCACTTTGTCTTCTGCCTTTTCCCTTGCAAGTAGTGTTAGCTATAATTTTGCCTGGACTATGGCATGATATGCTAAATCGTATGAGATTTTATAAAAATTTAAGACTTTTAGTTGCGTTTTTTCCAAGTCGTCGTCAGCATTCTTCGTAACCTTTTGGTCTTCTCCAAATGCGTAGTGGACAGAAATGCCTTTGTCCAAATGCGACCGGAGTTTGGCCGCATGATGTGTTAGACGTCTTATTGAGTATATCATGTCTTACATTCGCTCTTTGTGCACTTTTTCCACTTCGTATTGTAGACTTATGTACTTTGCTAACTGCACGACTTTGGACGTTAGAGAGTGTTTACAACTGGAAGCACATTAAGGGAGTACTTATGAAAATTCTGATCCTTGTAACACAGAAATCGTTAGTTAGTATATCTATCCTTTTTTGAAAGGCATTTAATAAAGTCTCAATGTTTCAAGCAGTGATATCGTCTACAAAATAAGGCAGCAGAATATTTCCTATATAACCTTGCTTCAGTTATCATTGGGTATAATTTCACAAAACTTTCTTTGTCCTACATCGAACCGTCTCTTCTGTTTGGAAAGTACGAATATTTGGGCTTCTGGTTCTCAATCCTTCTAATGAAACAAAAAACTTTAAGTAACTTCATTACCTCTTGAAAGCCTTGGTCATACGTAAGAGACTTTTTTGATCTCCAACAAGGCCTGAAAATTTCTAAATGTAATGAAGTCAAACTTTAATATATGGCATGGACTGATTTTAACGGCTGTGGCGTTAAGATCAAATAATGGAAGTCTCCGGACATCAAGGGGTTTTATGTTTGCTTGCTTTGAACGTCTTTGCCGTAGGTTCAATCGCCCCTGGCGCCGGCAATGCCATTACACGTGTCACCAGGCGAGGGTCTGGAGTCGCTAATGACTTTGCGAGGCCAGACAGAGGAACAAGATGGTCTCCTTGTTCTCGAACAGCTCCGCAGTCTTCTCTATGAACGAAATCACTTACGTTGTCGCCTCATCGAGCTCAATGCCGGTCTGGAAGCCATTTCAGGCAGCGGCGAAGAGTAAGACACCTTGGTTTAGATATATCGAAGTTGTTATTATGGGAACTTTACTCTTTTTTTGGAAAAAAGTGGGTTCACCCAAGTTAGAGAAATATTTTTAGGAGTGGCTCTCAGCAGCGTGATATTTTCCCTATTTATCCAATCCTAGGGAGGAATTAGTGTACGGCCCACTGCCTAAAGAGCCGATAGAGAAAATTTTTCCCGAATACAAGCACCCGAAATCTGCGATAAAAATGCTGTGAGTTTAAAATTTACAAAAAAATTTGTAATTTGTGGATAGCCGACAAATTAAACGACCTTCATTTTAGTTTTTTGGAACTGCTGCAAAGGATTGCGGATAAGTCGCCATGATTCGCTTTCTTTTATTAACTCCTTTTGCTTTATTTGAGATGTTTTGTTAGTTTCTTTTCGCGTGACATATCATTTTTGTTTTGTTGTGTGTAATACTCTCTTCTTGATGTGTCTTTGTTGCTCTCTCTTTCCTCATTGAAGAGATTCGATGTGGGCGACTTCTGGCTCTCGTGTTTCCATAACTGCCTTGATATTTGTCGTTCCTGTGTGATTTCATTCGGTGTACGTTGTTTACTTTGCGAACGGGAAAAACTAGTTTAACCGGAAGAATCGTAGCTCGAATACGTTAGGTAAAGCGAAGGTAACCGCCATATTTTTGCTTCACGAAAAACGTGTATTATTTGAGGTAATCATTCATTGTATTCAACAAAACCTCTCCCAACTCTTAATAATTTTACCAGCAATTGTCTTGCTCATTTTTTAAAAAGGTCGCCGGATTTTGTGTTGGAAAATTTTGCAGGCGCATTTCATTCCCGGGAATTTTTTAAATCTTTCGCATCCTAATGAATGCTTTAACCATCTGGAAAAATCGCAATCCGGCGGCGCGAGATCTGTTGAAAGAGTTGGATGAAGTACCGTTTCAAATCCAGGCTCCTGTCTGAAGGAGGCGTAGTATAAAAAATCTAAAACCGAAAACAAGTGCGGCCGTGACAATAGGTCTAATGTGTTCATTAAGCCGGGTGTGAACAAAAGGATTAGACGGGATCGCCATGAGGAGCCGTGTTTTCCGATTCACTTGTTGTGCTGAACGACACAGCTGAAATCAGAGATCATCAGAATAAAAAATGTTGGCACTCGAAGGCGTAAATGAATTAAGTTTATCGATCGACATCAACATGTTGACAATTCGATTTTAAAGTTGTTTACATCAACAATCAACCTTCTCAAAATAGCGGTCGCTTTGTTTGTTTGTCAAACGGTGTGCCGCGGCAGCCACTTCAAAAAAGCAAGTCACCGTCAGAATGGAAAATCAGCTTCCCAAACAAATGGACCATATGGGTCACACATCTGCCCCTTCAGTTGAGGGAACAAATCATAACATGCATGCAATGAAGGTAGGGATAATGGCCAAAGGTTTCTATTTATTTAGATGTATTTTAATGTCGATCTACCTTTTTATTTCCTCTTCGGACCCTGGTACATAGACACTGTCGGAAGTAAGAGATGTGTTATTTATGGTCGTTGTCTCCAGAATTGGTTGGTGCCTGTGTCGGAATTTTCCTTCTGGCTGTCATCTATGAAGGAATTAGGGTACTTCCCGAATACTTTCTGTCTAATGGATTTTATTATGATTCTTTGTCATACTTATTCTAATTTGTGTAACCGACACAATGGTACTGTATAGGGATTCCGTGATCGTCTTCTTGTGCGTAATTTGAGTTCATTACGGATGTTTCAACACACAAATGCTGTTATGCATGAGGAAGAAGTTGATCCTCCGGCTTCCGCTGCTGCTGGTGTTCATCACGAGGATCATGTAGTTCCTTTAGTTCAAGGAACGGGTTTCTCGTAAATTTTCCTTTATTTCCATGATATCCGATTTTTATTATTAATGATTGTATACCGTTTGTGATCGTAATTTATTTCGATCTCCTATTCTGTTAGCGTCACTCCAAATCATCTTCTAAGGTAACTATTTCCAAATAATTTGACATCCGTTATTTGTTTTACCTAACCAACACCCAATTAATATTGGAATGAGGCGGCCTTGTTTTATTATTTTTACCTCATCGCAATCTTCGACATCATTTTTATGTCATCATCTCATTTTCCAAGTTGGTTAGATGTCGGACTGTTAAGTGATATACGACCATTTTACACCTTCTCAGCCATTCTAACGATTATTTTTTATTTTAGCCCATACTCTTACGTTTTCTATAAATTCTCCTTTTTAATCTCACAAATAATCAGAATCCTATTCATATAGTTACTTGTTGTTTCCATTTTTTTGCGTTTATCACTTGATGTTTCTTTCTTCTCCCCATGTTATAATCCTTTCTTCCATGTTATTGCTGTTTTGCTTTTATTAGGTTTCTAATTTATAGTCGACGTGCGCAGAGAATTGTCTGTGAATTCGCAAAT
Organism: Dipylidium caninum; assembly: GCA_017562135.1. Classification (NCBI taxonomy): domain Eukaryota; kingdom Metazoa; phylum Platyhelminthes; class Cestoda; order Cyclophyllidea; family Dipylidiidae; genus Dipylidium; species Dipylidium caninum. The sequence goes on along the minus strand of QEYB01000921.1, from coordinate 766,652 downwards.
GCACATTGAGAACACTGGGTGTATTTATTCACAGTTATATAAATATCAAGTCATCTAGGTCGTATTTTCACGCATATGTAGAAGATTGTTTGTCCCAACCATTGGCACTTCTTGTAGAGTATTATGCTAAAGTCTTATGCTAAAAAATCAAATCAATGGATTACTTTAGACGCTACTTTCTCATTTCCATGCTCTGGTTAAGTAGAAGTCATTCAATTTTCTATGTAAAACGAAACCAAATTTGATCTGCTGCGATAATGTACGCCTTTTCATATGATTACCGGGATAATCTAGTTATTCTTCGCTTCGCACGGTATCCTGTTTCCCGTACGCAAGTAAACTCGCCTCCCTAAAGGCCGTTTGAGTAGGCTTGGGAATGAACATCTTTCGCGAAACAACAGCAAAGCGGAGAACTTCCTGAGTTAATCGGAATATTCACTTTCTCATTGCAATTAAATAAACATACTTTTGGACTAGTTTCTTGTGTAGTTTCTTGTGTATTTTCTTGTGGCTACGACTGTTGACATTTTCTTACCTTTTTTCTTAGATGGAGAAGCTACTGTGCTCTGGACCACATAATACAGACTTTCATACATGGAGTTCAGCTTTTCATCTCCTATCTGTTGATGCTCGTCTTTATGACCTACAACGTCTATCTCTGTGTTTCTCTACTCTTGGGCGCTTGTTTGGGATACTTCTTCTTCTTTCGCCGTCGTTTCGTTATCATGGGTGAGCAGGAATGTTGTCATTGATGTGCACTTCACCCTCTCCTTCCTACTGTCTCCAATGCCGTCTTTCACTCCAGTCTTGCTCCTCTTTCTCCCTCTCCCACTTTCTCTTCAAGTATAATTTAAATTTCAATTGTCTTGTGGAATAGTGCCAAGTTTTTGTGTCTCTTCTCCTTTCGTTCCGTCCACTTCCCCTTCGCCTGTGTCAATTGTCGACCCTTTTCAACGGCTAAATATGCCCATTTACTCATATCCCTGTGTCTCACATGTATAATATATGTTTATATCATCTTATTTCGATTGGTTGGCATGAGTGGCCGAGGTGTCTCAAAACACTCAAGCTGACACCCCACGGAGTCAAGAGGATCTGAAGTCGTAACTCCTTCGAGGCGGTTTAATTGGCCGAGAATTGAGTTGCCTTTCAAGGTTTTTACTGGGTAATGGGCGACTCCCAATGAGAGCCATGATAGAGAGGCGTTCAGCTTTGCGGCCACCAAAAATGGACGGCCAAATTCTCTGAGAAACAGTGAATCAGGTCAGTTACTTCGATGGACCTGATTTTGTTTGGCGTAGAGGTCGGGTTACATTTGTTTATACCGATGTAGAAAGACCATTTTTGAAGTATTGGAGCAATGATTTCTGTTTCATTTTCATACCTATCAACGATAGCGTTTTATGGTGGTGGATGTCAAACGCCAGCCAAAAGCCATTCCAATTGCAATGATGTCACTAAGGCCGTCATTTTTGTAGTGCAAAATTTCCAGATGATTGGGTATAAGGGTATTCTCAGTGCTTCTTAGGCTTGTCACAGATTACGCCGTGGTTTGCACAACATGTGGAGGCACGCCGACGTACTGCCGCCTTCGTCGACGTAGGATTAGTACACAAAAGAGTCATTCCTTTCCTTAATCCCCTGCCGGCCGGACTAGCTGTCAGACGACAAGACGAGCAGTGAGTACCGGAAAAGGTCTTCTACTCGCCTACAATCGCCTTTATCGCCGAAGAGGAGTATTTTCGAATTAATAATAAACGACTTATGTGTTTCCAAGCAAACCATGGAATCCCACGTGCTTTTTAGGAGAGAGTTAGTTGTGTGTCAAAGGAGGGTATCCTGACTGTGAGAAGAAGAAGTCATACACTATTCAAAAAGAGGAAGTCCATAAATAGCGAATGTTGTTGTTTCCAAATGCGTTTCTCGATTGCCTTGGTAACAGCATTCAAAGGGACACTACCGTTCCGCCCAGGGCTTTGTAAGGGAACGGTGAATGAAACCAACAAGCTCATATTTCATGTCTTTTTAGTGCGGTGAACTAACCACCACCCTCCTTTCCGTCTCCCCTCCGTTCCCTCCCAAGGCATCACTCATCTGTCACCGGAGTAGGGCCAAGTTTCTCCCTCACGGGGAAGAATTCCTTTACGAGGATGTGATTAAGGAAACCTTCTTACTTCTCTTAGTACCTGTGACAGGCTGCACGGAGTTCCGTAGATTTTAATTACAATCGGAGCGTCGGAGTGCTCCCTTAAGCCGTGCTAAGCCGAGAGCTCGAGTGTCAGGCCACGAGTTGACAGATGGCGAGTAAAGGGAGGCACAGCTGAAGGAGTGTGAGTACGCCCTATGAACGCTGACATGGGTTGCGCATTTTGGCGCTTATCATCAACTCATCAGGACTTGCGAGCGTCAGTAAGTTTGAGGTGGGAGGATAAACAGTCGAGGCTGTAATAAGTCTTAGTCTGGCGGAGTTCGGCACAACATTTGCGTATAATTGGGTTTCATTCAGCAATTTAACCTCAAATGCGTTTTTTTCGCCTGCCAAAACGGTTGATCAGGCCTAGGATGGAAGGTGGAGACGCGGTGGGGACCACCGGCACAGGGGCGCAGTCTGCTCCGATCCTGTCGTAATGCCAAATCTCTACCGTCGATTACAAAAGCGAAGAAGTCTGCAGGACGTAAAGAAACAGTCTCGCATTCATTCAATCATTGATATTAAGAACGTATATTTCACAGTTATCAAGTATGACGTTTTGTGACTGGCATGAGTGGTTAGACATTTTAAGCACCCTCATCTAAACCATTTGGAAAAAACCCTCATACTGTGTGGCAGTCCTCTGTGCCCTCCATACACAAACGGACTTGCGTGTAAAACACATCATTCCTTGGCGGGAGGACTGGAAGGTTCCAGAGCTCCTCTCCGAGACTAATGGGGGGCGGGAAAGGTCCTCTCTCCCCCCGAATGGGAATCAAAGAACTGGCTACTTTTCGGTCAGCTCGCCCGACATCACACAGTGGTGGACCAAAGACGTGGGCCATGTGGCCGGCCTCTCGGCCTTTCGTCCTCGAATGTCGGCAAATGCCCTCAACCCCGAAATGAGTACGTTCCAGCCTCGCTGCTACTATCGTCGTAAACACCATATTGACGCTGATAGGCGAAATAAACAAATGAAAGCATGTATACCAAATGCATAAGTAGGGTGGGAGTCGACTGTAAGCTGTGACGCCCGTGTGATCGCAGATGGTCAGCGAGGGTGGAAAAACAAAGGCCTGAAAACAATAACATCGAGGGGAATGACAAAAAATATGTTGTCAAACAGCGTTGTCAATAGGATTGCCAACACGTCTTTATTGTTGAGGCCTCGCCCTACCGCCATCATTCTGCCCGTCCGCCTTAAATGAGGCCGTTTCCCAGTGAGTGGCATCGGGCTGTCCCCTCCCCCTCAGGACATATAAAATTCCACTTTCTAAAAAGTCGACAAATTTGAGGGCAACAGGGTGCCTCAAATTGCCGTGGTGACAGTGGTTAGCGTAACGCCAGTCTCATTTGGCAGCAAGGCAATTCCGACTTAGAAAGTGATGTCAGTTGACAGTGCAACAGGAAAATTTATTATTGCCGATGATTCACGCCCGGAATGAGGTGGTGAAGGTGAAGGCATCGTCGGAGGAGGACTGACAAGCCTTTGGTGAAAATCATAAGAAACAGGTCAATCGAATTATTTCATTAAGGGCAATTGATGGTAAGAAATTCACGACGAAAGTGGAACAATAAGATGGTATGGGAATGATGAGATAAGGAGAGGCCTAAATATGAACAAAAATGACGCGAGATATGAATATATTTTTAGATGTTAGAAGGATTAGAGGAGTGAGCCTTTTATTCCGCCAAAACTTTATTATCTGGACATCGCATGGTAGTGGGATTGAAGCTATTTTAGTACACTTTCTTCCCTCACTTCTCGAAATACTGCCTCAACATGTCGAGAAAAAAAAAGACAACGTCTAGACCTTCGGATGAAGTTCTCATCGAACACCATGTAAGTCTTTGGGGTTCTGGAAAAGCGAAGCTTTCTCTTTCGAGTGAGTTGAGACACACAAGCATTTTCTTTTTAGCCGAAAACTACGAGTAGAAACCGGATTTAATTTGAAACGTACACAGTATGTAAGGTTCGTACATTTCCTAGCAGCCATGGTTGCCGACGCTTGACAGGTGATGAAGGTGCCGCGTTTGATTCACCTTTTCGGTCAAATAATTTTTCCGCTCATTTTAATTGGCAGTTTTCCCGACAAAAATAAACACGCCATACACCAATTAGCGGGTAAACCAATCACTTTATAGAGCGCATTGAATTTCAAATTCAATTTGACCAATCACAGGGCTGAAAAGTTTGTGCGAATTGTATATATTCTCCAACACGTTTTCAGAAGAATTAGAAGTTATTTAGTCGGTGGTTCATGTGGTCTGAGGCTATTAGGTTAGGTGAAAATAAGAGCACCAGTGAGTAGGTGATTTATTGCAACAACTAGCCTTATAATGCTTGGCTCAGATGGAAACGTAGGCGGATGAAGTAGACACACGAAGTCTTCTCCCCGAGGTTAGCTAACACGCCCTTATTTGAGTGTTTCGATGTGCGGACATTGTTCTCCACTAGATCTAGGCTAAATTGCGCTTTTGTGTTGCGTAAACCGCCAATCACCCAGGTTGGTGAAGGCAGCTGCAAGAGGTACACAAAAAAATAATCGTAGTTAATTCGCCAATACTAAATATGGAACAATCTTCCCTCCTCACTGTTCGGAACAATCACTTTTAATTAGACGAGGTAACTTGGAGGGATACCACAGACATCCAGTGTTTTACCACCCTACTTAACTTTTTTCCAAATCACCCATCCGACTTTCTCTACCTAATCAACACAGTAGAAAATCAAAAATGGTTATGTTGGAAGGAATTGTCAAGCAGAATGCTGTCCAAGTGGACTAACCTAAGCGGTCGGGTGTGTGCCACGGGCCTTCCATCTGATTTATCGCTCGGTGCCATCGTTGTGTCCACAGATTATGCAGCGACCACGAACGAATCGGCCAGTGAATAATGCCAAATTAGCATGCAACACGTCCACTTTTCGACGCATCGCATGAGCGCAGTGCTCCCTTCTCTCTTCCCTCTCTCCATCCATCCACCCACATACCGCCACCTCCGCCATTGAGAGTGTGGGCTGCCACGTGGACGAGCTATTTTTGGGTATCTGCGCTCCTAGCTCCCACCCGCCGAGGAGGATAGTCACAACTCATTCGAGAACTGCACCTCCCTTCATGCGATTGTCAAACTTTCCTCATTTACTTGTGTTTTCTCGAATAAAAGATGGCACTGTTTGCCCCCATCCATTTTTTAATCCACTTGGTGTAAATTTAAAGGACCTCGGTGGCAGTCTTGCCGAGACTCGGTGTCTCTCCGCCTTTCTCTTTAATACTCTCGCTTGGCTCTGACCCGAGCGGCGACCGCAAAAGATGCAATGTGTGTGTGTTAGCTTAACAAAAAGACTCAACGCGGTTATCCTCAAGATTCAGATAACCTCTCCCTCGAGTTTTTTTGTTTGTTTTTTATCGCGTAGTGGTGAGTCCAAATTGATTGTCAAAGTCGGGAAAAATACTTTTTTTCCGCCATCTTATGAAACACTGATTGTGTTGCCGAGATATTCACCATCAAACCGGGCTAATTGCCTTTCTGCAGACGAAAGCACTGACATTGCGATACCCCAGTGATCCACGGAGTGGGTGTTCAGGGGTGAGAGAGGTGAATACCTTCCGCGGGCCCGTACAGTGCCCCGCTGCCAACCTCCTTACTTTGCGTCCAACCAACCTGTCTGGGCCACAGGAGATGGCACCAACTTTGGTTTAGTAAAGCTCCATTAGAGAATTCTTGTCACACAAGTTTAGACCGTCACTAATGTGTGACGCTGGCAGTAAAATCTCCTCCAAAATGTGGAAAGTTCCAGACAAGGTAATTTCCAACGAGGCATGTTGTTTTGCACACAAAATCACTCCAAAGGTAGCACACATATTACACCCGAATGCCATTTTTCACACACAACTGGGGGATGCAGCAAATGGAACAACTCCAGGGCCTCACAGAGCTCGACGCAATGTGTCACCAAGCCTTTTTAGATACAATCGAGGGTGGGCTAATCTGCCTCACAGAGGCGAGCAACTGCGAGGTTAAGGAAGGCGTTAGTGTACAAGGAAAGACATGTTGCGTAGAACGCCCTCTCCCATTCGTGGTGGAGGGCGGTGGGAGGCGGAGACTACTCAATGGCGAGGGCTTCCGCGGGTTCTCGTCGGTAGCACAACGACTGGCCATGGTGGAGGGTCCTGAAGTCCTTCTCCGTCAATCCGACCGCGTCGAGGGCTGCCGCGAGGTCGCGTTTCGGCTTCATGTAGGGCTGCAAAGGTATGACGTAGCGTGTGTACGTGTGTGTGTTTCACAACGTACCGACGATAGCTAAGTAGCAAGTGAGTGAAGTGATGGTCTTCCGCGCTTGAGCCGACAAATGTTTGACAGCATGCAATCTATACCATATCTCCAGTTTATTAACAGGTAATGCAGGTATTTTGAATTCCTCTTACGACGTTAACGATGATGGCGGTGGCGGCGTATGATGAGGCCCACCGGTGATTGTGCAAGGCAACTATTTTTACGACTCACGCACTCATCCACTCGGCTTTAAGTCTTGAATGTTAACAATACATGAGAGTCAGGCACAACAACAGTCTCTTAGGAGTCAGAGGCGTGGTAGATGAAAGGAGGCAGGGAATTTGTGAAGAGGGAGTTTGAGGAGCGGCCTCTGCATAGTATACGTCTACTTTGGTACGAAAAATACCATTCTAATGCGAGAGATCAACCGCTCAGTGGGTGGAAAGTTCTTACATTTCGAGGGGGCGATCAGAGAGACCGACCGACTACCTTGAAATATTGAATCGTATCAACTACTGCCCACATGGAAAAAGAGTTCAGCACATCGGAAACATTTCAATTTACTTTACTAAGGACTGCTAAACAAAGACATGGTCGTCTAAAGTTTGCTACCGGAGAATATAATGGTCAAGAGTTTGTGGAGATGGATGAACGAGAGAAAATTCTCAAGTAAATAACAAATCGAGCACAACATCTACGGTAATCAGCAGAACCTCGCATGGGGAAATCGGAGAAAAATGTTGAGGAGAGCGCTCCACAAAGGAAGTGACAGAACAAAAGCAAAGTTGAGGTGTCAACATTTCATTCAAAGAAGACTAGCAGAAATATTCCAAATCATTTATTAAATGCTTGTACATTAATACGTTATATAATGTTTATCTGGGGTTTGTTCGGACAATATAATGGATCGCTATAGGAAAAAACTGCCACCAAGACGGTTCGTATTCCTTCATTCATATGATAGATCTGTCAAAAAGTTAGTCGGCTAGTAAAAGGGCGCAACCTTAGTGCTGATTTCAACTTCTAACATACTTTAATTTGAATCCGGAACGCCATTATTAAATCCTGGTTTCATTTTTCTCTGCAGTAAAGGTCATATACAGGGGTGAGCATCAACAACTACTCTAACAGGTAAATCAACTGATTGTTTTAAGTCACTCTGGTGGCTTCTAATCTTAAAACCGATTAAGATTCCTAATGAGAAAGGAGTCTGCAGTCTTGCGTTTAAACCTCCTATAACCACTTTCAGTCTACTAATAATTCGGCGTCTTAAAGTGTTTTTGAGTTGTAGGAATTATTATGGAGTGTTTTCGAGGATGGTGGAAGTAAAGCCGTTTTGAGGAAATAAAAAACATAAAACAAAAGAATCACTGCTCACTGGAAAAAGTTTTATGAATCATAAATTTAAAGTGCGCGGTTTAGCCTGAATGCAACTTAATCTTTTGCGGTTGAGAAGGCAGATTAATTTTCGTCAAAGCATTTAACCTTGTATTCCCAAGTAGTCATTAAAACGCGGCATCGATATCACCTGACAATATCTCGGTTAGCATCGTCTAACGCACGTGTTTCCTCTCTTGCATATGAAATTTTTTTTGTCTCCACGTGGTGTTTGAGATGGACAGTTTGGTGACATCATGAATCTCCATCAAATGAAAGCAAGCGACAAATGCCTCGGTGGACAGTAAGATTACCCAGAGTCTTGAAACTCTTTTTTAAATTCATATCCTGGAGTCAGCACCCGTTTAGTCACTTTCGCATATCTTTCGGCTTTTCACAATCTTTCAGCTTTTTACAATTTTGCAGTTGATTGACTGAAACACGAATGCTTTCAATATATAGGTTTTAAGAGGTGAATTTGGTCGTATAGAATTATCTACATAAATATGCTCCATTGAACGAGTGCGCGCAGAAAAACACCTCCTTCTCGTGCTGCCACGTCCTTTTGTAAAAGGTAATTTAACGAGAGAGAAGATAATCAGTCACATGTCGCGTTAACCAGGTAAACACAAACGCGACTACGATTACACTAATGCAGCAGAAGAGGAAGAAGTGGCTTTTTGTCGGGTTGCGTCTCTAAACGCACTAAATACCACATGACAAGTTGCTGATCGTCGTAAGGGTGAGCATAGAGGCCACATTAAGCCGGGATCTCCGGTTAAAACGAGGAGGGTGAGGAAGACCGAAACACTACCGCGGGAGAACAACACAGAGTGCCAAAGAGGCCCCAGGAGACCCTGCCGTGGGCCTGCTCGTTTAGGCACGGCTCAGCAAAGAACTCAACGAATGGCAGTAGAGTGTGCCGGTGCGAGTGATGAATGGAAGCACAGTCGGCAGCACAGACTCAGAGATGGCAAGTGAGATGAAGAAGAAGAAGAAGAAGAAGAGAACAGGGACTCCAATAAGGCATTGTCTAGTCGCTCAAACATGATGCTTTGCCAATGACAATCGTATTCAATACGAAATGGTGGTGAAAACTTCTATGCAAACGGCTAAAGATGATAACCCAACATGATTCAAGGCGTCCTGACATTGCTGATGCCTCGGGGTAGACAAAGTAAATGAGGAAGTGTGGAGTAACCGTCGCCCATCCACTTGAAATGCATGTTCATGACACGTGGACAGACTAAACTCCTACGGATTTGTACCGATTACGGATTCTTTTGATATTAGTAGTCTTAACAAGCTGTTTGATTGTGATAAACTTGTCTTTTCATGACTGGCGAGTCAATCACTTAGCCGGTTAGAGATGGAATACACTCTGCTGACACACGAGGCGCCATCCTGCCAATTTTTTTATCATTGATAACCAAATTGGTAATTCTTTTCCAATCTGACACTTCATACCTTAATGAGTGGCATCTTGAACCTTACTTTTCAATGATTTACGATCTCAACTGATCCTCTCAACAAACAAAATCTACAGGTGAAACTTGGAAAACAATGGGGCATTAGCCCTAAACTTACCAAGTTGCATCGTATAGGCTAATAATTCTCTTTTTTTGCTGACAAAAGAACAGTGAAAGCAAGAGAGTAAGTGGCTAACCTCCCGACCGATGTGGAAAGTGCCCCAGTGCACACCAACGGAGTGTCGAGCCCGAATGTCACAGTGAATTTGCACAGCCTCCTGGGGGTTCACGTGTTGAAATCTCAATAGTTCACTATAACGTGAAAAAAGAGCTGGATTCAAATAGTGTTGTCAACTAACACCTAAAATCTGCCTTTATGGTTAACAAAAGGATGTGGAAAGCACCCAAAATGTTTGCCACGACGATTAAAAAGGAAAAATAACAGATTAACTGGACTGCAATAGAAAATGTCCCTTTCGAGAGTGAGACATTAAGGACAGTGTATAGACAACTTAAAAATGCTTTGATTTCATTTTGCGCAATGGAAAAATGGAGTTAAACGACTGTGAAAGTCTAAAAAAGCTATCCTATGACGTGTGCATGTGCATGCTGGTTAAGATCAAAAGAAAGCCAGCGCTGGGAAGAGAAGAGCATCTTAAAACTATTAAAATTAATTGACAGTGGAACACAATGTCTTCTTTTCGAAAAATATAGCAATTGAGACCATTTGAGACACTTTGTGTAATTCACTCAAAGTTTATTCGTCAAAACAGAAGTACATAGACCTGAATTTGTGGTGAGCGCCGCTTCAAAAATACTTTACAAATCAGTCATAATCATCAAAATTCCTTAAGGCTACTCTCTACTAATAATAAGTAAAATAACACTTGACACTTACAGGAGTTTCGCCCTCAAAGAAGAAAATTTTAAGCAAAAAAAGGGGCAAAATAAGACGGCTCTCCATGATTCCATACCGTGGAGTGTAGGCGCCAATGGGAATGGCTGCAACGTCGATCGGGCCATACTGCTTTCCGATCTCTTGAAAAGCCGCACAATATCCCGTATCTCCACCGAACCAAGCGCGGTGTGTAGGTCCCACAAACGTCCAACTACCCCAAAGACTCTACTTGGGTTATGTTGTGAAAAAAGATTGCTAACTAATTCATTTTAGTTGGTTGATAGTTGATTGCATAAATTTACCCGGTTATTGTCCAAAAAAATGTTGCGACCAGACCAGTGTTGTGCGGGCGTATAAATCAGTCGAACCTTCTCATCGCCAATAGGTCTTTCTTCCCACCATTTTGCCTCCCAAACGCTCGGAAGATGGCTTCTTTTGAAGCCATTAAGCTTAGAGGCTATTAATTTCGCACAGCCGTTCGGCACGCACCACATAGTATCGGGAAATTGTCGACTTAGTTTAGAGATGGTTGGCAAATCCAAATGATCATAATGGTTGTGTGAGATGACTACGGCATGAATCGGAGGAAGATCTTCAACCTGTTATGAGTGGTCAGTAAGGGGGGGAGGGAGAAGAAAGGAACACATTACCTTGCAGGGAACGGGACGATAACGCTTGGGTCCAATGACGGCGCAGCGTGAGCTAAAGATGGGATCACAAAGAATGTTGACTCCATCAATGTTAAAGAGGACAGAGGCGTGACCCAGCCATGTGAGGCGTACTCCACGATTAGTGTCGGTATTACCAGAGAGAGGACCAAAAATTGGCTTATAAATTGGCAGATAGATATTCAGCTGAGGATCGCTTGAGGACGGCCAAATATCTTTTGAAGGCCGGTTGGTAAGAAGATAGTAGGCTGCTTTCATTCGCTTTTCTTTCCAAGAATCCCATGGGTTTTCATATTGGCCGAGCCAGTTCGGCCTTATTGAAATGGCCTTATCGTTCACAGTCATTAGAGACGAAGCCTATGTGAAAAAGAAATTAATATAAACTGAAGAATTCGTCATTCGATCAACATCGTATGTATGAAAGGTTAGGGGATTTAAAAACATCCAAACACGATGAGTGCAGAAAATGATTGATTTGGATTCACATTCAGCTGGAGCATTAACATGGGCGAAGCCGATAAAATAGGATTAGGTAAGCGCCACGAAAACTCAAACGGGCGGCATATCTTAATAGGCTTGGTAAATATTCCACACAGTATACACATTCAAGGACTGTTTATAAAACGTTCACGCATAAGGACAACACAAATAGGAATTATTGAGGTTGACAAAACAAATAGGGCTTTGCCATATCTTTAGATTGTTACGTGACGAGAGTAAATTATATATCATTAGTATTAAAGCCTTGGTTTTTTGTTGTATAAAATTAATATAAATTCCTGTGTTGCACACTTTTGTTTGACGAATGACAGATCCTGAATTAATACTCCACTAGGACGGCAAAATGGAGCGTAACCACAAAGCAAACATATAGGTTATTTTCGCGGAACCACATATTTAGCTAGAAATTTAAAGGGATCGGAGTTCTAGTTACACTATACCTAATCAGATATTCGAACCTCATTTCCCTTTAGTCAATCACGCAATTATTGCATGCGTTTTACCATTTTCGTTAAACTTACATGACCCCGATGATAGAGGCCGCTTGTAGAAACCAACGTTGCTGTGTGATAGTTCACTATCTACAGAGCATGAAGTCTAGGTCCAGTGAATCTGTGTTGAATTTATACACCCCTTCAATTATCCTGGTTCCGAGGTATATAGTAACTCATGGCTACTATTAATCAATATTTTGAGAATCGTCTCTGAGGGCCGTACACATGTGGATTTTCGACTTTATTTCATGGATTAGCAACGGCATCATATGCAAGTGTTTTGACAGGCCCAATGGTTAACCGGAAAGTGCAAGTTTTCCCTTTTGGGCCAGGTGCGATCGTTGTCATGACAAGAAACCTGAATACTGAAGTAGAAAACTTTTTCGCAGTATGTAACAACGTAACCTATTAATATCTTACATAGGAAGTCGACGCCATTACTTCCCATGGCGCTAACACGCAAAACAAAGGTATTTTACTTCTTATCCTTCTGTTTTCCTTCCTTTTTACGATATCAAAAAATAACTCCACATACATCATCTTCATTGAATGGTGATCACTTGTGTGGATACTAGTTATTATGTTGATTGGTTATTTTGACTTCAATGAATTATCCAAAATCTTCATAAATCCTCCCTTAAGCGCCGAAGACAAATTGGATTGTCCAGGTTGACCCCAAGACCAACCTTCCATTTTATCACAATTTTTTAACAAAAGAAACGACATGGAACATTCCAGACGAATATCAATCCTACCTTAATGAATACAAAATCTACCTTCAACAAAAAAATGATGGACCAGCCTCAAAAAATGCAGTGGAGAAAAAGGCCCCAATTCTCATATTGCCGGACGGGAATGCTAGGAAACGACGACGCATTAAACGCGCATTTATGAGGGCCAACGGAGAAAATAATTTCGCAGACACTCCTGTTGAATTTCTTTCGGAATACATAAACTATAGCAGTTCCTCTTCATCCTCAGAAAGCGAATCATTTAACCCAAAGAAGTCGCCACAAATACCAGCAGTGGATGAACCCATGGAAACCGACCAACCCACTGAAAAAGCAGAAGGTTTTATAGGACCCAAACTTCCTCCAGCACGACTATTGCAATCATCTAAATCCCTATCATTGAATTTAAATGACATAAGTCAACATCTCCTAGAAAAATTTGCTGTTATTTGTCCCAAATATGATCAAGCCTCACGTCTCCAGTTTCTGTATATTCAATTTATCGTGCGTCTACTCTGTGATCCAATTTAACATGTTGCGAGCGCCACAGAAAATCTTACCTATCGCCTTTTAGACTCGGTTAGAGGATTGGAAGGCCGGACACTTATCAGAAATGTGGTATAAAGAGAAGCTTGACGAATTTAGCGTCTTTCTTAGCGAATATGAAAGATTGTCCTCTCCGAAAGGATGTGAGTATGTGCGAAATGCGTAAGTATATGACAAGCGTACTGTTAATCATGTAATTTGAGAAGGAATGACAAAACAAGTGCTCTTAGAGAAAATCCAATCCCAACCATTCATTCTCAAGAAATTGGAGATGGATGTACGCAAAATGAAAATTGTATCTCTTCAATACGCCAAGAAGGTTCGACCATAGACAAACAAATGAAGGTACTGGATCTCTTAGAAATTTTTTATTAAAAGTTTTTTTAGAAAAACGAGCTGATCTCACCTGCCCAAAAAATTGAGGATGGATCTGGTTATCACAACTTAATTTCTACCCAAAGTGTCGAAGTAAATTGAGATTAGGATTCGGTTAAACTTAACAGATTAATAATGACGTAGACATAGCTCGAGTTGATCTGAGTGCAGATATTTCACAGTCGAGGCAGAACCTTCAAAAGGTACGATTAACTAAATGCAAACCGATGATTCTTTTTAGGAACTTGCAACCGACGTTTTGGGACGAAACAGTAACGCCTTACTACTGGAAAAAAGTTTCCCAGACTCTAACTGATTTGTATGTTTTATAAGATTTTTCACGAAATTATCACTTTAAGTGTTGCACTTATTCAGAGTTTTATCTAAGAAGTCCTAAATAATGCGGTATGAACGGAACAAATAAGCAAGGGGCCAAATCAGCACGCCAAAATTTAATATCGGATTAGAACGTGGCAGGATGTTTTCCGCATCATTTATTCCATTAATGCCCCACTTTACAGACACAACTATAATCGGAACATTGTGGAACTATTATTCTTAATAAAAAAGGTTTTGTACATAGAAAAATGCTTACAGTACGTCCTTTTTACCATCAATGATGGCAAGCTATCTTCCGCAGGTGTACTTGACTAAGTGATTGGGTCCAGTTTCCGGTTGAATCCTCCGCGGCGATTCATGTATTGCCTGTATTTGCGCTTCTTTTGTATGTTAGCGACGTACACATTGTTGCCTTTCACGTGTTTGCCTTTCGTAGAGTCGAAGTTGAAAAAGCCCAATGATTTCATCATTTCCAATTCCTCTTCTGTTTGAGGGACTTTAGCTAAATATTTACTTAATCTTCTACGTTTAAAACTTACTTTCCTTATCTTCACTAGATGTGTCGTTAGGGCTAAGGATGTGAGCATAAAAGATTTAGCACTTACGCTTTATCAGATTGATCTGGAGTTCGGGGTCGGTTATCTCCCCAAGTTTTGACGACTTTTGAGTTCTTTCCGCGGCGTTCATCCGAAGTGTCTCTGTGTCTACGTTCTTTTCTCCTTTCTGGTGTGTATTCACGTCGATGGCGTTCGTCTTTGCGCGTCTCTCGTTCTCTTCGCCGCCTGTCGGGATCACGGTCATATCTATCTCGATACCGCTCACGGGACCGTGACCGAGAACGTCTTCGGCCTTTATGATAGGACCATTACGCATAATTAAGTACTTACGCGATAGCGGACTACGCGAACGATCCTTAGGCATCTACAGCCGATGGGCGCGGTACATTGTACGGTGAGCTATCCGCTATACTTGTCCACAATTTTAAACAAAGAATGCTTAAATATCGTTATCCCTCTGTGAAGAGATGAAAAATGTCCGAAAGTAGATTCATAAAACACCGATTGTTGGGTTTCCTTACACTCATTTGTATTCCCTCGGGCAAATTTTTAAATCTCTCGAAATCTCGGCAGTTAGTTGCGGTAAAAATATAATATGAGCAAGTAAATAAAAGACTCCCAAGGTAACATAGTTTTAGAGAGAAGGTTGGACGCATTGCAAAAATAAGAAGTATAAATTGAGTTATACCTAGAATGTGCAAACTTAACTTTTCCGTTAGCTTGAAGGCCCTTAGGCTTTTAATCAGGAAGCCAATTAATTACGTCAACCTCAACGTCTGCTTACACTTGTCTAGGAACCGACATCATCGTTTTGTTAAATGAATGTTTTCTTTGTAGGTAAAATTAAGGAATAAGATAACGCAATATTAAGAAACGTAAAGATATTTCTTGCAGATATTATGAGAGTCGTTGAGGCTCTCTGGGCGTTGTTGCGAGACATGCTCAGTTACTCATTTCTTCTCGTACACGAAGCCAATTTTTCCGAGAGTCAAGTTGTTGCGTAATACCCTGGATGCTGCAAATTTCATTCTGCAGATAAATTCCGTCCTTTCAATATCTTTATATCGATGCAAGTGCCCATTATTTGGCTGGCATTTTATGCAGTTTCAATGTGCTCTGCCTTTGTATTTTGTTTGAGCTGCCTGTTTCCAACTCGTGGGTTTAAAATTTAACCTTGGGATCGTTCTTTTCGCGTTGACGGATGCGCGTATGGGTGGTGTTGCTTCTGCTCAGCAGTAAATTAGTGAATTTGTCTAGTTTGTTTAGATCCTCTGAAACCGCAAGTCTTGTCCGTAAAGAGATTCAGTCGGCCCATGCTGTTTTGTTCGTGAAGAAATCCTGCCCTTATTGTACTAGAGCAGTTTCAATATTACGTTCGTATATGGGCAGCACATTTACACCTGACGACATGCATGTCATCGATATCGAAGGGAGATCTGATTGCAGTGCCATTCAGGATTACTTAAAATCTACTACAGGCGCCAGAACTGTAAGCCAATGTCTTACTTGAATTTACATCGCACTAGGTGCCTAGAATTTTCATAGGGGGTCAATGCATTGGTGGATGCAGCGATTTAGAACAACTTCACAAGAACCAATCACTGTCTAAGCGTCTATCCCAGACTTCTAATGACTTATAAAAGAAGTAAAGATCGTTTATTCTTTCGTTGAAATGTATTAAATTTCGTGCCAATCTCTAACTTCAGCGTACTGTAGTGTTAAATTGTGTTCTTGCATGCTGGAGTTTCGTTAATTACCTCAAACTGTTCCCATTTGAACATTTCCGCAACTGTATTTTCTGACGGACGTACGTTTACATTGATACCCTTCGTGGCTACGTTACAACTTCATTAATTGGTATTAGTCTTATTAGCAAATTTCACTCATTTTTTTACAAAATAAGCCTTAAATAACAATTATTCTGGGTCTCATTCTATGCAAATGTACACGAAGCAAGAATATCGACCTTGTTGAGCAGTTATATGTTGAATGGGTGTCGTTTGTTAATTTGACGCTAATTAGTTCTGCTACTAGTTTAACTAGGCGTTTATCGACTTCTCGGAAGAATAAGATCTCGTGTGCCGTAAATACTTACACGTTGCTGAAGGATAAATCCCTCCGTCTCCCTACATCCGCAACCCCTTTGCTTTTAGCGGTAAGGCGATATTTCCTAACAGAATTAAACGGTGGGCTTATCCCGCCAAATATAATACTTTACATTGGGAACGATGACCTGATTCACGTTAATGGCTTATTTTCTCAGGTCAGGCGTCCGGTTGCCCAAACTTCAAATCATACGTTCACTTAGGTATTTGTAAAAGTACAGTGGATAAAAAATAGCTGCCACCTTGACTTTTTGACTAGAAGCATAGCGCTGTCCTCTGTGGGAAGATCTGCCTTGGGCCCGTTTCCGTTTAGTAGGTTTCTCAACAGAGGATTCGGTGGATGTCAGTAGTAAGTGAAGTTGCCTAAAACCACTGATCTAGGCGACTAGCCTCCGGGGTGTCAGGGCAGCCAGTCGTGTGATGAGACCTGATGTGTAACCGAGGTACCAGGAGAGGTGAAGTATCTCTCCCACTCATATTCTAATTGCTTTAGCCGCTGACTAGCTCGTCTGCTTTACCCTTCCTGATTGCCAGGGAAAGGGTGGGCGCCCAAGTGATCAGGAGGGCCATGGTGATCATTCGTGTCACCTGAAGCGCGAAGGTGCCCGCGGTCTCGGTCACCTGACTGGCTCGTGTGTGCGATGCCTCGCAAATGCATGACATGTATCGAGTAAAACGCCTTGGATGCCGATGTCTCCTACGTACATTGATCTGTATTGCCTTATCTCTAACAATAAATACGAGAGGCTGTTGTTAGGGCCACTCTTGGCCACCACCGCTTCCACGGAATGCAACTATACCTACGTGAATTCGGTAACCTGGCGTTCGAATTTGGCTACCACTTCAAGGCACCAGTTGGGTACTGGAGAAGCTAACTGCCGGAAAGGCGGCAATGGGCTGAGTGCTTAAAGATTTACTCCGGGAAAAAAATAATATTAACTCTCGGATCGTCAGAATATGCCGGTAAATTAAAAACTCAGGGACCGTCGTCTCTAGCTCGCGCTTCCGCCGGGTCGAGGTGTGTGTGGGTATCACTGGCGGGTGAGGTGTTGGTGAGCTTTTCCGGTGTCGGTGCAATGAGGACAAGCGACGAGTTTACCATTCTGTCACTAGTATCTCTACAACTTCATCTGTCAACAGGTTTACACACGTGCTGTTTATCACAACTGACACTTGTGGTGTATTTGGAGAGTGGACGGCCGAGTTTAAGGTTCATTTTGGGTAAACAACGCCATCGACAAGAAATGAAAGTTCAAGCCCGGTGATGTTGGCCAGGAGAGTCGTCTCCCGAGGCATGTGACTTAAAGGGGAACGTAGGCGTCAAATACACCCAAAGAATTCTAAATCGTCAACATTGCTTCTTCCCTTATTGTCCTGTTAAACGTCGGTGAAGGGGACCGAGAAGCAGTCCCTCCTCCGATCAAAAGGGCTTTTATTGTTTGATGTGTGTCGCGTACATCAGCTACAGGCAAAATAAGGTGGAGAATGGCGGGGCAAGGAAGGGAGGTCAAATATTCGACACTATTTCGGCATAGTTGGACTTTCGGTCGAAATCGGCGAAGCAAAGGAGGTGTCGAGTACGGTGCAGTGATGCGAAGGGGCAGATCACCATCTCGTAGAATGCACACGCCAATATTGTCCCGATGGTCGGACCAACGAAGTATATCTTTATGATAACAGTCAATTAATACAAATTCCACAACATTTTAATGTCGCTGCGACTTCTGTCCACTTCATTTTCCCCATCTCACTCACACACGATCTTTGCCAACACAGGAGACTTCTCTCCCACCCAACTGATGGGCAGAAGCCGAGAAAAGCGGTTACTAAGTTCGGAAGACCCATGCATGAGCTAGGAGTTAATTCAGCCGGTGATTTGTCTCGATCTGACAAAGTCAGACTGAGAGGAGAGTCTCGTACATGGCGGGGTTTTCCTCGTTGGGCTTAATTTTTGCTGCCTCTCAGACGGTAAATTGGGAGGACACCTTCTCCTGCCCTCCAAAAGAGGACAGTGTTTCGCCTCCTTTGCTTACGTACGAGGAGACGCTGCTTAGAGATAAATAGCCAGTTTTCCAAAGTACTAACGAAGGCAGGAAAACTTACCCAAACTCGGTCGTAGTTGTTCACAATTATTGCCGCAGCTAGGCTTCTGGTGGGATTCATGCTGGCGCCGGAAATGGGCAACTGGGAATGCAAAGTGAAACGATTAATGCCCGCTTGACCGAATGGCTTGGGGATGTAGCGGCCAAACGCTATTAAAAATGGACCCGAGTGCTCAGGTGTAGATCGGGAACCAGTAATTTTGGGGATTTCGTTTGAAGAATTTAGTCTACAATTAGGATCGAGCTGGAAGTGATGACCGAGGTGACCACGGGCGTGAAATGAAGCTACTTGGACAAAGTGTTTACCTAACGATCTACAAATGCAAATGATCCTACACGGATTTCTTGAAGAAACATCCGTGAGAGATTTAGATATTTTTTTTTGCAATGAAGTGAAATGAATGATTCTTAAAGCTCACCGTGATGACCACGTTGATCGTCACCACCAACATGACGGCGAAGGGAAAGGGGGCCCCGTTCTCCGGACGCCATTCTTTGGCTCGCAACTCGTCCAAAGAGGAGAGAATGACCATGAGGAGGATGAAGGTGGTTATCACCTCTGTAAAGGTCGCCACGAAAGAGCTGACGCCCTCGCCGGGCAGTGTGAGTCCGTAGGTGGTCGGCGCGAGGCTCTTGAAGGGTGAGATGTACCACGCCGCGGCCATGAAGAGCAGGGTGCCCACAAAGTCGCCCACCAAGTAGACCAGAGCAAAAAGTGGTGGGAGGCGGCGGGTAATGACGGTTGCCAAGGTGACAACGGGGTTGATTTGGGAACCAGAAGTAGCGAAACTGCACCAAATCGCAATGTAGATGGAGGCGCCGGCCAGAAAACCAGCAACTAAGGCGACATTAGGCTGGGTAATGTCAACTAGGAAGCAGAAGAAGTGCGCCGAACCCGCGGCAAGTACCTCGGCGAAGAAGATCTGACACACCTTCCATATTTTGCTTCGGGTTGTCCTATCCATGGAGCTGTTTGAAAGGAATTTTCGGCTCATTGTATAGCGTCTAGTTCGATCCAAAGTGGTTTTAATTTAATAGGAAAAACTATTGTCCTATTTTTGCAGCAGACGGTAAATATGTTTGTGACGTCTCGGACGCGATTCTGTTCATCCCGCAAGACTTGTCTTTATATAATCCAAATTAATTTCCCCGAAATGCGATTTGGTGCGGCGAGGGGCTGACTGTTACCGGCGTCCACAACCATTAAGAGTGCAACAGGTCGCCCAAATGCAAAAAAAAACAAAAATTCATCCTATCAGCGGCACCTCGGTCGGACGTGCAAACCAGTGACATCATCGCCATCATTTGTTGCAATCTGCAACGCGGCATCAGCATCTCCATCCACGAATGTAACGTCTTTTAATTCGCCCAGCTCAACTCCAGGGCGTTGGTGTAACAGATACAGCGGAGTAGAATTGCAACTGTGCTTAAACAGTCAAAAGCGGAGAGGAATTCTGTACTCTACGCGTATCGTGGGAAAGACTTGTGATTCCTCCTCCTTCTCCTTAGCAAAGGTTATGGCCTATTTCCCCTTCTCCCGACATTTTAAACATTAGAGCAGGTCCTCTCCCGCGCCGTGGTCACGTTCCAACCTCCAGGCGGTCGGACCACAAGCCGGACTATCTCCACCCCCTGGAATGGAGATTGTCGCGGTTTTACAGTCCTTTCAATCACTCCCACAGCCCAACTCTGAAAGTTGTTTCGTAGTTGGCATCAAAGGCCTTGTTGGCTTAGTATTAACACACGTCAGGACACGCAAACGCTAGTGTGCATAAACGGCGCGTAGAGGGGGAAGAGGGGCGGAGTGTGTGTGAATGTGTGTAAAGAAAAGCACGCATTTAAACGATGGAGAGGAGCTTTGCGTATTCACGAGGGCGGCAACGCGATCAGCGACATCAGTCGGACTTACCGCTGGGAGCCTCTAGCGAAAGCGCCGATTTTGCGAAATCGGATAGCATTAAATGCTCTGCCAACTGGCCAATGGGGATGAGGGGGGGAATCACTTGATGACCCGCTTGACGAATTCACGAGGCCGGCACAGACTCTTACACTCACGCACAAATTGCCGACTTAGGCTACTTCCCTCCAGTCCCCCTGCTCCCCCAGACCCGACACCTCGGCGTGTTCCACCGGCCTAAATGATGAACGGTAGTTCGGTGCGAGGGAGTGAAAGATAATCGCAAACCGTTTTCAACGACGCATTCTCCATTCACGGAGTGGAAATGGCTAAGCAAGGAGACAACACGAAACCTCGACACGTTTATGTCAATTCCAAATTAGTAAACGATTTATGGGGTGGTTGGAGTGTCGTAGAAGTGAAATGGAGAAAAGGCAGCCTTCCCGCGATGGTCACTAGAGAAAAAGCCGGAACAGACGGAGCCTTGTCGACGTTCTTCACAAACCTCCTCTTTCGTTCCACCTTTCCCCACCGTGGTGGATGGGGGCCTCATGCTCGCCGCAAAGTGTTGGGACGAATGAACTTCAACATGGCAGTTCACCTAGCGGGAAGCCAACATTTAGTGCATAGTGGGACAAGCTTTTGTCCAAACGATCGGGGTCCTTCTCCTCGATGATCCCAAAAGAGGCAAAATAATGACCCGCAAATCCTAGTTGAGCAAAGTTCATGAATGAAATTTTTGGGGATAATGGGAAAATTTCTCATCCAATAATTCCCGACCTACTCGCCATGTACACAAAAAAACCTGAAAAATTCCGTATTTCTCCACATTCTCGCCTCGTGAACAAGCTAAATTGACGGTGAAATTTCCAGCGATTAATCGGGAAGAGTGTTACATTCAATCCCTCCGGGGGGAGGGGTGGCCGGAGAATGCAGAAGAAGGCGTTTGGTCCCGATGTTCAGGAGCACCATTCCCATGGCCTTTGGGGTTGAGTCGAAAAATGACACTTTTGTGCTTTTCGACACACCACAGCCGCGTCGGTCGGACGGGTCAAAAGGGTGCATTTCGCTCGGCCATCGTGTACAAGTGGCGTCTGCTCCGCCACGGGAACACCAAGTAACAAAAAGCGTGCATACATGCCTGTTTACGTGATCCACCATCTCAACTTTTGAAGTATATTTGTAAATGCAAAGGTGTGTCTCGCCTGAGAGAAGAGGGAGAAGATGAAGAGGCAAGAGGCGCACCCTGCCAAACCATCAAAGATCGCTGACTTTAAGGTTGCCAGATGTAGAGGCGAGACAGTGTGAGCGTGTTTTCGTGACAAAATTGTAATCCAAATGAGTTAAATTATAAAATTCTCTCTAACGATTGTTAAGAAAGGCCAGAGGTAAGGAGTTACTCACATCAACTTCGGGGTGAACGAAGAGCCCTCAACTGCCAGCTCTTTCTCGTCAACTCACCATTTAAGGTTCTGACCCAAAATATGTGGGAGGCCCAACTCGCACTGGAGATTAACAGGGTCTTGATTGATATCACGGCTGAAGCGGTTAAACGAGTGCTGCTGTGAACTCCGACTTTGCTTTGGCCTCCGACATTCGCACACTCGTGCCGGTCTGCGCAAAAGTCCATTAAGGCGCAACACTAGACGACATCCGCCCCGCCAAGGAAAGTCGAAAGTCTGCTTGAAGGTGCACGATGTTGGCATTTCGGTAACTCCTCGCATCGGGACTTGTCGGGTAGACGTTTTATACTTTTAACGAGGTTGTCAATAGGTGAGGTTTAAATAACTAAGGGGTACAGACGCAAGGACGATAAAAACCACTGAATAGTAGCAATTTTGCCTCCCTATTATCATTTACCAAAAAACAGGGACGAACACCGCTAAGCTGTGAGTTTCGTGGCCCTACAATACACTGACTGAAAAGACATCACGAACAATAGAAGGCGGCGTGACTGCAACGTCTGACCGTCGCCTACCGCGTAGCGTAAGCCTGATTCCGGTACGGTGGGATGGTATAAAGTCTATATTAACAAAGAACAATTCCCGGAGGCCAAATGCGCACCACAGCTTGGCAATTAACCATTTTGAAACGAGACCTCACCAATTCTCGCCGTTTCATGCAAGATTGTCATTAGCGTGAGAAAACACTTCTTTGATGAGGTTGTTTAGCATATTAACTACTCCCAAATCCCAATTTACTAACTACTTGGATGTTTGGCCAAATGCCAAGGCTGCTGTACTCAGATCGACAACCGTAAAAACGATGCTGCCAACAGAGTGAACTTCTACGACTCGGAAGTGCCCTTTCAGCTTTCACTCTTAGTAATCTAATAAGAGCATAACATTCACAGACATTTTAACAAGTCGGCACTACAAGTTCAGAGACGGTAGCTGTCTGCTAATAAACCATGTAAGCAGCTCAAAAATTGATTGCCTAATGAAAACTGGGCACGACTTTTGCGAACGTCATTTAAGAGGAACTCAAGTGAACGGATCTAAGAGATCGAATAAGAAAATGACTGTCCACGAAATTAACTCCCACTATTCAACACATAATGAAAACCATTAGGGCGCCGATGGCAAGTTGAAGTTAATCAAGCCTTGGTAAACCGGTTGAAAGTCTCAGTAAATGCGACGAGATTGAAAAAGGGGATTTCCCACTTTAAACACTAATTCGACGAAACCACTCTCAGCGTATGGAAAATTTGCATTCAGGAATTGATAAAAGGGATTAATGAAGGTCTGAATTTGACCAGGAATTTAAATAAACAGGAGAAATCTCTGTTCTTCCTACCAATAGAACTAAGACAGAGAACGCTAAAACTGCACACCCAAAAACGTTTCAAACAAGAATCACACATTTGTTTGGTAGTCAAAAGTGAGTTACAAACTATTTCATAAAGGATTGGTAGAATTACCTTCCCTAAAATTGGGAATTAAGTCGTGAACACGGTACAAAGCTCCAATTTCACGTCAAGTCTAAGTGAAACATGAGCGTAGGTGAAGTGATCTGCAGGTGAAGCACCTGCGAAGACCCTATCGAGCACCACGGAATTACAATAGATTTCAAGCTTAATTGGGCACTTAAATATTTAAGTAGTGAAATATTTATCTTGTTCCCTGAAAGACGGAGTCGGCGTTAAGAAGTGACCAAAAGTCAACCAAAAAAAGTTAATGCAGAGAGGAATCGAGATCAAAACAAAAGCTACAAAGAAAATAAGAAGGGAGAAGATCCGAGTCAAGTTCTAACGATGATAATTACTTGACGAAACATGATATGCAACTGTTAGTTACAAGCTAATAAAGCGGGACAGTAGCCTTTTTACCACAATTTATTGTAACTTTGACAATCTCAATAGAGCATTCGCATAAGGGTTGACTTAAAGCATTATAATAAGAAAGTAAGCACCTATTAGCCATTAAAATAGAAATAACAAACAGGTTTTCAGTGAAAACTGTGGCTGCAAATAAGCCACCAATCACAAAAAGAAAAAAGAGTTAGCAATCCCGACCGGCCATTGGCATCAACGTGCCGAAAAAACACGATCAAGAGTTAATAACAACTATGCATTTCCGCAAACTATTTTACAAACTAGTGAGCTACTATATAAGCGCCTTCGACTTTTTTGTATCCGATCAAGCTTCGTCTGCCAATTATTTCACCAACGAAGAACCACATCAATACTTCAATAGCAACAACGCTATCGAGAGCAAACTCCTATGCAAAAATTATCTCGAAGAAGATAAAGAAACCTTCACTGTTTTTTGCTTCCATGCACCGGATTTCATATAATCAAGAAGAGATTTGCCTTCTTCAAGGGCTGGCGTCAGTTCAGATATCTTCGGCGGTCGCAGTTCCACCTTGGCATATTTCCAAAATTTGACAAGGGATGGACGGCATTTCTCCATTCCAAAACGATATGCCACTTACGAACACATAAAAACTAAACAGGCGCTTACCTAAAGCATATTTAGGAGCATCACGGGCGAGCCTATTCACAAGATTCGCCATTTTCAGATAGACCGCCACAGCCAAAGGTGGACAAGCTGGAGAACACTGGTCCGTTGAAAATGAAAAAAAAGGACTATATACTGTTGCGTCTAACAATAGTACAGACAATGAGTTTATCTGATATCTGATAAGGTTAGGGGTGGAATCAGCTTATAGAGACTTCACGATTGTTGCTGGTTCTCTTAGCCAATTCACACATGTAACAGAAATATTACAGCAAATAAGAAATATTGCACACTGATTTTCCGCTAACATCTGTTCTGCTTTCGAAAAATTTACTCGATCATGTTGGAGAGCACACTTAAATTTACCCCATTTTTGGATGAAAACGCACGAAATGCATATTTAAATATCATTTCTTATAATGGAATTTTAACGAAATCGCGTCTACAGAATGAGAGTGCGTAACTCGGGGCGTATTTGAGTTTCGCGATCTGCTTATATTAAGTGGAATCCAACCATAAATTATAATGGTTGAGCCTACTCATTGCTCACAGGCATGCCCTTCGAGTTTTAATGCGTGTCTTGAAGTCAAACTCGCGATTTCGGCCATTGGATAAGGCAAAAAATGGTTCGCATAACCGATGTTTCACTAACAAACGCTCTATCAACATCGTGTCAATGTTATGTTACGTAACGGTTTGTAGAATGTGGCGCGAACGGTTTCGCATGGCAAATAAGGTGTTACGAAGAAGAGGCCGGAAAACGGATGCTGGACTAAAACAAAACACGGGTCACCGCACACTATTGATTGAAATGTCCAAAACATTTCCTGTTAGTTTTGAATTTATAGGCTGGCATAACGGGATGTGGTACATTTTCATTACTATAACTGCAATCGAACATTCCTTCTAGGTACCAACCGATTTTGGGTGCCTTTTTTGCGCGTTCATTGTTTCTCCGCTCTTTCGGAAAGGTGTTACTTGGAGGCATTGCGCAAATAGTTCATACAAATAAAAGCGTGTTCTCTACACGTTATGCCACGGACGACATTTGAGACTTATAGCTTTCATTCTGCGTGAGATATGAAACCCCTTGCCTTCCTCTTAAAAAATATATCGGTGTCATTAATTGAATACACTGGGTTGGTCTCAAAAAATATTAGTGCCAAGCCAAAATTGTGTTCTGTTAACACGAGTCCACAATTAAAGAAATTAATAGCGTCAAGGAAATTTGATAGCATTTAACCTGCATAATCTAAGAATATCAACGTACATATTAGTCGTTTGAAATAGCCTTTTAATGATGTCGCGTTTTGACAATGCGGATTCTCCCGGAGATGATATGGGTGCGTCTCCGATTACTGATAGCAGCGCTGAAAATGAGGTCATTGATTCTCCGTTTATAGAAAACGAAAGTACAGACAATCATTCAATCCCTCATTTCCATGCAAGTGTCGTTCACTCTCATAATACTGACGTTATTAAATCTGGGCCTCTTCCGACGCCAACAGCGTCTGAGAACTCTCTCCACCACGCTGATTTAGAGGATCAGAGCGTTTTGCCAAGGATGTCGGACGACTGTCCAGTCCCTACTTCGTCTATACAGACGTCTGCAAGGAAACCTTGGTCTTGATCCAAATCTTCTGCATGTTTTTGTGTTTAGTGACGCTGGTAAACCTATATATACCAGGTACTTAACGTAGTCACGGTCGTATTATGGGGTCTTTTATTGACATTATTGTTATCATATTATTGTGGTATATATCTATGTAATACTCTGATTCTCGGAACAATTATCTGTAGCTTTATGCTTACCAAAATACATTGATGATGATATACTTCACCGCACAAATGAACGTTATTATTGTAAAAAAATATTAAATCTATCTAACTTTAATAAATGTTCTTCTGATAGTAGCATCCTTGTTTGGTACAATCTCGACATTGTATTTCTCTTCGACCCTTAATCCAGATATGCTTTCAGAAGCCACAAATAGCCACTTTTTCTGCTAAATTTTCTTTGTTTACTTGGATCGAATACCTTGTTTTGAATTTTCACTACATTCTTGGGGCTAAAAATGAAACATAACCTTGCAATAGGTACGGCGATGAATCTAAATTGGCTCACGTCATGGGTTTTATGCAAGCGCTGGTTTCTGTTGTTGCCCAACAGCACGACGAACTTCAAACTCTAGTTGCTGGTAACAAACGGATTATTTTTCGTTCATTCTCACACTTGATTCTTGTTGCTGTCGGGTCTTCTGCAGAGCCTGTTGAATATTTATCCGTTATTCTCAACTATGTGTACAATCAGGTATAAATTCATTTGCCTTATCTGTCTGCTTCATCTATCGCACACAATGGCATGATGAGGATATGATCAACCATTATAGCAGATCTTTCCTCTCTTTGTAGATTGTCAGCACTCTAACTCATCAGAGGATTGACAAGTGGTTTATGCAGAAACAGAGCCTTGATTTGCGGAACCTGATGAGAGGCGATAATCGTCTTCTCGATGGAGCTATTGAACTTGTTGAAACACAAATGGGGCCCACTTTAAATGCCGTTCTTTGTATTCCTCTGCCTCATTCTATTCGGGATACTGTGGTTCAAGCCATTATTCATGGTGCTAAATCTCAGGTAGGCCAACCTATTTCGAATTACATTATTCGGCTATTGGCTATTTGTGGAAATAGATAGTTGGGCTCTACGCATTTCCTCGCATTCGTGTTAGCGTAAAGTAACCTTTCTAATAATTGAATGACCCTTGTTTGTTCGTAATTTTTTACCATAATCTTGGTCAAGGTATTTTCCTCTGTGAATCCTTTCTACAACGGTAACGTAGACTGACAATACTATTCTTTTCTTAAGGATCTCCTATTCGCTATACTTCTGACAAACTATCGGGTGGTGTGTGTCGTCAGCATGAAAAAACATTCTATCCGTCCTATCGACATTCATTTGATCACAAATCTCGTTCGATGCTCCCAGTCTTTCAGAAATGCCTCAACCCATTGGCTACCTATTTGTCTACCTGATTTCAATTCCAAGTAAGCATATTTAGATGATTTTTTTGTCTACTTTTTAACAGTTAGTAAACTAACGTAACATCCTTGTCATTTTAGAGGATACCTCTACGCCAACCTCTCTTACCTCGACAACCATTCCTGTTTAGTTTTGCTGACGGTTGATAGTAGCAAATTTTACGCTCTTCAAACCTCGAGGGACCAGATTCTATCGGTATGTGCCTAAGTCTTTGGCAAGGGTATTTGTGGTATTCCTGCCCGTTATCTGGAATTAATGTTTCCCTTTTCGTGTTATTTGTTATAACTTTTAATTTTTGTTCATTAATTATTCAGGCGCCAAATGCTGTATTCGTGTGATTTTTACCATAATAAACAAGATATTAGTATCTTAGTGCCTTCCTAAAATTCTTGCTAGGGTGGCGTGGTAGAAATTAGAATAATTAAATAGCGACTTTTGGCCTCAAATTATTAACATAAATGTGCACGTTTGTATTCGAACTCCCTTCTCCGCTCAAAACTGTCACATGGACATCGGCGGATTTTGGGTGACAATTAAGGTATTATTAAAATGAAGTTTGTTTACATTGAAATTCACTGTTCGAGACCTGTGCCGAATTTGCTCTGTCAAGCTACTAATTTGCTTTGTTTTTTCTGCTGATACACATTTTCTCTCCTCAAGCGCCTACAATCGGCACTACAGGGTGAATGCCTGAAATTCTTGGCCTCGGCCACTTGGCCGGACGTCGAGTCATTGGGTTTCGGCGGGGGTCTACGTCACTTTGTATGCAAATTGATACCTGCCGCACAATACACCACAAGTCGGTGGATTCCGCCCTACAATTTCAACACTTGCGCCTCTGCCACTCCTTCATTTTTTTCATCTTCCTCTTCTGATAGTATGCAAACCACGACCATGGCTGTACTTGCATCTGTAAAGCAGCGACAGGCTACCTTACTGAGAGCTTATCGCGTTATGCACACGAGTCTTCATTGTCCTCTCCATCCTATCAGCCTCATATTTCAAGCCTCCGATACTGAAGTCCAACTCGCTTCAGTAAGCTTGTTTAAATCCCTTTACTCATTCAGGATACTTTCGAAAGAAATCATAATATTGTCCCTTAGTTTATGGGGTGAACCAGAATAAAGTGAGTATGAGGAATAATAAAAATTGACAATTATGGAGTTGTCCCTTTACCCCCGGACACCTGAGTACTGGGCGCACGGTGACGACATAAATGAATTCATTTACGATTCACATTTGGGTAACTGCTAGTCCAGCATATTAAATAAGGAGAAACGGGGTTGTAAATGCCAAGTACTTGTCATGAGAATTTTGGATCAAACTGCTAATTTTAATCCTGATGCGTTTTTATGGTAGTTACTTCACTTTTCTTGAACGTGGTAGCTTAATCTATGTTCTTGACATGTTTGCGTAGTTTTGGACCTCTTTTCCCATTTTTTTTTGGATCGCAAATTTTTTTGGCATACTGGTGCTAATGGCTTAACGCTAGCCGAATTTTAATGCCCCCCCCCCCAAAAAAAAAATAAACCCGGGATTTGTGTCTCCCGAGAATTAACATTTTTCATCGACATGATGTTTATGTCTTCTAATGGAATACTCAAGTAGCTTTTTCTAATTATACGTGTCTCTCGAATGCTAATTTTTAATTGCTTTTATAACTTTTCATTGACCGTGTGCTGAATAAGGAACTTATGCGCATGATTGCGGCAAATTTTATGGGAAGTCCTTATAGCCGTCCACACTTCACAATATATATTTTTGAACTGAGGGAATTATTAAAACTGTGGGCATAATTTTAGGCGAATTATGAACGACTCTTTTTCTTAATGATCCGCTGATCTACTCCAGTGGCAGATCATGACATTAATGACACCGGTGTATTTATTCTTATTTGTTTCATTAACGAGCAATTACATGCAGTACTTTTTGCCGTTAATATTACTGATAACTCCACATCTTCAGTCGTTCACGGTATCCTGTTTCTGTTTCAGTTGAGCAATGAGTACGAGGTCTATATGACCCTGGAGCCATTGGTTAGCAAAAATGAAGCTCTCGACATTCTCAAGCGCCTAACAAAGTGGATTTCGGCCAACAAACAGCGCTTATTCATTCTCTCCTCCTCCAACTTCTGATTCCCACTCTTTATCTTCCCTAAGCAAATCTCGATTGTATCGCCGTTTTTTACCCTCTGGATGTGTTGTCTGACGAATCACGACCATAAGACTAAATGGGAAAGATCACCTAATTTCTAATCACATTTGCGTCTTTGTTATTATTGTCCCGTGTGCAAGGGAAGAAGAAAAAGCTGGAGTGAGAAGTTGAGGCAGACTAGTGTATGCTCAGACGCCGGTGTCCGCCAGACGCCGGTGTCCGCTTTGAATTGAGATTAGTTGAAAGGTATCCAGTAGAGGAGAGACTGTTTGACCCATGTCCTCCCTCGGGGCTAGCGATAACCAGGAAGAGTCGGGGGGAGGACCTGGGTCCCCTTTCCAGCCTCTACGACTTTCTCCGGCTTTTCATCGGTGAGGTAGCCGACCAGGTATCCCGTCGCGAAGGCGTCCGCGGCTTTGTTGTTATGAATTATATCTTTCCCTGCTAAGGGTGTAATCAAGGAAAGCACGGGTCGCGACATCCTCGGTCGACATCGTGTTGTTTGCTCCGAGGCGTTGGATTAGTATAACCGGACATGGACAATGAATGGAACCAATTCTTTGGTACAGAGGCGGGGTACCCGACCACGCCGCTGTCACGCCTGCCGTCCAACTTGCCTGCCTCCGCCTTGTTCACGGACCCAAAGACAAAGTTCACGTAAGGAATGATGGTGTCGGCCACTTGACACAGAATCTTGCCGTGGAATGACGGGTGGAGGAGGATAACCGTTCCGCTGTCCACACTGGAGAACACGAAGTACGCCTTAGAAAGGTAAACTTATCTTTCACACTCTTGCGAAGGCATAGAATAAGAGTATTTGGGGTTGGTTGTTGAAGAAAGTGGGTTGTGAAAGAAAATCGGCCGCATCGACTGTTGTAATCCAGCATCAGTGAAGGCTGTCAATTGTAATTGTCGCATCTATCGGTTACCTCGTCGTGAATTTGTACTCGAATTTTTTTTTTTACTTTCAAATAAAATCTCTCCGGCGGTGTTGACGTTCACAGAGCCAGTGAAAGAGCACTTAAATCTTCCGAATTTGTGCGAATTTCCCGAGATCATTTTGATCTTCTTTTATGAAGCTCTCACAGGAGCGTGGGTGAGATCGCATTTGCCCTTAATGAGCCCCTCGTGGACGCCTTCGTGGTCGGGTCCACGCAACTTTGCACCGTGCTTCTGCAGGAGTTTCGTGCGCTCGAATGGCTTGCTTGGCAAGTCGACACGGCAAAAGGCGTGGAAACACAAGTGAACAGGGGAATTAACTTTGTACAAACACAGAAGGCGCCAACTCCTTGATCACATCTTTGCTGACCAGTCAGAACGTAGTTTCGTCAAGAATGACCTATTGAGCTTCGAATAGGAACAGAGTCGAGGAGACGTCGCTTGTCACGGATTAACAACAGGGTTTTTTGTGGCTGAGAGGTGCCCACAAATAATTCTAGGCCATATGTTGAAGGCGCTTGTTGCTCTACCGAAAGGCAACTGGTTTTAGACCTCTTCGAGGCCAAAAATGAAATACTGCAGTGAAGAAGTGGAGGGAAGAGAGTGATCAACCACCGCCTCCTCCAGACTGGAAAAACTAAGTCACCGTCAAAGCTGCTGTGATAAACTTTTGAAGACCGTCAACTCAGGCTTCAAGTCAACATTTTCGACAGTCTGCGCCCCAAGAGCTGATTTCTTGTCCACTCAAGCAACTGGTGCTACGATTGATGAAGAAAAGGGGAAAAGTGGCCAGAATATGGACGAAATGGTAGTGAAAATACCTCAATCAACTTCTGCTAAAGTTGAACCCTCAATGCAGTAACGCTGAGGAGCCGCCTTGACACTAGTTAAGTCCACCCTGAGCGGAGGGAGGTGAAAGATGACGAGACGTTTGCCTGCTATGAGGGAGAATTTAGGTTTATTTAATAGAAGAACAGGAAGATTGCTCCGTTTGGTTGATCAGTAGCGAGAATTACGGACGCGGTAATTTAACATAGGCAACAGAGCAGTTGGTGGATAAACCATAGAAGGCAGTAATTTCACTGACCGCGGAACTATTTTTTGGCGCTTCTGCGGAAGTGCGTGGACTTTTGACGGCTCCAACCACTACAGAAATAAATCGACAAGTGGGGAAGTCACACTTCCGCCTCTCTCATCACCAGTTTTTAATGTATTCAGTCGGTTATTCTCGGAGTGCGCACTCCGACCGTTAGTTCATGCCAAAGGGTGGCCCACGCCCACCGCCTGATCAGCCAGAACAATATGGCTTTGAGCGAGGTGAGCTCCACCCTCACCCCAGAGGGAGCCTCGCAAGGAACCACAGCATCACTGGGGCGCAAAAGCCTTGGCGAATGGCTAATCTGATCCGAAGGACGGTCGGGTTGTTCGAAGCTTAGCCTTAACACTCGCCGGAGTGCCTAACTCCGCCTCCCTTCTCTGCACCACGAATGCATCTCGACGAGGGATGAGAGAAAAAGGTTCTCTTCCCCAGCCGATATGTCTCCTTTTGCCACAGGTCGAGAATCGTTTTCGGTGGTCAGACGCTTCGAAAATGGGCAATTTAACAGAAGGATTTCAAGAACAATGATGGAAGGGAAGTCGGTGACGATGATGACGCCTGTCCCGTACGCAATTTTGCATTTTATTGAGCTTTATCCTCCTAAATGAAGTGGTACACTTGAAAAGGTGCATTTATGGTCTCGGTGAGGAGGCGAGTGGTGCTGACGTTGCACCAAATTGTGAAGACGCGAGCAGCTCTTCGACGCTTGAGTCGGGCCACAACGGTTTGGGAGCGCGATGGTGACGGGCAATGCTACTCCGAGCGAACCCCTCAAATTCGTCCGAGAGGCTTTCGTTTCTCCCTCTCTGGCTAAAAGCGGAGGTAGTCAGAGGACCTCGCCTCCAAATACGCCCATCCGGATGCAAAGGAGGCCGAGCGAGCGAGACGGAAACGCTGGAACCGTGAGGGACAGGTTACACCGGGCCCGTGGGTGCTTATCTCAGTCCTCATGTTTTAAAATCGGCCATGATTAGCGTACTCCCGTGGGGCTTTCAAAGGCTGCTTGAATAAACTCCCCCTAAGGCTAAATTACTCTTTCTAAAGTGTGCTAACGCCCAATTGGGCCGTTTAATTGTCGAGGAGCCGGGTGAATGCTAGTAACCACATGGAGATGACCAGATGAAAGGAGATACACAAAGACTGCCTTAGACGATGATATCTTATCTTCAATGCGCTGATCGGACGAAAGAGGAGTGGTAAGTGGAGGGTCATTGCGAGCGCCACTTCACTTTCTTCCACGTTTGATCTGATCCTGCGACGGCTTATTCACAATCACTTTCACAGTGTCCAGGCTGTTCCGGCTGGATTGCTTAGTGTCGAAGGCGGGGAAGATGGGACTGACTCTCAGCCGGGTGAGTTCGCTGCCCGAGGCGGGGGGCCTGAGTGAGATGGTTGAGAGGGTTGTCGTGAGGCGGAAGTAATCCAAGTCCACGTTGGCATTTTGAGCCTGAGGAGGCAGATTGCTTGTCGGCTGTGCAGTGTGGAATTCGTGCCGATTGAAGGGTTTAAGGTAGTTGAACATGGCAACGAGCCGCTTCCACGAGGCGTCCGGGGAGAGGGAGGCCTCTTGCACCAGAACCGCCAATGCTGAGCCAACAGGTGGACCGACCAAATATATCTAGACGTAAATTAGGCCGGCAATTCGGATATGGAAACCATGAAATGGGCGCCCCCGTTTAGTCTGTCCAGCTAAGGTTAAGAGAGGTACATTGTCACTCGCACTTGATATATTTACATATAAATGTCAAAAAAATGTTTTTCTTATTCACTTCGGAAAATTCTTCTGTGTTTGCACTTCAGTTTTATTTTATTTTTCGCCGAAACCAGGTGGAAACGA
Organism: Dipylidium caninum; assembly: GCA_017562135.1. Taxonomy (NCBI): domain Eukaryota; kingdom Metazoa; phylum Platyhelminthes; class Cestoda; order Cyclophyllidea; family Dipylidiidae; genus Dipylidium; species Dipylidium caninum. The sequence goes on along the minus strand of QEYB01000921.1, from coordinate 733,097 downwards.
AACGCGATTTACATCTACTTTTCTTGTAAGACTTCAAATTGAATCATAACGCAGTTCAACAAGCTTTGAGGGACATTAAGCATGCATTCGTAGATGAGTGCACCAGTGAAACAAATGCTCGGTGTTGGGTCCACAAATTCCGCAACACACGGCCGCCCCCATTTTTATACCAAGTCACCACTTCTGAAGTAAAGCGGACTATGCATGATAGTCGGAAACACAAGAACACATTTTCAGGACACACGCCGGACCCTAAATATTGTCAAAAAATAGTTCCGATTAAAATGTCACGAAATGGCCAAGGAATAATCGTGTATTATTCCTTTCTACAACCGAGCGAAAGCTCAACGGCGAGACAAGTCACCAGCGCTGCTCAATCTGCGCGACTCAATATTACTGCATTATAACGCATGACGACCGATTACTGCCCGTTTGTACATAGGACTTAATTCTAAAAAATACAATTTAATAACACAAACTATATTATAAACGATTTTGAATACGTCATCAACTATAACAGACTTTTATCAAAAACTACAGTAAAATAACGTGAAAAATTGCGCCCTGTTTCCTACTTATATTTAAAAAACTCGTTTCAGGTTTTTCAACCCATCATTACTCTCGTGGGGTTGATATATCCGAGATGTAGAGTGACGGAGAGGAGGAGACATACATTTTAGTGTTTATCTTGAGCGCAATCAGTTTTCTCACTTTGAATAGCGTATTTTCTCGTGCTCAACTGATGAAAGGTGGAAAACATTTTAATTCATATCAAAAGTGTGACTTGGCCTTGACCCTTGCAATGAGTATTCGTCCTGCCATTCAGCAAGTATCAGAATAGCTGCCAAGGAAGGAAGCGGAAACGCTTGTGGTATGAGTGGACCAAAATTTCGAAAATACGCTCCTTTTGATCCCCAGAAATGCGAGGACTCTAAACGGGGGAGGGGGGTGGGTGGGAAAGGCATAGATGAGGTGGTGCAAACTCACGTATTGTCTATCGAAGTTGAGATTTATAATTGCTGCGGCAATGCATCTGGCAGGGTTGGTGCAGGCGCCGGAAATGGGTAACTAAATCAAATTAAAGACACTTTACTCAACGAGTGCTCCCCACTGGGCACGTGCCCCCTCAACCTGCCCATCAGACAACAGAGTGCGTATGACAGAGCGGCTGAGACTACACGGAGGCACGCGTAAATGATAAGGGGCCTCCTCTGTCCCTTCTCTCTTTTTCTCCTCCTAGTCATTACAGGGCTTTCAAATTTCGGGTGGGAACCTGTGACGGAACATGCCAAATATCTTCACTAGCGCCTTCTCTGGGATCCACTAGAAAATTTACTCAAGTTTTGAAACTGCGGCCTAGAGGACGGTTTTGTGCCCTACAAATTGGAAGATTTTAGATAAGGAGGATAGGACCTACCCCCTAAAAAATTAGGCGGCGATCACGTCCTCTGCGAATGGTATTTGGCAAGTCGGTACTCACAGAAATGGTGTCGATCCAGAAGAATACCATCACAAGCAACACGAAGGCGTTGAACTTTGTTCGTAAAGTGAAACGAAGGGGGCGCAGTTCATCTAACAGGCCAACGATTGCGAGCTCCAAGAAGAAGGTGATGATGATCTCCATGCCAATAGCCTGACCGTCGGATACACCGGGACCAGGCATCGGCATCCCGAGGTGCGTCCTATTCGCCGCGAAGGGCGACAGCCCCAGACCGATGTAGAAGGCGAGCAGAGTCCCCGTCAACTGTGCCAAGAGGTAGAATGGCACGTAGATGACTGACATGCGACGCGAGAGAACCACGGCCAACGTCGTCATGGGGTTAATTTGAGCACCACAGACAACGAAAGTGGCGAAAATCGAGCAGTAGACAGCGGAGCCGACGACGAGAGCGTTGACGAATGTCGCGTACTTGCGCGCACGATCACTGTACAGGATGGTGAAGTTGGCCATAAAAGCGGCCGTGCACTCGGCCAGGAAACGGCGAGTCAACTGCCATAAAAATCGCCGCGATATTTCCTTCATTGCATGGAAGTTCCCACGTTCTAAGGGCATTCATGAAAAGGCCGCATTATTGTGTGATGGAAGGGTGATTGCTACCAAGGGAAAGAAAAATCGTAAAAGGAAGGTCTACTCTCAAGGCAAAGTTGGAACTCAAGGAATTTTGGACGAAATTTAGAGGTTTGCAGCTCAGTGTTAGGTGGCACGCGGGTCTCACCAGACCCAGTCGCTCAAGGCGCATTTTCTGCGATCGGCCAGTCGAGCCATCGTTCTACCAGACTTCGGCACTCGTCCCGACACGCAGTCGGTTGACGAGGCTGTGACGGAACGGTCACCTCCTCGAGGATGAAGAGGCAAAGTGAAGGGCATGAGCGTGTGCAGATGATATGTAAGGCTCGAAGAACTCGGAGCAGCCACCACTCTCACTGGGGCGGGCTGCGATATCCGCTTTACTCGATTGCAGGGCGGAACGAAAGCCCACCGAGGCAGTGGAATGCTCGAATGACTGCAGATTGTGGTGCGATGGTGCTTGACAAGGTCGGTACACCCAGAATAATGATTGAAGGAGAATATAAAGATGTCAAGGTTCTCCAGCGTCCTTTAAGCACTGCAAGCTGCAGGGGAGGGCTGAACTGGGAAATAGACGCCCGAGGTGTTTGGAGTGAAGGAGACGAGGCGGACAACCAGAAACTACACGACGTGACGCAGACGCCTAACATTCTACTCCCTCCGCGGTGTATTCCAATCAGTTGCTTACATTCAAGCGTTCAATTTTGAGTCGAACGACAATGTCTTTCTTCATCGTCCACCCTTGCTTGTCAGTCCTCAGGTATCGCGAAACGCCCCAACAGCACAAACGCCACTTACCGGACGTCAGCGAGACGACTTATTGAATGCTGCGCCGCGAGAAAATCGATGTGCCTTCTTGAATCCTCGTGGCACCGTCGGGACCTGACTCCGGGGGACGATCAGTCGAATGAGGTACGTCGGTTGTTCTTTCACTTACTTCTCGGGGCTCAGTCTTCTGTCTGCTATCCTTGACGCTTTCAATGCTGGATCCACCGAAGTGGCTCCCCACACCACCACTTCCGCCGTCTTTGGTGTATGCTCCGCCTGTCGTAAGCCTCATGCCTGGTTGTCTTCACTGTGTCCCACTGCCACGGATAGAGTAGTTCAACAAATCACTTACTTTCAAACTTTTACGTGCCTTCAAACACTACCTCGTACGCCAGAGGGCCAAAAACAAATCAGGCAACAGGAAATTCCTCTATGGGTAACAGCTGTAAGTGCCGGTATTCCAACTTCTCGGCCACGGAACGATTTGATTGACATGGGCAGGAGAGAGCAGTCGTAAAGCTTTCATCTCCTGGCAGATCGCTAGAAGGTCCGAGTCCCTCTTCCACCCGCCTCTGAGCCGCGAATGATGGTCAGAAATGCTGCTATTCGGCGGTCGAAGTGGCGTGGAACGGAGCAGGGTGCCACAACTCACCTACTGCCGTCGTTTTCTGACGGAGCATACGTAAGCGGATGCACTCAGAGCAGTTTCCTTTGGGCGAGGTTCTCCCTTCTCCTGGCCAGACGGTCCAATGGGGGAGATTTTGGCCGTACCATTCGAGATACGTTGCAACTGAACAAACGGCAATGTTCACCCCTGTTTGGTATTTCTTCCCAACAGCGACATCTTGCCAAACAACCCTTTACTGCAAGTCGACGACCTGCCATGGCAAAGCTATATCTGGCTAATGGCACGGATCTTCATCGCGGAGATGATCGGGTCGGGCATTTTAATTCTCCCCCTAATCCTCATTAACTCGCCGACACAATACGAGGCCCTCATGGCAGGCATCGCAGTGGGCGGCGGCCTCTACGTCGCGATTTGGATTGTCTACCCCGTCAGCGGGGCGCACCTCAACCCTGTCATCTCCCTCACCGCCCTCCTCAACAGCCAAATGAGGGTGGGCCACCTTCTACTCTACTGGACCGCACAGATGGCCGGCGCCCTCCTCTCCACCCTCGTCGGGGACCACATCACGCCTTTCGGGAAGAATGACACCTACAGCACGATGACTTTTCCCCGGCCCGAGGTGTCAGAGGGTCAGGCCCTCCTGGCCGAGGTCTTCACCACCACCATCCTCGTTATTGTCTACCTCGCGACGGTTGACGAGCGGAGACCGGAGAACTGGGGACTGGCCACCGGCCTCAATATGGCCATGCCGTTGATGTTCGCAATGATGGGATGCGTGATCATCGCCGTAAGTTACTCAACACTCGGAGGTCTAGATAAAACTATTGTGTCCAAGTGGAGAATTTTAACAAAAAATACCACTTTTTTCGAAAGAAAAAATAACTTTGACAAGTAGTTAAACCCTTGACACCGTCAAAGCTCCTAGAAGGACCAGTAAACTCCCCTCCAGGAGTCCACCAACCTTCGTGCATTCCTTTTGAGGTGCCGAGGGATTATTCGTCGTGAGGTAAATATCCCAGCACGTTCTAGGTTTTGCGACAGAATCACACCAAAGACCTGCGTATCAGCACATTGGAACACGCGTGCCCTTTTTCAGCGTCTGTTTGCCCCAACGCGCCTAAATTGGGCGACCTGAGACGGGGCTCAAAGAAGTCCTCCGGGTAGGGCGCCGGCGTTTCACCAGCAGGAGGACGCACATGGTGCAATTATTCACCAAAACGCGACAAAACTGCGTCCCAAGGCGGTGGTTCGGTAGGGCATGCAATCCACTTCCCCTCCTAAGTATTCCCCCTGAGACGTCTAGTGAAGTGTGTCGCCTTTGTCGTGCAAGACGGCGGTGCCGATTGTGCGTGGCCTCTCCCTGTCACGACCCGTTGTTTATCCGTGAGCGCAAGAGCCGTCCAACTGTCCCAGTTTTGGCTTTACAGAGAAGGCAGAAAACGGGGTTGGTGCTTTGACAGACACCTCTTAATCCTAACAGCGTTGGACAGCCGAACGCACCCACATGTCTTCCTTTGTTGATGCAAACGGCCTCCAATGTGCGTCGAATTGCGGCGAGGCAAAACAGACCCGCGATGCCGCTCACAGAGTGGCGTGGCTCGACTGTTTCGTGGGTCTGGATATTCCTGACACTTAAGAATGTCGCCGTGGTGTTTGGCGCCCCCAACGCCCAGCACATCCGCCAAATTTATCGTCCGTTCCTCTTGCCCTTTGTTGTCACTCATAAGCGGCATACCGTCCGCCTCGTCGAAGAGCCATTAGGTTTAAAACAATGAAACGGGTGTTGAATATGAGTGGAAAACAAAAAACACAACTTCTTAACATTTACATCATTTATTATAATCGGCTTAGTTAGCGTCCATTGGCACCTACGACTGTGCCAACGATTGGGTATTTCGTAATGTCCTTAGAAAAATTTTTACTTTTAGTGCTGATAAACGAATTAAAGTCTTTTGCGATACCGTTTTAGCTAAGGAAATTTTTAACTTAGGAATAATCCGTAAAAGCAAAAATGCTAAGAATCGGTCACTGCAATGTCTAGTAAAGGCGGAGAAATTAGGTGATTTTTCAACAATAATTAGAGCCTTATTTGGTAGCTGGACTTTGTCATCAGTGTCGGTTGTTTTTTCTTTACAAGTTTCTTCTCAGGCATTACATCAAAGCCATCCTCGGCAATCGGATTCCGCCTTTGTTAGGCTTTCGCCTGATTGTGAGAAAGAAAAACGCGTCACTCCGTAGACATTCCACCATATACTAACCAGAATTCTCTGGTTTTGATGAAGTTTTCGGCTAAGTGATCTGTCTTGAAGTGTATTCTCATCTATCCCTTCCCTTGATTGTTTTCGTCTGACAAAATGTACTTTCCATCACAAGTAATTATTTGATGTTAAAATTGCGACAACCGTGCATTGCGCAGGAAGCAATGAAGACGCACACATGATTTTCGTACGCCCGGCACATATTAGTCCATTTATCATACTTTATCACCCATTGTACGAAGATATTTTATTAATGACCACAACCGCGTGCATGGCCGGTTCCTAGTTTAGGCCCAAGTGGCGAGCAGTCGCGTGCGTGGATCAGATTCCCCGACGTCGTCCTTACTTCCTACCCGTTATCAACAAGGACCGGCGGTTTTCCTAGAGGCGACGAAAACTTAAGGTTACTAAATTGCCAGGACGAAATTTCTGTTACCAATTCCAAGAATTTTTTTAATTATCTCATCTATCTCCGAATGCTTCACTAGTGTTTTTAGAAAATTGTTGTGCTGCTCTGTGATTTCATTTAAACTCGTCGAAGGAGAAAAGATGTAAACACGGCACTTTTTCCATCTGGCCAAATATAAAATAGAAATGGAAGAGAAATCGGGCAAAAGTTTACGAAATATGCAAGAAAGATTCCTGTAGAATTTATCGATAAAAATATCCAACGTACGCACAGTGGATCTTTCTCAGGCAGAGCTGTACATCAACTAATTAAAAAAAAAACTACGTTTCACAGTTTCCGACCCTCTAAAACGGTCATACAGATTCACACAGCTGAGCGAACTCCCACGTCCCATCGCAAAGATGCTCGCAGATCTGTGACTGTCCAGCAAAATGCGCTGTCCGCCTCAGCCTAACAATTGCGCTACTTGCCTATTTTATACCAAAGATCAACCGAGTGGGGCTGATCCATTTGCCTTCTCCCTCCGCAGGAACCCATCTCAAATGGTTGCATGAACCCCTTCCGGAGCCTAGGTCCGGCTATATTGCACAACCAATATCGGCAACAATGGGTGAGGCAACAATCCACCTCTTTTGCGTGACAGAGGACGCAGAGCCCCGGCTTGAGGCCAGAGATGGTCTCGAGACATTCCCTCGCTCGCCTTCAATTAGCTCGCGAGTGAGGCGCAACTCTTGTGAGACATATGGTGGGAGGTATAGGGACGAACAGACGGGCAACGGACTCCCACCCAAGTTGGCATCATGTCTTGCCGACCTAACGACTACCCGCGTAGACATGCACTATCTCTTGTGTTCTCCTCCGCCAAAACCCATTTGCTCTCTTCTTCCCTCCCTCTCTTTAGCTCTACGTGGTCGGTCCACTGATTGGGGCGCTGCTCGGATCCATTCTTCACATCCTTTTCCTCGCCGCCAGGATGGAGGTGTAAGTCCTCTTCTCTCCCCTCTCTTCCACTTCCCAGGCCCTTTTATTCCCCACCTTTCTTGCTCCACGATGGTTGAGTTAGCAGCCTAGGCAAGGCGCAAGGCGTAAATCGCTGGGTAAAAGTGCTTCGAAGAGTTTTCACCGCATGAAAAGTTAAGGTCGCCCGTGGAGACGCATTACAGCAAAAAGCAATGTCTATGGAAAAGGCGGGAGGTTGCTGGCGACATGAAGTAGCCTGGAGATCAGCGCGTTACTGTCATTCCACCCTGCTCCTGTGGTTGCTTAAAGTATCTCGGGGACAGGGTCTCCGCCCCAGCCACCTAAAATTTCCTGCTCAACCTTCACCTCGCCAAATGTAAAGGAACAAAGTCAGGCTTGTGAACCACCTCTTCCGACATTAAGTTTTGGCTCTCGGGCGCAGGTGTCCGAAATCCACCTCTCGTTGCCTTGACCATCAGGCAACTGAAGAAATCGCGCTGTCGGCCACCCAGCGAGCCTCAGAGGCGGCGGCTAAGTTGGTTGCAAGGGTATTCTAAAGTACCCTCGCCTGATAGACGGCGGTCTAAAATGCCAGCGAGTTGCTGGTTTGGTTGCTCACTCTGACCCCGACCCTCTCGCCCTGACTAAATTTGGCATTTTGCGACAGGAGGGACGAAACTGAAAAATGAACGGCCTCAGAGGAGATCCGGTCGGAGAGGAGGACTGTAAGCCACGTGTTCCATTGGACGCGAAAACCGTCACAGACTGGAATTAAGTGCATTTTCAGGAAGTTGTATCCAATAAAGAACTCTACTTTGCCTCTTCTTGCCCTTTTCCAACCGTGTGGAAGGTGTCGAACTTGGGCCCACGGATTAGCGCAGCTCCTACATGGAAGGTAACACGAGCGGAACCTCACCGGAAGTGGCACTCGAGTTAGAAATAGCCATGCTTGTGCGCAGCCACCGTCGGTGGTGAGCTTGTTTGCAGCAATGCACATCTGCCATGGCCAAATGCCCTTGAAAAAGCGGCTCCAGAAGACAGAAATTGTCACTGGTATGTGACAAAAGCGGGACACGAAGAGAAGTTAGTTGGTTGACACTCATCACCCCATTCTGCTCGCCCCGTTGGCAGCACAGCCGCCAAGTTCCTTCCTGGCGTTGAATTAGTTGAGATGAACTTTGGCTGGCCGTGGATTCCCACAAGGCTGCAGGCCATCTGAGAGTGCAAGAATGAAGATTTGCGGACGCCTTGATGATGTTGCAGCACGAACAGCCCTCTAGTTTCCTAATCATAAGGTGAAAGCGTATAAAAAATTTCTAGACAGCTTTATTCTCCGGTCCAGTGTGCGATATCATCTTGGCCAATTGAAAGCGAATGAGGTCTTCTTCTTCTAAAAAGGGACCAAGTTTATTTTGGCCTGATATTTTATCCGAGGCCACTTTCTCGCGCCTTCCGACGGGGCTGAGGCCTCGGGTGCCGTGGCGGTGATGCAGCGTCTCCTCTTCAAGCCCGAAGTCTCCTCTCCCAGCGGAGCCGATCGCTTGTATGTTACGCCGGCCAGCCAGTGGGTGTCCAGCCCACTCGAGGAAATTTGATGGCGGCGAAGGTCGGAGGTGGTTGAGGCAACTGGTCGTCTGCGTGACTTTCCGACTTGTGCATTGAAAGATGACCTATTAAGCCCTTCTGCTCCTCCTCCTCCTCCTCCTCTAACCGCATTAAGCACCGAGCTCCACGAGGAGGAAACATGAGTGATCGACGGTCGAAGGCAGGCCACTTCGTGACCAGTGGGATAAACAAATCTCCGATGCTGTCTTCCAATCCGCCCTCCATTTCTGTGTGGGCGGAGCGGTGGGCGGGGTGGCAGAGGCGGTAGGCGACGAGAATCAACGATTTTAACACTCCTGCGCTGTCCCGTGACAAATGCCTGCGACTTTTTTGTGTTTTATCAACAAAAAAGTGACTCAAATGCAGCAGGACACTTAGAGACTTGGTCTACTGGTACACAATTATTATACCGACTGACTTAGTTTGCATTCTCTCATACTATGATAATTTACAGAGGCGCTCGTGACGCCGAACCGCTTACGAGTTTTTTTCATTCTGCCGCTATTTTTCTGAAGTGCGGACCAATTCACTTCTTCTCGTCCAGCGACCGTTTGAAATTTACCACACAGCGACTGATCTCCCACTTTGAATTTAAAGGCGTTTCGGTCATTCGTTGCGGAGTATCGCACAGCTTAGCTCTCCATTTTTGGTCTACCAAGGCAAAGTGGCTGCGAATGTCAGCGGCAGATGGACGGGCGGAGGTCTGGTTCGGGTGGGTAGAATTGGGTGAACAGGGAAATCATTCCGCGTCGATGATGGCCTCCTCCTCCTCCTCCTCTCTGCGGAGTGGATGAGGTGCCCCGTGATTGCTTCGTCCTGGGGACCGCAGCTTAAATAGGCTTTGGGCGGAGTGATAAATTGCTGCCCGTCCGGCTTCGTGGCACTGCAATCACGAGGCGAAGCCCCCCTCCCCCCGAGGCAGTTGCACCTCCAGAGAGTAAAGAGAACCTGTCTGTATAAAGTTCATTCTCTTCATCCAATTACTGCCCACAGATTTCTACCATCACGAGGCAATTCTGCTCTCGTGATTTGCGTGATTTTGTGCCCAGCCCTTCTCTCTGTCCCCCTGCACTTTGCCGGAGGACGCGGAGGTCAATCATCGCCTTCCTCCTCTCCTCGCCACACATTAAGCCGACTGATAAGCTCGAAGGAGCTCTGTTGTGAGCCAAAATACCTTAATATATTTACCGAGTGGGTGTGGAGGAGTAGACGTTCCTGAAATACACCCAAGTTGGCGCCTCCACGTGTTTCATCAGCTGCTCAGATGCGTTCGGAGGAGAAGTATTTGCCCTACTTGTCATCGCCGCTGCGTCTGGAAGAAAATCTACACTTGGGGAAAGGGAAGACGGAGACGTGGGGTAGAAAGAGCGGGACAAAGTGAGTTTTGCCCGAAAGCCTCTCCTCGAGAGTCTTTTCTCTTATTACAGTGCTAGCCGAATTTCCATCGTTGGAATCGCCTTAAGCGGTACAAATCGTCCTCTCCCCTTTGACTACGGACAGCGGGAATTTATGCTGCCGCCGGGGAGGAGGCCAGTCTAGTCGGCTCGGAAACAGGCGAGAAGGGGACAGTATCAGGTGGGGATTTATTGGCTCACTACATCTCTGAATGGGTTGACGGGTGTCAGATTAGCGCAGAACCAAAGCGGTGAGTGCCAGGGACGAGAATAAAACCGAGGGGTCTCGGGGTACAATTCTGGTAAAACGGTAATAAAGGGAAAATCAAGTGGGTCAGAGGTAAGGAAAAATTGGGGGGAAAGACCGGCAGGCGGACAAAGGAACTCAGAGCGCCCCGGAGGCTTGGTCGATCCGTTCCTCCACCTCTTCCATGTACTTGCTCTTGCGATCAAAATCGCGGGAGGTCAGCCACATGCGAGTACGGAGGAGGGAAGAGAAGGGACAAATCATCATTTCGTAGACGAAACAGGCCAAAATGCAGCCCACAGGCGGCCCGACGAAGTAAATCTAAAGGATAATCGCATTTTAGGCGAGACTCCTGACCAAATTGGAAGGGGTGTGGATTGGAAATTTAAGGCACCTCGTCCCCTTCTCTCAAACAAACTCATTTCCCCTGCCAGTTGTGGCAGTGTGACGTCTGGTCCCGCTTCTATCTTCCCCCCCCCCCCCCCCCGAGATTCAAGGCGGTGCACGAGGGGCGCATTTGCTTCTGTGCTCAAGGCAGACAGCATTTCGATGGTGGGTGGACACAGCATTGGGTTGTTGCCAAATTCGAAATGCTGGTGGGTGAGGAAGTGTTAAATATTGGAAAAGGAGTCCCTGTAGAGGAGTCCCGCACCTCCATCGCGTGCTACCAACTGGACAACAGGTGTCAGCTACGCGCAAGGCAAACTTAAACGAAGGAGTTCGTCGGCTCTTCACACCGCCGTGTCTCATGAGGCCTTCAGAGACAGCTCTAAGGCACGAGAAGGCAAACAGGCTTCGTGGGAAAGGACGGCGGGATGGAAGAGGGAATGATAAGGTCTTGCGAGAGGGTCATCGTCTTTTAACTCTGGTTCGCTTTAACATAGGGAGGCTTTTCTGCCAATGTTCGGCCTTTAACTGGTCCAGGAGACATGATCTCGCTATCTGAAGGCAACTAAACCGACTCAGTGGGGGAGAATGTGTGGACGACAGGACTCCAAGCACCTTCAGATGCACCCTCGATCTTAGAGGTACACCGGGGACACGAAGTAATCCACGTAAAGTTGCTCTTACCCATTGTCTGTCGAAATTTCCCTGTATTATGGCAGGCGCGATGCTCCTTGTGGGATTCATGCTGCCGCCGGAGATGGAACCCTGCAACAGGATGCAACGAGGCATAAACTCGACTGGCCACAGGTTACTCTCGGGCGCTAGACGGGTCAGCCGGTGTGCGTCGTGGCCAAACACACCTTCGGGGTGTCGGCGTCACACGCCATCCACGGATTCTGTGGCGGGACATCTACACAAAGACGGTGCCACAGACGGTAGGTGATATAAACACGAGTTAAATTACATGTCGGCAAGTTGTGATGACAAGCGGTTTACAGGGGGACGAGTGAGCTGAAACACAGCCTCCCCGCGGCTTGTTGTGTTCGTCTAAAGCCACCAGGACGGCCTCCACAGTCCGACGCACAACAATGTTTTCAGCTCTCGCCGCAGGGACTGAGAACACGTGAGCGGATCGCTGTCAGGCACACTGAACGTGTTTTACAGCTTCACACTTTGATGTACTCTTAATTTAATCCAGAAAAGCCTCGGCAGTCTTGTGTACAATGAAATAAAACGGGCGCGATTTCGGTGCTGACAACCTGAAAATGTCAGTACAAGGCCGATTTCACGGGGGTGATTTCAACGCGATCTGTGGTGATGTGGAGAATGCTTAAGGGTGGGGAAGTTCTCGGTGAAAGGATGCGTTGCCGCTGTTCCTGCTTCCTTCCCGTCAAGGATGGAGGGGAGAGAAAGCACCAGAGAATCACTAGACGCAATTTTGTTAGAGAGAGAGAGAGAAAAAAAAAGATTTAGAGGAGTTTCGAAATGTCAGTTGTGGGCTCATTTGCGGAGCCACATTTTCAGAAGAGGGCTAAATTGCCCGTCATTCGGGAAGAAGACGAAGATAAGCGCAAATGCGCTACTTCGTAACGTTAGTGGCTTCGAGTTTGCCGCAGTCCTCGATGGCTCGGAACACAGGCAGGCGGTTTTCCCCTTCAGCGAGGCCACCAGAAGCCTCAACTCGAGCCTTCTACTACGCTGTCAGGAAAGCTTGCAGACTGTGTCGAGATGAGAAGACATTGTGCACTGTGAAACCGTTTGTGTTTTGGTGGAGTTGTCTGCCAAGGCGTCCCCTTTACTCGGCTTAAAGTGTCAGTTGATTTGGCTGCAGACTAATTAGACGTTGTCCTCAAACCTCCTCGCTCCTGTATGCTTCATAAACTGGCATTGCGGTTAGTCGAGGCTGTAAGAAGAGTAGCAGAAATTCGTGCTCGTCTGAGAGCACGACCAGTGGATATCAACGAAGAGTTCTTCTCTTCCCACTACCATCTTGCTTCGAGATTATGAGTTTGCACCTCAGTTACCGTTTAGTCTCTTCTACGAATTCTGTGCGAAAAGGGCGAACCGCACACTTCCCGCGCCCTTGTGTCCACCCCTCAAGCTATTCCGTTTGGCAAATCGGAGCCTACACTTCAACTGACATACTTAAGCCAAATTTTCTCCGAGTATCCAAAATTGAGTTGGAGTATAAGGAAACAAGGGGAAAAAACTTACAGTCAACGCAATGTTGGCAGTGACAGCGATCATCATGGCAAACGGGAAGTTGTTTCCAGTCTGCAACTGCCAAGTGGGGTCCCTCACCTCGTCTAAGGAGGCGAGGAGCACCAGAATGAGGGTGAACGTGGTCACCATCTCCAAGACTAAAGCGGCACCAGTGGCGACGCCGGCTCCAGGTATCGTCAGGCCGTAGGTGTTGGGCAGGGTGGAGGTTAGTGGATTCACCCACCACGCAATGCTCACCGAAATCAACGCTCCTACGAATTGGCCCACCAGATAGACGGGCACATGGGTCAGGGGGACTCGGCGCGTCACCGCGGCCGCTAAGGTTATCATGGGGTTGGTGTGGCCTCCACTTGTGGCCCCGGTGATCCACAGTCCCATGTAAACGGATATGCCGAAGGCCAAGGGTGTCACGATATCTGTGCTCGTGGTTGGAACTGGGAGGAGGAAGCAGGGCAAACAAAGGATGCCCGCACCGATCGCCTCGCAGACGAAGATTTGAAAAAATTTCCACAACAATTTGGGTATGTGGTACTTGAACATTGTGAAGGACTGGCGATCTTCAATCTAATAATGAAGTGTTAAGTCTGCTTAACTGTCATTTTCACAGATGACATGATTTTAAAACCTTAAAAGTTTATTTGCTGAGAATGAGTAACACGAAATACAAGTCTGTCGCCTCTCTCGGCCCTTCTAAATACTGCCATGGAAAGTACATTTCCATTGGCGATATTCTGACGTACGATTAGAGTGCTGCAATTACATCTGACCTATAAACCGTCACTAATATACTAATCCGCTACTATCTCTTCCGAATCTTTGTACCTATGCTATAATTCGGCTTGAGGCCCTCGAACAATGCACTAAAGTCGAACAATTTAGGTTACTAATGCTGCTTGGCATTGTGAATCATTTGAGGGGTTGCATTAACAACTTTATCCTTCTTGGAGTACGTGACTGAGGAAGGAGGTACGCGACCCTGTAAGTCCCTTTCCGCTTCCTCTTACTTCCAATTTCTCTGATGCCGTCCACGACCTTGAGAGAGAGGGATAGCACTTTCCATGGCAGAATTAAAAGCAACAAAGGACGTGGGATGGATTATCCATAGAATGATCAGGATAAAAGGATAATGAGTAAGGTGAATGGCGAAGGGTCAACGTTAAAGACTTACTATTACTTGTTGCTTTTCGGAATATACGAGAGAAGCTGATTACCCTATGCTGCTTCCTGTGTTCCTATATTATACCTTCATTTGACCAATGGACAATGGAACCAGTCACATGGCTGACGTTCCTTCATACGAGTGGTTACTGGCTTTTGAATGCACTTTCCGTCGAAATAATAATCGTTTTGGAGATGCGAACGCAACGAAATATCAGAATTCCTTATGTAACTGTTGTTCCGTTATTAATCAAAATAAAGTAGGAATAACGAAAGCTTCCCTCGGATTTTAAACAGAAGAGGCAGCCCTGAACGCTGCATCAAGTATTGCAAGTGGGGGAGGACGATTTCGTGAACCATTTGACATTCTTAATGGGTCAAAAAGGATAATAGGGATGTTCTTTAAGTTTAATGGAGGATAAGGATTACAGCTTTTGTGTCATCGTTGTTTCCTTGCCTCATTTTATTGTTATCTATGAATATTAACTTTACGCAATTTAAACTTTCGTTAGATGTTTCTAATTTTCTTTCTTGCGGCTTAAGACCCAAGACTCAAAACATGTAGATTTTTCTCTCCTCATTCGATCGAGTAAAAGTTAGACGGGGTTTCACATTTCCTAAATTGAATTCTGTAATCTTCTATCGTTCTGCTCCCTTTTGAATTTAAGGCATATTTACTCCTTTTACTTCTTTTAATTTAATTCACCTTTTTTTAGCAAGTTCGCCCGAATATTATCCCAAAAACGTAGGCTAAAATAAAATTACAGAACCGAATTTTTTAGTCTAAAATCCCGGACCCTACACATATTTAAATGAATAAATGACGTAGTTACGAAAATTTACTTTATCTCGAGGCGGTGGTTATTTTGACTGGAGGAGAAATGTTGGAGATGTCCACTTAATTGCTATGAGTAAGAAGGGCGTCTCTTAAAAGGTTTTAAGGGGTGGCATTAATGTCAGAAACTGGATTTGCTATGTAGTGAGAGGTTTTGTGTGGTCCTTTACGTCGAAACGAAACTGTGGTATGTGTTAAACCGTGTATGAACTTGCCGTGCTAATAGAAATTGATCTGCAAAAGGTGTACTATAATTCCATATTTTACAAATGATTAACACTACAAAAGCTGCTGGTCTACGATGGGGAGTGGTGTAAGATTTTCGATGTTAAGAATGTTTTTGGTTGAGAATGAACTATCTTTCGCGGTTGGACAAAGAAACTTGCCTTACCCTCTTAGTACCGACGCTTGCTGCATCAATGGATATAAATTTGTGGTAAAACGCGGCTGCATACAATATTATTCTTCCAAAGGAATGCAAATTTTACTCTAAATTATGCATTAGGCGGCGATGGAGAAGGTCACCGAGAAAGGAAATGTGGCGTCAAGTTGATTCGCTTACCAGGCTGTATCGCCTCCGATCTGAGGGCGGTAGTTCTTCTACAGGAGGAATGGTACGGTACATGAGGTCCAACTTTCTAAGTAATTTCTTAAATGCATTTTTGCTACTTAAATATATTGTGCTAATTCCACTCTTGGTATTGGTGAAGTGCTCAACCAATAGCTTCCTGGGGAATAAATCGAGTTTCGGCTTCATCTCCTCTTGGATGTCTCTCCGATGAGGCTTCTACCTTTGATTGAGGTTGTTATTCGTGCAGATAATTAGTATCGCGTGTACGAAATCTATCAGCGGTTTTTGAAGCATTAAGTCATACGTGCGAAAAGTGGAGGCTTGGGGATATGCCACACCACCATGGCACCAAAAACTTGATTTCTGTTGTCAACATCGTGTTCTTATTTAACTCGGATCCTTCAGCTTCGCCTTCCAACACCTTTGCGACCATCGTAAGGAATCTTCTACAGTGCATAGCCACACGATACTGTGGGGTTGATATTCAGCTTTATGGTGGAAAACCACTTGAGCAGACTCGAAGGAGATGTTTAAACTACACAGAATCAGGTATATAGTTTGGTCTTGGTACCTCACATTCCTAACTTATTAGGTTAAACGGCATTTTAAGCCTGTGGCACGTGAAGTTATGAGCTTATTTTTTAAATTGCGTCAAATAGGTATTTGTGTAGACGTCTGGACGACGTTATGTGGCATCTCCTTCTTTTAAAGCCACCATTATGACATTTTACTGACCTCGGCACGTGGACAGCGGTAAGAGAGAGAGAGAGAGACCATGTCACGGCAATTGACATTGACATGAGGCGGAAGTTTTTTTTCTTTATACATCAATTTCGCCTTTATTGTGGTGACGTCTGCAGTCACCGTGCGGAGGCGACTTCCTCGGGCTGTGTCACATTTGCTCATTTGTATGCAAGCGAGGTTAAATCAAATTACGAGGGTTGGAAACCTTTTTTTCTCCTTACCGTCCTCCCCCGAGTCACTCCCTTGCACGGCTTAAGCGCACTCTCTCACGACGTGTCCCCAAAATTTTTTTGCTCCCATCATGGTGGCGAGCACGCGAATACCACCAGCATTTTCATCTGGCGCGATTCACGCGTTAGGCTTCGAGCAGAGCAGTTTAACTCGCGAAATAATTGTTAAGACTTTTGAAGGAGGAGTCGTGAGAAAGTGACGAGTATCTTATCACCTGTGGCCATTTCGAAACACTGAGTTGATATGGCAGATGGATTTTGTAAATAAATGGCTCTTCTAAGTCCCCCTCACTTATCCAGAGAAAATTTTGAGGTGTGAATTTCCTCTTACCACTTATTCTACACACAGAACTTCTTCTTCTCTTTATTCTTCTTCAGTAATTCCGCAGTTTGAATATGCGACGAGAAGTGGGTCGCCGTGGTCACTGAGGCGGGGTAGAAGAAACCTCGTCAACGGCAATCTCTAATCCCATCAAGATGACATCTTGCCTTATCACCTTGTGAAATTGTTCCACCACGTAATCCACCGGCATGTGAATATTCACGACTTGCTTTTGACAGGTGAAGAGGGTAGGACCCCTGGTTGAAGGAGACAAATGCACACTTAACTGTTGGATTGCACTTTCAGGCAAAGTGCATCATCTCGTGTTGCCTTTCGGCCTCATTATATTTTCCCATTTCTAGAAGGTATGCGCTAGTGCAATTCCATGCCATGCAAGAAGATCACTGCCCTCCTCCTCCCTCCCTCTGCTCCCTTTTCTCATTATAATTCACGCTCAAACCACTCTCAAAGCAGAAAATTTAATGCCTCACTTTGTTTTTGAATGCTCGAGTTTGGCTGTTGACAGTGCAGAGTGGAAAAGTGGGGCTTTTGCCAATCGAAGGGTTATTTTGATTCCCTGTCATAGCCCCGTTGAGAAGTGTTTTTACATCACCTAGTTAGAAGGTAATGACATGACAGTGAAAGGTGTATTCAGGTTAGTAACACTTGCCGATGGCCATTGAACAGAGGGCGAAACAACCGTGTCCAGCCTGTGACTGTGTCTGTCCTCCCACCTGCACTTCGCGAGTTAATCTGTTACCAAGACGACGGGAACAAACTTCGGTTGGGCAAATATTTTGGCAGTGAGATGTTTTATGCAACTCGCGTGGTCATGGGTTTGCAAAGCACGCCGCCGGATAGCTTACTTTAAGTCTCCTCATCTGTTGATAACGAATATGTAAATTGCAGATGCCTTTAATCCAATTTCTGTTAACGTTTCTCCTTCTTCCTCACCACGGGCACACTACGAGTCTCTATTGTCGATGTCTTAACACTATTAAACTTGTTCAGCGGATATCGATTTTCTTATGTTCTACACTAATATTTCTGTTTTAGTTACTTTTGCAAGAGTTGGAATGAAAAGACTTCAGTTGGGTAGAATATGTCACAGTTAAGAAAATGAGCAGAATTACCGGCATGTCTTTTGCGTTCTTATTTATGCTACAATGATAGAAGTTAAGATATCTGTGCGAACTAAGTGAATGAAATACGTTTACTTATTTTTGTCAATACTATTAATAGTATGGTTTTTCCGTAACTATTCAACGAGGAAATCGTCTTAAAGAAATTGCGACGAAAAATCCCAGTAATGAGAGGTATTTAATGCTGATTTACTTAAATCAATCGGTTTTTCGCGTCGCACCATATGTATTCTGGCAGTATTTACACAGATGACCTCCATCGGTTGTTTAAGTTGATTGAAATTTAACGACCTACAATATCCAAGATACGCACTATTTAGCATATAAGAATGTTTTTAAACGGTCTTATTCACTGAGAACGAATTCATCTCAGCTTTTCCCCCTAGAAAAAAGTCAATGCGCAATCGATGTTGGTTAAAAGTGCCGCTCCATTATAGGTGCTAAGCAGACATTACTCTATGCAGCCGTTTAGTCAACAAATTGTGTACCGCCGACGCTTCCAGTTTGAATTGATCCGGGGAATTGATCGATAGGTGCTCGTTGGTATGGCGAGACGAGTGTAAGTGTTCCACCTCACCCTCCGTCCTTAATTTTTCTCTCGAGTAAGCGACCGAAATCGCTCACGATGGAGCTCGGTACGAAGAGGCAGCGGGGAGCGCACGACTACCACTTCTTTTCATATTCATCATTTTAATTCGACCTTAAAATTAAGCTCATACAATAGAAGTGTGGTAGGCTGTTGTCTCGGAAGGATGTCAAAGTCGGAAAACTGTAACACGTTTCTTTAAGTGGTAAATATAAAATGACGCTTCCTAGGGTAGAGAAGAATGGATGGCACACCTTTCTGTCTCCAAAATAGGGAATGCTGACTCTTGGTTGGCACTGTTTCCGGAAAGACTCCAATAAACGGACATGAAGTCCTTTCAAAGTTTGGTTGTAGATGTGGAACACCATGCTGTTATTATTTCTACTGGACCACTCAAGTCTTCATAGGGCGTCCTCTGATAGTCGACTACAAACTAATTCACCAACTCGTCTTGCGAATAAATTGGCGCGTTTGGCTGATTGTGCACGCCAAAAGCGGGTACAAAAAATCAGAAATGTGGAGGACCACGCCAAACTAGTCGGATGAATGAGCGTCCAAACTTAGACGGTCCACTTTCCTTCCAAAGCATGCCGTAGGATTTTGCAGTAGTGGAGAAAGAAATAAGACAATAGTCGCCCATTTTTGAGTAGAAAAATTATTCCTTTAGAATACATGGTGACAGTAAACCGCACTAAAACATCTTGCCGCCCTTGCTTGAACGCTGGCTGCGTTAGGACGGCCTGAACGTAGACGAAGCGCAATTTCACCTCTACCCATTATTCTTCAGCTCTGAACTGAACAACCACCACGCCGAGTGTCTTCCCATTTTCACCCTCAAAAATGAGATATCCTGTCGCGGCCACATGTGCCTCCTCCTCTCTCGCCTCTTCGTCACCGAGCTCGTGGCCTCAGCTATGATCACCCTACCCTACTTCCTCATCGACTCTCGGCTGAACTACTGCGCAGTCTCCGAGGCACTCGCAGTGGCAGGACTAGTCTACGCCGCTGTGTGGGTGACCTACCCCCTCTCGGGGGCCCAACTCAACCCCATTATCACCCTCGCCTTCGGGCTAACTCGTCGCATCTCCTTCTTCTACGTGCCATTTTATTGGGCCGGACAATTTGTGGGCGCCGGACTGGCAATGACCCTCGCCTTCTCAATCTCGCCCTTTGCCAAATTATCTAACGATTTTGGCGTAACACTGCCACGCAATGGGACCACAATGCTGCAGGCCGTCGGCCTGGAATGTCTCATCACCTCCCTCCTCCTTATAGTCATTCTGACGGGCACTGACGAGGCCAGAGACCCCATTTGGACCATGGGAGACGGATCAACACTGGCTTGTGTTTATATGCTCATGTATCTCGTCATCACCATAATCACTGTAAGTTGAAACTTTGGGGCAATAGAGGGATGACCTTTTGACACAC
Organism: Dipylidium caninum; assembly: GCA_017562135.1. Classification (NCBI taxonomy): domain Eukaryota; kingdom Metazoa; phylum Platyhelminthes; class Cestoda; order Cyclophyllidea; family Dipylidiidae; genus Dipylidium; species Dipylidium caninum. Next base: position 713,131 of record QEYB01000921.1, on the reverse strand, counting down.
TAAGCAACCTAACTACCGTAGGCACGGTTTCCAGTCTATTAGCCCGGTTCTTCAAGCCTCAAAGTAAATTAGAACATTCTCCGCACAGTAAAGAGCCTGGATCAGACAGGGTTGGTCTCTTGACGCCAGAGGGGCGGAGTTAGCCGACACGGCGCGTGTGATTGCAAAACCCAGCACTCCGTGGAACGCACGTGTATGCGGCTTGTTTAATGCGTGGGTGTACAAACGTCTGTTTGACAATGTGACGTGGTGACTCAAGTGTGTCAGCCCTCCTTGTGTAGAATCCGTTTCAAAGAAGTCTATTTAAGCTAGCCAAAGTGATTTGGAATAGGATCTTATAGGGCTGACTTGCTCATAGCCTCACCAGTCTTCTAGAAGAGTGGGAAGATTTGAGGCTTTGGGACCCGCCCTCATTCTCCACTCGAACACCGGGAGTTCAAGGTCAAGAGAACCATTTTCAGGTCAGAGCACTCAATGACTGAGCAGGTTGACAGCTTAACAACCAGTAATTCAGGCGACTCGTAAAGAGAATACGTGGACCAATTTGCGCGCCCTGAGGTTAGTCACCGAGACGGCAAGCAAGTTGGCGAAGTGATAAGGCTTTGGTTCTTATGATCTTAGACAGAGTTACAGGACATGTATATTTACCAAGTTGGACTGTCTTATAATAGTTTCCGCTCCTATGCCAAATTTCCTCGTAGAAAAATTACCACGACTTGAGATTAATGCTGCTCCACGGTCCCGCGGGAGCCTGACAGACGAAATTAGGCTCTACAGAGAAACTTCAAACCTACCGCCCAATTCAGAGAGAGAGAGATGAAGCCTACCGTTGCGATGGACATAATGGTCAGATTAGTAGTTGCCCAGAAATGGGTTGAAGGCCACAGTTCACAGCTTGCAAGCGGCCGGTGTCAAAGGAGATCCCCTTCAGACTCGAGAGGTGGCATACCGCCTTCGCGGGCCGACAATTGCGTCGGGAAGACATTTTGACTTGCTGACGGTAGACTTTTGACCCCACTAAAATTGGCGATGTGCCATTTGGCCAGGCTATTTTAACGCGCCCTTTTCGCGTTCACTCCACTGTTGTATAGGCTGTTTAACCCCCTCTCCTCCCCGTCGTTCCTGCCACCCTCTCCAGCACGGGGACAGTCGTACTCTGCAAAATATCAACGCATTTAACCGATGGCACTGTCAGGCCCACGAAATCGCCTTACCCGTAGCGATTCGACTTAGAAAAACCTGGCCACTGGTGCCTCCGGTCGAAAGTCACAATGTGGAACTCTGCATAAACAGTCCAACTAGCGAAGTATTTGTCCCCCACTTTCTTTGGTTCCTCCATTTGGCAGTGTTTTTGGTTACTGCAAAGCAGTACCATTTTAGTTTCAGCTTGCGTGAGGGGCGGAGAAATCGCTAATAGAAAAATGCTTCGGCGCCAGCAACGATGATTATCAACAGAACGAGTTGTCGTTACCCTCTGAATGACTACCTCATTAAATTGTCGACAAATCATTCTGACTAAAAACAACCTAATGGGGGTCATGTTGCGCACTTTAATTTCGTTTACTTTGAGCAGAAGAATCTCACGGGAGCAAGTATGAACCCTTTCAGAAGCATTGTCGCGGCCATTCTCCAGTCTCACTTCAACTACCTATGGGTAAGTTGGCAGTCCTTCTTGCCACTTTACTTTTCCATATGTCGGGATTTCACTACTTCACCTTTGTCCTTACGTGTCTGCATAAAATCGGCTTCTTCCATGAATGCTTCCCAAACCTTTCCACGCCACCACGCCTAGGGTGGCGCGCCCCGAAGTGGGTCTCCGTCCGATTTCCACGCTTAAAATAGACCATTCGCCTTATTTCCTCGATGGGTACTGGCTTTTAGCGGCACATTTAGCCTCTCCCGGCCACAGATCGTGGATTTAATTGGCTAAATTGCATAGATTCATCATTGTTCAACGGCCACGCTTAATCTCTGGGCTTCATAAGATACTAGAAGAATGCAGTATAACGATGAAGCTCAACTACTCCTCATGCGGGGCACATCTCGACCAGCAGTACCTCTTAAGCAGTGATCCACACGAAGGGCACTCGCTTCTCTGATGGGTAGTGTCCTGTTGTTCCGTGGACTGGCGAGTTGAGCGACGTCCGAGGCAGTGAAGCGCTTCTTTACTGCCAAGCCCTGCTGACTCCAGTCAGATATACTCAACAGCTCCACTTGACAGCCTCGTTCAGACCCAAAAGCTTGATGAAATGGAGGATTTTTAAATGTTCCCGAGTGTCGATTCAGCGAGTTGGAATTCGCCCCGTAGGAGAGCTGTCCCCGTCCCTCCCGTTGAGCCCTTCCTGCGGGGACGAAGCTGGTGTGTGTGTATGATCTAACCCTTATTTCATCTCCTCCTTGACTTCAGATATACTTTGCTGGTCCGGCAATCGGATGTTTGATAGCCGTGATTTTCACCGAGGTCGTCCTCACCGAGGATGCCTGTTGGTTACGCACCAAGGCCTGGCTCACTGACATCCACTACTACCGCAACCACTCCTACTCCGTCGGTGGACTGGCAGGTAAGTCCTCCGTTCGAGCTCGCGTCCCCTAATCCATCCTGTCTTCTCTCCCCGTTTGGATGAGTGATTTCCTGGCGGAAACTCACTCAACGCTGCATCATTGTTTAGACAGTCAGTGCCCCACGAGGTTTGTTATGCATTTCCAAGTAATTCCACTTGGCGTGACTTCTGGCCCCCTCTCTCCCCTTCTTCACTTTGACTTAGCTCACACGGTCTTCAGTCCGTCGAGAGGGTGTCGACCCTCATTCATTGCTATCACTTTATCCACCCAGACTTGACATGCTGCATCTTGACGCATTCGACAACTCTCCTTCTCGCCGCCGAACAGTCGAGTCGAGCGTGAGTGGAATCAATTCCACGACCGAGGAGCTTCCTACTCACAGCTGGTGGTCAAAGTTTGAGCTGGCGTTGACAGTCCCACCCTTCCTCGTCTTGGTCACAGTGTGTGTGTTAAATGCCTATTCCAGAGAATTTCATCAAACGATAGACTGAGACATCCACTGCATCGAATTTACCAGGCGAAATCTCGGCTCACCTCGTTAACCATCCGCTGCCTGAACTGAAAAGACGTTGGTTTTACTAACACACCAAGCGATGTATACGTGGCGCTGTTCTCAGTCAGATGAGAAGAGGCGTAGCTTCTGATGGTTCTTGAGCACCATACCCACCCGCACCCGCCCGTTCACAGAAAAAAAGCTTCTCTCAAGGACGAGGTACTAAGTGTGGGCTGCTTTATTTGTTATCCAAATGTTCCCTTTTCGTTTCAGCACTGGAAGAAGAGGGCAAGTCCTGAGCGAATTAGAAGGGCAATAAAACGTGAAGTATTTTTGAAACCTGTATTCCTGTCCCATACAGGAGCGTTTTCCCATCTCCAATTTTTGTGCTTCTTCCGTTTCGGGTGGCACTGGAGTCCGTAACAATTTGACTCTGAAGTAACTAAGTGAGACAAAGTCGAGCAATAACCCGACTGATTTGACTAGACCATCACCCTGGTCGAATACGTGGCACAAACGTAGAGATTTACATCTTCGCAGTCACCTTTCTGCAGACCAGAGAGTTCTGACTTGTGAAGGTAAATTAGTTCGCCCCTGAAAGTGTCCACAGGCCGCAAAGTGCGGGGTAGTACGATTCGTGGCTTAGCTCGACACCCTGTCCATGATTGGTCGGTTTCAATAAAGTCGAAGTTGAACGATAAACAGGCACACTAGGAACATTTAGTGTTGACATTGCACAGGTGAACATTCAACGGACTCATTTTCTCCCTCTACGAACTCCTGGAGCCTGCATGAGATCGAATTTAGTAATGAGGCTTAGTCTGGCCAGATGTTTCTTCTGAGTATCGTAAAAAAATGTTGGTTAGAACGTTTGACAAACCAGCTTAACCGCAATTCCCCTTATCCAAAACAACATTCGCGGTAGGCGAGGAGAGGCAGTATATACTGTCACCCCAAGAGGATTGAACTTCTTTTAGTGCCCTTCTAGAAGGTTCACAATCGTTTGCACACACACATATGTACAAAGGAGAGAGAGAGGGAGAGCAGTTACACGAGATTACAGGTAGGGGAGATAGAAACCACATACACACGTAACAGAAAATTTGGTAAGAAGGAATTGTTAAAAGAGTGTCGAGCACGACAGTCTTGAGCTGACGAATTTCACCCACCAGAATTATATACTAATCCAATTTTGTGCGTGTACTGTTCCTCACTTTTTGGGCGGACAAGACTTTCGAAGTCGTCTTCGCCTTCCCCTGGTTGGCCCGCTGTTTGCACATTCGGCGATGATTGCTCTGTGCCATTGCGTTGATTATCGAGACAATGAAGGCGAGCATTGCCGTGGAAACTACTAAGGTGATTGCAAATTGAACCCAACCATCTCTCTAAAAAGGTAGGGAGGGGAAAAAAACAAAGCATCGCTTGGTAGTCGGTATAGCGTCCAAAAGTCGACGAAGTCAGTACAAGAGGAGAGGAGGATTCCGGCCAACATGGTACGCAGCCCGTACTGAGAGATGTGGCCCGGAGAAAAGCGTTTACGTCTGTTGCTGCGACTTAATCCTTCCACAGATTAGGATATATTTTTAGCACGGGGTAGTAACAGGAAGTAACTAAAATAAGCCAGGCTACACGATGCTAAGGCCACAAAAAACATTATTGTCTTGGTGCTTAATACAGCGCCAAGTCCTCTTAGTTTGTTAGTCGAAACAGAATGGATCAGTCCAACTGAGACTGTGCGTTAAGACAGCCAGTCGTGATAATGAAAACGTGCGTACAACGCAAAGAGGGGGGAGGGGGTGCTCGTTCCCTAGTTGGGGCGATTTCAATTGTAGCGGTGCACGATGATAGCAGTAAAATTATAGCAGGAATTCTACAAAATAAGTCTGCAATCAGCCACAGCTATGGACTCTCCGTTAGTGCATTCACCACGGGAATGATTCGCAGCACAAGCGAAGACGACACAACCTTGTCGCCACTGCTGTGTTCCTAACAGTTGGCTCGAATGCGGGTTACAAGTATTAGAAGAAGATTGGAGAATGAGTGGAGCAACCCCACTACGCCATTATTTCGCCCATTTAGAAGCTCAATTCTCCGTTTTATATTTTCTTTCCTTCTATTTAAAATACTCCATTTATCGGCTATAATGAAGAATAAATAGGGCACATACATACAAAAACCTGGACTCTTCGAGCGTACCTGACAGAGATGAGATTTACAGTGATGCTCATATCCGCTGCTATAAAATGGCACCATGTTTGATTGAAGATCCAAAGCAAACTAGGACATGATCTTCTTAAACTGTGGAGAGTAGTTTATGGGACATATTTATCGAGATAGTTTCAATTTAGTACAATACTTCAAGCCAAGTAAATAGTAATAAATGATAGATAGATAACAAGTACATACCGATGGGACCTTTTTTTGCTGTAACTTATCTTTCTGCTGCTGAAGGTACTCCATGAAAGGGTGTTTTAGCCTACTGCCCACCCAAGGAACCTTCCTGAAATGAAAATAAAAAATCCCACCCTTGAATAAAAAGCTTCGTCTTATAGCGCATCAACAATTTAAGAGTATAAGCTTGTCACTCATTCACCATTGCCTTTCCTAGTCTGATACCACATTTCACAAGTTAGTGACACGTGTACAGTATATAAGTGCGACGAATAGCTGTACCAACTGGTATGGCGTAAACAAATTGGTTTAGTTCAAAACAACATAATCACTACAGACTGCTATATGACTAAAAAAAGAAACACTTTCAGTTGAGAGGCATCACCGAGGATAATGTTGCCTGAAGAATGTGTAGCTAGATTTTCTTCGTGAGTAAGCACCTCACCAACAAAAGCATCAGTAACTACGGTACTTTATGTGGGAAAGCGTATTAAGCCGGCACCTTTCCAAGAGACAGCTTTTCTATCTCATATTTTCATCGGACAAAAGGTCTTCATTTGCATTAAGGTACAACACTAAGAAACACATCGTTGGTTAATAAAGAAATCATGTGTGAGGGCCGCAATGGAGAGTTGAAGTTTTAGGCATAGAGCGACTTAATTTACTACAGTGAGATCATGACAGTGATGCCGTGGTAATAACATTCCTTCGGCAGTCACAGTGAATCGTAAACAATCATCCATTCGACTCGCCGTTGGATGGTCGACGTGAACTAACAAAAACCAGTTGAAAAAAAGGGTTTTATGACGTGACCTTAAATGTTGGAGGAAGTAAAGCGACACATTGCGAAGAGATAGGATGAGAGGCGACTAACTTAACGATAGGAAGAGGTAATAAAAAGGGAAAAATGGACTGCCAAAATGAGACCTAGCACCAACACACATGACGAAATTTTTAATTTAACTTAGAGTAAAATAAAAGTATTCGTTGAAAGGGAAAATTAGCAGTAGCAAAAGCCAAGAAGGCATTAGAAACTCGCCCGATATATTCAACAAGTAAGTCGATTTGGTCCTCGGAACTCGCTGCAATCACGGCGAACTGCTGAATATGTGCCTTAATGAGGGCCTTACCGATGCAGGTAGCACCGAAAAAGGTAGAAAATGGCACCAGGAAGTGACCGCAGGTCATGCCCGCCAGGTCGAAGAAGGGATTAGGCACCTAGAGATCAATGAAGAATGGTTCCGCTATTTGAGCAGGTGGTAAAGTCCCATTCACACAACAACAGGGCAATTATTTCATGCGGATGACGTAAAGTACTACAATGTCGTAGCCAAAGTCGGTAGAAAACAGAAGAGACATGAAAAATAACTCACTGAAGCGCAGATCAAAATGCCAAGAAAACCAGCACGAGTTACCAGCCGCTGAAGAATAACCTCACAACGCTGAAATATGGATAAATTTTGATCGGATAGTTGAAGGGGATTAGTGTCCGTTTCGGCATCGGAAGATGACGAAGTGTTGTTTGATGAAAGCTCGATTTCTTCAGCATTCATGCTTCCTGAGAGCCTTGAGCCTCGCGCCATGAAATAAGGCGGTAATTCTCCAATGGCTGTACCGAAACCCTAAAAAATCGTTGAGAGTAATGGCGTAGGAAAATGATAATAAGTACTACATCTCGGTAAAACACTAACCCAAAATACGGATTCCATCTGGACCTTACGGACAATCTTGAAAAAAGAAACACTGCCAAGTGTGCTATTGTTTCCTGGACACACTAGTTCATCAGGATAGGGGGGTTCCGGAAAATCAAGAGATTGACATACATAAGCGCTCATCGTTACTTGGGCTATAAAAGGGCCCTATAAATAAGTAGATCATAAAATGCACATTACGAGATACAACACGAAGGTATGAAGGCCTGAACCAAAACCGCATGACGATAAAAATCCCAAAAGAATCCACCAACTATACCAAATGATCTTCTTCTCAGTGTATATAAATAGCTATAAAAAAGTCATGTATGATTATGTACAAACTTCCTGGTGAGATCCACTCATACTTCGCAGTAAGTAAAGAATACCAAGTGTAAACACTGAAAGACATGTAGTAAGTTTGTATTTCAGAATGTTTCGAATTAAGGATCCGATCTGATAGCAGCATTCAAGAAAAAAATAATAGGAGGTCTTCACCGGAGAGCTCCACAGCTTCAAGGACCGTCGTTCCATATTTTCTGTAATAAGTTGGTCCTTAGCCTTAAGGGAGGGAGACTTCTTTATGTTATTCATAGTTCAAAATGAAAATAATTATTATTGCATGAACTGGACAGAAGTCAGCCGTAGCTGCAGGGACATCACTAGGTGATTGGTCAAAAACGGGCGCCAAGTGGCTTTAACAAATCGCCTTTTAATACACAAAGTTAAAATGTCAAGCACGATTCCCACAAATAAAATTGGATACTCATTCGCTCTAACGACGAAACACGTACACCGGCTATCAAAACACCAATGAGTACCGATAAACGGTGGTCAAGAGGAATTTTACATAAACTACCATTTCATTTAAAATGGCAAGAAACTGCTACTTTTCAAACAACGGCAATTTTCTGCGCTTATATCGTGCAAAAGGTATGTTTCCCTGCATAATCCTTAATACGAGGAAAAGTGTCTACTATGGAGTAAAATTAGTTGCATTGAAGTTAAAATTGGCTTCTTTCCGCAGCATAAACCCTACAAATCATTTCGTACACAGTATACGGTTTATGAAGGTGTAGTTCATCCGGTTGTTTATCCAAATAAGTTCTGCACCGTAAAAATCGGACGTCGATATCATGCCAACCAAACGCAAGTTTAGTGCTAGATTCCCTACGGTTAGTAACCGATTATTTTTAAAACACCACTTGCTAAGGCCCGAATTAAGAAAATCATGCAATTGGACGATGAGATTGGAAAGCTGTCCGCCACTGTCCCGCCGGTTGTTTGTAAGATACGTTCTTTACTCAACTCCTCAGCTCGGGCTTTGGAATTATTCATCGAACAACTGGTAACAAAGGCTTACAAACTAACTGTATCAAGGAGTTCTAAAACTATTTTGCCCTCATATTTGTGAGTTCCTTCAGCATTATTATTGCTCCCTAGGAAAGAAGTAATAGAAAATGAAGAGGTCTTTGCCTTTCTGAAGCCTCTGGTTTCTCACATCGCACCTGCCAAGGCCGTTGAAGAATCAAAGCAGCGAATTCGCCCAGGACAAACGGAAGGGAAGCCAAGGCAAAGAAACGGTATTGCCACGCGTAAACGACAGGGAGATGAGTGCTCATCAGATTGTTTCCTATCGGATGAATCAGGTCCCTCTAGTTCTTCAAAAACTAACGGTCGCAGGAAGTGTTCTCGCACAAAGAATCAGGGAACGACTCATCAAAAACACTCAATCGATTTATAGGTCTGTTTGTGACGTCTTTTCATACATTTAATTCCATTAAAGTGTTAAAGTTAATTTTGCCCACCCTATAATCGTATTTTTATTCCTGAATAATTTGATGAGTGGGTACTTTCTTTATTGCCTTAGCACTGTCCTAACATCTAACCGTACTTAGATTACTCATGCAATGCCATTTGGCGCTCATTACCTCCTTGCCCTCCCCCCTCCCCCCCTGACGGCGTTGCCTAGTCCTTTTTTTAATTTTTGTAGGTGTTCTTTTTCAGTTGGATTTATTTGTATGAAGACCAAATGCAGTACGAGGAATCTCACACTGTTGTGCATTTTCAAGTCTTAAATAGTACATACCCCCAGTTCAACCTCATTCACACTTTTCATTCGCCCTTACTCTTGCCTTGTATTTTATGTATACGGATTTGTATTCTGTAGCAGTCGAGGAGGCATGTTTTATTCACATTGTTAATAAGCCCCGTTCTCATTGTTTGTACAGTTCCATTAAACGTTTTATTAGCTCATTACCTTTTACAACCTTTTCTCGCTTCTCGCAATGTTATGCACTAGACGTGGTGCACAAGTCACATCTGGGGTAAAAAGCTTTTTCTTCCCATAGAGGTGGTATTTCATATTTGTGGATTGTTGCACCGTAAAACACTATTGTTTCGGCGCCTGGTTTTCAGCGCAGTATAGCGTCGTGAACAGTGATAGTGCTCATTCAACTGCGGCTTCTAAATAAAGTCTAAGGAATCATTTTCACTAATGCTAATGGCGACAATGTTGCTAACGAATCTTGTCGTGTGACATCATTCGGTAATTTTATCAGAGTATACGATGCGTACAATCAATCACTCTGTATTTTTACCAAGACGAGAAGTATGAGGAATTATAAAGGAATAAATGTGTTTGCAATCTGCCTGAGGGAAGTGTGGAAAAGGCAAGCGATTTAGTAGAGTGTGATGCTGAGATGGGTGGTTGGTAGAAAGCCCTGTCTTGAATTATCTGCGCTCACAACCGCTGTCCAGCCGGAACCGTCATTGTCCACTTCCAGGACGTAGAAGGCTTCACCCGCCTTGCCCGAGATACAGCCCTGGCTATTTCCTGAAAGAAGTATAAATCATGCACTTCCTACTGACGGTCTAATAGTAGAGAAAGGTGCATACTGGTTACTGACCTTCGCAATCGTACTTCAAAGTGGCTTGACCGACGTAATAACCTAAACCCTGTGAAGCCGACGTGGCGGAATCATCCACATCAGAATCGGAATCTGCCGTAGGGGACCTGGACAAATAAGAATACCTAAGCAAGCAGGTCTTGCGAGTGGTGTTGGTCGGTTTGACATTTGGAAGGAGGCCAAAACGGGACACTCAGCGCGGTTACGTCTACCATCCTGAGAGTAATAATGAGGTAAAAAACAGAATCTCGATCTACGTCCACTCGCTGCGTGCCAAGATGCGCGATATGTCGAAAGAGGAGTCAAAACAATTGAAAAGTGGGGTGGCCTTCGTTTGGAGATGAGTTTAAGCACGAGTGAGGGATTAAGAGGTCAGCCGTCGACAGGACAGTCCCTTGACATTGGTTATAAGTTGTAAAATAAGAAAAACCAGTCTCCATGTCTGGGTTATTTTGCCGTGGAATACTCAGACGATGTAACGGAGGTGCGATAAATTTGCGTCTTAACGTTCGCCAAAAACTCTTTCAAAGGTTGCAAGAAAGAGGTATTAGTAAACTAAAAATGAATATCGCAAAGTAATTGTCGGTAAATAATACGGCCATTGGTAAAATTTTTCCCAACATACATCGCTCATGACTGGCTTTCGATTAGTCCACGGCTTCCGTTCGTTACTTTGTCAATGTTAAAACTGACTCCAAAAAAGCAATATACCTTGGTTGAGGGAATTATCACGCGAAAAAGTGGGTGCCAAGAGAAAATAAGAAGGAGAAAGCAAAATAAATGAAAGAACATAGAAATGGACTCAATTTTACATGACCTATATTTCGTTGCGACAGGAAAAGGGGAACCTACAAGCCAATAAAGGAGTCGATTTGTTGGTTGTTTTAAGTCCGAATCGAATGCCTTATTACGCGAATGAACACCGCCTCGGGTGACAATGAAGCTAGTGGAATTTAGACCAGTTACCTTAGAAAAGGAAATAATGTGAACAATAACTAGTGTCAGTGAATGCACTGCCGTTAAGACTTCGCACGAGACAATGGACTGGTGAAGAGCCGTCAGATGCACAGGGTCAAAAGTGGTGATGCGCATCGAAGGCATGGAAGTGGAGGACCAGAGAACGTACTCTGCGCGATTAGCGTTTGCGGGTGAGAAGGAGGATCGAGGCCTGCCGGTTGGATTAGAGATGCCGTACGGATTAGTGCACTCCAAGGAGCTTTGAGCCCGTGCCAGTGCCTGGTCCCTCCCATTGAATAGAAGCGCGCCTAAAAGGGCAAAATGGAGGACTGTGAGGGGCAAGCAGTCGCCTTTAACGAGGTGAAGCGTTCCATTGAGAACTTACTCGACCCAGAACGACTATTAGTTAGGACAATTCTCAATCTGATATTAACAAAACCGAGACAACAATCCCAAACCGATTGCTTAACCATTCGGATAAATATTTAAGGAGGCGAAGACGAATTTTCCAGCCCTACTTATGGGCTAATTTCCTGAATAACTTGTTCCGGAAATGGCGCGCTATAAGTGAATGAAATGGCTTTGAAGTTAAAGAGCTGGATTGACTAGTTAGCGTAGCTATTCCGCACTCATTTTGCAACTCATTACGAGGGAACTACGAGGCAGTTATGAGATAAAGCGGTGGCAATTTTGGAAACGGACTGTTGTTAAATAGTCCCACATCGCGCAATTAAATGTGGTGGAAAAACTTAAAGTAACCCTCCACTGTTCACCACAAAATCAACCGGTGAGAATTTATAAATAATGCATCGATGCGCTAGGGGAAAAGAGTCAAATCATGGCAACAACTCGCAAACGAGAAACCTAAAGAACTGGGACAATGTTACCTCAGATACAAAGAATTCCCAGCACAATTTCGTGGGCTTACGATGTATTCAATGCAAAAACTGGCAGGTACTTGATCTATTTCGATCCGGTTTGGCAATGAGGAGAAAATACCACATAGATGCACAAAAATTGAGGCCAAATATTCGAAAAAATCGGAGAAAATTTAGCCAAAGATTGTCCTTTCTGAGCTATCCAGATGTTGTAGGTCTGTGTAAATGTCAAAAATCGCCCTGATGCACTGTCTGAGCAATGGGAGAAACAAGAATAACTGTTTTAGAAGTAGAAAAAAAGAAATCTGTACATCAAGGGCTCATAGGCTTCTCAGAATCAAAAACGTAAACTAATGAGATGGAGAAAAAGTGAGTGTGAAGTTGTGCAATCACCCCGTTCTTCCACACGACCTCTCATATCGCATCAAGGCGCTTGACTTATAAAAGTATTCGGAAAGACAGAAAAAAAATACTCTTGGAAACCTCCTGGTCAAACGAGAAATTGCATAGACACTTGTTAACCCAAGACCCTCATTTGCTTAGGTTTCTTCACGAGAAAAGTGACTTTAGTGCTCACATAGAAATTACACATAGGCAGGTAAAAAGCCGACAGCATGCGTGATTCAGCCTGGAGGCAACCGTAAGACGGAAGGAAATGCTACCGCTACTGTGGGTAAAATTTGGACAGACAACTACCTCAAGCGTTTTGATGAGATCGGTGAGAGAGAAAGTCTGACGTTCCAGCTTGAGGATGGTGTCCTCCGCGCTCTCTGTGCTGCCCAATTTAGGGTTTTTCTCGGCAGGAGTCCAGCAACCGTTGCGTGGCTGCTCTACAAGAAGAAGGACGTGAAGGCAGTTGGAGGGTCGGTGCGAAGTAGATACACAGTAGACAAACACTAAGGGGAGGTCCATTGACTTGGCCAAGGTGCAGAGGCATGCGCCATGCCGCCACAACTGAGAGAAATGTGGGTTTCCCAGACTGTGCAAATTCAGAAATATAAACTTAGATTTTGGACTAATTTTTTTTGGACGTAAGGGAATGCTAGTAAACAAAGTCATTTAGTATTTCCATGGATTAAAGTCAGCAGCAAGGAAATTCGGTAGTACGGAGGAAATGTGTTTCCACATGTCATTAGGAAAAAAGGATTAGAACTAACACAAAGGAGGGGGCAACCCAGGTAATCGAGAAGTGGGTGCAATACATGATACCAAAACAAAGGAAATAAAGCAGTAAAAACTCTGAGAATTTGACATAAACAGGCAATTTAGAGCGCCGACAGACGAAGAAAGGCATCAACTTTGCAAGTGCTTGCTGCATCAAAATCGCCAATCGTCCCAGCTTGGAAAAAATTCACAGCCTTGCACTTAATGAGAGAGATTTTCCTTTTACTAGTACAGACAAAAAGAAAAAAATTGTGTACATAAACAATTGGTGAAAAGTACTTCAAGAAGCACGCCCTTTGGGCTGATTTTCCGGATGAGCTAAAAGCCCGGATTCAAAAAGCTGTGTGCAGTCAAACAGAAGAACTAAGAAGGCTGATAAAAGGATTTGTACTTCAAATTAGGCTGGTAGAGCGAGAGAGAGAGAGAGCGAGATGACCTAAGAACTACATCCAAATGAAAGCTCAAAAAGGCTGTCGGCGGGAGTAAATTTCATCAAGTTTGGAAATTGACGATTGAGAGGAAGAATGAGAACCGTCGCGAAAAATGATAGGAGAAACAAGAAAAAGCACCTCCTTCACTGCAATGCTGTTAATGTTCAAATCTATTTCAGGGTAGTAATCCTATCAAGGTAAATCCGAGCGTTAGGTCATTTGTATGTAAGCGTGTAGGGTGAAGGGCAGGGGGATACTCAACTAAGAGAAGAGCATAGGAAGTGGTTTTATATCCGTTGGAGCGTAAAACGCTTGTAGCCAAAGTGTCGCGTAGGAGTTAAAAAGGAAAAGGGGAGGAGGGTGAAGGAGGAGGAGGAGGAGATATTTTGCAGAGTGGAAAACTAGTCAAAGTTGTGAAATAACGAAATGTCACTGCTAACAGGTGAGCACAATTCATTTGTCTGATCGTTTCAAATAAAGACTTCACGAAAAAGAAGAGTTACTTCTTCTAGAAGGGCTTCTTCCTTATAATTCCTCACTTTCTCTGATGTTCGATGAGCACTTGGGACAAATAACACACCCGGAGAGACAACAGGCAGTGAGGAAGTGAAGGGAGAGGGTGTGTATTAGCGGACCAGCATTTTTATGCTCTCTCACGTTCATCGAATGTTCTGATTGAGGTTGAAAAAAACAAAACAAAAGAGAATGTGCAAACATTCGCCTACGCAAATGACAATAGTGTTTGATTGCTAAGGCAGCTACAGGGCAACCTGTTAAACTTCGGCGAAACTGTGGCACCTGGGCTGTACGGTGTCAGTCAACGGAGAGTTGTGAAAAGAAAAGCCGCAAACTACATGGGTTTTCTAGTTTATGGAGGGGATTTATAAACAAAGCATTCTTGATCATCACGAATAGGGCAAAAAGACAAGTACCTTGACGTCAAGTTCTCCAAGAAACGGGAAAGAGTAGGAAAATATGGCAAAAAAAACCTTACTTTGATTGGCAGCAAGCGAACATTCGGGCTCGGGGGACCAGTTGTTACGTGTTCAGATGACGAAGTTGAGTACAAACAAATGCAACGGAGGATAAAGCGTTGGAAGGTTATGCCCCTTTTGGCAATGAAATCATTTGTGAACAGGACACTATGATAACAGGCTAAAGGATCAGTATGAGACCATGGTCCTTCCGCCACTAAAACGCGTTGTGTTTAAAAAGAAAATAAGTACGATTCAGTAAAGTTATGATGGCTCCCACTAAGCCGTCGAGACAACCTCAACAGAGAGAGCAAAAGGGGAAGAAATCCAAAAACCTGTAAAATGAATAAACAACAAAATCGAAAGAGATGATAGGATTTAAGAGAATAATCAAAATATCACGTTAACAGCGGCTGGAATTTCCTTTAGTAACTCTAAGAAAATTGCCTCAAGTAAACCCTAGTTCTCTGTCTGATGCGGAGGTTGCATGCGGCCAAAACTGCCAAAATACGAGAGTCCGAAAATCAGAGAGAATCTGTAGAGTGAGGACAAGGCAATAATTACACCGTCCACTCAGAATGGAAAAGAGTAAGCTCTAACACCTCATACAAACAGTTAAAAAGACAGTAAAGGACACAACGAAAGCAGAGACATGCAAGCAGTCTACAAGAGAGAGAACGAATCAGGCCCGAAGGGGGGACGGACTGGGTGGGGAAGCCACGAGAACGTTAGCGATGAAGGGCACACACGAAAGCGAGTAGGGGAGAACATGCACAATTAAATCGCCATCGTGGTGGCCTCTGGGATTCGAAGCTAGGATAGACACACAGACTGAAGGTGGGAGGCGGAGGGAAGGGGGAGAAGCAAAAAGGACATCAGTGTATCACCTGAATCTGCGTTGCCAGAAGGGAATGCTGTGGTGACGGAGAAACGAAAGAATAGACGTAGGATAGAGCTTCAAGGAGATGAAAGGGAGCCTATTTAACAAAGCACAGTGAAATTCGCTTTCCGAGTAAAACGCCTCCCACGATTTAAGGGACGAGTGTTTGTGGTCATATGGTGGATATTGAAACTTATCACGAGGAGGCTGGATTTAAAAAGGGAAAAATGAAAAAAAAATAGTGAGAAAAACAGCAATTATGGTTAAATTATTTTGCTTGTTGTATAAATGTGCCGCCAGGGGCAAAAATACACCATGGTTTATGCAGCTTGATACAAAAAAAAACTTTTTTCTTCGAGATACAGGTTTAATAAGAATAAGAGAAGTGGAAGTGGAAAAAAGGCATTTCAAATTTTAAAATATAGTCTAGGAAATAGTGGATAACAAAAAAGTAGATCAATAATTTAGCAGGAGCAAAGACACCAGTAAAGATGTCGTTACGTTTAATCTACATAAAGTGAGGAACAGGGCGAGAGTGGGTGGATCCCCCCGGGATATGCAAGAAAACTGGACGAGGCAAGAACACGAAAGACTTCAGAACACTACGCGATGGGATACGCTGAGCGTCCCACAGATCAGCGTGGAGTAGAGGACAGTGGAAGCAACAAATGTTAGTTGAAGGGAAGAAAGCAAAATAACGAGAGTGCGATATGCCCGCTAACGCAGAAATCATGACAGAGGGTAAAGTGGATTAGAAAGGGGAAAAGGTAATGTCAATCATTAGGAAAAGACTCTCAGCTCCAGCCTTGAATTTTGAGATTAACTCGCACTCAAAAATGGTGCCGCAGTTGCCAGGCTGACCGCTGTGCAAAAAGTGGGCGAATACGAACTCGAGCTTCTACAGCCTAAATGCCAGATTTCTAATCCTGTAAGGCGAGGACAATGGCTGCATGAATGACAAACGAAGCACGTGCAGGCTTTAATAATTGGGCAAAAACAAGGAGCGCAAAACTCACATGGAGCCCTGAACTTTGTCCAGATTTGACTTGAGAGTTTTGATACGATCGTTCAGTTGGATTACAGTCATATCATTCACCTGTCGAGGAGCACAAAAAGCATAAATGAAGGAGTGCAGAGCCTCCTGTAGAGCATATGCCACTCAAAATTGGGGAAACATCCAGACATGAACCGAATGAAGCACCATCTTCACTCGTTTGGTGACCGGGGCACCCAATTGACGCGGTTAAAGTTGCAGGTTCCAGTAGTAAGCCCGACCAAAGAAATCTGAGTAAAATACATGTGTCAGTGGCGTGGTGCGCTACAAATCAGTTAAAACGAAGATGCTCATCATGGAAGCCAATCGCAATCCCACTCACTCGGAACATTAATTACGCTCTCAACAGCTACACTACTTCTGAAGATATGGCATGAGCTCACGACTTTTTGGAACATTTACTTCTGGAATGCATTGTCAGAATCTGGTGATATTTGCGAAGAAAAAAATAAAACTTTAGGAGAACCCAAACAGTACCTGAATCGGGCAAATTATTGCTTTAGAAAGAAACCATAGGCGCAGATGACAAAACCTGACAGGACAGTAAAGACAAAACACTAAATAGTCGACGGATTAATGAAACCCGGAAAAGGTTTTTGGGCTGAAGAGAAGGAAGTCAAAATCCTACCAAACATGTTTCATTACTAGACAAATGTTAAGAAATAAAACTCATACCTATAGGGCATCAAAAGAGGACACTGCTTTTGACAAAGCCACTACGAATAAGAGGGGTTAAAAGGGGACCACATTAGGCAATAGGAAAAAGTCGAGCGGAATTATAATTGGGCAACGATAAGTTGACCTTTACAACACAAAAGCGTGGAAGCAATTATAACAGCTAAAAAAAAAAGAAGTAATGCACGCGCGCCATCTGTAATTCATTTAGTTACAGGATTTATTTTGGTGGAGTGTGCAGTCGTTAAGAGATTTTAGACTGCACTCTCAGCTCGGTAGCGCCTTATGCCTGAGTTGTGATGGTGAAAAGCCCCATGCCCTCGAGCGTAAGCTTGTTTCCTCAACGCAGACAGCATTTTGCTTTTCGCAAAGGGGACATTTCTCCAACATAAAGGTAAAAAAACCTATTAAAAGTCTGCGGTCGCCAGGGTTGAATGAAACTGCTGTATTTATGCCTCAAAAGGCAATAGCAGAAGAAAAAGGAGTGGAATGGTACTAATGGAACAAAAATCTATCTTGCTTCTACAAAAAAAACGCAACTCAAACGAATTCAGGTAGAAAAGATCGTTCCTCCGACATTTTTTGTAGTTTTCCCAACGATTTTAAATTTTGACGAGGGAGCAGTACTTAGGCAGTACAATGTAACCAGGCGGAAGGATTTAAAGAAGGTTGTCTCAAGAGTCACAGAAGAGACTCAACGACAAGGGGTTTCGTTAAGGTCGCCTCCGATTGGCTCAAGTAGACGCCTATGCGAACGGAGGTCGTCTCTAATATGCATGCACACACATGCACACACAAACACACCCAAGTAGGCGAGGTGATCCAACTGCTGGTGCACCGCGCACAGCACTAATCACATGGGTGCCAACACGAGAAATGTCCATAGTAGAGTGGCATACGAGTGGGCTGCACAACTGCCAACTAACCGTTTAGGCTATTGTTAGACACAATTACACTCTGTCCCCTTCATTTTAAGGACTAAAACGATTTCAAGTGGAAAAATAAAAAAAGATATCTCCAAATCGGATGCTAAAAATCTTCCTCGTCACCGTTACAACCTCCTCTTCTGCGTTCAACTGTGGTTTTCTGTGGATCTCGCTACAAAAACGGTAAACAAGGTGCAGCGTTAATGTAGGCGACGCTCGACAATCTCCAACTACGTCAGCGTGAGTTATTAAAGCCATCAGTCACAAGTGAAATATTGCTGATTCAGCTATAGACTTAATAGACTCCCATAACAAATGAAAAGAGCATGTTTATAGTTGTGTGTGCAATCGAACGTCAACGTAGGCTATGAAAAGTAGTGAGGGACGATGTGGCTAGTAAACTCGGAAACGAAGAGGGTCAGTCACCAGCCTCCAGTAATCAAAATAACTTCGAGAATGGGGAATGGGAAACAGTGGGAATAGAGAAGTCGCCTGCTTCACTTACCGTAATAATACTGACTTAACTACAGGAAATTCCGTAGGATTGCATTTTCCTGTATAAATTCTGGACCGAGTAAGCTAAGAGCGTATTTCAATTATCTACCGAATCACATCAAGAGTAATGACATTCGCATACAAAAAAAATCATACTATCCAAGGATATTATTTAATCCAGAAATTAAAAGAGTTCCCCCAATCAAATTTTCTAGGAGAAGCGAAAAATTGCGGAGGGGGAGCAAGTATATTCAGGCGATAACTTGACATTTTGATCTATTAACCGGTGTGGAGTTTAGGTCGACAGGCGAAAATTATTTGACGCCACGATAATCGGGTCAATCCGTGACCTGAGGCAAGTAAAAGGCGAGCAGAAGGCAAACACATTTCACAGGAAGAATGGAAACAAAGGTTCACTTGTATAGGAATAAAATTGACTTAGATTTATGACAATAAAAAGTTCACTGACCTTGATGGGTTTATAGCCAATGCCTGCGATGAAGGGCGTCTGTAGAACGTTGCCATCAGTGGACTGGGTCTTAGACTTGCCGAAAAAAGTGTGGATGCCTTTGGAAGCCTTCTCGGTATTGGTTTTGGCAGCAAAAACCATTCGAGGCACCCAGCATGAGATTAACCAGGGCAGACTGGTTGTCTAGGGTTGCTTGGGTGCACTGCGAAAGATTCAAGAAGGGCAGGTCGACTGGAAAGAGGAACTCCGTTTTTCTGGCATCCAACACTATTTTTGCAGTCCTGCAAAGCAAACAGCATAGAAATGAGGTGTACCGAACAATATATTTTGACTTGACTACCACCTCGTCTTTACTACATGACTGTCATGCCGGCATCAATGGAACCAAAAGGACGCATGTTTACACGTGCGTTAACATTACACACACGACCGAGTGTGATCCTTCGAAACTACCACAATCCGCCCAAACAAGGGGGCTTGGACTGTATAAATACTGCAAATGTGTTACTGGGGCGAAGATTCAGTGTTTTTACACTCACTTTAACGAATGCCTTCTACACAAAGATACCGCAACGACTGCATGAATGAAATCCAAAATTTTTGCTGATAAATATAACTCGTTCAATTAGGTACTCCTTGTATTCGTCGATTACCTTGTACCCCGTTCGTACAACTTCTGATTTTTTGCTATCAAAAACTGAATTAAGTGGAAATTGATGCCGCTAGCGCCATTACAAATTTTACCACTCAAGGGGTTCTGCACGGAACTACGAAATAAATGGTAGTCTGAAGACGCGAGACCAAGACTACAGGCGGATGTGTCGATCGCTTAGTTGTTTGGCAAAGTTCAAAGTGCAGAATTCCATTTTACACTCCCACCTGACTGACAGCACAATCATTTTTTGGTGATTCTCTGCCTCCGAAGTCGCCCGGGCTGGTTCATCTTGCATCACTCACACTCTGCCACGATTGACTTTAATCTAAACCGAGCACTTTCCGTCGCCAGTGTGATTAGTCTTTGCGAAAATGAATCAACTTCGTCGACCTTCAGATGCGAGTCACAGATGGTAATGAGTTGGACCAAATGAAATTTTCTTAAGCTGACATACCCAAGCTTTATTTTTAATTTTTTTTTTGCAATGCATGCATGTGATTGGCATCTGAGTAGCTCTGCTCCATCACTTGTCGTGCTCTGACGATTTGATTTGGCAGTGGCCCTGACTCATGTGGGCGGACGGCCAGATCGATGAGCATTTTCCAACAACAAAAAAAAACAACCAAAAAAAAAAGGAAATGTGGCAAACCACTTTTGACGACATCCACGCCACTTAACTTCTTGTGTCCCTGCGATGCCTTTTTGTCCTTTCGAAAATAATAAAGCATGTCTGAAGTGCACATCCTTTCTTTCCATTTTTGAAAATAAAAACAAAGATAGAGAAATAAACGATAAGATTTTTTACTAAATGGAAGGCAAAAAACTGGAAAAATAAGAAAAAAGTATAGGTTATGCGCTTTGAAATGCATCTGTCAAAAAATCCGCAATCACGCAGCCGCCAACCCAATAAATGAGAAGTGAATTTAATTCTAAAAATCCACAGGACTTCTACAGATTGGCCAAGCAGTATCATTGAACAGATCAAAGAGTAGATTGTTCAAGGGAAAAAAACCGTGTTTTGATAGGAAAAGTGGACCAAGACCCATCCTTTTCCGCATAGAGTGTTTTGGATAATACGAAGAATTACAGACAACTAGAATACCGGGAGCATTTGAAATTTCAACAGAAGTTTGCTTGTGAGACAAAAACGCAATCGAGCAATCGCATTCCTATGTATCTTATTTTTTGCCTTTGTTCGTGCATTTTTCCCTAATGCAAGCGAGGTCAAAATGTTCTGGTTTCCAATGTCCGAGTTGTCTGATCGGCTCTTCAACTAGTTCCCTTCCGTCAAGGCATGCAGATAAACTCATCGAAATGCAGTCAGTCAGAAAAGGTATGACGAACAGCATCACAGGCTTCTCTCTAAATGTGCATTTATCAATTATGCGAGACTAAACTGAGAATTGTCGAGAAATAACAGATAACAAATGCGACAGATTAAGAGGCTTCCATTTACGCACAAGAAAAATTTAGGATCAAGCAAAAAAGACGATTACCGGCTACGTTCTCTGGACAACAAAGTCGTGTTAAGGAACAGAATGGACCTGAACTGGACAACCGGACCAAAAGTCGTCAATGAATTTGGAATAGGATGGAAATTAGTGCAAGAGCGATGTGGTGTGAAAGTTCATTAAATCGCCAGATGTGAAATACATTCACGCCGAGGTGCCAAAAGGAGAGCAAATACGGGTGTTCAGGCTATTTCCATTACTGGAATTAGATAATTTAGCGGTGCCACAAAAATATAAAAAGTAGTAGTTCTCACTAGACTGTGAGCCTGTTACATAATACACATCTCCATAAAGCAATTTTATAGACTCAGGAAGGAAGCGACCACAAAGGCTGGATTGATTTTGCAAGTTCACTAAACCAAAATACTACTTGTCAAATCTTTTTCAAAGTGCTACATCAAAGACGAAGGATGTTTGCAGCAAACACTTTGTGCCCATGTTTTTATAAATAACATTCATGTCAGTGGGCCTAGTTGCTGCAAGCCCGAGCAAATGGTGCATGATAAGAAAAATAAGATCTGTGAGATTATATGCGGACTTGAGAAACTAGGTTGCGTTATAGTTGTATGAATTTGCAAGTGCATCTCAGACACATGGACTTCCTCGAGGCAAGAGACTACGCGTATCCAGTGGAAATTAATCAGCTATACGAGGAGGGGAGTCTCTAAGACCTAAATGCCTCTACAATTGCTTATATTCAAATACATAAATGAATGAATGAACAGGCCAAAAATGAATGCACCACATTAACAATTTTGGAATGGAAAAGTAATCTTTCTGAAATTGCTTCTAGATTCATTGCGGCCCCACTTAGATAAACCGGCCGCAGCCGAGATCATACGAAGAAGAAGCGGAACTGCAATGGTCATTAAGGCCCCAGGGCGATAGAAATTGATTACGATGAATAAAGGATTCGCAACCGAATGAATCCTATGGAACGGTATTTGAAAAATTGACCACGGATGAGATCCGATATGTCCCATAAGCCTTTATAAATAGGAATAAATGAATGTTCAACTCTAACACAAGAGCATCGTTTGTTTAAATTTCTCGAGTAAGTTTGCTGTAACGAATTCAGAGTCAACTCTGCCCTAGTCATAGCCAAGTAACCCTAACTGAAAATCCAAAAAATTCAGCAAATAAAAGTCGAATGAACACGATGGAATTACCGCTACCGCCTCCAATGGACGAAGAAAAGCTATACTACAGGCGTTGATGTTATTCCGGCGATAGTAAAGGTCAGGTCGAATAAATGTTTCGAAAAACCCCCGATTAGAGTTACAATTTCAATGCCTCTTTTTGCAAAGAAAAAAATGTTTTGACATCTAGCCCACGTCGCAACATAGATAAGAAATGGATACACAACATATCGGATTTTCAATACAAACTAGGTAAAACTAAGAAATGAGCGGAAATGCGTAAATTTATCGTATAACACTTTATAAAAAAAAGGCAATTAAAATAGCGATAAACGAAGAGATTTAACCTGTTTCCATGCGGAAGAGTGTAGTTAGGCTCACAACAATAATATCAACCAATCTAGGGGCGAGTTGAACTTATTGGCGTTATGCGAAGCATTTGAGGCAGTAAAACAACACTATTAATCTGAGTAAGTAGCCTACCAAAAAACTGTCTTTCACTCCAGTTGCCTCAGATAAGCGCAACTTGGAGGGAATATTCAAAATCAGGTGGTAGGTCGTAAAACGTAATCAGAAGAAGGCAACCAACGTTCAAAGATGAAAGCATTATGACAATAAATTCATAAAGATCAGGTGCGAACTTGTTTGATTCCAACCACAGGCAACCTGAAGGCGAACTCACCTCCTCGGGGTCGATACGCGAGGCAGTTTTACATAGAGCAACGGTCGAGTCTGTCAGTTGCTTTGAGAGGCCTTCGCCAATCTCGGAGCACTTGACGAGGAGGGCCTGAGTAACACGCGCACGTTGCCGATCTATTGTCTCCAGGTCCGCAATCAATTCGTGAATATTGTGAGTGAAATGATGGCGTTGCTTATCATTAAATTTGGCCATCTCCGAGGCGTACGTCTGCTGAGTCTCCACGAAGGCGTCTTTTTTCATCGAGAGTGTGTTCTGTGCCTGTACACATTAAAATGGTTGATGAAAGGCCAACGAGAGCCAAAATATTACAACTGTGAACACTGTATCCAACTAAAACCGAAAGCATAGAGAAAAAAATAAATTTGTAAGCGAAGAATGCAGTTTAACTTGGATGTTGGGCCAGTTTTCGCGTCGAGAAAGGCCATGAATAGAGATAAAAAGGACGGTAAAATTAACAATCGATGTGTCACACGTACTTGTAAAAGGGTTGAAAACACAATAATCCTACTCGATTAGGTGAAATAAATATCTCAATAAATGGAAAGAGAATGAGGACTAAATATAGAAAATAATTGGCGTTTATGAAACATAAGCGGCAAATTAATAAGGCATGGTGACAACGATTGCCGTTAGTGTAACCAAAAAATAGCTGTTCCTTTTCGGGTCACAAAAAAATAGACACAATGAAAATAAAAATCATACTCAAAATGGGTTGATAATCTAGAAAACATTGCTTTTGAATAAAAATAAATGCCGGCTAAAAAAAGACTTTAAAAAACCTTTTGTCGATCCTCCGCCGAAATATTAGGGTCTCCTTGGGCTTGAGTATTTGTAGCTTCCGCGCCTTTTGTTTCTCCTTCAGCGCATTCACATGGGCTCTCCAGGTATCCTCAAGGCGTTTCTTTTCCCTTTCCCGCTGAGTATTGTACTTTGTATAGTCAGAGGTAACTTTATCAGCCACCTTACGTTCCTTATCATACTCCGCTTTCAGAGGCAGTATCACAGATTTTTGGCAACTCAGCTCCATAATTCTCAAAAGCCATGCCCATTTCTAAGAATGAGGCGAGAGAGTCTGTAAGAACAGAGTTGTAAGTCAATTTCGACTCGACTGATGCATTGTTCTTTTTCTTAGGAACAAAGTTGGCTACAGTTTTCCGATATTTTTTTTCCAAATTCAGCAACTAATTTTTGAATTTCGCAGAGAAGTCGAAAATGGTGGTCGTAAAGTGCCAACTGATCATTTTCGAATTGGAGGAGGAAATCCATCTGGTCCTATATAAATTAAGTGCATGTACTAAGATGTGTCTTGGAGATAATAGGCTTCAGTTATTGAAAATAACAATAGAAAAGGACCCGATTTTGAAACTTATTTTTTTTTTATTGTTGGAACCATGAAATAAATTTAAGTTAGTTAGTGGAAGACTATAGGCCTGATGTATGTACAGTGCCTTACACATTCGTAAAAAGTTTCTTATCTACAAAGATTTACTATGCAATTACCCATAACTCGACACCCCAACTCCGGCTCCTCCATCCTTGCAGCGACACCAAAGTTCGGAATTGTGGGCCGCATTCGAAAGTGTACTCCTGATGAAGAAAAACAAGAATCATGAAGAATGTGCACGTCACATGTAAACTAAACTCTTTTGCGTGACGATAATGTTTAGGCTTCCAAAATAATTAGGTCCTTTAAATAATATGCCGTACTTTGGACTGGATTACAAAGAAGGTGCAGAAAGTTCGTGATATACATACTTTCGGGAGGACAGTTACAAATCTCCATTCTCTGGTCATTCCTTGGGTAGAAACATAGATGCTTCGCAGAGCGTAGCGACAAATAACGTGTTTAGGTGGTTGAGCTTTCGTGACGTATCCCTATATTTCAACTACGACCTAAAAAATTTGGATGTGTCTCATCAAATAAACGATGTGCTTATTTGAAACGCGTTTTTTTAAAACTTCTTGAATTAGTAGTCTGAAGGATTAGCGAATATAGACCCTTAGGAAATTATTACCACTTCGTTAATTGAACAAAAATGCGCCAATTTATACATACACCGAGTTCGTTTTGTAGGGGACTTCGATTTAATAAAATTTCATTTCGAGAATACGAAAGCCATCGTGGATGACTCGTCCCCGGCCACGACGGGAAGAATAGCCCGAAAATTTCTCTACAAAACCTCTGAGGCAAAGGTTAGTCTCGCCTTTGGACAAGGAAAGCAATTTTGTGACGAATAAATGTCGCTACAGTCATTTTCTTAATTTTGTGCATATATGTTCATATTCTTAAAAATTCTCATGCAATGAATTCTTCAGGTGGGATTTTTACCAAACAACTGGCACCTTTGTTGTCATATCCTTCGTGAAAAACTGGCTCATCATTTTCACCGAGGAATTTATCGTTCTTTTGTGGGGTAGCACTTTCCTCATGCTAAGTACCAAGTCATGAGTTCGAGTAGACCACAGTGAGGTCAATACATTTTGTTCACTTCAGCTTAATTTTTGTTCTCAAACAAATCTTAATGAATTATTTTCACTAATTAGGTAAACCTAAAATGCTTCTTCTCTCGGTCACTTCCGTATCTTCAAAGTAGATTTGAACTATTTTAAAAAAGTACTTGCACTCAATTTAAATCCATATCCGCTGTTTACTACTTAAGAATAGACGAATGCTTTTATAATGCCTCCCATATTACCAACTCCATTGCCATTGTTTCGCTTGGGGCTAAAACAAAGTAAACAAAATTTCAAAAAATCCAACCGCCACTAGTAGACAGGCACAAATTAGCAGTTAAGATTGCTCTGGAGGTAAGATAGTTTCCTCCTTTCACGCTCTTGATTTACTCAATGTGAACACAGTTTGGTCTCGTGACCCGGCATCCTCGTAGGCAAGGCGATGGTCACTAGAGAGAAAATAATTTTGGATTTTTATAAAGTTACCCACATGTCAAGAGAAGCCAGTCTATAGAAGATACAACTCGGTGCTATCATCCATTCAAGGCTGACTGAATGAAAGAAAAAGGAAAGGTGGTTTTCAGTCAAGTCCTTTACTTCTCTACAATACCCGCGATTCATTTGAAAAAAAGCCGGTAACATTTCCACCTTGTGTAAACAATCCTGCGTGTTATTAAAGCACTCAATATCCGAACTCATATAACCCCCCTTATTTGCGAAAGTCAAGCCATCAAGAATTCATTTAAAAAAGTCTTACCACAGGAATTTTTCAAACCGAAAAGAAGTCGGCTATTGTTCTAGTATTATGAAATGTAAAACAATAGCTAGCATTACCCAAATGGTATTTCGAAAACCCTTTAATTATATTGGTCGATGTAATAATCACCCTAAAGACATGGGGTTCTCGGAAATTTTGGCAGTTCAATGAGTACTTTGCTTTGATCGGCTTGAAACGCTTAAAAAGCTGCGTTTTGAACACAGTAAAAGGATTTCACCTAGACGCTTAGTACATGTTGAAAGCGCAGAACCGACGAAAAAATTGCGTAGGCACACGTTGACCTATCACCTCTAGAACGGTGGAGGGTTAGAATACTCTCTATTGACAAACTAGTCTCCTGACTTGATGCCTTATATATACATCCCTGGATTTTTGGAGCAAAAGAGAAGTTCGCATAACACTCCATGCAAGAGATTAAAAATTCAGGTGTTAACGGAGATACGTAAGACCATTTAATCACCAAGCTCACTTTCCAATAAAGATGCTTCTTAAGGGGCGTCCTCATAGACTTTGTTTCGTTTAAGCCTAATCCAGTTAAAATATTTATGGTCATCTACTATAAGGACTTCTACTGTAGTACTTGAAAAACCGCAGTTTGTCCAAAATGCAAACTCTTTTGAATGGTCCTGGTAGGTCGCTTCCAAAGAGTATAAAGTTTGCAAGTAGATGTGACCCTCCACGAATTCCATGGGCAATAGAACACCTTAAGCATGCAATTTGCGCGAAAGTGGTGCCGTCGAAAAGCTCACATCATCTTGTCTCACAGATCATCGTCATAACTGTCCTGGTGCGCCGGTATGCGAACCTCTTGTACATTATGAAGAAGGGTACGATAAACCTCCCGTCTTACAAAAATGAAATAGAACTGCATATTCTGATTAGCACCACACATTTGTCTATTTCGCTATAACACATAAGTACCATGGACAAGCACATTTTGCCGAACATGAACATTTGCACACGACCTCTGATTTTGTCCCATTGTCTGTATTTGTAAAACGTACCGGAACACGAGTGTTTTAGACAAAATTGCAAACTCGTAAGCGACTACATACAGAGAGTGAAGAGAGATAATCAGGACCGACTTTTTATCCCTCCTCAATTCCACATTCAACACGAACGAAATCCTCCACCATAATTTCATTCTGCTCCAGCAAGGCGCCAACAGTGATTGACTCGTCAAAAAGGAAGGGTTGACGCAAAAGGCACTTTTCGTCATCCGGATTGGTAGCTGGGGGAATGTCATCCAGTGTTAGGCTAGGTCGTGGATTCATCCCCACAATGTGCTGGCAAAGCTGGTGACTAATCCTGGAGGCCCGATCTTGCCATCCCGATGTTGATTTCTTTTTGAAACAAAATAAACAATAGAGTAATGGGATGTTAACCTCATGGTTGACTTTCCGCTACCGCACCGATGCACCCATAAACACTTAACTTCATAATTATACTAGTACTACCAGCGTTTACTTGCTGTATAGCCTAGCCAGCTGGAACCGGTGGTTAAAATACCAATATCATCTGAAAATCAACACTAACTAAAAAGCGAATTTTAAATCTCAATGAAAACTTCTAGTCAAATATTACATATAATGGGATACAGAGTTCATGCCTACTCGGTCACTGATGCGACGATAGCGTAAAACGGCAGCATACTTGCCAAAATGAACATCAGCGGAATTGTCTTTACACCCACATTACTCATGTGGCAGTAAGCCATGAGATGGTTCGTTTCGAATGGGGTATCTCCCGAAAGAACCATTCCAACACCGCGAGAAATAGCCATGTTTTCGCCAATCGACGTTACAGCAGCAGCCAAAGCGTCGGCTAGCGATTTAGAAGAGGATCCTGTGTAGGGGACGGTCTTAAGAGTCTCTTCGTCAAATCTATAAGTACCCGACGCTTGCGAACTCTAAATTAATAAGGCTAGAAAATATTCGAAAATATATCGCAGCCCACGGGCAAGTATAACTTACAAGTGACAAATTATTAAATAAGGATTTGGTAGAAGATGCAACAAGTGATTGGAAAACCCGGTTGCGAGAAACAAAGTCAGTTTCACAGTTGACCTCTACGATGGCAACGCATTTCGGAGTAGACATCAATCCCAGAAGCCCATGAGACATGGGACGGTTCTTGAGCTTCTCTGCCTTTGCTAAACCGCGCTTAGTGGCTTCTTCCTCGATCCATATAAGCGCGCGCGAATAGTCACCCTCGCAAGCAGCCAAAGCCTCACGACATAAACCAAACGGATGGCCAGTAGCCTTGCGTAATTTGGCTAAATTTGATGATGATTTTGTTGAGTAATTGGAGAGAGGAACCCGAAGGACTGAAGCGATAACGGGGTGGAGGAGCGCCTTAAATTTTGACATTCCTAGAACATTGAAATGTGATAATGAATCGCACGAATGGATACCAGTGTCCACAACGTTCAGAAGTGAACGTCGGGGTTGCAACTTGTTTGCATCAAGTTCTGTCTTGACCCGCTAGTACCACAGTACAAAAGAAAAATTCGGTAAAAGCAACGAAAACGGAGTTAACGAGCCTGCTCTATTTGTGACCAGATTTTTTGTAGTGTAGCGCCAGATAACTTAAATTCTCCAGAGTGGTATGGTGACGGCCCATTGGAATGGAGAAAAATGGAACATAAACACACACGTTTTATTTGGCGTATGAAAAGACGTACGCTATATACAGCCTCTAAAAACACAACCTAAACGATTATTGGTGGACGTTAAGAAGGTCAAAATCTTTTCTGAATAGCGAGGCTTAAGCATTCTGTCGATACGTGGCAGAATCTATTCTAATATTTTTCTTCTATAAAAAGACCATATTCTAAAGAGGACGTTGATCCCGATCAATTCCACAACCTTAAGGTGTGCATTTTAGGAAATATTAATAATCTTACTAGATTTCGTTAGAGGTCTCCAAAGTTTCGAGGGACGTTCTTCAAACACAAAGTAGTGAACTGAATTGATATCTCATATCAAATTACATTTAGTTAATGAGGTTCACGTCGAATCAGGTCTTTCCAATTGCCTAGAAAATTGGAGTCTATTGTTGCCATAATCCCGGTTGCGGTACATTAAAAAGGCCTGTCTTACAGAAGCAGATAATATATCTAGTTTCTTCATTCTGGAGGGTCTGTATAATTGCTCTCATTCTTTCCTCATGGCTAGATTACTTTCTCCAAACAATCCAATAGATACCAATCTCAGTGAATGGGAAAGTTGTTCATACCCTGCTGATTGACATGAAAATAAATAGTGGATCGTGCTAATCTCTTTCAAAAAAGCGTCGAAATAGTTGTGTTTCGACCCAGGTCTTCATGATCAAGCGAAAGTTTATACTTAAATTTATAAGAATGCCTTCGCAAACTATTGTCATCCTATTTTCGGTGGACCAATCCTACGTAAAACCTCAGATAGCATCTAAATTAAACTCATTGTTGAGTTGTTTTTTTTCCTAAATGGACAGACAGTAATTTTGGGAAGTAATTAGGAATTCTTTGAAAAGTGGAGTAGAACTTATTGCTGATTTAATGCGGGCTTCATTTTTAATGTACTTGTTGATGCGAATCTTAGATTAGATATTATGTTTGATTAGTCTGTTTATTGCAATGCACGTGTAATTATCAAAACATATACCCCTCAACATCCTTTCGGTTAGGCTTGGTTTAAAACAGTTCTTTGTGAGTTTGACGATAAAAATGTCAATACAAAGTTCTCGTGAAGAAAAAGAGTAATCGAATGATCAAAATGGCAATGTATCAGCCCGAGCAGATGAAGAAGGCACTTATTTGGGACTTTCTACCAATCGGCATGTTGAGGTCACAAGTGCCAATTGGTCTAAATTAATGTCATTCCTGTCTTTAAGTTTTGTGGTAATCTACAGGACGGTCCAACATACAAGGGCGTCTTCCGCGAAAAACTCCATCAACGATGACAAATCTCAATCACCATCTTCAATCCATATGACGATTTTAGTGCCTTTTTGCTGCCCCCGACTCAACTTTTCTCTCCAGCCTTAGATCCGGGCCACTTTTAGTCTATACGGAAAAAATAATTTTTAGTCAACTTCAGAAGGCACAAATCGACTGACATACATGGTGAACGGACGTCCGTGTCAATTAGAGCACAAGGTTATAACGGTTGTCTTCTGATAATTAACGATGACCACCACCACCACTCAGCCTATTTCACCCTCCTAGAAAGTATTATATAAAATCCTCGCCCCTCAGAGAGAGGACATTAAGTGGGTGAACTGAGGTAAGTAAATGCCAGAGTTGTCTTGTGTACTCGCTAATGGAAAGAGGGCGTGGTGTGAATTATTTCACCTTGACAAAGTTCGAGGTGTACATCTCGCTTTTAACTCACATGTTTCATATGAGGGAAATTTAGCTTTTCGTTTAAATCACGCATTCCTAGCAATTTCAACTGCATACTTAAGTAATTCCAATATGAAATGGTTTTACTTGCTGATTCTTAAATTCATACCTCACTTTGGCGTATAGCAAGTGAAGAATTTTCCACCTGTGGCCCGTTTTTAGAGTAGGAGAAATCTATGTTGTTAGATTATTCTCTCCAATTGAATTGTTGAATCTCTAAAATTCATGAGCGCCTTTGTTTTATCTGATTCACTTTAACTGGGCATAAAATACGATTTTGCTTTTGCTTACTTTACTTCACGAGTATTGTTGACTTTACAGGCCAATAGGTTAGTTCACGGTGAATTTATTGTTTCCCCAAGGCCAATCCTAATCCGCAAAAATCCTAAAAATTTGACACTTCAGAAACTATTACTCAAGACAATTATTGGTGGGGAGAAAAAGTAAAACGAATAGTTTTCAATATCTCTTACCAAGGCGAGAGATTTTTTCCCTCCACAACAGCCCTCTTTTTGATAAAATTAAAGCCAGTGCTGGCAACCCTGTGAATTAAAACAAGCCCGTTGCACGGCAATTTCGGCGACTCCGCCGCTACTTCGACAAGTTGCGGGCCGATTTTTTAAATGTGCGAAAATCAATAACCAAATCAGGGCAAAACGTGGAGCACCTACCTGATTCCCAATTGCATGCGATAGCCGTGAACAATGAGGAATGCGGTGGAGATCTGCTCGAGCCACGAGAGTCGGCCGCGCCTAATCGTCGAAAGGGACGGCGCCGTAGTCCCCCAACACCCGCCCATGTCACCACTCACCTTCAAGTTGCCAAAGTACTACCCTGAAGATCATGAACTCACCAGGTGGGTGATCAATCAAATGGGCCGACGCAATGGATTGCAGCACCTAGTTAATTTCGCCAACTCGCATCCATATGTACTCTCTGCGCACTTCGAAGTACTCGACCAGCCTGATAAGTATGTCAGCACGAAGGAGGTTTCCCATTTATCCGCATACTCAATGAAAACTATCCTCTTTTTGACACCGCTCGCCATAGCCGTATACTTTGGACGCAAATCCGTTGTTAGAATTTTGCTTGATAACAGTGGAGCTCGTCTGAACTCCTTTGCCCGTCAGCACGTCGATGTAAACGCAACTTGCTATGCCAAAAGATTTAAACCGGAACGTGGCTTTTACGGTCATGACGACTACTTTACCACATGCCCTATTGTGCTCGCCCTGAGAAGGGAATTCTACACTGGAATAACTGAAATGCTGGAAGGCGGTCTTGATCCGCACGACCGGATAAGGTATGTCGATCATATTGCATCGTCAAGCCAAAGAACATACTGGACGACTGACCTAATTGAATACGCACTTCGTCTCATGGTAACTCGACCCGGATTCGACGTAGTCCACCTCCTCATGTCGCTCGCCTCGCCTGGACCCTCCGGCAGATGCTTCTACAACGTAATGACTTATGACGTTTACACGTACAATGATGGGGGGAAGTGGACGACTGTGTGGTTCTCCCTTTTCAGACGTGTTTGTCGGCGCGGAATCAGTCGAGCATATGTGAACTGTGCTAATCGGTTGATTGACGTGTTAGAAATTCTAGGGAAATTGGGCTTTTTTAAGCATGAGGCAATGCCAACTGGACCTGCTGACTACAATAATATCGGACCAGGACGGACGGCAATGAAACGTCAACAGTCCGCGCAAAGGGTGTCTTTGTTCGACATTCCACTATTGCCAACATCCGAGGCGGAGGAGGCGAGACGTGGAATTGCCATTGACCGCGATGAGTGCTTTGCCTTCTTAGTTATTTGGCTCAACAGGTTGAAAAATAGATGCCTTTTCAAGCCTTATCAACGACTTGCGAAGGTGCTAATCGAGGCTCTGACTGACACCAAAATGTTGGAGAATTTTATTTTTCCCCCGTCACACGTGGATCCGACAACCACCCTCTGGCCCCAGTGGATTGAGTTGGGCACCGAACTGGCGCAACAGATACCAAACACAAGTTGGAAGTCGTGCAGCGAGGAGATTAACATCCTCAGCGAGGACCACTTCGACTCCTACATGTTGGAGCCCCAAAAAGCTCATGAAATACGCATGGAGTTAAAAAAGATTGCGCTCACTCGTGGCCTATTGGATGATAAAGCATGCAACACACTGAAGGAACAAGATCCAACGCTGGTACCAGCCAGCGACCAATGCGAAAAACCCGCAACTGCACCAGTTTCTGCAGGAAAGCCACAAACCAAGGCGATCAAGTCTGCTCTCACCGCTGAGAACCATGTAACTTTTGTCGAGGCTAAACAATGCGGCGACACTGGGAGTGGTGAGCCAACCACCGGAAAACCGTCAAACCCGCTGCTCCCACGATCCCGAAATCCCGCGCCTGGCGAAAGCCTCGCCCCTTGTGGTGGGGAACAGCAGGGGGACTCGAAAGGCCACCAGTCCAGGGCACCACGTGTTGTCAAACGTGTCAGTGTTGACGATAGCCTTGCGGCGAGACCAAAAACAAGCCTACCGACACCGGACAAGAAGTCGGTGACAAGAAGAGCGCGATCAGCGAAAACCCCCAGTCCGAAACCGGTTCTTGCCGTGGTTAAACAGAGAAACACTACACTTTCAGCTAAAGACACTTCAGCACCAAATAATAAAAGTAAACCGCGTCCACGGTGGCGCATCTGAGAGGTCCCGATTTGTGACTGCTCGGACTTGATTTTTATAACATTCACATCACCATTCAATTAATAAATCCTCTGCAGGCTAAAAGGCAATTTGACGTGGAACAGTGAAGACGAGGAGCCTTCACACTCCCCTCGGAGGTCCTGCTGCCTCGAGGGCAACACATTTCCGTTACGGTAGGTAGCTTCAGATGCCTTTTTTTCTCTAATGAATTGCAAAGTGCTCTGACTCATACGGCGTCCAGACTGTCGTCTCCTTTATCTCACGGCGTCACGGTAGTCCTTAGGTCGCCTCTCCTTAGTCGTCAGGATATGCGGCGGAGGGGATAGTAACTCTTGCGTCCCATCAAAGGTGGAGCATCATTAGTGTGTTAATCCGGGCACAGTCTCCCTCCCCCCTCAATGCCCTGAACCAGCTCGGCGTGACATGCCGCCAAGTGACCACGGGAATGCGGTCTCCTCACGAAAAGGCCACACTGGCCCAAAGGAGGGTGGGAAAATGATAGAGAGAGAAAAAAAAGAGAGAAGAGGTCATGAGGCACAGATTTGTCAGGGCCATGTAAGTCTGGCTGGGGGGAGGGGGGGGGGCTAAGTTTTGTGAGTCGATGAGACGCGACGCCCTTCGGCCAGCGCGGTCCAGAGCCCTCGAGAAGGGCCACCAGGCAGCGGGTGGAGGCCGAAGGGCACGCGCTTTGGCACTGGTGACAGACAACAGGGGGTGAAGCGGTCCCGCCCCCCACTAACAACAATTTGTTGAGGGAGAAATTCTACTCGTTGCTACCATGACCTCGTACTTCAAGCGTCAACGCCTTTTAAGTACTACATTGTCATTCATTAGACAGCATGCAGATATTTGCGAAAAGGCGGAAAAAAATGTGTGCTGTCGAGACAGAAAGGATGGTCAGAGAGCGCATGACTTGACAGTGAGGAATGTTGTCTCTCAGTGACTAAAGCTTAGAGGGGACGGGGGCGGGTAGCAAAAGTAGATGAAATTGAATAGTCAGCCTTTATTCTTCCCGGCAGTTTGTTAGTACAAGTTTTCTTCAGTCTTCTGAACATCGGATGGTGAGGCCAAACAGTCCTTTGTTGGCCATTTGACGGGGGTTGCAAGCGCTCGAAGAGGGGTCTGTTACATCCACCCAGTCGAAAGGTTTGGTCACTTATCTTCGACGCAGTCCATCAGCCGAGCTACAGACGACGCGGTGGACAAGAAGCCAGGCTCAAGAGACGATGCTTCATTTGCATCAGTCTGCTGACAAGGCATTGACAGCGTTTAAACGGTGCACAGAAGACCGCAGTGGGGAGGTTTGGGACAGTTGGGGGACGGGGGGGGGGGGAATGCTTCCCTCGTGATAGTAAAAATATCAATTTGTCGTTAGAGAACCCCCAGAACTAAGTCTTTCTCACCCCCCCCCCCTTGAAACGTCAAGACGGAATGTCGACGATCCACTTTTAAGTGATTTAGTCAATTGGTGAATTAGGAAGCAAGGCTTTTGCATTTATACGCTTTCCATCTGAACTGACCGCTTCGTTCAAAGGCAAGGAGGCTTCTGACCCTGAGGCCTAGGACGAGCCGACGCGAAAGGCGACGCATGAGTGGAATTGAATCCCCCTCCCATTGATCCGCCCTGAAATGGCACACACGAATGCCACGGACCGACTCGTCCTGGAGGAGTTGATGGCAATAAAGGAGTTCTTTGTGACGACCGGACTAAGCAACCCACTCTGGGTGCTCCTCCTCCCTCTGGTCTGCGGACTTTCGGCCAGTCAAGTTCTTTGGAGCGTGTACGTTCTGTGGGTGGAGAGGCCCATCGTGGTAAATCGAAAGCATATGAAAGATGAGGATGAAGTGGAGGAAGATGTGGAAAGGGCGGGGGATAAAAAGGAAGCAGAAACAGCTCCTACCCATTGCAGAACAAGTGGAGAAAGGAAGCAGAAGAGGGAGGTAGAAGAGAAAAGGGAGGCGAAGGACATAACACATGAGTCCTCGGAATACCGTAGCAACACCCGAGGGAAGAGTTTGTCGGTCAGTGAGGTGCCGACCTCAGTTCTCCTGCCTCCAGAAGCACAGGAGGGCCGTGAAGTCCTACCTGCCAGTGTGCGTGGTAATCACTAAGCCACAGGAAGGAAGGCGAGTCAAGAAATTCTGCCACGAGGGGGTTAGGGCTTCCATGGATAAACTGAAATAAGTCTTCCCGCCACAGCAACGAGGTCCAACGAAATCGCACCGGATTTATGGTTTACCAGCCTTGATAATACAACAGTCTGACACACAATAGTTTCATTTAATGATAGGGTTGCTCAAACACTTGATACAATACGTCGACCGACTATTAATGAGTTACACACAACTTTTCATCAGATTCATTTCAAATAATGAGAAGCTTAGCGGCAAATCAGTTGGCATTCCAATGTTCAAGCCACGCAGACAAACCGACAAGGGCTAAGGGACATTTCCTCCGCATGTAAAACTATTTTTCTCACGGTAAAAATATTTATTGTAGTCATGATTGAAACAATCAACAATAGCCTCTCGCACAGTTGACAAGCTCTGATATAACGCTGTCACGAAGGATATAATATTGTAACAGAATTTACCTGGTAGTTTAGATACACAAAAAGTGAATCGAGAGCAGACTCTCTTCATACGACAAAAAAGTAAGACAATTAAACAAGGGTGCTCTCGGCAATAAACTAAGCGGTCAATTTTTTGCCTAAGATGAAGGTAACAAAAAGGCGATGTGAAAATGGCAAGAAAAGTTAGAGGAAGGGAAGTAGAAGGAGAGGGAAGGGGGGGGGGAGAATTCACTTCGAGGGCTCCTGACTGGCACCTCGGGGGGAACTAGAGTAGACGAAACCCACACGACGTAGTAGGTCATCAGCCTCTTGCGGTCCATTTAAGCTAAAAAAGGGAAATAGAAAGGAATGAATAATATCGACTCAAAATTTACAAATATTAGTCAAGATTTCTCCCACCCTAGCGACAGATTACAGAACGACGACAAAAATAATATCACCGGAGCTATCTAGCCCCTTTAACACTCACTCGTCTCCTATCCATGTGCCGACAGGAACCTTCAACAGGTTGGCACATTAGATGGTTTCCTATCACTTTATTATACATATTCCAGTTTATCAATTTGGGCCTTAGAAACAATAGTACACGGTAACCAAGCGATTGATGGAGGAAAGATTTGCATCAAATGTGGAAGAAAGCACTTTTATAGCGTTTCTATAACAAACCGCCCTTTCGAAAACCATCGCCTTACTCCAAAAATAGTAAAAAAAAACGGATATGGGATGAAAGTGAGCATCAGATTTAAGGGAAAGAAAATGTGCATTACAGGAAAGACATAAACGGAATGAAGTGTCTGGAAGGACTAACACCAAAATCGGCTACACAATCGAACAACAACAAAAACTATGGACTCAAATGGCATCATGGAATTGGTATGGCATCGGGTTGAAAATAGATAGAAGTAGAGGACAAAAAGCGTAATGTTTCACATTATATTGACGTCTACGACTTTCCGCCCAAGATCCGGCAAGTCATTTGCGCCGTTTTGAAAAAAATTTCCATTTTTGGAATTAATAAACGATTCAAGGCCTTATAATATCTTTTTTTCTAAAAATTAATCGCAATTACCAAACGGGCGATAGTAGATCGTCGAAATG
Organism: Dipylidium caninum; assembly: GCA_017562135.1. Classification (NCBI taxonomy): domain Eukaryota; kingdom Metazoa; phylum Platyhelminthes; class Cestoda; order Cyclophyllidea; family Dipylidiidae; genus Dipylidium; species Dipylidium caninum. The sequence continues at coordinate 676,197 of QEYB01000921.1, read as the reverse complement.
TCAGGTCAATATGGAGGATTTGATAAAATTTCATATTGTAAAGAATTTATTTAATTCGTTATCGGCAAAAGGGTCTTCATGTGGCCGTCGTGTGTTATCATCATTCATCCTAGTAATATTGCGAGGTGGCGATTGAGCAATGCTGGCTGTTTTCTCCCCGCAAAGCTATTGTGCTTGCGCTCGGTTGCGGGAAGGCATAACGGGTCACTCCGTGGGCATTGCACTATGCACTAACCAGAATTCTTGGAGTTTGTTGAAATTTCGTCTTAGGGGCGTCCTGGAGTGTATTCGTATATACCCATTTCCACAATCGTCGTCCTTATTTTCTTTTTGTTATCAACAAGGAACGATGGTCCCCCTCGAGGAGACGCTTGTTAACGATAATCATGTTTGCAGAACAACATTCTTGGAACCATTTTCAAGCATTTTTTCATTAGTGGATCCACCTCAAAGTGTCCCATTATTGTTTCTCAAAGCTTGAACTGTGCTGTGAATCAATTTGAACAGGTATGGGAAAAGTAAATGTTAAAAGCGTTTTGGTTCCACCGGGTTTCGAAAAGAAAATAAATGGGATAGAAACACAAAAAGGTTCTACGAAATGGGTAAGGGAAATACCTTTGGAATTTCACAAACAAAAATACAGAGCATACTTTACAACGTATATCTTAACAACGTATATCTTAACAAAAACAAACCACCCTTTTCATAGTTTCCATCCTGGTAGGTGTCAAACTGTGACAAAAGTAGGGCAGTTAAATTAATTCATGTCTCTTACCTGCCGTATAAGTAAGGGAATGGTTTAATGTGTTTCTTCTCCAATTCTTGTAGAGCAGGAGTGAATATCCGCCAGGCTTCCTCGAGCTCATCAAATCCGACGAAGTTGGTTTGAGATCCTGCGAAGACGTCCAGAAGAAGGCGCTCGTAGGCGTCCGGTAGTTCAAATGCTAAAAAAAGTAATGCAGAGAATGAGTTTCATGCAAAGTCATCAAATATCTATGAGAACATAGTCGAAAAGTTAATTCCATTGATATGATTTTAAAAAATGAATGATAACAAAATGAATGCAGGTTATTGTCAATGAATGTTAAGTACACCATACCCACTTATCTGGTGGTCAAAAAGGAATTTAGCCCAATCACAGTCGCGACCAAAAGCAAGTTTTCTATTGTCAGAGACAAAAAATTTGTGGAACATCAGTTAAAATGACCAGTGAAACACCCATTTTGATGTCTCGACATACTTTAAAAAGCGAATTACATTTAAGTTCAAATACCGGTTCTATAGTCTACTTTTTCTTGCCAAGAAATGAACAACGCCTGGAGAACATCCGAGAACTCGTGAAGATCTCACTCAATAAATCATAAAACACAAGATGAATAAACTAATGAGTTGCCTAAGTCAAACAAAATTCATGGTTTTCCTATTTAAGTAATGTGGTAACATGGGTTGTTGCACGGATTATTCAAAAATATAAAATGCTCATCCTAAACCGAGGGCTACACGATTACCGATAGATGAAAATCACTTACATCTTCTTCCACTTTAAGTAGACAACAAATCGTTTAATAAGCACGAGACATTAAAGAAAAACATTTAAAAATTATGACAAACACATGTCAAACATTAAAACTGGAAAAGCGGTTGTCAGAAACAATAGGAAATAAACTCAGCGTGGTGGGTAACGAACTTACGCTAGACAAACAGCAAATTTGAAGGAAGAAGAGGAGCATATAAACTCACTTTATAGCGTTGGGCGTAAGTAAGGTCCAGTACTGTTTGTTCAGGAATGAAGTCCATGCCAGGCCTCTTGGTCATCAGTTTCAAATAAACAGCCTCATCAGGTTGTACGCGAATTACGAGTTCATTGCGTACGACCGAACCGTCGCCCTGGGCATTGGTGCCGAAAATGTCTAAAGCGATGTTTTTGAATTGAATCTTCACTTCTGCCTTGCGTTCATTCAAAGCTAAAGTCAATGAAAGAGACATACATAAATTCCAAAATCAAATTTTCTTTTGGATGAAACACACATCAGAGATATTCAGGACTCCCTTTTGTTAAATACTACTCGGATTTAGGTGTGAAAACGAAGCAAGCCAAATGGTGTCCAACCAAATTGAAGAGAACATTAAAAAGCCTTGAAAATAGCACTCAAAGCGAGATAATATTATCACCCTGCGTTTTTTCTATGTCCTTCCTACCGAATTTATTTGCATGTACTTGTTCTAACAGTTTCACGATAGACGATAGCGATGCATTCCTGGAATCAAAGGTGTTAACATGAAGACAAGGAGCAGTAAACATACCACTCACAGCTTACGATGAAAAACGAAGGAAAAATTAATGCAAGCAGATTTACTCACCTTTGCCAGCGCGGAGAATAAAGGGAACCCCGTGCCAACGATCATTTGTGATGTAGAGGACCGAGCAGGCGTAAGTCGGCGTAATTGAGTCTACAAGACCCTGTGAATAGTCGCTCAGCTTCTCCTTGCACGGTTATGTGATGCAAGACGAATAAATTGCAAACACTACGCCTATACTAAGTGGCCTGAGTTTTCTTTCCTCATAATTGTAACGATAACAGGGATGAATAAATAAATAAGCTAGCTACACATATTAAAACGCACTTATAGTGCAATTAATGGTAACAAAAAAAAGTAAATTAGTGTGCATCTAATCAAAAAGCCAGGCAAATAAAATGAAGGATAAATAAATGTAAACATGAAATAGCCACCTTTATTGACGGTTGAATCGTCAAGGTAACCCATTTTGCCCTCCTCATCTTTAGCGTCAGGGTTGCCAATATACTGCCCGATCACAAGGTTGTCCAAAGTGAGTGGCTTAATGCATCGAAGAACCTTCACCTACACCAGAAAAGTTTACGGGTTTAAATCATCATTGTTTGCAAGTGATTAAGTCCACACGGTGTTTAATGTTTAATTAGTGAATCAATTGTCGATGCGCTACTTTTAAGCGCTGGTTTGTAAACTAAGTAGTATATGTCAAGATCAGCGAGTGCACCGTAACAGTCCGGTGTTTGGAATTTTGTTATGAAGTTAACGATTCCAAGGTGAAAATGTCGCCAACCTTTTCGCCGCGGATGTCTTCAGCACTTAGAGAAACAGGCTGTTCCATGGCAAGCAGGGCAAGCACTTGGATAAGATGATTCTGAAGTACATCTCTAACCAAGGAAAAGGTCAATTACATGTCTTTAATCAATTTAGATTAAAACGTAAAGCTCATTTACTCGCATGTGTTCAATGTCTTTAATACCACGGCCTAGATGTTTTTAAATGTTAAGCACAACTAGTGTTATACTTAATTAGTTCAATTTTCCAAGCATTACGAAGGTTGATTGACCTATATGTGCACAAAACACCAAGCTTATACGCACTTCCAGGTTGAAAGGGGTCTCCCATATCTTCGACATGGGGTAATCAGTCAGGTTAGGGGATATGTGATTAGCCAACATCATGAACTTGTCGAAAATTAACACAGATCTCCGATGTTTTCTCACCGCAAAATTCAACGAACACTACCAAATCTACACCAGTTTGTTAAAATTTAAATCATTTTGTGCAATTAATCGCCATATTTGTGGAATACGAAGTTACATGTTTCCGGTTGAGTATATCGAAACTTCCTCCCCAATGCCAAATTTTCCGAGTCACTGAAGGAGGAGGTGTGAATAATTAAGGAAGAATCGTTAGTTATGCGTTTCATCCTCAGACGCATTTATAATAGGGAATTCGCGAGATTCATTAATTAATAGTACACTATGTTGATAACACGAAATTATGGTTGCGACAAAATAATAAATAAAAACGAAATTATGTGAGAAATAACTACGTCCGTGTAGTACTAAAAGGAAGGAGATTGAGGGATCTGGCCTTAACCCAGAGAAAGTACATTCTACCAGGTTGCTTATGGATTTAAAAGAACGTCAACAATGGAAACTGCCTTCAAAAAAATACATTCAAAAAAATAGAATAAGCACCGTCTCTCGATTAAAGGGACCAAAAGAACATTAATGAGTTTATAAGAATGAATTAGCAATTACGAAGCAGTTTCACGCTTTTAACGAATGACTTGCCGAATAACACCAAAATTATCAAAGTATCCACCTCGACCACCGGTTCCAAAAGGTTCTTTGAAAGAGATCATTACATTGTTTATGTTCTCACGATTCCACAAGGGACGAAATATCATGTTTGCAAATCTAAAAAATTAAAAGAGAAATAGGATCTAGTGGAGTATTAAACACAGAAAAAAGCAATCTGTTACAAACATCCTGAACAAGCCGTCTTCGTAAAGATGTGCTACCAAATTTAAACCTTTTATCGAAGCACAAGATCAAAGGTAAAATATACAAAATTATCTCACCGATGCCGAGACTCGATCGTATAAGTTACAGTTAAACCTATATACCTACTAGATCAGAGAAAACACAGAATAATAACACCTAGAAGATAATTTAAAATATTCCACTACAGATTATGCGCTATCAACTGCAGCTTGGAATCAATCTTAAATTGAGTTAACGCACCAACTACGCTGTGGATAGTTTACTAGCTCCCATCAACAGATGGCAGAGGGACTAAACCGATGGCAGAGGGACTAAACCGATGGCAAAAGCGAAATCCCCCAGTACCGCAATTGCAAAACATGGAAATGATAAATCGATGATATAAAAACGAACCGTAAAATGAGTAGGTTTTGTACCATCTCTTTACCCAGATAGTGATCGATGCGGTAAATTTGTTGTTCTTTGAACAGACCGGCCAGGTGGTTTGAGAGATTGCGAGCGGACTCTAAATCTCGACCAAAAGGCTTTTCGATGATTAAACGGGTCCAGACGTCGGGACTGAAATATTAGAAGGTAGAGAATATCATGAACTCATAAATTAGGGAGAACGATGCAGTGAACGACACTAGTTTACCAACAAGTATATTTATTTCCTGCCTCTATCAGTTTATTTACACGTTCGCTCTTGCAAATTGACAGGGATAGGAAGGAACCAGATTGCTGTAGACACATGCCAAATTATTAAACTTGCTTCAAAATCTGGCATTTTGTAACAGTCGTAATAAAGCGAAAATAATAGAGGTGTAATGAAGTTTTCCATATTATTTAAAAAAAATACACTCCAAACAACTAGACACACAAAAGCGCTTTCCTATTCCTAAGGCGCGCCATACTGGTGTTTATTAAACCACAAAGAATTCTATTTTTGCTATTTCTCAATTACCCTAAATCTTTGGCAGTTTTCACATCTGATTAAACCAACTTCATAGTTACAAATACGGGTGCTTAAAACGCTCCAAGATCAAACAATGCAACATTTAGTTTACAAAATAATTTATTGAAATAGTAGCATCGAGTCTAAACACCTAATAAAGGAAACAATTCAGTCACTCGTTGGGCGATCGAAGCTCAAGAAAGGAATTAGAAAGAACTACAAATAAGGTAATTACCAGTTGGAACTATATAGTACCATCTTTGACATCGTTTAATACTAATTCCGCAAATGAAAAATAATGGCTCATGTAACAAAGGCATTAAGCGATGAATAGTCTTTCAAATTAATCGACGTGGCAGGCAAACCATATAATGAAGAAAAAAGTAACTTAATGTACAGACAACTGACAGACAGGTGTCGTGAACTGTAATATCCTAATTAAGCGTATAAGTATCAAAAATGCCTAAAACGAAGGTACTTACTGTCGACTTTTACAGGATTCGGCTAGATGAGACCATACAGACATGTAAGTGGAAGGTGGGAGGGCCAAATAAAAAATTCGGTTAACCATTTGCCCATGCTCAGATTTTATTGTTTTGTCCAGAGCCTCAAAATCTTTGCTTTCTGTATAACTCCCCTTGATATAAATATTTCTTTTCCAAAAGTTCTCAAACTGGCTCATTTCCCCTTCATTGTCTTCCTTAACCTTCAAAAACAAATTTAAATAAATAAACTCAGTAAAGGAAAGACAACTATTATACTAATTATAGGATCAGGTAAAGAGCTTTACCTTCATATGAGGTAATGACTTTTCACGAATCTTATCCACAGTAATGTCTGATCGAGCATAGCCAATGAAGAAGGTCTTTTTCGGGAGCAACTGATCTCGATAAAGCCACCACAACGTAGGATATATCTTCTTTTGAGCTAGATCACCCGACGCACCAAGCACGACAAAAACATGTGAGTGGACTTCGTCGCCATGGAAACTTGACTTGATGAGGTAGAGGCACATTTTATCCATCAGGAAGGTTAACCTAGGGACACAGAGACAAATGCATTGGGGCAGCATTGACTACGGAAATTTATGTTTAATCACACCGGAGGGAATTGGTATGGTAGCTTTGCTTCAGTTATTGGATTGAGACTTTCATTAGGGCAAAAGGTGGTAATTGAATGAGTGGACATTGATGCCATGGGCGTGGTTCGCATCCGATAGGCAATTTAAGTCATCCAATAGGTGTTGCGAGAAAAAAAATTGGAAGTGAAGAAAAAGCTAGAGGACGCTCGGAAAACAAATTGAATAACTGGTAAATAATTATTGCAACTGACAGCATAAAAGCGTTTGACAAATTTTTGAACAAGACGGGGTAAATATTATAACAATCCGAGCCTGGAGCAAAGGGAAAAATGCTTCAAAAGATGAAGTAAAAACACCGCACAACGTGAAAGTGCATAGCTGTCATAAAGAATTTGACGTTTAAATTTGGAAGTGGTATTTACAGAAATAATACGGAATATAGTAAGTTTCGGGACGCCCTAATAGGATAGTAGAGCCCAAATATCATGCGATGGCTCAACCCAATAAAAAAAGCAATAAATGTATAACACGCGGCCGAATATTGATAAATATCGGACTCGATAGAATTTTTAATTATATGCTATTTATAAAACTTCCCAAAAAGCCCCACCACAAAGAGCTAGGGACAACATGCAAAAGATAATGAATGCACAAGAATTTGGTGGATAAAGACGCCAAAGTAATGGCTTGAAACAATTTAGACAAAGAACAGTTTAAGCGACCACCAAAATTTAACCCGAGCACGAAAAAATAACAGAATCCTGAGGCCTCAACTTCGTAAGAATCAAATTTACAAAATTAAGGTAAATTAATCATAGAAATATCATGTGACGCGTACAACGAGTATTCGTACACATCACCGAAAAATTGGAAAGCAGACGTATTCCACCGTCAAAAGAGCTAATGGAAAACCCACACGAAAAACCGTCCAATCAGTATTCGCTCGCGGCTGGTCGAAGTAGATAAACAAGCGTCAGTTTTGGAGAGCACTGCATAAATAGTTAAAAACTAAGTTGGTATACGCGATTACGAGATTTTTGGTCATGAAACAAAAGAAGTCAATCAGCAGCTGGAAGCGATAAAGGTTAAAAATGAGTTGAATTCGTTTATTCATTTGTCGTCCGATCAAATCAGCCCATTTTCCTTTTCTCCTGCTGAAGCACGCGAGTATATATTTACAAAGGGCATTCTGGTCCAGAATTTACGCTCACGAAGTGATCACAAATGACGGGTCAAATGTGGTACTAAAGTGGACCTGTTTTTGTAAAAGTGAGTAAAATTAGTTCACACAAAATCTGACTTGGATTCGTGACTTTCTAAATGCCTAATTATTTGAATACGAATAACTTCGTGCTCATCCTTTTTTAAAGGTGCCACATGTGGACATGCGCAAGGAAATAGACTTCGAAGCATTTCTTTCCGATACTCATGATAACTCAAGTTACGCTTTGAAAAACTGTCTCCTCATGGGAAAACGTTCACAAATAGAATAATGTGATAAAGGTTTTCACTCCGTCCCACTGTCTGACCTATAGAATTAACTACAAAGCAAAGTCAAGCGAAATATATTGTGTATGATGCGTGGACGTTTTAGATAACGTTAGCTTTAGCTACTCCCATTTCTACCCCGTTTCAAATATACCCGCGGGATATGATTTTGGTTGGCTCCGGTTGTTTTTATTTATTTCCCAATGCGGACTCGTGAGCCTCGGATTGTGTTGCGGTTTTTTATTCACCTTTTCCCTCTTTTTTTACTGTGGAACGTTCGTATTACGTAGTCTTTAATGTACGGTTTCCCCATTTTTATTTCGACCCACTTATAATAAATGCGCCTATTTTATTCGTCACACTCGACTGTTATTTTGACTATATCAATTTGCCACAGGTTTAAAGTCATATGAATCAAATCGAAACGAATCACCGAATGTCCCCGACTTGGTCGCTGCTGGTCTTCATCCAAGTAGCGTAAAGCGTCCATCGCCATATATACCATCCGTACGTTACAGTTTAAGGCTCCAGGAGTCGAAGAGTCTAACTGATTTGCCACTCACTAATGAAGGGCACCCTGAAGTTTCTCAAACAAAGAAGTTCAGACGTATTCCCTACACAGACATTGACGACTGGACCATTTTGAACTATATAATAACAAACAACCTTGTGGAGTAAGCTATTTCTATGCCGACTTTTAATCATTTGAGCTTCTTGTAAAATGGCCTGAGTTTTTTTCTTATGACACGATATTTATTTCTACCACTTTCCATAAATACTAAAACAGTATAACTGGACAATTTTGTTTTTTTTCCAGAAAAATCCGAAGTCATGCAATTTGGGCCACAATGGAAACTGCTTGTTTGACTTCCCATACCGCGGAGTCGATGCGTAGCCGATTCTTACACAGCATCATGCACCATTTTCATGAAGTACTTCACTCAACTCCAGAAGGCAGACTCAAGTACAACAACCCGGAAACTATAAACACGCTTTATCGGAAGTTTGCCGCTGTATCAAAGAACGTACTAGGTCGTGACGATTACACGAAAGACCTGGAATCTCCCGCCAACGCGTCTGACCTCTCATACTTCACAAGTGACAATTCCGTGCACGATGGAGATACAGATAGTGGGTCTTCAATATTTTCATCATTCGTGAACTCGATTAAGCAGCAGGAAATGGCTTCGTTTTGGTATTTACTTGCATAATATTCTCTGACGTTAGTAATCCTCCTGATCCGATGAAGATGCTGTATGCCTAAAGAGATTTTCTTATTTCGCCGTAGTAACTAACGGACATTTCTGCATAATAATAGTTTATTATGTCTGACGGCTTCCACTTAATTGTTTCGCCGGAAATCTTTAACGTGGAAGTCACATTTTCAACAACTTATTTCTTGATTTTATCCGACTGTTATTTGCATGTAATAATTAAAGAATATTGTTCTATGTTTGATTACATATGCTTATAAAGAAACATACTCATTGACACCATGTTTTAATTGGTTTCGTCAAAAACAGAATTCTATTATTGTTTCAGTTAACCCTCCCGCCCTTCTCCAATCGCCTTCGGAAGAACCGGTGAAATTAGTCGATTATGAAGATACTCAGTCCCAAAGGACTCAGGAGAGTCAAGACGATGTCTCTCCAGAGGCGCATTCCAGTTTTAACACACGCGCAAATCTGAGACGACGTCTCTCATTGAGCTTAAATAACAGCCCTTCTAGATCCAGGGGTCTTCGTACTAGGCATCTTACTTTCGTGTCAAACGGCATCTCAAGGCGGATTCTTCGATCCAGAACGATTAAGCTTCACGAAGTAATTAATGTGGATACCTCTGAAACGAAACATGATCAATCCGTGAGAGCTCTCTCAACGTCGGCGAACTCAGAGATTCTCGCAGTCGCTTTATCGAATCAAACGGTTGATCTTGCTGTGAACAAATGTACTGCAACATCGAGTCTATTGTTTAATAGCCAACAAGGCTTACTGGAAAGCGATTCTGCTCCAGCTTATACTAAAACTGATTTTTTCACCCAATCTGTTGCAAGATCGCATAATCTTTCCCCGAAAAAGCAGTCTCGTAGTCCCACTATCAATCGGCTAAAAAGGATTTCTAAAGGTCTTTATCGTAGGAACATTAAATCAGTCGATTTGGATGTCTCTCACTCACCCTCCAAGGAACTTGTTCACTCGAGAGAACTTTTAGAGGAAGATGGTTCTCTTGAAATAATCCCAGATACTACCTCGGAGACTAGCCAGAGTCGCTTGTCTGGATCTTTAAGTCTGGACCATATCGAACCCGGTAAGGAGGGGAGCAATATCTCAGAAGTAAGTTGGTTTTCTATATTCAAATGACTCGCGTTTACTAGACAATTTACCCTACAGAGTGATATTTCTACGGGATTTATTATGTTTAAAATACGGTTTCTTCCCTTAAATTTTATACTTTTAAGCCCTCAGGATGGTATGGATAAGTATGATTTCATGATGCATTTAGCTCACCCCTTAGTGGGTAGTCTTTACTTGTTATTCAACATCAACAAAGGTAGTTTCAATTTCTTGACCAAAAGTAATTTTTTAAGTAATAACAGTTTTTGTGCTTTGCGGTGCACAATCCCATCTTTTGCACAAATTTTTGTGTTTATTGAGATGTACCACAGTCCGAAAAAGGTGGTGAATTAGTATTTATTGTGCGTCGCGATTTTAAAATGTGTTTGATTTAACTTTGATAACAGCTGATTGTTTATTGAGCACATTATAGGCAATTAATGTAATTCAAATTGGGTTTTGAATTCCTTCCTTTTTCCAGCCGAAAGTAATTTTTTCTCTAGACGATCCTTTTATATCAAGGTTTACAAAATAATAGCATTTCCATATGCCATTTGTAGATAGCTTTTTTTTTAATCTTAAGATGAGCTATTTTGACACAGATGTTACTTAGCCATCGCTCTAAAACTCTGCTTTTTACGTTTCTTGTTCAGTTCCCTTTCGGAAGAACGAGGTCTGAAACTAACATGTGCCAAATTCTTGCTGAAGCCACAAAATTTACCCGTATACTCGACTCTTTTGCTCACCGCCACAATCTCTCGTGCACAGATGCAGCCCTTCTTCTCCACCTTACGAGTGGCGATATCGACGTAGCCGATTTAGTGGCAACTGGGAAGAGTACTAGTTCTTCCCTTTGGTTCCCTTCCGATGACGCTCGCCTCCTCTCCCTTTCTCCGACTGATCTGGATGCTGTTTGCCAAAAGTTTGGACGGAAAGAGGTTTCTCGGCGCCTCATGTACCTTGCAGACCAGATCCTCTTTTCACACTCTTGCCTTTCCTTTTAATCAATTTTTGTCTTTGTTGTGTAATATACGATACTTGGAAGGAGTAAAAGAAAAGCCTTATTACTTTTGGCACCGATGCCTTGGATCCCTTTCAAATGAAAATTATTTTACCTTTCCTTTCATAATGAAGCCATGCCCTATGGCAGGCCCGTATCGCGTCGCCGTCGCAGAAGATTTCAAGGGGTTGAGTCCGCCTCCTCAACAGTAGGCACTAAGCGGGATTCTAATGAAGTCGGTCCGCATATTTCTACATGCTCAGAGGCGTCTGCCTCGCCAAATGACCCTCTAATCCTCAATCAGCGACAAGCTGCAGCAACATCGCTAATGCCGGTGCCTTCTCCTGCACTGCTGCGTCCCGGTCATCAGCCTGGGGTGTGGCCCTTGCGCGAGCGCCTCCTGCTTGCCTCCGCACTACTCGATACGGACAACCAACAGCTCACTTGGCCGCCCATTTCTCGACGTCTGGCCAAATTCACTCCACCCAACCGATTTGGATTCACCCGACCGCCAACTTGGTGCTCGGCCAGGGCCTGTGCGAAACAGTACTCCCTTTTGTTGGACTCGGCAGAGATGTTCAGAAAACAGCAAGTGAGGAACCAAATTACCTTAGTGATATTTTTCACCTAATTTACAACCCCCTAACTTTCTACGTTTTTATTGATTGGTTTGTGACATTAACAATCAAAGAATTGAGGATATCCTGCGAGGGCTTATAGTAGCTCACAGTAGTAGCACTGCCGTATTATTTCGCCTTCTGGTTCGAGTTTTTTGTTTTGTATGTCGGGTATGAGTTCAAAAAGGCTTGGGATAGTTAGCGCCTCTGTAGAACCCCGCTCACATCTCCTTCTCTCCCTCATTGGCCCAACCGCATCTTTTCTACTGAACTATTTGTGGTAGTTGATTATGCGTTGTTGCCAACAGATGTGGTGTTTTGCAGGTTGATGTGGAGAAAAGCGCGGAAGAGGGTCGAGTGGTATTTCAGGCACCAAGCGACGTCGCCGCAGCCACTGCTACTGTCGGTTTAAGTCTCGCTGAATTCATCGTCAAACGTCTCACGGTGGAACGTGTGGAGGAGTTGCGTAACCAAATCATAGTCACACGTCAGAAATACGGGTAATTCTATTTTACCTCCTTTTTAGCTCAATTTGACTGTATTCTGAGGTCCGCTAATAAGTTATGCCAGTCCGAAAGTACCTTAGGTGTCACAGTGCAGGACAGCTCGACGTACTACAACGTTGTTATGCAGTTATTAATCTTTTCGACACTGCTAATTGTTTACCTAATAGCATTCACTCGTTAGGTTTTAGAATTCCATTTTAACGGTAGTATCAGTTTGCAATTTTGACGTAGGGAACGAAGCGTTCTCAACCAAACGCTTTTCCTATTTTAGTCGAGTTTTGTAGTGACATTTGCTTACACTCAGATTTTTGAATTTATTCCTATTTATATTCATGGAGGTACTTTGATTTGTCCTTCTTCTCAGTGTCTGACCACATCCTTTAGCGGCTGCTTACATGGGCATTTGTAATTCCACATTGAGATAGAAAATGTTCATATTGCTGATTAAGCGTTTTTTCTTGCCCAAATACCGAGTTCTATAATTATTAGTAATTATTATTTCTTGCTGTCAACTTTCGCGCATCTACTGAATATTGTCAATGGCGGCGTTTGAATGTAGTTTCTCGTTAAAGAAGTTGATGTTTTTGTTTCTACGGAGTGGGTTCCTTAAACACCACTTGCCGCCACACTATGGGAGTTACTTATGAGGGCTCTTTTTACAATCGAGCTGAGGGTGGATGGAGGAAAAGTTAATATACAGGTTAAGGGAGGGAACAAGGCTAGCTTGGATGCATGCTAACGATTTGCCAGTTAATCCATACTAAACCCGGGAAAATTGTGCAAACGGATGTTACTTTATTTTCCTATGTCGAAGACTTCTCTAACACAATTTAATGTGGACTTCGAAATTAACTACATTAATGAAAGTAAATCTAAAATATTTTGGGTTTGGAAATATGACAGGTAGACTTGTAATTGCTAGTTCTTGGATTAACCCCTAAATTTAGGAATCCTATTAGGACAAACTGAAGCTTTTTCACCTTTTGCAGTTAATAGTCTTGAAAATCTACTGATTACGCATGTGGTCTGTGTACTAACCTCACCGATTTATTTTGGCTAGTGATAGAATTGTAGTCAATGATGTCACCCGCTGTCTACGTTACGAGTTTTCAAAGCTACTGGAATGTCCTTTTATCTGCTTTACCACCTGACGCGGATTTTGAAACGAGTTGTGTGCTATTAACTTATTCGTTATGATTCATTTAGTAGGCGCTTAACTCTACGATTTTGGGTTTCACATTACGTCGAGGGGACTCTATTACCTCACAAAATATTTTCTTGAGGCTATTCAAGGAGATGTTATCAAAAGTGGAAAACGGTGATCTGGATCACTGTATGGATGCCCTCTGGGCCAGCATTCAACGCCAACAGGAAGAACACTTTTCCTCTGACGCTGTTGACTTTTCTGCTGACACGCCACTAGAGGTCATTGAATTCATTGGTGAATTAAATGCATGGACCGATCCTTTTGACGTTCCACAATCTGTTTGGACAGTTTCGGGCAGTAGTGGTGCAGTCCTCCGCAATATGCCTCCAATTGCCAAGGTTACCTCTCCGAGGAAAATGGCCCCATCTGTTTGCAAATCAAAACCGCCTTCAGAAAGGAGGACTAGTACTTCCAATCGCGGTGAGTTGGGACACTTTCTGATGTTGAATTCCACTGCTGAAGTTTTACCTAACCAAAATTATACATTATCTGCTTACTTCAGAAAGGCTATAACTTATAGACATTTGTGAGGTCTGCATAACTGGGAGAAGTTTTTTTACTACCACGCTGTTATCGTTCGTTTAGCCACAAGATAACTCAATCCCCTACAGGCTTTCGAACTCCATCCCTGATGCCATCGAGGTGCTCTGCGCACCCAGGCCCACTCTTAGGCGGGTAGAGGCTTGTGGCCGTAAATTAGAGCCTAATCCAACCGAATCACGACAGAGATTCATCCTCCCTAAGTGCACGGCAAAGTGAATCCTTTTACTGGCTACTAAATAACGATATTTCCTACCAACGACTTATTTTTTTAAACGAGCAAACGTAGGTCATTTGCTATTTTAACTGAGTATTTCTGTTCTTGGATTTGGGAATTACTTGGCTATTTTATCAAATATTTGTGTGAAACGAGCCAATTTTGTGATTTTTCTTTCGAAAACCCCTCTACTTCTGATATTCGATTCCGCATGCTGTTCTCTTGCCTTTCAGACTCGGTTGCGGAAATCGCTGAAGGTGAGGGTGAAGGCAATGGAAGTGGTGAAAGATCCTCGACGCCTTCAACGAGTGTTATGTCGGAGTCCGATTTGGAGTACGGTGACGATACGCTAAAAGCTGAAAGCTGTTATTCCGATAAACCAGAAGGGAAGGAAGGGGAGAAGGAGACTGTTGTGGAAGAGGAGGAGGAGGAGAATTGTGGGGCGGTGGAAGTGGAGAAGAGGGAGGCGGTGGAAGTGGAGAAGGAAGAGGTGGCGGAAGAGAAGAAGGAAAAGGAAGAGGAGGTGGAAGAGGAAGAGGAAGAGAAGGCTATACTCCCCCCTCTCATTGTTGACAGTCCTAAGAAAAAACTGGAGATTGGAAGTCCACAGCCCTTCAAGTGAGTTCAGCGCCAATTTTTTACTTCTCTTTGAGTTTTGTCGGTGGGTATAGTCGGCGGCAGACTGTTGTGCGGTTTATAGTTGTACTTGAACTAATCTCATATAGCAGGCCTTTAACACATCCTTGGGAGCTGTTTTTCGGCGTTTTAGCCATGACTTGATGTTTATAAGGAATATTCTTTCAGTATCTACTTCACGAGTGCGAAATTTATTGTTGTCTTAGCTGATTTCCTAAGTTCTTTCCATTGGGTACCTTTTTTGCCAATGCTTAACATCTTGATGCGCGTGGAAGAAGACATAGTGTGGAGTCAAAAGAACTTGAGTCTTTTCGTCTTTGTTGCTAAAACTCGTCCTACTTTATCCAATCGAGGCTGATTTATTTTACCCCGCTTTCACCGCCTGCCAGCATAAACGTTAGTTCGCGTAGCTGCAATTGGATTTCTGCCAGCGTTTTTTGTTCAGGATTTTGCTTTATCCATGCTGATTTAAATCGCTCTAACTAATCTGACCGAATGAATTGAGGACATGCCTTTTTGAGCCTTGTCTTTCAAGGATATGAAAAATGCCCTGAAAGTAGTTTAATGCAGATGTTGATTAGGATTGCGTGGGGCTTATGAAAATTTGGTTCATTACTAGTGCCTTTTGTTCGATTTGAGGATCAAAGCCTAATTCGCGCATGATAATAACGTCGGATATTTCTCCTGCGACTATTTGACTCGCTGGCTCGCTCGCTTTTTAACTTCTCACTATGCCCTGTCTTGTCTCTGTGTTTTTGCGACGATTTTTTCAAGAGCCATCGTGACCAATACGCAATTTTCTCAAACACTTTTATTTTTTTTATTTTCTGCTAAATTTGATGTGGCCCACTATTCTTCTTGCACCTCAAAACACCCCGTCGCCTTGACTTACTTCTCACCCCTAGACTTTTGGAATAGAAACGTTTTGCTTGAAACTAGGATGTTAAGTTTACGAAGATTTTGCCAACTAGTAATTTCCACTTAATTCTATAAATTCAGGTCATCTCCGATGGTTGACAGCGCCACTGTTCTCTCACCCCCACGCCCTGTTAAGGGGGAAGTGTCGGATGACCCCAGTGTGATGCAGGAATGCGACAATCAGCAGAATAGTGAAACAGGCAAAGATGATACTTTCCAGCCACGCAGCTTGCGTTTGCGTCTGAGTCGTCAGGGAGATGGGAATCTATCTGTAGTCCCGGAAGACCCTCCCGTCGCTCCCCCTCCCACCTTCCCTTTGCGTCTGCGTCTCTCCTTGCACCGTAACACCCCATTCATCAAGGCTCCGAGAAGCCAATGGTCCGCGGATGTGTTGAAAGAAGCTTTTCCCAGTGTGAAACCCGAAGTTACTGTCTTGCCCCGAAAAAGGCGACGCTCCTCTGGGTAGGCGGCAAGTATTTTGCATTCACTTCGTATCCGCTCACTCCAGCCGCAAATGTACAATGACATGGGATTGTAATATTCTGTCATTTGTGTGGTTCTTTGCTTCAGGCTTTTGGAGTATTCTACAGGCCGTGATTATTAGAATACACCAATTTCAGACCGAGTCAGTGATTTTTCTCACTGCTGTTGGTGTGTCAAACCTTCCTCTTCCCTTTGTATCATTTAATTCTTTCATTCATTTGGAAATCTCATCGTCGAATTTTTAAAATCTCTGATTATTCAGAATATAGAGAAGAAGCTTTTATTGCTTATGGAAGTCGGATGTTTTTGAGGCTACGCTCAATCCTTCCAACGATTCACTGTGCCATTGTCTTTGAAATTGCTTATGGCGACCTTGAAGAATCTTTTTTAATCTCTTCTGTTGATGCCTTCCCTCTTCAGTTACGCTACGGACGCCGAGGTGTTCGAGGCTGCCAAGTCGGTCCTCGCAGTGGCCGAGGAGCGGGCATGCGAGGCGGCACACGATGAGAAGTCGACGCAGCGCAAGGTCTTCGTGCACTCGGTACTCTCCCAACTGGCGGCAGCGGTCTATGCCACTTCTACTTCCGCGCAGCGTAAGGATGGCAAAGTTATCTCTGTAAATGTAGCAAAGGAAGTATACACCCGACTCGCCTCTATCCTGCAGCGTTTTGTAGGTGGCAAACATTATGCTTCGTGTGAATCCTCTCATTTGTAAATGTATTAAACTGAAACCTTTGAATTTACAATTTCTGAGGACTTCTGGCCCCCTATGGAGGCTTCACCTAAACAAGATTGAGAAATATAAGTTTTTGGAGGCTCTAGGATAATGCTTCTTTGGTTTCCATGGGCTGCAGGTTAATATCGTTGTTATTGTCGAAAAATTCATTGTTAATGGTGCAAATCCCGAGTTGTTGCACTAAATCGAATTGCATCATCCTCTTTAAATGCCGCTTCTACCGAATTGGACTTACGCTGCTTACAGCTAACTAGACGATGCATGAGTTCAATTTGAGTCAAGTAGCTCTTGTCTCGAGCTTGGGTCACTAATTATCGAAACAGTTCGACCATAAAATATGCGATCCAAAACCCGAGTTTATGGCATTCCTGAACCGCTGTACCGAGTGACGGTCCCACCCCGCCCTCTCGTTTGCTTCTGTCCCGAAACGACTTTCCGAGTCGAGCCCTTTTGTTTTTCTTCTTTAGGAGCTGGAGTCCGCAGTCGAAACACAATCCGGCAGGGCCGACGCCAAGAAACCACCCAGGGGAAAATAATTCTGCCACAAATTCGGGCATAACTGTGCACATATTGTACAAAAGTTGGGCATATACCTGGTTTCTCCTGTTTCCCTAGAATCTCTCATGTTTAGTGGAGAATGCTTTTCCCAAGACTTCCACCAGAATGTTTGGCCGTCAAAGCTCAGGGCTACGAGCCTCCCAGATTTTAATTCAGGAGTATGGTGTATCAGAACCTAGGAAGGGTGATTTTGAGGTGCACATCTATGTCTGCATTGTGCAAATAGCGATAGAAGTAACTGCTAATCTTGAAAGTATGTTGTTTTCTTGCATTGCTGTGAGTGAAAGAGTGGAGGCGAAGAGCGAGTTGCAAATTGGAGTCCATTAACCCGAAATTCTACACTTCTGGTTGATACACGGAGTCGGGTGAAGTTGGAACGGGTTGCACTGTGCTACTGGGCGGTTGTGTGGATATCTACAGAGGCAAAAAAGATGAATTAGGACGCAACTCACCGATGAGGGGTGCTAACACCAATGTTTTTATTGAACGAGCCTTCGAATTGATAATTTTGGCCCCACTGAGTTTAGATTCAGACGCAGTCAGGAGTCGCTTGCAGATCATCAACTCCATGTTAATCAGAGTTTCGCACATGTATTTCAATCCCTTGACGGTCTCCTGACACGTGATACGGCGTCGAACTAGGTTCAAATTCACAAAGTTTGACGATTTTATAGAACCAAATAATGGTTCCAAAATAGTGAAAGAGGTGTTCTTATCTCCTATACTGGAATGACGGGGGCTGATTGCCTTCTTGAACGATGAACACAGCCTGGATTTACATGAAAATACATTCAGTTCCTTTTGCAGCACAGCTACATTGGACTCTGCATTAGCTAACTGTTGTTGTAGGAAGGATATCTCTGCTTTCTTGGCATTTTCGAGTCTGTAGGACTCGTTCTCTACAATTTCGCACTTTTTTCGCCTCGTCGCTGGGAAGATTTTAGTTGATGGCATTCTTTGGCAACTAAGTCATACGACTCAAATCTTGACATCAATTGATCGTTCTCGTTTTCATAGAGGTTAATACTTTTTGCCCAGCAGACGAGCTTTCGCATTCAGTTGGTCTGTTAAGTGAGAATTTGTGTTCTCGAGTTGGCTAATACGCATAGCTGGGTTGTCTGTTCAACCCTCCTGATAAATCTGGGAGTACTTGTGGCACAAGAGGCTCAATTTAAAATTCTCACGCCTCAACCTAGTGATGATTTTCTCTGACTCGTTCGAATCAATTCGAATGGCTTTGAGTGGCGAGCCGATTAATTCAGCGGATGTATTGTGAGCTTCCCGTCAAGATTAGAAGATGAGTGCAAATCAACAGGCTCTACGGACTGCATAGGATGGTTTTACGAATTGTGGTGCCGGTACGCCGATAGTTGAATTAAATGTGAGCTGTGGGAGAAAGGCACGAGAGGATGACGACGGCCTTTGTGCGTATCGGCAAAAAAAGCCATATCATCGGCGAAATGTTAGTTGACATTCGTTAAAGTGTAGAACAAAAAAGCAGACTGAACAGAATGCCGGGGCGGGGAAGGGGATGGTAATGCTCAAATTATGTGCAAACGGTTAGTATTCACTACTTGGCTAACACCACCCTAGATAGGAATAGCATCCGGAGCAAAAACGACCTACCATTCGAAAAAAACGGGGTTTCAGTGTGTTAGAATGATTCAGTCAGGAGAGACTAAGTCAAACAACCAGTGGTATTAGCTCAATTTGCCTCAACAACAACAGAAATGGCGGAGTGGATGTATGTGTGCGCCTTACGTGTACATTGTTGAAAAGAGGTATGGGATTGGATGCCAGGGAGCTGTAGGCGGGGGATGGGCGGCCGACCTGAAAAATCCTCTCCAAGCTGTGATGCAGTGTACTGTGTTCCTACACACACATGAAAGCACGAAAATAAGTCTTTCGTTGTTTACTTCTACCGGTTTCAGAGCCTGATAATAAATATGGGAAACGTTTTATGGAACTGGCTTGAGAAGACTAAACGCCTAACAGCCGCATTTACATGCGCCCCATGTACCTGACCCAAGGAGATTGATCAAATAACGAGCTGATGCTTTCGTAGATTTGGAAATTGGTGCCGAGGGAGACTACTCCACTTTTCTGTGCACCCTCCATTTATTCGGATTTAGGAATAAAAGCAATGTTGTACTGTGACGAGAATTGAAGCGGGGGAGTGCCCATACCACACAGAAACTGAGCTTTTAACTTTTATTATCTTGCTCAGTCAGAATGGCCACAACTGAGTAAATTTCAGTGTTATCAAAATAACAAACTAAGGAACTAAATCGGCAGCGCCACTTTGGTCTGACGCCGCGGCTAATTGGTGAGTTGACTGAACAAGAAAGTAGAGGTTCTGTCGTCCTCATAAACCTTTTCAAAAGTTCATATTCTACGATTAGTTCTGCCAATTAGGTTAAACAGAATTTAACGTGATTTAACAAAAAAGGACTTCAGAAGATAGCAATTTAGTAAAACGCTGTTGGATTTCGCGATAAGCAAGAGAACGAGTGAAATACACTTTTTTAGTAATAGTTTTACTGAAGGGTGTTCCAAGAATTGTTAAAATAGGATAACAAAAAGTTACTTTGGCGATTAGCTCGACATAATACTAATTTGATCCAAAAATACTTGAAATATGCATTTATCCAATCCAGGTATTCTGTTATAGTTCTACCCAAAGAGTACGTGTTCTAAGATGGAAAAGTTGGAATGTTCTATTTCCAGAAATTGCTGAATTGCAGACGTGAAAAATCCCCATTGACACTTTAGTAAGCAATCGAATGCCCCATGCACAGAACGTGGTCGAAAAGACGGGAACAAACTTCAAAGGACTGGATCCCTAACCATGGATGTTAAACCTAAACTTACAACAAAAGTTAAAAAATTAGCTCTGTATTATCCGGGGTAACGACAGGTGAAAGCGAGCATGGGTTATGGCAAAACCTGGGTTTTAGACAAGGATTTTGGAGAGGTCAAAGTAGAGGGATGCGAACCGTAGCCTAGGTATTAAAGACTCCAGCTTCAAGTCAGCATACAGGCTTACCATTACGGTGAACAGTAGAGTTTTCCCAGTCAGTGAACGTGAATCGAATATTATTATCAAATGAGAGGACGTTGCTACTTCCGAAAACAAGAAAATCTTAGGTACAAGGAAAGGTGAGTTACACGTTAACTTAAGGTGTGGAATCAAAGCTGAATTTGGCAGATCGAGCATAGCATGAACGAGGATCGTAAGTAACCTTTAGAGAGGCGGGTGAAAGTTTGTTAGTTGATACCACCCCTTTGAGATTGTCATAAGCAGTAGACTCGAAGAGAGCACAGCTTGAGTTGTTAAAATCGGCCGAAACGGCGGCCTCTCGCTGGTCCGCAGTTGTCAGCCAATCAGCGATAGGCAAACAGCATCTGGGCAGCGTCTCTGACAGCAGCGGTCCACTGTGCGTCAGTAGAGGCTTCAAAATTCTATTAGGACAAGAAAATTTGTTGCTAGCATCGGCCCATCAGAAAAAGGCGGAATCCACATGCGTATAATGCCAAAAGGAGAGACTTTTAAAACAAATCAAAAAACAATGAAACATCTACTAACATGACACCTCACAAGCGATCCCCTAAAAGCAAATGGAGTGCTGATAAATGCGCCTTTTGAAAGTGTTCCCGAATTTAACTTGGAGGGACTATTGAACCAGAACTTCGTTACACACCAATTAATAAACCTTACTAGATTCCAGGAGATATCAAAAACTGTAATTAAGTGTAACGAATAAGTAAAATTTCACCGACCGAATAACTATTACTACTTACCCCAGTGTCATAGTTAGTGAGGTTCAAATGAAGCCCGATGCTACGGGTCTCTAACGCATGGCCAATGCAGTGTCGTTACGACGCGTAAGACCACTTGTTAATAAGATTCAAATAAAGAAAAGCAAGTGCCAAGGTGATGCCATGATATAGTACTGAATGCCTTTACCAGAAGGCAAGAAAACAAGCCATTAGTGAAGGATTGACACATTAACAGGCAACGATATGTTCACCGTGGTAGCAGTGGGTTGTGACTCATAAAGATTATATTTTGCATGACCTTGTCTCAAGAGCCTAGACTCTAAGTAGTACGATACAGGTGGAGCATTTGCATCCGCATACTCACCGTGAGTCGAATTTGAACCAGCAGGAATTGTAGTAAGATTTGCGCTGCTTCTGGGGTGAACCATTCTGAAAAGACAGAATTTATGTGGTCAGTATACTACGGTAACAAAGAAATACGGACAAGACAGCATCAAATTACACTCAACGTTGCGAAATAGATTACCGACCACTCACACGTTTCTAGTGTAATGTAAATACGCACTTGAACACTCGGTGATGTAACAACTTTGAAGAAGCATATTAAAAATAAAGTGTGTGTAGCTTAGTGCAAATATTCACGAAATTACGACAATCGTTTTTATGTAAGATGAAATGAATTCGTAATGGCAAATAATGAGTATGGCCTATATTGCTAAGGCGACTCACATTATCACTGAAAACTTCCGTCTGCAGTGCGTGTGTGGGTACTACAACAGGTATAAAACAGCTATTATAGAAACATTAAACAAAAAATTTAGTTCACTTATTTGTTAACATACATTGTCAGCCGGGTCTCTGGATTTCACAATTTGACATTCTATTATTCTTTTATACGATTAGACCGCTCACATATCGTGTTTACTTAATTAACAACTAATGTCCATAGTGGTGGAGTCTAATCCATCTCACACATAAAGTGCAGAATTAGAGACAAATGTAGGAAATTTCATATACGGAAAAATATTTAGACAGTGTAAGGATAGTGTTTTTTTTCATCTACTTGGCGAACGTAACTTAAAGGCAACAAAGAATTAGACGTGAGTCATTAGAACTCTAAAAGCTACCAATCGGAGACATCGTAAATCACCGAATGAACAATAATACAAAGAGTATAAATTATGAGAAAAATAGAAAAGAGGAAACGCGAGTAAAAAAATTCAATTTTAAACTATGCTAAAAGAGATTAATCTTGGTGGAGGAGATCAAAAATCCTATGAAATGAAAATAACTCGCTGTTCTGATAAGACTAGAATGACTTCATAAGCACTTAAGACTCACATTCGTTAGAGTGGGATCGATTGACCCTCATAGAAGCATCAAAAACAATATATAGATGGAAAAGAAAACAAAACACAACACCTTTAAATAACTCACGGAATTTTTAACCACTGCAAAATCGGAGTAGCGAGGGCAGCCACCCAAGAGCACTGTAATTATGACGATTATGATCGTGGTGGAGAAAAACATCTGCCTCACTTCAGTGGTGGTATTCCGGATGGATAGAGAAAAAGCCATAGCGCCTCGAAGGCCACAGAACACCAACAAATGCTGCCTATTCCAATCAATTAGGCCCTTTGGTTCAGCCACATTGACATCATCCACGGTGGAAGATGTGACGTTATTGGTTGAAGAGTGGAAACGTTGCCATCCAAAGACGGCGTTGTCTCCAGCATTGTCCTGTGAAAACTGGGTGGCTAATGGATCCCGATGGCCACGACGACAACAGCGTGGGGCGCATTGGTTGCGGCGGGGCACAGTTAATCAACCTCGAAAGGGGGTAGATAGCACACATACGCGCTAAGACACATGCCAACATAGTAATGAGGATGAACCATATATCCCAATTGTGTGAAGGAGCACTGAAAGTCGATACTCCGATGTAAGCGAATACAAAATTCTCGGCAAGGAAGCTCAGTAGCTCGAAGAACTGCGAAAGGAATCAAAAAAATAACAATCACATAATAGGTATTCCTCAGGCTAAGACACATGAAAGAAGGCAATAAATGATCAGTATCTCTCTTTCCCCTCAGCAGGCGATTTTTTAACGGTAACGTTTTTCCGTTATATCGGAATAAGGTTACTAAAACATTCGATTCAAACGCATAATATGAACCTTGCTGCGTATGTAATGGAGCTCCATTCATTACTTGCACGTTGTCGCATAGTGAGTTCTAGTTTAATATTACTAAACACCCATTATTGTAAAAACGAAAAGTGTGACGAAAGGAGATCAAACCTGTTTTGTCCACACTTGTGATTCACGTGAGAGATTGTTGAAAGTGTAGTGTGCTTGTGTCACACCGCAAAATAAAAGTGCCACGATACCTAAATAATGATGGCACAATTTATTGATGCTGCAGTTAAAAAAGCGGCGAGCTTACAATGGTATGGAAAGATAAATGTAATGAGATATAATAAGGTACATGCGCTTTTACTCACCGGTAATGCCAACCGCCTCAGAGAGGAAAAATGTGGTGTATGATAAGAGAACAAAGAGCACAGTTTCTAATAAAGGATAGTCGCGAATGTGTGTATACTTTGTCAACAAGGCCGTAAAACATCCCATTGATGAGCCGAGGAAAAATGAACTTCCAAAATTAGCGACAAAGCTCCATACAGCAGTAAACAAAGATTTCCCCGTTAATCCGCCATGTGCTGATGAATCGAACCTATCAACTGTCCTGTCACATAGACAAAAAGGGTTTTCATGACCAATCAATAGAAATTTGCTGGTGAAAATAAAAAAACAAGAACTGGACAACGTGGCTAACGCAACAACAAAATCAATCAAGATATAGAGAAAAAGAAACGTACGTATTTCGGCTTACTGAGATAGTGAAATAGCAACTGCATCATTGAGGACGCTTTCGCCGAACACGAGAGCGTACATATCAACATCAACGCTTAAGTCATGAAAAATAGCCAAAACGGTGACTATAGGTAATTAGCGAAGTCGGATATATCTACCTGGATCGGTGGCAGATATGATGGAACCGAAGTAAAGACAATCGCTGAACCGGAGGTTTGCATTGAGATAGGGAATAAATCGCGATAACCCAAAGCATAAGGAACTACAGAACTTATGAGAAATGAAGTACTCACGCTGTAACGATAGATGCTATAAACGTCCCAATGAACGCATATGTTGTAATGGCACCAAAATTTTTGAAAAAATGTTTCTATAGACGAAAATGTTAAAAGCGAATGATTTACACGTTTCATACTGTAGCCAGCAGCAAATATTATTGGTGGGAGCAAGACGTTAAAAAATATTTCTGGGTTGAAGGTCATCTAAAAGTCGCGGTTATTTATTGGGATCTTACTCTGTAATGCGCTACAACAGTATCTCTTGACTCGAATTCCAAGTAATAGTGATAATATCGAGAGGCCAAAATTGGTTCTGTTACCGTGAGGTTAATTATAGCGCGTTCCGGAGGCAGTGTCAATGAACAGCTATTAGAAGGGCTAGAAGGCAACCCCCAGACTTGAGTTGTCATGATGCGCTCTGGTACCCCATATTTGAATATCGCACCGACGATTAGACCTAGTTTATTACGAGTTATGCAAAACTTTACCGTATATGACGGCCAGACCAGTTTCATGTACGTAGCGAAAGCGTCGGTGTTTAAACAGCCATATAGTGAGAACAGTGAGTGCCATGAGTATTGTATACGTAAGCATATATACATTATCGGTGCGGTGTTCATGTTCAATTCGGGCTTGCGTCTTTCGTCCAATTTCATTGATGTCATCTGTGGTGCATTTGTCAACAATGCCCATACTCCAACTACTTAAACCAAGTAGGCGCCTGAACTTTTCAAGACTTCCGAATAAGAGTACAGTGACTAAAACATATTGACCCAAAGAATTTTACGGCGTGTAAAGTAAGGAAATATTTATTATAAAAGGTTATAAATTTATTTGAAAATTAATATGAGTTTTATGGGTGTGTTGTTAACCTGTAGTATTAAACCGATTTAGTCTGTAGTGTACTCGCCAAACATAAATCAAACATGACACCATCTTGAGTACTATGCTCATCAACTCCCAGCATTATTCCTTAGACACCAGATAATGCTCAATGTTTCGTAGAATTACCAGTGCACCATAATACGTACACGTTCAATGTAATTTACACATAATTCAAATCTACACTCTCATGGAAAAGCGCATTTGGAAATCATACAACCTGCCATGAATTTGTACAGTCGCCAGCTCCTAAGCATCTTACGAAGTTATCCCATATCCCACATGCTAAAATTTTGCCCACTGGCACTCTGAGTCAGCTGACCATGATATATGCGCAAACGCATACATCAATCCTCTCTGTACCCAAGTCCTGCTCCGACTGTTAAACTCGCATAACGCAACATGAAAAGGAGTAAACAGTAGAACCTACTCTTATTCTCCCATTGATAATAACACTCCATGCACCTGAATCTCTACCTCGCACGCGACTACTACACACCAATTTTGAGATTTGTATAATCTCAGCATCAATTTATAGCGAATACTTTCGCTAAGGCTGTATTTTCCATCAATAAATCAAGTGGTGAGGGTAGAATTAAACACCATTCGTACAAATTATTTAAAGTTAGTAAATAGGACAAAATCCGAAATACAAGTCATTGAGAGCGGAAGGTAAGTGATTGCATTGAGAGAGTGGAAGATTGAAATCAGCATAAACATGGACTAGAGGGATGGAGTTGTCTTGTCTCATAGGTCGGACACATCGATTACGACTAGATCTTCCTGCTCGTCCTTGTTTTTACAATCCTTCTGTAATGTCAAGAGGCAGTGTAAATTTCCTCTGCTAATAGTGATCAAGGTATTTCCACTTAAATTAACATCCGTGACCACGATAACTGAAGAAAGTTCCATAAACGAAATCTAATAAAATGCCGAAATTCAGAGAAACTATGGATTTCGAGGCCAAGTGAGAGTGTGCTTATTCAATATTGCGTTTATTTATGCGACGCACTAATAGACACAGCTTATTTTGCTTGAAATAGTAAGTGACGGAAGTTTTTAAACGACTGGCGGATGCAACGAGTAGACCATACGTCGGTAGACAAATAGAAGACGACTAAATTGTTCAGACAGCGGAAACGTGAAAAAATGGATTATAACCTAGTAACAAGTTGAGATAGCATATGGGATCCCTACTACTCATCTTCGACGAAATAATTAAGCACTCAGTTCAATAATACTTTGAAAAAAAAAACATTCTTATCATTGAAAAAACACCAGACATTGTGGAGCCGATCGGAATTTTGCCCCAAAAACTAAGATGCGTAACTCTCTAGAGTTTCGATAGGCAGCCAACTGACTAGGCATCCAAACGTCTGTTTCATCACTAACCGAAAGATACTGGCTCCTACAAAAATGACAAAGGACGTTCAGGACAAATCCTAGCACAACAATGCGCCTTTCTTACCTTCACTAACTTGGTAAGCAAGTCATGCAGGCTACCTACTATAGTCGATTTATAGCAGCTCCCTTAGACTTCGTGAGAAGTGAAACGAAAATGGTTGAATTACGTATTCTAGTGAGTGGTGACCTCATAGAAGAGCACTGTATGGGATTCGCTTACATTAAGCGCGTAGAATATGATGAAAACATGGTGTCAGGCCAAAAAAGGGAGTTTAATTCTATGTCAATAAAATGGGTGCTAATGAGCCACTGCCAAGCTCAGAACTGAGTAACAACCACGTCCTATCGCGAGTGCGAGTGGCAGGTAACAGTGGTAGTGCCCGGACGCAAACAGTGTGATTAACTAAAGTTCGTGTATGAAAAAGAAAACCCGAGATTGTTAATATGAGGAGAATGGTTGATAAAGTGAGACGACAGAAGATCCAGACCTAAAAACATTTGTGTAGTTGTGCCATTTAGAAAACGGCTGTGATTCTGTGGGTATTAATCTAAGCAGCGCCGATTCTTAGCATCAAGAAAATTACTTATACGAAATTCTAGTACATTAAATAACTGACTGTGGATAATAGAAAATTTGTACGGAAGACACATTGAGTTTTGACAACTGAAGTAACATAAATAAGTTAGTCACAAGTATAATTTCATTGTTTATTAAGACAATTTGCCGAAGCGACAACGGAGTGAAGCAAAGAACTCTGAGATGAAGGATTTATAAATTGAAATGACAGGTTTTTGCTTTTCATATCTTGCCGCCTAGTGAATGTAGCCCTCCAAACAAACTTATATAAAAAGTTCAATGCCAGCACAGAGTAACGCCTTTGCCTCAGAGCTTATACAGAAAAGTAAAAAAGTCACAGACATATAAAAGGCATTTGAATTAACTCAAAAAAATGCGAATAGAGGTAGATTAAAGAATTCCAAATGAGCAATCCAATGTCCAGCTGATTAGCATACCGTATCTGAGACTAGCACAGCTAGTCAACTAACGTGATGAGAGAGCAAACATCCTGATGTTGACCTTTCTGTGAGGGTTTGTGGGTGTATAGGTGAGTAGCGCCAATAATAACCACTTTATTTACGTAGCTACAATCCAGCTGAATAAGGGGAAGCTAAAATAAGTCATTTCAAAAACTGGGAAAGATGTGAATTGGTAGCGTAAAAGAAAGCCGTATATATTTCGTATCAAGTATGCAGTAATGCTAGAAGTGGATCTACCTAAGAATGTTAACACCTGCACAATGGATGATGAAAAACACAATTTAGGTTGAAGGATCGAGCACTCTCTACTACAATCCAAATGTCCAGCCCCCGATTAGACAAAGAGACTTGACAGGCTACAATTAGTTGAAAGGGTAGTTAACAAACTAAGTGTCTACTTTTCAACAGAAATTGCTACATAACCAATATTAGCATTTTGACTTCAGTCAATTCATGCAGAACAAGTTTGAGTTCGACCGGTGGTTAGAGATGGGCAGGAAAATGAAGAACGCGTTACGTTTCCATTCAAATAGGAAAATTTGGATGTCACTGTTATTAGGAGGTAAAAATTGTTAACGCACCTCTTGAAGCAAATCTTGGGCATCAATATCTCGAAGAATGTTGTCCTTACTTGTCTCTTGCATTTCTCCACAGAGTACCAGCTCGTCCAATACGTAGTAGGCTTTCTCGAAGTGAAAGATTATGTCGAGTTCGCAAACCTAAATGGGCCCACATCAAAAAATTATCATTTAAAAATAGGTGCAAAATCAAACACAAGATTTTGATTTAAAGAAAGCGTTAACTGGATTTTTCAGGATAACTCAAGTATACAAAACCAGCACTTAATTTAAGTTAATTGCATATTGTTTGACTGACATTCTGCACACAATGTGCAGCGACCCACCAAATATAGATAAGTGGTTTCTATGGGGAAAATAAAAGGATTTTTTGTGACAATAGTGTAGAAATCTGAAGATAAACCGATGCAAAGAACGAAAAATGTATAATAGACAAACATCAAGTATAGAAAAGAGTCTATATTGGAAGTATCCCCCATCCTTTCTTTAATAAAAAATTGTAGTAAAAGGTAATGAAAGACTAACGCGTATTCCACCCTATTTACACATAAAAAGTGTCAAAGTGAATGGACAATTGAAGAATAGTCTCAAGAAAAAAAACGAGAACAAAAACTCATGAAGCATCATAGTGAAACTAGTTCCGCGGAAATCTGTTTTAAGTTGGGTAACTCATAAATAATTCATAATTACTGTCATAAATTCATTGCCTTCTATCAGAAAAAAGAAAGACGCCAGGATGAGCCCTTCACCAATTCTCATTCCTTGTCGAGTGGTCCGAAAGGATACAAATATAGTAGCACAAAAGTTTACAAAAGTTCAACAAACAAATCCGTGTTACTGTAAAGGAGTCCTTTTTCAGTTGAAACAAGGATGCAATCGAACATGGATCATTGGACGCGCAAAGAATGCTTAAACAAACTAAATACCGCTAAGGAAGCTGCGGTGATATTACCAAATAACCAATCAGAAGTTATTAATAGTCAACAAAATATCAAATCAATGGGTGAACACGATTAAATCAATTTATCGAACTAGATGAGTGACTAAGAGTAGAGGCTTTAAAGAACAGCAAAGAATATAAAAGTATTATAGTGCCTCAAGTTACTTAAGGATAATAATACCTCTCGCTCCATGTTTTAAAACCAAAAACGACAGAAGACTTTTAAGCCTACCTAAAATAACATCTTCCTAGAATCGGGGAACACCACAGTTAAATCCGAATAAATGAAATGATACGAAATGATTCAATGTTTGACATAGATATCAAAGCATCCTACAGTTTAGATTGCATTAAATATTTAAAACATTTGAATGTTATTTGTAACAAGCACGCACGCTTCCGAAGTAACGATCCAAAATCTCAACGTATCGGTGTATGATTTCAAGAACGATCAGTTCGTTGTCCTCCGGTTCAACTGCACAGCAAAAATAGAGACTGGCATATCTAAGAGCCACAAAGAAATAACATTCTTTTGGGAACAAACCTTCGATAGACGATTTTCAGATCTCGCCAATCTAAAACCGAACACATCTTCGGTTTCCGGTTCAAAATTACAGGAATAATATCTCGCGTTATCTTCTTTTTTTCTTTTTCAGTGAAAGATAAATACCATTTTTGGAGACGAACTTTCCCTTGCCTGCTGAAAAGTAGGAAAAATCGAATCTGCCATATAAATTAGTGAGTAATATGAGCCAAACCATCGATCAAAAACCCAATAAAGAAACGGGGGTAGGTATTCTAAGTTCAAAAAATTATTCTGAGTGAATGAGTCGGACGGTCTCCCATGAAACCGAAGAGACGTGAACCCACTGACCTTAAAATCAGCGCAAACTTTTTGACCTTGATTCATTAAAATGTTTGGTGATTTCATATTAATATCTCGCGATGAGGTGCAACCGCACTATTACTTAATCTAGGTTCGGTGTTTTTGGTCTCTTGGCACTGTTACCACAACTTGGCACCAACAAATAAACTTTATTTGCTTACTTGCTCGCCAGTTAAACAATAAGGATTTTATTAACAGCCGCCATTTCGTGGTACCTCAACCTATCTGCGATGTACGATTCTTAATGAAAACTGTCTCCCTGCGTTTTCTTACATTCTATTACTCGCTTACTTCACATGCGTATAGTTCCTTCGTTAAAAGTAAATGTTCCGCATCCAGAGGCGCTCCCCTAACTTCAATATTCAATAGAAACGGCGCCACTGCCCACACTGCCATTCCTCAGCGCGCTTAGTAAATGAGGAAAGCCCCACTTTACTCAAGCCCTCCGATTTGACAATCTCGCGCCTGATTTAAGAGTGACGGCCAACCGCCCCCCACTTGATGCCATGTTGGGAGGTCACACCCTCTATTTGAGAGGATTCATCAGTGAATCCCACATCGCAAGTACCGCCCCATAGTCAAAACACGTGACAGTGACGATGTGCCGAAAGGATAACACTTTACAGACGTCAAAACAGAGGTAACACGAAGTCCGCACTACCTGTGTAGCGAAGGTATTAACTACTCGATTCAAGTCCATTGTACCAAATGGTTCGAGAATACTCAATCAAACCACTAAAATTTAATCAGTGACTGAGCTTACATCCAAGCGTTCTCCCACCTCATTCTCCATTTTGTGCATACACGGAAAACGAAGAAAAAGTTCTTATATAGTCTTACCGGCTTTTTAAAAACTGCGAGTACATATAAATCAAAACCTATGTCTCTGGGTTTCGCATATATTTTTTTAAAATATATGCCATGATTTCTGAATCTGCAGGTAAGGCCAATCGCATTTTTTCCGTGAATGGAAGTTTTTGGTCAGAGATATTGACTACACAGTGGTCCAAAGGAAGGCGACCTATTAAGAATTAAAATGTCTGCCATGGAATGAATATGACGGCACATTATCAAGGTTAAACAGTTTTTTCTTGGAAATAAAGTACTGTCATTTTTTGTAATAACTTGGTAGTTGGGAACATTGATGCAAGACAATATTTGTGAAAACTGATAACTACGACCAATTAAATCGTAAACAGGATAAAAGAAGCATATTGCAAGAGAAAGTAAAAGAGTTGCAAACACATAAATGGACTAGTCTAAGGATGACGTTGACATTTTATATCTGCTATAATATGTGTACATTAACAACATATCCAAGTCAACATTAAGCCTGAAAATATGGCAAATCAGTTATAGCACCTAGTTTTAGCTGAAGACACTATAAAAAACCACAACATAGAAAACATATATTTTCGAAGAACTTCGCGCAAGCTGGCAACTCACCCAGGAAGTCGATGCCATTTTCCTTCGCTAAGGCTTCTACCCCACCTGAGGCAAACAGATAGAGGGGTTCTTTACAATTGGGACATACAAATCCACTCATATTCTCAATTAACCCAATTATAGGAAGACCAACTTTCTCACAAAACGTTAGCTGTCTGCGGATATCACAAATTGCCACCCGCTAAAGAGAAGTATCATCCTCAAGTACAATGCAAAAAAAACAATCAAACAAAAGTCCACAAACCTGAGGGGTGCTAACAATAATAGCACCCCGTAGACGGTCATTTGCGTATCTCGAATTTTCTCAACGACCGAAATATGTTCATCCGACGTTCCGGGAGGTGTGTCAATAACTAACGCATCCAAATGATCCCAACAAACCTTGGAAAGAAATTGATCTATCATTGCGTTCTTCCGTGGGCCACGCCATGCGACCGCAAAATTCTGGTCAGACATGAGAAAGGATATTGACATCACAAATATGTTCATGAAGGCCTTGTCTGCCACGACGGGGAGCCAGCCTTCAGCACATTGCTGAACCTAAAAGCTTATACGAAAGAAGTAAAACTACATTCGAGTCACAAAGTCCCATGATTCTTGGAATTGAAGGCCCGCATAAATCCAAGTCTAACAGGCCAACCTTGAGATTTTGTTTGGCAAGCCCCATCGTTATTTGACAGGCTATCGTAGACTTCCCAACTCCACCTTTACCCGAAGTAACGATGAATATATGCTTAACATGCTTAATTCCGCACTCCATATTGCCTGATAACAATAAAATGAAGGGATATAATTTCAAAATGCACATTAATATAAAACAAACTATAGATAAGCACAGAGTAACTAATAAAATTTATTTTATTAGTATAAAGATCGTCGCCATTCCTCTGACGGTTCATAATATGCCCTCCCGTTGCTATAATGGGTTCGGCGCAGTGGAGACCTATTCCGGTGTGAAGAGGAACCTGACGGATAACGAAAATGATATGGGAGGCTCCATCTGCTATGTGGTCTCAAAGAGAACTGGTCTGGGACAGGATACTCGTATGTCGGTGGATATTTTGAGCTATAAGCTATTTGAGGGTAGTCATAATCACGAAAGCTTGAAGAAGAGACCGGGGGAGGTCGTGGTGAATAAGCGTAAGGAGGGTACGATTTGATAGGGCAATCAGCGTATTTAGAACCCTGCCGAGGTTTAATATTTAGTTCGTAATTGTATAATCTGATTCCTTTAAATAGCGAACAGGCGTAGAGTACAGACTCCTCGTCTTCAAACGTAACGAAAGCATAACCGCCCTTCAGTGACACATTTTCAAGAGGGCCTGCCTGAAGAAACAATTCGTAAAGCAAAATTTCGGTCGCTTTTGGAGGTATGTTAGATACGTACAGGGTCCTGTCTATATCCATAATAATGAAGTAGCGTAGAAAAGCTAAACCAGCACTATACAATACGCGCCTTTCACAATCACCCCGTAAAACAATAGTGTGTTTGTTATGAGCATAGTTGATTTAGGCAAAGAAACAAAGGACTTGTGTGTTGATCAACCCATATTAAAAATGTTACTGAATTCTATGGCTAAACGAAAGCAGTTTGTGGCGTGCGATTTGTGCCTTAAAATATTTTACAAATTTATGATAAGTTTGCGATTGTGGTTCAAAATATACTCGCCTTTGCGGATATTTCAGGGACTAAAATTACACGATTGTAGGCGGTTGTGTTTTTACGAGTTTATATCTGAAGTGGAATCCGACTGTTTTGTTTAAATCGACGCCAATGATGATTGATGGACCAAAGTAATGTTCGATAAAAAACAGTTAATTTAGTGGTATTGCTTTCGCATTTTTGAAATTGCCAAAGGCGATATTGTTGATGACACTGCAATAATTCTTTTTTATTCCCCCAAATCGCTCTAATATCATAAGCATTAGAATTTACCCTTCCACTACCACAAACGTCTTCACTTCAGTGCGAATTTACCCTTGTGTAAATTTTCCAAGGCATACTAGTTTAAAATTTTTAGTTCCACGAAGCTTCCCTCCTCGAGCTGAACTGTCAGAGCGTATGCTCTGTACCTAGACACTAAATTCAATTCAGGGACATATCTTCCAAGTAATTATTGGAAAATATGAGAAGAAATACGATATGTCATCAATAGTGAATTATTTTTTCAGGCAATTACAGGTTGAAATGTTTTCACTTTATGATCTATTATACCTTGGCGCATTCAGTTTTGAGTCTATATTTGAACCGCCTCATTACAGTTGGACTGTCTTCTATTTCTGAATCAATCCCCGCATGGCATTTTGGGTTTGAAGCTTATTTGTCAGCTGCTTACTGCGTCAATTAATGAAAAATAAAGCATTGTGGGAATGTCCAAAACCACAATGACTTTCAGTAAATAACCTTGGCTTCGGTACCGTCTTTGGTGACGTGATTTTTACGGTGAAATTAATTATTGCCCCTCACATGTGGAGTCAAAGTGAACGATTCTAACAAATGTTCATGCTAAGCTAAAGAACTTGCTTTCGAAAATCCCACAATTTGAAAACGTTTGAAGCCTTTACTGACCACGGGAAGGAGAGGTCTGAATCAAAGTTCATGCAAAACATGTATCTCTGTTAGCAGAAGTAAACAAAGCTTTGACGCGTGCAAAGGTTTTAGGCAAGAGTGGCAGTTGTCATTTCTTTAATACAAGGACTTTGTACTCTTCGACTGAATGTTCATTGCCGCCATAGGGGATGTAAGCACAAGAATGGCCGCTGTGAATCTAAAATGCACAAAGTGGCGAGCAATCGAAGCCTTCAAGCTTGACCACAGACTGACAATGAGATTTCGGTAAAAAAATGAAGCTTCATTAAGCTGCTCACCTTTCCGACGCACATTTCTTTTTCAATTAGAGCTTTGGTGACAAAGAGAGGGGCCCCGTCGTCCGCCAAACCAGCCACAATTGCATTTTTGGGCACATCACCGTTGCTATCCGAGACCCACTTGTAGCTGTCAAATTGTCAAAAATATTAGTGAATATCATTCCTTTGGAAGCACGTACTAAGCGGAGTAAGGGACTTAAAGGTTGTAAAATGACAATTTAGATACGAAATCATTCAGCCAAGCTTTCCTCAACCCCTGTCTGCACAGGGTCCAGGGAACCCGTGCGCCAAATGTTGCCTTGGAAAACGTAACACTCGAAGGAAGCGAATCCGCACTTACCATGAACCATCGCGGTTTATACTGGTGTCACAGAGGACCTCGCAGTTAGACAATTGTCTCTCCTCGCCGCCGAAAGGCACGTAGCACGTATTGTACTTCGAGACGTATTTGCCAGGAATCTTCTCATTGTTGTATTCACCCCTTGCAACGTAGATTCCATCGTCGACTTCGATGGCGCCGGGTGGGACTACGGACCCAATCACGGGAACCCAGCTCAAACCAATCTGGAAACCATTGTCTATTTTGGCCATATTCTGCTAACATTATATAATTTGAAGGCAGATGAAACGCCCAGACCATCTCATAGACCAATTGGAACGTTGAGATAATCGCTAAACTCTATGCCAAAACATTGTTTGTATGACGCTGTTTTGTAACTGCATATATTAGAAGCTCGTCGTTCGAAAAGGCCCGCCTACTAGAGTAAACACACGCCTCATTACGAGTGTTGACGATGAAAAACACCCTTTCCACGCCATCTCAGTTTCAATGCAGCCATCTAACGAAGACGTCTGGCCTTTTGGGACCATCATGCGTGATCAAACAGACATCCACTAGAGCAGAATGACATAGGTCAGACAAAGCTAAAAAAGACTTTAGTGACTATAGAGAATAGAGCTTTTTCTGTTCGCCTTAATGTGGCCTGAGTTGAAATGGAGTGCCGTTAGACGACGTGGCCTACACAAAACGGGCAGCTGAGAGTGGTGTCGAACTCCCCGCCGCAATAAGGAACGACTTTCGCTTTGTCCTGAGGGCAGAGGGGCGATGCAGCAGCGTTAAAAGACATCCTGCGAAGCATTGCACAATGATGCACAGTGATGCTTTAACTCACTGAGACAGCAAATAGTCTGGTGACAAGAACAGCGCTTCGAGTGCACCAAATGAAACTGCGTCTCAGTTCACTAATCTACACCAAAATGATGACGGCAAGAGGAGGCAGAACGAGTGTAAATCGCAAGAAGCGTGTGGAAAGTAAAGGGTGTGAAAATGTTACCTCTCCAATAGGAAAAGCGATTTAGACATTGGAAAATTGGACTGTAGTGGCATCTGGAGTGAATTATGTTAATCACCTGACAGTGCAATTAGTAAGTAATTAAAAAGAAAGGCAGATTCAAAGGTAAAGGAACTCGCCTGGTTACTTTCTAGCGCTCCTGTTTACAAAGGTGTGGATCTCTTTTATACGTTAACAAGGCACGACGACCTTGTGACTAGACGTTCGACACAGTGGATTGGTTGACAGTAACGCAAATTCTACGTACAGACAAAATTGAATTTCACGTCACTCCGCCTGTGGCTCGACGAATGCAAATCATAAAAGTTCGCGTAACATTGCGTAAAGGTTAGGCTGCTGACGAGGCTCCATTGAGCGCGGTGAGTGACTTTGGGCTGTTTAGTCGGATGCCGCTAAGCACCGGCAGAACTGACGCTCTACCGCCGTGGACAGCTCAGTTTGCCCCGGCACTATTCAGAGGCTCCATCGCTTCAAGCCTGAAACGACAACACTCCAACTGCTCTCTGATCGACTAAATCTTAATTTACTATGTGGTCTTCCAAGTTATATAACAAATGGACTTATTTTAAAGGCTCCTCTATTCACTAACACAGAAATAGTGGTTTTTGCCAGTTAAATTTACCTTGTCTCTGCTTCTTTTTCGGGCTACACGCAGTGAAAACAATATAACTAATTTAGGAAAATATTTATTTCCCAAGGAAATAGGCTGAGTTTATTGAGGGAGGGGAGGAAGATCAGTGAATACATGGGGGACAAGTAAATCCAAAAAATAATTAACCACTCAAACCTAGGGGTAGATGGAAAGATGTTAAAGGGAGTACCCACTACTAGTCTTTTCCCATGTTTTCATCGTACATGTTCTTCCCTATTGGTATTGCACTCAGATTAAATTACTGCTCTTAGCAATCTCATTAGCCGTTTCATGAGGTTACTAATGGAAAAGCATAACTGCCTATTAGCAACTTTTTTTTCCCACAAGTCCTTGCGGTCAAGGTGCCGCTCTAATTGTGACAGTGTAGGTTATTTTTAATATTGGTTCTCATGGTTAACAACCCTATGTTTTCTTCTTTTAGGACTTCCTTCTCTTCTGCATATACATATCAAAGAGTGCCTAGTTTCCCTTTAAAAGACTGACTGCTTTGAGAAGTGATGACGTCCCCATTTATGCCTATATTAATGGAAAATTATGAGTTTCTCAGCGTGCCTAACGATAGGTAGTGTAATCATTAACAAGAAGGGTGGGTGATAATGGTCCTCTGGCCGATTTTAACTTAAGTGGAAGAATCTGGTGCAGTTCAGTGCCACTTCTGAGAGACTCAGACTTAACTCTATAACGAGTTTGTGTGAGCACCGAAAATTCATGACTTTGTTAGGTGCTGAAAATTTCCCCGGTTAATTATGGAATTTGGCGCATAAGAAGAAAGCAACGAACAACCTAGGTAAGCCTATGAGAATTTGATTATTCCGTGCATAACGCCAACGATACAGCTTTTTAATAAGTCCAGATTTTTAAACAAACTACTAGACCAAATAATATGCAGAGGGGAACAATAGTATGAAGACCCTGAGAGTAATCTAAATAGTTGGTGGAGAAAATGATTTTTAATGTTTTGAAAAGCTGTTAGCATTGTACGAGAGAACTAAAAAGAGGGTTTCTATTATGATTCTGGCTATTACGATGGCAGCCATTGGTTCGAGATTCGACATTTATTGCGAGATGCGATTTTCTAGGATTTACAGATTATTATAATTATCTCTGACAACCGGGTGAAGCGCTGGGCTAAGTTTCCCCGCTAGGTAGCTTCTCCGCATTTTCTATGTTCTAGACCCATTCCTTTCCGTATATGTTTAAATATTTAAACACAAAATCAACTTGTTAAAACATATTTTGAACAATTTCTTTAGATTTTTAATTGTCAAAAATTTATGAAAGTGAGACGTGGGGCTGTTTTGTCTTAGAATTGTTTTAGTAAGCCTATCAGTAGGCGCGCACTATATAAATTTTGAGGTGGTTGTAACAGCTCAGGCTCTGTAAATGGCGGAAGGTGGTCCCGTATGTGTCAAACTTGTGCTTGTTGGTGATGGTGGTACAGGGAAGACAACCTTCGTCAAACGCCATTTGACGGGAGAGTTCGAAAAAAAATACGTCGGTATGTATTTGCCGTACTATCGAGCAGCAACTTTTAGCGACATTGGGCGTTGAAGTCCACCCATTGTCATTTCATACAAACCGTGGAGAGATTCAGTTTAATGTCTGGGATACGGCGGGTCAAGAGAAGTTCGGAGGTCTTCGTGATGGCTATTACATCCAGGGCCAATGCGCTATCATCATGTTTGATGTCACCAGCCGCGTTACTTACAAGAATGTACCTAACTGGCATCGCGACCTTGTACGTGTTTGTGAAAACATCCCCATAGTTCTCTGTGGTAACAAGTTGACATTAAGGACCGCAAAGTCAAAGCGAAGACCATCACTTTTCACAGGAAGAAAAACTTACAATATTATGATATTTCTGCGAAATCCAACTATAACTTTGAGAAGCCTTTCCTTTGGCTCGCTCGAAAGTTATTTGGTGATCCAAATCTTGAGTTTGTAGCCATGCCTGCCCTGCAACCTCCAGATATTCAAATGGACCAGAATTTGGCCCAGGCCTACGAGCTGGAACTTCAGGTTCGTCGTCTTTTATTTCATATGGTTATGTAATTTTAGATGGCTGCTCAGGCGCCGTTGCCGGATGAAGGCGATGAAGATTTGTAAGCAAGTTGGTGTGCATGTACTGATTGTCCTACGCTACTGACAGTTATTAAAGTGTGTGTCGGTATGATGCATTTTCACTACTTGCTGATGTCAAATTTATATCAAGTCCCGTGAAATAAAGATTTTTCATGAGATTTATTTTACCCTTTTGACATTGAGTTTGGTTTCTCGTCCGATGCGCGTTTTGTTTTGAGAGATTTCTCTTGTCTGCAAACCGTAGTGGACGTCTCCGATTTTTTATTTTATCTTGCTTTAGGGAATAAATTATTATTTTTCGCCTTGGCAAACTTGAGTTGTTCATTTTAGCGTCATTGACTCGGCTGGTACTAATTATGACCTTGATATTGATCTTATTTTAGATCTCGAGAAATCTAAGTCTGTCGAACATTCAAGGCTCTGTTAAAATGCTACTAAAGGCAGAGGGTGTCGGTCACTGATTCTTAGACTTGTTGGGTGATTTTTCATATCGGCTCGTGGTCCTTTGCTGTGTGTATGACGGCGGTCTACGAGATTTAGCTTTTGCGTTAGTGTGGCGTTATATTTCACTTAAATGGCGTTGGTTACGTTTTTGTGATACTAACCGCTTATGGTCAAAGAGTGTTCTGGGGTTTTCACTGATGATGAAATCTCTGGCAGATTGCTGGGTTTTTTGTTGAGCACATGTCATGACTTAAATTAGGTTCTTTTTACCTGTTGTGTAGGAGAAGGACTTGCTCAGCCGTTTAACACCAACTACTGCTCTAGTAAACTCTGGTGTTTTTGTTTGAGAGTGTCTACTGGAAAACTTTGAGTAGATGTTTTGTCTTCCAACATTGGAGGCGAAGCATGGGTGAAAATTCCTCAGAGCCATCGGAATAATCATCCCCTTAAATAAAATTGTGCCTGACTCTTAAGTAACCATATCATCTTTGATCATTCTAGCTCCAAGCCATCAAATTGTACACAAATTCGGAATAGCCGTGTAAATAATGGTGACTACATCTCTCCCGAGTTCGAGGCAACGATGGCGTGCCCCGTGGACCGATTGTTACATTCAGTATCTCACCTTCACTTTTTCAAAATAAGGATCCCGAAATGGCGGGAAATTTATCCTACAACGTGTTTTACCCGTTCTCTGTGTCAACAATGATAGTAATCTGAGCATTGCTTCAGGAAGACGTATAACATCACGACATATTGAGAATGTTCCTTATGGGGCGCCTCTGAATTTTTATCAAACAATATTAACGCGCATGGTGATCTGCAGAGCGTGACAAGATTTGAGGATTAGTTCAGTAGAACTGTTCTCCTTAATATATTCTAACGGGCAGGATTTTTTAGGGCTCTCATAAAAAATGGACCCTCTCTTGACACTTTTTCTGCTTGATCACTTTTTTGGAAATTCCTGTTGTTACTTTCGCGTGAATTCGCTCGGAAACCGAGTATGACCACTAACGATCATTTAGGTCCGCTGAATCTCATCTTCATTGCCATCTCCCTTTAGTCAAATTTTTATATGTGACTTGCGCTACATGGTAGTTACTTTGATGAGTGAACCTGGAATCACGCGCACTCAATGCTGTGGCTATCCATCTCTCCTGTAAGAGGTTAGACCACGCCTCAGTGACACGCCCATTCCGAAATTCTAGACCGTCAGTTGAATTGGCTTACTGATTACGTCAAAATCCGCAATCGTGTCGACCCTATCATGCGTGCAGTGTGGTACTAGGGAGTCAGATTGTCAGTGAGATTGGGCCACCGGTGTTTTACTAGAAAGTATTAGTAAATGTACACCTTCTCGCACACACACCCACCACCCCGAGAAGGCCAGTAAAGTGCTGAGAAGTGAGTCGTGAGTTCCCCTGAGGACGGCGATCGGGTGGCAGTCCTTGTGTTCATTCGAATCGGACACTACCTGTGTGAGTCGTCTCGGCGTCCCAATGAATTAGCGGAGCCTTCAACGACTCGAATGTATCCTGCGAAGCCGCCAACACAAACTGCCACCGCGAAATAACGCCTTTTTGAACGAAATAGGATGGCATGGTTCTGAGGAGGAGGTCTTAACCTAGAAAGCGCTCTTAATTAGTCTTAATATACTTGTTGTGGACATTTGTCTTTTTGACTTTGTTAACTACTGAGCGAGAAGCGGACATTTCATCTGGTTATCCCAATATCAAGTTTGCCTTCCAAGTTGGGGGTATGTGGGTAAAGGCTTTCCTGTAGGAGAAGTGGGACAAGGAAGGCGAGACTGAGACCGTGGACGCGGACTGGACGGCATCAGTGACAAGAAATTGGCATTTGGGTGCGTGACACGTGGACAGGGGATATTTGTGAAATGGCAAAACGGGCTCAAGCATGCACTCGGTCGTCGGGGTTGGCAGGCCTCTAGGTCACGCTTGCACAAATACTCACGCAGCAGGCGACTCGCTCAACCACACGCGGAGGCTGGCAGACAACACACCCAAGTATGGCACACAGTGCCACTGGTGGTATATCCAAAGTATAAAAGGCGAGACATCAAGACTCTCTCATATGCTCTTCCATCGAGATGAGTCGTAAAGACGACCTCGGCTATGATGAAGTCAGCTTCGAAAATGTGAGTGCCCGCACTTGTGTGATGTAGGCGAGGCGAGGCAATTGTGTCTTCTTACTGCTGCCACCTCGTGCAGTGCTGGCTAGTGTCCTCGTGGCGTTTCTTTCCTAGGACAAAGAGTCTTCTGAATTCGGGGGATCGGACAGCGAAGAAGACTCGAACGCTTACGACGAAGTTGTGCCCGATAAGCCGATGGAGCAGTGGGTGGGCAGTGATTTCCCCAACTTGCCAAAGAAAAAGCCCAAGGGTTTAAATAAGGTGCTCCAGGCCTTTTCAAATGCCCGCAAATTTGTATATAAGAGAAAGTCTGTACAAGAAGATGTTGAGCCGGTGTGCTGTGACGGGATCGCTGGCCTCTGCGGCCTCATCTTTCTCCTGGTCGTCGACGCCGTCTACGTTGGCTACTGCATCTATTGCAATCGGCTTCAAACGGAAGATGACAAACGACTGGTATGCCTTTCCGGAATCGTTTGGATAGTCATT
Organism: Dipylidium caninum; assembly: GCA_017562135.1. NCBI lineage: Eukaryota > Metazoa > Platyhelminthes > Cestoda > Cyclophyllidea > Dipylidiidae > Dipylidium > Dipylidium caninum. The sequence goes on along the minus strand of QEYB01000921.1, from coordinate 634,502 downwards.
CTCTTCAAAATTTGCCATCGACTCAGCCGGCTCGGCCGATTACGAGGTGGATGTTTTGCACCCTTCGCCACTATGGGTGACCAGATTACCAGACTTTGGGAGAGGGAAAAGACTTCTGTGCACAATCTCTGGCAGTCATTTTGGAATAGGATTGACTCCAACAAGAAGACACAGAAAAAAAAGAAGAAGCTCGCCGTCAGGATGTAAGGCCTCAGGAATTGCTAATTGCTATAAGCGCATTTTCCCTGCTTATCCTTTCCTTTGTCATCCTTTCAGCACGGCGTACTTACTCATGACCATCTTCGCCGTCCTCTGCTTAATCTACTTCGTCATACTCCAGGACTTACGCAATTTAGTTTCACTTTCCGGCATTGTTGTGCTTCTCCTCATCTCCATCGCAATCTCGAAGCATCCCGGCAAGGTGCGTTTGTTCTGCGTGGTGGGATGTTTCCCAGCCTCGCTATATCTCTGAGACCACGATCGGTCACTGAAAGCTACTTCACTCTACGCTTCCATTTCCCGCAGATTAAATGGCAGCCCGTTATTGGCGGCCTCTTCATTCAACTGGTTTTCGCCGTGCTCACCCTCCAAACGCATTTCGGGTATGCAGCCTTCAAGTTCTTGGGCGACCGAATGAGCGAGTTCCTGGACCACAGCAAAGCTGGTTCCGAATTTGTGTTTGGTGATCTCAGCGCCTTTGCCTTCACTGTGCGTTAATTTGCCCACCTTTCCTGGTCTTCCTGTAACCACTGATTAACTGGCCTGCCAATGGCTCCTCAGGTACTGCCCGTGGTTATCTACTTTTCGTCCTTCATCTCGGTGGCCTTCCACCTCGGCATCATTGCTGTTCTCATCAACAAGCCCTCTGTTGTCGCCACCAAGGTCCTCGGTACCACAGGCCCCGAGACTCTCAACGCCGTGGCCAACATCTTCGTCTCGATGGTGAGTCCCAATAGGATGCCAAGTCGACGTGTTGCCGTCTTCGGACTGGCACCGAATGCTCTGCAGTACTTGGGAGAACGCAGACGTTTCCTTGAATGAAGTTAGCACTTTCTGCCCTAGACCGAATCGCCTCTCATCACTCGTCCCTACATGCACATGATGACCAACTCCGAGTTGAACGCCATCATCGTCAATGGCTTCGCCTCCGTCGCCGGCTCTGTGCTTGCAGCCTACATAGGCTTCGGTGTAAGTGTTTTTGCTCAATAGTGGCTAGTTTATCAACTTCCATCTCTTCTCGCATTCGTAAACTTTCAGATACCGGCGAACCATCTGCTGATTGCTTGTGTCATGTCGGCTCCGGCAGCTCTCGGTGTCGCCAAAATCATTTATCCCGAGACGAAGCGCGCCCCTCTGGCGAAATTGGGCGCCACGGAGAAGGTGAAAAGCCCCTACAACAACGCCCTCGAGGCGGCTATGGTCGGGGCTATGGACTCCATACCAATTGTCGCCGGTATCGCATCCAACCTAATCGCTTTTCTCAGCATCTACGACTTCTTCAATAAGACACTCACCTGGCTCGGGCACCGTGCGTGCATGCAACAGGACCTCACATTCGAGGTGAGTCCCGCCTCCACCACCTTTCCCCCCAACCACCTTTCCCCCCAAACGGCATCCTCCCGCCTCACCAGCACCTCCGTGTGATTAGCGCTGTTGTTGCCTCTCGCCCCTTCTAGCTCATCTTCTCCTACGTCCTCTGGCCCGTCGCATTCACCATGGGCGTTCCTTCGGAGGACTGTCTCAAGATTGCAGAGCTCATTGGCGTCAAGACTATGCTGAACGAATTTGTCGCTTTCGAGCGCCTCGGCATTCTCATTAAGGACTCGGCAACCTATGAATCCATGAATGGCAACGGCAGTACTGTACAAATCCTGGCCAACGGTTCTTGGATTTTCACACCGAACTCAAGCGCCCCTCTGCTCTTCCTGTACGGCGTCCTGCATGTGAGTACGAGGCATTTTGCTTCGCTCCTTATGCCCGATCCACCTCTCGCACGTTGCCTTGGATAAACTAGCAAACACAGCAGCGGGTGGAAAGGCGCCGCCCCTGTGCTAAATTACGACAATGCAAAGCTGCGTTAGCCTCCACTGAGGAGAAGCATATTTCAAGCTATGCACAGCTACATTTCCGGGTTTTCTGTAGATCAAGCTGAAAACCGACTGGACACCAGGCGACTAGATTGTCTCCCGGTTGCGATTCGGACTCTGGCTGCAATTTTCGTGAAATCAACCTTTTAGAAATTATTTTTTGACTTCCATTTCGGAGATCATAAAATACCAGGCTGGAAACTGTGAAATGAACTTTGGGAAAGTCGTATATGCATTTCTGAAGAAAATCTTCATTTGTAACGTTGATAAGTGATTCAAAGTCCTTTTTAATATCTCTTTGAATATTTCGCCTTGCAGACGGACCGCGCGAAGGTGATAGCCACGTATGCGCTGTGTGGCTTCGCAAACATCGGCTCCATTGGCATCATGTTGGGTGCGATGGTGTCGATGCTGCCGCATCGGCGAAAAGACCTCTCGAAGATGGTCGTCGGAGGGCTGGTCGGCGGCTCCACCGCCTGTTTTCTCACCGGCTGCTTCGCAGGTCAGTTGCACCTCTTTCACTTCTCCCTGACACTCTATGCCTCCGCTTCCGTCATGTGCTTCCAGTGCCACACCAGTTCCAGGAGACTCATCGCACGTCATCAGTGGAGTTGCCACAGCCCCACCCCTGCCAATCATCCCAGCACTCAAAGTGTATTTCGTTAAGTGGATCGCAGTGTCATTGTCTAATGGAGCGTTCTCTTTTTCCTTTGCAGGTCTCTTTTACAAGGGATCGTAAACCGCCAGTTGCCTCGTCAAGCCATCTCTTTTATGCCTTTCTACTACTACGTTGTGTCAAAGGCAAAGAAAACACTTCCATTTTGCAAAGCCTCTCCTGTATTGTCACTTTCTCTACGAAATAGTGTTGCAACAAAGACTTTGTGGACGACCGTTTCTGCGTCCACAAGACCGCGTTAATCGTCGTCCCAACAGCGCGGCATAAGTCTTTCCCACGTCTGCGGGCTCCCTAGCATCCTTGTTTGATCGAGTTTGAATTGCAGCGTCGATTGGAAGCAGTAGCCGTGGAAGGAGTGGTGAAGTCGTCAGTCAGGAATGGCCACAAACTCAGTCACAGCGGGTCGTCATGTCCTTCGCCGCGATGGTTAACACGGCGGAGACGGGGAGGCTCGCTAGCGCTCGAGCACACGCCTCCCAAGTCCAGGCTCGGACATGGACCGGAACAATCTTGGCAGACGCATATCGACAACATCAATGACTAGTTGGGTTAACACTGACCTTTCCGCTCGTAAGGACTGCCTCAGAGACTTCTCCTCTCTCCCAAATCCTTCAAGTCGGTAGAGGTTCTCCATTAAGGCTAAGGAGTTGACCTCGACTTCACGTCCACCTTTCATCATTGAGAAAAGCCCCCAGACTTTCTGGCACATGTGACGCTTTAGTCGTGTCTCGGGGACGTTTTAAAGTGCTTCTTCAGTCGCCACATTCTACCCTCACCTAGGGGGGGTGCATGTGATAGTGGAAGGTGATCTCCTAAGGGAATGCACTGTAGCTTGAAAGAACACGTCAGAAGGTCGCCTTGTGTTGCTGGCTGGACAGTTTGCGTGCTTGTATGGTAAACTACCGACTACCAAGCCAACGGGATGATGAGCTTCTTTTCGTGCAGTCTGCGATTTGGCGTCACACTCGGAGCACACAGTCAGGATCGCCATACTTTTACACGGAGATAGCGCGACCTTCTATTCACAGTTCCAACTTCATTGGGAAGAGGAGTCATGTCGGCGTCTGTTTACGCTACGTCCAACCACCAACCCGCCGTCCCTTCCTGCCACGCACCACTGCATTTCTCGAGGTCTACAGGCCCATTCCGCCTCAACTCCATTCCATGTCCATTCGCGCCCCTCAACTGCCGCTTCTACCCAGCGTGCGTTGGTCTCGCAAGGGGCCACCGTTCGCCGTCTTGCCTCCCCCCGAGGCAGACGCTGTCACCACCGTCGTCGGGCGGGTGGGACGCAGCTGCAGGACATGGAATCTGCTCCGCTGCGTCCCTCAATTTGAACCGCCAACATATTTCGATTTGGTGCCATTAAGTCATTCCGTAGTTTGTAGTATTTAGTGTCTAAGTCGTGGTCGGGCGGCACCGTGGTTGCCCGGCTGACGGCGCATGGAGGCGGTCACATGTCTCGAGTTGTCATTGACGTTGCTCACGCTCTCATGGCTTATTCACCATCCAAAGTGGCAGCTCAGAATCTTCTCTGTGTCCCCACCTACCGCCTTTCATGTGACTAACGCTCGAATCGCACTATCTCGGTGAAACACACCCTCCTTGAAGCAGTTTAAATCTTCTTTCGAGGTTGACCTTTACCGTCGCGAGGATTTTAGTGGATAGAGATAAGTGTTTCTCCCATTCGTCAAGTGTCAGACTCGTTGATACAGTAGTTGTACTCCAAACTGGCCGTTGACTCTGCTACCAGCGGACGTCGTCACGAGGGCAAATGGACAAGCGAGTGTGTCGGTGAATGGCCAAGTATGCCAGTGGGAAATCGTGCATGAATTCCCCAAGGATCCAACTTTCTTGTATGTCTGGCCTCATCGAGTGGTGGGAAAACAGGGGTCGTTGAGGCGCATGACCGACACTTCTCCCCGTGTCATAAGAGCCTTGAGCTCAAGCCAACGGAAAAGTTGATCCTCTGATTGCTTACTCTTCTTCTCGCCTAAGCCTGCTGTCAAAAGGCTTCAGATTGGTCTCACAGCTCTCTCCGCTAAAAGGAAAAGTGCTTCCCGGAATTTAGAGCCGGTAACGCGGGGGGCACTTTGCGGACTCGTGGGAGACAGGTCTTGGGGTGCTCTCGTTCGGACTGCTGCTAGGAAGCTCGACTTCCTTTGTGTTTAAATACTCCGCCCGCCTGAGCGTCACCGCCTCAATCCCTCCCCAATTAGACTCTTGGTAAGAAGGCAGAAATACCTGCCGATACTCCTTTATTAATTTGTTCGCCCTACAAGCGTTTTTCGAAGAATAAACCTAAAGAACAAAAATAGGGTAAGAGACAGTGAAGCAACCATTGTAAATGTGTGAATAAACTCTTCGACTACTGCGCGATTGTCCACCTTATGCACATATTTGTGGGATGAAAGTCCCCGTGGTGGAAGGCAGAAAGGCCACAGTTGGGCAGCCTCGCACCTCCAATTCACAGTTTAAAGCTGACAGACGACGGCCCTCCGCCCCGGCATGTAGCTCTCATCGACAGGACGTTTAACGGGAAATAGGGCAAGTTGAGACGACCCACCTGCGAAACAGGCCGTGAGGAAACAGGCGATATTTCCACCGATCATGCCAGACAGGGCCATTTGTGTCAGGTCGTCGCGTCGGTGGGGCAGAATGGAAACCATGGTCGCGAGGAAGATGCCAATGGAGCCGACATTCGCGAATCCGCAGAGGGCGTATGTCGAAATCACCACGGCCTTCTCAGTCTAAAAGCAAATACACTCGCGTGATCTCGGCTCGCCGCCCTTCGCTCGCTGCCTCACATTAATTCCACCCAAGTGCCAACTGCGCAACCATTTCACCTCAAATTAATTCCACATAAGGTGAATAAATAGAAGTCTTTTATGTTAAATTTGGCAGGCGATGTCCAACAGAGAGGAAAACATTAACGCTTTAGTCAAAATTCGTCCTTAGAGTGGATTGGTTGTCAACGCGTCTTCGCAGCATTCCACCGATGCTGTCAAGGCAGACTCGAGGGCACCGAGAAGAAGTTGCATTTGCTGAAAGCTCCTCTGGATGCCCGAGTGAACCACCCGACTGGGGAACTACTTTCCCGTGATCTGCTACTTCCACGTCCTGCAGAATTCGCGTGCCACAGGGGAAAGATATGACGTCGGATGAGGGGATTGAGCATTTCCACGTTTAACTCCCTCCACATCACCGACAGTTAATGCAGTTAAGACTCGAAATTCCTCCACTTACGAAAAGAATGCCATGCGGGGCCACCACGTAGGTGCCGTTGTTGAGGGTGAATCCACAATCGCCGTTGGACAGGAAGTCGATGGGCAGACTCGAGTTGCGATCTCTCAGCGTCTCTCTGTTGTGTATAATCACACCTGCACAAAAGTGGAGATGATCAAATTAATATCCGCCTAATTTGTCCACAGATCAAAAGCAGACTTCAAAGAAGTCCACTGGGTTAGTGTAAATTAGTCATTTCGACTCGGGTTGCCTTGTGGATGAAGTCTGGTGGCAGTTAGCTGTTAGCAAGCGGTGAAAGGCGGTTTCCGGCCACATACCCAATCGCTGGTAGGTTGCGAACTCATTCAGGGATATCTTCATACCGATTAGTTCGGCTACCTTCTTAGAGTCTTCCATGGGGACTCCCATTGTAATGGCAATGGGCCAGAGGATATAGGAGAATATAACCTGAGGCAAATAAGGCCGGATTTAATGCGAACACTGTTTGCGTCCGAACAAGGCGCCGGACAGAATATATGCACTCAAACTCGGAAGTGGGGAAGAAGGCAACATAGAGAATTGGTGGTCCCAAGGTGGGACATTCTCGCTGCTCTGGCGCCGTCGTCTGCCACTCGTCATTGCCACTGTGGCTGAAGGTAACTCACCTCGAAGGTGAGGTCGAAGGGCAGATAAACACGCTTCCCCAGCCATATAAGAACCTGGTTGAGGAAGTTGTAGATGCTGAGGTAGGCGATCAGGTTGGCCACCAGGGCTCCACAAATGGGGAGGGCGTCCATGGCACCAACCATCGCCGCCTCGAGGACACCGTGGTAGGGGCTGAGGGGAAAAATGGACGAAAATTCCTTGAAGGGGGCATGGACGAAGTTATTACAAGGCTATGCGACACGAATTTCCACAACCAGGTCTGTGTTATATTTTATCAACCAGCGCGAAGATCGTACCTCTTCAAGGTGACGGAAATGGTGGTGTGGGCCATCGGGGAAACCTTCACCTCGGGATAGAGGATTTTGGAAATGGCTAAAGCCGCTGGAGCAGAAATTACGCAGGCTATCAGGAGGTGATTCGACGGAATCTAGTGAAAGTAAAAGTTCTTCTGAGGCATCCTTCGACCCACACCCTCTTCCCCTACTCTGCACGATTTGCCAGACTTAGCCTCCTCGTCCTCTGACTTACACCAAAACTAATGTAGGCGGCCAAAACGCAGCCTGCAACGGAGGCGAAGCCGTTGACAAATATCGCGTGCAATTCCGAGTTGGTGGACAGGGGCAAGTAAGGCCGCGTGATTAGCGGAGCCTCGGTCTAGAAGGGAAAAGAGTGCCCTCTGAAGGCCTTCATCCGCGCATATTTGGGGGATGATTTTCCCCAGACAAGTTTTATTACCATCGAGACGAAAATATTTGCTATAGCATTGAGGGTCTCTGGTCCCGTTGTCTGGAGAATCACCGACGCGACAGCAGACGGTTTGTCAACGAAGAGTTGGACGATGCCCAGATGGAAGCAGACGGCCATGAAGGAGGAAAAGAAAATAATCATGGGGAGCACCTGAAAGGAAAAAATTTGATAAGATCAGAGCCGTTCAAGGAGGCAACTGTCGGCAACGTACAGTAAAGGCGAAGCACTCCAGATCGCCGAAGACAAATTTCGAACCGGCTTTACTGTTCTCGAGGAATTCGGCCATTCGCTTGCCCAGAAAGTCAAATGTCCAATAGCCGGCATGCGTTTTTAAGGTGAGGAAGGCAAACAGGAGTTGGAGGAAGAGGCAGACGAGGACCGGGTGCCAGATGATCTACAAAGGCGCAAGACAAAACTGTCCAAATGCGTGCAGGCTGTCAGGGGGGGCCTGCGGGGCGCGATGCCCCTCGTGGCACCGACTTGGTTGGTACTTGAAGTGTGTGGAAGCAAAGAGGCAGTTAGAGGTGCTCAACTCATTCCGAATGCATTTCTCACCGATTATGCGTTATTTTCCACTATCATTGAGGTAATCGTACTGAGATCACACTGTTTTTGATGTCGCAATGTTCCATGCCACCGCCGTTACACAACGCACGAATTATTCGCGGGCCTGCTGTTTCGCAAATTTTCTTGCTAACGTCACTGAGACCAACGCGATTTACGTCTACCGACGATGTCGCATGAACTGCGGAAGGAGGAGACGGAAGGAAATGAACTTGTCTTAAGCTGTCACATTCGTGTCAGGCATGGGGAAGGTTGCGTGTCGGTGGTGACGTTGCCTACAGTACTTCACCATCGAGTTGAATGTCAATCCTCAACATCTTGTAAAGAGATGTGAGCTGGCGCTTCCCTCAACTCTTAAACAAAAGCATCCTCCTCGGGGCCAAGTAAACTGGCTTCCTTCGGCCCACCACCACCAGTGACGCCTGTTCCAAAACACTTGAGCCTTTCATAAGGTGATATTGTTGCCGTCACGATGAAAATTAGCGGCAATAAAAACCCCCGCTCACCTTGGCAGGGAATTTTGACAAGAGGACTGAGATGAGGAGGAGAAAGGCGATCCCGCTGAGAGATATCAAATTCTTCGGGTCGACCAGTACAACATAGTAGACCACGCAGAAGGCAGTGAAGCCCATCATGAGTGTGGCCGCGAGCCTGCAGGGCGGCGGGAAATGAGGGAGCATACAAGATTAGTGAAAGTGACCCATTTGAAGTTACATAGCAGAGGCTGGACTGCTGGCTTCTTCATGCGGTCGCATTTCAGGTTTGTTAAGATGGAAACTATGAAACGGGTGTTTTGGATTAGTCTGCGTTCAGCTGTGACTGTGAGGGATAAATTGTCGCGTGTGCTCGGTATTTTTTGCTCATACATATTAAAAGCATTCTTCTCACACATGTTCTACGGATTTTGCGCGTTTGTATTACATCCTTACTTTATTTTTGACCAAAAACCAATGGAAGCAAAATGCGATTCACGTCTACTTCTACGAGTTCAAATTGAATTGAGGTGCAGCTCAACAGGCTCCGAGGAACATTAATGGGAACATTGCTCGATGTTGGTCTTAACAATTCCGTCCTGGCGACTCGAGCATCGTCAATGATAACGAGGAGGAAGTATGGACGACGACGAAGACGAGGACTTTGAACTTCGATGCACACAAACGCAAGACTGTTGGTGAAATAGCCAAAAGGCTGAAGATGTGTTAAAAAGATCCACTCATTAGCAAATTATGAGGTAATAAAAAGAGTGGACTCATGTGTGCCTGACGCAACAACCGAAGCAACTGCAGATTGCGTGTCCTTGCCGCTGCCTATGCAATGTACGACTGCTCCCATCACTTTTATGCCGCGTCATAACGTCTAATGAAAAGACGGATTTGCATGCAGATAGAAAACGATGAGACGAACGGGCGGACAAGAATACAGGCCCAGGACACATCGCTAAGCCGAAACTTCATCGAAAACAGAGATTTCTGGCTAGCATGCGGTGGGATGCCCACGGAATGACTCGCTCTCCCTTTCCACAACCAGGCGAAGGCATAACCACGGCGGAGCCCCATTGCCGTGCATAAAATTCATGCCGATGAGAAAAAAAAGAACCATCACAGCTCGATTTTACTGCATAATGGTAGCGCATGACGAGAACATGAAGCTTCAATTACCCTTGACAAATTACATAATTTTTCTACAGTGGGAAAATTTACCTCCTCCTCCATGTCCACGTGATATTCCTTCCACTGATCGCTACCATTTTAGTAAATGAGAATTATTTGTAAGAGGAAAGATACAACAGGCTAAACGATATCATAAATGACTTTGAAACTTTGTCCCTCCTCTACGAACAAAGATTTTTCTCAAAAATCCGCGGCAGAAGGCAGTGGATGCCGATGGAAATTCCTTTGAGTGATTATAATAAACAATATGAAAAATCCCACTTCTGGTTTTTTTTACTTCTATTCAAATCCCGTTTCATAGTTTCCAGGCCAAGGCCTTAAGGGCTGTGCTTAAAGAAGCGGTTAACCTTCGTCTCGGTGACGGTCATCGATGGGTACTTACACTTTCACAACTATGATCTTCCACTTTCGAAGCGTGCTTTCATCAAGTCGAAAACTTGCCCAAAACGCCCTCCACGGGAGTGTGAGTGCTCGCACACAGCCATTCAGAAGGAAGGTGGAGACAGTGGCCAGCGTGATGAAAATCGCCCAACAGCCGCCTCTACGGCGTCCCAAACGCACCAGCCGACGAGCTGTCTTCACAAGGACTGCAAACCACAGGACAGCCGAGATCCAGAGAAGGTGAACATCAACATTCTGCACACCGCTGCGGTGGATCGCGTAGGCCACGTAGGCCACGTGGGCGAGGAGGAGGGAGAGGAGGCCACAGAGACCGAAGATGTTGTCACAAGATACTGGCTCCCCATCACCATCAAAAGACTTGTTCGTGAATAGGGCCGAGCGTGCGTCCGCGTATACCTTCAGCAGTCTATTCAAACCTCTACCACCTCCTTCAGTTTTGTTGGGGAAATCGTTTTCAGTGAGGGTATTGTATTGCTTCTCCGACACCTCTACTGCATTGAAGCCGAAATTCAGTCTGTCATTCGAGGAGGCGGCGTCCTTCTCTGTCTCCTCCACTTCAATGGCCCTCTGAAATAGTTTGTAGATGTGTACTGCACCGGTCTGGACAGAGGAGAAAAGTGAGGCGGGAAAAGACCAGACCCTCGCTCAAAGCCTCGGCTATATCCCACAGATTGACAGAAATTAGCATGCACGTATGGACCGTGAAATGAAATTTGAGTTAAGTGAGGAGAAAGTGGGGAGAAGAACTCACATCGGGAGGAGAGCCGGCCTCGACGGGGTAGAAGGTGTGATCAGGCTGGGGGACTTCCTGCTTCCAGACTGACATTCGCACGATGCCTGAGCAAGGTAGGCCAAGAAGCCGCTTATATAGGCGGGCTGACAAAAGTTAATTGGTCCCGTCTCTTATTGACGGGGTCAAAAGTTTACGTGTGAGTGTGAGGCAACCGGCTCGATGGCCTCCTCACATGCTCAGATTTGAGTGGAGCAAACATCTGGCGGTGGCGGATGACTCTCGTCTTTCCCTTGCCTACGGGCGAGTGAACTGAACTAGTACTTGAAGGTGGTCTTTTGCATCGCACCAGGAGTTTTCTTATGTCTTTCTATAACTCAATCGGCTCGTAATCGACGCAGATGGCAACGTCCAAGGGGGGCAGCACGAGGAACCACTTGTCAGGGCAACGCAACAGATCTGAGTTGAATTTTACTCTGGGGTAGCGGTAGGAGGAGGGCATTCAGTCGCGGTCGACTGAATATCGGTCTTAATAATTAATGTGAAATTGTCACGCACACGCCCGAAACATTCCGCCGACAGTGGCACACTGCCATTGGTGGTGGGTGAAAGTGTACCTCGGCTGGCCCGACGCCAACATTTAGGGGGTGGTGGGAGTAGGCGGCAGAGGAAACTTTGCTACAATGCTAAGTGAACCGACAAACTCCTTTCCGCTTAGGTGTGGCCCAAGCGAGGCCACCTACTTGCCGCAGTAGGCGAGAGAAGCCGCATTTCATTAAAGAAAACCCTGTAACGCAATTCCTTCGATGTAGGCTGTTGCCCGGCTCCCTTCCGCTTATCCCACGATGGTCTTTAATGGACCCCCTCAGGAGGAGACGCGGAACCAAGTGCGACACTGGTGTACGCGTAGCTGAACAGTGCCCAAATTCTACAGAAACAATCTCTTTCACGCACAAATAAAGAGGTTCACCTCCCTGTCAATGCGTTTCCCCGAGTTATGGGTCCCCAATTATCCACGCTATGCCACGGAGGCTGGGAGGCCTTAGATATGGTTCGGAGGCCACAGGAAGGGCATCCAGTCCGAGAAAGTTCGTTTTTCCTCTCGTATGTAGCCCTCGACTCTGACGAGTCCCCATTCGATTTGTATACAAGGCCGTGTTATTTGAGAAAACCTCTCTACATGATTTTGTCTTATGGAATTGAATCATCTTCGGAGGAGAGTATTTGCCGTGACGACTCGTCAAAATATACGTCATGTACTTAGACTACGAGACCACTCCAAATGAAAGTGTTGCGTAAAATTCTCTCTCACTGACATTCATAACTCCCTGAACGAAAAATTTGCCTCGTTTAGAGAGCTTTTATAATGCCTCATTTCGGAGGGGTAAAGCACTTAAAAGCTATTGTAGCCCTTCCGTCGCGAGTCGTCACACATTCAAACATTCATTTTAAGCAATCTCCGTTTATAAGGCTTGGGGACAGTACCGCAACATCTCTTTACTTTTAATCTGATGGAAGTTTCGTCGCCATCAGCCTTAGGGTTTACGTCTTTCCGGACTTTTTATATAAGAGAACGGTTATTACCGAAACGGTTCGGAGAACATGTCGCCTAATGAAAGTGCCCAAAAGCATAGGTCGTAAAATGGGAGCATAGTGAAGCGGTGTTTAATCAAAAAATTGAATATGTATATGCAAGATCGGCTCTGAGATAATCTTGGAAGCTTGACACTGGGGTTTCACCTGTAGATTCCCCCCCGTCCTTACAGATAAACTGCTCTCATAAATCAACAAGGGGAAACTAGTTCAAAAGGTAGAGGAAATTAGCATTTATCGTTGAATTAACACTGAAATAACATTGGAATCTCTTTGTAACACCATCAACGTTGTTTTACCTGGGGAGTTGGGGTTGAGAACCTTGATCTATACAAAAGTAATCCAAATAAATTGGTAGCAATGACTTGAGGTAGCCTGCGTGTCGACTACACCTCAGTATCAGCTTGCGAGAATTGGTGTTCGTGTCTCTGTGCAGCAAACGAAGCCTCACCTCATCCTTGTTTGCTTTTAGGGAGTCGAGTTCACCGTAGAAGACCCTCCCAGATTGTCACGCTTAATTTGGCCATGCAGACAAGAAAGGTGACCGCAAGGCGAGGGCACAGCGGACTCGCTTTTCAGTCATTTACAGACGTCTGCGAGACGTAAGCGACAAAAGGCGGCGCACGCGAGCTCACGCGATTTTATGGCATCCGTTCGCACACATGCCGACCAATGAGACGCGGCACCGGGCAATTATCGATCCACTCCGGTGACGTCATTCGGATGCGATAGCAGAGCGCGCTGTTGACGTTGAGTGGATGATGTGGTGAGGCGGATGCAGCACACAATCACCGGTGGGGCTGTGCGTAACCAATTTGCTGTTATTTCTGCACTAGTAAACGAGGGCAGGAGAACCCATACACGTGCACGTTGATGTCTGTCCCTGGGGTGACCCTGATGCCAACGAGAACGTGTTCTTTGCTCACATCAGACAGTTCAGCACATCCGTATTTTAGGCATGAATTCAAATTGGCGGCATTACCCACTCAGTCAACCTCTTTCACCATACTAAGAAATAATGCTTAGCACATTATACCATGGAGATGAGCTGCTTGCCAACAGTTCAGAGCAGGGGAAAGTAAGCTACGGGGAAAGTAACACAGGTAGAGTGAAAAGGAATACGTGGAAAGTTGAAACATGAGTTGGTCCACTTGGCCTCATCTTGATCGGGTTGCTTTGGCAATAGGAGTGAACCTGTAGAAGTTTGCGTTTTGAGAGCTAACTCACCGGTTGCGTGAACACTGCCAGTGTCAGACACCACAAAGTTTATTGAAATAATTAATATATCCCAGAGTTACGATTTCATATATAGGTGAAATCGCCGCTTTGCGAGGTTGCATCTCCGCACATTTGGCCGCATGCATTACCAACTGGCCGCAGAATGGCCCAGAGTTTACAAGAAATCTCATTTCTCACGCAGTCTATCTTATTTAGATCCTCTTCTGCAGAGTATACTGCCTAATGTACGTAGAAAAGCTAAACTTAAGCAGGCTATGAGTGAATTTTAACAAAACGAAGGCTTCTAACTTTTTCTGACCTCATTCACGTATGCCACACAAAGCTACACGATTAAATGCATTTCGTGGAACGCGCAAGGCAGAATTTCGGAATCATCATCATCATCATCATCATCAGCAGCAGCAGCAGCAGCAGCAGCACTATCGTTACCATAATGAACATCGCAAGCAACAACGGAGGCGAGAGGTGGAACAAGAGACCCAAAGGCAGGGAATAGCCTAATCACTCACCGATACCGAAATCAGCGATCCCCTCTGGAATTACGAGGCTGAGTTAAATTACAAAGTTTGCGCGATTTTTTTCTCACCCATCAGCTCTGCAAAGTATGAACTTCTTTGGTCCGTCAACTAGCTCTAAAGAGATCAAGGAAAATTCCTCAAAAATGACGCCTTTTTCAAGAAAACGATACAGATTTTTGGAATGTAGTTTGAAATATTGGAGAAAACGATTTCGTTTGATTGGAAATGTTACCAACCTGGTACAAAGTAGTAACTTAATTAAGCACTGGAATTCCCACTGACATTATCAAATTTCGCATCTCAATCATGTGAAGCACTCGCTGCCCCCATTGTGACTCAGGGGCAGAGGGGCGTGTTAGCGAAAGGCGCATTTCTTGACAGATCCCTCTCCCCTTGCAGTGGCATTCACTTAGAATCAAAAGACGCACCCGCGGCAAAGGAGTTCTTCTTCTTATCAAACGCGTCGGCTGAGGCAAACGACTCAATCAACCGGTATTTTTCCTCCACAGTAAATTGGTGCACAAGGATCATAGGCAATCTAATACCTCCCTTTTTTTCGTATTCATATGCTGCCATTTGCGCGCGCTGTGGTGCCGACTGAATTAGTGGAATTAAGACGACAAGTAGACTCTTACCATAGATGGTAAAATCCTGTGGTGTGGGCTGCAGAGGAGATTATGGAGAGTTTTGTCGGCTCAAATTCTTGTTACTAATTAGATTGTAGAGACTTTTATCCGGGACACATAAGTAGTGTGTGAGAAAGCCGTTTTTTTGACGTCACTCCTCTGATTATTCTACCACCATGAACAGATGATTTTAATGCGGCCTTCGGAACATACTGTTGTCAATGGGCACCTAAGGAGTGCTTTTTAGGCGTCGATCAGCGTTCTGTCATTGCTAGAAATAGCGGTAACGGAAGAAAGAGACTCAACAATGAAGGTAGAAATAATTTCTAGTACCCGATGAACTTCAGGTGATCGTTGAAAGATGTGTCAATTATAAACAACAATTTAGACTGTACTTATAACCAACGATCACAAAAACAGCCAAGCCGAAACTTGAAGGACGATAGGAATTTGTTTAAAAAAATTTGAGACGATGTGATAGAATATTCTGCTACTTGATAGATGTGAGTAGAACAGCTATGTAAACTTGGGTCTTATTGATGGTGGAGTAAAACACTTTACATACAAGCATCCCAAAATTCATGGTATGTGGAAAAACAAAGACATAAATTGCGGAGGAAACTGATCCAACGTCAATTACACAATGCGGAGATGCTGGGTAGGTTAACTATGCCGAATAAGAATAATCTTGAAATTAGTGACAAAAATTGACCGGGCACACATCCTAGCGGTGTCACACATTTGAGCAGACGTCAGGATGACAACCCGAGAATGATCACCGACTTGGCTTTCAAGGTAACATGCTCGATTCCATCTTCCTAGCAAACGGTCCAGAAGAAAATTCACAGCTCTGCAGGGAGACAGCCTTCCATAGGGGGATTAAATAGATGCTCCTTAACCCAAATTTTGATGTTTATACAAGGCTTTGAAAAATTTTCACCCGATCTTATAAATTACCTTGAAATGAGATAGTATAGATATATTTCATTTGTTGCACTTTGATATTTCGGAGGTAACACAAAATAAGTTTTTAACAGGATAACTATACAACACATTGTTTTAATAGTTCGCCGAAACGGTGCGATATTCCGACCTCAGTACACAGTGAGGATGAAGCGCGACAAGGCTAAGCAGCTGAAGAAAGCTAAGGATGCTATAAATAAGCACAGTGAAACCGGCGACTGTAGGATTTCGAATTCAAAACCTACGAAAAGTCAGATCGCTGCGACCTATGACGAATTCCCTGGCACTGCACCAATGTTAACTCATAAATTCACAGATCTACCCATTTCCGAGCCAATAAAAAAGGCCCTACAAGACATGCAGTTCACGGATATGACAGAAATACAGTGGAAGTGCATACCGCACTTGTTAGAATGCAGGGATGTTATGGCATCAGCTAAAACTGGAAGTGGCAAAACACTCGCTTTCTTAATCCCGGTTGTTGAAGTCATTCTCAAACTGGGCATGCAGAGTCGCAATGGTACGGGAGCTATTATCATTTCTCCTACGCGGGAGCTTAGCCTTCAGACCTACAGTGTGTTGAAGGAGCTCACAACTCATACCCAAATTCGTATCGGCCTGATCATGGGTGGCAGCAACCGTCAAGCTGAAGCCCAGAATTTATCAAAAGGCGTAACTATTCTTGTGGCAACCCCTGGCAGACTTCTTGATCACCTGATCAATACGGAAAATTTCCTTCGCCATAACTTAAAAATCCTGGTAATAGACGAGGCAGATCGCTTATTAGATATTGGTTTTGAGCTCGAGATGGAACAGATTATACGTCTGCTTCCGAAAAATCGTCAATCAGTTTTCTTTTCTGCCACACTAAACGAGAAGACAAATAAGCTTGCCAAATCAACGCTGAAGGCTAACTGTATCATGCTAGGGGTTGAAGAACAATCTGAACCAACTGTTGAAACCCTCGAGCAGGGGTATGTTATCTGTAATCCCGCCACGAAGTTTTCATTACTTTACACTTTTCTCAAGCGCAATAGGAACAAGAAGGTGAGTTGCCTATATCTTTTGGGCTTTGGCGGCTTCTAATGTTTTCAAATGTTACTTCTAAATTTTACAGATCATGGTTTTCATGTCAGCTTGTATGGAGGTGAAGTTTTACTATGAGCTTCTGAATTTTATCGACATGCCTGTCCAGGCGATTCATGGACGACAGAAACAGGCAAAAAGAACCAGCACTTTCTTAAGTTTCGTCAAGGCAGAACATGCAGTCCTTCTTTGCACTGATGTGGGCGCTCGCGGTTTGGATATTCCAGAGGTTTGATTTTTGTTGATTTCAATTCGCTGTAGTCTTAACCCACCGTTCCGAGCGAAATTCTTTTCGTAATTGATATTTACCACATGTTCTGCGTTTAATTCATTCTGTAAATGTCCTGGTTTATTATATTAGACACCAATAGTTTTAGAGTACATTAGGAATTTTAGAACTATTCATCAACGCTATAACTTAATTTTCCCGTTGCCGACGTATTTAACTCATTCTTGATTGAATCAGCGCCTCTGTTCCCATGGCTATCTTCGCTGTACTATTGTTAATATTTGAATATTTGCAACTTTTAGTCTATTTGATTGATTTTTAAATGGTTACAATAAATTCACTTAAATTTGCCCTGGAATCGAAAAACTCCCAGGCACTAGTACTCGCTTAATATGTCTGATATTCTCTCAGATAACGTACAATATTGAAATAGGTTGACTGGATCGTACAGTATGATCCACCAGACGATCCAAAGGATTACATTCATCGCGTCGGTCGAACCGCCCGCGCAGGCAAATCGGGAAATGCTCTCCTTATACTTCGCCCACATGAATTAGGTTTTCTCGAGGTTCTTCGGAATTCCAAAGTTAAACCAGTGGAATACGAAGTGGCGGCTAACAAGGTGGCGGATGTGCAACCGGCGTTGGAGAAGCTCATTTCTTCCAATTACTTCCTAGCTAGCTCAGCACAAGAAGCTTTCAAGGGTATTGTCCGGTCATACAACTCATCTAAACTTGCTTGTTTTAATATCAACGAGTTGGATTTGGCAGCTCTGGCGAAAACGTGTGGTCTCCAGATTATTCCCAAAGTGGAGTTGGGTGTGGAGCCGTCAAAAAAGTTCGACGTAAATCGGATGAAGCGGAAGGCTTTCGGAGCTGCGGCAGGGGGTACAGCGAAGAAAGCCAGATTTTATAAAAAGATTAGGTAATCATACTTTAAACTCCTTCAGATGTACATAAAACTCCGACCCATTGTAATGCTTTATGGATATCGTCGATTGGTGTGTTGTTTATTCGCATTGTTGGGTTTCTCACTCGTGTTAAATTGGTGTTTTGGTATTATTTCTATGAAGTTATGTGGGCTTTCGTCGGTCTGGCTGCCGAGATTTATTGACCGCGCATTTGTCAATTCCTGCTTATTTTGTTCTACTTCACCGAAGTTGGCCGTTGTCCAGGCCGTTTAATTTGACAATCTCTTAGTCGATGACCACTTTATGCGCTGATTGCAATTATTTTCAGTAGGTTTTTGACTATTTGATTGAGCTGGACCTATGACTTCCAGGTTGGGTGCAAAACAATTTAGGGTAAAAACCAGGGGTATTCGAAAGTATTAAGTTGTTTATAGTGACCAGTAAACGTAACGTAAATGCGAAACACTAGAAGCTGTTCTAATGAATTAAAGAAAATGGCGTCTGAAAGTGGTGAAATTGGAACTTATCCAAGTCTAGCATTGGAACGAAGTAGAAGACGATAGCCTCAAGGGAATAGCAGTCTAGAATTCTTATCCGCGTATACACGACCGCAAATTAATTTTCCCTATAGGTAAGAAGTTATGAAAAAAGCGGGAGGTCATAGGGTAATTTCTTAATTACACGTGTTTCAGGTCAGGTTTCTGTAATGATCACTTAATTGATAAATTTCGGGGTCAGTGTGCTCTAAAATACACGAAATCGTTGAAAATAACACCTTTTACAAAGCAGTACACATTGTTAGCAAACTGTAGTGTCCGACCATTACAAACACATTTTTATGAATCAGGCGAAAGCTGCTGAACGACAGAGGTGGAAGCCTTTAACCCTGATGACAAGATTTGATTAGCATGGCCGCGGATAAATTTGTCCGAGATGATGAACAAAATTTTAAGCAAATTGACTACGAATTACTAGTTTAGAACTGTTGGTTCCAATGAAGATGTTGCTTAACAGAGAGAGAAGCTATAAGGCCGCAGTCCATTTTTGGAAAACTGTCGATGATGCGACGAAAACAGGGGCCTTAAGATCGGGGGAAGAATCACAACATATTTGCTGGGACGTAAAAGCATGTCTACTTAAGATTTGAGGAGTATGGCAGTCTTCGTGCAAACATTTATTTTTCTTTCTTTGCATCTAGTCTAGACCGATACACTTTAGAGAACAGCAGCAAGCGGCTGCATCTCATGTCCAGCAGCATAACGTATATGATGAAAATTTTATTGTGCCGGCTGATTGCGAACATGATTTACCCTGAGGGGTGCGGTTTACGCCACGGATAATGATATACGTTTGCATGTCATGAGTTTGAACAATCTAAAAGTTATTAAACTCAAAATATTTATAATATATATATATTTAAACTTTTAAGGCTTATAATACACAAAACGTTATCTTATTTATCATTGAAGTTGTTCTGCAAATAATTTTTTGACCTAAGATTTTGGTTTAATTCACTAAATTTTAAGGCCATTTGGGAGCGCAAAATCGAGCGCTGGGATGATTGTATTTTGTACCTGAGGTGGGTTTTGTTGAACAAGTTCCCTGTCGCTTCGTATTGTTGTCCTTCTAATCAAGTTGAAACGATTTATAATGTTTGATCAAAGTCACTCAACAGCTCTTTTCCTTCTTGAGGTCCTCCTGAATCACCAGGGTCCAATTCACCTCTCTGCCCTTTATCTATCTTTTCAAGCATCCCTTAATAATGTACAGGGATACATCGACCCTTATGGTGTGACTATGTCCATAAGCAATGCATCCCTGGCTGAATTTGTTAAATTTCTTCAGAGTTTTCCCTCTCTCTTTATCATTGTTGGGAATTATGTGTACCCAACGAGTCAGTTGGATTTCGATAATGGGACGCAAACGTTACATCAAAGTTTGCCTTACGTCGATCCAACCTGCGCATGCGTGATTAACCCTAATCCTGAAGCGTTGCCTGCGACACCCGTTTTACCCACGCTTGTCGACCCCATTCTTCGAAGAAATACAATGGCCTTTCTGCAAAATTACTTGATGACATGTGGGGCTCACCGATACATGCCACTACAGAGGCTAATGGGCTGTCTCTCATACGTATCCCCTATTGTACGTGCCTCTCTGCCAAATCTTAAAGCTCTTACCCTTTTCCTGCGTCAATACCCAGAGATCTTCCATTTAAAGGACGGAATGGTGGGATTGACTAGGCCTCGCCGAAATTTTCGCCAAGTCTTTCAGTCGGATGCGAATGAGGGCAACCTTGCTGCAGCTGAAGGTTCTCCCGGCGATGCTCTTAAGGTGGAAGTCATTATTTCTGGCTCGAGTGATTCTTCAAAATCAAAACTTGTAACGCTGTCTGCTACAGATTTTTCCATCATTCTCGTTCTCCGGCGCATTTTACGGCATGCCGGTGATAAGGGTTTACATGTCGCTGTTGTTATTAAGCAGCTTATTGACTTTCCTTACAATATCCAAAGACTTGTCGGGCTTACTCGCTTTGAGTTGCACTCTTTCGTAGAGAAATATACGGAATTCTTTGATATCATACCACTATTAGTCGATGGATGTTCTCAAAATGAGGAGGATAAGCAGAACGATTCAAAGCTCTGTAAAATCCCAACGAGCTTTTGTCTTCGAATAAACGCAGACGCTTTGCATATGCGCTCCCGTTTACTCGATCAATCTTCCGACCATTGCGCTAATGAGCGTGATCCTTCACGATTGGAGCAGCACGTTGGTCGCGTCTTTCGTGTGGCCAAATCTTGGGGCATCATCGATCTTGGCAATCACGTTCATGTCTTCTTCGACAAGTCCATTTTCCGCAATGTTTCTGATCTACAAAAGGTCTTTCAAGTAAGCTCTTTCACTTCTTAATTAATGCATGTAGTTTTTTGTATTCCACACCATTGACGTTTATGCAATCTTTAGTTTCTATTGTTGTTTAAGTCTTAGATTAGAGGAGTTAATCCGATTTGAGTTTTTCGACTAGTTCAATTAGAACTAGTCGTTCTCCCTTTTGCACATTTCCACTCTGGGTATGAATGTCACCTGTGTTCTTTTATAAAATTTTTGCTGAATATCTAATACATATTTAATAAGCTAATTTTATTTTTGTTGTCACTCATTGTTTTTCGTTAACTTTTGTTGTCCTTTTTTCTAAATCCAATGCTTTTTTACAACAACATTCTTTCCACTACACTTTTGTTGTAAAATAATACTACGGATTTGTGTATTTTTAGCTTATTTTCATGTGTCTTTAGTGGGAGTTTATTCGATTTCTTCTCTAATGCAAAGTAGCACCACTGGCGAGTACATAAGAAGTTAAAGTCATTATCATTTTGGCAATGCAATTGTGTTTTTCTTTTACCGTTTATAACAACCTGCTTTTTTATCACACTTTCGTGTCAACCTTTACCACTTTGTATGAATTTAAAATGTTTTCCATATCTTCTACATACGCAGTTTGGTCTTTTGTCAATTCGTTTTGCTCAAAACGTCATGTAACAACTTCTCCTCAGAGGCATCATACGCAGTCGCCTGCTGCCATTGTCACCGAGCTGGCTTGGACCATCTCACACCCATTTGCGGGTGACTGCTTGCAAGACTCCTCGGCTGCATCCCATAGACAGAATCTGGCTTCCCACCGGGCTGGCGTCTGCACTGGCTGTGGTATATCGCCCCATCTGCTCCCCTTGTGCGGCTCTCACAAAGCAGTAAAGTTAGAGCAGTCTAGGCACGGGCTACTGTCTTGTAGCATTCGCTTGCCATCGTTTTTCCTCGTTATCCGCCCCTTGAGCCACTCACGCTATAATTCTACCCTCGGAATTCATTACCTAAGGGTGATAAAGCCAAAAATAAGCACCAGGAGATCGCGTTAAATTGCTGGCACGTCTACGTGAACACACTCATTGCCCGCTCTCATTTCCACGTTCACACTTCATTCTCCCTAATATTCTGGTCTGCCAAATTGATTCATGAGTTGTTCTGTTTTTTTTTTCACTTTAAGCCACTTGATAGAATAACTGTGGACGGACATGGAAAATGTTTGCTGTTTCCAAAAGATTATAAAGTTATTTACTGACTTAAAGCAGGTCAGGATTGCTGGTAAATATAAACAAATTACGAGATCGAAAGACCACCGTTTTGCCTTCACGAGGAATTCGTTCGGTCGTACATTCCACGTTTTGTGGCCGAGCGAGTCAAGGAATCTAAACCCTCACCTTGTAGAGAGCCTCCTGATTTGTCTCCAAACTAAGAGGAGGTAGTAAACAATGCTGTTTGTTTCTCCTCCGTGGGAGACAAACCCTGTTCGCTGCCGCCGCATGGGTTCGCCGGCATCGGGTGAGGCTACTTTCCTCCCCAAATCTTCCGACTAAGTATGCATAGAAAAACGCGTAACATGTACCCAGCGGGAAGGATGGTTCAGCGCAGCCCACACTCTGTCGCACGTTTGATATGCCCAAAATCTGCACACGTACGCTGTTCGCACGCTCTACGGAGCCGAAATTGTGTTGCATGCAAGTAATTGCATAATTTCTTGACTCTCCTGTGAAAGCTGCGCTCATTCGTTTTCTCTCTTCCACACTCGCGCCCGTAATACACTCATAATCAACCGCAGTCTTCGCTTCCTCTCTCCCTCCTCTTCTTTCGCAAGGGGACATGATTCTCCCACCAGTTCATTAAATGTTGAGTGTTTGACCTACAAAACAATCGCTTAGTCTGCTTCCTCGGTCAGTAGGGCTTTCGTTGTTCACCCTGCCGTCGCATGCCACAGATTCTAATCCGGTGTATGGTGTCGCCCTTTCTCAAACAAACCTAGTTGAACAGGCTCAGTGCCAAGTCCTCTCATCAATGGTAAATATTACTGCTTCCTCAATATTGTCTCAAGTTTTTGTTCCCTTTTTTTCGGTCGAGATGGGCAGGAGAATGCCGCATCCACTCAATCGACCTTTGTCCTCCCTCGGGAAACAAAATCGCCCTCCTCATCTCCGCACGCTTTTTTTTTTCTCTGCCACTTGTGTGCGGACTGCTGTTGTCGAGGCGCACCGTCGAAGTGGATGACGTAACAGTTGACTTGGCGTTTTAGTATTTGTTGTTGGGCGTGTTTCCCCCTTCAGTTACATGACTGGCTATGCGACTGCTGCCATTTGCCTCTCCTATTCCCCACTTCGTGGCTGCGTGCTTACGTTCGTGCGTGCGTGAATCACGCTGTCACCTCTGCCACAAACGCTGCCATCAGTGGACTTAACCCATCACCCTAAAACTATAAAAATGAGCTTCCAGGTTTGTCCAAGCGTTAAATAGAGCGAGAGATGGCACTTCCGCCTTTTACTCGCCCTCTCTTATCGTTGTGCGAGTGAACTTTCACGTGTGTGTGTGTGTGTGTGTGTGTGTGTGTGGCACTTACACGAGGGACACTAAAGTGCATGGAGGCCGAAGGACTTTTCTGTGGAAGCTCCTTCAACAACTCCATCGGCCGTACCACTTATAGAGGTCCATTCATAATGTGAGAGTGGTTTTCATGGAAGGAAATGCCACTTGAAAGGGAACACATTGAATGAATACTCTCCTGACCACCAAAAAGGTATTTTGTCACTCTCTGGCAGTGCAACCGGTGGGTGGTTAGTGTCCATAAGGCGAACTTTCTCCTCCTCAAATCCCTTCTGACTCTCACGGCGACTTTCTAATTTCCTACCCTTCCTCCGAGACAGTTTTCATGCTCCTAGGCCAAAATTAGTGATTGCATTTTGTCCTCGAGTTCACCAACGGTCTCCCTGGGGACTTTGAGCGCGTTCTTTGGCTTCTGGCCGCGTGAGTCCTCGTCTTATGGTGATACCTCGGGAATTTCGAGGCAACTGCTTTTCCTACCTCCGTATAACCACACCAGAGTTGTATGATCCGTTTTTATTTCCGAGGAGCTCCTAAAAGAGGCACTGGTTTCGCTGGCATTTGCCTTATTTGCATAACGCGTGTACGTGCGATGATAGTCTATGAACGAAGCCACTGAACATGCATTGAAAATAAAAACGAACGCACATAAAACACATGCACCGACGGCCTCTTTCTAACAAATACACGAACACATCATCCGAAATGCTACATTAAAATCATCGTCTCTCTCGTTCTCTCTCGCCCACTCTCTGGCGCTCCCTGCCCTGCCCTGCCCTGCGACGCACTGATTGTTTTAGTCGTCAAGACCGCGTGATCTGTGGCTGCGGTCGCAAAGACGTGCCAAATCTAGGAATGGTGGTAGCGTGATTTACCTCCATCCAGCCCTTCACGTGCCTTCCATACGGGAGTGCTCCGATTAAACGCTCGCGTTCCGTATTGTTTCCGGATAAGTCGGTCGTTTTAGACAATGAAGTAATCGCTTTCGGGGAGATAGGCTTTTGTAGCGTTTATCTCGGGTAGAACCCCTTTTTTGTTTTTCACCTCGCCCTGTTGCACTCCGCACTCAGTTTGAAGTGGAAAGTGACGGTGACTGCCTAGAAGCTGACTTTTCCCTTTGCTTCAGGGGACTTGGTTACCGATGGCGTTCTTCACGCCCTAGCAACAGCGTTAAGTAGCTTAGTCCCACTTCCGGGGTGCAGAAGCCTCCTTAAAGTCTGGTGCCTTGAGCTCCGTAGCATACTTCCCGTTCCAGCGTCAGGAAACTCGGCGACTTCGCGTATGGGGACATCCCCAAAATCGCTGTTTGCTTCTCCTTCAACAGATCCCCACGCCTGTCGACGCTCCTACTTTCTGTCACTTCTGGGGTGGAGCGGGGGGCGGCGATTTGGTGTGGCACAGTGAATCGCCGCATCCACTTGACACGTGAAACGGGGCTGCCAGCAGCACGACACTAGCGCTTGCCTTCCTCCCCCCTTTCCGGACTGCGTGATTCACTGATTGTGGTCTTTTTGGAATTCGTAGCCAAACCAACACGAATCTTGCGTGCTTGTGCTCGTTTCATCGTCGTCTTGTTAATTCATTACCCCACCCATGAGGGATCATGGAACGGTGGTGGCGAAGACCTACTTGACGTCTAGAGAAAAACAGAGATTTCACTTTAGACGAATGCGGTGCATTTTTAGCTCCACTCTTCCTCTTCGAGGCGTTGTTCGTTAGGCTGCGGCCAGGGCAATATCTCGGTGCTGACGACTTCCTTCTAGACCTTCCTCTGGTCACGATGGCCTTGAAGCAGTTTTGGTGACGTGAAAGTACTGTCAGTCTTTTTATTCATTTACCTCGTGTTTCGCAACCCACTTTGCCTTTGATTGTCGGTGCCTACTTGTCCCTCCTCCTTGATAAAACTTTTTCCTAGTCTCGAAAGCTCGGGATTGGATTTCCAAGGCGCTATTCAGAAAAAACCACATCCGATGATAGCGGATTCTTCATTCCGTTCATTCTTATTGTTGCCTGTCCCCTCGGCTCACTGAGCGCTCCAGACTCTTCTTATCTCAACAATGGAATAATTTCACCAGCGGTACGGGGCAGATAAGGCTTAGAGCGTCGAGTGCCAGGCGGGAGAAGCGGTTGGTTGAGCCAAAATTAATGATTCGAATGGAAGTAACGCCACTCGGAGGGGACAGGTCTTCCACTAGCAGGGGAAGTCTGTTGCTTCTTGTCAATGCAAAGAAGCCCAAATCCACTCGATTTTTCTACTTAAATTCTGCTAAATGTCACAGGTTTTGCCACTCCACTTTTTGGTAAGGTGCCACCGGATTTTACTCTTCTCTTCCCTTTTCCGCACCGACCTCAACAATGGCGCCAAAATGTACATGCGTCTGCTATTCCGGCACTAATTCTACACAAACTCGCGTCATTAGCAGTTAATGGTCCTTCTGAATCAGCTCTGTCATGCATGTCATCCGCAGATCGGCGAAAAAGTCTCCCGTTAAGCGGTGTTGCACGCGTCTCCTGAGGTATTCGGCCACTTCGCCATCGCGTAGGAGTGGCATGCAGCTGTGCCAGCACCGCTGTTTCGGGCGGGCTGACTAACTTCTGGCCTGTGTTCCGCTCCGCCTTGTTATCCCTTCGCTCCCCCCCCGCCACCGCCTCCGTCCCCGCCCTCCCCAGCCCCAATTCCATTGGCATATTTGCAAAAAAACCTGGTAGTTCCGACATTCCTCTCCGTGAACCCTCCTAAAAGGAAATTTCTCGGCATTGCCAACGCTAAAATCCGCATTTCGGCACGCCATTGTCCGTTCAACGGAAATGACCCTAGCAGACACAAGTGAGTGGACCGCCGCGAGGCCCTCGGTGTTTCTGGGTGATGCAGCACTTTTGCCTGCTATTCACTTCGGAGAGAAAAGAGGGAGCATTGTTTGGCCTGCCATACTGCAATAAAACTGATGCTTTCGAGCTCTCACTGGCTCAGTGACAGCGTCGTGTCTTTCGCAGTTTTACCGGTGCTCAGCTACGTCCACCCTCACACTTTTTGCTTTGCACGGGCGAATAATGCAAGTGCCGCCGAGGCAGAGCAACAGAGGGCGGTGAACAACTTTTCCACATCACTTTTACCCTTAATGGCCTAAATAATCGGTTTTCAAATAAAAAGCGGGAGATAATTGCCTTGGAAACCGACCTCTTTGTAACTCGTCATCAGACACTTTAAATGGGCTTTGCTGCTTCAAACTAGCAAAGCAAGCGTCTGCATCTCCTTTCGCAGATGGGCGATTAGTCTCCGCCCTCCGTTTACCACCAAATATGGAACCTCTTTCGCCTGTGTCCACGGCCTTGCGCCCTCTGCCCTCCAACAACGAGGCGCGCTCCTCGGCCCACGTCCAGTGGGCGCAGATTTTGTGATCCGTTGTTTATCAAACGCCGAACCCATTCGAGTTGGTGTTGTGCACTTCGGTGGGGGTCAAGGCGAAGAGTCGGCGCCGCCGCAGACTCGGTGGCAAATGCCCGGATGCCGCGCCGGTGGCGCCCTCGCAGCCCTGGCGGAGTAGATCGCTGGTTCATACCGCACACAACAGTCCTCTTGCCATTCTCCAAGGCATTGTTTTCCAACTAAGGATAAAAAACAAAGTCGAGAAAAAGTGCACTTGACTTACTCCCTTTGGCGACGTGTAGGCCACTGGCCGACTGGCTAACGTGATTTGATCCGAGCAACGTTGGGCAAGATTTTTGACTTTCTCTTTGCACAAACGGAATTCACTTGAGGTCGAAGTTCCTTCAATTAAAGTCCGTCCCTCGTTGAGGAGGGTGATAGGCGAGGCAAAACCAAGAATTTATGTTGTTCTTCTGCGCCGATCCGGAGATTTATTCGTTTGAAATCACTGGATTTAAGGGCCTCTTCTTGCTGAAGGACTGCTTTTTGTATTTCTCGTTTTTTTGGGACCACAACTTGCCCTGTCGCCGTTGTCTTCCGGGTTATGTTTGTTCAGCAGAAGGATGCGCAGAATCGCTGTGCTGACCACCACCAACTTGTACACTGTCGCATTGTAACGCTTGTCACCTGTAACTTGGTCACAAAATCTCGCCTAAATGTGCTCAAACGAGTGCGCCAAGGCGAGTAAAGACGTTCTATGCTCCGTGAGTCTCGTACACTTTTCTTACAGCCCAACGAAATGGTACACTTTGACGCGATTCGGGCACCGCTGCGGTCTCGTGCAAAGTGGCGCGCCACACGCGTCTGGAAGGCTGATGACAACGACATTTTGCGGCATGTCCTCGTCCCGTCGTCCAAAGTGTCTAGCCAACAGACCCTCTACAACTGCGCTGTCGGGGGTAGCGGAAGCACCGGCAGTAACGCCGGAGGAGGTGGTGCTGGCGGAGGTGTAGGCAGCGGTGAATCGGGTTTTGTTTCCTCCCAATCCTACGGCCTCCCCTGTTTGCCTTTTCTCGCGCCTCCGTCGCGATGCAAGTCCAAGTCGAGCATTGATTCTGCGCCCTCGATGCAAATTAGCGGCCCCGTCTCCTCCGCCACCATGAGACAACGTCGGTGTCGGTCCCTGGACCGCCTGGACGTCGACGCTACCGCTCATTTCCACAGCGACGACGGATTTCTCAACAACGAAGATTACTCCGGTTACTATCTTAGCGACGAGGACGAGTTAAATCTCGACTTAGATCCGTCCAAAGCTGCAAATGACGAAGATCTTTTGCCTTTCCTTGCCTTCGACACCCTAAAGCGTCCGATTAAACTGCTCCACAATACGGGGGGTCTGTTGGCCGATTTGGAGTTCCCCGACTCGGACATCAGTTCGTGGGCGCCAGGGGATGTTGATAGCCTGTCAGTGGTGAACGGACACCAGGAGAAGACTACCTGCAATGCCTCCACTCAGACCTGTTTCACGGGCGTGATCACCTCGGCAGAGTTCTACCACGGTCCTTTGTGCACGCACGAACAAATTCAAGCGGTAAAGGAGTGATTCTGGGGAAAGGAAATTCTTTCACTGTGATGGGTGCACGTGCGTGTATCGGTTGTCTCCTGCTTTGTATAAACTCAACACCCAATGTGGCACTCTCCACTCCCCTTGCTGTTCACATGAGTTTGCCCTTCTCGTGCTTACTTGCTTTCCTTCTGCCCGCTAATCAGCCCATCCACAAACCCGAAGAAGTTGTAATTTAGTCAACGATTGTGAGGAATACAAGTGGTCACATTCGATGTCGCCTCTCCTCCTCTCGTTGCCTTTCAGGGGGAAGGCGACTCTCATCTCTGTTGTCTGGTCGCCATTCAAAGCACTCGCCATTCAAAGCACTCCCTGACAGTAGGCTAATTCACGTGGCATCCAGGCCGAATGGAGTCGCTTCGCGAGTAGACTAGTAGGAATTTTTTTAGTTTTACCTGCTTTATATTGGGCTATGGGATTCACTGGGTTGTAGCCCAGACCATTAGGGGAAATTCACTGTTTACATCGCCACCGACAGTCCCAAATCCCCTCATTATGGCGGAAAAATTCCTCCAACCGCCTCGATTTGCAGGGAATGCTTTATCATTCCCATGGGACGTCCTCTCCCCAAAAAACTTTCTGGCCACTGGCGCCTTTCATCTCCGGTTTCCTATAAATTATGGGTCATCTCGAGGTGGAACGCACTTGTGCATCGCCCTACCGAATTGTTGGCACTTTAAGTTAGTCCAAATTCCCCTCAGACTGCAAGAAGATGATGCCACTACTTCCGCCACCTCGGCTGTGGTGGGTTTAAAACCCACAGTCGACGTGTATGCGAGTTGGCCTGGGACTCATTTTCCCCTCTGAAAAGTCTTCGACCAATCAAATGAGCCCACTCGGAGCTTCACGTCAAATTGCCCCCCCCTCTTTAATCGAGACGTCGAAGGGAATTCCATATAGTCTTCTGATTTGCTTGACAAATGACAGGACCTCCGAAACACCTTCAACCGCCTCGACATCAGGGCAGGAGTCTGTGGTGCGAGGAGTGCCAGTTCACTTTTGAGAACACATTCACTTACAGCACTTATTGTCACCTTGATTCTTTGCAGGCTCACTTTCTCCAACGATCAACCACAATAGAGAGTCTTCGTCGGCTTGGCAAAAGCTTCCTCCGACCTTCTAAACACATCCATGAGGATGGAATATAAGCTGGGGCGAAAGTCAACTCGTCCTCGACCGTCCTCTCCTGTGGCCATCGAGCTCCAACCTTCCCATTGGCTCGTCGGCTTTAGCGAGTTGATGGCCGCGGAATAATAATCAAGGAAGATACTAAGCCGATTTCTTCCTTGATAAGTAGTTATAAAGCAAGTATTGTCCTCAGTCCTCTCCACTAACTCGTCCACCTCACTTAATGTCACACAACACACCTTCCAAGTAGCATTTTTATCTCCTCTCTTCTGTCAATCCCTGACAGAAGTTTGTAAGTAGCCCAAAGTGGGGAGGAGAGTGCTTGCTAAGTCCCCTTTGTCAGTGACAACCGAAGAGAGCCATGCCAAACGCTTTTCGACCTTCCCAGTGGTCAAAAACCTCATGTGATTGGGCTGGTAGTTGGTAGTGTAAAAAACCAAAATTCTTTTACATTCTTCGCCCAGAATCACGTGGGACACTACTTGCGCGGACAGACAAGTAAGTATTAGCAATAGAAGTCATTTTTTTTTATTTCTAAGCACAACATAAATTGGCTTGTGTCGCTGATACAACGAAAACCCGCCTTCGTTGATGTCGCAGCAGCTACTAAGCAGGTCGCCGACATCTTGTCATTCGTTTATAACCCACAGTGTAATTTAGGTCGTTAATTCCCTCAACTTTGCATCCCGGATACCACAGAGGCAACTTGCCTACGTGAAATGTTAGTAAAGTGGAGGAGTAGGAAGAGGTACATCGTCCTCCCATAAATTGCAATCGTAAGAGTGTGACCTGAAGTCCGAATGACTTCGTTTGACCGCTCCCATTGCGGCAACAGACCTCGGCCCTTCAAGGCCACTCGGGGGTTGGCATAGCCGCTCCCGCTTCGAGGATTCACGCGGTTGGCACTTCTACTACGATCCCCAGGCAGGTTGGGAAACCAGGAATTACTTGGTGCGGCACAGCAGCCTCAATTTGCACCCACATGCGGCATGGTCAGAAATCTGAGGTCTGTCATAGCATTTGCCACGTTTGACGCCTTTCCTCCCCTTCCGTATTCGCCTTCTTGAGAAGGACGATGGCCGTTCGGTGGCCTTCCAAGCAGTCACAGTGAAATGCCCGCAGATTTCATGCACATTTGAGGCGAGAAAGGTAGATCTCTTGACGATGGGGCAATTTTAGGGGGGTAGGACTTATTTAAATGCTACTTTTCTTTCCATCTTTTAAGCTGTGAGCTGGTAAAAATCATTTGGTCTCAATCCGCACTCCACCTCTCTTACCCCACTAATATCCACCAGGGTGAAAATACAGACGCACGGTCGGGGCATAAAATTTCTGAAAGAGAGTGCTCAGAATCATGCGAGAATTCACTTATCAGCGCTTTGGCTCACCACACTGACCTGGGGAATTGTTGGCTACGGAGGAGCCTCCACGACAAGTGGTGAGGTCGCCTGCCATGCTTTAATTGAAGCACCAAAGTGGATGAACTTGGCGCGCACACCCTTGTCAGGCTCGTCTGTTCGCCTGGTGGCAGCTCCGCGGGGGGGGGAAGTGGGGGGGGGAGGCGGAGGACGCACCACGAGTGGGGGGGAGGCTGAGAACTCGCCTTCTGGCAAAATGCCTGAGCGAAAGAAGCCCTAGTGTGCCGGTTAGG
The DNA here is from genome assembly GCA_017562135.1 of Dipylidium caninum. Classification (NCBI taxonomy): domain Eukaryota; kingdom Metazoa; phylum Platyhelminthes; class Cestoda; order Cyclophyllidea; family Dipylidiidae; genus Dipylidium; species Dipylidium caninum. The sequence continues at coordinate 603,377 of QEYB01000921.1, read as the reverse complement.
AGAAGACCCGCAACGGCGGAGAGACAAGCTCGTTGCTTGGGCTCAATTTGAGTCTGCGAGTATCCTCTTTTCACGCTAATCTGCACTTTTGCACATTCTGACGAGACCGAGTTCCTTTCCAGCCATCACGGGAGTAAACGAGTCTTCCATTCAAACTCTGTTTTTACGTGACCCAGTTACATGCGTTTGACCGTAAAACACACCTCACATTTACTGCGAATATATGTTAAGGGTAAAAAAACCCAAATTTTTAAGCGATGACCAGGACAATCCTGCCAAAATAGGGTCCGCGGACTACAGGTTGTCCCAGCTGGAAAAAATGGAGTCGTTCACGTTCAGAACACGTCTGCCACGCCTGGGCGAGGCGAATAACCGCCACTCGGATGTTTTCAACGGCCTTCAGTGGTAGCCCTGAATAAGAGGGAGAAATCGTAGGCTCTGAGACCCCGGTGAGCCCGGTGGACTTCGATAAACCGGTTACGCGGCACAGAGTGCAAAATTTACACTCTCCGCTCATCATTATCCTCCTAAAATCATCAACCGAGGAGACGTGAATTTCAGGCTCCTCGTCTCGTAGGCATATGATATCCTGAAAGTTCCCACACCTAATAGAAGACAATAAAGCCCTGGCGTCAAAGGGTGTGAAGTTAATTTTTAGGTCACCTCAGGAGTCCGGCAAGACGCCCGCCATTAATCGGTGCAAAGTGATTTTTGACGTGAATTGCGGTTAAGACAGAAGCGCCGTGTCGTACGCGATAGGGGAATTCGTGAGTCCACGTCGACGTCCTCGAGGCCTTCCTCGTGGTCTACCCGCGTCTGTAAGCTCGTCTGACCGACCAAGGGTCTGACAAATTGCTCACTTTCCTTTTACGATCGTATGATTACAGTCGTTAGAGGAGGAGACGAAACCCCTTCCTCGAAGTTATTTCACTATACAGGGCTGAAGGAGGCCACAAATAGTGGTGTCTTTGAACCCTGCCGACACGCGATGAGCCGATCACGTACGCCAGCCCCTCTCGGTGCGATCCGCACCTTAAACAGGGCTTTGTGCGTCTATGAACAGCGGCATCATATTTTAGGGCCCTGGAAGTTCAGGAGGGTCGTGGGCAAATCATCTCGGATTAAAGGCAGTTAACCGGGATCAAATGATTCCGGATTAATGAGAAGCTTTTCGAGTATTTATCTTCTACCAAGTAGGTCGTAACCCTGGTTCACTAAAGGTTCCATTTCGTCTACAAGACTCACTAATTTTAGTCACATCCGAGGAGTCCCAGGGCTGGGGAGTTGCGTCGAGAAGAATTTTTCAGTTAGTGGAGCATACGCTGGTGAAACGCCTTCTTTGACTTACAAATTTAACAGATTGCGCTCATACCAGCATAATCGCGTTCAGACCAAATCGCACTCCTGAAAGTCTGGCAATTTGCTCTAGTAACTGTCAGGTCCACCTTGTAGCACGTACACGGAAGAGCCAGGCCCCCAGTCAGGAGGAAAATACGCCTTTTGACGCCAGTTCTCCGGTGGAACAGCATCTATTAAGGCCAAATGTTGGTTCCAAGCATCACACCATCTAATAACTGGTCTACGTTAAAGAAGAGAGTTCCACATTGTTTAGGTTCGAATAATAGACAATCACTTTTAAACAAAAGTTACACTCAACAACAGCAGTCGCGTACACAAAGGCGTAGTGATCGGTAGACACCAAAACAATCGTGTCAAACCAAGTGCTTACGCAAGGAACATGGCAGAAAGTGCCAAGTTCTGATCAAACTTGACCACTCGCCTTTGCGCGGCACGCCGGATGGACGAGTTGGCGAAGACCCCGACACCTCACGCCAGACAGTGACTATCCGCCAAAAAGAGGTGCCCTCGCCTGCGGCCAAGACAGGCACACTGCAGCCCTCGTTCACGTACATGGCAAGTGGCAGTTTAGCTCACTCAAATGACTCTTCACTGGGAAGAGGAGAAGGCAAATAAAAGAAGTGGTCCTAGTGGGGGGGAAGTAAAAGTTGGCAGTTTTATGGACTCAGGGACTGCTTGAAATCTGTCGACTTTGAAAAAAAAAACAAGGAGTGCGGGAAAAGGTTTGGAGAAAAGGCCTACAAAGCGACGCTTTGAAGAAGGCGTGCACAGGACGAATACGCCTAAACATGCATGGGAACTCCGAGATGGGTGTAACCCCCGTCTTTCCATGAAGAGAGTCGCAATTAAGACGAGTCGACTGTGAATCCGGTAGCGCAGTGTGAAAAAACAGCTTTTACTACCCCGAGGAAAGAAGAACGACGGGTCCGAAAGACCAGTAAAATGTATATCACACGGAGTCCTCTTGGGAAAAGCAGTCCAGGAGGAGGAGGAGGAACGGAATAAGCGCGGTGATTGAGAAACAATGAGGTCCCTCTTGACACGTAACGCTCGAAAAAAGACCACACGGTGTGTAAAGAATTTCTCTTAATGCAAAATTTACAAAAAAAGAGGTTTCACCTAGTGGTCGAGCCGAAGGAATTCGGTGGAAGGACACTCGCCGTTTGTGTCCTTGGCGGATAAATCGGCCCCGCGGTCAAGTAGGAGTTGGGCCACTTCGCGATGCTGGCAAGAGCAGGCTAAAAGGCAACACTGACATGTAAAATTGCGTGCCGAATTGAGTCAACCAGACCGAGTGTAGAGAGCCAACTTAGGTGCTGGTGTATGCAAAACAGATTGCTGCTAAGGCAGCTGATTACCCCTTTGTCCTGACTATTTCGAAGGCGCCTATTTAGTCACTTACTCTAAGGTCAAGAAAAGACCAACATAACAACAAAACAACGTATTTCCGCGTTAAGGTAAGCCTATCGGAAAGGCGAGGAAATTCCACAAGTGAGATAAAAATGCCAACTCTTCATGAGACGAAATCTTCTCTCTGTCGACCTACTTATTATGTTGGAAACTCAGAAACGGGCGTTTTCGTTTTGTTTGTGTTCGGCAGCAACCGGGGGAGATACATTGCAACGCGAACTTGATATTGACAAATTTCCAAGGTATTCTTCTCATCCATGCTTGTTTGTACATCCTTTTCACTTGATTTGTGACCAAAAACAAAAGGTAACACAAGACGCGCTTTACATCTACTTCTCCCGCACGCGTTCAAATTGAATCCACAGCACAGCTCGAGCTTTGGATAAACATTAACGGGGCATTCGGAAGTGGATCCACTAATGGAGCAAACGGCCGATGTTGGTTCCACAAAACTCGCTCTCGCGATTTGTGTGTCGTCAGGGTGCCTCGAGGCAGACTAAGGAACATTTTTTGACGTGGAGGAAGTAAGAACGACGACTGTGGAATCCGATTTACACACGCATACATACGACTATTCGCGAACTTGAGTCTCGACTAGGAAAGAGCCATCCATACGGCTGATGCTGTGTTAAAATATTTGATAAAGTAAAAAAAAAGTGGACGTAGGGAGTGAGGCAACTGGAGATGACCGAGCGAGCGCGAGACGAAGTGCCCATCTTCGTCGCATCGTCGGATTTCCCATGATAATCGGAAACGATCAAGCAAATGGGTAGACGAGAATACAGTCCAAAACACACGGTTAAGGCGAGATTTCAGCAGAAAAAGTTGTGCCTAGCCTCTGGTGGAATGCCCAAAACCATAACCGCGGCGGAGTACCGTTGCCGTGCATGAAATTTATGTCATGCACGAGGAGAAACTTAGAAGGAAAAAAGACCGGCTTTGCTCACTCGCCACGGTGCAATGCAACCGGAACGCTGATAAGACACGATGATCACATAAAGTTGCAATTTCTGTTGACAAAGTACACAACATCTGCACAATATGAAATTTTACCACATCCTCCACGTTCACCCGACATTTCTTCGACTCATTACCACCTTTTCCATAGTTACGAATTATTTTTAAGGGAGAAGAAGTACAATAACCCAAATGGGAGCATATAGGACTTGGGTTACTCTATCAACTCTAAAAGCACAGATCTCCCTCAAACAGGCACACATGACTTGCCCAATCGTTGGCAGAAAGTCTTAAAAGACATTGGGAATTATGCCTACTGAATACAATGAATTATGCGAAAAAAAACGTGCTTTTTGTTTTCTACTCGTACTCAACGCGCGTTTCATGGTTTCCAACCCAGTGATCATTTGATTCCGACTATTAGAATGCCTGTTCCGGAAGGGCAAATGGAAAAGAGTGCTCTGCTCAGTGCCCGGTCTGCGCCTGCCGTCACCCGTGTTCGCCTCTAACAGTGGAGTCGAGTTGGAAAGAGGCCGGATCGCTTTTCAACGAGATGGCCGGGCTCGACACCCTCTGTTGCCAAGACCAACTTGACTGATTCCACTATTACGGTGGCATTTCGAATTAAAAGGCAAAAAAGTGGCTTAACGACGTAAGAAGTAACATTTGACGAGTCGAGGCTTTTTAAATAAGTAACGGCCAGTGGTGAGAAAAAAAGTGGTAGGATACACGAGGTTCACTTTGAGGAGTTGGCGTTCTTAAGCATATGCTAATTCACATTCATTTAGGCTCACTGGCGCGGTGTGACTGTTCTCCGGGTAAGAATTATGCATTGGAAGGACAAGGCGCTCACCATAGTGCAGGGGCGTTTGGTCATCCTCATCTCGAGCATTAATGTCAGCTCCGCTCTCGACCAGGGCCTCCGCGATATCATAAAAGTTGCGATCCACGGCCCAATGCAAAGGAGTCAGTTTCTGGAATAAGGCAAAGACTTTTAAGATCGTGTACTTCCAGGTATTTCATCCGATTCAGCATTTCAGCGAGGCCACAAGTTCATTTGGCGGAGAGAGACTTTTTTTTCCTACTTTAATCTAACACATTTACATGGTGACATCGTCAGAGTTACGGCGAACGAGATGAGGGAAAAGTGAGAGCAAAAAGAGTTTTCCTGCCAATGTCCCTCATTCACAATGAAACACTATTCTTAATAGGGGAATTTATGTGGGAATTGCGACTGTTACCTGGTAAAAAATAGACGTAGAAGGTTAATAAGCCCATTCAGATTGTCGTTTCTTACTATGAACACATGAGGTGACGTTGTGGAGATGCCGGTGATGGAGAACATTTAGCTACAGCACGTAAGGTGGCAGTTAATGCATGCGACGTTGGAGTTCTTCATCCTCCACTCTTAAGTCCTCCCACCGCTAACCGCCATCCTTATTGCTACATCCAGTGTGAAATCGTAATTTAGTCGGATTCTCTGTGCACCGCCACGCCGGTTCCAAGAGGCCCACGAGGAAACAGAAAATAATTAATCTAAGGAAAACGATGCATTCCCCACTGTTACAGCCTTCTTCTTTTCCACTTAGATGATGAAAAAAAGCGGTTTTGCCTGGGTGAAAAAAAACCCGCTACCGTCTTGGGCAACTGTTGACTCACTCACCTCCGAGTCTTCCACATTAATCGCTGTCGGGTGTTCTCGAAGGTAATTTTTCACGGGTTCGAGGACACCGTCCTTCACGAGTTCGATGAGCGGAATTGACGCCTTTCCGCTCGAGTTGACAGCTTCACCTATGGACTCCGCCGGTCGACTGACACGCGGTCCACTGTGGCCTTGCGACGTCTGAAATACGTCCAAGTGGGCGGGAAATGTACAGTGTCATTTTCATCAAGAATTTTAGGTACCAACCGCCAGGATACATTCATCAGTGCTCGAACCTTAAATCTGATCACGGAATGAGTGGACAACAGTCGTCATCGACGCAGATGATGACGAAATTATCGCGTGATTTATGAAGGAAAGAACAGCCATAAAACAACAAGTGTCCTGGCCGAGGACAGAATATTACCGTGCAAGGAGGCGCTTTGGTGAGAGCGACATTAGAAGAACATTGTCCGAATAGAACAATGATGCAATATGAATCAACAATTACCAGTTAAAGAGAAAAAAGTGTGTGCTTTTAACTCAGCTGAAAAAGATTTGGTATACGATGGGAAGTAGTAAAGACCGTGTTGCCGCTTTCAACGGTGGTCGGCTCTCTTTAAGGCCTCGGAGACATCACGTCGGAGGAGGTTAACCCTTCGCACTCGAGCGGCGCTGCTACGGTGCTATGGGCTTCTGTTTTTAAACTCGATCAGGCTTATTTACAATGCGCGATAGGACACTTCTCTCTGAAATACACTCTTTTGGTCCAAAGAAAAGGGCCGTGGAACGTTAAATGGGTGGTTTCGCCGAGTAAAGTTAGTATGGGAGAAGGACTGAGTCCTCCATTTGGGTGCAAAAAATTCGTTTTCACCGCGGTGGTTTACGTGTGATTAGGGCGATTAGACGCAGAATTTTACGATTTTGTCAAAAGTCGAGAAATCACAGGCGACACAACCAGCATCGGGTGCATTAAAGAGGCCCAAACGCTTTCTGCAGATTTATGGACGCGTTTGTAAAAACTCAGCCAAAACTAGAGGAAGCAAGGAAGTAAAATTACCGCGGTGTTCCAGTCGGGAGCGATTTCAGTCACTTTTTGCACATATTGTTGCTTCGCGTCGTCCGAAGAGAGGTTGTCCAGTTCCTTCCAGGCCATCCTGGGAAAGGGTTCGCACTCGAGTGAGGATAGTTATAGCGCGACATTCCTGCTACTTTCACTTAACCTACCACTTCTGGCGAGCCTTGTATTCCATAATTCCCGGCTTCGGGGTGTTGCACTGACCCTCCGTTGCCTGTAAGGAGGAATGGGCCGAACGGTTATGCCCACTTGGTCCCAGGCGTGGCTGGAATCTTCTACGCTTCTCGGTGCCGCAATAACCTGCTTAAAATTCATTATCCCCTCCAGACAAATGATGCGAATACATGGGGTCAACCAACCAACGCACTTAAGGTGGACAGGAAAGGCCTAGGAAATTCGCATTTAACCAAAAAGTGGGGAGGGGGGAGGGGGGGGCAGATTGCCCGTCTGGGCTAATCAATTTTGAGGAGTTTGAGAAGATACGAGGATTTTCACAGCATTAACAAGTTCAGTGAAATGACTGTCTGAGAGCAGAATAAAAAACGACGAAAGTGTGTTGAGCCAGATCAAATGTGCATACATCAATGTTTCTCCAATCCTGTTTTACCGTATACTGCGTTCGCCGATGACATAAACATTTCCTCCTCGCTGCATTGAGGAAAAACGCGGCTAAATATGAGAAGTGCTCCCGCGGAAGAGGGAGCCAACTCCTCCACCAACTTGTGATTATAACAGGGATTCGGGTGCAGACAAAGCAAATTGCATGAAAGCCCTCATCACGTCGTCATGAGTGTTAACAAGTCTCCGATAAAACTTCGATACAACCTACGGCAACTGCTCAAAATTTAGTCTGATTTGCCAAGGCTTCCTTTGGTCTCGTGAGAACCCGTGGACTGGCACCTTTGCAAATTCAAGAGACGGTTCAGTAACTCGACCATCTCACACCTCGGCCAAAGTATGCAATTCGACAATTAACCTGTCTTCCGATCATCACTGCCAAGAAACAACAGTTTTTCGTGACATTTCACTTAGGCAGCACTGATTACGCCAATGACGATGAGGTAGTGAGCAATTCCCACCTGAGCTAAAATTGAAGACATGAAAGCCGACTCTAAGCTTATTTTTATTATTTGTGTCCACGCAAAACCGGCTGCACCGGCAACCAGTGCCGACAGTCTACCGTAATGATGGGGAACGGGGCTATGAAACGAGGCAGAACGCTCACATTCTGACGCATCAGATCCGCCCAATCCCCCCTAAATCGAGTGTTCGATGCTCTCTTCCTGCCCGACTCAAAAGAACTGGGTTAAAACCCACCTCAATGTAAGCGATGGCGCTTTCCCGTGCGAACGACCTACTGGTTCGAGTCAGTGAAAGTGGGACAAATGCTGTGGAAAACAATTCGTTCCGACAAACAGAAATGGTCGGGATTGCCAAACCCGAGCAGATTTATACGGTGAATGAACAGATGCTGAGCTTTAAGCACTCGAAAGTTCGAAAGTTGTGCGCCCACTTTTCACACAGTATTAACAATGAGAGGGGTAACAACTCACACAACGACTTCCTCTACCCTTTCCGGGCGGAAAAACTACTGCAGACATTTAAATAGACGAAAAAATGGCTACAGACCGGGCAGATATGGTAATCCCCCTAACGCACGGAGAATTACAGGCGGTGAAATTACAACGAAGGAGGGGAGATTAACGGGAATTAATGCAAATGCGATAAGCACTTGAAATGTCAATCATAAAGAACCGCCGACTACGACATAAATTCACTACCATAGCCGAACGCGGATTTAGTCAAATGTATATATGCATATATTTTGTGTTAATGATAGAGAAAACCCTATTTGTATCTGAAAGGGGGTTCTGGATATTTTCACAAAAAACTTCCACAAGGATTCTGTGTGAAAAGCAATAAACAATGCTAATATTATCATGGCAGTAAAAAAATATGAAAAACTCAACTAGCATTCCCTGGTTACCCATGAAATTGGACAACTATTACTAGGGTGAGACTAAAAAGTTGATACAATTAGACGAGGAGGAAGTTCATCGCCACCCCTTCATATTGTAGTTGTATAGTAAATACTTCTACTAAGTCAACGATTTGGAATTGGCTGCTATAGCAAATTCCTCTCTCCGCTCCTTATCCGTCCTCCATCCGAACGGCAGTTTTACTACAATGCTGGACTGACAAAACCCATACCTGCTTGTACCTAGAGTAGAGATACATGAGGTTGTCGTAGGAAAGAGTCCCTGCGATTTTTGGCACAAATTCCGTGGCCTTTGCGAATTCCTCTTCCAGTTTTGAATTGAACGCCTAATAATAGACCACCCAGTTAAGACTGACGTCAAGCACTACCGAGATACAACAAGCGAAAAAAGAGGAAAGTCCAATAAAATTAAGTTTATTGGTTAATTACTAACAAAGTAACAAAATCGTGGAGGAAAAACGATATTATTTGTCATAGTAAATGCAAATGAAGCAGAGATTGCGCGTTACAAGCATAATCAGATTGGAATTTCAGCAGAAATGGGTTCACGCCAGAATGCAAACGAGGAGAAAGTGGACATATCCACATCGGGTACAATGGTATTATGAATAGGCGTCAAAACTTCTTCATCTGATTCTACTATATCCAGCTCAGCTGATCGCGATGGAATGAATGGGAAGAAATGATCAACAAGATTGATCATTTCCTCAAAAGAATTGCTCGTGCAAGGCAGGAACTCATTTCTCAATTCGCCTTTTGGAAATACTGTATATATGCGACTAGATTCAAAACCGGATTCAGTGTAAGCCTTCACATCATTGGTTCGGTTTCCAAATGCAGCATAGAACGGGTTCGAGTTCGGCCCAAACAACGCCCTTACTTCTTTAAGACACTCGATCTTAAAAAGCTCTGGTGTTCCAGCTATAATTTCACGATGAAAAGCATCGAGCAGCGATGTAGGAGATAGGAGAATTGGTCCGTCGGGAAGGCGATATTTATCACGTTGGCACACTTGATCAAGGTAACTTCGTGTTAGATTCGATTGGCCGATAGCTCTGGCTGACAAATAGACGAACTTGTACCCATTATCAGCCGCTCTGGAGAACAATTCGGCGACTCCTTCATGTGTCCAGTCACGACCCAACATAGGGAGGAGATGGCCGAGTATGTCTGAACGAGTTATAGTTCCATCAACATCGGAAACCACCACCTTATCGTCCGAGCGCCAGAGAAAAATCTTGGCAAAGCAGCTAGCGGTGCCTTGATACTTCGTGACTATACGGAATTCAATGTTGTTCGCACCAGGTTTTAGCCTCAAAGATTCTACTTCTCTTGAGGTAAGGGTGATTCTCCGTTGACGATGTTGAGTTCCTTCAGGCAAAGAAACAGTCGTAGATTGGAGAGTTTCATTTCGTATCTCTCGGGATGCATCTGACTGTGCTTTATCGATTTGTGACACCACAACACATTGCGGTTCTGGATCACTCGTACCCCAGCCAAACCAAGCTCTACGGCGCGGTTGCTTCTTGGGCATAAAGGACTCTTCCAGTTGACGAACGGAGCTGTACGATAATTCCGTCCGAAAACAAACCTTACTCAGGATCATGGGAGCAGCAGTATTCCAATTATAAAATTTATCGTTAAATAGAAGAACCAGGTTGGGGTCGGTGATGATGCCGGCTGGATCTTTACAAAACTCTTCAAATGTCACCAGGTGAGCACAGAATCGCTCATAATCTATTTGCGCATCGGCCGAAAGACCACCGCAAAGAGAAATTTTGAGTTCCATGTTCTCAGATGAATCAGGTTTTAGGCGAGAGGCGTTTTCGGGGTCTGACTTGTATCCGGCATCCAAGACATTTTGAGATTGATTTAAGCTTTCACTGGATTTTCGAACATACAGATAAGCCTGCTTAACGCTTTCATCGACCGATGGTGTCACAAGGTCTTCTAAATATACACCCCTTTGATCGGACAGTTCAGGAGCTGGAGAGTACGCCAAAGTAGGACTCGTCGGGGTTAGGTCATTCTGATTATTACGTACGTTTGAATCAGGTGGCTTTGAATCCGAACTATTGCAACACGAGGCTAGCTCACGGCAACTTTCATTCATTTCACTGTCCGACAAATAGGCAGGCGAGCTTGGAGAAGGGTCATATGATTGAGCAACGTCCGTGTTCGATTGGCTTTCGCTTAGAGATACATCTTTCCTCACTTTTTTAATGCGTCTACGATGTCTGAGTGAATTCATGATTTTTCCGTTGACATCATCAGCTGAACGAACACGAACGATAGGTTCGTTTGATTCAGTAAAAACGTCGTTAGAGGGTGAATCCGAATCGCTGTCCAGGAAAAGTGATTCAACATCATCGACGAAGTAAGCACTTCCAGCGTTACCAAGCCGCATGAACAAACCATTGACCTGATGTCCATTTATATATATCTCGACGAGCTTATCGGTTGGATTAATTGCACCCATCTTACCAAATCGTACATGGAACGGACCGCATTTAAAATTGCCATTATTGTCTTCAACAACGATTATGTCGATAGCCCCAGTGAGGGTAGCTGGGTTAATTTCATTGTATGCATCTTTTATTCCCGACAAAAACCGACCTAAGGAACGTCTTCAATTTTTAAATAAGTCGTAATCCAACATACAGCGGCATCATTTCATTGGGTAGTTCTACGCCTTAGAGGATTTCGAAGCAGTTGGTAATTTTCAGGGCGTAAAAACAAAAGCCGAAAACAATCCGTATTCCTTATAGAATCACGCTAAGTAAAACAAACGGTAGTGCATTCACAAGTATTAAAATCGCGCAGCAACGCTAAGAGGCGTTCAAGGAGATCTGACATTTGATGCACAGTTAACAGAAGCGACGCTTTTCGGCAGTTCATAAAATAGAGCATTTGAGCATAATCGCTTTACTGATTATGCAACCACGGGGTTACGATCGATTTTTTGATACCGCCCCCTTCAAGGAGAACTACAGTACTCTGAGAGTTATTAACGAGATAAACAGTTGTCTAAACAACTTGGCGAATATAAAGCCGTTTCATTTTACATCAAAGAGGATTTGAAGCGTTTGAGGGTGGCTGCCGAATTTTGGAAACAAAATATATATCTCAACTGAGGTATCTTTCCTCTTTCCAAAAATAGATATCCAAATCAGACGCGGTACATTAAAAGTGATTAAAAATTGCAAGGCGGCCCACGAATTCAAATTTTTCACCTGTATACGAAGACGAAATTTGCATTTAAGCCCATATCCTCATGAGGTAATATAGTCGAAGAGAAATTTCAATTGGTAAGCTTCTCATACGCCACCTACACCTATCCAGCTTCTCTATATAGTTAGTTACAGACTCGTAAAACTAAGCAGGCATTTATAGTATTTTAAATCATAACCTGCACGGCATGCCTATTGAGCTCAAAGCGAACATACTCTCTGGCACATTTCATAATTTCGAATATTAGCGGTGTACGTAGATTAATACCATATCATGGGAATATCTTAATTGGTATTATGGGATTAACTGACGACATTTGACTGAATGAACGTGACATAATCATTTCAGGGCAGGGAAAGCGTCGCGATGACATAGACAGGTTTGTGGATTTTACGTGTAACCAGTAAATAAGTATAGAAGCAGATATAGAGTAAGGTGATGTCCGGAGTAAATTGATAAAAGAGAACGGCGTTGAAATGCACTTTGGACGCGTAGGTTATCGTTGGAAGGGAATATTTCATTTGATCATAATCGTTTGAGGTTTTGGTCCAGCATTACAGGACGTCGCAAATAACTTTTACAACGATGACTTCAAATATAACCACCGTATTCGACAACAAAGTTTTACTCTGCTCGTATTTATCGAATTTTATTTAAAAGTCGCGATTAATAAGTTATCTATCGTCAGCAACCACTGATGTTGCGCACTTTGCGCGCAACGTCTGAATTGGTGTGTACCGCTGGGGTTGCGTTAAGTCAGTTTTCGTCATTAAGGCGATGGGACTCTGCAAATGCGGACGTAAAAAAGTTACCAATCTATTTTGCTTCGAACACCGAGTTAACGTTTGCGAATTTTGCTTGATATCAAGTCATCCAAAGGTTGTTTTTGTCTAATAATTCTATAATCAGTGTGCGGTTAAATCCTATCTACATTGGCTCAAAGACAGCGACTATTCCTCGCAATGCCTTCTGTGCTCAAAAGAGCTTGATAATGGCTCGGAATGTGTCCGCCTCATGTGCTTAGGTAGCGTTTTGCCCTTGACACATACCTTTCCGTAATAGATATTTTTCACTGGCAATGTTTGGATAACTACGCTTCGCAACTTCCTCCCATAACAACACCAGCAGGCTATGAGTGTCCAGCATGCTCTATGTCCATAATCCCTCCCGCGAACCAGGGCGGGCCGGTTGCCGAATTTTTACGGCGCAAATTGTCATCTGCCGGTTGGGCGAAGTCATCTAACTTTGTCAGCCGTAGTAAAAAAATCACCAATTTTCCCACAACAACACCTGACCATACGTTTTCGGTTTTTGATGGTAGGGAACTTGTTTAATATTTTGTCGCGACTGTCCGCTTGTTATAATATTCATTCAGATTCAAAACTCCTTGATGCATCAGTGGATAACTATGCAAACCAGTTTTTGCGTGACCAGTACCTAGTGACCCCACCCACTACGCCTTGGAAACCAACAGAAACGGTAGTTCCCATTGAATCTATCCAAAATGACGCTCCTGTAACTTCGCGGCTTGACCGCAAGGAGAAATCGTTTGATCCTTTAAAGCCTTGCATTGCGAGTCCTCCGAGTCCCCGTGAAATGCTGATTGACGACGAAGAAACGAATAAATACAAGAAACGACCTGTGAATTTTGTCAAACAGCCGAGTGTTGTTCTCTGGTTAGTTTACTCAAACGTTTATTTTGTAAATATTTGGAAATCAACGACGAAATACCACCCAATTTGTCTGTAATCTGTCCTTAACCGTATCTGCTTACTATGTCTGAGTGTCACTAGCTGCGGGAACCTTGAGATGCAGGCCTATGAATGCGACTTTACCTAGTTGTTTCTCGTTGGGCAACAAGCCGACCGACCCTATTAGCCGCTTAGCGCCCTTAGTTTGAACACGACTGAACCACGAAAGTCCCTACCGCGGTTGTTTTCAGTTTGTCTCGCCATATTTCATCTGTCGTGCCGAGACCCCTGCCTCAGCGCCGGCTCCTACTCCTCTTTGGACTCATCGCGCTAATCTGCTTCGCGACCCTAACAACCCTCGGCTTCATAGTTGCACCGCCTGCCCTGGAAGATTTTCCTCTACCGATGCAACCCCGCCGACCCGCCGGATAGCCCGATCCCAGCTCGCCCATTTGTGAACTTTGATAAGGGACCCTGTCCTACCGTACATTTGCCGTAACTAGAGTTATGATTACAACATCAAAAAATGATCCTGTTGGAATATTTGTCCTTAGCCTGTGTGGAATTCCCGTGGGAGGGCCGGTTTCAGGTGGCCGTTGGGGTCATTAGAGCCAATGATTTAACGACATCAGCGGACGACGCCAGGCAATAAATATCGGTTATCGTAAGACAACAAAGTGGGGAAATAATATTATGATGTGTTGACGAGGGCGCGAGGCCATACAAAGTGTGGGTAATTGGTTCTACCCTCCGAAGCCGTACAACGTGCGTCCTTGACGTTTCAGAGCGTAGACTACGTCCATCGCAGTGACAGTTTTACGTTTGGCGTGTTCAGTATAGGTGACGGCGTCACGTATGACATTCTCCAAGAAGACTTTCAGAACTCCACGAGTTTCCTCATAAATGAGGCCTGAGATCCTTTTAACGCCGCCGCGTCGGGCCAGTCGACGGATAGCAGGCTTTGTGATTCCTTGTATATTATCACGCAGAACCTTCCTATGGCGCTTGGCCCCTCCCTTTCCGAGACCTTTTCCGCCCTTACCGCGTCCTGACATTACTCTTACACTATGCCTTCAAGTCACCCAATGACAAACTGCCTCCATTATGTGCTGTATGATGATTGGTTGTGCATTAGGATAAAAATTTCAGGTAATTAAAACAAAATTTAGCTTATTAATTTATCCTAATATATTCCATCAAAGTTTCCCTTCCCAATAGAGTCAATATATTTATAAAAACGCTATAACTCTCGGGCTCACGGCCAGAACGCTTGTGCTATGTGACGAGAGGGGTAACAGCAACACGAACCGTCCGCGGCAAATGCAACACCAACCACCCACCCCGCGACACGAAACTATGCGACCCAACGGAGGACAACGCGGGACGCAGCCCAGAAAGCCATTTACTCAGGACGCACATGTCAGACACACAAGACGGAAGAGATACTTTAGATAATGCAACAGACGGCAGTCGCGGTGATGGAACGGTGGTTAGATGAACTTTGGCGCCTGTACAAACCTCTGCCGTCGTTCTAAAAGAAACACCACTATGTATTATTCAATGAACACGTTAAACAGAGAAGTGCCAATAACATTTAAAGAAGACGCTTAGTCTGGAAATGTATCCCATTTGCGGATTCGAGTACATCCGCTAACAAACAAAAGCAACCGCACCATTAATAAGCGTAGAAAAATCGACGTTATGGTCGAAGTGGTTAGCGTGGTCGAAGAGACAGGGTAAACACAAATTCGCAGTTTACATTGCCGTTGATACCACAGAAAGCCACTCCACTAAACGGATTTAAAGTTGTGGAGAAAATCAAGCATGCCCTCATCATAATAGGGTAAGCCTACCAAAAAAATTAGTGAGATAGGTTATTGTGCGATACTTCGACAACTTACCTTAAAAATGACGACCTGCGCAGGTCAAACACAAGCATTAATAAAGCTTTTTTATGTACGGATGCACAATTATTGAAAAGCCATGAATATGAGCAACATTAATATTTATGCGAAGGAATGATAGGATAAATTTACTTACGTCCTTGATATGATGAAACTCCTGCAATAAAATAAACGGAATTCAGTGACAAAGTCGGACAAAATCAAAGGAAATTTAAAAAATAAAATTACCTTTAGGGCCTGAAATCATGCCACCTCTATTATCAATGAGTTTTTCGTTCATATCCACAATATTGTTAACCTTTTCAGCCAACTGAATGGCCAAGTTTTGTAGCCGAGACCGTTCACCTTTGTGCATTGTAAGGAAATCTGCGGGAACTTCCAAAGAGGCCTTAAATGGAAAGAAGCCAAATAATCTGCTGTTGATACCATCTGCTAGACATATGCTAACATTATTAATCCAAGCCACATTAAATTGACAATTCCCGTACCCCATACACTACTATCATAGTATAAATAAGTTTAGACCTAAATGTAATAAAATCCACTAAAGGGTGAAATTTAAAATGACTTACAGCAAGTTCCTGATTAATTATCATTTTGCTAATAATCGAATACACCTGAGACTTCGGAAATTCAAAATGTTCCGCCAACCTAAAAAGGCTTATGGATTCATGGACCGAAGAATAAGCGAAAAGGTAGCATCTCAGGCACTCCTCTTTGATTTTCCCCTCCAACATCCTCTTCACACTATTGGCATTGCGAAATAGAACCCAAATCTATATTATGAAAATATAACAATAAATGCTCAAATGAAGTGGGTAACGACATACCTTGGAGTCCATTTTAGGACTGAAAATGTGCTTAGTAGCGCTACGCCAGTTACCAAATCTCATGGCCTTAGAGGCCGCGATCACATGTTCTCTGGGAGACTCAGGTGGACCGATTAACGTTGCTCTGTCGTGAATCCTTAGGGCTGTCAAAAAGGCCTTGCTGAACCCACGGGCGCGAATATCGTTATCCTGAGAAGCTAAAACAAAAAAAATGGGAGAGTATATGATGATTTAAACGCCTTAATGCTTTGATTTGCAAATATGAACTTACCGGCGAGAGTGGGAACTTCTTGCAACATGGCACAAATGAGGAAAACCGTCTCAATGAGTTCTATGTTAATGTGCATATGATATGGCATTTGAAGAGCCTTTTCGCGTTTTTCTTCTTCCGGAGTTCGTTCGTAGCGTTGGCCCTGTGCCAACAATTCGCGAATTCTCCCGGAGCCGGTCAAATCGCAAAGGGCTGAATGTGCATCTTTAATGTGACCCTGCCGAAATGCGCACAACCCCATCTGAACCATAGCACGGTTATAAAGAATCTGAAATAAACACCAATTTCTCATAAACAACTCTATCTTCAGTTGAGGATATCCTTAAGAAGCAGACATTACCATCGTTGAGTGGTCGGCATGATCAATTGTGGCTTGGAGATTGGACATAAGCATCAGATCACGCGCCTTGTACC
Source organism: Dipylidium caninum (assembly GCA_017562135.1). Taxonomy (NCBI): domain Eukaryota; kingdom Metazoa; phylum Platyhelminthes; class Cestoda; order Cyclophyllidea; family Dipylidiidae; genus Dipylidium; species Dipylidium caninum. Next base: position 586,591 of record QEYB01000921.1, on the reverse strand, counting down.
AATGATCAAAAAGGGCGAGGAAATAGATGTGGCAGAGAATGGCACGTGTACGCAGTCGATCAGTCTTGTCATTTTTGTAGATGTAGTGACAGAGTCTTTCAACAACCTCGTAGGTAGGATTCAAACTGGGATCCCCGAGTTCTTCAGATTCCGCCCTTTTAGCCCCTTCCAGATCAGCCTGATAGGGGAACGAAAGAACCAATACATTTATTATGCTAACATCACAGTTTATAATGAGAGGACTTCGACACGTTAAATGGAAATTAAAATCACAAAATAAACAGCCCCAATTTGAGGACGAAAAATAATGTGTTGATTAACCTTGTAATATAAATGTTCCACTTTTCGTAGATAGGCCACACACAAAGCTTCGGGAGGGGCCTTAGTTCGTTCGAGATAGTCAGTAAGCGAGTCGATTAATTCGCACACCTTTGGTTCATCTCGAAGTCTAAAAATCGGAAATGGAGCACTAGATTTGGAGGCTACGAGAAAAGTTTGTCGAGTCAAACAGGCGATGAAATCCAAGTTACAAAAGCAAACAGCTATTCCTTAAAAATACCGTTGCCTCAAGACATAATTTCAAAGGCGTCGAAACCTTGTGCTGCAACAGAATCACGAAAAGAACTCACCTGTCATCATATTCAATCTCGTGTCCATTAGCATTTTGTAGAATTTTGAAGTACTCATCATCCAAACGACCGACACAACTTAAGACAGATCCACGAATCCGATAAGGGCGTTCCTAAAACATAAGAACAATTGTTTTAACAAATAATGCTGGAGTGAAAATACGGGATAGGTTAATAGAAGTCCTAATCAATAAGAACGACAAATGTCACCACCCTATAATGAATTAATTAATGAATTAATGCCTAATTAACATTTAGCACCTAGGACTTTCAATTACACAGCACATCTTCACCCTCAAATTACGAAACGAAAGAGATAGAAAACTGACTAACCAACACAGACTCCGTTTCCTCCGTCACATTCTCAGAAATCTGCAATTCTTTAGGAGAGCTTTTCAATAGTTCAAAAAGTTTTTTGAGCTGTTCTATTGTTCTGTAACAAGATAATCAAGCAAGTTAAGTAGCTTCAACCAAGAAAGAAAAAAGGATGTAACAAACCTTCTAAACTTCATGATAGGCATAAATGCAGGATGCCTTGACTCATAGTCGAAAAGCACAGTGACCAAGGATAAAATGGCTTTCACGTTAATGCCGACACAAAAATGTAACTCCTCTAAAAGAGACAGTGTCGAAGACATAAAAATTCAGAGGGAGATGACAGATTTCCTCAACAAAATTAATAAAGGTAAAACTAAAACTAACCGATCTTTTGGCAAACTTGGTCCAGAAGACAGATTTGCTCTGCAATGCTGGAAGTACGCTTACCACGGTTGGCAATAATCTCGGCAATTTTTCTTATTACCAACTCCTGAGTGATTTCTACACCTTTTTCGAAAGCCTGAACCGTGGGCTCGAGCGCAGCTCCATCGCCTGGAGCAACAACACGCCACTCTTCACCACTTTCTTCACTGCTAAGCCTTGCCACTTGTTTCGCAGGTTTCGGTTTGGCTGCCTTTTTCTTTCCCTCCTCCTGCAGTGTTCAAGATGCAAATCGTCAGATGGCTGAATATCTACTGTTTTAAAAAAACAAATATCACAAACCTTTTTAGGCTTTCCTTCAACTTTCAAGAAGTAGGTGTAGGGATGTTCCATATCCATCTCAGGAATGCTATCGCTAGAATCAGATTCATCAGAGCTCCGAAAGTAGTCGTCATCATCATCCAAAGACTCCTCTGAATCTTTGGGTGCTGGTGATGCCTAAATAACAAAATAATAAATGCAATCATGCAATATTGAAGATAGTTAGGCACAAAACTACGGACCCTGACTTTGGCAACGACTTCCACTTCACTGGCCGACTCGTTTTCTTTTCCTTCGATTTCTTCCTCCGCTTCTTCGAACAACTCAGGATTTTCGCGGTATTTCTTTATTTGATCTTCGAAGTCCTTATTGTATTTGCGGATCTTCTGCTTAAGTATGGTAAGAGATTTCGCTGCCACTTTGCTTAGCGTTTTTTTCTGAGCCCAAGACTCGTTGATAAAGTCTTCCATTTGAGCAAGAGCCCGAATATAGAACTTCGGATAGATCTCAATTTCGTTCATCTTTTGAGCCTTTTCGTATAACTTTACGAGTTCATAAAAGTCCATCTCCACTTTGGACATATCCCTGATCTTCTTATGATTATTAAGATTTCTCATCACGTTCTGAATTTCTTCATTACGTTTGTCCTTAGCGCTACGAACAATACGTTTCTCGTCGTCACTGCCGCTTTGAACGGGGCGCATAAAGCGCTTCACAGCAACTTTTCCCGAAGCCTCATCACTTGACTCATCATCACTTGAACTATAAGCGGCAGCGTATAAACGTGAGGTCATTGCCATTTTCTCTGAAACGAAACCCCAAAACCAGGGAATTAAGAAATTTCTTGAAGACTAAACAGAAACAGAATCATTGTCATGTTTCCAAGCCGTGTGTAGAGAGAGCGTTCAATGCCAGCTACAACTACAAGCAGGCTTCAACGAAACGTTTTCGAACACTAAGTAAAGTTCGGTAACTGCGTAACGCCACCTAGACCCGACCTTCAGATTGTTATCAAACGTCGACACTCGAAATTTCATAGGGGGGTAAGCTCAAAACTTACCGGTTATTGGAAGGATAAGGCAGCCCGAACACGCCGAAGCTAACAGCTGTTTATCGTTGCAGGTCGTTATCTATTAAAACAATTGCTGCGGCAAGCGATTTTCGCTGATAGTTGTGAGGACGTTGGAACCGATATTCGTACCCATGTAAATGCTACTATTGTTTACTAAAGGCAGCTCTTATATATTTAACGCGCAGACGTAGACATGATCCATTGACTACAAGAATACAAGTATGCCCTAAGTTGCAAAAATAATCAGTAAATTTAACAAACAAAGCATATCACAAAAGCCGAGGCACTGAGTTTAACATCAGAGGAGACACTAATTTCGTCGCGTTTTGGTTTACGGTGGTTTGGAATTGAGTAGGAACCGAATGTTATACGTCAATAGAAACAAAAATCCAGCTATTTTTAGATAATCTTCTTTAAACTAAGACACTCAATTTTCCCAGGGATGTGTAGTGAACCCTTTTCCGATCGAACCGAAAAAATATAATAACTCCATTTAAACGTTATACTACGCTCACTACAGAAGAGAGGATATATAAGCATAAAGTTTTGCCATAGGATCGGCAGACACCCTAACTCGTAACCTGTTAGAAGTGACCAATATTAAATACCACAGCGTAAATTAAATAGCATATAGTGCATAAGATGATTATACCCGCAAAATTACACAAATGACAAGAGGTGATTTGCTTACCCTACGCCTTTTGCATATTAATAAGAAAGCTCTCGCGGGGTAGGAAATGGGGCCAGCGTCTCCAAATAGATGCGTACTTAATCAGTTAGTCGTTCGATATGTGTTGCATAGACATTTGTTTAAATTCTAGTGGTAGAAAGCATAAATAAATATTTTGTTGAAGTTCCCTGTAAAAGCTCGCATTAAACTGTGTCGCCCCAAAACGGGAAAAAGACTCAGACACCGCCTCGAAATGTTAAAACGTGATTACATGTGACTCACAATAATTTATCGGTGCCTGAGAAATCGTAAGCCGGAAGGAAATAATCGCTCGGTTATGTTGGCTACTTCCGCGTTTATCGCTCGCATAAAAAACCTCTCTGAAGCTAATTCCCTTATGATTGAATTTTCCGTGATATTAAATTTCAATTAAAATTTATGGCTTTGGTTGCTGGCAAAATGAACTCGTATAGCCCCATTCTGGACCACATTAATGACGTAATTTTATTACATTAATTAATACGAGTCAAGGGATAGCAACAAGTTGTGGACCTGATAACGGTTTTGTATATTGAACGTAGATTTGTCGCGTGACATGTTAACGATCCCCCGATTAAAGTGATGTAAAAACGTGTCTACATGCATATTGTCAGGTGGAACTTTGGCATTATGTTGTGTTACGTGTTTACGACCTTCGTACCTATGTATATTTTATACGCCTTGACTTGTTTAACTTCTCCAATCGCTAATAGTTGGTATTGAGGTAAATCTTTAAAGTGCGTATGCTGCTCTCTCGTACTTTTTGGATTTTATAATCTTATTTCGTAATCACTACACATTTAACGTTGGGGATGTATGTATTGCTTTTGCCGTGATGGATAAGGTTAGGATTTTTATAATGTCAGCGCCGGCTTTTTAAATTTACTTTCTAATAGCACCATCCTACCACTTTCAATGAATCGTAATAATCTTTTGTAATTTTTCTCTCTTCAAAAGGTCATAGAAAACACCTGTAGGATCATTTTTTAAATGTTTTCTTTCCCTTAATTCTTGCTTTCAATCTTAATCATGTATTCACTGCGTTAATGACATTTTTTTTGTCGTATTTTTCTCTAAATATAATTTTTTCAAGATCAGCGTCCAAGTTGTTTTTGTACTGCGGTCCTTTTGGTTGCATTAACTTCAACAATCTAAACGATGCTTTCTGAATATTCCTTTGCTGTGTAATTTATTTATATTAACTTATTCATCCTTCCTGTCATCCTAGTCAATGGAGAAAATGAAGTCGAATAAGAAACGGTCAGGTAAGTTTTGAGTTCTTAGTATCGTAATTACGTATAGGATCTCGTGGGCGTCGAACACTTCAGCCCTCGAAACCTGAACTTGAGGAATTTTTTGAATCTGTTCATGAGCGAATGAAGAGGTATGCTGCATATCTGTTTTATCTACAAGATTTTATAAAAATGCGCTATATCTGTTATGAATTGGCTATTTTTTGAGCATCGTTTCTTATCAATGTTACCAGTTTAGCTTTTTTTAACTTGAACACGTAAATTCTCTCACATTGTATGTTTTCATATCATATAATTTTCGATTTTATTTTCCAAAACTGAAGATAGTGCCTTAACTTATAGTTACCTTGCAATCGCGTTGAAGGTTCTCATTTCATCCACTACTGTGGAATCGCTGAATGCACCAATTATTCACATTTTCTGATTCGAATATAATTATCATCAAAATAACCGAGTACAAGTTTATTGCATAAGCTTAGAAATAGTCCATTATCAGCGTGGGATTTTGATTACTCACGTCGCTCCAGTTCAGTAGGTTTTTGTTGGCATTTTAAGGAATACTCCCCACCTGAATACAGGAAATCTACAAACAAAAAATTCTCTGCTTAGACAATTTGTGTTTATTAAATCATCTTTCAGCTTTTCTCGACCGTAATAGTATATTAAATGTTATAGCTAACATACCAAGCGGTCTATAGTAACTGGATCTCTTGTCTCTTCCTCTATACCGTCTTTAAGCAACTTTATTTAGAATATGAAATTTATTAGGCTACGGTAATCAATTCACATGAATCCGAAGATTTTGATCAATATAATAATTGAAGATAACCCGTATACTCCAATCCGATGGGTTATTGTCATTTTTCGTCATTCAAAATTACCCAATAATTTTCCAAAACGTTTTGTATTTCGGAAAACAATCGGATTGAGCTGGGTTGCTAGTCTGCCTTAAGTTATATTTCGTAAAGCATTTTGAGTAACTTATATGATGCAAAAGTGTGTGCACAGCGATTTCATGTGTTCTCTGCTTTTGCCCTCTACTGAATACCCTTTTCTTGGACATGGCTTTGTTAAATGTGGACAGTTTTTTAGCAAACATGCTTCTCTTTAATAAAATCACCTGAAATAAGAAGAAAGAAGTATGGTAGCACCACAGGTTTGATGAGTGGAAACATGCAGGTTAGTCTTTACATTTCATTCCGAAAATACAATTTATATGTACTTGTAACGAGGAATTGCGTTATATCCTCGATACCTGACCGCCTGGGACGTTAGTCCATGCTGCCCGCGATGTAAAATCAAGTTGTATCTTTCTTTTGAGGAATACTTTTGAATAGAACGCACAATTATTCCACAAAGTCACGTCTTGACGAGGTGGGATTATAAGCATCTTGAAGTATGATGCAAAGAGCCTTGGTTTACACGTGCTGGCAGCGAACATTGTTAAGAATGGTTAATGATAAAGTGAGGCTCTCAGGGAAGTAATATTTTGAATGGGATTGTATATTATGACTGCTGATTGAAATTATTGCCGAGAGATGTCGTGTCTAATGCAGGCCAACACACAAGCACGGTGGAAGTCATTATTGCCTACAGAGTAGACTGAGGCGGGTGGCATGTGGCATCCTTGTTGACGAGGGTAGAGTCTTCCACAGTGCTGGGAGATGGCACGCTGGCCGTTCAGAAGAAGTGTCAGTTCAGTAGTGGTTTATTTGAAGGCTCGCTAAGTTAACAGAATGTCGTTTTTTTAGTCTGGCGATTGCGCAGAAAACCTACAAAGCGCGAAACGATAAGGAACTTTCGGTGCAGCCTGGAGAATTCTTTGAGGTAAGCACTTTAATGTATAAGGAGAAGTAGCGGCAATTTATGCGACGACTTTGGTATGATTAACAAAATCGTAAGTGGTACTTGAATATTTACATGGATGAGCAGTGCCGTGTGTCTGGATCTTTCTGTATCTGCATTTCTTGATAGCTTTTACTCGTGGTGATGCAACGTGTTCTTGTCCCAATCCCCTCAGCCAAATGGTTTGCAACGCATGTGATAAATGTGTGAGGAAATCCAAAATAAAGCCCTTTTGCCACACAGTTATTTATGTGTGTATTGAGTTTAGCGTGGAGAATGATATATTGTGGACTTGTGCAATTGCTCATCATCCACAGACATTCCGTGGTGTAAGGTAAAACGAGTATACACGAGGATTGAGTGAAAAAAAATGTCCACCTTATGTTCATCGGACAATCCCATAGGAAGGTCCGAAGTGTGGGGTGTTTGGAGAATTGATTTGGCAATTGGTGGAGAGAAACAATGTGGAGCGTCTGTGTGTGTCTTCTGTGCCCTCTGTGCCTCTTCGACTTTCTTTTACTTCCTTGACAGTGTATTAGGCAGACCGACTTTTTCGATCCTCATCTAAGCATCATAGCCCACACAATGAGGAAATGGTGCTTCCCTCGTCTGTGTACAATTGTCATACAACAAAATTCCATACACTCAGTGCCAATTAAGTGGTATCAAATTTTATTGTCGGGCAGCCAGTGACGCACCAAGTCGACAATAAGGCGTTCAAGCTCTGCCACACGAAGGGCGTATGCTCGAAATGGTGTTTTTTTCTTTTTTCATCGTTCACTGGGGATCGAGTTCTTAGATTGGGTAGTCGGAAAGGAGTAGGTGTATTCTAAAAGTCGATTCTCTCATGTCAAGAGAAATGGATGGTTTAGGTGGAAAGTGGTCTGATTTTATTTGGTTAAAGGACATTTTTAATTCACAGTTGACTTCTGCTACATTATTAAGGCGTGAAGAAAGTTATACTTGGCATCCTAATGCCATTTTGTGGCGAGACTTATGCTTTTTCTCTTCTAATTTTCAAATTTTTTTTGTGATAAACGCATTATAAAGGTCTTGGATGACGTTGGTTCCTGGTGGTGTCTGCGAGCTCCCTCTGGTCGTACAGGACATGTGCCCAAGACACACCTGGAGATCATTCCAAACCCATAAAGGAGGCGGAACACTTCAACGACCAGCCTGTTGATCCCATTGTGGTGAAAGTGCCCGTAATAGTAAAGGCCTCGGTTCAGCACCAGGAGGTTGAGGAGACAGTGAAGCCGGCCACTTCGAGGCGGCCAGGAACACCGCCCCCCTCCACAACACCACCAACAATTCCGCTGCCGCCCTCGAAAAAGGTCGAATCAGCTGATAGCAAAGTGGAGGAGGAGAAGACAGTTCCTGTACCACCTCCTCAGCCCATATTCCCACCTCCAATAAATAGCCCAGAGAGACCGCCCTACCACACTGTAGTGAAGGAGGTGATTCGGGAGATACCGCCGTCTCGTCACTACCGTCGAAACAGGTCAAAACATCAGCATAAAAGGGATATTTCTCCACAGTACTCGGAAAGATCGAGCGCTTCATGCTCTTCCAAGACTAGCTCGTCTTCAGGAGTCGCATCGTGGATCTCCGGCGCCGGATACGAGAAAATAGTGCAAAATCAACGGGATCCATCTCACAATCGTCGTATGAAATCACATCAACAACGCTCTCCACGTCGCTCGGTGGGACAACCTTCGAAGCCTTCAGTACCGCCGGCGCTATCACACCATTCGGGACATGGTCGGCGTGGAGGGGGAAAAGGAGCCCGCTTGCCGGTACAGGAGTGTGTGCTGTTACTCTTCACCTCGTCCGAGAGCTCGCTCTTCTATAACTGATATGTCCCACCGGGAATCGAGCAAGAAGGAGGAGTCACACCAACCGCAACAGTCGCAACAACAACAATCTCAACAACAACAGCCCATGATTATCTTGCTAGAGGCCCCTAAACAGGAGGCCCCACATGTGCCCGAAGAGCAAACAGCGGACGACTATTACGACCCTAATAATCAACCTCAAATTTCCATAGTTCTTCCGCCCAACGCACAACTCACGCCTCAGGTGTCGGCCTACACGCCACTGCAACAGCTGCCGCAGTACGGCCAAGTGCCCGCCTACTACAACTGGCCGACGCAATTCTACCAGGGCTATGCGTGAGGGGACACAGGGACACAGGCTCCTCGACCCGATGCTTACTTTCCCGACTCACTCCTCTTTCCCTTACTTTATGAGCTTTAGCACTTAATTGTTTTCCAAAAGAAGGATTAACTTGGCGATGTTTGGGAGCAGCGACAGCGTGTTACCAACTTTTCGGGAGATAATTTTTCACCTCAGTACACGTATTTTGGGTTGATAAAGTAAAAGCGTTCATTTTCCTACATGCCTTCATGATTCATGCAACTTTTATTCATTTAACTGCTTTATATTGTACTTAGTTGGGAAAAAACCGGCCTTGGAGTTTGGAATTTCTCCTCCTCTCTCTCGCCATTATCGAGGAGGTGTTGTAGGCGAGCATTTTTTTCGGAACCGCGGTGAACCTTTCGTCTGGAAGGGGGCCGGCGAGGGCAAGTGAAAGATACACAGGCAGGCTAAACTTTAGAGTCGGCAGGGCCTGTTGCCGCCTCAGGTGGGTGCAGAAGGGAAGCCAGTGCCTGAGGGATGTGGTGGAACTTTACCGTTAACATCCCGAGCGGAATTACGAAACTGCCTGTCAGAGGAGAGTCAGGGCGGTTGCCCAAATTTGTAGGAGCTCCCCTGGGCTGCATGTCGTGGCGTCTTTCGTGAATGCCCCGTTTGGCAGATTCGGGCGCCCCACAGAAGTGAGTGGGCGAGCACGTAGAATGGTTGTGGTGCATACTCTGAGTGAATGGAGTGAGCAATTTTAGGCGAAGGCTGTTAATTTCCTGACAATGGCGATTATCAACGAGGGTGTGTCATTAAAGACATGAGAAAGGATTCACCTAAGGTTCCATGAACCAATTGAATGTATGAGAAATACAAATTGGAGCATTCCACACAAAGAAATGCAACAGCACTTGACGGTACTCTCTCACTGCCTTCACTCAGGCGGGCAGAGAAAAGTTCTCAAGACCGCAACACTTTGGTGCTCCGTATATTTCTCAGAAAGTGTTCACCCAGTGAAACAAGCGGGCTGGAAATGCGATCCGCTGGCAGTCCGAGGCGCAAGGAGGAGAGGAAGGGCGGCAGCTAACTCAAATATCCCTTTAAAATGGTCGTCGAAGGATCGAAGGAAAGCTGCCCACACATGCAACGAAAATGTATGAGAAAAAGTCGTGAGAAAGTGTGTGGTACTTATAAGAGGGCAGTTTTGTTGCACGTTGTGGTCTGTGGTACACATTTTGACAGAATTGATCTCGTAGGTGTTAGGCAAGTGGCATATCACGCCAGACGATGTTGTCGAGAGAGGGAGAGAGAGAGAGAGAAAGAGAAGAGGATGCAGTCACATTCGTCATATGAGGCTACAGATTTTCCAACTACTAGTGCCCCATTAAATGCGTTTTCACTACAACATCACGGGCAGCTAGGCAATTTCAGGACACCTTTTCTCAAATAACTCTCGTTTGAATCACTTTCTTAAGAAAAATTAACAGTCGTCTTCTTGACTAACAAAATATTTGGCTGTTTTTGTTGTTGGCGGCCGTGAAGCCATTCGAAAAGACGGCAGTTGCCCTTGCTGAAATGAAGAGAAGCGCGAATTACTTGTTGTTTAGAAAGGCATTGTGGTGGCGACTTCTGCCTTTGTACGTGCCAATGATAATTTATTTTTAGTTCAAGAACAGTAGAACCCATGTGATATCAAAAGGGCAGAACTTGCACAATCGTAGGTGAGAGGAAAGATTACTTTAACACTAAGTCGTTTGCATGGAGAGTAGATCTTTATGAATCAGCTTGTCAAATTGAAAGAACTTAAGAGGAGTAGTAGAGAATGAGACAAAAATTGTGATTTGATTGTAAATGCTCTTCAACAAATCTCCATTGGCGCTAGCAATAAAGCGTGTGAAAGCGTCATCCGCGCAAGGCATGCCTAAAGCGTCAGCTTTCCCGTGGAGTGACTTTTCACCTCGTCACCTTATGTGTACAGTGATTAGAGTGATGTCAAAGGTGGAGATCAAAGGGGACAGAGGCGAGGAGGATGGGGGACAGCGGGGGGGGGAGGTGGATGGGGGAGGAGGGGAGGGAGGAGGTGGAGATGGTGGCTGGTGGTGCAGACTCTACTGGAAGTCTTCCAAACTGGCGCCATCGACACTAGCGGCGCTCCCCTCGCAAAGACAACGGAGTCGTCGGTGCGACTGCGAATCCGTCTCGAGAGCGTCTCGTGCTGCAGACAGCTGGCGAAGAAGTTAAAATTGAAATCAATACTCGTAAATAATTGAACCGTTTGACTTGGGAATTATTGATTTAAATTTTGAAAGGTACTGTTGTAGTGATGGCGACTGCGGGTTCTGTCTGCGCGTAAATGCGACTGCCATGGCAGACGGGAACAAGCTGTTACGTCGCCGTGGAAGAGGTGGAAGCGTCTCCTGCGACGGAGGCTTTCTACCAGCGCTTTTGACAACTTAGTTAATACTCCCAACCAGGTGAAGAGAAAAATTTTCGACATTACAGATGTGAAAATCATTGAAGTTTCACCTGGTATTGTTACCACTCAGGAATCTATTGTACAGGCGGGAGAAGACTTTCGAACAAAAGATGGCTCGAATATCCGAGCGAAGGGATCGTTGGACATATCCAAAATACGCACCGTGACTATTTGGCCGTGTATTAATTCAACGGCCGAAGTCACTGTTCAAGCGGGCGAAAAGACAGAGTCTAAAGCAACACAAACCGTTGAAGTGAAGAGAATTGAAAATAGCAGCAAGTTCATTGGCACACATTGTCTGGAATATGAAATAAATGATGAAATACCAGAATATGACTTTATGAAAAAGTGTGCCCAATGACTCGCGATGTGTCAAGACAGAAGGCAATAAAATCAGGACGATAACAACTGGTGTTGCAACAATAGAGCTCAAAAGCACTCGCAAAGTCAGCCCGTCAACGACAATGGCAGCCACGAAGGAGGTGGAAAAGAGCCACGGTGGGGAATTTGAGAGGAGAACAACTGCCCCGGTGAAAGAAGGTGATCGGATCACGTCATCTAGAAAGGTCCATCATAACTGGGAATGCAGTCTACCTAAGCGTAGACGGATGGGGACACGAGCCCGCCAAGTTTGCCGAGAGGAATATACCTTCACTGAAGAAATGCTGCAGCAAACATCGAAACTATTGTTAGAGGAAGTGGAACGTCTCAAATTAGAAAGTGACTGCATCAATGGGGCTGAAACTGCCGCAAATGCGATATTACAGGGCACGAAAAGTATAACCTCATCCCGCGGACATGAATGGGAGTTTGATTTTCCCACAGATACGTCCAGCATTCGAATAGATTTGCCACAATATGCTCAGATGAATGCAAACAATCGGAGCACATGCCTTAGTAATGAGGCTACGAGAGAGGCTGCACGAGGTGAGCAGGTGGGAATAAAGAACTCGTAATCGGCCAAAATCCCCGACACAGTCCAAGCAATCACAGCCACTGCTACCCGCAAGACGGTGCAACACTGAAGTCATCAGAAGACGAAGAGAAATATGATTGGTTGGAATGGGTGAGAAGAGTCACTCATGACAAAACGTTGACGCCTGAGGAGAAAGACAAAGAACTCGATAAAATTGTTGCTTTCCTAGTGGACAGACGGAAAAGTAAGATAAGAGATGAAATATTTACAAATGAAAAATTAATTGACTGACTACTTCCCCATCGTTATCATCAACGTCCAATGCATGACATTTTTTGTGTATATCAGTGTTCCCAATTTATAAAAGACATTCAAAAAAGAGAATCGGTTGTTTTTTAAGGGGGAGGGAAAAGAGGGTAAATGCCATCTATTTCGACTGCAAGAGCTGCCTCAGCACCTAATGGGCCATGGGAGTGCCGTCGAGAGTGCCGATTTCCACTACAACAGAGGACTCTGCCCTCCTTCCCCCAATATCCAGCACATTGACATTTTTTCCATTAATTATTCCAATTCCCTCGGTGATATCAGCGTTAAGCCACTAAGTTGAGAATAATTAGGGCTAATTGAGTTTAATCTGAAACGTGGGAATGGTTGGCTCGGAAGGCGTAGGAGACGCCGTTGGTTGGCGACAGCATCTCGAAGGCGGTTGTTGATGTGAATCACGACTGCGGCGCGAGGTGGAAGTGGATGCCGCTTAATTGGTGAGGCGGTGCAGTCACCGATGAAAGGAGTTGCCTGCCTCGGTTCTCTGCATTTCCGCGTGTTGCGCATCGCCACGTCTCCAATCGGCGACTGTCTTCCTCGTTGAGGTGGATATTCGCTTTAGATATAAAAGTTGCCGATTCAGCCCCGCCCCGCCCCGTCCCCCCCCCCCCCCCGGCACCGCTAATTCGGTAAACGGTTCTACACGCAGCAGCTACGAGTATCGCGTAGTTGGAGGCTCAACTTTACGGCCTTTTCTCAGCCTACTCATTTAAAATGGCGACTTTCCACTCACACGAAGACTTTTTGTCCTACTGACTGTCATAATTTGCAAGAGTCACTTTCGCCGCAATGATAAAGGCAACTGGTGTATTTTGAGCAGCGTATTGATAGCTTACAAAAAAAGACGTTCTGTGATGTGATTTTTTTTTCCTATCTGAGTCGTGTCGCATCCCCACATAGTGCTATTCCCGGAGCCTCGAGGCACGACGTCATTCGGCGTTCTTTTCACGGGCGATAAGCATTGTCTACCTGCCGAAATTAGTTATTTTTCGCCTAATATTTAGACGATCCGCCAACTACTCCCGAAACAGTGATTATTCCTCGAATCATGTCTCAATGTACATAGGCGTTTGAAAAATTCCTCCAAGCAGGTTTCGAGTGTATGACTATGGCCTCGAATAAAGTCGAAAGGAAGCCATACTCTTTACTGCAGGCTGATCTTCTCCGTAATTATAAGGGAAATTCAAGTAATTTCATACGATTCAACCGGTTGAAAGGCTGCTTAAAGGCTATTTACAACTGAGATGAAGTGCTTGCAAAATTTTTCTCCTATTATCACCAAAAGTGATCATTTCCGCTAATGAGACTGACGTGGTGGCCGCCGTTCATCATCAACAGCATGGACACTCACTTGCATTCCGTCTTTTCCATGAAAGGCCTAAGAGGAGTGCCGAGGAGTTCGTGAATGTTCGTCTTTTGCTGCGTAGAATTTTGAGTCCTGTAGAAAAATCGTGTTATCTGTAGACCGTAAAGTGCGCACCGACTTGAATCGCGCCTGTGCCTTTCGCTCTCGCCTCACGTCAGGCCCAGTGCAATTCGAAGCATGAGGCCCTCGTCGTGTCAAGAAATTCATGAACAGACTGCTCCGGGTGCCGGTAATCATGTCTCCCTCAGACGAAGACGTCTACTGTGTAAAGTGAGGTGATCGAACTGGCTAACTTGTCTGTTTATTCTCACGCAAAATCGCCAAATATGCTCATCATGATAATAGAATTGCGAGGCAGAGACCAAATGATGGACGGGTGTGGCGGTGAAGCCGAGGGAAATCACACTACCTCTCAGCTGTGGCTTCGGTGAGTGACGAGATGCGCTGATTGAATAAGGTGTTAACTGCGAGATGCGTGGAAGAGGCATTTAGCGAGCCCTGCGGTTCAACGCAACCCCCCGCTCCCCCCCCCGGGGGGGGTCGGGTAGGCCGCAAAAGCGCTGTGACGAGTGTCGCAACGATAGTTCGCCACAGCACATCTCTTTGATTCCCTTTTTCTGTACGATTTCATTGTCAGTTTCCGACCACACGGGCTGTCAAGAACTAACCCTCTTTCCATATCAGCAAGATTACATCGGTGGATAGGACTTTTAGGCAACTACTGTCATCCATGTCACAAATACCAGGGCAAAGAGAGAGAGAAACAAAATGGGTGCCACCTCGAAACAGACCGAAGAGGAAAAGTGCAGTTCAACCACATCATCCAGGTGGAAATTGCCATAAACGCAAGTCCACTTGTTGGGTGGGCTAAGGGGATTCGTTAATTACACTATAATCACATTTGGAGTGATGGCAAGCCAAGGATTCACGTGCCTTGGCAACATCACCGGAGTCTGCCACCGATGCAGAGCAGGGCAGCAGCCGCGTGGAGGCGAGGGTCCACGGGACACCGGTCGGCTAATCGAGTGGCGGTTGTCACCTTCAACTGGAGGTATTTCAAACAGTCAATAAGCCGCTGTGACATACTCTTTTCGCCTTGTACAAATTTGATTTCATCTGTTCTTGTCTTTCCAACAAGCACACACCTCCTCGAAAGACACTTCAACGGCACTTTTCTATCTACCTGTGCCACGTGGCAAAGTGCATTTGATGGTGATTGCGATGAAGTGTGAAAGAAAAGAATAATGAGAAACACCTATGAGGATTGGGGGAATTCGGAATGGGTTCAGGGACCTCGGCTTCTCCCCACGGATATGCAGACGTTAAAGTCTCTACCTAACTAGAGCCTGTTCACTGTTTCAGGCATCCCGGAAGAATTTGTGTCTTCATGAAAAAGGAAAAAGAATTTCTTCTCGAAGGCTGATTTCGTTTGTCCCGCCTCCCGACATGGAGACGAATCTTCTTCCGAAGTGATGAAGTAAAGTTAACTTGTCGTCGGTGCGGAAGGGCAAGACTGTGACTTTTCTCCGAAAACGATGCGGATTTACGCACTCAGTGTTTATGAGTGTGACTCTGCACCCGCCTCTACTTAGTCGCGATGACTACAAGACTTCATGCTGTCACTAAACCCTCAAACGAGAAG
This sequence comes from Dipylidium caninum, assembly GCA_017562135.1. Taxonomy (NCBI): domain Eukaryota; kingdom Metazoa; phylum Platyhelminthes; class Cestoda; order Cyclophyllidea; family Dipylidiidae; genus Dipylidium; species Dipylidium caninum. Next base: position 571,197 of record QEYB01000921.1, on the reverse strand, counting down.
CACCAAGTCTTCAGTCGCCGTCAAAGGAGGCTGACAGTCCTACGACTTGACACTTCACATCAATGCCACTGCCACTTTCAACAAATTTTTGTTCAGAAATCGGCGATCAACCGGTAGTCAGTTGTGCTTGAGGATCCAACTGCACGCAGAGATGTTGTCTTTAAGGAATTGCATCTAGAAGCCGAGAAATGTGTCCCTGGACGCGTCTGCCGCTCCATTTGTTTCTTCCCCCTTTCATACTCTAGTGACAGTTAGCTTCGCTTACTTAAAAATAAATTCAAGAGAATCGACTACGATGTTGACCGACAGAGTAGGTTTAACCCTAATTCGAGCATCCACTTGCACTTATCCGCCCAGAAAGTTAAACTTATTTACATCTCTACTAACGTGTTGCCAACAAATACGAGGTGTCGACGGGCTGGTTGTCAAAACTCCGCCCAAATCTCGGGAACCGCTGTTATAGTTTTCAGAAAAATTATACATTTCAATTAATGAAGACGGAGAATAGCAATGTCGAGCGAAGTTCCAAACACACCGCTTCAGTTGCCAACACACGGTTGTCAAATTAAACGTCTACTTTACACTTCAGAAGAAATAATTACCACAGGCACATGCACAATGCTAATTTTTGATAACTAGGCAAAGATTGGTTGATAGGTGAATTAGTTGTCAGGTTGGGGAAAAGCAGGGAAATTTGGCGCACCTACTAAATGGATGCCGAGTTCGAAGGAGACCTCACACACGCAAACACATAATTACTTTAATTCTTCCCATCCTCGGCGTTGGGAAATTGCATTATTCCGCAAATTGTGTGTGGCATGTGGCGTCCTTGATGACGAGGGTAGAGTATTCCACAGTGCTGGAAGATGGCGCTCTGGCCGTTCGGAAGAAGTGTCAGTTCAATGGTGGTTTATTTGAAGACTCGTTAAGTTAACAGAATGTCGTTGTTTTCAGTCTGGCGATTGCACAGAAAACCTACAGGGCGCGAAACGATAAGGAACTTTCGGTGCAGCCCGGAGAATTCTTTGAGGTAAATAATTTAATTTATGAGGAGAAGTAGCGACATTTTGTGCGACGACTTTGGTATGATTAACAAAGTCGTAGTGGTACTTGAATATTTCACATGGATGAGCAGTGTCTTGTGTCTGGACTTTCCTAAATCTGCATTTATTAATTGCTTTTACTCGTGGTGATGCAACGACTCGATTCGCGTTCTTGTCCCAATCCCATCAGTATTGTTTGTATATTAAACGTTAAAAATGGACTGAGTTGGGCAAAGTTTGTGTTTTGGTATATACAATATTCCACATCGGCTAAGCCTTCTACACTTCGCAGAAGTCATTTTCACCCACTGCGAAGCGAGGGATTTACTTCCTCACTGTTCAATACCGCATTCATTCTATTTAGCGTTTATAAAGACAGCTGTGATCGCCCTCCTCTGCCTCTTCGCTTTCAACGTCTTCTTGCTGCCCCACTTCCTGCCTTTCAACCTCAACGTGTTCTCTTTGCTGTGGACCGTGCTCACTGTGACGGAGCACCTACTTGGAGGTGAGAAGCTGCGCTTCACTCCAGTGGGCACTCTTTCATTCCTTTCTCCACTTCATCACCGTCACCATGATCATCTCGGTAATAGACTTTGTGCTTCAGGTTGCGTGTGCGGGTCGAGGCCCTCGCGGGAGCGTCGAGCGACGCAGAGGTAAGTGGAGTCGGAGACAGATGAAGTGAGGGAAGATAGAAAACTTCTGGAGAAAATAAGCAAGTCACAATAAAGCATTCAACAGCAATCCGCCCTCTCCTCGAGAATTATTTGTGTAAGGAAATGAAGTAAATGTAATGTACATAACCTAAGTCTAATTGTGAGTATATGTTTCCTCCTTCGCCTTCTTTCGTCTTCTCTCTGCCACACACGCCATTTGCGTGCCTGGTCTGCTATTCACAGGTGGGAGAGAGAGAGAGAGAGAGAGAAGGTGGGGTGGGGAATGAGCACGGAGTAGGCGAAGAAAGGCAATCGACGTACTACAACAAAGCGAACTTGGGGCTTGCGGTTTTGTGGAAGAGTAAGGCTGGGGAGAGTGGGGCGAAAGTGGTGCTGAAAGACACTTTTCTGAGACAAGTGTGTTCATTTACAAAAAGTGATAAACCTCATCAAATGGCTAAATCGACACGAACGCAGAGAAATGGATAAATTGGCTTCATGTGCAGTTTGACGGGCATAATGAATTCGGCGAACAGGAACACAAGCACTCGTCTCCTTCTCTGCGTTTCGCTAGGTCATATCGTCAGCAAAATTTCGCGATAAGATGATTACCTGGCAACGACTCAATGCACTGCAAACTCCGATCTACTTAAACAATCTCAAAATATGATCCAATCTTCCCAACATTTTTATTCTTCCTCCGAAGTCACTGTGGCAAATCTCCTTTAATTCATAGTCTCTTTAAAGCTTAAAGCAAGTGACATATATGGCCCTTTGAGGCCCCAATAAGCCTATAAATACTTTGTCCAAATTTCTAGCCTTCTTCCGCACCGCACACGCCGTCACATCAGTCAGTGCCCGCCTCTCGATACGGTAATGTGTCCTGCTATTTTTCATGGCGTTTATGCCCCACTCCACAATAACTGATATTTTACATGGAAAATCGAGCAAGAAGGAGAGCGCTGTCTGCTCTGAAGGGTTCTCATATTAATGCAGAAAGGAGAGGAGAGGGGAAGGAGTTGGAAGAAATGCAGTGATGTGGTAGTTTGTTGTTAATTAGATTATTTTCCTCCGCAATGCAGCCTTTAGCATGGGTAAAAGGATAAGAAAAAGGTGTTCTCAGACATTGGATAATAACATTGAGATCTGTGGAGGGCAAGTGATTGGCTACGATTATCAGTTACCAGATCACTGAACGACGTAGTGCCTGTAATTGTACGAAGGAGAATTGACAAGGTGAAATTGACTGAGTAGAAAAGGCTTGGGCGACGTCGAATACTCCTTGTGCTAACACCTAACCTATGCAGCAACCTCATTCAGTGACATTGAGCATGGAGGAAGACGTAAATGTAATAAATATAGGCAAATCAAATAATTTTATAAGCATATCAGCGGCTGACAAAGCTATATATGTCACTAGTTTTAAGCTTTAAAGAGACTATGAATTAAAGGAGATTTGCCACAGTGACTTTGGAGAAGAATAAAAATGTTGGGAAGATTGGATCATATTTTGAGATTGTTTAAGTAGATCGGAGTTTGCAGTGCATTGAGTCGTTGCCAGGTAATCATCTTATCGCGAAATTTGCTGACGATATGACCTAGCGAAACGCAGAGAAGGAGACGAGTGCTTGTGTTCCTGTTCGCCGAATTCATTATGCCCGTCAAACTGCACATGAAGCCAATTTATCCATTTCTCTGCGTTCGTGTCGATTTAGCCATTTGATGAGGTTTGTCACTTTTTGTAAATGAACACACTTGTCTCAGAAAAGTGTCTTTCAGCACCACTTTCGCCCCACTCTCCCCAGCCTTACTCTTCCACAAAACCGCAAGCCCCAAGTTCGCTTTGTTGTAGTACGTCGATTGCCTTTCTTCGCCTACTCCGTGCTCATTCCCCACCCCACCTTCTCTCTCTCTCTCTCTCTCTCCCACCTGTGAATAGCAGACCAGGCACGCAAATGGCGTGTGTGGCAGAGAGAAGACGAAAGAAGGCGAAGGAGGAAACACACTTGCAATTAGGCTTAGGCTATGTACATCACATTTACTGCATTTCCTTACACAAATAACTCTCGAGGAGAGGGCGGATTGCTGTTGAATACTCTATTGTGACTTGCTTATTGTCTCCAGAAGTATTCTATCTTCCCTCACATCCTCTGTCTCCGACTCCACTTCCCTCTGCGTCGCTCGACGCTCTCGCGCGCGTTGTTGCTTGGCAAGCCACAGCAAAATAAGCGCAGGAGGCGGGAGGACATGCGCTTCTACAATGCAGGCAATGCGAGGCGAAAGAGGAGAAAGAAGTGCAATTTTATTGTGACTGAAATTGTGATGATCTGTTTTCCTCTTGCCGCCTCGGACATCCATCCGGCCCCCAACCTGCAAGGAAAAACAGTCTCGCTATGACAATACACCGACACACTCCACATGGCACTCTTCATTAACTTACCATGCCGTCAATCCCCTTCTGTTTCACAAATGATGTGGCACTAGTAATGACGAGTCTGCATCGCGGACAGAGTGACCACCTCGTCCACGAGTTGCAGGATAGCCCGGCTTGTGGATGGAATCCTCCTCATCCAACCTCAATGTCGCGATTAGTGATAACGAAAGCTTCTTCCACCTGCCTAACTCCCCCTCCTCCATCTTCTCGCTACCACCACTACCTACCGCTTCACCCTACCTCCTCCTTCTTATTCCGCAGTGAGGAGGCGAGGGCTTTCACACGATCACAGAGTCTGATCCATCTAAAACACAGTCTACTGACCAAGATGATCATAGCAATGCTGACGGTGATGATATGAAGTGTGGAATGAAGAGTGCCCACTCGAGTGCAGCGCAGCTTCTCACCTCCCAGAAGGTGCTCCGTCACAGTGAGCATGGTCTACAGCAAGCAGAAGGCGTTGAGGTTGAAAGGCAGGAAGTGGGCAGCAAGAAGACGTTGAAGGCGAAGAGGCAGAGGAGGGCGATCGCAGCTGTCTTTACAAACGCTAAATAGAATGAATGCGGTATTGAACAGTGAGGAAGTAAATCCCTCGCTTCGCAGTGGGTGAACACGTTGGCAGCCTCGGTCGCTCTTAACAGTCCCCAACCACCCAATCCTCAAGCACCTCTCGTGCACTAAAACAGTTGTAATATATACTCTTCTTTTCCTACCGTTTCGACTTCACCATTCATGACATGGCGCCAAACCTGTTTTCGTCTATTAACGGCGCCACTGAGCCTAATAACTTGTACCGTCTTGCTATTTATCGCATACATGCGCATCCAGAGGCTGGAAGCTTGTGTGGGAAAAGGGGACTGTGCACATAGGCGAGTAGAAGGTGGCCGTTTCTAGGTGAAATATGTGAGCGAGGGTCGGCGCAGTCTTTTTTGTCTGTGACACGTGGAAAAGGGACTGTGGTGCGCGAACGCCATTTCCTATGAGGGTGGGGACGCGATGCCGTCACAAAGTGGAGGAGAGGCAGGAGTCACTGGCTCGCTTCAGCTCTACGCTCAGATGCCTGACGGCAGGCTTGAGGTGAACCGGTGCTGCTACGGTGAAGTGATGTGACGGTGACAGCTCGCCCCGTCCTGCTCTCACCCTCCGTTGGGTTGTGTACGAGTGCAGTCCTTTATCTGCGCAAACAGCCTCAGGAGGTATCTACCCGGGCGTCGTCTCCCTTTTCCACACTTATGTTTGTCCAGTACCCGCACATTCATCCACTTGCATGCCCTGTGATGAGATTCGTGATACCGAATAGTACGCATATACGAAGTCACTTGTGACATAAATTGCGAGTATTTAGTAGATGGGCAACTGTGGCCATTTTGACGCAGGCATTGCTTAAATTCGAGGTCGGCTCGTGTTCTGCAGTAATTTTCCCAATAAACCGAGTGCTTTCCCCATCTCTACTGACATTGTAGTAATCCTTCATGCGAATAGTAACTTGTCAATAGTGGAGTACAGGAGGTGGACGCACCAATCAGTTTGACGACGGCAACTACCCGTACGGGGACCTCGTTCCGCAAGTTGCATGTCACTTGCTGAGGATGACTTTCACCTGGCATTCTCGGTATTGAACAGGGAGACGTGGTGGTTGGGGTGATTGTGTTCTCTCCTCCATTCCGTAGCTACACACCTTTGATTCCCATGTGGATTGCACAAGCCGTGAACAGCCCACATTGCGGTATCCAGAGGCGGGCGATGACTGGTGTTATGGCGTCTGCAGTACTAAATTAAGGTTGAGATGTTTGTGCCACCGAGCTGCGTGGAGAGAGAGCGTTGTGGGTGCGGTCTCATAGGACGCTTGCGAGGTGGATGGCGTTCACGTTGTACCATTCCCTCGTATGCGACGTCACAGATTCATGAAGCGACTTTCGACGAAAAGGTAGCCTTGGAAGAGCAGGAAGAGCATGAGGTGCTCGATCCTCCCGAGTACTGTGTAGAAGCATGCCCTCTATGCTGGCCTTTTCACCTGTTACGATGACAGTGAGGAGAGGGTTGGATCTCCCGAATCTCCTCCTTCACTACGGCGTGGTGGGACAATATGGGCTGAGGAGGTGGCACGGCAACTGTCTTCTGCCGCTCCACTTAGGTATCCAGTGAATGGATGTATTTCGAGGGTGGCAGTGGGATTGTTGGTGGTATTGTAGAGGGTGGCGGTGTTGCTGGGTGTTCCCAAGTGGCAGGCTTCGTTGGTTCCTCAACCTCCTGGTGTTGGGCTGCCGCCTTCAATGAGACAGGCCCCTTCACCACAATAGGATCAAGAGACTGGTGGTCGAGGTGTTTGGCCTCCTTCAGGGGGCCCTTTATACCGGTAAGTGATCTCGCAACCGGTAATCAGGGGACACAACTCCCAATCCACCATCGTGAAGCTCTTCCTGCATGAGCGCAGAACACAATTTCCCTTCTCGTGCGGCCACTTCGTCAAGCTACTACAATGCCCTGATGAAACATCACTCAGCCTCTTCTTACCAGAATTCCTTACACGTCTACCCTCTCCTTTCGCCCCCCTCCACTCTCCACTCGTCCATTATAAAAGTGTCTCTCAGCACCACTTTCGCCCCACTCTCCCCCAGCCTTACTCTTCCACAAAAACCGCAAGCCCCAAGTTCGCTTTGTTGTAGTACGTCGATTGCCTTTCTTCGCCTACTCCGTGCTCATTCCCCACCCCACCCCACCTTCTCTCTCTCTCTCTCTCTCTCCCACCTGTGAATAGCAGACCAGGCACGCAAATGGCGTGTGTGGCAGAGAGAAGACGAAAGAAGGCGAAGGAGGAAACATATACTCACAATTAGACTTAGGTTATGTACATTACATTTACTTCATTTCCTTACACAAATAATTCTCGAGGAGAGAGGGCGGATTGCTGTTGAATGCTTTATTGCGACTTGCTTATTTTCTCCAGAAGTTTTTCTATCTTCCCTCACTTCATCTGTCTCCGACTCCACTTCCCTCTGCGTCGCTCGACGCTCCCGCGCGCGTCGTTGCTTGGCAAGCCACAGCAAAATAAGTACAGGAGGCGCGAGGTCATGCGCTTCTACGATGCAGACAATGCGAAGTGGGTCGTCGCGAGGAGTCGTGAGGAGGGGAGAGAGGTCGAGAGGCGAGGAGACGAGAGGAGTGCAGAGAAGAGGAGGAAGAAGTGTCATTTGGTGGTGACTCACTTTGCAGGTGAAGGAGGGAGTTGCCACCTCGTTCACAAGTGAGGGGGTACCCCAGCTCGTGGAATCCTCTTGATCCAGCCCCACCGTGGCGACTAGTGAGAGCGAACGCCTCGCCCCCTCGCCTGACTCCTCCTCCTACTCCTCCTCTATCTTCTTGCTGCCACCACAACCACCCACTTCACCGTCCCTCTTTTTACTCCATGGCGAGGGCCTCGACCCGCACACGCAACCTGAAGCACAAATTCTATTACCGAGATGATCATGGTGACGGTGATGAAGTGGAGAAAGGAATGAAGAGTGCCCACTGGAGTGAAGCGCAGCTTCTCACCTCCGAGTAGGTGCTCCGTCACGGCGAGCACGGTCCACAGCAAACAGAACACGTTGAGGTTGAAAGGCAGGAAGTGGGGCAGCAAGAAGACGTTGAAGGCGAAGTGGCAGAGGAGGGCGATCGCCGTCTTCTCAGCGCGACTGATCTGCATCTCAGCAGCCATAATGCGCCAATGAAGCAGTCACCAGCCGCATGCATCGATTGTGGATATTTTTCAAATACAAGTGGCCACGTGGAGTGTTGTGGAATGGAGATTTCGTGGACATGTGGCACGCACGAGGCGCACGGCGTGTGGCCTCGCACGTCAGGTCGGCTCGTCGTCGTCTGGCCACTGTCAGTCCTGCCTCTTCACTCTATGCCACATAAAACATTTCGTGTGGTTTTTGAAGGAGCTCCTTTCTGCTCCCACGTTTTCACCTTCTATTTCGCCTGTCTCACTGCCTCGCCTCAACCATTAGCCATGCAATGTGCTCCCCCTTCCGACCTGACGTTGAAGAAAGACCGTTCCCCTCGCCTCCTTCCCTCCATCTCCCTCATCACTTCTTGCGTCGCCTGTGCGAGTCATCATGGAAAGTGAAATCTTCGTTGCACTGCTCACCTTTAATTATCCGCTTCTTGACAATATTTCTCATAATTAAGCCTGTCCTTCGGTTTCAATAACTCTTAGTGTATCGCATAGTCTTTCAAATGGCCTCCGTATACACTACATCCTCTAATTGGAATACAGTTTTCGAGACTAACGGCCCTTTTTTCATAACCTACCTCGTCAAAGGCTAGCGTTTTGGACTTCCAGTTGCTTTGCGGCCAAGGAATTTTGTTTTTACATGATGCATACACCTTGCCCATCTAGGTCTTCGTTATACTTATCGCGTTCTTTAATCCTCTTAGTGAATAGTATCAAAGCACAGAAACCACGTTCTGCCACCTTTTCCGTGATCGCACCGATCTGCAATAGCTGTTAAGTTTCCCATATTTCTATCACAAGACAGAAATTGTTATCCAAAGGGAAAACTACAAATATCACGACTAGTTGAGGCACGCATTAAAAAACGAAATTTTACCCTCGTGTCCAAACACCACAAAGTATTCCCTACTTTAGGTCGTTAACAAAAATGGCCAAGATGGGCACATATGGTGAAGAATTTCATTGAAGAAGAAGTATCGTACATCTTATCTAGGAAACTCATAAGTAACTGAGGGAGTTTTACAAAACCTTAGGCCTAGAATAAAATGGGCTTTCGTGCAGCGTAGGATTGTCACTGTTTGACGCTAGTCTGAAATCAAAGGCAACCCAATATCTTCGTGGCCGCACCTAAAACCAAGCCGTATACACCTGCATACAAGTGAATTGCAGACAAGAAATGGCACTATTTCTGTTTTGGGGCAGATATCATAAGGTGAGGAAGAAAATTACCATTGACTTCACCGAACATAGTCCTGTAAGCATGAACCCGGGGTGGGATCTGAACCCCTCTTCATACTTTGAAACAAGGACTAGAATCTGCAGTTACTAAGATAGTTTTTGAATTCCATCAGGATGTTATTAATAGTGAATAGGTAATGCCAAGGCCCTATCGCCAAATAAACTACAATATGCTTAATTTTCCAAGGTGTTATAGACTATATGTCTTAATAGTAACTACATAAAATTAAGATCTAAAACGGAAAATAACCTCAAGTCCAATCGGCATATTTTATAACTTGAGATAGATAAGCCGTGACGCTGTGATGTTTAGATCATTTTCACATTTTTCGCGGTCGCGCGCCGCGTAAGATCATGACCGACGTTCATGAATATGTGTCTATTTCATGCCCGACGATTGCTGGTAAAGAACTGCTCCAAGCCTTTTTACCCATTCTTCCGGAAGAATTTTTTTGCACTACGGAAAAGGAGGCTGAATTACTGCTTAAGTCTCATATGATATCTTTGCTGGGCAGTGAGGAATTGTATGACGAATTGCAAAAAGATTGCGAGTAGGTAATAGTCGGGCTTAATATCGGAATATTTCCTTTTGTAAGAACAAGTCTTTTTCTAGTTTGGACAATCTTTACTCAGAAGATGACTTTCACACCCTCGATGAGGTGCTTCATTTCGTACCGGACAGAAGAAGCCGTAAGCTAAAGCCCCTGAGGACCCTCGATGCCCTTCCCAAAGACCTTTCGGAGAAAGATATAGAGAAAAATTCTTTGGGTATACGGAGTCGTTTTAGAAGGCCACTCGTTGATATGGGCTATTTAAATTCACCTGATTGTATATTTGACTGTGGGTTGCCAATTCAGGATGTAGTTTTCACTGTTTTCGTCTATCGGCCTATTGCACTGAGCGTCGTCGATTGTAGCAATGCTGTAAGTTTCTGAAATATCACATTCCATCGCGTTAAGTTATCCGAACTATTTGAGTTGTTTTTTTTTCTCTTAATATTGTAGCCTTGGACAATGGTAATGGAACAGCGGATTGAAATTTTGGGTTCTCAGTCGTTAGCCACTTTGCGAGATGCCATAAAATGTCCACAAGACATGATTTACCTAGGAGATTGTTCTGAAGCCATAGATAATCCGGATTTACATATACCCGCTCGTGCTATCTACCCTTCATCCTACTTTTTTATTGAACGGGTTTTTTATGATGATTTACGAGACTCGAGAGCAGTTAGGCTAAGCACGTAGGTTCTAATTATCCCTATACCTTTTTCGTTATTCGTTTTTTGTTGCTTAGAGCTGTTAATTTACTTTTTTTCATTTGACTGGTCTCTCAAGAGACATTATAGACTTGCGGTTAGTGTTATTATGCTCAGTTGTTTGGTTTTAGTTCTGTAATCGAATGGCACAATAATCGCAAGGAGAAGGCTTCTGAGGCCTATTCGGCTTCCACTATGTCTGATCACGTATTGGGCGACCTTACCATTAGTCTGGGCAAACCGTATCTTTTTCTACATCAAGGAAATTGTGAACACATAATCATGTTTACTACATTGAGGTGAGTGATTAGTAGCACTTTGCTTTATAATTCAGCAAGTGAAAGTTAGTGGTTTATCGTATTTGTAATCGAAAAGTAAGGTGCAATCAATTATGAGATTATTCTTGCGTATATTATCTTTATGTTATCGCTGTACATTTGTACTTGCGGTAACTGATCGCTGGTAGGTAGTCAACATAGATGCTTGGTGTAACATGTAAGCACGGCACATTATCCCTCTTTTTTTTCTATTGTAAAAAATCGGTTATATTCGTCGATTACTGGTGCAATTTGCTTTCGTGAATCAAACTAGCCTTTACTATCAACCCCGAGCATTTGTTGCACTATGTACTTTCATTATTGTGGAGAAAAATGCCTAGTTTAAGTGAACCGTTGGAAACTTTCAAGTACACGTCGCCATCCTTTAGGCTCACTGATCGGACCTGCGCACAATCAGTGTCGGCTTATCCCAAATGCACGGGAAAAGCTCCGCAGAGACGGATGTCGTGCGAAGCATGCAACAGCTTGAGAGCACAGTGGTTAGTGCATGATGCAGGCGATCTGTTGCCGAAGGACCCTACCATGCTCTGTATTACCTGCCTCCGTTATCTGCTCTATACTCCTGATGGGAGGAAGATTGATCCCCGTTTCCGTGTGCAGAAATTCTTCGGCTATGAGTTCTCTCGTTAAAATTTGTGCGATCTTGTAGCTCTATTTTGTGAATAAACTATATAGCTTCCGTCTCTCGTTCTCACTGCGCGTTATGGAAGTAGTTATCGTGGAGAGGGGCTCCCCAGCCCTCCCTACGCGTCGCTTTACTTGTGTGCAATCCCCTAGATGTCTGACCTGCAAGAACTTTCCACGAATGCAGAAGCGTTCGGTATCCTAAGCAGAATATCAGACGAACTCAACACAGGTACGCGAACGCCTCCCGCTCTCACTCAACAATGCCCTACTACAAGGCATCCTACCCTGCGTTTTAGGTTTAACTCAGAGGGAACTCCTCGAATCCTTAAGGCTCCTAGAGAACGGCGCAGACCCCACGGCACTTGCTCTGCTGATTAAGCAAATGAAGGAGGAGGTGAAGACAATGGAACCCGAGGCGCACGCTCACAACTCAGGGTGAAACATGTTGACCCGATGCCTCAAAATACATTGTTGCTGAATTATTTCACGAGCCAAACCCAGACTAGCTTCACTGACACTAAGGCAGGAGGTATAAACATTACGGTATCATTTCATAGTGTAAACACAGTGCAGAACCCGCTTTTTCTTGCAACTACGGGTAGCCTTCCTAAATGAGGACCGTGCGACCCTGCGTCCCCGAGACGAATCCGCGTTGCGAATACATTTCTCCACCGAGAAAGGGGTCACGGGACTGAGATCTAAAGCAAAAATAAGATGATTGAGCGCTTGTGCATTATCAGACAAGAGTTCTCATTAGAAGGCAGGCATATGCTTGGGTCATCACTTGTTCATTTACCCGGTTTATGGATAGATTTCTGCTAGTATCTACAAAAGTGGGAAAATCTCGTCAGTCAGATTACTAAAACTTTAAGCGCAGATGAAGCAAGCGCACCGGTCGACGGTTGTGTAGAGTATCGCTCTTAATCTGAACTCAACGTTACTTAAAGAAGGGTTCAGCGATTATGAGCAACTTTGTATTTCTTTGTATTACACCCATATCCTTTCCTAACTGATATGAGTAAGATCACAAAGAGTCGATGGTCGGTGCTAACTTGACATTCATCTCATAATAGCCTTTTAGTCATCACTTACCCGTTCATCACCACCTAGAGTACTACTTGGGCCACCACCGGGACGGACAAACGTCTACGATAGTGCCGATCTAACGTCGGAAGTAGGGGTGGGTGGGACGTTCAGTAAAACAAAATATTCTTGTCAGTATGTAAAACTACGTTATAAGTTATATGTTGTGCGTTAACTACTTTGTAATGAGCTTGTACTCGCCGTACCTACTACTCATTAAAGACAGTCGCAAGGCACAGTCGGTTCTTATTGTCATTTGATTTCGAGGTAGGTATTACACTTATAAAAAAAGTATAATTGAGTGTTCGGACGTACTCTTTTTATTAACCCTTTGGAGCATCTTAAGATGGACAGTCTAGCGGGATTGTGCAATGTAGTGAAATATACGAATTATAGACAAAAAATCAGCTGAAGCTCTTGATATGCCCTGAAAGGCTTTGAGTATGTCCGAATGACCGTTCTCACATTATAGCACTTGCAAGTACATTGATTTGCTAGCGTTAATCTTGCTCATATAACCTCATTGCACAATCTGCAGGCGCTTAACCTTGTTTATCGAGTGAAGGTGGAGGGAGCGACACAAATTGTGACTATGAGTAGCATTTACGCACTGTTTTTGAAATTAACGAAGTAATGCTTCAAATGTTCCCTTTTTCTTACTAAGTTGTGTTCCTGCGAATAAGTGGCCCTCCGGCCATTTAGACAGTCGCACATTTTCTAATTTTCTTACTCTCACGCTACTCAAAAAATGCAGATCCGGTTTTAATAAGTGAAATACTCTTCATCCAGAAAACATGGGATTGTGCAAGTAGTCGGCTATTTAATTTCGAATATACATTTGTAGAATCAATTACACCTCAGATGGTGCCGACACACTACGACAAAAACCATGCGAATGCTCATTTGATAGGAAAAATGTGGCTTCGGGTTGTTGAAGAGAATTAGAAAAGAGCACATATTGCTGCGCATTGCCAATGGCACTGTCACCCACGAGTGTCGCGGTTTCCACAATTTTTACGCCGTCGATGGGTAAACTCAGGGGAGTGAGAGAAGGGGCTAGTTCTTCGTCGACGACGGAGAAAACTCGAGTAGGGGGTGGTTTAAGTTTTCTCTCAAGCGGTGGTGGCACTGAGGACAGAAGACGGACACTCCGTTCATCCAAGGCGGGCTCTCCCTGCTGCAAACGATGGCACAATTTGCCGACGGATTGGAAGATACCTATGAGACCGAACATCACCACTGCGATGCAGAGAGCGATGACGAGAAAGTGGCTCACGACCAGTGGGCTTGCAGGGCTCAGGCCGCCGATCCAGCTGGCCAAAGCTCTCCACAGATAGGTGATGGGACTTGCGCTTGTTATTTGCCAGCGTTGATGCTCTTTGAATTCAGAAAAAAACAATGGTTTGTCCAATTCTCTTAAACAGATAAACAAACATATCTTGGTATTAGCCTGACACAAACAGCTAAAGCCATATACAGGCTAATTTTAGAGCTAATTTTAGAAGAAGAGTCCAATAGGACTTGGCACTGCCATTCGATTTGTATCGAAACCAGGTAAAAATACTTTTGGACAGCTAACAAGTGGAGGCGTGGACTAAGGCGGAGTTGGTAACAAGAGTTTACAAATTAGTGGATAGCAAGGATGACCAATAGTTCCGACTGCCTTTTAGTTTAAATTTTACTGTAAATTTGTACAATTGTGAGTTGTATAAATTAAATAAAATTAGGGAAAACTGAGTGAGAAAGAAAAGTTGAAGTGAAGACTGTAAAGGTGGTTTTGTAGGTGAAGAAACGACACTGACACTAACTGGGTAGCCTCCTCTCTTTTTCTCTTTTACTCTTTCACTTACACCTACTGCCTTTCAACTCCATTGCATCTGACTCTTGATGTGTCTCTGGAATGTCACCTTTTACAGCATTCAAGTCGCTGTCATGACTAGGAAAGAAATGATGCTCATTCAAAGATAATGCCAACGTATGTTACGCGAGAAATTTACACTTTTTAAAAGCAACACAAATACCTCTGAACATTAGCGACAAGTATTTACTGTCTCATCTGATCTCGTCGTAAGCTTGAGCGTATTCTTGTCCATATTTTCGAGTATTGCACGTTGCGGGAAAAGGTAACCCGACGCTTCATTTTAGTGCCATTTTAATGCTTTAACACGTGTGGCATTGCGTGCGCTCCTACCACTTTTTTACTTGGAACTAATTTAAGGAGTTATTTAAATATTCAAAATAATGCATCCAAAGTTCACAGCATTCCTGGTTTTTGACCCATCCATGGAAACTCCCCCTTCCCGTGTTTTTTAACTACCGCTAACAATTTCTGCTAATTAGGAGGAAATCGAGATGTGACGAGGAGCGTCTTTCGTATGTGTACGGGTTGGAAGACAATAGCTGTAAAAATATCTCTGCAAATAAGGATAACATGGGATGGTTCATATGGCAAAACACATTTCGCTCTTACTGGGCCACGAGATGTGCCGTTTCAACTTACTTTAACTTTCCACCCAGGCAACTGGTGGACGTTGTCTGCTCCGAAGACAGAAAAAAAACTTGGATGTGTTTTGAAATGGGCTGTTACACGTGCTTTTTTTGCAGTTAAAGTTCAAAGAGTTAGATTGGTCTGGTCCTGCAGAAAATGAATTCAAACTCAGCAAATACCTTACATCTTCAATTGATAAAAAGACGACGATGCTGATTGTCTCAGTCGCCAGCGTTGTACTATTTTCGGCAGTGAACACTAGAAATTAACGACTCAGCCTCCTTGACGGGACTTTTTATTCTACAATATGAGCAGACGCCATAATCTACACGTAATTGAGGGGATATTGCAGCAAACATCATCAGATGATGGGGGAAAAGACGACCTTCGTCTCAACAGGACATCGGACAACGACGGTCGTGTCTTCTCTCCCCGATAAAGTGGATCAAGGACCTTGAAGGGTGCGAAGACATTTCGCATCGTCCGCCCTATTTCAAGAGCACTCCAAGAAACACCACACTCAAGCACCTCCATGTCCGCTGAAGTGTGTATCCGAGGGCCTTGTCAGATCTTAGTAAACACGGTACAATAAGACCAAATTCAACTTTTTTGCAATACACCTACGAAAGCCGTTGTGTGGACCTTTCCCGCCTGCATGGAGTTTGTGGCACGGGGAATGTTAACCCCGTTGGTGTCATTAACATGGGGATGGTAACGGCCCCAAAGCGCAACTGGGGTCATCGTGTTTATCTAGACATACGCACGAAAAATATCTGCATACTTCTTTTAAGTGTCATTACGCACTTGACATTTAGAGATATTATGCAGAGAAGCTAGGCTCATAAAGGGGGATGCTTCAAGTGGCGCAGCGACAGCGTCGGACAATTCCTTACAAATAATATTTGGTATTGGGACGAGGTGAAGCACCGTAAAGGTGGTGGCGGATTTAGTAGAACACCCAAAGCAATGCGAGTGTGGAGGGGAGGGGGAAACGCCAGTCACCGACTGCGTTCCACCCAGTCGCATTGAAATCTGTCTTCGTGCCCGGCTCATTCACTCCTCCCACTTCCCCTCCGATCCAGACAATGGAGGCTGCCTTGTTCGTACAAATACAGCGTCTTTCTTAGTCGTGCCGCCTTCGAAATAACGCAACGTGATTGTGGCAATTGAAGGGCTTCCTCCATTCAGCCACAACCTTTCTTTACCTCTTCGTGGCGCTGTTTTACATTACCGCTTTCCCAGGCTAAAGCGGAACCGTTAATTTGGGCCAACCTTATTCACTGAATTGAAAATCATTGACCCTGGGCAATCTTTGGGATGTGTCAAAGCAAGGAAGGGGGGGAGAAAGTTCAGTTAGCCGCAAACGCCGTGGAGAGGTAGGATACAAACAATCATGTTCAGTCTTGTTCTCATTTGCCTTGCCGATGGTTAAGTTTTGCAGAAATGGTCTCGAAACGACAGTCTCGGAAGCTAATCAAACCCTTGTCATGCATATGATGTTTGTGATCTCCCTCTCTCTTCGCCCCCCTCGCCCTCGCCCTCGTCCTCGTCCCCGATCCCACGCCTCCGCCGTAGTCCAGTTCACCCTTCTTATTCGGCAGGGCTCAGGTCAATGCAACTTCCTTTTTTTATGCCAATAAGGAGAAACCTCCAATTTTACCTCAACTTGCATATACTGGGAGAAAAATCCTATCACAGCGTGGCCTCCTCTATTCTTCCAATGCGTGCAACTCTGTCGTGCCCCAGGACAGTGGCGATTAGTGGCACAAGTAGGAAATAGTTGGACGCCAATAAAAAAACCAACATACCGCGAAGTTAGGCAAAACTGCTCCACACTCTGTGCCCTGAAATGCCACGGAGTCGTGGTTCTGCCAACTCCTCGATCCTACACTGAGCGATAACTGGGGTTTGTGCTCTGCCTACTCGCACTAGAGGGCCGAGGGAACCGCATGTTCTCTACGAAACCTCGCCTCGTCAATGATTTGATTAGTCTTCCGAAAGGGCAATCCACACAACTTCTTATGACTTCCTGTCTAATGGCAATAAAATTGTTTCAGCGAAAAAGGCCATTATATTTACCAACTAGTTCTACTCAAAGTGGAGGTAAACAATAGCCCAGTTATTGAGAAGCAGTCCATTGCGTAAGCCCGAAGAGCGACGAGTCGACAGCAGGTGGGGGAGGAGGATAAAAGTCGTTCTGATATACGGCTGGAGGTCACAAACACTCCCACTTCCGTGTGGACCCGCCTTAAACCGTCGACAGTCGGCACAACTCGCCCCATCGTCACGCCCAACTTCCAAACAGGAGTTAAAGTCCTGCCCGGACGATAGATCAAGCAGTTGTTTGAAAGATGCAGGCCTCGGGGTTCCTACGGTTGTTGTGATGGTAATGAAGACCTAACGAGAGGCAAACTTTTGATGTGGAATAGGAAATGTCCTAGTCAAAATGTGAAGATGGATGAGGAAATCTTATCCGTGGCATCTCATAGTGGCAAAGCAAGGCACCGTCAACTGGGATGTCGCCAAGAGGGGCTGATTGTTTTGTTTGCTGACTTCGAATTCTGCGAGGTGAACAGAAGGCGTGGTAATAATTTTTGGTACACAAAATGCCAGAATCCGAGTGCAAACCGAAACCTCGGAGGGAAGGGACTAGCCTCTGACAGTTGTGGAGGCGTTTAGGAGACCCAAATTCCGAGATCCTCAAAGAAACATGCATGATGCTGAGCATAAACTTACGAAGTCCAAAAAAAACACACGAATAAAAGTCCACAGACACAGTTCATGTCCTTTCGAGCACCTTTCATTGAGCAGACACTGGGCGAGTTCTCAAACTCCTCAGTTTTACTAGTCGAACGAACAGACTACACACACGGTGGAAAGCATAGGTGGGTTGTGGTGTGGCACCGTTAGCCCTAATTCGTGCGACTACGAGACTTGGGCCTGGCGGAACTCAAGCGAAAGTCCACCGTCGTCTCCCCACTCACCCAAGGCCATAATGCTAAAAACTTGCTGCCTTTTCATTCTGTGTGACTATGTCCACTCAAATGGGACCACAAAAATGGTTTAGGTCAGGTTGCCGACGACGCGAATGTGAGACGATTCTGGGCTAAGCGGCTTTGCTGTTAGGGAGTACTTCCCCCGGGCAAAAATTAATCCCCAGGCAGAAGTGTACCTAAGAGGGGCCACTTTTGCCCGTCGTGCGATCTTAAATTTCTGGGGTTTTTGCGCCTACAGACGTGGATATGTCAGGGTTTCGGTTTTAGGAAGAGAGAGGCGTGAAAAACTCCCAAATCTTCAGTTTGCAATGATTTTGTGCTAATTTATCCAAAAAGTTACGAACAAATAATGCAACATTTGGTGTATGCAATGAGGAGGCGGCTGTCTCCTCGGCAGGTACTGAAATGCTGGCGCTGGGCTAATCCCAAAAGCTGAATTTGAGAGGAACTGTGTGTGAACATCCATCGCGCAAAGTAGATGAAGGCGTCGAAAAAGTCAACTTTTTAAAACCTTCTCTTTAATTTTTCAACTCATAACCTGCCTGATGGGTGTTGGGTTGAAATACAACTTCCCCTCCTCCCCCCCCCTCAGGCAATCCTAGTAGACTCATCTCCCAAAACAGCGCTCTCGTGAAGCTGAACGCAGTCATGGCATTTCCCTTGACCGTAGACTACTTTAATCAGAGCCAAATTTATTTCCTTTTCCATCTGCCTGCTGATTTCAGGCTATGGGGGAACGACGTGGAACCTCCTCGACACGTCCCCTGACTCCTCGTCGCGCGTTCCCCCACCTCTCGGCATCTCCCCATGCTCGTCTTTCCATCACCAAAATCGCATCGGCCACCTCGAAAGTCCAAGTGGGCTACGGAAGAGCGGTTTTAGGGCAGAGAATTTGAGGAGGCAGACACTGCATGGTCAACATAACATGACCACTTTTCCATTCATGGTGGACTGAGTTGTGAAAGAAACGCAATAATAATTTTGTGACTTTAGTATTTTTGCCCTGTGATACTCTACCTGGCGATTTTAATCTCTACTTCTGAAAGCCACGCTTTGGGTCTAGAAAAAAAATTGTGAAAGAATAAAGTAAAGCTGAGCATGAGCTCACTGATGGGATGTTGGAGGAACCGTGGATGGCTGGAGGGTTTGAGTGGAAGAAATTGGCAGAGCTCCTGTCGAAAGAGGCTGCCCACCTCGATCGGCCGTGGTGAGGGCGGAGAGCAGCTGGAGGGGCTTTGAGCGGCCTTGGTGGGTGCCGAGGCTTCGCCCGACCACCGCGAACTCGTCAAAAGTCGCTCTATTTGACAGGTCTCTCGCAGAAATTGGTGTTCCACGTGTCTCTAGTGACGTTATCACACAAAAACTCTATTAAAATTTAAAATTTCATAAATAAACAGGCACCCTTCTCTCCTAATCGGTGTAATTGGTGGAGCAAAAGAAGTCGCCTCATGGGAAAGGCTTTTGCGCACTTACGAGAATGTCAAAATCAGTCCCATGCCATTATTCTTTTGTTACAATTTGAGGCAGACATCGGTGTTTGCCACAATTTATTGCTCATATTCGCAAACCTTATCTCGGCGTTAATTTCAACCTGAGTAAACAGACTTGAAGTTAAATTGCATATAATTGTCTGATCTCTCGATTCTCAGGCGAGGAGTGGGACGGCAAAAAACACAAACACACATAAAAACACATACAATGCATGGACTGACACACGTGACACGACGTGTGTTGTGTGTGTGTGCGTGTGAAGATTTCCTCTGACAAGCAGGACCCTCAACTGGTCTCTTCCCACTTTAAGCCCAGTTACCCACTGGCTGCTTGTCAAAGCCCTCGGCAAGGGGCAAATCGACATGCGACCAACGTCAATGGTGATTAGCCGTGAAATGCGGTGCGGAGAGGAGGAAAGCGGGCGGTTGTGGGTGGGAGTCTGTCCTTATTTCACGGTCGAAGACAACTTATGAAGAAGTGACCACGCTCCGGTGAAGGGAGTGAGAAGAGACTTCTTGGTTAAGCTCAACTGCGCCCTGCTCGCCTGGTTGGATACCGGGGAAATGAATGGATCAGGAGGGACAAGTAAAAGACCTCTTTTTTATTTTTTTTAGAGAAACACATTGAGGAGACGAAAAGCCTGTGTGACAGAGCGCAGGAGAGACTGAATGAACTGCCATCTGTCCCACTGTTTCTAACATATTTTGTTACTTTATCAGATCTTATTCCAGTCCTGGCGTGAGAGGCCATCGTAAAGCCCTTTGGAGCATTTACGCCAAATGAAACACAGTGTGTGGACAGCATCCCGGCCGTCATTCACTTTATCTCAAAGGTCTCAAACAGGAAACGGGGAGTTCAACTTTTCAAAACAGCCACACAACGCTATCAGATGCAGGCGGAGTGAATGTAATTAAGTCCACAATGGGGAGACTTTGCGATCCATTCCACGGAGGCATTAACAACCCCAAAGGGAGGAGTTTTCGCGACTCAGGTAAGTTGTGAAGTGAATTACGTGGTCCAGTATCTTTTGATTTTATCTCTCCGACCATTTGGAAAATTATCACGAAGAGAAACTGCAAAGTTCCGAGCTAACTTTTGCAGGACTTACGTCGAGTGTAGGAGAAAGTGACAGTGCCTGTCAAATGAATAAATTGGCCATGAATTGGGGATACGCCAGTTGCCTGTCCTCGAGCACGCACGTGAGGGCCAGCAAATTGCTCGCATGAGCGCGTCCTGCCCCAACTGTGGGTCTGTTGAAGGGCGCGATGAGTTCGGGCGGAACTGGAGGTTGCCTCAGCACCAACTGGGAGCAACTTCCAGAGCTGAGTTTGCTCAAATCCCTCGTGGGGGAAAATTTCTTGTCCAGCATAAACATTCAACGCCACCTCCCATCACCGTCGCTGCCAACAGTTTGGCCTCGGAGGAGGGAGTGAAGGTGAACTGACCGTTTGTAAGGACTCAATGGGTTGTGGCACGAATGCGACCTCTCAGCTGAGCCCGGCGCCGAAGGGGGCTGCTGAAGGCCACGTTTTTAGCCAACATGAGAATTGCAGCGGAGGAGGCTGATGCCGGCCGAGGCAGGAGACTTCGACCGTCTTTCCGCCAACCTCGCCGCAGCAGAATCGGTGTCGTGGAGGTGCCGGCGGCTGACTAACAGGCAGCCCGAATGATTGCACCGTAACATGCAAGCTAATGGAAGTCGTCTCGATGATAATTTTCCCTTTCCGATTTGGCGAGATTTCCACATCCGGAAATCATGACACTTTAGCGTAAAAATGTCATTTTCTTAGGGAAATCAAATCGCGAATTAGCGTTTCCTGTAGTTCTCGTCCCCCTCTCTCCTTTTAGCATGACAACTTTTCATAATGCCATTCGTTTGGAGATCCCACAAGCTCCTTCCATTAGGGCGCTTAAACGAACAGCGCGTCGGAGCCTATTAGACTGACATTTTTGCACATTGGGTTTCATGTGTCTGTTTGCGTGTGTGTGTGTCCGTATGTGATTAGTCAAGACCATTCAATGCTGTCGACGACACCTCACGGGCATGAATATCCTGAAACCCTTGGAATCGGACGGGTCGGCCGGAGAAAAAAGATGCGATTCAGTAAACCGGTTAGTAGTCTTCGCTAGCTTCGGAATCACGTGGAGGTGTTCTCTGCTTTTCACCTCCAAACACCTTCAGAGGCAGGCTAGCCGGCCAACAGGAGCTGAATCAGCTTGTCAAATTTGAAAGTATTCCACCCTTTGGACCATTCTCGCCACACGCAAGCTTGCGGTAATGCTCACGGACAACTTCAATTACACGTGTACGTGAGTGCATTAGCCGAAACAAGGTGGAGTTGCATCGAAGGCTGGAGCAGCGTTAACAGAAGGCCTCAAGTGCTGTGGCGGGGATGGCGGTGACGTTGACGTTGACGGTGGGCGGTGGGCGGTGGGCGGAGGAAGGAGGCGAGGTAGCTCCGATGAAGGGGGTACCCGCGGTGACTAATTTCGTCCATTATGGGTCGACTTAAGTGATTCACTGGGAGCAGGCAAAGGTGCGCGGCCACTCGGTCGCGTCGTGGAATTGGAGAGTCCTCAGCCCACCTCTTTCGGCCCCGCAGTTCTCAATCTGCGTGTACTGAGCTTAAGTTCTTCACGAATCAACCTTTTATGCACACACGCACACACACACAAAGAATCAAAGGATAAAATAGGCCATCAAACGTTGATGACATTGACTGTGACCGACGATATCGCCGTGGAAAGAAAGGGAACCACCTAAGGCCTTCATATTATTTTAGTACAACTCGGATGGAACGCATTTATTTCGCTTACAGAGACCTTATGAAGCCTACTCGACTGGTAAGCAGACGGTTTCTCGTGGACACAAAGGTAGAAGATGGCTCCGTTTGACCCTTGGAATAAAGACTACTATTTTAGAGTATTTTAAATACTTCCACGAATGCGCAATAGCAATTTTGGGTGGGACGAGAGTGCAAAGTGGGCAAGGCGAGGGTGCGATGCTTCCGGTGAAATTAACAGGCAGGATTCTCGAGTAAGCGACGGCTTCCACGGCGAGAGGGCAGTCGGGACTTTCGCAATGGCAACTGGCGGGAGGGTGAGCGATTAAGCGGCCTGGTGACTCCGAGAAATAACTTCCCACATCGAGGGAATATCAAATGGTGGCAATGAACGAAATGCGCAATTAAAAAAAGAAAAAAGGGACAGCGCGATTTTTGAAGCTTGTGTGCGCCTCGGATTGGCATGCACATTGCTAATTAATTATGTCTTCGAAACGGTGCCCTTCTGCTCCCCTGTGGACTCTTAATAATGGCGTCTGACGGTGGACTGGTTAAATATTTACCACCTCGAATGTTGCCGAGCTCAGGTTAAAAGCGGTGACAGCAGCGGGTGGGTCTTCATTCGCAACGCACCACTTCTCGGAGACGTTGCCAAAACGACTCGTGCCACGTCCGTCACTCGGCGCGCTCGGAGGTCCGAGTAACGAAGCGACAAGTGCAATTGTTCGCAGCCTAAATGGAGTGAAAAGCCTCTCCTCCTCCGCATGCGTTCAATGCAATCCTATTTTTGAGGATGCATGATTTGTCCCTAACATCTTGCTGCAACACGAGGTGTTTCGAGTACTTTGAAAGGACGAAAGTGAGAAATATTGCCGCCATTATTCTCATGGCAGTCAACTTTATTACGCGGTGGGATACAGCCGAGAAATGCTTCTTCGGTCTACTCAAATTCGCGGTTTCCTCGATGCCAACATCACAGAGCCCCTTTTTGCTAGGCCACCCGAGCCACCTTGGCGGAGGGAGTTTTCACCAAAATGGCGTTTTCAACTCCGTTTGGGATTTTTTGTGAGCATGAAGAAGAAACCGTATACCTGCGTACATGTGTGTGTGTGTGTGTGTTCTTTCCGTCTAAAGCGCACATTTAAGCAGACTTTTGTGTGGAGATTTGCGCCGGCGATATAAGGGCTTTCAGATTTTTCGTCTAGGGCGGCTTGTATTTGCATGTTTTTACGTATGTGTGTGGTTGTGTGTGTGTGTGTGTGTGTGTGTGTGTCGGTGTGGGGTACACGGGGAGTGGGAAATGCTCGATTCGCCTCATCCACCTCGCCCTCGCGTGTCAGTCGCGAGGAGAGACAGAATTTCGGATCGCCGCTGCCGTCGATGTGCGGGAATCAATTCATGCCGCCTCCTCCCTCCCCTCCGCTCCCCCCTTAAATACCGAATTTTAATTTGCCACGTTACACCTGATTGGCGTCGGATGTCGGAGGACTTCGTGTGACTCCGAGACAAAAGAGAGGTAGAAAATGGTGGTAACCCACTGTCTGACGTGCGATTGTTGTCGAAGTTTAAATGGCGGTTGATGAAGGCTTGTACAGGGAGTGACGGGTCCCACTGACAAAATTGTCATGCACATTTTTAATGCCTTACGTGCTACCGCTAACACAAAAGGCACGTCACCAGGACTTTCAACACTCTCCTCACTGACCTTTCCCTAATAATTTAGAAGCCGTGGCCATGACAACCGACACAAACTCACGGAGAATTGGGGAGAAGAGTAATATTCGAATGTTTTCTTTTTGTTTTTTTTCCAGAGGACTGGTTGAAGCAAGGAATTTGCCTAACAAAATTTCTCGTCGTTCTTGTGAATTGCTACAAAAAAGTTGCGTCAATCCTGAGAGTGCCGCCTGTGCACGAGGAGATGCCGGGTTGAGGGACCAAATTAATCCGGTAATACAGGAACAAGGGAAAAACGGAGAGAGAGGACGCATGAGTCTCTGGTGCATTTTAAATGAACTGCATTTTCCACATATGCACACACACACACACACACACACAAACACACTCTGTTGGGAAGGTTACAGGAAGTCGTGCAGCCCATCGCTTGGAGGCTGGGAGAATTTGGCCATCCCATTCGGATTTGCTTATCCCAACACCGTGAAATCCACATGTGTTAATATAAGTGATATTACCAAATCACTTGTGGTGTCAAATCCAGACACCTGGGTGTCAAACAAGTGGGCATTTTTTGACTGCCAACTCCGAAATTTTTGTTTACTCCTCGAAGTAAGTTTTCCTTCCGCGGGGAGAGTGCGGACTGTCCTACAACCCTAAATTTTTGCCCTCTTTCGCCTCTGCACTTCTCCACGTTGTGATAACGGGGACAGGGTGACAAAAGAAGGCAACCATCTCTGGAGAAGAAAGAGCTCGTAGTGGAGAGCGTTTCAGCTAACGTGAAAGCTGCCCGTGACGTTTTTGAGCGACGTTAGTCAAGGAATTAGCTGAATACGTTCTTGGACTGCCGATCACCTTTATTTGGGAGGGCTTGTGAGGAGAAGGTGTCGCTTAGGATGTCCAAGTAAATGCGGGACACGGGAACACGCACGCTATCAAGTCAAAAGGCTCGGGGCTCCTGACCTGCAGAATCGCAACAGATCGAAGGAACCGCCAGCCTAACCTCGACTTCCATCTTCAGAGCCCCTCAGAGCGGTGGAAGCTCATGCACTCAAACTACAACTTATGAGATAAGGCTAAATGTTTACCGCTGGTTCTGTTCAGGTCCCCACCGTGAATATTTCAAGCAGCGGCAGCGCCACACAAAGTTCACTCCCAGAGGGGGAGACGCATCGGAATAAAAAAATCACCTTTGCTTGTTTGTGTGTGTGTGTGATGCTATTCTCCTCCGCCTCCAATCAAGTCAGAAAATAACTCACCAAGTCGTGCCTGAATCGGTCGGCAAAGCGTTGCATTCTCGTGCGAAGTCTATGTTCGTTCAGCCTGGTTAGTGACAAAAGAACCCTGTTTAGATTTTCTACGTGAGTCTTTACGAGCCCCTCGGAGTGAGCGTAGAAGTCGCTATCCCCGACAGCTCCATTATCAGCCGCTGGGCGATCGCTCCTCGATTTATGCAGTAGCCGGTGGTTAACAGAGACCGCGAAGACAACTAGGAAGAGGACCAGTGCGCAGCCGAAGAGAATGACAATGTACCGATTGTTCCTTGCAATGGTCATGTGCAATGTGGAAATGCTGGACCCGCCGATCTCCTGCACCGACTTGACCGGTCGGATGAACGTAGCCTGACATGCTTGTTCATATTGCTGATACTCGCAGAGGGAACCATCCTGGAAAAGCCAAATTATAGCATTGTTGAGGAGGGCACCCAGACACGTTTAGCGCCTCCTTCACGCAGTTGCAGGGCGAAGCCGAGTGTTCTTGTAGGACAGTTACAAGGGGAGTTGACTTGCCCCTCATGGTGGCAACTCCTCCCCACCAAGTCTGTCTGTCTGCACAAGTCACCTCTCCCTCCTCATAAAAGTATGATGTTTGGAAGATCGTCCAACCGATGTTAATTATTTAACAGCATGGAGGATTCAACGCCACCGGCGAGGTTACGTCGAGAAGGAGAAATTTTAACCATCACTCATGAATACTCCGTCTAACTGCTTTCCTTCCTCCGTGCCCATTTAGTAGCCGATTGGGCATTTGGGGATGTTTCGGAGCAGAGACCTCCCTCGACTTGTTTACTGTGGATTCGGGTAAGTTTTCACCATGCAGTAACCAAATTGAAAAGAGATCAACTGGCAGCAGTCAAAATTGGGAAGCATAATGTGGCGGAGACCAACTCGGAAGTAGGGGCGCTGCTGCATGTGCCAACATCCCTTCCTTCGTCCTCTGTCCGAGCAACTTGTTCCCACTCTTCTTAATGGATACATAAATCCTACCTAAGGGGCCAGTCGTTTGACAGAACATAAAAGGGCTGTCAAGTAAATTTTGTTTGAGGAAAGAGACACGAAGGTTTCCCTGTAGCCCCCAACGGTGCGCCTCCGGCGCAGTTAATCATACCCGCCGGGGAGGAAAGAGCTTCAACGTGCTCCCACATTCTCGGCGGAGTTCACCTTCCAGGGGTCGCCAAAACACGACCAAGTGGGAGCTCCCTTTCACACAAAACTCCTCAATTTTATCTTTTCTCGGGGAGTAGAGGAGGTGAAGATGCTTATATCGATGCTGTCAGTTTCTGCGACCTTCTTGCACAAATGTAATTTACGAGTCATTTTAACCAAGAGGAGGTGGTTTGTCCCACCGCCAAAAAGCCGATGGGTAAGTGAATTACCCTAATTTTCTTTTTCGCCGACAGCGACTGCAATCAATGCTCGTGAAAGACCAAATCGCGGTGGCTCTCCCTCGAAACGCCCGATCAAGTCGCAGGGCTGGGCAATTTTCCCACTGAATAAAATGCATGGTTGTGAGCCCGCAGTTCAAATAAGCTAAAATTTAACCATTTTGGCGCCTCGGCGCAGAAGTAGACGAGTTCGGGAGGACCGAACCTCCGTGGGAACTGACTGCGGTGGGATGGCAGGAAGAAGGGGGCTTTCTGAGATTACTATAACATAATAGACACATAACGGATGTCCTTGTTGCTGTGCAACAACAAGTTTTTAGCGTGATTGATGACTTATCCACAGAATATCGGTTACGAATTGCGCAACAGAGTCCTGACCACTTCCTTTCACCGCGAACACGGGAGAAAGGTGGAGTAGGTCATTAATCACCTACCGGGGGCGGAGATGGGCTGGAGACCAGACTCTGGCCCTCCGCCCACCATCCACTTAGCCGTGGAAACTTCACCGCAGTCGCCTCTCCGTCTAGCAAACTCGCCGCTCCTGTGCCTGCTTGAATTGGTGCCAAACGCCAATGCTCGTTAACCTTTCCTGGTGTTTCGTCCGCGCGACTGCCACTGCTAATGCGCTACCATTTATGCAAGAGAGTCAGCAATGTGACACTGACAGCTCTCTCTATTATTGGCAAATGCGTCCAAAAGTGACAGCCCGCTGAGACTGGATAATCACGTCCCGATGGAGAAGGATGAACAGTTAAGGGATTTGTGTAGAAAATGGAGTGGAAGGCAACTGAGGAGGTGTATCTTACGACTAAGAGGCTCTCAGGCCCGCAAAAATGTGGACAAGCGCATGGGGAATGGCGGAGGTGGAGGTGGAGGCGGTGGCGAGTGAGAGAATCAGTCAAACTATATGAGGAACATCGGAGGCGCAAACGTCGTATCAACATCAACGACGCGATTCACGGCGATGTTTCCGAATAAGAAAAATGCAATGAGAAATTAAGGGGATGTGTAACCACTCGCCCCCCTCACCCACTACCTTAAAATCATTGGAATTTTTTAGTGGTTGGCAGAGAGCAAAAATTTCTCCTAGACTCAGGAGATGCTGGGAAGTTACTCACACCCGTAAGTACCGGCCAGACTGCACCGACCCTAGCGCGTCAATGTCCGCAATTGCCCATGAGTTAATGAGGTTCCTTGAATTGTTGAATGAGAACGGGGATTTCACTCGGCCTCTGGTACGACCTGCTGATCCTACTCGATGCAATTTAAAGAGCTCTTTGCCCAATTGGTTTGTGTGGACTTGGAGAACTGCGGAGGACAAAAGTGTCAGCGTGTTGAAGGACTCGCCTCATCACCACCAAATAGCTTGGACGAACTTCTGGTTGCATATGGTGATGTTTCGCGGACTGGGAGGAACACAATGAATCTGAGCAAAAGGCATCGCAACACCTCATTGTGCACACCGCTGAATTGGGTCCAAATGGGCGCGCTATGGCAACCGCTTTGACACACGCCCTCTGTCCACAGGCGCGGCATTTGCAATACGCGGTTAGAAATGCTCAGCTACTTCACCTCAGACCCACTTTGAGGGCAACTTGTCCAGAAGAAGGAATTGGTTCACTGCGTCCTTCCTCCATTCACTCGTAGGCGAATCCGCGGATCAGTTTCGTTTTCCAATCGTTGCAGCGGCGGTCCGGCTGAATGAACGGCAAGACGAGCTTTTCACCAGTTGTGAGACAATCTTCGCTTCAAATTCAGCTCCGATTTGAATTATTAGGCGAGTAGAAGTGGAACATTTAGTGTCCTGGGACATATTCCGACAATTGTGAGGAAAGCGATGGCACGCGGATTTGGCCATGAGGCCTGCCAAATGGGCAGATCAGCCATTTTGGTGGTGGGCTTCCCTTGTCCCCACCTCCTCCCCCCGCGCCCGGCGTCCCAATTCACGTCCATCAGGTTCCCAAATGATTCTGCCTGTCACATCACCTCTTCCGCTTTAAAGCCTATCGGGCGATGTAACGTTATTAACTTCTGCCTGTCTGCCCACTTGTGCCAGGCGATCATAGGCTCGTCCAGCCTTTGTTTCGCCAACTCCAACCTACTTGTTGCCCCCTCTTTTCGTCCATCCCTTGTTTATTTTCAATAATGAAGCCAGGCGGTCTCACGGGCATCTGCGATTTTTATCAGTAACCGCTGGGATTACAGCAGTAGGAACGCGTCTAGCTAATTTGTCCGACTAAGGCAATTGAACGCATACTCCGAGCGCAGTAGGATTACTGGCGCGGCGTTTTCACTTTCGTCTCCGATGGAAAGAAGTGCGAATTTGGGCAAACGGGAGTAAGTACTGTCAGTGCTGGTAGCAGGGGCAGGTATGCAACTCGACGTCAACCGGACAAAGGCCAAGAGTCGTCACACGCGAACATGGCTCCCATTCACGGACGCATTCATGTCAACTGCTTTTCTCCCAGTCCAACAGGTCGATTTTGAGGGCTTTCCTGCTCAAAAAGTGAGCTCGTCCCAAATTGTCCAACTCACCTCGTGTTCTGGGCAGAGTAGCCGAAGCCTTCCCTACCCCTCAGGTGGAGAGGCATTTCGAGTATTCAAAAAAAGTGTATAGTAGAACGGAATTGGAATGGGAAGGGGAAGTGGGTGTGAGTGAGTGAGTGTGGAATAGAACATCCCCTGGTAGACTGTGTTGTAATTTACTAAAAAGCAAATTTTCGGAGTGTAAGAGTAAGATAGGCCTAGTCGTGCAGACAAAGCCCTCTTCAAACGAGTGAACCGAAGGAAAAACCAACGAACTCGATTTTAAAAACAGCAAGTCGCATTCTTAGTTACTGATTTCTAAGGCGGAGAGGACAGTGGAGCAGGTATGTTATCAGAAAAGCCATGCAGCATACTCGGTGACACAATCCGAGTGTTTCCATTGTTTCATTTCAAAAAGGATAGAAGAGAAAGGAATGGCGACGCTCATTCGACTTGTTCAAGATCACTTCGTTATCATAGAGACGACAGGAGTCGGGGCCTCGCAGTTGCCCACCTTTCGTCTATCTAACCACCCTGCCTCATCTTCACATAATTACCCACGATGGCTGAGTCGGGGTCTTGAACCGCTGATGCGAGTGCAACCTTCGCTGGCGCTAAGAAAAGTTGAGGCAATAGCCACGCAGCAACTGCATCTAACTGCCTCGTGGATGGCTTAAAAACGGTGACTTTTCTTCGCTGTCGGCAACAACCCCAACAAGTGGTCCCAGTTTATTCCGCCTAGGCATCCAGAGGAGGTGTGCAGCATCACCCTCGGCGTGGAGACACGTGTTCCCACTGAGGAGGTGCTGCTGAGACGAATCTTCCCCAATGCTAATATCCGCTGTGTGGGGATTAGACCGATTCGTCTGGAATTTGCGCAACACTTCCTCGAAGGCCTCCAGAATAGCACATCATCGCTTCAGAAGGCTGCCACTCTCCACGATATGACGCTACCCGAAAGATAAGCGAAATGAGTAGCAAGCGAGGAGGAAAGGGCACTGTCTCAGTTTGGCTGCTGGTGACAATTAAACAAGACGGTTAGCGGGAAGGCGGGTGTGGAGGATGATTGCGCAACGACGAGTTGTGTGACGCCAGAGGCGGTGTCATTTACTGGCATCTCGGTCAAACATGAGACGAAGTTATTTCGGAATGTCCCCTGCTCTTTAGGCTCAACCCCCTTGCGGCATTTTATAAAAGCTCAAAAGACCATATTCTGGGCTTGTGGTTGCAAATGAGCAGAAAAAAAAGTTATTTTCATTGCAAGTGGGGAACACCTCGCTTAGATACTTTCCATTAAGACTCTGCAACAAAAAACTTCAAAATTCCAAAAAAGGTGATAATCTAACTTGTTGGTCTGTGGCACAATACACACACATAACACACTGAACCACATGTAGTCCAATTCCCCAGATGCTGCCCTAATAATTACGCCCTGGGGTATACTTGAGGCAACTATGAAGATATGGGAGCGGATTTATTTTGAGAAAAAATCCGTCTCGAGAAAAGGAATCAAGCCACACTGCTTCTACTTCCCTCCACGTGTATGCACGTGGATGTTGGAGTGAAGAACTTCCCTTACTGTGAGGAGATTCTGCAAGAGAGTCTGTTTTCACTCGTTGCTCTAGATGATCGTCATGCTCCCTACCTCGCCTTTCCGACTCTAACATTCTCCCAATCGGGAGTGGAATGGCCTGGTCGAGTTGCTGCCTTAAACAGATTACCTTGCTTCTACGTCTAAGTCAACTAACGTAAAGTGGAGGTGTTTAAAACTACACGCAGGATCAAACAGACCCTCCTCCATTTCACCGCCCTTTCCTGGCTGTAAATTCACAACAAATTAACAAAATTGACCGCCTCCACATGCTTATGATATCACGGTATTAATCGAAACCGTAGAAGCAGTAATTGCCGTGCTCAGATCTAACCATTGCGCAGCCGCCTGCCTAACTTAGTTCAAAGAAGGATGGAGTCGAGGGGACCCGTGCTGGCGGTGCCGGTTTCGGTGGCGTGGCCAGGGCCGCCTGGCGCCGGAGCGATCGGGACGGCGTGTCCGGACGCCGTCGGCATTTCATCGGCCAAGAAGGCGCTGGCGTATTTAATTCATTGGCCGCTTGTTCTCCTTACAGGCCAGTTTTCACAAGTGCGTGGCTTCACATCTCGCGAAAAAGGTTTTATTAGGAGATTCCTGGCGGTTGATGTTGTGGCAAGCTTTACAATGTGCTGTAAATGTCAACGGAAAGAGTGAAATAGTCCTGGACGAAGGAGAGTTCCCTGCATTAACACCTCTTCAGGTCTCCGACTCTCAGTGGATGTCAGGAGGATGATGCGAGGCGCTGCCTACTGTCTTGAGACTTACAAAAGTTGTAGAATTAAAGTGGCTTTCAAGACACGAGGTGACCGCATGGCGGTGGCTTTGAGAACGAAGGCCACATTTTGTCCATGTATACGCCAAGGAACCGACAAATAGAAGGAGACCACGTTGTGTCCGGCCTGCAAAACCCGACAGTCGCCGCTGGCGGCAGTGATAAACAACTTCAAGAGCCTCGTTCAGATCGCTAGCCCTCCCAAAAACGCTTCAAGTGGTTTAACTCGGTTCCCCCTTCTTGGCGTCCGGAGGAACAAACGCACAAGTATTTCGCGACGATAACTCAAGCGTTTGTGCTACGAATCAGGGGAAACTCTACTGCCCTCCCGCTGACCATGAACTCGTCGCCTATTCTTTCGGTGGTCCTTTGCGTTCGGGCTACAGAAAGGCGGGAGGAGGCTTTCATACAGAAGGAATGCCAGGACTCTCGCTGCCACCTCGACTCTCATCCACCCTCCCCGTAGTCACGACTTTGACAGGTGTGGGAGGACTTTTACTCCGGCCTGCACAAACCACTCAAGTGCAACTCATTCAGGACATTCCTCGAAGGTCTAAAACGTGACACTTCTTTCGAGATACGAAGTTGAAAGCCATTTTTTCCGCATTGTCGAATATCGCACCTTTTTGAAGCTAAAGAGAGTGTTACAAAGGCATGAAAAAGCCAGCAAAGTGGGGTGATAGTTCCTTAATTTCGTCCAGCAGTGTATACCGTCCTTAAGAATAGACCTAATCGCGAATGTAATTGAGTCAAACTTACGACTTGGGTTTTCGCGGCGGGAGAATGTCCACATTGATAGTGCGTTTCTTCCTCAAACACGCTGTACCGCGTCGGCTTCGCCGTGTTCTGCTTCGCGCCTCTATTAACGTGTTTCTGCATCGGCAGACTGGCCAGAATACTGAGGTAGGATGCCGCGTCTACAACCAACTTTCTGCCCACTAGAATCTCTCTCAAAATGGCGTATGTAGTGTAGAACCTCGTGGCTATCAGGTAGCAGTCTATGACGAACAGCGTGAGCCTCAGCTGGCCCAGACTGAGTGGGGTGAGGTGCAGTGCAAACGTTCTGCCGTGCAGTCTTCCCTTTTTCGAGGGTTTTGGCGTGGTGGACCAGCCGATCGAGGATTTGGCCGACTGTCCCAGGCTAGCAACTTCGAGGTCATCGAGTGTGTTGTAGCTGCGTACAACGAGAGGTTTGAACGCATCTCCGTCGGAGGCAAGTCCGCGATCAGCGCTGCTTTGTGTCAGAGAGTCCGATTCATTGAAGATACTCGATATGAAGTTTGATTGAAGGGTTTTTGAGGGCACTTTGGACAGAACCATGTCTTCTAGCCTAGGAATTGGCAATAAGGCTACGGTAGGGTGGAAACTGGACGACATATAAAGCCAAAAAAGAATTAAAAAATGAATTTCTATAGAAGCGGAGCACTGAAGATACTTCCGGGCGGAAACAATGGCAACCACGGATTCCATGGCACAAAGTAGTTTCATGTGTAACTATTCTCATAATATGACTTACGGCACATCGGGGGGTAAACGCAGGAAACGTAAATTTGTGCGGAAATGTTGGGCAGTTTGTATCCCAATTAACGATATGTACTTTGGCGGCAGGGAACAGTACGCCTGTGTGAATCGCGGCTCACATTTGATT
Source organism: Dipylidium caninum (assembly GCA_017562135.1). Lineage (NCBI taxonomy): Eukaryota > Metazoa > Platyhelminthes > Cestoda > Cyclophyllidea > Dipylidiidae > Dipylidium > Dipylidium caninum. The sequence continues at coordinate 538,176 of QEYB01000921.1, read as the reverse complement.
CGAACAACTCTAATTGCGTCCACAGCAAATGCGTGAACGGCCTCACCCATGTGCTGGTGAAAGGGGCGGGAACAGTTGGGAATTCTCGGTGCGAGTGTGCCACGAAGGCAGTAGAGTGAAGTGTATGTGGCCGAGTGGCCTTCACACCGTGGTGTGATCGTTTTCCCCACTTCAGTGAAGAGAAAGTGACATCAGCTTCAGGGGAGTGGCCAAAGCCATTGGGTGTGAAAGGGCGGCATCGGGCACATGCTGATGGGTGCTGAGTGCATTTTCTCGCAAGTACTGGGAAATTGGAGCAAAATTGTTAGGTGTATAGACTCGGCCTTGGTCAAAGTAAAAGAATGTGCAGATCACAGGGTTTTTTTGTGGGGTCTAACGATGCTTCAGTGGGGGCGGCGGAGGAACACATGCGCAATTACATAATCCCCCTGACAAACACGCGGTTGGCATAACTACGCATGAATGAAGTCTAAATTTACTCGGAAAAGTCGTTTCGACCCAAAATACGAAGCTGTTTATTCCCCCAATCCATTGGGTGTGGGCGATTTTCACGCCTATACGCATGCAACTAGTGCGGATGGCAGAAATGCAGTCGGGGTTGCGTTTTTGTACCACCAGAGGTGAATATTTTAAGCTCTCGAGGTCAGTGTATAATGGGGAGGACGAGGACAAGAGGCGACCGGTTTCACATTCCCTACAAAGGCAAAATCCCGTCCCCATTTGGCCGCTGTTTCGAGTTTCATGAGTGCGCCATTACTGATGGCCAAAACTGCAATTTTTCCTGCATCTCCCTCGCCTTTTTTATGTGAAGTGGGGTGGGAGCGGACCGTGGGAGAGATGGAATCCTCTCGGGACAAACAGTGCGGGAGAATCACCAGGTGGAAACCGAGAGGCCCCCATGAGACTAAGTGGTGAACGGGTAGGAGAGGAGTGACTGCAATTAGTGAGGTCTTGATTTGAGGGGAGAGGCGCGATCTCCCTCCCGCATGCAGACATTTGGCTCACTTAATAGAAAACCGTATGTTTAAGTCGTTTCGTCTGCGTTAGGTCAGACAGTGGAATCACGAGTGGGCATGGGTGGCACAGGAGCCTCGGCATGCCTCAGCCTCACTTCCACCCGAAGAGAACGGATGCAACTGAGTGAAGTAAGAAACCACTTTCGGCATTTCACACCACAGCACACATATAAAAAAGCGCCGAAGGCACGGCTCCCATGATTGTGAAACCGTGGCAGAGAATTAGGCAACAATGCGCCTCAAACGCAGGGCATCTTCTCTTAACAGGCTCCTCAATGGTGAAGAGACTGCAGCAATGAAATTAACCGGCGAGTCTGGGTGCGGATATTAGGGGAAACTAGAAAAAGAGCAGTCGAGGGCAAAACAACACTACTAGGCAGTATACCGGATCCTCAAGCCACGACATTCCACGGAGACGTTTCAATTTAATGGAGGTTTAACGACGCCTTTTCCTCCAACTCGATCGCCACGAGGGAGGAGAAGCAATGCTAATGGAGTGGAAAAGGCAGCAGTGGCAAGCGACGGGATCCACCAGTACAGGAGACCGTAATTCCCGGAGGAATACGCAGGCGTAGAAGCATTGAAATGGAACTAATGGATGTCAACGAGCTTCGCAGAAGATGCGTTTTTTATCCATAATTTGAAAACTACACAAGTGTGTTAAAAGGTAGGTGGCTTTGCGGAAACTCACTTTGCCACGTTGCCTTCGTAGCGAAAAACAGGAGTAATTCCGCGCTCCCACGTGTATGCAACGGGGTAAATCAAGAAATACACAAGTCAAATCCGATTTACGCATTTACACAGCGAGTGCTTGTCTCGGAGAAGTGGGAAATTGGACCTTGTGGGGAGGAAAGAGGGGGATTTTTGTTCCGAGAATGGCACGATTAAAACATTCGGGGCGTTGCTCTTCTCCTCCGCCATGACATTTGCTGGGTCCTCTGATCTTTACCAGGCGACATAATCCTCTATTAAGACGTCTTTTTGACGGTAAATGGAAGAAATCTTCAGCTCAGTCTTTGTCTCCCTCGAAATTACAAATTACGTGTAAAAAAGTGGCGAGGAGGAATTTCGCGATGGGCTTGTGATAATGACAACTCCCACGTGAAAATGACCGATCATATCCTTCCTCCTGATAACCGCCTGTTTATGTGTTCGACATCCTCGCGTTATTTTTATGGCGCCTCGCATCGAGATTCCCGTCCGGCCAGAATTTGTGATTGGCCACAGTCGCCACCACCGCCGCCGTCGCCACCGCCGCTACCGACGCCGGAGTTGGGGACCTCATCTGGCAAGGCGTAAATCGCGCCCCGCCTCCCCTCCTCGTCCGCTCGGCGTCCCTCTCACATATCGTAAATGGGGCGCAAGACTTTTGCTGGGGCAAAGGCAAATTCGGGTAGTTGGCGATAGTCACGGCGATTGCCATGATGACCTTCGGATGACCCCAGGGCAATTCACCGACGCATGCACCGCTGTCAATGGGACACCAAATCGGGCGAATTGCGAGGGTGGCCTCGTTCACCACAGCACAGTGAATGTCCGTGTGTTTTTAATGCGCATATTGTAAAGAGGATGCGTGGAATTGCACGCATCTTCATGGGGCGAGGGGAGGAGAGAGGCCACAATGGAAAGGAAAATACTTTTTCCCACCGCACCGTTGACCTAATGCTATGCAGGCTATTAATTTCGAGACTCATATGTTAACCTACTCCTTCAAATTATGTTTGCCCTTTTCTTTTTCTTGAAATCTCCGCGTCCCCCATTATCACACTTTTAAATCATCACAATGAAAACGTCTACTTTGAGACCAAAATTAATGGGAAATTCTACAGACACTCGCGAGGATTATCAGTGGATGATAAAGTGGTAGTTTAGACAACATTCCTCCTGTTGGACGGAGGAGAGGAAATCGACATGGCAGAACTGGCCGTGCTCGGCTGAGAGACCCGCCGCGGGACGCAGTTAACGTGGGGGGCCTCATGAAATCACTCTGATTCCTCATTCCCTCCGTCATCGCCAGTCACCTCGTCGAGTAAACAGCCCGGCTAATCCACAAGTCTGCGCTCGTGGCGCCTGAGGGGCACTGGACCCTCCTCGTCCGGCCAACACCCACTGCGTGACGCCTCTCCGGACGATATGTGGTCCATGTTGAGAGTGTACAATACTACCACCATATCAAACTTACTGTGACGTAATGAGCGAAGGAATGAAGAGGAAGTTCTCCGCTTCGGCCAGGCCAAACTGTCGTGCAAATTCAATGTTTGATATCTTCAGGCGGAGGGCGTTCAAGTGTTCGGGAGTGGGAACAAAGTGCCCCTCGGGGCCATTTATGTCCCAGGATGTGTGCGTGCTGTTCATCATTCTCTTCACAAAGAGCAGCCACTGCGACGCGTAGATGCTGGAGAGCAGCTCGGAGAAGCGCACCACGTCGGGCATCATGCTGCCATCGAGTTCTGCCCTCAAATGACTGATGTAGTCTTGCACAGCCAGGTTGAGGTCATTCATCTGTCGAAAAATAAATGCCTCCATCATCTTGAACATATTTTCTTTCGACTTTCCCGGATTCAACTCGGCTGTTAACACCTCATGGACTGTTCGGTCAACTTCTCGGGTGAAATCGACGATTTGCCGAATCATTATGTCCTGACACACGTGGACAAGCTGGGCCGCCTTCGTGGAGTGCTGATTGAGCACCTTGTCAGTGTCGGCCTCGCGACGAGCAGCTTCCCGCTGGCTCAGAGGGAGGAGGACTTCCTTATTCCAGACGGATGTGGATTCTACGTTTTCCAGACCCACAGGGGGCCAAAAGCTAAAGAGGATCGACAGAGCCACCGAGAAAGTAAAAATGAAAGTATAAAAAACGCGGAAGCTGATGTAGGAAACGAGGATTCCCTTTTTTGCACAGGTAAAATTTTGACTTGGACCCTCAGACGGTGTTAGCAGGGTGTGAGGAGTTCTAAAATTCAGGGGAATGTAGCCTTCCTCATGCTGTTTCGCCTTTTCACCGGAAATAACCACAAATTCCTTATTGTTCGAGTCCTTGAGATGCAAATGTCTTAATTGTATCCCACGGCATCTGCCTCGCCTCTGTCGTTTAATCAAGCAAATCAACGTGTTGATGATCATCAGAATGATGATAGCAGCTGACGCGGCGAAGAAGAGCACCAGGTAGGGAATGACATTGACATCTTTGGTTGACAGCACACGAGAGAGTATGGCGTAGGTGGGAGGAGTGCGAGTGGAATTCTCCACGCCGCTATCCTCTGCGTCGATGGATTCACGCGATGTTTCATCCCACATCATCGGATCGGTCGAATCGCCTGTGATGAACAGGAGCATTTGATACTTTTGCGTGTGAAAGCAGTCTTGAATGGATATTAGTAGTTTACGCAAACCCTGTTGCTCGTGTCTCGGTCCTCTGTCCCCAGCGAGTTCAGACAAACGTGGAAAGCGTAGTTGGAGGGAAAAATCATAGGTGGAGCGGGAGTGCACATCGCGTGCGTAGTTGTCATGAGTGGGGAAAATGATCAAATCTTGATGCAAAAACGGCCTGGGGGGGGGGCTTCGTCAAATGCAACGTATACGTTAAGATAAATCGGAGTCACTTCCGTTCTACCTAGGGATAAAATAGGATACGGGATAAGGGAAAAATTAAAAAACCATAAAGCGTTTTGCGCAATCGTCTATGCTCCATCTTGCTAATCCCTTCTCACCCACTTAACAAGGAAAGTGGAATATTAGCCTTAAGGTAAGGCAAGAATTCACGCCATGATAAAAAGGCGACTTGGAGAAGAACAAGAAACAAAGTATTCCGTTCAGTTTATCTACCATTAACGTGAAAAGCGCTCATTTAGCTTTCCGGAGTGAACTCAGGGTATAAACAACAACGGTTAACAGTATAAACTACTGGGACAAGTCCATAGAAGAGAAGATGAGAGGAAAGAAAATAAGTGTTGATTACCGTTGACATTTAAAGTCCAACGCTGTTTGGAGTAGAAGAGGGAGGGTTTGGCCGTTCTTACTGAATTGGCGACATTCTTGCCGGCCGCGGATAATCGTCTGGTCTTATTGCAAATGGCAAAATTTTAGAATCGACGTCTCTTCTGGATTAAGAAGAAAACAAAAAGGGTGGAGGGGAAACGCTGCTTACACTTTGATATCTGCCTTGCTAGCATGAACCGACTGTATGAACGGAGATTCCATACTAATTTCCATTGGCCGAGCCAGCGGACCAATCAGCGAGCGATCGATGTCGACTGTTCTCCCTGATGCCATCTTTAAACATGAAAATTTTTTTTCTCCATTTCTTTCCACAATTCAGTGCAGCGTCGAACTCCAAGACTTTAAACGAGCCACCGAAGTAAGTGACGAAGAGAGAGGAGGTTATTCCTTTCACGTTAGTTAATGGCAAATTTAATCCTCTACCACTTCTAGGGAGAGTGTTTCACAAAATCAGGTCTCCAGTTAGTTGGATGAGAGAAAGCAACACGAGTCAATAGGAAAGTAGCCCTGTCCCCATACGGATACCTACGACTTTAGCCTCGTAAACCCATGATCGTGACAAAAGAGGCATATTAATGAGTGAATGTCCACCACGTACTTTTCAGGTGGAATTTCACCTTGAGCCCATTATCCAGGTCGTTTTTCATAGCGTAAGAAAATATGTGCGGTCTTCTTCCGTCCAAATTTTGTACAAACGCAGGTGATATAGCCGGGCCGTACAGTACTTCATCACCGTTCACGAAATGGCTTATGTCCAGATCACAACTGGCTGATCGCCAGCTCGACGTGGTGTAAAGGAAAGGTTTTGTGAATTGAACAAATTTCATTCGAAGATCGCCTTGACTTCGTGCACCATCGAAATCATCGCTCTGCAGTACGTCGGTCTTTCGGTCAAACAACTTCAGATAGTGTAGATTTAGTTCATATTCTGTGGGGAAGATAAATAAATCCTTTTACCGTCTTGTTTACCCACTCCTCACGAAAGCACAGAGTCCCCTTAACCCCCGGTCCCAATTTCGTTTCAAGATGGATGGGGCAGAAGTATTTCGTCTGGAGTTAAAAATTTTTCATCTTATGTATGTTCTTTAATCCTCCCTTCGCGCAAACACCCTTTTTACTCTCCTACCGTGATGCTGGCCAAGGGGCTTTCGTGTAATCTGGAGGAAATCGCTCTCGAAAAATCTGAGATCCAGCGCCTTCAATACAACCATTTGATCGGCGCGCCTTTGTGGTGGAGCTGACAGCAATTCCACGATTCTTTTCCACGTTCCCATTAGTAGAGGAATGACAATCCTGGGGTTTTAGAGTAGCTAAACCTCACAGTATTTTGGTATCCCATGTGGGAGTGCAAGCCTCGAGCCAAGTGGGCAGCATCACACATCCCAGCCCGTCCCTCCATAGTCCGCCGTGGAGTGCTGGGCAAGATGGGCGGAACCGTGATTTTTATAGACCAAATGACCGGCTTACCCCTGTTTCACGACCTCAAAGACCAATTCCCCTGCAACTAATTCCTTATCCCTAACAGAGAAGAAAAATAATGAGCCTGGAACGGTTACTGCATCTTCTCCTCGCCATTCCAAACGGGCCATATCTTATTACCTAATTCTCTCCTGTGGCATATGGCAGCTCGTAGGGGTGTATCTCAAAATAACTCAACTCTCCGACGAATTTATCGACGTGACTTCATGCTGAATGAGTAAAGAGGCCAGTCTTGCTGGTGTTATGCCATGTGTACACTCGGAGTGATGAGACTCCTCGGATCTCGCAATTGACACATTCGCGTCTGCGAGCGTGGCGACGGAAACATGCGAGCTTTTGGTGTAACCAAGTAAATCAGGGATATGACATTTACCACTTTCATTACCATGAGTGGATGACCTGATTCCTCTTAGAATGACGTCTTGCGGAGAGGTCACTGATAAATTCTGAGGTGACAATCGAGCTTTTATGTCCAGAGGCCCAGCAACGGTAGACACAATGGTGGTGTTTAATACAATGTGGAATTGCTGTGGATCTGCACTCCACAACGTCGTCGACGGGTCCGTCACAGATGCGTTAGCGCGTTCTGCCTTTTCAACCCTGCCAGAATTGTAAAATTGAAGTGAAGTTGATGTCGTGGACGGCGTTGCAGGTGGCATTGAAAAGCATTTGATATATTTCGATAGACGGGTGAAAGTCGGATCTTGAACGTATTGCCTAAATGTTATATAAAAATGAGGCTTCTTTTCATATGAGTTTCAAACAAACTTTCCTACGGAACATAAGTCAAAGTGAAAAATGTTGACTGTGTGATGCAGTCCCGCAGTTGCATTAAGCGATTGGGCGAAAGTGTTGCTTTCGCCGAGGGTTTAACTCCACATCTCATTCAGGCACGAAGGCTCTTTTCCATCAACACCGACTCGACAGAGATCTACTGATTTAGGCATTAATGGGAGGCTGAAGTGAAAAGTCACGCGTCCATTCTTACCACTAAGTCAGCGGAAAAAATACTCCTGTATATCGTGGATAAAATCTGGGCAATCGATCATTTTGGTAGGTTTGCATGTCAGAAAGTGAGGTGAAAAGGTGCGCGCGTCCCTTGTGGAATGTCCACTCCGACAAGAATGACTCAATGCGTTGAAGTGACAAATTCTTCGCAACTCCCGTAATGTCTCCACACCCCTCTTCGTGGCCAACCTTCAATTAAACTAACCTGAGGCCTAAATTGCGATGGTAAACTTATATTGCTTATATTAATTGAGTAGAAATTTTAGTATCGGTCTAATTTCTGCCATTATGCAAGAGGCAAACCGGATGCTAAGCTGTTTTTTGGTTTTACTATCTTATCTGTCCTCAAAACTGTTGATTTTGGCTTGGTAAAGGTAATGTTTACTAGAATCGAGGTTCTATGAGCTTTTATAATGGAAGTAGTTCCGGGTGATCATATGCTCCACGTTCCTACCACAATACTTTAGAAAGTTTATTGGCCCGATGACTATAATATAATCACATAACCGGTTGTCCCCGGGGCTTTGCCAGGAAATGAAATAGGAGATAAGGGGTTCTGCCCTTCCTACCCAAATATCAACTACAGTAGACAATATATTCGGACGGAGAACCTGAGAAGTTGTCTCTTTGCTAACGAAAATGCCTCCTGAAGTGACTAATTAGTAAATTACAGGAGGAGGAAAGTTTAGGAACGCCCAGCTGGAGACAAAATAAAATAAGTCTTGGCGGACATGGGAAATTACAAGGCTTACTGTTTACCTACTGGGTATGCAAACTAAACCTTTATAAACGAAATTTATAATTGGATTTGACACAAGTCAAAACCGAAGTTTAGTGAGCACGAGCTTATGTTTAAAATTTGAATAGAAAACTTTTCCCATAGCTAGTGTAAGTTAGGTTGGGCACCCAGAAAACAACCTCTGAACGCAGTGGATAGGGGCCGTTGAGAGGAAAAGTCTTACGACAATTTCCCACTGAAGTGTAATAGTCTCCGCCCAACATCTGTGCCTCCAAGTCAATCAGGCTCCTTACGAAGTGCTTCTGTGACATTTAAAGTGTTTGCCTTGTTCCGTCCTCACAAGGCTCTTGTTAAGCATATGAGGGCGATTAAAAGGCGTCAAAGTAGCCACCTGAGCTGAATGCCTCGTTTGGTGGCACTCACTGCCGAGCCTTAAGAGTATCAACGAGGTGCACTGAAAATGAATTTATAGGACATGCAGGTGCAAGTAGGCAAGGTACCTTTGACGCAGGTTCCATTGTCCATGTGCTCCTGCCGGTCCTCCGGATAGCATGGTGGACTGAAGAATCCCAGACATCCGGGCGTGTTGTAGCATGAGATGCTTTGCCTACAACTGTTTCCGCTTCTTCCACAGTGTACTGAATAAGACAAAATTTTGGTATATCATGGAGAGGTGGGTAAATCGTTTTCTAGCCATTAACTGTGGGCAGTGCGGAATGGACACTGGGTGCCAGAGTTGAACCCAAGTGAGTCTGTGACCTCGCGCTCATGTTGACATTTCAGCCCGACTGCGGTCTTAACAGCCACTTAATTTCCCCCATTCAAGGTAGGTCGACTTGTTATCTCATTGCCTCTGCCGGGACAGCACACTTCAACGCCATCTCTGGACGCCACTATCTCCTGTCAAGAATACGTATGCGTAGGTGGGTCTGTAAGTCCCCGCCTGGGCTAAAAATAGCCCTTTCTTCCCTTAATCCACGCTGGTTTGGCACTTCTCAGTGGTGAACGTGAATGCAACGCCAAATCGACCCTTCATTGACGCTAAAATCACCTCCTTCACCACTGCATTGAGTTGGAGGATATGTGAAGTCGTTAGGTGAGTATAACACCAACAGACTCTTAACTGTCCACATTGTTTCCTGCGCTGTGGTGGTTACTGCGCCTCGGCCACATTGTGGCGGACTAACTGGAAACCGAGGGAATTAAGACGCGTGGGAGGTGGTTGTTGACAATAAATTTTCTCACTTAACTTCCCTAAAAGTGCGTCGACCAAATCTCAAAATCCCTCGGTCTCCATTTTCTTGTCTCTATTCACGCGGAGACTTCAGTGTGTGTGTGGAAAGCCGAGGACGTCGCTCGACTGGAAAAATAGCTACACCCTCCCAAAAATGGCGCGCAGTGACGTCTCCAGCAAGGACTCCTTATCCCTTCGGCTCTCAGCACTTCTCCGTGTAGTCCATAAACTCCACGTGTCCTTACGTCTGATCTCTCCTGTCCCCAGGATGCTAGGATGACTTGATGATGCATAGAGGCCTTTTGGCGTCCAGCCGAAACATACTCTACCTCAAGAATGTAGAAACGATTTTGTATGCGATAACACCGGCGCGGTTGGAGTTCCTTAAGCGCTGCTGTTGTCGGGCGGAGTATATGTTTCCCCTCGCCAAACCGCCTAGTCATAAAGCAGAAAATTAAACTTTTCCTTACCCCCGCTGCCCCCCTCCTCAAACTACGAGGCTACCTCGACGATGTGGGGCGAACCGGCAAAACTCGATGCACCATCACATAAAACGGCTCTAAGTACTTATATGGGTATTTCAATGGCCTCGTACACTCCTGGTACAGCACTAAAGTCCCCATATGGTCGAGGAATTAATTGCGCTGAAATAAGGAGTTATGTTCTGCGCACTGAGCATATTCTCCCGCCTGCAGCCACTATTTTCCTCCACCGTAATGCGATCCGCGGTTGGCGCGCATCGTCGTCCAAATTTAACCCAACTTGTTGACACACAACTGGTGCTGCATTATGAGGGTGTCTTCATTTCACACACCCGCCTCCTCTTGTGCCCTTCCTCCTCCCGCCACCGCTCTGGGGTGGTTGAGAGGTCTTGACAGTGAGGAAAACTAGCCCAAACACGGGGATTTTTAGAGCGCAACGGTTCCATGTTTTCTCTTCTGCCACCTGATTGCACTGTAGAGGGTTCCTTTTTGTCATTTAGCGCGGCAAAATGAACCTCCTCACCCATCGGTCATCGTGAATAAGTGTCATTCTCGCCGTCACATGCCAGTGTTTTCATGGCGAGTGCGACAGTGCCCAGGGCAAGGTGGGAAAAGTGATGGAACGAACTCGCACGCCCCACCTCTTTGTAGGTACGCCTGGGACCTGTTTAGTGGATAGTGGGAATTGTGTGTCAGAGCAACTGTGGAAGGGGTCCACACCCACTGCAACCGTGTTTCCTCGGACACGACCGCCGGTGGCGCGGTACGATAACTAGCCGGGCTATTGGCACTGCCAGTAAATAAAGAGTCTTGTTGGTTTTGAAGCCTCGAGTCTCATACTCCCCAACTCATGTTATTTATGGTAAATTTTCTATTTACGAAGTTATTTGGACCAGCTGATAGGTTTGACAACAACAGCAGAAAACTAGGAGGCAGTGCTGAGTGAAGGGAGGAAAAAAAATGAGGGAGGATTGCGCAGCATCCTCCATTTTTTGAATGAAGTCGCCGATATCTTGGAGATTAGACCATTTCGGTAGCTGACGTGGTCGTGCCATTTGCCCCACCGTCCCCACGGCCTCCGCCCGCGCCCTGCCCTGCCCCGCCAAGAGAACACGACAACTGCACTAATCAGCCTCTGCTGGCCGAGGGGGTCGCCTCTCAGACGAATGCATGCCCTAGAGGAGGGCTAAACTCACAGATTTTGTTTCTATTCACTGTCTGGTTCACTTGCTCGAAGCATTGCAAACAGGCGCGTTGAAATTTTGAACAGTCGTGTGGTTTTTTGACGTAAATGCTCTCCTCCACGTACACGCCAAACACGTCGTTCAGTAAGGGACTATCCTTGGGTGCAGTAGAAACTGTCAGTTGCCTCCTCACTGTCTGTCAACGGGGCTGCCAACTGAAACACCATCATTAAAAATTCTTACATTATGGCCAGGAAATAACGCACCAGAACCATGCTGGTTGCGAGAAAAACTCTCGGTTTCTACCTCCACTTGACAACCGGCTGTGCTTGCGACCTTCCCGATCCGCCTTCACATCTGATCGTGTTGAGCGGAGGAGGACATGCTTTGTCCACTGCTGCAGCAAAAACGTGGAGCAATCGCGAAACTCTAATGTCATTTCGCAAAATTAAAACTACCTCTCAGCATCGATGCATCTTCAAGGGTGCAACTTGCAAAAAACGCAAGATTTTAAGTAATTTGGCTTGTCACAGCGAGGAGTGATGGGTGTTTCACGGGCTGTCAAGTGGCCACTCCCCCGCGGCTACTCGCAACCCGCAGTCCGTCAGTGTGGATCTCCGCCACCTCCGCGTGTCCACACACTCACCGACCAGTGCGTGTCGCATGAACGACCACAGACGAAACGTCCCATTGTTGTGGTGAGTCGTGTGTCTGGAGACAAACACAGACGCCGGCAACTACGTCGAGCAAACAAGTGAAACGAAACTGGACCTGCCGCGATCCTCTTTGGCAGGAGCCGCAGACAAGACTGTTGACTGTGTCACCAAATGCTGACGCAGATTAGGCGAGGACTTTGAGTAGCAGACAACGCGTCTCTACAACAGCGATGTGACCGCAAGCTACCGCCATATGATGGCTAAAATGAGCCAATTGATGGCCTCTTCTCACGTGCTTTAGGGTTAAAGGAGTCACACAATGCTGGAGAAGGAGTGCGTGAGGAGGAGGCAGGTAGGACTTCAACGTAAAATATCAAGAGCACCTCGTTGTTGCGTTGGAGAGGGCGCTTGGCTACAGGTTCTGCCGTCTTAAAATGCCTCACCTCCACATTCCGCAGTAGAGGCGATTTGGCTCTGTCTCCGGTTATTAACGCCGCGGTAGCCTATGCGACCTCTGCATCAGAAATAATCAGTGGTTTCCGGCTATTATCCAGTGATGACTGCGAATTGGAGGATGGAGACAGTGCGAGGAGCCAGTACCCTTCAAATGCTTTGGCTCCTGACTTCTTTTCCAGCAGGAAAAACTTTGTAGATTAAAGTAATCCAAAAATTCCTCTATCACAGGTTTCTTAATGTCTTTCTGTCCCTGAGTTTAGGCAGGACACCTCATAGGCTTTTTTTGCCTTCTTTACACACGAGCTACGGTGAAGTAGATACTCGACAATAAAGTGTTGACCAACGTTTGCGAGTCAGAAGGAAATTGGCATGATTTTGCGCAGCTGAGCATAATCTTGACACATGTCGTCAGGGAGCAAATTAACACTAGAAACTGTGCACGGACGTGGTGTTTCTGGCAACCCACTGGCGAGTGGTTTCCCTACCTCCGAGGGCCGCCCAGTGTTACAGACTGAGGGGACATTTACTCGACTCTGTCGGACGCCGTGTCGTTGGCTGTAAGGACGAAGACCAAGAGAGGGAAGTAAATAGAGGCGACGGGCCGAAAGCTCTTCTTCTTGAGATGCAGTGAAATACTGTCAAGAAGTCCCACTTGCCATCGCGTAGATCTACTCTGGACGTCGGTGACGATGAAGAACCGTCTTACAGTCAGTGGACGCTCAAATTTCGTCCACTATTTCGAGCGCGTTAGTCTCGGCACAGTCATTTCGTATTCGCGTTCTAATGCTCATCAGGCGAGGACGTCGCACTTTTTCATTGTGGCATCGTAAGCGATGGAATCGGGTGCACACCACTCTCCGTCCCACCTGTAACTCTGTCCCCCTGGCCTGGTGTTAGTGTTTACGGCTGGAAAGCTTTCTGATAATTTGTCTTTCTCCCCTGCTTGTCATCACTGCTAGCCGTCCCATCAAAGGTAAGGCTTTTACTTAGAGCAATCGAGGCAGAACGCGGCGTGAAGATGGAATAAATGAAGGGCGTCGCTCCCCTCCGCCGAAGCCGCCCCGCGGCACGGAAGGGGGCCGGCGAAGCAACTCACATTTCGAGAGCACTGTCTGTTGAGGGAGCGTTGCATCACAGCGGTAAGTTTGGCTCCGGTCTTGCAGCCGCCCGCTCCTTTGTCCCGACACGGTACTCGGTAGACGAGGGTGTAACGATTGCGGAAGCTCTGTAGGCTTACAAGGTACCTGTCCGGGATGGGAGTTCTGTAATTTAAAGCGGTTAGGCGGGTGTATGAGTCTCCTCTCAGGTTAATTGGTGGGTTTGACAGTCAAAAAAGCACGATTGTGTATTTCCTTTGTCTACCTGGTCTCACAATATCCACGTTTCAAAGAGGAAATTTGGAAAATCCCCACGATCGCTTCAGGATGTGCATTTGGACAACTCATTCAGATGGCCTGCGGAAGAACTTCGGGCACTGCCCACGCGGTACGGATGCGTTGCTCTCCTCTCTCACCTCGACGGTCTCCACAAATAATCTCAACTTCCCCAAATGGCAGCGCTTTGAAGCCTCTTAAAACTCCACTTCTCACCGAAAAAGTTCATGGTTTATTCAGTACCACCGTATAGTTTACTCCTCCATCAACAAAAAAAAAATATCGTAAACTGTGAATTTTTTTGTGGCACTGAAATCATTGAACTGTTTACAAGGACATATTCGACTCTTAGATCTCCAAAATTTAGGTCCTGTTCGAGGCATAAAACAAAGTTGTTGGGACAATCCGAGTTGCCCTGCTGCCTCACAGTGCTGGGCAGCTCACATCTTAGACCATTTTGGACCCTCCGCTCGGTGAGGTGGGAGGACAGCACTCGACCGAACGACTTCAACCAACCCGTCCATAGTTAGTGCATTTGCGGGGGGGGGGGTGTTTATAGACTAGTCCGGAACACCTCGAGTATTACCGGCCGACAGGGAAGGACCAGTGGGTTGGAGGGTGTTCCGACGAGGGCGGAAGGGGTGCAGTCAATGGCCTAACCACTTCTCTTAGCATTGAGTGGGACATTAAGTAGAGGCCACTACGGAAAAGACACATTTTCAAGCTGTCTACTCACCTGCAAAACGTATTCAAAATATACTCAAAGTCCCGCTTTGCATTTTGAGAAAAGCCTGGGCTATTGAAGGAGGAGAGAATGTGGCCACTTTCTCCGACACCTTCCACTTCCTCATAGACGCGGGTGAGAGCGACACCGGTGATGTTGACTAGAATGAAAACACCCGATTTTCGTAGCTAAAATTATGCACAATAGAAATTTAAATGGTAGCTGTTATAAAGCAACAAAATTGCAATGCACCCCAAAGCCTTAACTCCATCGCCTGCTTGCCGCTGCTGAAAGCCTGCACTCGAGCAAATCGCATGTCTGGTGGAGTGCGAGGCTTCCACTGAACGCAGCGGAGACTGCATTCTGGCATAAAGTGTCCCCATGGTTACCGCATCTCTTCTGGGAATTGCTAGAGTAAGGAAAAACTTTTTGGCCAACTCTTCTCACCATCGGGACACGGTTAGTCTTCGCTACTCCATGCGGGTCTTCTCCCCTCCTGGAGGCGCATAGTTGGGGAATCAGTGCCGCACAAACGCGCTCCCACTCACTCGTAGACCTCTTTTGACATCGTACGTCACTCGAGTAATCTACGCATTCCTTAGCAGCCTGAGTCAGACGCGAAACCAAACTAAATCATACTCGGGAGATCTTTTTCAAGTGAACAGAGGAGGCAGTCAGTGGCTCTTCCGCCCACTTACGCAACCTGGCGGTCATGGTGGAGTGGTGTTTAAACATTCCGCTACACTTTAGGTCACGGCAGGGGGAAAAAGGGCTTCCTCCCAGGGCAAAGTCACCCTCAACGCACTCACAACTTACCACGAAATACTGCCTTTGTTCGCCGTGATAGACCTCAGCATTAATCGTCGATGTCTGCGTCTGCAACAAATCCTCCGATTCCAGTCTCATCGCCTTTGTACCCCCTGAAAAATACGGGCCTTTAAAGTCTCAGGGTCTGTGTGTCTCCGCCCATAATCTGGTGGCACACCTCAGTGCACCGTTTCCAGTCAGTAAACAAAAACAGATGGAAACGAAAAAGATAGAGAGCGGGGAAGCGTAGGAGGAGTGGAAAGATGGAAGAAGATGCGATGGAAGTTGTCGCGACGATCGTTTCACAGCTGTTGTGGAACTCATCCTGGCGGTGCGATTCAGGTACAACTTCTTTGCTTCGTCGACATGCCTTCCGAGGTGAGCGTCGAGCACCACGGTTGATTGTGGTCCATGTCAAAGGGGACAACCGTCCTTTTAATGTTGTATTGTCGTTTAGGAGTTAATTTCATCCTCACAGCCCCACGTACTCAGCTACCAGCCAAAATAGCCGTGTTTTTTTTCCCCTTCTAGTCTTTTGACTTGTGCCACAGTTTCAAGATTTCCATTAGTCCACGAAATGTATAACAAATGGGTTTGGGTTGAACAGATGTCAAAGAAAGGATTTTAAAAAGGCGAAATTGTTGTAGAAAACGTCTCTTACTGGTGTGACTTTCTTTCCCAAATTAGGCTTTAGCCTCAATCACACGAGTCACGTACCTCTGAGGTTTGAATTGGTATGTTCGGCATTTAAGTCGGCCCGATGGGGGAGGAAAGCGGACCTTTTGTCGGTGCTTCATTCCGTTTTCGCGTGCATCTGCACACATGATCCCAAATGATTCCCAGAAATAGACGACTAAACCGTACTTCGTAAACGCGGCGAATTTTCTCCACCTTCAGGGGAAGACACCAACCGTCGGCAAAAGCGTTCCCAGGTCAGAGCACAAGTTGTTCCAACTCCCTCGACTCATCTGCCAAGTCACTCGCAGAGGAGGTCTGAGTGCCTCCCCTGAAGCTGTCACCGCGCCAAGATTTGGTCGGGGACCAAAGACTTGGCGATGCGGTCTCCTCGATTGCGTCGACAACACATCTTTCGACTTTGTGCAGGCTCGTGCCCGTCGCCTAACAAAACTTGGCTTCGCCGCTCTCCCCCCTCCGACTTTGTGCGAATTTCAGTCGGGCAGGACAGCGTGCATCCGCCCATTTTTCAAATGAGGTAGCTCCAATGCCCGCCTATGCGCGTTGCACAGCACTCTTACGGTCGCCCTCAGTTTAATGGCACCTTCACGCAACTAACAGCTTTTTTTCGAAATAAAACCGACGATTTTAATGAAGAAAGTGAATTTGTGTGGATTCATTGACGCGTGATAAGCACTCTTGTGACAATTATTTCCAGTGCTACAGAACTATGCTGAGACAGTGCTGATCGTATTCTCATTGTCTCAAAGTCTACGGAAGATTTCAAATATCGCCTTCATGAGTACCGAGCAATTTTACTTTCACCCCTCCAGCAGTCTCGGACACTGCCTCTACAGTTGCCGAGGAGGAAGGGTGGAAAATCGGTGGCGGTTGAAAATTCGCGAAAACTCGCAAAGATAACCTACATCCGGTGCGAGGATCTGCGAGCATCCCCGAGGTTTTTTCCCCCAAAGCATCGCAGTCTGCTCTAATTTTAACCGCCGTGCAGAAAGAAAACAGGGTGCAGTAATCTTTTGCCGCCAAATGACAGGGGTGTGTGTGTGTGTGTGTGTGGACTTTAGTTTCTCCTGAATATTAAGTGTACTTTAGAGGAGTTCCCACTTGTTGGGAAGAAGGAGGACAGTCCCTCGTCCATCCTAACTTATTGCAGCGGTCTTTCGAGCGAACACTGCGGCTTAAAAAAAAAGACAAAATGATGTGTTTTGCGGTTGTGAGATGCTAAAAGTCCTCAGCAAACAGAGGAATTGGCTTCACTGATCCCATATTTCTTCGTTTGGCATGCTCCAAGGTGGAACGCCGGGTATCTTTTGCCATGCCCCTCCCCCCGCACCCGCCCTCTTTTCTTTCGCCATAACGACTGCAACTTCCTCGCCATTGCAGTGTTTGCCCGAGGAAGTTGATATTTCTCCCACCTTCACTCTGAAGTCAATCAGGGAATTTCCTACATTCAACGTCCACAGTCCAGTGGCCGACGTACGCGCCAAAGTGAACAGCCGACGTTATCCTGCCCTAAAGCCACCAGTATGCATGGCTCGGGGCTTAGTCGGTGGACTACGGGGAGGAGGCCATCAACTTGCAGCGAATAATAAGGCACTGGCCGTTGTCTTTTTGATGACTGACCTGCTGAATCACCCTCAGATAGAACAATTCCCCCCAGAATAATTAAAATTCGTTGCGGCCTTTTATGTGCGGTCATTTTATTTTAGCTTAGCCGGGAGAAATTTACGCGTGAGGGCTTCACACCCGTCTGTTCCCGTAATTTCCCAAGACTGACCATTTTCATTGATGAATGGTTACTCAGCCTCTATCCTTCACTCATGCGAGGAAATGAGGCTACTGTGACAGGGATCAAACAAAATTATAGAAGTCGTGTTCACTGACATCCATTAGCTATAGAACTTCCATTTATCATCCCTAAACATTCGGTGTCAGGTGCCAATGGACTCGAATTCTCTTTGTCACTTGTCAACGCTTGGGATATGGGAGATGGGGAGAGAGAAAAGGGGAGAGTGTGAAGAAAAGTGATGAACTAAAGTGCCTTGACCAGTTTTGTCATAAGGCGCAAAGCAGCGACTTTAAATAAGTGAAAAATGGCGGCATAAAAACTCACCAGTCTGCAATAGTTCTACCGAAAATGTGTATCCTGTGCGCAGAAGGAGGAGTAGAATGTAAAGACTCAAAAATGTCATTGTCTTGCAATCCACAAAGTCTGTCCAAACACGGTCAGAAAGTACCTATTACACTTATTAGTTGTTGCATAAGGGTGATTCGACGCACTAACACGTTTGTCCACGTTATAAAGTCCCCTTAAAGAAGACTAAGACGAGGACCAATCAGATTTATGTTGTGTGTTGTCCAGTAGAAACTTCTCCCTCCTTCACTGCCGACATTAGCCTCATAATTCATTATGTGGTGAGTAGAGTTAGATGACACGGAGGACACTGTGGCAGACATTTACACGATGGCCTCGTCGAGATTGGCGCAGTGGACGAGGCGGAAGAACTTCTGCTCACGTAGTCACCGCATAAGCGGATCTACGGTAGTTTCGATTCACCGTAACAGCATTAGAGACACTCCATTTCCTGTCGTTGTAGCCGATCTTAGACCGATATTTACCATGGCGATACCGCACTGGCAGGCAAAAATTTCGGTTCTCTTACACCTTTGCCATTCTGAAAGTCCCGAGCTTGTTGTCCCTCCTCATATTTGTCCAATTCTGTCAACAGTGGCTTTCTGAGGAGTGCTAATTCCAGCTTATTCGCTTGATATTATATTTCATCTCGGACATCAGCTGGCAGAACCTCCACCTTTCTCGCCCGGATCCCTGCGTGTTGCGGCCATGTTGGACATATTCTCTCCAGGTTACAAACCATTGTCTCTGCTGTCAGCCAACATAGGGACGACTTACTGTTGAACTTGAGTCCAGTTTTATGTTTCTATGGCTTACAATTGATAAAAGGGATAGGTAAATTAAGATGTAAGCAAAAGGAGAATGGCCTCGCGGTGCCCACGCGGACCCATTTCCGCCTCGTGACTGTCTAACTTTTTCCGGTGACACTAGAGTTTCACAATGCCATGAAAGTGACATTCGCGATTTACTCTGCGTAGAATGGAAAGAGGTGGCGACCTTGCTGCCCACTTCCCCTCCTACCGGTCGTTAACAGGCCTTGATAGCGTGAGATGCAAATATTACTGGACGAAAAAAAACAGGAATTTAAATGGCACCCTCCCATTTGCTGTCAAATTCGCAGGAAACACCTAATGAACTAGCGGAAAGTCCTGTCCAGCGAGCAAGTGGTGGCTAAGCACTGGGAGGAGGCGGTTATGCCTTACCTTCACGCCATCACGACGGCGAGGGCGGCGGAGGCGGTAATTAGGTGTCGGCCGTGCCCACTGGTGCATTATTCAGGCTGCAAGGTGATCGTCAGCTCATTTGAGGTTCCACTCCTTGCACCGCGTTAAATAGACCCACGAAGTTAATCAGGCCGAAGGGCAAAAGTCCTGGCTATAATAGCCCAGTCCCAATTTGCAGGCTCTTCTTGACGCGGAGGGCAGTTGTTTTCGCGTTGCCAGAGTCCCCCTGAAGGTAATTTATGAGAGTGAAATATGGGTACCAGCAGCGCATGCATAATTAACTAACAGAAAGAGTCAAGTTGGCGTTAATTATTGGGTAAGATTTTGTCGGGAAAATGGACTCCTGCTTGCTGCCCCGCCCGCCCTCTTCCCACCCTTTAGCCACTTCTTTCTGCCCGCCACCAGTGAGCCCACATGGAAGTCTTTTGTTTACCGGCCGTATTAGGAATCGGTTCAGTCAAGGTTAACCGAGGCAACTCCGATGACCAGTGAAGGAGGATGTGGTGCTGATGCTGATGCAGGTGCTGGTGATGACTGAGATCGTCCAAGAGGTGAGGGAGTGGGGAAGGGAATGACGAGCATAACAAGGGATTGGCCTTCTGCACTTCTACTTTAGCGAAATCTACGTTCCGACAAATCTCACTTTCCATCCTGCCCTCAGACAGGACTAACACGGTGAGTAGAATTTTCGTTCGGATGTGGTACCGAAGGCATCTGGCTCCACGGCTGGACCATATGACTGTCGTCTGTAGCCTTCGCCCGACTCCTCCGCCCAGCACTTCAGCTAGCGGCGTCCAATCGGGCCTTTCACTTGTCGCGGATGGTAGTTCCTCATACCTGATTGGAGCGTGGGGCGGGTAAAAGTCTGGCGCTGTCGAATAATGAGGTGAAGCGAAGTTGCCAAGACTTGTCATCGTACACCTGTTCCCATCAGGCTGCACCTTCTGAGGCAGAATTCCTCAACGAATACGCGATGCGAGGCAGAAATTCGCGATATTTGTGGAAAGTGTCAGTACGCCACGCATGTTGACTTGATCCCGTTTTCTGCGTCTTTATCACATGGGACGGTAAGCATAGAATGGGGACGGTGGCATTGAGGTCATTCGGCTGGAGGAAATTCGTCGGGACTAACAAATCAAGTGGACTTTCACTGGGAGTTAGTACAAAAGGCATTTGGTACCACAGTTGAACCAGCTGACGACTAGTCTGAGCCTTTCAACTGTCGAGGACGCTATTTTCTCATCCGCCCAATGACCATTGGAGGAGGAGGCGTTGCGGTAGTGATGATGGTGGAATTCCCCTCAAAATCGTGCCCTAGCAGTCTGCATTTACTCACATCTCAGCTCGTTACTACGGAAGTTAAAGTGGACTCTGGCAAAAACACAGTTGCAACTATTGCCTTCCCCTACGTTTCCTTTCCCTGGTCAGACAACGACTCGTTCAGAGTCTGTATAAAGCCTTACATCGCATGCTCACCGAGTTTCATAGCTGTTCAGAGTCAATTCCGACTCGATCGTGAGTTTTACTGGGATCCTCCAGAATGGGGCCTTGAGTAGTTTATCCACAATTTACCAAGCCGCTTTAGTTTGAGCATTTTAATTGAGGGTTAACCTTCCGCTCGCCCTTATCGTCAGGCAGATCAACTTACCAGCATTGGGGGAAGGGATGTCTCTCCAATGAATGAAAAACGTCTTGGGTCCAAGCAACTTATAAATTCACGTCAACTTAGGAGTACTTTCAAGTGCTCAGCCTGACATTATGCCTGGTCATGGGGAAAAAGTTACTTCTACTCTTTTGTTACACCTTCTTCTTCTGAACACTGTGCTCTCGTCCGACTCCTCATGTCCGCGCTCCTCCTCGGTCCAGATTACGAACCGCCTTCTACGTTCACCACTTCTGCCGCTGGCCGCAGTACACCTGTAGTCGGACGTCTTAGACCAGGAAGACAGCTCTCTTGTACTCAAAAACTGAGCATTCTGAAGGTCCCAAACAGTCACACTCTCCCAAAGAGCAGGAGTGTTTCAATGGAACATCAGAGACAATGTTAATCGTAAACTTTGATGTTTTAAGGGTAACACCTTACATTGCTATGGAATTAAGACAAAAAGTTGGGGTGTATTTCTACGGTCCTAGTTACAATGCTTCCTTGGTGCTTCCTGAATTGCTCTGCCGCTTATCCGAGTAGTCATTTGGGCATTGAGACGAGGTGTTGGGCGAGTATGTGGACATTTTCCTCACCAATTTTTATACCTTGGAAAGGGTGAGAGTGGCTACCTCTCAGACGAGTAGCAATTTTCAAGGGTAGTCTTGGTGAATATCCGACAAATCATGCAAGAGGGATTTTGTTATGATTTAAGGCTTCTAGGCGGCTGGCCAATTGAAGGTGCCGCAAAAAAATAAGGGGAAGTGAAACGAAAATAGACGTAAAACGCCTCAATTAGCCAGAGACTGTGATTGATTCGAGCTTCTTGCCCTGCGCTTTCCCAGGTTAAGTCGTTGCTCCGACATGGTGGAGACATGAAAAATTTTGGTCTATCGCTAGTGAGAGCCTCACGGAGACAAAAGAGGCATTTTCTCTCGATATCACCTAACCCTCGACTTTACATGCAGCGATGTCAATCCCCTCCACAAGAAACCGTCGACGTTAAGGAAATGAGGACGAAGCTCGGTAGAAGCGGGGAGAGCCACTGAATGAAGAAGGCGATGCTGGTCGGGCTTAAGACGTTCCTCTTCTTCTTCTTTGACCCATCAATTTCCTTGCCACTCTATTTGCACTTGCCTGTGCTACCTGCAGGCTCAGCACTTTGTGAATCAAGTACTTCCCCAAATTATGGACCAAATCGACGAGGGAGGCGCTCAAATTGGACGCAACTCGGTTATCCCCATTTTTCCATCACCGATTCCCACTTCGGGTGGTCGGCATCGCGTACCCTCCTCATAATTCTAGTACACTTCAGCCGTCAATTAACGAAGTCAAAGTTATTGCCGTTTTGAGTTTGACGGTTCCGCCGTCGCCTCCTCTGTTGCGCCTAAGAAGCACCGCCTCGATCCAAACAAACTTCTCCAAGCGGAGGGCGAGCGGAAGCAGAGCCCTTTGGCTAAGAATGAAGTGATAATACAGAGATAAGGCGCCTTTCCAAGCCGTGACTTTATTCTCTGCCATTATAATGAAAAACCAGGCTGCAGAGGCGGTTGCTGCCGGCGTAGACATCAATCCGGTCGAGTGTTTTATAGACAAAGTTTAGTTTGTCTCCCTCAAGATAGCTCGATTGAGGCTCAATGGAAGGGAACACGTCACAGCCTGTTTTTTTTGAGCACCTAAACCGTGTTTTTTATCATTTATACCTCTGAACTTACCTCCATAGTACTTCGTCCTTGGATAACTTTGGACAGAAGTGGATAAATTGCCATTTTTGTGCTTACCACAGTGAATAGTGACGATAAGTTGACTCTCTAGCGGAAATATAAGATGCGCCTAATGCAATGCCCGTTGTTTGCGTTAACGCGTCTCGTACTTCCAGCCACGAGGCCGCGGTCAAGGCGGAAGACCTCGGCTGGAGTGTGGCGCGAAGGTGGCGTTTGGACGGAGCCCTTTGGCCAGGGCGCCACCGGCGTCGAGTGAGTGGCTGCGGACAATTAGGATGCATATTTAAACTTCGAAGAAGCGAACAAATGCTTCTACCCTCGAGAAATGCCGCAACAGTACCCCGAGACCAAAGTGGGCAACAATAACAAGTATTTTATGTTTTCACAAGTGTTCTCTCTGTTGAAAAGCTATTAAGTTATTAAGGCCTGCCTCGACATGCCTGTGAAAGGCGTCCAGTTCCCTCGTGGGGGCCCAGCAATGGAAGGCGTTGTCAAACACCTTCGTGCCGCTATTAACACGCCGACTGACTAGTTGACCAGTAAAGTGTGCTCAAAATATCATTCTCGGTATTCCGTTGGGGGTCATTTACTATCGGAGAAAAGTTAATTTTAACCATTGTCCATCATTTTCACTGGTAAATGTTGCTCGACCCACCGAGCACGTCACTTCTCATAAATCAAGTCATTTGAGTAATTAACAGCGCTGTCATGGCGATATTAAAATACATCAGAGTTATTTAGTATGTGACAGCTGACAGACAGACCTGCTCACCTTTTGTTTTGGCGCAGAGGTTGCCGAACTCCTCTTCTCTTCATCCACGAGTCCAGGCATTTTGGAGCTCCTCGTCACAGAAACTCTTCGGTCAGACAGTGTGACCGCAGCCGACAGAGAAGACACTCGGCGGTTCCTCTCGCCGAGGGGCAACACTCCAACGCTGTTACAGGCAAGAGGAGATGGGTTCAATGTACTTTTCCCTTAGCTCTTGCATCCTTCCCTCTAAGCCTAACCAAAAACAGCCACGGTCCGCTACGTCAGTGGCCTTCTTCTTGCGCCACTTGACACTTTCTTCTTCCCCGTCAACACTTTGCTTTTCCCACCCCGAAGTGCAACGCGCCCGAATTCATTCGATCGACAGTAAGCCATGGGCTCAATGTGATTCTTTCCTCTCTTCTACCGAGAACTTTTTACTCAAAAAGCCCACAGTGTTGAGTCGTGGGTACCACATTGTGAATGATGTATTGCTCAGAGGTTGCAAAAGTTTTCTGTCTCCCCACTCGCTACAACGACTGAAAGAGCACCTTTTTCTCCTCATCACCAGACTAAATAAGTTAAATTCGTGTGTTGGGGAGCGGGAAGTGAGACTAATTTTAGATCAAATCGACTCTTCGTCCTCCAACTATAAGCATAGCGAAGGGGATGAGGACTTCGGACGTCCACGCGCTCCAGTGTGGAACCCCTTCCAAGGCCTTTGTGTCCTGTGGGCAGCTTTCCGCTGCTCATCTTCATTCTATTCCTTCATCAGGCATCTTTTCGACCCATAGTGGCTGTCTTTTTAAGCAACTTTTGAGGCATATTTTTTTGCAGCTTGTGAACAAGACAATCATCAGATGAAATTTTTACAAGCCGTAGCTGTTCTGAGGTGAACTAACACTTCCTGTTAAGTGCTTTGGCAAGACAGGGCTGAAGTGCTTTCCTCCCCTAGAAACAGACTTTACCAGTCGTAAAAGTGTAGCCGACTGTTGCAAGGCAGAAGGAGATCGGCTCTTCCCACGCGGTTGTTGCCCTTCAATTCATTGGTCGCCAGATCGTGTCTTCTATCTCTCGAGGCAGTTAAGAAGATGATTTTTCTCTCCCTTCTCGGGGGGTTAAAATATTGCATCGCCTATTGTCACAAATGCTAGGTAAAAACACTCGCATTGCAGAAATACGGAGAAGAGAAGAGTGACAACTAAGAGTTTCATCATCTCATCATTTCATCATTTGGTGGGGACAGTGATGAAGACCTCCAGAGGAGGTCATCGCCACGACACAGAACGTCTTCCAACAAACTAGGCAGAGTAGAAACCCTCTTAATCCATCTGCGTCTCTGTTCTCACGACGGGTGCGGTAGAACAGAATCGGCACTCTCTCCTTCTGTCCTACGCGTGGTGAAGTTGTGGTTTGTCCGCGCTGGACAATACCGGCCCTGACAAACAGCTGAGGAGGGTGGATGTTCCACTTTTCGAGGATTTTCCAGTTTGATTTTGGACTCTTGCAACTCATTGTCCTTTTAATGACGCATCAATTCATTCGCTTAGTAGAAATTAACTTGTAAGGCGCGGGCAAAAACGCTCGCCTTCATTTGATAACACAGCTTTTACCGTTCTCGCGGGTAGAATGACACTTTTTGTAATAAATGGTCGGATGACTTTGCTGGTGTTAAGCCTGTTTACTGTTTTACGCGGTTGAAAGTGAGACCGGGGAGAGTTTAGTCTGGTCGACTGGCCAAGTGGCAGTACAGTTTGAAATGACAAGAAACGAGCTCTCGCATTAGGCGCATCTGCGAAGTAGCAGGTGCTTTCGACCGCCAACACGCCTGTAGTCTTGACTTCTAAACTCGGTCGAACCGAAACACCTCGTCACTTTTGCGGCGCTTCCTTTGAAACTCACAATCCGCGCTTCACCAGTGTGTGTCGGTTGGCATTTAGGTGGGAGTTTTGCGCGGTCTCAACAAGTACATGCGCAGACGGGACTAATACGCGTTTCCTCAGAGGTTCGAGAGCACCTCCGGTCAATGCACCTTCCGCACAAGTGAGCCAGCAGCTAGATTGGACACCTGAACCGTCGTCAATTTCCTCAAATTTCGGATAGGGAATCCTCGTCGAGAGAGGATATTAGTGACAGTGACATGTGACATTTATAAATATGGGGCACTGCGTCTTGTCGGCACGAAAGCGCCCTCCCTTAATATATGAGTGGCGCTGACAGGCAGCAGGACAGGGAGGGTGGCCACGAAGGCAGAGCAGAATAAAGGATGCCTGAGGCCCATTGGTCCCTTCTTGACAGCGACTGGTCTCCTTTTTAATTGCCGCAAGTCGCATTTAACGCCTTTTTGTTCTCCCCCAGCACAGAACTCACTCCACGCAAGTGTAAGATCTCTGTTACGTCGCCTCTTTCCCTTTGGCATCGGCTTCGTTCTGAACTATTGCGTTGGACACCGTGAAACTGGAGTTGAACATGAGGAAAGAGCAGAGAGCGCACTTTCTCACATTATTTATTATATTCAATAGAAATAATTCACACCTATATCTACGATCCACTCCAAAAAAAACCATTTTTAAGTTAATCAACGAATCAAAGTCATTTACACTACCATGTGGGTAGCTGAAATATATATATTTTTTTCTTAAAAACAACTATCAATTAAGAAGACGGTTGCAGTGAGTCGTAGATGTGGTAAACTTCCTCCTGTGGCAAAGCCACATAATTTGTCAACAATAAGTTGAACTTCATGTGATCGACATGCGTTGTCATGCGGCGCTGGTTGTTTTCTCCACAAGTTTCTCTTGAATGACGTCAAATTCATGTAAGGCAATGGAACTCCGCCGCTGTTACGCATTCGCCGGGTTGGGGGAGGGGGCGGGGAGAAAAACAGTTCCCTCCGTGGGTATTCCCCCCTACGCTAGCCAGAATCCTTTGTTTCCAACAAAATTTCGACCTGAGGACTGTATTCTTGTTTACCCATTCTCTTGGTCTTTTTCGACTGGGTGTAAACAAGGCGGTAATTGTGTGATGCAAAGGAGGCTGCAAAGATCATCGCCACATGCGCCACTTCGTACTGTTGGCGCAGGTGCTTCCTCCGTTTTTGTCTTCTTTATTCTACGCAGATGTTTGAACACAAGCACGGCCCTATGGATGACCAGTTCATCGTTGAGAGCCAACTTCGCGAATAGTCGCGCGTGCAAATCGTTTTCCATAGGCGTCGTCCTTATTTCCTCCTCGTTGCCAACGCAAGTCGGCGGGCTTTCTCGATGCGAGGAGCCTTAACGACGCTCCTATTTTTTTTTTTGAAACCATGATCGAGCACTTCTTTCATTAGCAGCACCATTTGCGAAAGCATGGAAGATATACCGTGAAACTTGAGCTGCCCTCTTATTGCGTTTAAATTGGTATACAAAAAGCAGGTGTTAATCGCGTTGGTATCAATTTTTTTCAGCAATAAAACTAAATACGGTGGAGTACAGATTTGGAGGAATTCACTAAATGGGCGATAATACCCCTTTTAAAATGTTTAAATCACCATCAAGTGTACCTTGCCACGCAATCGAACACTGCCTAAACAAAAAAACGTCCGTTTCATAGTTTCCAGACTAATAAATTGCTCAATTGTTGCGTTGTACAAAAAAGGGAATAGAAGGAAAGCAAGGCCCCTCTGAGCTGTGCCTATTTAAATAAAACACCCTTTTTTATCATGCTTACGATGTCTTGTGAGGGCCCACACTGTGCCGGTAACATCGTATTTGACGAGTCATTTCCAAGAATTCCATCCGCCTTCGCGAGTGGCGCCGCCAAAACTTAAGGCATTCCATCCACGGGTAATTCAAGCAAGCCGATGCCCAAATTACTAGATTACCTCACGCCTGAAGAATCTGTTTAACCGCTTGATAAGCGTCACCTCACCAGTGAGTGGCCGGGCTTAAGTAAATCATCTCACATGGCGCCCTCGGAAGCGTAGATTGCAGTGCTGTGGGGCTCTGCTTCAACTCAGGCCTTACGTTTTTACAGCGCCTACAGTCCCCTTCGTGTGCACCTACGACGATGACGATGACAAACGACTGTGACCGAGGGCAGATAGGCCATTATTTCTTTCGGCGGTTCCCAAAATCTAAATTTATATATTCTGAACTATGGGCTTAGAGGAGGTTCATTCAGCAGTGATTCACCGACTGCGGATCGCAACGCTCACCACTTATGGCGAATCACCGCCTTGAAGCGCTTCTTCGCCGCAGTTGGGGAGCGTCGTTTAGCCCACAGTTGACGAGTTCCCCTTCACCCCGGCCCTTCACCCCGGCCATAAATTATGATCTTATTTTCGATTTCCTACGACATTTACCAGTTAGTGAAGTGGCAGACGATTCCGTCTCGGCGCACGGGACGGTGTTTGAAGTTTAAGTTGACCTTAGAGTAGGCTCGAGTTAAAACCAAATTCTCCCTAAAGTATTTCGTGTTTTAACCGCTCCTTTGATTAAACCTCAGCTAAGTTTTGGATTCGAGTCGATTACGAAGCTGGGCACAAACTTCACCTGCCAGCAAGTGGACCGAGAAAACATAGCACACGGCTGCCCTTTTAAAAAGTGTGGTTACAGTTTACCGAAGGCGCTGGACCGAACATACTGGGCGCATATTTCGACTACGACTTTGACTCAATATGGACCTTGGCGTCGAGACATCAGTGGGGCTGGTGGGGGGCCAGGAAGGCTGTGTGAGAACCGAGGTTTCTTCTAAGTTCGTTGGAGAACGAAGAAGGCGGAAAGGTTTAGTTCCTTCAGATCTTCTGGCGGAAGTCTTATTGCCCAATCGTGTCAACCCACCATTTGGACTTTCGCAGCACAAGTTGCTCGCCTCATCACCACTGTTCTTCGGCCATCGTACACTGTGTATGCGAAGTCGAAACTAACGCCCCGAGGAAGTGCATCAGCGTCTACCTCCAATTTGTCTCACTTTTCCAGTGCTGCGCAATTACTTTGCCGTGGTGCATCTTATGGCCCGGAAAACACATAACCCATTATTATGATCGACAATGCAGAGGTCTCGACTCCCACGGCAATGAAAACGCCCCTGCCTGGCTTTTTCTTTAACACCTAAGAACCTGCACGATGCTGCTGCTGATGGCGGTGGTGATGGTGATGAGGCGACCGTGCTAGTTCAAATTCCCGTGCTTGAAATTGCCCAAAATCTCCCATTCGCCGGCGAAATATTCACCTGCTGCTCATGCTTACGCCCCTTTGGAAATTCAACTGTTTTGAAAGAAAATGACAGGCAGTGTTCAGCCCCACCACACACACACACACACACACAATTGACCCAATTGCAACGACCATTAAACTCCACCGTTAACGATCATAACTGTTTACTTCCAGTTGTTACTTTGTCAAGGGCATAGAGAGACAAAAAATTATCTTTCTTCACGCCGTTCGCATTAGCGCTGCGTGCAAACAATTCTTTCAAGTCCCCATCACTAGTGCCAGGCTACTCGGCGCTTGATTACGTGCTTCTACGCTCTTGACGCGTACTTATTCGTGTGGACAGTGGTATAGTCGTCGAAGGAGACGTGTCGCTTGCCGACCTTACCGCGTCACCTTCGTGATAGCCTGGGAAAGAGGACATGCGGATTCGGGACTTTGGCGCCTCGGGCGATAGGATATCAACCAGTTTCCACCACCCCGCCCCCAAACCCCGCTGCCTCGTTCTCCTGACTTCCTCCAGTTGGACGGGGTTCGGGACATCTGCATGGAAGCTACTTTTGCTTGAATTGTCTCCTGAGGGTTGAGAGAGAGAGAGAGGAGAAGGTAGGCGGCCTCAACAACAACAGCGCAGAGTAGATAGAGTAGATAACCCGGAGGTCATTGCAACACTTTCTACTCCCTGCATCCAAATTTCCGTTGCACCTCGTAGATGAGTACGCCACCTTGGCCAGTCCAAAAGTTCCATCACCCGAAAACGCAAAATCGTGGTTTTGGAGAAGCCATCTGCGAGCGTTTCCGACGCAGATGATATGGAGTTTATTTTATGATTAACCTTAATCTGCACCAAAAATATGCTTTGTTGTGAGAATAAGACGATGGAAGGGCTCGTTTCAAAATCATCTGCATCTTCTTTGGCCTGCCAACCCCGAAGGTGGACGGTTGCCAGATGTCTCACGTGGTGACAACAAAGTGGTGCGTGCATGCTGAGGACGAGTTCCTTTCACACCCCCGACTCCTATTCTGGCTCCTGGTGCCACTTCCGCCCAATTGTTTTACGCGGTTCATAAGGAGGCGAACATTTTTCAGAGCTACTCCATTCTACCAAGACATAAACATTAGTACTTCCATACTTTTTACGACTCAAACTCTTCATTAGCCGTAGAAGCACTTTGTGGGGGGAAGAAAAAAGGCTGACGAGGACGACCACGAGGAGGAAGAGGAGGACCGGAGGGTGACGAATAACGTTCCCCATCGAGTGAGGCGACTGCCGAGTTCATTGTCAGAGCGGACTACCGTCCTCTAACGCCTCTCTCTGCTGCCATCTATCGCGATTGGGGAAAAAGCTTCTCATTCATTTGCAGTGATCCATTTGTTTTGTGTATCACTCGACAGGCCTCCGGGTATTGCATAAGGTCTGCCGGAGGGTTCTGTCCGTGCCTTAAATAAAACAAATTACAATTTTTCTACGTGCAAATTTTGAATAATATAATTATCCTATCTATTAGTGTCTTCTTGGTAACGTGAGGACACAGTGTGTTTATCCCATTTTTAAAACTTATGCTTCATCTTATGGTGCGAAAAGTTGCAAGGGAGTTTGCTTCAAAACCTCTCGTTTTTAGAATTTTCTACTCCTTAAGAAAAAATTTGCAAGACCAAAATTCAGTGATAGCCGGGAGCGAGTGGGGGCTACGGAGTCCGTGGAATATGATGGATGCGTCAGAATTTCCCAGGCCAATTCTGCACTTCTCTGACGAGTCCCCAAAGTAGCATGTCGCCACTCGTCATGTAAGATGTCCTTCCTTCCAAACATCGCTCGCCTATTTCCTTGGACGGCTGTCTTTAAATCATCTGGTTGCAGACAACTATTCCCAGATTTGGGCTTTCCTTTCGCATTTAAAAGCTGACAATGCATTTATCCTCGAATGTACTACCTTCTGCTTTAGGGGCAGAAGGACAAAATTCTTCAGGCTCACAATGTTCCCCTTTCCTTGTGTTGTCATCCGGTTAATGACGGGCTCCTGTGCAGAGATGTGCAAATGACCACCCTAACATCGAGACTCTTCTGAGTTCATTCACGTGGCACCCTTCTTGACCATCCCCCCGTCAACCTTCTCCTTCGCATGTCATCGGAATTGTCTTGATGAGCTAAATTAGGCCTTTCTGCGATCTCAGATCCAACGCGGGCTCAACACCATCGTCGGCGATCAAAGACGTTCGCGCAGAATGCAACTCATCGGGAGGGTCAGAATCACCTCTTTCTGATTTTTAAAATCTTCATCTACATATCCCAACAGAAAGTGCACCTTCCCCAAATACTTTCAACAAATTTCTACATGCCTTTGTAGCATTTCTCCCTTGGTTGAGACTCGTATAAAATACAGTGACGAACAGACATGTACTACGTATCAAAAATTGTCACAAAAACGGGCAGAACTTTACAGGGTTTAAAGTCGTCAAGTCCACTGGACGCCACACTGAAAAGCCATATTTTTTTTGCGAGGTTCCGATTTGCAGCACTTTAAGTTGACGCAGCTACGAAAGTCGCCCGAAGTTGTTGAACTTGTGAGGAAAGCCTCGAGTAGCAGACCGGAGTATTTTGCCCTAACTGGCCGGCATTTCCACTCACCTCACGCCTTGGTTTTTCAAACAAACACTCGCTGTTAGCTACATCAATGCTGTTTGTCACCTCTCCTTCGCACATCGTGGCTGGCGACAAGTGGAAGACGATGTATGAGTGCGACGAGAGCTTCGTCTTCGGGCCCTGTGTCACGTGGTCACTGCACCCATCTCCGTGCGGATTTACTCGACCTCGCCAACTTGTGTCCACTTTTTTCAACGTCGATCAACTTTTCGACAGCGGAGTACAGATAAAAAAGTGTTATTCCCGGAGCGTCAGTGATAACTGAGGCCTAATTTGTGGCATTTGCCGCGGACTTATCGGACGCCGCGATGTCTTCCCGGCGCAGTGCCAAGACGACCAAGCGTCCGCTTAGTCGCTCACCTTCATTTTCCCATCGTCCACATTCCCCGACTGTGTGTCTCCTTGCAGCTATCAAAGCCTTAGCGTGTTCCTGAAAAAGGCGAACGAAAAACACATTTAATGGCAGATTCCCAATTGAGGTCGAGATTTCGGAGATTGCTGGGGAACCTCCACTTGTTCTGAGAGCTCCAAGGCAATTACCCCTCGCCATGACTCTGTTTTCTTAGAGGAGAGTGGGAAATTAATCATTGTTAAGCATCTCCGCTTCGTCCCCAAATATTGTGATTACAGCCGACGTGCGTTCCTGTCTAAAGAGCGTAGGAAAAGTAAATGCTCAGCGAACTTGGAGCTTTGAAAGCGCCGGTGCCTCTTCATAAGCAACTCTTGAGCGGCCCGAAATATCCAAAAGTGAGTGCCGCGTGCGATCCAGTCCCTTTCCCACTACTTTGTTTTATGCAGCTCGAGTGAGGAGTAAGCATGTTTCCTGCCGATTGTAATTTTTTTTGAATTGGTTCACCTAAATTACTGGGTACAGTAGGAAATATGTCTCCCTTTTCCTCTTCTTCCTCCCTCAAGTCTCTCTAATATGCTCACTTTTTAGTGATTTGTAACTGTAGCCTCTCCTTACTGGTCAAAGACAAGCATTCCTTGAGGTTAAAGCACTACATTCCTGTTGTCTAAAAGAGACCCTTTTTTTCTTTATGTGGCTTCGTTAAACTACTTTGTCGGTGCTCGTTTAATGCTCAAGCGATGTTAAAATGATAACATTTTGCAGCCTTTAAAGTTGAAACTTTACGACCAAATTGACAGAATTGGACCTATTTGGCTGCGATGGACAGGCGGAAATTAATTCATTTCAATCTCATACTGCCTCGAGCTTACAGGCGGTGTCATTTCAATCAGCCTCCACGAAATCTGCCTCTTTTCCACAAACTGTTCCATATTCCTCCCCGCTCACATGCACCACACCAGCATTACTTTGTGCGCAAATGAGGCTACGCTATGTCATTCTACTTCCTTTCTCCTAACGACAACCGCTTCCACCATACCAAATTTCAACGCCATTTGATTCATCAGTCTTCGTGAAAAGGCTACCATAGCGATTGTAATAAAGGACCCCATAAACTCTCAGACAGAAAGTGGATTTATTAAAATGTCACGCCGATGTATAGGTAGCCCACGTAAAGAAAATTCTTTAGTAAGACTGGTGGTACAAAGGTATGCAGATCTCTGAGTTCTTTCCATTTTAGGCAGAGCTTTGGTGAGGAAACAACTGTTATGATGAGGATAGTTGTGAGCTATGCATGAAAAACTTAAAACCGACCGTGGACTCCCCAGCAGTTTAGACACATTCCATTTGATTGCGATGAACCAGGGCGCCTAAGGGAGACCAGGAGCTCCACACGGGAAATAGGCGAAACCAATCTTTCCCCACCGCCAAACTCAAATGCTACACATACAGATAGCAAATGCTACTATGGCGAATACGCTCTTCTTGCCCCAGAGCGCAGATTCCCCAAGTTGCACCAATTTCAAGTTTGTTTATTCTTAACTACTAATGAACCAACTTTAAATTTGGCTTTTATTCACAATAAGAAAGTCTTCCTGGAGCGTCATATCCGGAAACTGACTCAAATCTGAAGGTGATTAAATTTTAGAGCCAACCGTAGTGGCTCGTGGTGTACAACCACATCCTACCCACCGGAACCAAGACTTCATAGATAGAACAATAGTCCTTCTGGTAATTAAATCTCCCTCTTATACTACACACCCTTTTGTTTACGTCAGTGACTCCAAAGTAAGCCTGAAACGCCGACCTTTAAACACTTTCAGATTTCTAGTTAAAAAAATTATTGGACGGCATGGTTTCGATAACGCCTTACGCACTCCTCACGCACGGAGACATGCCGAACAGGTCAGTTCAGCTTTATTATCATCATTACTACGAGCTCCTAAATATCCGCTAAGCTCGCTATTCATGCTCTCACCCCCATATAAATTTTCCTTCCGCTCAACGTTGCCTTAACAGGACTTGCAAATACAATAAACATACAAGGCAGGGGCGGACCCAAACAGCCATCATTATTGCGAAGTCTGTGAAATTACTATCTGTACGAGAGAGAGAATAGCCTTAAGTGGGGCGGCACAATCCCCTACCCATAAAACATGAGTAGCAACCTAATCGAAAAACAAAGGAGGAGCGCAAATACACTATATCAAAAACACACTGGAAGTTTTATTCTATTTAAATGAAGAATCACTCCATAAAAAATCGCATTGCATCGAATGAGGAGAGCATCAAATTACTTTTTTACAGGTCGTGATAGAGGCGTCGCGGAAAGGAAAAGATCGAGTCCAGGTTTGAAGGCGATCCGCTTCGGCGGCAATAAAGTGACGTGCCTTCGAGCAGCGATCATTGGTGCAACCTGGACAGCGTAGAAAAAACTGTTTCGAAGCAACCTCGCCGCTGCGGAGGTGTTTCAACAGTAAATTTGCCATTCCCTAAAGTAGGTTTTGTGTAAAAATGCAACACCATCGTAGCAAAATAAAAGGAATATAGATTTCAAAAAAATTTCCTCGAACTATACATTTTAAGTTTAGAGCATAATAATAAAGCTCAAATTCGAGGGAAAATGACCGCCGCCAGCGCGATAACGGCAAGTTTTTAGTTGTACTCCGATTTAAAAACGACAAGAATCAGGGCAGAAGTATCTAACCTTAGAAGACAGGCACCGTAAACTGTGCCTACAGAAGCAATATTTATATTTTCACACTCCTTGGCCTTGCTATAATTTTAACTTATTCGACCATAGGATCCGGTTTTTGGTCATCATTTCCAAACGGCCATCATTCCATATCGTTTAGATGTCAGGCATCACATTATAAAGAACTAAAACAATTGGAAGGGGGGGGGTGGTTCCTCCACCAACCATTCCTTAAATTGCACATTTAACTTATTTATCCTGGATGCTTCATCAACCATTATTACATAAAAGACCTCAGAAAGCAAGCTAAATATTACATCGCCTTGGTTAGGGAATGAATACCTACTTGAATGAAAAGAGGATGGTCGTTAGGAGCAGAGGCTCTTCGAACACTGACCATCCCGACCTCCCTGGCCAAATCTGCACAATATTCAATGTCCATCTCATGAAGAGTTTCTACGTGCTCAGATGTGAAAGCTATGGGTACAAGAATTGCATGTTTTCTACCGAGACGTGCAAGTCCCCGAAGAGCGCTCGCCGTGTCCTGTCCAATCCAGGGTACTCGACCCACCTTTGACTGCCACACCAGTCTGTATGGCAGTATGAAATCCAATTTATCCATTACTAATTGAACTGTCGCTGCGACTTCCTGAATGGAGACATATATATGGTATACATTTGTAATATACCACTTTTTATAATCGTAGTAAAAGCGTACCTGAATATAAGGATCACCACGATTGACAATAGACATTGGGATAGAATGAGCGCTGAATAAAATTACCGTGTCCCTTTTGTCAAAAGGTGGTGGCATTTGAGAAAGCTCATGTAAAATATTCTCGGCCATCACCTCCGAGAATTCGGGCATAGCCGTGGACCACCGGTCAAGAAATGACCAAATGGTATTGGGTCGCACGGGGAGTTCACCAACCTGAAACCTGGGAGGTGGAATAGAATCAATACCAGCGATACCGCCGCTCTTCGGCTCGTTGTAGTGTGCAGCAATGGCATTGAACGCGCTACCAGAGGTGGTGCAACTATATTGGGGAAACTGACTAAAGGCAACAACGCGGTCGACTCCATCACTACAATCAAAAGTAAAAAGCGTTGCGAATCGCTAACAGAAAGAGTGGCATTGGAGCTTTTACGTACTTACGCTTCAATTTCGTTGATTGCCTCCTCTACAAGCGGATGAGTATACCGCATGCCAATGTAATATTTATGGGGACCAGTTTCAGGGCTAATTGTGTCTAATGTTCGTACAAGCGCCTTGCCCTGACAAATAGTCCAATGAATAAGAGAAGATCCACCGCCTATCTCGTTGTACTTCTGTTGAATTTTAGGAGTGCGGCGGCGAGCAACCCAAGGAGCAAGTATTCTGCCTATTAGTGTTGAAAATGTCCAAACCTCTGGAAAGGTATTTTAATTAGTTCCCGATCGCTAAATAATCGCAAAAGGTAGTTGGATACATCTTCTATCGTTTCCGGGCCGCCCATATTTAGCATCAATATTCCTGTTTTTGGTCTGCTCAGATATAATGTTGCTGAACAAGTAAACTTACCTGATTGCATTGGTATGGATTAATTTACTTAACATAGTGGAACCTACCCAAGGACTAATCACTCTCATCATTACCAAAACAACAGCGAAATTGTTAACTATGGGCTGGAAATGTCGACTTTGATAACCAATAAACTACATCAATTTTGAAGGCTATCATGGCCAATATAATAACCAGTTGGACAGATATCATCGGCCCTTATTAAACAGCACTAAAGTACAATTTACGAAGTAGGTTTAGTTCAAAGTCATTTAAGCAGAGAACCTTAAATAAAGCTGAGAACTAGATAGCATTGCAAGGCGCAAATAATGGACTGCTTTTATTTATTTGCTTCTATGTTCTCCTCCTCTTATTGGCCTTCTAAGACGGTGAGGCCCTATTTTTATGCATGTAAAATGCACATAATATCCAAAGCCGTGTGTTTTCATTTGATGACGAACTAGCTTTTATTACTTTTGTATCTCCATTTAGCACCCACTAGCGACAGTAAGTAAATAGTTGTTATATTTAGTTCCCTGTTCCTCTGCTTATTTCCCCAGTAGATAAAGATTGGAATTATCCACAGGCTTAGTAAAACGACCATAATTACCACAATAGCAGTGCTTCCACAGTAAATTTATTGCAACACGTGATAATAACGTAAAGTACGTGGTGTAGTGGCCTCCCGTTACCTTTATTAAATCATTGGAAAAGGATTAGCTGTGTGAATATAGTATTAGGCAAGTAGATGCTGGCATAAGTTACATATGGTAGTGTTAATCGTGATAAAAACCATATCCCATATGGTGAATATGTGTAAAATTTTCCCTCTGTTCCACAAGCCCACAAGTGCAAGCTATGAAACAAATGATGTCTCTGTTAATAAATAAATTGCTGCGAGTAGCAATAATTTCCCTTGACCCCTCGCCCACGAGAAAATACTAGCTGAGGCGTAATGAAATTGCACCACATGGCGAATTTTAATGTTTGATGACAGGACGTGCTTACGACTGGTTCAGACTACCAGAATAAATAGCATCTGTAAATACGACTCCGATGAGCTGGGTAATGTTCTTAAGTTGATGTAATCACAAGACCACCCGCATTTCGTAGGAATGCCTTTGTGAAAACAGCAACGAAGGTCGGAACATCAAGTTTCTAGTCCATTCCTCAGATAGATTAGTTCCCAGGCACAAATCTTGTGGTTGCAATAAACAGTTCACCAACGTTTGACTTAATTCCACTGCCGATTCACAAAGCGAATTTCGAAAATCCGGCACCCTTAAATGCAAACAATACTCTTAAGCGGGGTCTAATGTATTCAGCCAATTTACAGTGTTTACATCCCTTTTGGAAACACCATTCATAAGTATTATAGCTGACCTAATTGGCCTGCCTTCGAGCTAAATAGATGATGTTCATTTCCTCATAACATATTGCAAGGCATTATTGTGCGTTTTGGTCTAATTTAGTCGAAGTATGCTTTCCGAGACGATGTACACAAGTGGTGGTCCCGCCTTTGGAGGGAGTCCCACCCAAGCTTGCCAAAATCCCAGCATGAGTTTCTCGTTGTTAAACTGTAACCAAACTAGGTTTTGTTAGTTTCAAACATTCTACCTTTAAACTATTTTATTGTAATGTTTAAGGAGGTTAACACAGAAGTGTTAATTAAGGTTATGGTTACTGGATGCATGACCATCTATGCCTTCGGTAAAACAGAACTCAACCCAATGGTGGAAAATCTCAGTGCTGTCCACCTCCCCACATTATTTATTTTGCACAGGATTTAGAAGTGGGTGGCGGCATGTGTAGGCGAAAAGGGGAATGAGAAAGAATCGAAATAGCAAAAAATATGATTACAAATTGAACCGATTTAAGTCAGGAACCTGATACCACATTTCCAAGTGCTTGGCCCACTCGCACCCTCTCTGCTCGCTTCACGGAGAATTGGAAGTCTGTCGGTGCCTCAAAGATGAGGACAATGGTGGAACCGAAGTTGAACTCGCCAAAGAGCTCGCCCTTTGTGGTGTGGTGAGGCTTGAGGAAGTGAAGATCCTCGTAGCCTTCCATCTTCATGATTATCGGCATCGAACCCCGCTCGGAGGCAGAAACCGCGTTGGTTGTTGAAGGGCTGGTAACCTTGACACCGCGGCGTGCAGTGAAGATATAGCGCAAGTAACTTGGTTGTCGGTTTGTCACGAGGTCAGGATCGGAGAAGACGTGGATGCTGCCAACGTTGGTGGCTCCCACGGCCACGAAGGCGAAAAACCCGTGGGCCCAACTCCCCATGTAGACGGCACGCTCGTTGATGCAAAAGACACCGTTTAGCCAGCTCGTCACGAGGGAGGAGACGGAAAACAGACGACCTAGCGTTGTACGAAAACAGAGGGTTTCCTTTCAAATTTTGGGAACAGCATAGTTCACTTGTCATGCGAGAGTGGATCTGATTCCGCCTTCATTTACTCGAGAATGGAAGAGAAGTTAGGCACTCAGTAACCAACCAAACACAAAATATCCATGAACGCTCTCTCAAATGATTCAGCATTGTAAAACTACTTAGCTTCTTTTTAAATATGTTGCAGCGACTCACCCCAGCAAAGAAAACTTGAACCATCGTCTAAGGCTTCATTTCTCCTCTAGTAAACACCCACAATTTACTAATTAACCCTGTTACAATAACATATTCAAGCTTGTGGATAATTTACATCGTCACATACGTATGGATACACAATGATACGCGGGGCGGTTATAACCACACGTGAAAGAGACACTTGATACATGGACGGTCCTCCTGCCTCACAAAGGAGCGCAGAATCCTCCCAACTGTAACAATCAGCTAAAGTAAATACTACTCTCTTGTTAAAATCCTCCGTGAGGGGCTATGAAAGCACCTTTTAAAGACGGCAAATTTGAGGCTGCCCTCCCCCCTGGCCAAGTGTGGTGCCATAGGCTTTAAGAGGAGTAAATCATGGCAATCTGCAAACGAACTCCAGTTGCTGGTGATGCGATTCAGAGGGACCGCAAGTTGCAAACGTGTGGTAACAAACATGCCGAGGCTCCTTGCGGTCTTATAATAAGACCAAGTAGAAGAGAGTAGTCAACTTGTTCTTAAATCTACCAGTTCTTCTTTTAGTTTTGTAGACTTTGGTGTCAATATTTACTTGCGTTTCAGCCTACAGCGATGTAGGACAATACTCGGACTTAGGGACGAACATCGGCGAAATGTGCGCATAAGGCAGGGTGTATCCACTGCGGTTAACTCGAGCCCCCACTCGCTTGTGTTAAAACGTTCAGGCAGGAACCGACTTCTCCCACTCACCGGCGCAGATGCTACACTTAAAATGGGGGTTTTTGTGTCTCGCTTCCCATTCTTCATTAGTTTCGTCCTCCACATCTGTTTGCTCCTCCTTTTAGAACGGGAATTAACGTCAAATACACATCTCTCCGCGTCTCGTTTGATTTAGGCGCCACCTGAACCGTCCGGACCACGTAGCCGCGCGCTCTGTGATTACAGAGACGGTAGAGGATAATGGGAGGACATTGCCTTTTGCTGGGTTAGCATCGTCCCTAGTCCACTTCTCGGTAATTATGTTTCAGGAACTGACATTCAGCGTACTGAAGTCATCTCTGTGTCCTGGTTACCTGTCTGCTGGTAGAGAAATTGGCCTATTTTATAGCGAATATAGCAAAATAAAGCAAACTTCTCCAACTCCGTCTACCCTTTAAGCGACCACAACTTAGTATTTCCGGTTTGGGACAAGAAAAGAGATCTGGCAGCTGAATTACAAAAGGTCACTTTTACGCCCTTTCAAAGTCTGATTTATTGCACAGGGAAGCTGAAGTCGTAGCCGCACAAGTCGTCAACGTAAACACGCAAATGCACAGCAATGGTGTATTTGCCTTTTTTGATCATAGTAATTGTGCTATTACAACCTTACTCTAGTTCGCAAATCATCGGGATTTTGGTTACCCCGCTTTGGCTTCAAGCTATGGTAACATGAGGCCGAGGCCTCGCAAGCCGACCAAAGGGCACTGAAGGTCAGCAATTCCATCCTAACACACCAGCGTCATCAGCTTCCAACGCACCCACCCACCCCCTCCCTCGCTCGATTTGGGTGACTTCCATAGCGTTTTCAGCTGAACATTCAACCCTTGAAAACCAGTGAAAAGGGGAGAAAAGGAGGGGGGGGGGGGAAGAGGCAGAACACACAGGCGAAAAAGTAGTACATACCGGGGAAGTGGCGTCTCATATCAATTCGCCAGTCCGTGGGAGAGTGAAAACAGTGGTAGTCACCCGGCGAGAGGTAGATAGCACAGTGATAGAGGACCTTTTCACCATCAGTAATGTTACACTCCGGGACCAGGGAGAGCCTTGAAAGGCCCATTGTCTTGTCAACACCACCTTCGTCAGCCAGAGTGTCGAGACGGGAGGGAAGGGTGGCGACACGCCGCACCCCAAAGTCATGACATCGCTCTAAACGCCCGTGGGGACCGAGGAGGGCCCGAAGAGTGTAGGCCAGGCCTTTCACCTGTTCCAGATGACCTTCTTCCACCCGTCCACAGGAGATCACTTTACCATCGGCGGGACTTGTCTGCAAAACCATTTAAACAAAATAGTAGGACTACACGGGCATTTTCAACTACAGGCTACGAATTTAAATGGCCAAAGTGAAATAGACGGCCATTGTGCCGGGCAGTCGCCCACGTAACCTGCCTTGCGCCTAGCACTTTCTGCCACCTTAATATTTTAGTCCAAAAGCCAAGCGGAAATCCGATGTTTAAAGGAATTGGAATGCATACGATTCATATACAACACACACAAACGCTACGACTAGGTGATTTGGTGAGGAAAACTCACTCTCACTTATATACTCCTCTTTTTTTAGCTCTGTATAACCAGGCACAAAAGACGCTGGTTGATTGCACAAGAGAAGATAGAGAAAGGCCTGCCAACAGGCAAGTGTGAGGGCAGCGAGACGAAACGAAGACAGTTCTAGCGAAGTGAAAGACGATAACTCGTGGTAGTCACATGAACTCAAGTGAGTCGCGTAGACGTCAGAAAGAAAAGGCTGTTCGACACTAATTTTCCTAGTGTCGGGAGGCACTGATCCCCGAGAATCGGCATTCCAGGACTGGTGGAAGGAAAAAAATTGGACTCATTGTTTCAGGCCTTCAGCATTGAGTCTAGCAAAAATAGAGTTGCTCCCCAGCACAATGAATGGGATGGAAACACTGCCAATAGAAAGCGAGTGTTGCGTCAACAACAACGACAGCGTCAATCTTGCAACTTTAGTCGATTCGCCCTTCTCGATGGGTTTCAGGGTTTTTTCCCTTCATCGAGGCGGCGCCC
This sequence comes from Dipylidium caninum, assembly GCA_017562135.1. Classification (NCBI taxonomy): domain Eukaryota; kingdom Metazoa; phylum Platyhelminthes; class Cestoda; order Cyclophyllidea; family Dipylidiidae; genus Dipylidium; species Dipylidium caninum. Next base: position 497,082 of record QEYB01000921.1, on the reverse strand, counting down.
ACTGAAAATATAATTCTCGTGGGAAAGACGGCGATGCGGAGATTAAAAAACCCCCAAAATTGGCACCTCGTCAATATCGTAGGCAGTGAGGGGCAGTTTTTGGCTTCGCTACTCTCGCGTCTATCTACCCAGGTAGACATTAGTGCTTCTGTCACGCCGCAAATATCGTGGACCGAAAGTGGGAGTTAGTGGGGGACAGGAATTTAAGGCTTCTGACGAAGGCAGCTTTCATGAACGAGGGGGGTGAAACTCACGATCAAACTTCACAGTCAAACTTTACAGTCGATGCGGTAGTTTCTAAGGTGAGTGAAGTGTTCGTATTTACATTGCGTAATTGCCAAAACTTTAATGCCCAAAGGCCCAGATAAACGTTCAACTTAGTGTATTAGAAGGTGAAATGAAGCGTAATTTAGCTTTCACCTTGAACATTTCGGGTCATTTAAGGCGCTTTTACCTCCATCTTATGACCTCCGTGGGCCGGAGGCGTGGACCACATCGTCAGGACGTCAGGCCACTTGAACACCCGATCCTATGCTATTCTGCCGTCCTCCCCTCGCCTCGACAGTCGGGTTGGCAACACGCCGCCGTGGACTGGCAGTCGGCGCAGGTCACCCAATGGCTTCCTCTTGTTTTGGAGAACATTCATGAAGCACAAGGCCCAGCCAATGCCCGCGCAATTACTTCCCTTCCCTCTGACGGACACACGCTTGGCTCGTGATTCACCCTTTTATGAACTACCAAAAATAGGTGAACATGACGACACCACTGCGCCAGGCCCCCGACTCCTCTCCGCTCGGCTTGGCGCTCACGACAAATAATGAGTTGGAATTATGTGGAGCAGTATGTGTGCCTCTGAAAGGCGTGGAATAAAGTCGTCCCATGGGGCAACTGTGCGTATAAGTGGCGATTGAAAGATTGAATCAACGGAAATAAACCTGCTGGGTGAAGACGAGGAAAATTGCCAAAATTGCGGAAATTAGAAAGAAGTTCAGCCAACACTGGAAAACCTTGGCCCCGAAGAGAGGCGAGTTGCATTATAGTACGGCATTTCACACTTTTACACACAGGGGGAAAGAAGATGTAGGCTACAAAACTTAGAAGGTAGAAATGTTGAAGGAAGCGGTCTACTTAATGCGGAGAAGGGGGCTCATGGGTGGACAAACGGAGGGTAGAAAGAACGGTGATTCTCTCAACTCATAAAGTGAAAAACGCCAACTCGACTCAGCACAAAAAGATTTGTCATTAAATTTAGAAGTTATCATTTCTATTGAGAATGTCACTCAGAAGACATAGAAAATAGGTGAAAAGGATTGAATAACAGTGCGACTGAGAGCTTAATCCGACTCCGATGCGATAAAAAAAATCCGCATACTTTGGAGTGTTTCACCACTGTATGCGTAACTTGCACCAAAAAATAATTTATTCCCTCCATTACTTGAATCATGTTATGCAAGAATAAGCGCAATGACCCAGAGGAAGTTGGTAATAGTGAAAGGTAACCATATGAGAGTGGGGAATTAAGGCTGGGGAGGCGGATGAGGGAGAGAGTAGGAAAGTGGAAAGATTATGGCTATGAAAGGTTAGGCAAGGGAAATCGAAACGCAAGGTTGGGACACAAAGCAAGATCTTCCGTAAAAGCAGTTGTCGCCTACCTGAGAGACTACGCAATTGTTGGTTTATCTCAGATACCAGCAAAGCCGATGTGGAGAAGAGTGTGTTTTACCATGAGACTGTGAGTCCTACCCCGCATCTCGAACCCCTTGAGGTTCCTTCCTCACCAAAGGGCTCACAACTGGAACGACCATTAGCTCTACTTCCACTTGCACAACAGAGTGGACAGTGCCAAACATAAAAACGCGATCTTCTGCCCCGATAAAAGCCAGGTTCGCCCTCATTTGATGTCTCTCAAAATAGCGACCCTATACGATGGTACAGTGCAACATCTGCGGCAAACACTCACACGTATGAGTGCGTACACAGTTGCAACACATCTCCCGACCTCAAAGAAGAGGGAATTACCACAGCTTGGGGGTGGAGGAGAAGGGAAGGGAAGGAGGGAGGAAGAGTGGAAGGGGGAGAGCGCTCTCAAACAAGAATGGTGGGGTTAGTGCAAACACAATGCCAGTGAGGCAGTCAGTAAACACCACGACTGATATTCTGAATTAGACGAGGTAGAGTGTGTGAAAATGAACAGAAACACGCCGAGGAAGACTGTAATGGGAGCCAGTGGAGAGGATGCGGTGTAGAGTTTATCTTACCTACCAACGATTAGAAGCACCAAAAGCGGTAAGTTGGTTGACCAAAAACCTGCACCTCGAGGGTGATTTATTCGTTCTGCCACTAGCTGTGCCCTTTCTGTTCGAGAACTAGACGTGATCCATTTAATAAAAGCAAACGCAAAAGTCAAAAAAACTCGGTCGGGCCATCGCAGGATGCTAATTCGAGACAACCACCCGTTCATTCGTTATGAGCGCCACAAAACATCGAAACACGTATATCCGATGGTGTTTACAACAAAGTGGATGACAAAAGTGATTGATGTGGTTGTTATGGGGCCCTGCTTAACGACACCCCATGGAGGTGACGCCAACAGTCTCAAACCCGCCGATTTCGCAAGTGAGCTTGGGTTCTTCTTCGTCAACAAGCACAGATCACAGAGAGACTGTGAGAAGTGATAGAGTCGTAGCAGTCAACAGCTCAACCCACCGCGAAATCTCATTTGAACAACAAGAACTAGTTTCCACCTTCTCTCAAGCTACGCTGTCACCACAGCTTCGAAACGGAAAAGGCACCTACCGGAGACGACGGGAGGTGAAGCGTGAAATGACAAATTAGCCTTCTGCCCTATAACAAACGCATGCGGGGCCCGGCAACAACTAAGTAGATGTTTTATGAGCGCGGCAGGCAGCCGAAACCTAGCGAAATGTCGAAGAATCTTTATCATCGGCGCGCATGAATGTGTACCAGGAGGCAAACCAAACGACATTTTGCTTAAAATTGAGGACTTGCGAAAAGTCATCAAAGCTGTGAGTCAACTTAATGCAGACTTGGCGAAGCTGGTCCCCAGAAACCTGACTGTCTCCTACCGACTTCAAAATCACCATTGAGAGGGTGAAGGGAGTATTTCAACTGCTGGCTATTTTCGGTGCTGCCATTGACGCCCGACGAAGAGACGGACGGCATCGACGTGCCACGCCGGTCCCGAATGAATGGCCTGTCGCCCCATCCGCTCACAGTCATGCTAAGTAGTGAGGCAATTTTCACTGCATTCTGGTCAGTCGCCCCAAAAAAGGCGCACAAAGGCGCGACTTGCATTGCCATTTACAAGATTTTACCGAATGCAAGTGAAAAAAAGGCAAAACTTTGCAGTAGACTAGTAACCATAAAAAAAAGGTAAATAACTAATCTCGGCGACTGTTCTGACAGCTAGCTAAAAACCTTGCTAGATTACGCAGTACCCGCCACTGAGATGATCCACGACGTTTAGAATAAACAGATCGTCAATGGGCATTACCTTTTGTAAAACTTGCAGCTAAGGTAAGTAGATTTCAACGCCGGCGTTGCGAAGTGTCCAAAATCAAAAAATGCACAAAAATCGTATGCTTAAAGGAGTCCCCGATTTGAAAATAAATGTATATTCACAGAGGTTGTCATGACAAAGGGTATATGGCTAGTTGATGAGCAGACTTCTCTAAATATAAGTCAACATCGCTGGAAGATACCTCGTTGTCAAATGTCATCTTAAAAAGCATTAGCTCAACCGCCGTAGAAAAGCTGATTTCATGCAATAATTTGACTAATAGCCAACAAAAACAGTTATTTGGCCTAGCGGCTGAGAGGTGAGGGGAATCAGAGCGAAGAGTAAGTTATGACAAAGGGCCACAGGTTAATTATTGTCCGTTGGTTGGTTTCTTTTAGTAGAGACAGATGAGTGCCTGTAGGCATTAACCAGTGTGCTGAACAACTATTTATACACAGACAAGACTCCGTTCGTTTTGTGACCTCAAGAGAGCAGAAGAGAATAACATTTTGAATCAGGTGGTAGGAAGGGGAGTTATTTCAAGGGAGGCGGACAACTATCGCTCAACCGGGATGCATTTCTATGGCGTCAATACAAGATACCTTTGTTCTCACAACGTATAGATAAGGTTGCGTGAGGTGGTAACAAGTTAAGCCTCTGAAACGAGGGTTTATCTGCTCAGATGCGTAAGACTCCACTTACTCTATTGACAAATGATTTATAGTCTCGTATAACACCACAGTTTGGAGCATGTATAATGCACCATTGACATGACTACATGTAGAATTGTAATTACCAAACAGGCGAGAGGATCCACTGGCCTGGCGCTTGGAACAAGTCGACGTCGAAAGAAGTGAGAAATACTGATGTATCTGGCCAAATCATTGTGGAATTCAGCTTCTTCTAACCTAGCACTAAAGATCCATGCATATGCTCGCATCACTGGGCCTCGCAAAACTCGTGGAAGTGGGACTCGGGAGAGTTTGCCAATGATCCGGGAGGTTGTGTTGAGGGGAAACCAGGTATAAATCCCATAGAGTATAGCTGCTAATATCCTCCAATGGAGGCCAATATCGTAACCGTAACCGCCTTGTGTTTTTTGACAAATATCTGTATGTCCTTCCTCCGTGAGGGATGGTAATCCCACTTTCGTTCTAGACGGCGCAGCTTTTGTAATCACTTCCCTTTGTTGATCCCTTTTCGGAGCCGGATTAACACGTGAGAGAGCCATTTGCGATTGAGACCAAACGGAGCTACTCGAGAATATACTGTTTTCTGAAGTAAAGTCCATCTACCTTAAGATTGATAAAAGCCCCAAAAACAAAAAAGCGTGGGCATTTACACTGCAACTAAGAGCCAAACACAGACGCACCGAAATTCACCGTCTTGCTTTCGACGCAGACTGAGTGCTGGTGCGCGATTGGCCCCAGGCGCGTACCGCCACACATTCGTGGTTATCTGACGTCATACCGAAGACGAACCAATCAAATGCAAGCTGCCATTTGATAGGCTAAACGGCGGAGTTAAGTCGACAGGCTTAGCCTAGCACGGAGACCAAGGTCGCGTGGGGTATAAACTTCGATAGAGCATGGTAAAGGTTGAGGAAGGCCTCCCATAAGTGTCGTCGATATCACAGTTTTTTTTTTAATTTTTCTTCTGAGTCCTAGTTGCCCAAGTTAATTCTCAATAGATTCCCCCTTTTCACGTGGAAAGTGCGATGTTGTGTACTTGTGCCGAACCTCTCGGCCATTTAGGCCCTTGTAATCATAGATTTCCTCTTAAAGGATTTATTGCAGAGATCAGTTTTAATAGAGTCAACTATTGAAAACTTATCGAGCCACTAATTAATCTTGTACATGATAATTCCTCATTTTACCAATAAGAAAATTTTAGCGAAATACAACCAATTGCAGCACAGAGTAGGTTCAAAAGCCCCAAAATCCTCTACTTATAAATAAAAATAGGACAGCACTTCCAGATGACAGATTTCCTGTCCATTACTATTAGTACCCTCCGACTATCAGAATCGGAATCCTCTTTTATTATGAAATTTTCCCACGAGGAGGTACGCAATCCTATATGCTGTAATCAACCCAGTAGCACTCGAGGATGTTAATCCAAGATGATTTCCCCTGAAGTCTGAGGCCGGCGAATCTGGTTAGTATAAAACCAGTTACATACCATCCCTCCCCCCCCCCCAAAGCGAACTATTCAAGTGCGAACGCGACCTAAACCACCACGGATTTTAAGCATTTAACGATCTTGGCGTAATCGTCTCACTGACTCGTGACCTAAGTAACTTTATCTTTGAAGATCGCACTTTTGCGATATTTTAAGAAATTAACGCAATGTCCTTCTTAAACGGACAACCAAACATCTCGATTAAAAGGGGAGAGATGCATATAAGTTGCACTTGAGCACCGCTGATGGCCAACCATTAACGACGGTTTGATATCATTCAAGAGAAAGATTAGGTAAAAGCCACGTTTCACTAGCTTCTCTAGAGTGCACATCGCTGGCATTCCATCAAAAATTAAATAGAGCAAAATGGTTGACACGAAACACTACTACACATTGTATTTTATTAAAAAAGGGTAAGAAGGGGTGCTGAGTGAAATTGTACTTGTGCTAGAATCGAAAAAATGTCCACATACTACGTCTATGCACAAAGGGGAACAGTACACAGCCAGGTATTTAAAAACGAGGAAGCTCTTTAAAGAAGACAAGGAAGGTAGGATAGCTACACGATTAATGACTCTACTTCTGGCTGAAGCTGAGGCAGTGATGCAGACTACTAATCACTCAGACTGTCTTTAGTGGGAAAGAATGTGTACAAACTCTAAACTGTAAAATTTTGTTACAGAAGAAAGGAAGGAGAGGGTAAGGAGATTCACTTCGCTTCATTGACAGAAATTTCCGTTGCAACAAAATCCTTTGAGGAGTCATCGTCGTCGGCTGGAGTTATTTCCACAGTGCTTCGCCCTTGACCAATCAATCCATTCTTCTCCACGTCAGTTTTTGATACGGAAATCGACGAACTAAGGGAAAAAGGCAAGAAGAACATTTATGATGAAAAACTCTATTATGGAAATTATAAGCCTTGCAAATTAATGCGCAGTTGAAGAGAAAGCACAGGTAATGATCAACACCTCAAAGGCCACACTAAGTAGACAAGCTCACTTGAGGTGAAGGAAAAAAATCCCATTCACGCGGTTGAGAGTATCGAGGATGGTCATAAAATTGGGAGTTGGAAGAAGCTGGCCGAGACCTAACGTAGCGGCCATCTTCTTCACTTTACCGGTCCCGTTCAAGGTTTCTACATTCCTGGAGGAATTTAAGGGTTTTTGAAGTTGACGGGCTGCGTTGACAGCCTCCTGCGTCAACGTATGAAGACATTCATCACTATCCCTCGTGTATTCACTATCTACACCGAAGCGCTCCAAATAAATGGCATATCGACGTTTCTCGCAGTCCAACGCGGAACGGAAGTCACCACGATAGGCATGGGTTCTGCTCAAAAGGTGAGAGTTGAATGCTTCCTTCAAACTCTTTTCTCCGTAGAAACTATAACAGATGCGCACAAAGTTTACTCCCGGCTCATAAAAGAAGCATAAAAGTGAATTATTGTTGAAATTACATCTTATTTAGCTTCAGAGCATTTGTAAGGAAGATCACGGAGGCGTCATATTCCTGCACTGCATGGAGCATAAGACTAATGTTGACGTCGATCTGGGCGATTTCCGGGTGAATTGCGCCGTGGCATAAAAGGGCCAGGTATCGAGCTCGATAGAGGAGTTGGAAGGCGATAGCCACATGGCCACATGCGAAGCAGTAAAGTGCCATGTGAATCTAAAAAATAAGATGAGGAACATTTCCTACATATGACTGAAAGAATTTAAGTAGTAACGAATGCCTGAGATGAAATAGAAAAAGAGGAATAAGCGGTTTGAGAGTTTAAATTGCAAATTTTCTCGGCCTTTATAGATGTGGCCCAAAATTAATGAACTGAAGGAGTAGGAGAAATCATATGAGATTTGCCATACGCTACTTTGCATGCAATTGGAAAACAATACAATACTAAAAGACGGCTACCAGCAGACACTCAGGTTGGGTCTAAAAACTACTGAGGTCATTGAGATAGTAACACCCAGATTAAAGATGACCCAATGACAACATAACGCGCCGGACACATAAACAAACTAACAGTTGCCAACGTACATATTCAGCAGCAGTGCTCGGGCTATCGATGCCATGGACGCGTTCGCTGATCATGGTGGCCCGTTGTTGGAAGAGCAGAGCCGCCTGATGCTCGCCCATGACATAGGAGAGACGAGCAAGAAGTCTGTTGCAAGCACCAATGTCGGGGTGTAGTGGGCCATAGACAGTGTTGAGGAGATTGAGGGCTTCGGAGATCAACTCAAAGCCGCGTTGCAGGAATCCCTCAGCGATATGTTTCTGACCCGAGGTGAAGTATCGATACGCCTGAAAAGCGTGGGGATGAAGATGCTTCACTATGGGATAAATGGATATCACGTCTTCCAGGGAGAAAACCGGGCGAGAGTGATGCCGAGCGCCGTTCGGTGGAAGGAGAGCATATTCGTGCAGCGCCAACTGTATACCCACCGACCGGCAGAATGAACGCAAAATCTGCGTACGCGTGATAGTGTATTCCTGGCAGAAAGTGTCCACATCCGACCTTAAAAAATAATCGTAAGTGTAGCATTTGATGCTCCTGTGTTGTGGAAACACATACAGGTTCACCATTTTGGCACTTACAGCTGTAAATCAATGTGGTAGTAATCCTTGACCTCTCTGTTCAAACTGGCCCACAAGGTGGCTGGCGTTTCATTAAGCCAGGCCATCTCTTCTACAATAAAAAAAAGAACGATGTCCGCGTATCGAAATGGAGTAAATGAAGACTATATTTAGCACAAAACATACCCACTGCGTCAAGTTGAGATTTGTTACGCTTCTTCCCCTTCTTGACCTTGTGTATCTTCTGAACTTGCTAAAGCGAAAGAAACTCGTTTTAGGTATTCTTGTTACGTGTTACATTGGGAGTGAAAAAGGCGCCGTCTATAGCAGAACATACAAAAAGTGAATCGACTTTGAAGCATCTGCCTCTTTTTTTCTTTCCTACCCTTCCACTCGATTAACGCAATTCCAGTGGTAAAAACACTTAAATGCAATTTATTTGGTGATTAATAAATAAAAATCGGGGTGGTGATTAAATGGAGAAAAAAAAACCGCAGGATAAATCAAAGATCCCCTCAACCACTACAAGCACGCCCACCAGGTAGTAGGGAGAGAAGGTAAGGCAAGAGACTGCAGAAATAAAAGCAACTACATCTTCCACAAAAAGTGACATAAATTAACTGAGGCTAGCAGAATACTTTTGAAGGCTTTTCTTAAAAAATATCAACTGTATGTACGAGGGAGGAAATAAATGTTAAGGTCAAAAGCTAAGCGCTACATTGCTCGGTCATATCCGAAAGGAAAAACATTTTTCGTATCAAATAACAGGCAGACGAAAATGTTGCAAGAGCTCACCTCATCCACACCGGCAAGAGGTTGAAGGGAAGGGCACGCAGTAAGAAGGCAGTTAAGAAAATGAGCTACGGCAGCCGAGACAAACATTGGGTCGACTTCTTGAATGTACAACTTAAACAAATGCTTGGCCGAGCGAATCACAAGTTCACAAACTGCTAACCCCTGTACGGGAAAAGGGATGAATCAATTAGGCCGGTGATAAGGCTTCGGTATACATATAAAAGTCCAGCCTGGGACCAACTTACGCGCAAGTACGCAAGAGACGGTTTATCTTCGAGCTCCTGAACAATGCGATTTAGGTAACGGACATTAATACCCCTGTAGAAAGGAGGAAGATTGTATATGAAATAAAGGCAGGTGGAGATTCTACCAAAATGGGTGTAATAAAAACCGATTTCAGCGCATTCTGTTGGGAAAAAAGCGAGGCCCCATTGGAGGATCAAGAAAAGCCACTCGTAATTCGATAAATATTACCGGATTACAAAAAAAGGAAAGTAGTTTCTGAAGAACTACAATGTCAGTATCCATCAAGAAAAATTAAGAGCTGTAATGACAATATTTCGGCTCACAGAGGTACAAAGACAAACCAAAGTCGTGGCGGATATGATCGCTTGTCAAACAGCCAGAAACCACCAGACATCACGAATTATGATTGCTTGGACACAAGACTCACCGCTGATGGAGAATTTCCACTAAAGCCCTTCCATCCTGTGGAATGACCGTGAAACTGAGGCAATCATCGATAAACGCAGGTATTTGGTGCAGAACGAGAAACTCGCAAACTTCCTGTATGAGTTCTCTATCCTTTTTGATTTCCTCCGCCTAATAACGAAAAATACAAGAGGGCCCTCAAATCGTACCGAACATCAGTAAACTCCTCAAAATTAACTATAATTGCTGCAGCGAATGCGCGAAATGCTAATCAGTTATAAAGCACCGACTTGAACAAGTAAAGAAGTAAAACAATTTTAACCAAAAGCAAAGACCAACCTCATCCTCAGCAAAGGTAACAGTGGATTTGAAGGCATCTGGATTGAAAAGTATTTCAAAAGAACCGTTTCTAAACGTTTTGGCAAATTTTGAAGCTCTCTTTAAAGCCTCCTTCAGATCCGGATCATCTAAAATATCAAAAGTGTAAGACTGCCTATACTTGACATCTCTCAAACGAGGCTCCCTCAAACAGACTCAATCAAGTACCAACCCGACGGGGTAAATTCAAAATTTGCTAATATTGCTCACACAAGGCAACGCAGCAAGAAAAAAGGGAATCAAGGAAAAGCACAGATTCTAAATCAATCATCACTACTTCCTCTACCTGTGCCCTCGATCAAAGCCCTTTTGATTTTAGAGATGGAAACACCATCGACAGCGTCGCACCGTTGAACGCCACTAACGTCTTTATCCTGAAACATGACCTGTTGCATCGATTTGACATTCGAGTCCGCACTAAGTAAAAGAAGACCATCTTCATCCTTACTGGATCCTTTGACCGCCTTTTCCTCCTCGCTCTCCTTAAAGTTTGACATAAAAGTAACTGTCAGTGCCAATATTCTATAATTACTTTAGTGAAAGGCTAACTGATAGATCTTACCTTCTCAGAAGAATGTGGTGCCCTTTCAGATGTGGCGCGAATACGTTTCAATTCTTCTCCCACTGCTCTCAGAAACTCCTCCTTGCGAAGGCTGTATAGAGAAAGAGAAACAGTCAAAAAAGTGACCACACTGAAGCAGTGAAGAAGCCAAAAGCGTAATGTATATACTCGCAAAAAAAGTCGACTAGCTCCTGCCGGAGAGAAGCAAGAAGATGGCGATGGGTGTATGGATAGCCAAGTTTTCGAAGAGAATCGCTGAGCACTGGTCGGACAGAGGCAGGCGCACCACCGAAATAGTTAACATCAGGGGGAAAGGTGTTGAGGAGATCTAACAAATACGTCCGATTGTCGTTACCAACGATTCCTTTGCAATCCACCGAGGACAGAAGGTTAACTACGTTACCTAACTTGTCCAAGACTCTAGATTATTAAAGAACATTGCACGCGTGTAAACAGAAATTTGGACAAACAACACCTAGTAGTGAGTAAAAATGTCGTACTTTTGAGGAAATGAATAAAAGTAATTTACAAGGAAACAAATCTACCTATGGGGGCGAATTCTTAGCGATGTAGCCGATTTGCTAAGAATTTCAGTGTATCGCGGATCGCTAACAACAGTTTTACCAAAATCGTTAGACCCATAAACAATCAATTGTTCTTGCTCCTTTTCAAGAATTCCTGCAAGTAAACGTTAACACAGTTTCAAAACTCGAATAAAAAGGCAAATCCGCGTATTACCCTTCCAAAGTTATTTACCTGGAATGATTGTCTGCGCAGTAACACGGTAGCCACGATAGTCGATGAGCGCAGTTCCAAGGGTACAGAGACCACTTTCATCAAGAGTTGAGTAGGCTCTGACACCATTTAGGTCGCAGCTCTAAAATATTTCGAAAAAACGAACAACCCATACAGTTAAGTGCTAGAACGTGCAGCAAGACGAATTTATATTGATAAAACCTTGTAATCATAAAGTTCAGGGGGTCATGTGGCAAAGCAGTTCAGTCACCACAGCGTAATTTTAAATTTAGATGGTGGCGCACATTGTCTTGAAACTCATATCTTCACAATAATTACTAAAATTCTTCCCGCAATATAAATTACCAAAACAAAATTACCGTCGCAAAGTATGCTGCCGCGTCACCACCCAAATCTTTATAATGGTCTTTGACGTCGAAACCCAGCGAGAAGAACATGTTATTCCATATGAACATTTGTTGTCTCCGCTCCTCTCCCGGATTAATTGCCACGATATCTCCGTTAATGACATTGACGGCAGCACGCATGCTAGCCGCAACAAAGTCGCAGTTTGATTTGAACACCGCACGGTCTCGCATTAATTGCTCATTAATATCATTCTGAGGTAATTCACGAGTCGCCTGTAATTCGTCATTCCAATCACGAGTCTGACCAGGCAGATTCTCCTCCCAAGCCATCCTTGATGTTAAAGCTATAAGGAAGAACTATTAACTTTGTGTGTAAGTAGCGACCCATCAGAGATCTAATCTCACATTCTTCCTTGCGCACAGAGTCCAGGGTGTGATGCCAAATAGGAGTAAGCCAAGAATAAACTTGATACGGCGTGGGGAGTCGCTCGAATGGGTGCTTGTTCGCTCTTCTCTTCAGTAATATGTCGTAAGATTTTTTGAAGGCAGGACTCAATTGTTTAAGAAGATCGACAAGTGAATGCGCTACGTAGGCGTTTTGGACGGGACCGGGATTGAAACTTTCGTCCGTAGTCCTTAAATAAAAAACAGAGTCAAATTGGCAGTGAAACGAGTGGTTTCAAATAAGCTCAAAACTTGCTGATTAACGTAAAAACCTCGTGGACACGCTGTTATATGACATCGTTTTCCTTCAAGCGTGTGTACAACGAGGTAAATGAGATCACCGGCAAGACGGCGAGAAGAGGGAGGTGGGTTCCAATTACTATAGTTCAGCTGTTGGAGACATTCTAATTCGTTATCTTCTTTTGAAAAAGGATGTAAAGGCACAAGAGGAGGCTCCGAATTGGAGTCATCAGGCATAAGATAGGCCGGAGGAAGGTAGTTTAAAGAACCAGGGTCGAAACGATTTGGCTTCTTTTCTATGAATAAGGAACACAATAACTCATCATATAAGATGTACAATTTATAGCCAGATAAGGTTTCTTACCTAGGATGTCCCCTAAGGTAACAGAACTCAAAAAGGATAGAGACATCTGATCCTTCCCAGCATAAGCGTCGCGTAGTTTTATGCTATTCAAGATTTCGAGCACATGCTTCACATGATTCCGCACCTCACGAGTGGTGTAACGCTCTAATCACCCATCAGAAAAGAGTATAAAATTACCTTCTACAACTCGAATCTCAGACCCCTCTTCAAGACCCTCAATCGACTTCAAATCTGTAAACAGATCAAGGGTCTGACCCTTGAAATGTAGGGAGAAGCATGTCCTATGACATGATTCCTCACGTTCCATCAATGCACGATGAATTTCTTGAACGATCTCTCCCGCGGACACCTGAACCTTGCACGTGTCCGAATTAGGGAGGACAATATCAACGTTAAATGAACAGCCATCTATTCCATCCACTGACGCCAAATTTTCTCTTGAGTTACGGTGCAAAGAATGGGCGCTTCTGGAAGATTGAGATTCATTCGACATCGTTGAAAAAATAAGAAGCTCCTGCGGAGCAAAAGGATTAGACGAATACAATAAGCTCACGTGGAGGTGCGCACAGTTGAAAGTGCGCGCTTCATTCGATCAATTACAACACCAATAAATATGTAACGACGAAGAAATTCAAAAATACTTAATTTTTATTAAAATTTTATTTTAATGGTTAGCTTTATTTTGTTTGCCATTGTTGATTGATAGGTATGAAAAAATAAGGTTGGAATAAGCTCTTTGGTAGCCAAAGCAGAATACGCACAGCCTGAGCACGCCCTAGTTTTATAGAACCACAATGAATACATATTAAAAACAGGTTTAGCAGCAATTTTACGGTCCTTAATATACACCTGGGTTTAGTTTGCTCTTACTCTTAGGTAGATATGCTTCTTGTCGTGTAATGGGTACAATGTGATTGATGTTTGCACAATTTCAGCTTTACTTGCTTTACTTTTACACTTCAACTTGTTCATGATTTTTGTTGCTATAGTTACCTTAATATTCTAGGTCACATCATTCCTCCGTAATTTCAAAACATTAGCCATCTGTCCAAATTCGTACTTTGATGAAAAAATCAGATTACTTCGCGTCGGGTGGAAGGTAGTATTGTGCTTTCATACCTCAAATGCTCTTATTCCAAACTTGCAGTAATACCTATATATTTTAATAATTTCGATACAGAGATGACGTGTCTTAATATTTCATACAGTTCTGATACATATCTTTGAAGTAGTAGATATGATGTACGCACCATAAGCAAGGTCACGTACTACGGCACAAAAGCATAAAACTCTTTCATTAGGAACCATACCCTCTCCTAATGTCTTAATGTGCGTTTCCTCGGAATACAGTCAATTTTAGTTAATTTGATGTATTAACGTACCCTTACTCTTAATGGAGTGCATCAGGGCCAAAATATGCAGCCTTACGGGAGAATTTTAATGATGATACAAAGGAGAAATGTATCTCTGAACTACTGGAAGCTGTCCATGTCCAGAATGAATACAGGTAAAGCACTGACTCTAGGTTTACATGATGATTCTTTTTTTATAACCTATGCTCTACTGATTTGTACTTGAATTTGGGGATATAGGAAGCTGTTACAGTAACTAACTATGTTTCTTCTCTTTTACTAATTGCGTTCATGTGGGTAAAATTTTCAGTTTTTGCGTAAATTTTCCGGCCGCCGTGCGTAGCTTCGTTGCCTCTATCATTCAATCCTCACTCAGTCGAGTTTATGACAATGAAATTGGCGTCCTTGCTGATGAACCTAAAAGGTGAGTAACTTTATATAGGCCATTAATGTTTTTGTGGATCAATTCTTAAATAATAAAACTTAACGTGAGCGCCTCTATTTACAATGAGTAGTTCTTATATGAAGGCCTATTGATTACTCAAAGATGGCCCTTGCTCACTCCGAGTACGATGCCTACAATATTATTGATACCTCAATGGAAAAAATGCTTACAACCACTAAGCAGACGGATGAAAGTGTCTGGATTCCAAATGCAAAGCTTGAGGAGACTTCGTGCATCCCCCCAAACATAGAATGGCCAATGAATGAAGAATTCACTACAGAAATTGGCGCCGAAAAGATTATGCTCTACATTAAGGTGATTGCAAGACTTAAATCTTTTTAAACAACGATTTCCCATTAAGAGTTGGAACCTTACCTGTGGTTGGACTTACGCAATAAAGACGCTGCCATCTAAAGAAAAGGAATTTTGGACTGAATATGACTACGAAGTTCGTTTTAGCATCCCAACTCGGCGCCAACCAATTCCAAAATACACAGTGTCGGTATTTTTCACAATACGGAGAGCGCGGTGCAAACCACCGGTGAATCCCGTCATTTTGCACTTTTTACTCCGTTTATAGATATGTAACTCGCGTTCTGTTATCCAGGCGTTTTTTTGTCACTTCCTTCGACATTAAAAGTAAAAGTAAAAACTCATAGTTGATGATGAAGCTTGGCACGAATGTAAAACATCCTACTATTATTATTATCTGTTTCGCGTAATCTGGCTGTTTATTAATTACTATCAGTAGTTATTACTAATTCTAGAAAACGCCCGTCGACGTAACATACGTGATTGAATCCTTAAGTCAAAAGCACAGGTACGTCCATTTTAATAACATTACACGGATAGTTGGTAAAAGTTTTGAACATTATTTATTGTCAGAAGTGAGTATCTCGCCTTATAAGACTTCCCTGATATTCACGTACTTATATTTGATGTGTGTACTAATCACTTCTGTCGAGTTACGTCATTTTGGTTCGTCTTGGTTTGACGAAGTCTGTGAAGAACACCACAATTACCTGTCGTTTTAGACCGTCGGAACATGTATTCAATGAAGAATGGCTAAAAATGGTCCTGGAATACAAGGCAAAATTATGTGAAAGACTGTGCTTCTAGAGGAACAGGTGAAATGAAGCATTTGCATACGCCACAATACTACAGTAAAGTACGAGTTTTCTCTTGGTTTAAGGAGTTGGTAAATCGACTGTATAGGGGTTATTAACGCACGAAGAGTGGCTGTGTGCCCTCAAGCTGTCAACCAAAGGGAAATAGAAATGTATCGGAAGATTGAAGTTTTAATCTGCCAAGGGGCATGAACTGTGATAGATTAATTAATGTTATTTTTGAGAAACTAAAATATTGTAATTTTAAAAGCAGATACGGATTGCAAAATATGTGGGGAAGGACAGACTGGTGGAGTTGGGCGCTACTGTGCATTATTTCCCCTTCAAAATTAAGGATTTGAAACGACTACGTCGTGCCAAGGTTAAGTAGAGGAGTGCCGGACGTAAAATGGGAGTTGTCAAGGAGCGAACGGTGTGCTGCTTGTAGCACTACGGTGCGAAGACAGTGTGTGAAACTTTGACGCCCGCTTCATAGTGTTGCGTCAGATATTGCCGCTCTTAATCTGAATGGATTGAGGTAATATTACATAAAACACAAATATTTGACCGCTGCCAAACCTAAAATACGCAAAAAACTAGTTATAAAAAATAAATGGCTGTGTTACAGTTACGTAATTAAAAGATTATACACCTTAGCTATATGTGTTTATATATACAGATGACTTGGCGACTGTTTGATGTTCTGGTCATCCCCCCTACACGTCATTCGCTGCAATGTTGTCCTTACGGAAAGATAAGAACGAAGAGGACGATGGTGAGATTTACAAGCATTTCAATCGAAACACTTTTTACTGAATACGGAAGCGTGTTGATAGCCTTTAGGGTAACCGTTGTATCAAATGTGTCTTATTTTATAATGTGCTGTATATTAACTTTCTGGAGATTAGTCATTCACTCATGCAACCACCCCAACAGTTCTCCTATCTGTTTTAGGACTTGGCTCCGCATATATGAATGTGGATAAGTCCGCTGTCCTGCAAGATGTACTGAGTCGTTTTTCTTAATGTCCGCTCCTTAGGCTCGTCTCTTCAACGCCAACCAACCGAATCCTCAAAAGTGTATTCATATTTTAACAAAAATACTGTGTCTTCTTAATAAGGTATTCATTGGCAGTACCGTTACTGTACTGTAGGGCGTTAAATTTAGTCGGCAGGAGGCCACTACAACTTTCTTCGCCGTCACAAAACTTTTTCAACTTCCAAACGTAGGCATTTTCTTTCCAATCCATTCACCATGTTGTTAGCAAAATTTGAGGAAACTGCTCTATCTGGTCATAAAGGAGTTATCGCCATTCGCTGATGATGTTATTATCCTCACCAGTAGTTTGACCAAGGACATGACCGGCTCGGAAGCCTCTTTTCGCGCTCCTGCAATCAGGACTCTCTGCAAAATTACTGATGTAACATTTGGATTTCAGCTTGCTTTACCCGATTCCTAACTGTTGTCAATATTTGATGTTTATTATGTAGCCGACCATGGTGCAAGCCATCGAGCGCTACCTGAAACAAGCTGTGGTGGACAAGTCACCACCAATTGCATCTGCTGTTCTTGCATCGGCGTACCACCTGATGCAGGTCTGCCCTGACGTCATTCGACGATGGATTAATGAAGTCCAGGGTGTTATATCGGGCCCTAACATAATGGTTCAGTATCATGCTCTCGGCCTTCTCTATTTAATGCGTCAAAATGATCGGCTTGCAACGTTGAAACTTATTCAGAAATTCTTGCAGTCTCCATTGAGATCATCTTACGCTCATTGCATCATGGTAAGCTTAATTTTGCTGAGTGTTATTTCTTTAGATACGCATTGTTGTTCGACAAATTGAAGACGAAGGACTGGTGTAAGTATATCCCTTAGATTGCATCATTCGTTAGCACTTGCGGTTGTAAATTTCTAGCTATTTTGCAGGGATAACCGTAATATGATGGACTTCCTCGAAACATCGCTACGTCATAAATCTGAAATGGTTGTTTACGAGGCGGCGAGGGCTATCATCGGATTGAGCCAACTGACTGCAAGAGAATTAGCACCAGCAGTTAGTGTGCTTCAGCTCTTCTGCTCCTCTCATAAGTCTTCACTTCGTTACGCAGCTGTTAGAACGTTGAATAAGATTGCAACTCGTCATCCCTCCGCAGTTACATTCTGTAACCATGATTTGGAGAACTTAGTGTCCGATCCGAATCGAAGTATTGCTACATTGGCTATTACTACTCTTCTCAAGGTAATTTGCCATTTTCATGTCACAACTATGCATGTTCAACAATGCGTAAGAACTTGATTAGTCGCATTGACCCGGTTCTCTTCTATACTGTTATTTTATAGACTGGTAGTGAGAATAATGTTGACCGCTTACTGAAGCACATCTGTTCTTTCATGGCGGACATCACGGATGAATTTAAGGTTGTAGTCCTCGAATCAGTTCGCATGTTGGCCTCCAAGTATCCACGAAAATACACCGTTCTACTTAATTTTCTCTCTGGTTTATTGCGCGATCCAGCTGGCTACGAGTTTAAAAAGGCTGTTGTTGTTGCTATGGAATCGATAATCAAGGATAATCCTCAAGCTAAGAATCTCGGTATGGTCTTGCTAGCGGATTGGATAAACTGCTTCTACTGAACGATCATCAGTAAACGTAAAAATTTCCATTTATCCTGTCAGGTCTACTGCAGTTGTGTGAGTTCATTGAAGACTGTCAGCATGAAAAATTAACACAACGAGCTCTTTATTTACTGGGTCGTGAAGGCCCATTCTTGAATCGTCCTCGTCAATTCATTCGTTTCATTTACAACCGCATCATTCTCGAGTCCGCCCCTGTCAAGTGCACCGCTACTGCTGCTTTGGCGCGTTTTGGAGCAAATTGTGACGACCTTCTTCCCAGTGTTCTCGTTCTTTTAAAACGGTACTTTTTTGCGCTTTTTCCTTTTACCAACAAATGGCACTTTGAGTAGGTCTATTTTGTCCATCCTAAAATCGGTGGATTAAATGTTCTGCAGTTATGATGGACATACTATGCAGCATTTCTTCCGTTTTAATCATCCTTTCCTTGAGATTTGCTTTTCATTTTAGCCCAGATTCATATTCACTGTTATTCGTATGAAATGTAAATTATCGAGTTTTTATTCGTACTTAAGTATATCGGTCCAAACACTGATTTGGAGATTCTAATGTTTTTCAGAAAATAGTGCTATGTTTTAAAACAGGTAGCACGTAGTGTCGGGAACGTATAAATGGACTAAGAAATTTTCATTTTGGTAATTAAGATCCGCTCTACAGTGTGGATAACTTCAATTTTTCAAAAATATGCGTGGATTTGAAGTGCTCTACAAACTTTATAAGTCAAATTAATGGTTATACAATTAGGAGCCATGAATTCGGTTATTGGCTTAAAATGTACCTCCGTGAATTTGTGCTGTAGCATCAATAATATCCCACTTTACCTGTTCTTGTGTCTTCAGAGTGATGTTGGATGATGACAATGAGGTGCGCGATCGGGCCGCTTTCTATCACTTTATCCTCTCCTCTGGGGACCGTGAACTCTTGAAGAAGTATGTGCTTAATGACGATACTCGGCTGAACATGCAGGCCCTGGAACGAGCTCTCCTCGCTTATATACAATCCTCGGCCGCAGATCAGCTGCGGCCCTTCGACATAACCTCTGTACCGATTGAGGAGCCGCCGCCTGAGGGGACCTCTGATATTACTGCCATAGCGGACAGTTCCACCGCTGGCTTTTTCGAGCCCACAGTAGGTGTGGGCGCTGGATCTATCGCTGGTAAAGGTATGCTTTTTGAGGCCCCATTTTCTTTCTATTGAACTCATGTAGTCGGAAGTATTTTTACATGATTTGAGCGTAATTTCGCGGGTTTTTCATACACGTTATTATTTCACGACAAACTGCAACGTGCATTAACTTGGTTATATTTTGGAATAGCCAACCGCTAGTTCAGTGGTTAAGAGTCCATGAACCATACCTTTTTTGTAAATGAGTATCAACTTACAGAGGTTTTTTGTGTTGACCGATTTTTTTTGTTTCACGATTGATTTTAACTTTAATTTGAGTTTTACTTCTTTATATAGTCCACTATTTCTATGCAAATCATTAACTCAGATTTATCAGGGGAAGTCATTCTAAACCTTTAGAAGGTGTTTGAATATGTTTGACTAGAAGTGACCATTTTTCTCTAAGCAATTCTTTAAGGTCCTTTTCCATTTTTATCTCAATGGGTAAGTGAGTAATTTTTTGAGAACAGTTGTGGGAAGTCAGGTTACTCCTTAGGGGGCTTATTAAAATGGATTTGAAGCTGATCTGGTATTTTAATGACAGGAGGTGGTAACTCCTGGATTAGCGATCCACGGTTAAGTTGCACCCCTCTTCATTTATATTCACATATAACTTTTGTGTTTGGAATAAAACGCTAGTACCCATGATTTGGGATATAACATGGGTACCCAAGATCAGTATTTTCTTCAACGAGACTTATATGACTCAGAAAATTTTGTGTTGCCAACTGAATATTTTTGCCCGGGGCTTTGTTTTCTTGATGGTCTTTCAACATTGAATAGGAGACTTTGGTCGTTTTTCTAGAAGTTTGGTGGGTCTGTGGAGAAATTGGTTTTGCAGTTCAATTAAGAGATTAGTTATGATTAAATTACGTACGGGAGTTTGTTTATTGACACGGTCGGTTAGGCATTCTCTTTCCTTGTACAAGGCGACAGCACTATGACCAGTGGAACTGTGGAGTCACTTTCACCCGGAGCAAATGTGGGATCGCGTCGCCGGAATGGCTTCGCAGAGGAGTTGGAAGCCATTACCGAAGTAAAAGCTCTCGGTCCTCTTTTCAAATCCTCGGCCGATTACGAGCTTACCGATTCTGGTACGGAGTATGTGGTCACCTGCATAATTCACACCTTCCGCCAACACATAGTCCTTCAGGTAAATTGTTCAATTTCCGCCACGTTCTCCTTCTGAATTGTATTAAAAATTTCTTTTATTGCTTATCCATAATACCCGATTTTAGAGTATTTCATTGTTGATTCTGACATTCTTTACCCCATTTAATGACTGATTTTGTTCTTTATTAGAAGCAGTTTTTTTCCTAAGATCATCATTTGATTCTTTTGATTTACGGGCCTTACTATCAACATCATTTCGATGTTAACCTTGCTGATTTCTTTCACTTAAAAATACACGCGATTAAGTAAAAACTTGCATGTTTGAAAATTTCGGCTCGATGTGCCACTCGACTTTTGCGAAGAATAGACTTTTCATTTTAGTTTTAATAACAGGATCTTTCATACAGCCAGTTATGGAGCAGATTTGGGTGAATGTAGAAAAACGTTTTAGCTTAGCCTGGCTACTATTTCTTTTTTTGCCCAGTACGATGTGTTGAACACTATGGAGGATCAGGTGTTGGAGAATGTCTATGTGGACGTGGAGGTGGCGGATGATGAATTCAAGGTTTTGAACTGCTTGCCCATTAAAGTTTTGGCCTTTAATGTTCCTGCCTCCACCTATGTTATCGTGCAACTGCCTGAAGACTTCTCCCTCCTCACCACCTCCTTCTCCAATACACTCCGATTCGTTGTGAAAGCTGTCGACGCCGGCTCCAGCGATCCCGGTATCACTGATGAGTATGCGGTAAGTCTTTCACCTTCGACAAATGTATTTTACTTACATTTACTCTTGCATTACATCGTATCGACAAGCGTTCCTATTATATCTTAGGTTATCGCCCCATTATAAATCTTTGCAGACATCGCTGAAACGTTGATCGAGCACACCAAGACTTTCCCATGTAATTGCTTGCAACAACTGCTTACATGCTTGGATATATATTTGCTTCTCATAAATAATGATGTCTTTGATCGTATGTTTCTGGCTTGCTTTAAGCCATGTAGATTTCTGTGTGAGTATGTGTTGAATTACCGATTAGGGACATTAAAAAACATGAGACTTCTGAGTGTTTTACACTAATCGGCGTCATGTCAACTTCGGTTTTTTTGTCATGCTTACGGGCGTTTCTTTTCCACACCTTAGTTCATCCGTACCGTATTTTACGCCTAACCATAATAGAAATATGCTTGAAGTTTCAATGTGACTTTGTAAGGTGCTTTGCATATTGAAAAAAAAGTGTGCTTTGGCAGTGGCTTGGTAGAACCACATGATGAGACTGATGAGTACATGAAGTGGTCTGGATTTAATTTTGGATCTTTCCCACAACTATCTGTGATTATTTTGGCAAATTTTCTAAAATCCAACCTATGTATTCATTGCTATGCGTTTGAGTACAGACTTTACCTAGTCGCGTCAACTCGTAGGAGAATTCGAAATATTACAAAAATCGCGCCAATGAGCGTTTATTTCTTTCCTTGAGAGAATTTACTTTCAATTCCAGCTGGAAGAGTTGAATCTCCCTGTGGCGGTGCATATGCAACGCGTGGTAAAGACGAATTTTGCTGCGGCCTGGGAAGATTTTGGTGACGAAGACGAGGCAGAGGAGACCTACTTCCTCACCAAGTTCTCCACCTTAGAAGGTATTCAATAATCAGTATTTTTCATGTTTTCATTCGAAATCCTTTAATGATAACTTGTCTCCCTTTGTAGTGCTTGCAAAATTGCCTATTTGTCTGTGGTCCACATAAATTTGGCCTTTTTAAGAGTGTGTTGATTAAATCTTCACTCACGGCAAAACATTAAACACATGTGCCTCACTTGATTACTGCTTTTTTCGTGGTCTCTACCTCCTTTACTTGGGTAGACCTTTTCCGTTGGCATCCGTATTTGCGCAGTAAAATAATTATCTCTCCTAATAATTCAAGTGTCTGCCCCACGTCGGCCCCCCGCGTAATTTATTCGAATTCTTCTTTTTTCTCTCATGCTCAAGTATGCTAATATTTTGCCCTATTCTCTGTCCATGATGGCAGCATGTAGATGTGATTACGAGAATTCTATTTAAAGTGAAAAGACTTCTTCTTCAAGTCCTCACTCATCAATTCAATTTGTCACAAAAGGTTGTCCGAGCATCACTCGAAGTCTCCTGACCTATTTCTGCTTTACTCGAAGACATCCTTAGGGTGGGTGTGCTACATTTTCCCACCTGAGATCGTAATCTCTCAAACATTTTCTCCTGCTACAATGCCGTGCGACGACGGAAGAACGCGATTTCATGTGTAATCCATTGCCTTTCTTTGTGTAGAGATGGTACGCGAATTGGTGGCACACTTGGGTATGCAGGCCTGCGAACGTACCGATCAAGTGGGCTCCAGCGAAAAGGCTGCCCACACTCTCCTCCTGGCCGGTCTCTTCCGCGGCGGTGTCAACGTGTTGGCACGCTGCAAGCTGGCAAAGTCGTTGCCATCCGTCGGACAGCCCGCCGCTGGTATTAACCTCCAAATCACCGTCCGTTCTCCTTCCCCTGAAATCAGCCAGGCCATCGCTGACTCGCTCAGCTAGTTTCCTCCTACTTTGCCTATTCCCTCGTCCCTATTCACTTCTGTATCTTACTTCGTGACGCTTGTTTATGACTGCTGAATGGACTTTCTATAGGTGGATATTATTCCTTCTACACCCCGTGTTCATCGTCCTCTGTTATGGCGCTCATCCCTTATTTTCGGGTAGGTTTTTTAACATTCTGGCTTCCTGACGAAGTAGTGGATGTGCTCTGTTGGTCTGCTGAATATGGAATTGGCTAATGATGGTTGATCGAGCCTGTGTCCCAGCTGAGTTTACTTACCATGATTTCATTTTCATGTCCTGGACTGTGGTATCTTTTCTCGTTGTTTTGCGAGCGATATTATGGAGGATTCCTCTAAACACTTGTGCATTAATACCCTAGTTAACGAGAATGGGGTCGTTGAGATAAACGCACCCGGCATCTAACTTTGGGCCAATGAACCCTCTACCGAGTGAAGGCTTCTAGCCCATGCACCTTTTAGCTATGCCTGTCCGACTGGAGCTGAGTCGTCCGATAAGCATTTGAGCTGTTTTTGGCGGCCTGGAAGCCCTCTCGCTCCCGGGGCGAGGATCCACCAGCCGTCGAGTCCTGGTGTGACCTGCAGATGAATCGATACTTTAAATGTGGTGCCCCTTTTCTTGACGTAACTGACAGGCTTCCCCCCGTGGCGACGTGTGAATTCCCCAGCTTGAACAATTCAAGTCGAGGGTGCATGGAATCGAAGTCAAGTAGGCGTGCGTATACCGCAGACGCTACGCACCACAATGTGATGCCTCCTGATCGTGATGATTTGGGAGAAAATATGAGCATTTTTCAGACATTTTGTCCACCTTCAGTTAGTAAATTGTGCAAACGTCTGCATGCTGTCGACAGGGATATCGTCGAACTAGTAAAGCATACTATAAATGAGCGGGCGGCCGAATTGGACATACCGACTGCTCTTCGTGGTAAGGTGCTCTGTGACGGTGAATACGCAAAGCCCAAGGCAAGACAAAGCGACGAAAACCACCTCCCTCGAGGGTGTTTGGACCATCAAGTGGTGAAAGACGTTAAGATGGAAATGGAAAAGGTCAGTGTTGATTTCGATATCTCGAATGCATCGGAATCAACGGATGACAAAGGACAAGTGGATGACCGTCAACGTAACACTTCGGTGGAACGTCTGAAGGGCGTCGGCAAGTATGAGAATGCTAGGCGGAAGTTGGGCGAGCACGAAACAGTTAAAATATTTTCGGAGGCTTTTTTGCCGGTGTCACCGTTGCCACTTAGTCCAATCGGCTTTCTACGACCCCTCAAACCGGTCACCGGTGAGGCGAGACACGCAGTGCTGAAGCTGAGGCGCGTTACGGACATGAGTCCACCTCCTGACGCAGAGACGAGGACCATCAGGGCGGAATCGTGGAAGGCATGTCGAGTTTTGTCAGAGCACTTGCATGATGCTGATGCAAACATGAATGGTGATTTACGTTTTGGTCTGCCATTTCAATTAGCTGACCTCGGAAATATGACCGTGGTGGATTACCTCATGGCCTACTGCATAGTTCGATCAAATCTCAGTAGACTGTTGAAAGACCTCTTCCAAGCTATCCCCGCCTGGCAGAAGGCCGTGCCAGTTGAGCTGATAAAAGAACAGGTAGACAATGTCCTTCTTCAAACGGTGAGCCCAAAAGAACTTGGTGAATTTTCGACGTTCTTTGAATTTCCTCCCGCTTTCGTAATGACCGACGAAGTCTACGTTAAGGTGATGGCTCTCAGCATTCGACTCTACGGTAGCCGTTTCAACAATTTCGACAAAGACTACTGGATGTATCGTCCGAGTCCCCTGGAGCTTATGGACTTCAGACATCTCAGACAACGCCTGAAAGGCTTCAACTTGAATCCACGTCTTAAAAACCTACTTCTACGGCTAAGTCGACTGGGCGATGCACAAATTCACCTTTGAAGGCACCAACGTCTGCCAATACGTGAATAGTGAAAAGTAGAAGCAAACAATCAGAAGAAGGCTTGTTGCAACCCCCCCCCCCTCGTATGCTTTTAAGAACCCCTTCAGCGAATGCCCTGCTTTGCCCTCAAAAGCGACGGCTTACGACATCACAGCAGGTGAGAATCCTTGGTTTGCTCCTACTTTTGCGGTGCCACTGTGTAGATGCAACCCTTTCCTATGAGAGATTCAATTTTTGAAAAGTAGCCAGGCGTGAAGGATCGGTGCTGCTTTCAGATCACATTGATGCAACTGCAATTTTTCCATTATTACGGTGAGGTGAAGTGGGGGAGTTCAGGAATCACATTAGACGAACGCTATTAGTTGAAGGCAAATCGGATGGTGGGAGGTTGTTTTGGCAAATCCGATCGTCGGACCGAACGTTTGGCCTTGTTGAATACCCGCGCGACAGACTTCTCGACGGCCTGCAGAGCAGTCGTGACAAGCGGGAAAAGCCTCGACTGGGAGAGGGTTTGACGCTCCAGTCTGCCTAATAGGCGTTTGAGGGCAGGGTCAATGTTGACTTTAGACAGCTTCCTTGACAACTGCCAGAAGTCCAGTCTCTCTAGAGGCCCGGCCTGAAATCTCCACTTTTCCGCTTCCTCCAATGACAGTCCGCCCGTCGCTTCACTGCCTTTTGTCAGTGGAATGAAGAGGCGTTCGCAAAGGCCCAAACACTTGCAAAAAACATCCAACTTAAGCGAGTACTCTGCGGGGAGGTCCAGGAGACCGAGCAGCTCGTCTACGTTGTCCTCTGTCAGGGCCGTAGGGGCGAGTCTCAATGCGGCTTCTTTTATGGAGGCTGCGTTGACAACCATCTGCTTCACTCGCGAGTACAGCGTCTCATAGAGGCACAACCTCTGCTTGTCAACTTTGCAGTACCTTTCCAAATAGCCAACGACGCGTAGACCCTCCAGCTGATGCAAATCGCTGGGTACGGAAAAGCAGATTATGGAGTCGGCGATGCTTTTGGCGATTGTCTTACGCCTCGAGAGCTGATCGTGAGTCCACTTGTTCCAGGCGAAGGCGGTCGTGCCGGGCGCGTCTTCCACGTCCATTCGGAACAGCCACCGGGCGTTATTCTTGAAGAGACTTTGAAGTGGCAGGATGGGGCCTATTCCACTACCCTTGGCGCGATACCGCACTCGCTGCAGTGGTGTCTTTATGACAAATTTGTCGAGGAAGATTGTGCCCCTGCGCACCATTTCTTGCAAATGATAATTCAAATCTGACAGGCCATAGGATTTTTCATTGATAAACGGAGTCATAAATCGGGAACGTGGTTTTTTGATGGGCGGTGTCACCGAAATCTCAGAAAGCTCTTTGGGGGAATTCGTTTCTATGGGCTCATCAATCTCTAGATTTTCCTCCTCCTGCAGAATTTGTTTAATATGAGGACCCGCCACCAAATTCGGGTTTGCCAGCGTAGGAGAAGTTCCTCGAAACGCATTCATGATTGAGGGTGCAGCTGAGCGGAACTTATGCTTTCGACCGTCCGTATCTAAAGCGCTCATGAAGACACGTGCCCACTCTGGGCTAATATTTTTTGAGTCAAAGAAGCGAACAAACTGGTCCATTATGACGCGGATGATGTCGTGGTCAATTGCCTTACTCTGAATCGCCAGCGTGGAGGGCAACGGTGGCAAGAAGGCGACACGATCCTCCAGGGCTTCCTCCTGCTTGCTCTGGCCCATCGATTGCCGTTTTAGGTTCACTGAGAAGAGATATTTGGAGCGCTGACCAGCACGGGGCAGTTTCACGCTATCGGGCAGTCTAATAGACTTTTTCACGCTCATCACACCACAGTCGACGTGTTTTTGGATGACGCCAGTCACCAGCTGAGTTGTCACGTCCGTCAACCGCGGCCACTGCCAATTCAATCGATAGATTTGAGTGGACGCGAAGTGGACGTCACAGCGAGCGGTGCGGCGGGCGTCCATGGTGGGCTTCTGGGGGTGGCGTGGAAAATCACTCCTCAAACCCCAAACCACCAGGGCTACGGAGCCTGCGCCACAAGGGGAGGAGCATCCGTGAGAGGTTGAGGGGGGAGACAATGGAAGACCGCTTTTAAAAATCCCACTCACGTGCATAAGTAGCGAGTATAATTGGAAGAGGAAATTGCCGCCACGTTTATTGGTGAATCAAAGCGAGACTGTTGACACTCGTCCCCCTCCCCCCCCCCCCCCCGAAGCACCACGCCCGACCCCCCCCAACCCCCGACACTACTGTCCGCTTTCATTTACTACCGCAGGCCACTTGCTGCACTCCTGTAAGAAGTGGCGGACTGCAAAAAAGAAGCTCATGGCGTGATTTTTAGCGCTAATTGAGCGTTAATGTGCGGACTGGACCGTCGTCGCTAGGAGTGCTCGGCGAAGGGAGAAGAGAACGTGGAGCTGGAAGAGTAGGGGTTTTGGCACTTAGTCGATCTCACCCCTGGTCACATATTCTCCAACATGGCCGGAGTCGTACAGAGACAGCAGTGTTTAGGGTGTTTCCGCCCTGCCATTCATCTGTTTTTAACAATATTCTCTCTCGCGATCGGTTCTTTTCCGCCTTTACTCAGTAGGAAAGCAGCCATTCCGAAAGCTGCGTAGAAGAGAAGGTGCAGAGAGCTACTCTAGCGTAGGAAGGTGCCACCTTCATCCTCTTTAATAATTAACGCAGAATTGTCGGGGCTGGTGAAAGAAGGAAAAAAAGAAAGAAAGAAAGAAAAAGAGAGAGAAAGAGGAGCGATAAAAGGTGACACGGTAGGAAAAGAAGTATGCCGATGAGTGTTCAACTATGTTGTCATATTGGCGGATGTGAGGCTATTTTTGCAGTCTTTGTACAGCTGAGTATGAGATTATCGCCGATGCATGTGGGACTGTCACGAAGAAAATCTGGCGTGCGATTAGAGGCGATTCGGTATCGGACTATGGCAAGCGGCGGCGGCGGCGGCGGCGAGGTTTTGTACAGCTCATAGGGTCAGTGTGGGGAGTCGTGAGAGTTGGACGACGGTGGCGGAGGTGGCTCGGGCCCCGAGGGAGGAGGGTGAGGAGGCGGAGGTTGGAAAAACGCCAAGTACTGTGCGTGCGATCGGCACGCGTCCACACGCTGTTGCAGCAGCTCCGTTTCGTCGGCCAGGGCCTCGAGATAGCCCTCATCGTTGGGGTTCATGCGCTCTGCGACATTTACTAGAAGAAAAAGCCTAAAGTCCTCATCCTGACCTGTTCAGCAGCATCAACAGCAGCCGTTTTCGAATAGCATGCGGAAATTGTGCATTGCGGAGGAATCAAGCGAGATGCCCGCCGCCTCGCACGGTCGCTCCTACGGCCGGCGTATATGAGTCCACTTGCATTGACGCAGCCGTATGCGATTTCACCACACCCTTCTGATTAATAGCACCGCATTTGAATTATAAAAGACTGTGACTCGTCTATTACCTGAAAGATGTTTTTTTGCAGAAAGGCATATGCGATTGGCTCCATTGCTGGGAAGTTGCGCTTCTTGTTTTCTATCTACCTATTTTTTACGCGCGTTTCATAGTTTTCAGCTTAATACTTTGTTTGCCCCACGCATATTCCACTCAGAAGCGCAGTTCCTCCCATTAGCTGAATGAACTCGGCAAGTCGTTGGCCTTTGATCGCCTTTCAATGCCTCCTTGTTACCTTTTAGCTGCGCAAAGACCTCAACCGTGGCGACTCTGCGTTTTGTCTTCTAACAGGCATCACTTTAGCGTACAGATTAGGGCAAACATGCCTAATTGCCGCGATGATGGTCTCTTCGAGATAAGCACTGTCCGGCTGGGGACAGATCTGAGTACCATCGAGACCCAGGGACACATCTACATGTTTCTTCTGCAATTTGTCCGGGTGGAATAGAAAATTTCAGCGAAAGGGGGAGGAATACCCGAGTATACAAGGCGTTTTGTGCACGTGTCGACGGACCGACGTGGTCCCCCCTTCGAGGACCATCCAC
Organism: Dipylidium caninum; assembly: GCA_017562135.1. NCBI lineage: Eukaryota > Metazoa > Platyhelminthes > Cestoda > Cyclophyllidea > Dipylidiidae > Dipylidium > Dipylidium caninum. Next base: position 467,953 of record QEYB01000921.1, on the reverse strand, counting down.
CATCCATTCCCCCTTTATCGACAAGACCGTGGAAGACGGCGCTATTTCCCTTGCCTATGCGAGGCTAAAGAGATTTTGAATACCATGTCAAGTGCTCAGAATAGGAGCGCACTTGGACGCGTAACCTAAACGAGGAGACTGTCTTTCTTGACGTAAAAAGCAGCGACTCAGTTAAAACGTGGAGCCTTCCAAGCCAGATGGATGTGAGCGACTTACAGTCAAAGCTCCAGGATCCAGGATCTGCAAGCAATCGAGTCTTAGCATCGGTCAATTCGGCCTTCAACCTTTCCTGACGCTGAAGGAGAGTGGCAATTTTCCTCTGTCGGAAAGTGGGCCTCGTTAGCTAAAATCAAGGAATTATGCAACCGTTAGCATTTATACCCTGACGAACACCTTCTGCACAACTCCTGTGCGTGAGCACAGAATCTCGGGATGGCAAGGTGTGTGGTCAAACAATGAGGGACTTTGAGCTGGTGAGGCTTCCGGGCAGCTTCCATCCAACTCGTAATAATTTAACCTTACGATCAAGTGGAACTGTTCACCCACCGCACAAGCTAATGCCGCCATAGCAGGTTAGGCTTTGGTCCACATCGGCAGCCAGTCAGGCCCACTCTGGGCCTCGTGGCGACTTCAGGAGGAACTCGTGGTGCAAAATTGATGAGTAGGTTGAACGGACACAACCAGAAGACCACTTTCCCCCAATTTTGCACAACCATGAAACAGCCGAGGGGATTGCATCACTGGCCACCACGGCGTAAGCGTCCTCTCTATTCTTACACACGGAGAGACGTCATTTTAGGGTGGCATTTGTTTCTCAGCCACAGAGGAAGCTTCGGAGGGAAAAAAACTCAGCGGCAGTCGAAGAGCATCTCAATTTGGTGGCGTGGACAGGCGGCGGGAGACTTAAAGTCTCCTCAATTTTGTATCATCTGGCCATGAGTTGGTGGGAGGTGGTGAAAGTCGCAAAAGTGGCCGAGAAAATCCGCCATCTCCTGACCTGTCCGTGAGAAGCCGATCGACATTAAGGAGGCGAAATGATGTAGGACAACTGCGTATTCGTCGAGTTAAAGATCGCTTGCCTCACCTGTCCAAAATGTGTCCTCGCTTTACCCAGCTTCTCCCAACTCCTTTTTGGCCATTTTGCATTTGTGTCCGCCAAGATAACGCGCCTTAAAATTTCATGGATATCCGGAGAAGCTTGAGGCTCGGAAAAACAGGTTCCGTATTTTGCGTGGCAAAAAATAATGACCCAAAATATGTTCTAAAAAATTTCAACCAAGCTAGAGCGATCTGGGAGGGCGAAAAAACATGCTGGGAGGTAGTTCGCGAGTTGAACGCGGGTATTTCCGCTTTTCGAATACTTAAACTTTTATCCCAGGGTCTTCGTAATAAGTTGAGGGTCGAGGCTGCACCACCACTCGGCTGAAATGTAGATTTGGCTTCTTTCTACACTCGGCCACATTTCTCGACCCTAAGTGGCCGCGACTACCTCACTTGAAAGGTTTGGTCGCTGCACACCTCACGTCGGCTATGATACCGTCGGTCCTTAACTTTGTCTTTGCAATTTTGCCCTTTCCAAGCTCATTTGGATCGTTGAGGAAGTGATTCCTGCTCGAGTGTAGACAAGTCGCAATCTCATTCTAGCATGGTGGGCCTCGCCCCAACTCGAGAGGAGAAAAAGTCTCTCTCCTCACGGAGTCGCCTAAGCCACTTCTTCCTTGAGAGGATTTCATTGGGATTGTGCAAAGGGCCACTGGGCCGCGGAGAGCACCTCCACCGCGATGAATGTTCATCGAATCATCTTCGCTTGTTCCACGTAGCTGATTGAAACTGGCAAGGAGTTTGGTGAAGTAACGACAACGACACTTAAAGGGGGCGGTAGCCAGGTGGTGATTAAAACCTTAGGAGTATTTTTGGGCGTTGAGACGAAAAAGCCATTAGTTCACTCGTTAGCTCTCTTTAACTTCTGGGGATGACTTGAGGTTCTCCACAAACCCTACCCGGCAGCCGCCCAAACTGCAGCCTCAATGTGATATATTTATCAGAAAAGGTGTTAACAACACTTCGAAGCTGGAATCTCAAGCACGCGCAGCTAAAACTGTCCTGAAAGCCTCCTATTCTACACCCGCACTTCCCTCTCGTAGTCATCGCGAACCTTTCACTGTCTCATTGAGAGCTACATGAGTACCTACAGGTGCTGTTCACCATCGTAGGATGATGCCGGCCACGGAAGAGCTGCTTCCTCCCACATTTAAACTCCCCTTATTATCAGCGCAATCAACTTCCAGTCATGACAACTATCGGAAGTATTTCCATGGGCGCCTGTCAGCCAGAATTTATGGCCTCTCCTGCCTGGAAGTGTGCCTCATGCACTAGGAAAGCGGCATAGATCACAGGCCGAATGATTTTAGACGAGATATCACATGGACCAAGTAATCGGGGGCGGAAATGGACGCACCTCAATGGCATCACTGTTTGCCCGGGTTATTTCCGGCCGATTGAGTTTGAGTTGAGGCGAGGCGGCTTCTAGGGGATCGCATTCAGCAAGCGAGGGCTGAGGTCTCTGGGACGTCACGAGCCACACACTCGGTAGACTGCTGCTTTTCGACTCCTCGGAGGAGGCAGCCGGGGCTGACAAACTGCGTTTCGAGGTCGAAGTTGAGAGTGTTCGTTCACCCGAGGCTAAAATACACCAATCATAGGGTGGAGGTGACTTCTGGGTGTGTGTGTCGACACGACGAGTGTTTGACATTCGACAGCTCTTAGCGACATCAGAGGAGAAGAATGTCGTCCAGCTCGACTGCTGCGTCCCCCGAAGCTGTGGCAGCAGCAAGTCGATCCAGCTGAGTTGGTTACTTCTTTTCAGCTCCATTTAGAATTTAACAAGTGCAGATATCTTATACTACTTAAACAGTCTCTGGCGGTGGACTAAACCAACGTCCTCAGTCCAAACAGTAACCGAGGCGGAAAGGCGTTGCAGCAATTGTCCGCTAGCATATCGCCTACAGCCGTCACACGGAAAGTTATCTTCCCTCGTGGACAATCAAAATCCAAATTGGAGATAATGTATGCAGGTTCTGCCGATTCAAGATGTTCTTTCACGACAATGACTTGTGAAATAACCCAGTGGCACAAATTGCGCCCCCTAATTGGGGAATTCCTGCCCTTCAACGATGTCCAACAGGCCTCGCAGCACTTTCCTCCGTAATCCCAGTAATTCAATGGTAAAACGCACGAGAAAGTACGCTGAGCGAATCGGGATGGCGCAGAAAAAGGGAGTAGAAAGGCTGAAGTGTGATAACAAAAGACGAACCAAAAAAACTGTACACGGTAAGTTCACCGAATTAATTATGTACCAGCATTCCGTGGGATTGCGAGGGTTTCGCCTCGCTTGTTCTCCCAGAAACTGATCTTAGATTGGGGAGGCGTTTAAGGTGTCTACGGTCTTGCCATCTCCATTTTCGTAGGAGCTTGCACTCTGTCAAACATTTCCTTCGCGCTAGTTCTGCTGGGTACGAAAACAACCTGACTGTTCGCTCTTAACAAGATACCATCACCTACCCGTGGAATAAAAAAGCAGGTGATTCGCTTCACGGAATTCGCAGAAAAACAGTTTGTTCGGCTCAGCAATACCTCGTAATAGATGCTCTTCCTTTCAATGCTCGCGGGCGATCGTGGTTTGCGGGTCTCGGTTCCACAAAGCACCACAGAATCCACTTGCGTCTGCCTCTTTTCGACGAGGAGTCCGGAATAATTGCTTTAGCCAGTCAGACTACACTAGCCACTGCTCCACTTCGGCCCTTCGGCTCTAGCAGGGCTCGCTGCCGTCACTGATGCTCGTTGTGAGGCCAAGGACGTCAATCAATTCAGATTTGCCCACTAATTTCATTTAACATGCTGTCCATTATAATCTGCCTGGTGACGCAATCGCCCTCAAAGACAGCATGCAAACGCCGTTGTCTTTCAGGCAACCGCGAGTAAACGGCGCCTCATCTTCAATGAGACTTTGGAAATTGCGAATTTGCCTCGCGCCCACACGTGTGTGGGTGGGTAGGCGGCTGCGTGGCTGCGTACGCAGTCTGACAAACTGACACGATCCTCTTGCGACTTGGCAATTTGTCCTGGTCCAGTCATCGAAATGACTTCTTACTGGGAGCGCTGACACAACCAAACAGTTGGTTCTGACCAGCTACCGTGGAATAAATTTATCTCCGCCGCCAGAATATGTCGCTTTTTGTTCCGACACTGGAGACTATGAAAGCACATTCTCCACCTTGTGTCAGCCGCCTCGTATGTGGTAAAGGGGTTGCCTTAGTGTTGGGCTGAAGTCACCTATCACTCACTCGAAGCGCTTAATGTCATTTCCCGCACAGACTTGTCCCGCAGGTACTTTGTCCACTGCCATGCCAGAAGAGAAAAACCGCAATTCACCCTTGAGGATGAACTCTAGCCAGTCTCATTCAAACGGGTTAAGGGTAGATAAAATCTGGTGTCGCACCTCAATCTGCCTGGCGGGGAGCTAGCCACGGACTCGTCTCTCTTCTGCATACCACATGAACGCGCCAGCGACTAAGTCTATAAACCAACGGTCCATGACGCTAGGCTTCGTCACGGGCAGAGAGGGAATTAGTTTTAAGGGTAGTGACCAGGCGATTTCACCCCCAATACGCCATCGTGCGAGTCAGGATTTATGCCAAGTTTTTGCTGGAGCTGAGGAAATTGCTCGTATTTATCAGGGCAGCAGTAAGAGTTCGTCCACCCCAAATTGTCCGCCTCAGGCTGTTTACAGCACGCGAGATGAAATATGTACAAATAGCCGCTAATAAAACAAAAAAGGGGTTTGAATTGCAGACTCAGGGCAGAATTTTATCAGTAGTTTACGTTGAAATTAGCACAGCAAATCAGTGAACCGCTGTAGGTGTCAGCCAACCGAGACGGTTTCTCTACGGACATTCACCTAGGCGTAGAGGAAGCTTTGCTGTATGCAGTGTGCCGTCACACGCAAAAGTAGATGGGGAACGCGTCTGCTCTCGACGTGGTCAACACCGGCCCCAGCCGCAAAATGGACATGGGTTTACTTCCAAAGATGGCGGTGGGAAAGAGACCGCATTGCAAGTCACTTGAAGGCAGAAATATACTAAGATGCTTGTTTATTAGCCAACAGAGGGAAGATGAGGCCCGACGCGTCCCAGTGGTACTTCTGAACTCCTGGGAAGAGGAACGACTCGACGCACCAGTCGCAGAAAAGAGGCTGGAGGAAAGTATGTATGTGTGTGTATGTGTGAATGATATTATCTTTGTGAGAGGATGCCAAATAGCCTGAGGGGACAAGAGTTGTCAACGCGTCAAGTACCCGGTGGCCTCGTTTGGAGCTAAAACGCTACGTTAGAGGCACAAAACAGGAGATCCAACGATTCAAGCGTGGACATACTCTTCCACTGCGAGCAAACGTAGAAGACGTGGAACCTTTCCAAAGAAACCGATTTACCAATTCCTGCATGTCGAATACGGCAATTCTCCTCGATCTCATCAGCAATTCAACGCATTCCTTACAGTCTCGGATATTCCGTCCACCTTTTTTTCCTTCATGGACACGCTGGTTCTTAGAAAGTAAAATCACTTCTTAATTTCCCTCTTGGAGCCGCCGTGGGGACGAATTTGCGGTTACGCGTCTGGGAGGAAATTGTAATCTCTCACCTAAAGTTTGGTAAATGAATTTGGTCTTTCATTTGGTCTCGGTTAAGAAATAGTCCTAACCAGCGATCCACCGAAACGGGTAGTAAAATGGGGCGCTATGTGAAGCCGCACTAACTCACAATGGAAATTCTTATTCCGAGATTCTTGAAGAATATGCAAACCTCCTCCGCGTGAAGAAGGCGGTGGTCGCGTCGAGAATTCACCACATTTACTGATTTGAGGCGGTGGTAAAAGCCGGGGGGGCTTCTCGCGAACCACAACCATCTTGCCGAGCACCTTCAGGAGACTGTGATTTCGCAAGATTCGCCATCATATCGAAGTTGAAGACCATTTAAAAAGTGGGTCAACATTTCTACCCACGCGTGAAAACCTTACTGTTAGAATTTGACCAAAAACTATGTCTTGAAAGATTTGGTCATTTGCCTTTTTGTGCAACTACAAAAATCAAATCTTCTTCTCGCCACTTCGAGGGAGTTTATTCCACCAAAACAATTTCTACTCCCAAATCGACTCGACATAGCAAGTAGCTGCGTTTTAAGTTTGAAGGGGCCTCGCACCACTGTGAAACCACATTCACTTAGAGACAAGCAACCTCATGTGGGCTTTTGTCTTTTCTCTGCCAAAGCCTCTTTACAGGCGGACTGACAGCATGTCTGCTGCCACATTTTCTGTGCTCAAGCATCTGCGTGGTTAGGAAGGCAAAGGACGACTGTCGCTGAGGCCTCACCTCCCGCTGCTGCTCTATCATCTCCACACGCAGACCGACAGGGCTGCTGAATTCCATTGAAGTAGACTTCTCCACCTCCTTGGCGGCTCGGTGAGTGAGGCAGGCGGACTCCGCAGTCTGCGGTGTTTCTGTCATTAGGTCAGGAAGTGAGGCGGTCGACGAGCGGTTATATGGTTGAGATACTTGCACGCGACTTTTCATGCACAAGAGAGAGCCCGGCGTTTGCCACATCTCAATAATAACCGACAAGTGGGTGAGGAGTCGATTATCAAGTTGCATTTCGCCCATAATACGGGGACGCAGGGGAGAGTACATAATCCCCTCAACTAAAGCTGACAAATTTTTCGCCTACACTGTATCTCAGGAGACTAGGAGTAGAATTTCCAAGGAAACCTGTAATTTCCCGCGACATATTAACGCCGCTTTCCACTCCAACAGCCCCATTTCCCAAAATCTGCCCTCCCTTAATGGCACAACTTAATCTACAAAAAACGTATCCTCTCCTACTAAAAATTCGCCTTTTTCAACATAAAGTGTAGAGCAAGAACTTTTCCAAGGTTCCCTCGTAACTTAGTGCCTGCGAAGAGAACCCTCAGCACCCGCGTAACCGGCGCATACCACTCGACTAGAACGAGGGGGGAACGCAAGAGACCGTCTGCAGGAAGACCTAATTCCTCTGCACAGATGTCTACCGCTTGGACGAATTTCAGCATTTTAGTTGGGCGGATCAGTTGAGCCTGACTCTACCTTCAATTTAGAGATGAGGCAGCCTCCTTGTGGTGAATTGCAGTCCCAAAAAGGAAAGATGTGGGACCATGCACAACAATGATCGGCCATTTTAGGGACTGGAGGTGAGGAAGCTGTACTTTAAAAAGTGGGAAAAGACTAACTTTTCTAGTTTAGTTGTTGGTTATAGGAAAATAGGCAGTCACTTTTTTATCCTAATCCCTTCCTCTATCCATTTTTACAGTCACATGAACACTTCGAGTTGATGAAATGAGTAGAATTCTTGTAACTTACTCCTCGAGGTTATGGATGCCAGCATGGTGTCGCCTGTCGCGGACGCGGTAGCCGTGTCTGTGAAGGAGGTGGTGAACATTTCGGGAATAACCGGTGGCCTCTCTAGCACATCAGTCGCACTCGCGACCAAATCGTAGGGCATCGTTTGGCAGGCCGCCTCCTTAGCCCCAACTTGGGGCCACGGATACGATCCGCCACTCGACGACTGCGAGGAGAGTTCGCTGTCATCGCGAAGGACGCTCTCGTAGCCGCTGCTTGCATGTCCACCTCCGCTAGCGCTCGCATACTTCGTCACCAGCAGTGCCGTCGCCTCGTTCCCCGACTCAGGCGAGGCGGGTGCGCCCACGACTCGCGTCCGGTGTGTCCGCATTCGACATCGGCGCATTCTACTCCCGAGTTGCATCCCCGAACAGTGGCATCGTAGAGAATGCTGCTCGCTGTGTTCGCTGCCAAGGCCACTGCTGGAACTCTGAGAGACGCATTTGTGATGGCAGTGGGTATGAGGGGACTTTTCGAGAACCACTGGACAATTGAAGGCTACGTTATCTTGTTTCTGCTGTTCCTGTTCCTGCTGTTGTTGTTGTTGCTGTTGGGGTTGAAATTTTTGAAGAGACGGGACAGTAGCAGCCCGCACATTAGATGGACTAATCGAATCAGACGGACGGGTGTGGATGGGACTGCGTTTGTTAAAGAGTGGGCTTTGAAGAAAACCGAATCTATGCTTCGCTCCGGCTTCCTAGATTGGAAGAAAAAGGTGGAAATTGCAGTAAGAAAGAATCATATGCAAATATGCTTACGCAAACTACTAAGAGCGCTTTTTTTGCCGAAGGGTTTTTAGATCAACCGATGGTTCCCATTCAGTACAAATCAGAGACTTCTGCGCCGAGCGCTACCGTCGTGTACCACAAAACCTTTGCCATTCATGCGAGGCGGAATGGCGGAAATAGCCTCACGCTTTTCACGAAACACATGAATTCGCACAAAAATGCCCAACTTCCTTATGAAGCGGGCCAAATTCTCGATGAATATGGGGTTAATGAGGTCCCTCGTAGCCTTCAGGTGGCCTTGGTACTTCAAGTTTGGTACTTCAAGTTCGGAAAGGGGGATGAGTCTTCCAAAGTAACCTGTCACACCAGAACTGTCTGCTCTCCTTTAAGACATACCAAAGAGCGTCGTTCGTGCTCACCCGGGGGAACACGGTGCCTAACCGCCTTTTGCACTCGAGAGCATTGTGGGATTCGGGCAGGAGTTTCGCGATACACTGCCACAGCTTCCATGCTTTCTCATCAGAACGGGGTGGTTTCGAGCCCATTCGAGTATGCAGCGCACACATAACCACCGAAGTTTTTTCTCACACATGAAACTGTACCACCAATTTACTCGTATGAATACGTTAAAATACTCAACTGCCAGTCCTGAGCGGTGGGGAGAACGATGTGAGTCCAGCTAGCGACGCCAACGACCCAACTCTCGTACATCCAACTCATTTGCACAAACGTACCCCCGCGTCAATGACAAGGCTGACGTCAGCACCATGCAAAAAAACCACAGACTGTGTTGTTTTGCGTTTGAATCAACCACACCGGCGAAAGTGGCAGGAAACCGGCAAGGTCTCCCTGTTCACCGGCAACCCGTGGCGACATCTCGACCGCTTCTCTGTGAAAGGACTAATTAACGGAAATGGCAATCACCCTGTTCGCTTTTTCTAGTAATTAAATCGCCATCCACACGCAAATTTCGTTGAAGCTAAGCCGCTAATTTGAGGGAAGGAGTAAAATTGCTGGGTAACATTGGCGTTTAATCGGGTCAGTCAAAGGCCCGATCCACTAAAATTTGGCTTCATACTCAAAGAGGATGTCATGTCTAGGAGGCAATGGGTTATCGAGTCATTTTTGTAATTCTAACTTGGATGGGAGGAAACGTTTAGTTCGAAACACTTGCCTTTATTCTCGTACGACCCGGTTGCCCCTCTTCGTTGTGCTTCTCCGCATTCTGTTGACTTCCGCCAGCCGCGGTTCGAGGTACCTTCTCCGACTCAAGAAATAAGCTTTCTTCGGCACCTCCGCCTTTACTCAAGGACGTGAAGAGCATGCCAGCCGAGTCGATCGAGAGGAGGTCACCGTCGGGAGCGGACTCTCTCCCAGTACCGGCATCGCCGACGCTGCCGAAAAACGGTGCGCACATCTTGCTCACCGGCGTAGAATACTGTTGCTGCGAGCTGTGCTGCTGACGGCGCCGACTGGCGTTGGGTGAGCAGACAAAGAGGTCGGCGAAGCGCTTGAACACCGGCTTACGCAACGGCGAGGATTTTAAGCCCTCCGTTATGGTATCCAGACCACTCACCGAACCGAATGACTGATCCCTATGCAAACCCGGATCCGACGCTCCATCGGGCTTGCGCGGGTCTGAAGTTGGATTGGTTGCCGTTGGGGATTTGGGCTCCTCCTTTGGGTGACAAACCACAGCTCCGTGGTGAACTCGAAACCTCGCGGCGGGGGCGGAACTCCCGCGGCCAGTAAATTCGGGGGATTTGGGCGGCGATGACTGGATAATAGCTTTGTTGTAGCTTTTACAGAGTGGGGAACACTGGAGCAGGCGTTTAGAGCAGCTATTGAAGAGGGTGCGAGAGTTTTTGTCGGGTGTTGACACTGATTCAACCCAAAGGGCCACGCGACTCAAGTTGTCAACTGCCGGAACCGCCTGGTGGTGTTGAGTGGCCCAGAGTATTTCAGGTGTAACCTGGCGTGGGAGACTGCGCGTGTGCGACGCAGAGTCATTCGGCGTGAGCAGTAAATCCTCCAGGCAAGCCTGTTTTTTACACTCGTAGGTCCTGCGATTTAAGACAAATGGGTGCTCGCGTTAACCCCTCCGTAAATGACTTAAGTTCTTGAATTACTGGGCATACGAAGAGGCTGACAGTCAGACAAATACCGGAGCATGGAGACTGACAAGCTGATGAAAACCCCGACCAACAGCACGTTCACCTGACCCCCTACACATCAGGAACATGTCGTTCACGGCTAATGGTGATGAAAGTTTCTTGGCTTTCCAGTCAGTCACTTGTGACTGAAGAGAACACTCCTACGTGGCCGCAAAGACCTAAGGTCATTTGGAAGTCGCAATCTTGTCAAAACTCAGCCGACCCGTGCGTTGAAGGGTCTGACTTTAGTAGGACAAAGAAGAGGCAGCTAACACGTCCACCGGTCTGGCCCCTTCGTTAAGAAGGGTTTAAAAGTGATTTCAAGCTCATAGAAAGAGAGTTTTCAACTCCTAAGAGCATGTTGTTGTCGAACTCGAAAGAGGACTCAAATATTTTTACATGGGCTGGCACCGCAACCGGATAAGCACACGAAATCACGAAAATACGCACGACAAGTTAAATTTCGGCTCGACAACCGAAATTCGTACTCCCCTCTGAGGCGGAATGCTATTAATAAATGTCCTGTTTAAATGAATGTGACCACACGGACGCGTTAATTGAAAATAATTGAAGGTGACCTAAATGGACCGGTTAACCGCAGACAACTCCGTTTCTGCCTAAAGTTTGGGCGCAATTGAGAGAGGCAAAATATTTCTCACAGCCAGCTGGGAGATGTGACTTTTAACAAAAAATGAGAGATTTGTTGTGGTGGCGTATTGAAGCCACCTCACGGGAGGGAGGAGATTCACGCCTTACCTGTGCTTTCGGGGGATTTGCGGTGTTCCCGTGACTTTGGTTGCCTCGTGGCAGTGGCCGTCCGCCTTCGCGTTCGGGAGGAGGAATTGCTTGCAGCCGTGCCTGGGCGAAGTGGGCTGAGATTCATTAACACAACGGTAAATTTGAGCTCTTAAATTTTTGCATCAAGCAGTTTCGCCATCTCAAAATTGGCATGTGTGTTTTTCTTGTGTACTGAAAATTACGCGATGCCAAAACCGTAACACAGTGTGCGCCCGAATCAACCGGTCCCACTGACAGCGCGGCTGAGGCGAAAGTCTTTTAAAAATGGGCCACTTTCTATTAGAGATGAGGCCGCAGCTCGGTTTGTTGAGGTCATGAGAGCCTCATCCAACAATTACTTCTCACTGGGTGGGAACACAATGTGAACAAAGGCGTTCTGAGGGCAAAAAAACATTGTTTAACCACGACTATTTGCCTTGGCTATCATTACTACCGTCGAGGAGTGATTAAGCCAGCTGCAGCCACTCGGCTGGGTAGAAAATATTTCATCAAATGCTTCCCATCATCATTTCAGAATGTTCAAGGCGCAGACAAGTCTTTTGCTCCCCAGGAGGCAGCTCCTCACCCTTCGGCCCTCGCTGCGTCCCTTGAATTCGCTCGCCTCATTCTTTCTGGGCAAAACGGCTCCCCGACCGTCTAATTGATAGTCCTATGAAACCGGAAATTACGTCGTCCGTGTGTACACGCCTGCGACTAAAGTGTTGCCAGACCTACGCGGCGTGGAGAGGGGAGAGGGGGGGGGGGAAGGGAAAGTGGGCACGTCAATGGTTGGAGGCGGCCGTAAAAGAGTCCTGTGGGAGGACACCAGGATTTATTGGCTGACTTTGCTTTCGCCAGGCTCATTCTGCTCCCTGGATAAATGATCGTCTACAATTTACGTATGGCCGACTAAGAGGGAAACACGATAAGCTTAAGATGCTGATGGCGTAACTCATTTTAAACTTCTGCACGATTCAGACGGACTGGTTATCGACTAACATTAGGAGGAAGTAAGAATAAGTAGGCCAGGAGAAGTGAAATTCTCGAGGATATCGCCTGAAACACTTCCTTATTAGGTGGGTGCGAGGGATAAAATGGCGGGTGGAGAAAAAGGAGATGAAAAACCTTGAGTATTTGCTGATAATGTGCCATAACTGCAGAAATCGACACAAAAGCCAACAAAATTTGTCTAGCTTCCGTGGGTTGTACGAAGCTCTAACCTGATCGACGTAGTATCCGGCAATGACCTGATTTTGCCGTTCCACCCACTCCTTCACAAAGGGCTTCACGCCTCGTGCAGCACCCCCAATTTCGGCGGCAAATGAGTCATACTTCCAGGTCGACAGGGAAGGAATTTCCGTGGACGCGGAGGTCTGCTGCATCTGGTCAGTTTGCCTTTGCCGTCTCTCCTCTGCGAAGGAATCGCCTGTAAGTCAACATCGGTTTCAAGGAAAAGCACAGGATGGAGGCCAGAAAAGAGAACTGCCACAAAGTTTGACAGTTGAAGTAAGCCAATAGCGCGATACTGGTTCAAGGCTAATTTTAATGAGCTTCGGTGAAGAGTCAACACACAATAACAATTTAACCGCAGCCCATTGCTGAGTTCTTCGTTCTCTTCTGCGGGTGGGAGGAACGTGAGGAGCCGGGGACTGACCCGCGAGCTACGGTTGTGCAAGTGGTAGTGGCGCCATCCACCCTGTTTCCACTCGAACCGACAACTTCCCCGCTTTGCGGTGAACTCATGACAGAGGGTCGAGTCAGTGGGATATAATGAAGTCGAGGGGAAAGGTGTCTTCTATCATACTGATCTCATGCACATTTATGACGTGGAAATTATTTAACAAAATTTCACAGTTCCGTTTGCTGTTAACTAAGTCGACAGTTTGCCATCATGGGCGCCTACGCGACCACCAGACACCCTTCTTGGTGACCAGTCTGAGTGAAAAAGGAACGCACGTAAGCTCTTTAAAGTTCTCTGAGGGCCTCTCTCGTTGTATCCCAAGATGTTACACGCCGACACCTCCATCAAGTAAGCCGTTGTTACCTACTGTCATATACAAAATACGCAGAACTTATGTCACGTGCAAGTCTCGAGTGGTTCGAGTTTTGTGTGGAGAAAATAGAGGCCAAACGACGTGTCAACAAGGCTCATAGGCTCGTGGCCCCGAGAGAGGGGATAGTTGCAGCCAAACTGGAGTGGACGGAGGCAAAGACCGAGTCGGTCTGTGGCTATATTCTGTCCACTGCTTCAACTCAATGTTGCATCCTTTCGCCGAGGCAAGGAACTCGGTATGGCGATGACCAGCTAGGTGAATTTAAACAAAAGTAGTTGATCTACTGTCTACGGTACTAAGAGCGCAAAACCGAGCAGTTTTGGCCACATGAAGACTAAATGTCTGGCACCTCTCCGCAATTACGAGATTACAAATTGTCTAACACGTATACTCCTCGGAACACTCATCTCCTAAACACAAGGGTTCGCGGAAGGGCTGGCGGAAAAGTCGCAGATGCCTGGTCGGCTCCCCCTCACCTTTGCCGAAATGCGTCGAGGAGGCAAGCAGTGAAGGACTCCGAGGTTAAGATACTCCCGGAGACTTTGGTCCAGCACCGTAAAAACAGTGGAACAGGAAGTAGTGTCAGAGAACTGATGGGCTAAATCCTTCCAGTAAATTGCCTGCATTTAAGAATGGCGAGACAACTGACACACGCACAAATTATGTTATTTAAAACGTCCGAAAAATCCAAGACGGTTCGTTTTTCCCTACGATTTAAACGCTCGAAATACTTGCTTAAAGGCTATCACACCGCATCAGCACCACTCGCTTCTGTGTGTAACACGAATTTTGCATGGTGAAGTGGTTTCATGACTTCACACGACAAAAGTCGAAGAACTCCAAAACAACGTGATGCTTTAAGAGGAGCTCGAGAAAGTTACTCGGGACCCTGGCAGAGGAGTCATTTGAGACATCTTTAACCGACGAGGTAGTAGTTATTGACAGCCATAAACTGGTTAAGAACTTCGTCAGACTGCCTTGAAGGATCCGGGTGGAGTTCGGGCAGAGCTGTTAGACCATGTCTACGACTAAAATGGCGGTGAAATCGTAAAGACAGGCGATGCATCAAGCTAATCTGACAGGTTTTACTGCCAGGGAGGCGATGGTCCAAATAAACCCCCTCCACTATTAATTGCTGCCTTTGAGTTTAGTTGGAGAAGGCGGCTCAAAGTGTGTGTTCAGCTTTTCGCAAATCCGCCTTAAATCTCAGTGGAGTAGTTCCACGAAATACACCTTCTGAGTGATTAAAGAAGCCCGTTGAGTTAAATAGGGTGGGTAAATTGAAATTTACGTGGTCTATTTTTGCTATCGCTTCGGGGCGTGAGGAGAGACTCCAACTGCTTGACCATCCTCGCGCTGCCGGAAGCGTCATTTGCCCAATTCGAGGTGCGCAGACGGCAGTCGAGTCTGTGCTCAAGACTGTCGTGGGTGTCGAAGGCTCTTCCGTCGGGCACGCCTTTCTCTATCGAGCATGGAATGCGCACTCCCGACGACTGAAAAGCGAAAGGAGAGGGTTAAGCCCCTTACCATGGGGCCAGAGGTCAACAGAACTGAGGTCATTTTATCAGCCTTTAACGCATCCCCCACTTGACAAACCGGCTATCACCGAAGCCTCTGACTTAAGGACAAAAATCCTCCTCCGAGGCACAAAGTGCCTGAAAGAATAGCCCATTCACGACCTGGACGGAGGCTGATGGGTAGCAAATAAGGCTGCACCAAAACATGCAGTGGGGACGCGATTCTGACGTAGAACACCCCAAAATGAATTAAGATCCCATCTGAAATGGACGTGTGCTCAAGTAATCATGAGGACGCCTGTAACGCTGATTTGTACTGTCACCTTGTCTACGCTGAATGCTGTACTGTTGATCTAGTCTCAGCTGCGACAGCCCACTTGTCTCCTAACAAAATAGACGATTGGCGAGTCAGAAGTTGACTTGGTGAGTGATGGGCCAGGCACTCAGGCCTTGAGTAGCTGCCACGCTGCGAGACAAGGTGAAAAGGAGGCATTCACATCTCGAGACATGACTTTTTGCCTTGGCATAAAGTAGATTGAGGTGTTCAATAGTTAATGCGCCCGTGGGACTTTTCGGTGGATGCACACATGCCCTCGTATCTGCGACTACGGCCGATATGTAAGTGCACTTGCGATTAACTGTTTTTGTAATGGCCTGTCTCGGAGGAAGACAGGGCAAATACGACGCTACAAAGTTATCTAAGCCACATTTGCCGTTGGATCGAGCATATTCTGCGACTCTCAGAAGCAGCTCGACTCAGACCAACGTCTGGCCAATGGGAGGAAAGGGCAAATTTGCCCGGGGGAAATTACAACTCACCACAGAAGAAACATCCCAGTTTTACCTGTAATTATGGTATTCGTTATATTTTTGCCTCTAAGTTAACAATGAGCAGAATTACAATGTCCACCCAACATACATTTTGCGGAGGAAGAAGGAGTTCGAGGGAAAATACGCCTCCCCAATAAATTATCCGTCAAGCCACATTACGTTATACACTACACGCAGTTTTCGTTGTTGATATGAGCAAGCAATGCAAGTGAAAACTCTCCGAAATACATTCGCCCTATTAAAAAGCGTGCGGGAGGAGGTCGAGGTCGTTCGGCGACTAGCAGTCCTGGCCCGTCGGCAGGACGAGAGACCCTCTCGGTTTGGCAGTCATCGTCGCCTCTGAGGCTCACCTTAGAGGCCTCCGACAGTGATTTTCGGGCCGATCGCCGATCGTGTGCTCGTCTTAGTAAAGGAGACAATTGTTGAAACAACTGTGTACTAGTTGAACAGTGGCCTCCACTTTCCCCCTTTAAAATTCACTCTTCATCTGCCCCTTTTCCCTTCTAAAGAAATGTTACTAATTCAATTGTTGAGCGTAGGTTGGATCAGAAAACATATCGCAAAACGGGTACTAGGAGAGCCTTTCCTCCTTTCTTCTTCTTCTCTCTCCTCCTCCTCCTTCTGCTCTCATCTGAATAACTTGTTTCAAATGGGACACGAGTGGAGAAGAAGATGTGGTCTTTTATAAACCGTCAAGGCAGGAAACAGCTTCCCGCCGTGGGCACAAACAAGATTCGGTAACGCCAATAAAAATGCATTGATTCGGTAGGACTCATGCTGTCTTCTAAGGACATTGCGTCTCAGGTTGCAGGCGATAACTAAGATTTGGCTAGATCTCGACCCATTTCACCCCAGCACTCAGCCTCTCCCACAGTGGTCTCGAGGGGAGGTTACGACACCGTCAAACTGGCAGATTGAATTAAATGACAGGCAACAACCTGGTCTCTTTTGGACGTCGACTCGCTGCGGCCTCGTGCCGGCGTGTGGAGAGGAGAAAATCGTTCCACGGGTCGCGGACTCGTTGCGACCTCGGCCATGGCCTTGGGTCCATCCACCCACAGCTCGTTGGTGACGGTCGCAGCATGGGTTTTGTGGCAGCCTCGACCCTTGAAACGACGGTGGTGGGAGAGCAGTGGTGATCTAACATGCGTCAGATCAGTCTTCTCCTCAATATTTGGTGCTACCTAGTAAAGTCCACGTAAATACTCGTCGCATAAATGTCACCTTCTCAGTAGAATAAGGTTTTTTCCACGATCTTACTCTTTTAAATGGCCTGAGCGCCTGCTTACCCGTCCATTTGGTGGCAAAAATTTCTTCAGAACACCGCAAACAACTAGCAGTTTATTAACATTCTCTAGACTCGTTATCATCCCTTCCTCTTCTGTGCTAGTATCTTTTTGCGAAAAAAAATTAAGCATCCCATTGACAGGGAACAAGCGTTCAACAATCAACCGGTGGAGGAGACCCTTCGTTGGACAAGGAAGAGAGTTTTCTCGACACATTTTAGATGTCACTACACTACAAAAGATGATTAAGGCGTGTGACAACCGATGATCGGGGCTGCTCGGTATCCCCACTGTTGACACAATCGCAGGTTGATAAGAGTTTGGCTTTCTTTGGTCACCTTAATTTACTTAATGTCTACAGCAGATGCCTCTGCACTGCCTCCCCCTTATCCGGTAAAGAAACGATTTTGTCAAGGGTTCCGTGTGAGCCGAAGATTTGGCGTCCGCTCTTCCGACTACCAGCTTGAAGTAGCACGTTGCTTTTGCATGATTAAGTTTGCTTCCAGCTACTCCCGCCCCTCTTGGTATGGCATATCATTCATCATGGAGTGTCAAACCGAATTCCGCAGACGGGAACTCGGGTCAGGATCAAGGACCGCTATTGGATTATGCGTTTCTGCGAGTGCTTTCTGGTCATCGGGTGGCCAACCTCAGCAAAAATGGCCATTTCGAGACATCAGCAGTTCCTCCTGCCCCGCCTTTCCTCTCAACAACCTAAGCTGAGAATGTCCGAGTCCTCGGGCGCCCTCAACGCCTACATTGAGAACCAGGCTTCGAGTAGATGCATTGCGTGGTCCACGATTCTACATGCATCGAGTCTAACGAAAAAGGTACGACGATGTAGTCGAAGCCAACGTGGGCCGCATTATAGTCATTTTGTTGGATACAGCAAAACAAAGGTATCGACTTGATTCAAACTGGGCCTATTTGGCGGTGAAAGAACATTTAAATTGGGGCGGTCTCGAGGCCTGCTGAAAGTTGAGGCACCAACTTCATGTCAAGAAGAGTCGAGAGATTCGTAGTACATCATAAGTTAAGGGCGGACAGCTCTCTTATGGGGAATAACTAGGGGCATGATGCAAAGAACTTGCCAAACGTAAATTCTCATCTACATTGCATGAAGGCGCTGCCTCTTTCATGGGTCGCAGTCACAAATAAATTTGCTGCACATCCAAGACGTAACGATAAAGGATGAAGCTTTACGGAACTATTGTCCATTGTATGGCCAGAAGGCAGTTTATCAAAGCGACCGCCTTTAACAATATGTTGGGAGCATAGCGTTCTGGGAATAAACCTGCTTTTATTAGACTGATATGAAAAAAAAGGTTATGTTGCCTTAGAACGCGAGACGATTTTCCTGCGACAAAATGCTCAGGTTTCGCATATTCAGGAGCCCGCGTCAGAAAATGGACTCAGCCTGCTACTTGCTGCCCTCCACTTCCTTGAAAACAGTCCCGACGAAAAGCTCGAGTGCTCACCCCTCGACCGAAGTATGAACACTTCGAAGAGGACAACGGGCCGGTCCATACCACGTGGAGACCTAAAAATTGTCATTAATCACACTGCAAAGTTCACTGCGTTTTTTCGCCTCCTCAGAGCTGGAAAGTCCGCCACCATGCCGACATCTTTGGCCCTCGGTGCACGCGTGGGCATCAACTGCTTGCCGGCAGGCGCGATGGAACCCGCGTCATTCGAAACAGTTCGCCCAGTCAAGGGGGTGAAAAAATTACAACTTGCGTTCCGCACAAAAGTGGATGTAGAAATTCTGTGACTTCGAAAAAAAGAGGCAGAGCAAGAATGACTTTGCACTCAGTGACATGCGGGTAGAGAATGTGAATTTGAACTAATTGCAGATTTCGCTTAATTTCCTATGCTCTCGAGAGGGGAGAGGTGGAGGTGGAGGAGGTAAAGGCAGTCTAGGAAATATGGACTTGTGCGGTGGAATTTCCAGAGGACATCGGGCATGTCCTGCTTGGCTTCGCTACTCCTCGCCCCTTCTCCCTGAGCTGCTCGAGCAAACCTCACTCAGTGGAGTGTCAGACTTACCGGCTAGAAGGGGCTGTTCGCCTCCTTTTATGTTTGCCAAACCGCTTAAAACCCGATCTTTGAGGCGTTCAGTCTGCGGAGGAATGAGACACGCCCGAGATAAATGACAGTGGTGCAGATGTTCACCTGCCTACGTATACTCGGGATCTGACACCGAGTCCAGCATCTCGTCGCAATCCTTGGCCAAGCGCCAGTATTTCGACCCGAGCGTCGTCTTTGCAGTCCGCTTTATCCCAGACTCTGAGACGAATGCTGCTCAAGTTGTTGGTCTGTGCGGTTGCCGAGGTTGTGACCCGATCAGGGATCGAGTTTTGTCGCCGATGGGAAGAGTGCAGAATCTTCGAATTCGAGCGTCTTTCCAAGATGTGTTGGATTTTTGAAGTCTGCTGCAACAACTGAAATAATCGGGAAAAATCTTTCACCACCTCCGCTGGCAAAGCATCCACTTTGATTAGGCGGCAATTGGTGACAACTGCTTGAGGGACCGCAGTTAGTGTTGTTCATTACTTCACTGAGGACTAAAATGTCGTTTCGACAATTTTGGCGCGTTGTTACACCCGCGAAATCGGCGCCGAAAAAGTAATGAAAAGGTTTGCCGTGTTAATGTAATCAGTTCACGGAGCAAACACATGGATGGGAGGCGGGGAGGAGGGGCGGGGTAACTGCTTTGGAGGAGTAAAAGGAAGTGGAAGTGTTAATGACACACCAACACCTAAACTCAGTTTGTCATTGATAATTTGCGTGAGCTGGTGAGAGCGGAGGAAACCGACAAAGTTTTACGACCCTCGAAAGTGGGGTTTACGCAAATTGGAGGGGAGTCGGTTGCGGAATGGTTATGACGGGAAATGCCCCGCTTCCAATCTGATTCTACAACCCACTACTCGTGTTACCTCTCAGCGAACCACAGCAAAACACCGGTTTCGACAAGCAAAAAAGACCGACAGACGCAGGCAAGAATGTGCATCCCGAGAATGACGTCTTGCGCGCACTTTTAACTTCTGCGAATCCACACAACCTATGTTTGTTTGGCATGTCAGGCAACAAGAAAAGGTTCCCTCCCCCAAAATCGACGATAACCAGAAAGTTGGTCTCCCTGGCATGACTGAATCGACGGCGGCTGGGTGCCCTCGTTCGAAAGGCCGCCCGGTGTGAGCGTGTTGATGACAGCGCGCCAAATGGACTGGTCGCTTCCTGACGACATCAGTGCAGCAAACACACGACACACACATTAGATGAGTGTATGTGTGTGGCTTCAGCGGCCAGACTACACCTAAAACCAGCGGTTCTCGGTGGCGACGCAGTACTCCGAGCCTCCTCTCAAGCCACCGGGTTTAGGTACAAAAGTTGAACACGAAGGTTGCATATTTCCAGTGTCCGGCAATTGACAGCACCCGAGAGGTGTCCCCTGCAACTCTACACCTCAACTCGCGACACTCCGACTGGGTCACATGAGATCGAAATGGGGAAAGTAAAGACTTTCGACCAAGTGAGAAGTGCACAATCTCCGGAGCTCGACTTTGTGATGGTCCTCACCGAAACTCGGGAAGTCGATCGACGATTCCCCCTCGCCAGTGAATGCTCCACTGAACCGTGAATACCCCCTGCTGACGCTTACTATCAGTCGACTAACAAGCCTTTAACTTTACACGAAAGCCTTGTGACTTACCGGCACCTTCTTGTTAAAATTACAGTCGTGTCCTCGTGTTTGTCGTGAAAAAAAAGCTTTAGCCCTATCAATAAGTCAGGAGAGACGACTTTCTGCGAAGCCTCGAGGACTGGATCGGTCTACAGACACTCGTAAAGGCTAATCACTACGAGGCGACTCTGCTTTACTGTTAGAGCAGGTGGGGCCGAGGAGACGAGAAGAAGAAGAAGAGGAAGAAGACGTAGAAGGACAATCTCGCCTGTCGCCTCAACTCACCTCCAAGTTGGTGGTGTAGAAGTTGGGGTGAACAGAGGTGTGTAACACGAGGGAGAGTTTGAAGAGGTCGTCGGTCAGGAGGCAGTTGCGCAGGAGGTGATGGACCAGTGGTTCCCTCATTCCGAAAGGCGGCGACGCTCGTCCCGAAACAAGGTCCAACATGAAGTCGACTGTGGAGGTACTTTTGTCCACCGACTCCTCACCGCAGTCACCGTCGCCCTCCGACGCCAGCATCAATTCCGCCAAATTCAGTTTGCAGTGCTCCCATTTTTTCTGAAATGTACAGGAATTACCTTCACAGAGGCGACATCGAGTGACATCCCCACCCAAGTACGCAGTGAGGCCACCGTACACGGGAGCGGTCAAGTTTACCTGACCACGTCTGGCCGAAAGGCGGTCGCCGATTGGATTGATCAGAGGTGCGACATTTCAAAAATTCTGCCAAGTCGACGGGAGGAGCCTGTCGCACAAACCCGAGGTCGACACATCACCGCGCTTCTCCGTTTGGTTACACCACTCGTGAACATGTTAACTTCACCACTATTTTCATTTCAAACGAAATGTTCACACGTTTGTTTTTCACCGGTATTTGTCAGGGCTGACAGACTAACTTCCAACCGAGTGAAGCCTCGTACTTTCAAAGTGAGCGGTAAGTGAACCGAATGCTCTACAATTCCCTTGAGAGTCTGCAAATCTGATGGTGTGTAGATGCGTCGAGGTGAGGGTGGCAAAGAGCAATTCACAACACTGAACAGATTTGTATGAAGAAGTCAGTGACTTTTGTAGACAACTGAGGCGTTTTCCTAGTGAATTTACAAAGCGACTCTCCCCTAAAAGGGGAAAATTTGTGCCCCAACCCTCTGCCGCCTCGGTGAAATCCACCGATATAAGCCTTATAAATGGTCCCACTGGTTGGTCGGTCTGTCACGCTGGCGGCAGATTTTTTCATGGATGACAAAATATGATTTAACAAATCTGTTCACACCGCATTTCCACCGCTTTGAATAATCGCATCGCGCGTTCTGTCGCATCGCGGTTTTGCTTCATATACAAAAAAAATAGGTAAAGAGTGCTTGATGTGGATAAATGATTTTTGCTAGTAAAGCAAGTCTAACATAAATTTCGTCAAATTGACCCGAAGCTTGTACTTTCCATGCAAATTATCCTTTGCAACGCCCTCCCGGTGGCCTTCAGGAGTCCAGTTTGCTCGAGTTATGGGCGCTAATGTGACCAACTTTCCTGTCTTGCCACCTCTTTTTGCCCCCCCGGCGCGGAGATGAAGACCACAGCAACCATTTCACAGGTTGGACGAGGGTCCATGCCTCCGTCCGATTATTTGGCCACTGATGGACCCTTGTGGCCCCAAAACACCGACAATTAAAGGGTATCTTTAGCTGAAAAGGGAAACCCGCTTTCACAATGCTCTACCAAGCGCAATGTGGGCTTTGGCTATAGAGGCTAAGACTTAATGGTTGATTGCCATTTATTAGATCATTCATTAAATATTATGTGAATATCTCAAGGCCACGATGTTGAATGGGAAGCGGAAAGTGAAGAAGGCATCATCCGACTTAAATGGCTCTACAAGGCAGAGGACTCGTCTTCAGAGGCGTTGAGCGCGACAACGGCTCTCCAATCTTCCGTCCGTTCTTAGCCTTCCGCTGTTTGTTGGCAGCGTATTTTAAGCTGTCCATTTCACATTCCCTTTCGAGGCGCATAAACTCCATCAATGCAATACGGTCAATCTCATCTTTGCAATACCGACACTGGATGTGCTTCGAGTCTTTAATGAAGCGAGGAAATCGCGGTTTCGTTGACAGACTCTCGACCGAGAGGGGGCCGTGCTTCTCCCACGCCTTCACGCCGCTTTGATATTCACGCGCCCATCGAACAGTAGGCAGCGGACTTTTCGGGCTGCACGACATCGAGGTGGCGACTTCTCGTGAGGCTCTCTTCTCTCGCCTGTCCATGTCGACTTCAAAGAGTACCGCGGTTTTTGCACCTCCCACAGCACACCGCCTGCACCCCGACGCACTTGTCCACCCTCCGCCCATTCACTTTCGGCCTGGCACAGGCTCCGAGGTGCAAATTTTTCAAAACGACACGTGGACGACGGAGACTCGGCACCCGAGATAGGCTCGCCCCCCATTAATTCGACTCTACTTCACTTCTGACTGGCCTTCACACCCGATCGAAGGGCGTATTGATTAACGATCGACTTGAAAAAGCCAATAATTCAAAAAGCATCCGATAATAAGCGGAGAGGTGAGTTCGAACAAATGAAATTTCCTTTTCTGCTTCTGCCTGGCCTCCAAGAGCCTCATGATATCCACAGCATGTCAATAAATGCGGAGATAAACCGGCTCACCGCAGAAAATTGACAGCTTTGTTAGCAAGTCAAATTAACCTAATCACTGCGAGGCCGCCGAGGGGGCGCGAGGGAGTATTTTGCGTTAACTTAGGCCGAAATGTCTTGACGCCATCACTGCGTGCGTCTACCTACTTCTGATTCAGCCGTGTGTTTTTGACCGAGCGTCGGCGGATTTTTTGATGCACCCTCTTTGATTATACTTTAATTAGCAAGTCTTTGGAAACACACTGAACCAAATTACTCGTCTGTTAAGGCGGCTGCGGAGAATGGACTTTAGAGCAAGTGCCACAGGCATGTCGAGGTGGTGCTGTAGAAGGGCGAGAAACTGTAAGTGAAGCAGCCAAAGACGCATTTGGGCGAAGTAGGCCGCAGGCAGTCGTAAGAGACCACTTTCTGTCTCTCTTCCCAACGAGGCCGGTGGTTAGTTAGTCCTCAGACTTTGGTGATCTCCCGCCTAACCCGGAAGGACGCATTCGTAGGTTGTCAATCAGAGCGCCTGACGGCATGGACTGCTGTCACTATCTCCTTCCGATGAGAATCACGCACCACGCAGAGAAAAATCTTCGCTGAAATTATGAATGCTGGCCGCTGTGCTCGAAATTACTTCAACGTTTGAAAAAAGACAGCCAGATAAAACTGCATCCTCGGCAAACCTTGACGCCAGTTTACTCTTAAACATCTCTTAAGTACGTCTTACTTCAGAGCAGTGCTTCAGGATATTTTTATTTAGAGGGGACGATTTCCCCCCACATACCTTTCCAGTAACCCCTTTCCCAGGCTTCTGCCATTCTTTTTACTCGGTAAAAACACACACCAGTTGACTTTGTAACCAAGTGGGCAATCACTCCAACTTACTTCCCTTACCACTGACTGTGGACCTAAGCCGACGGGAAACCCATTCGTTTCCGGTTTTCCTGAGATCTTGAAATTTCTGACTCACCGCCCCGAGGCCGTTAGTTCAAATCTTTAGACCACTCAAACTAACGTGGAATTTTTTAACAGAGGTCACCTTGAATAAAAGCGCATTGGAATTCGTTAAGCGATGAAAGGAGAAATGTTAACGTTAGTCTAACCACTGAATGTTAGCTGTCAATGGCCATGTCGAATGCGAATATTTGAGTACGGGGCCAGAGGATTGTCAGTGTCAAACGTATCATTGGAGGCGGAACATGTACCGACTCGAGCGGTGGCGAGAGAGAGAAAGAGGCCTCTTTTGCCTCGGCTTGTGACTGTGAATTTCCCTTGCCAATCACCTCATGTGTTAAACCTAAATTATGACGAAAAACCAGCAGAGGCGTGCACATGGGGCACCACGAAACCTCCCCGGCGAGTCTCTGGTTGGGAGGTGAATGTTCAACTTTGTTTCAGACGCCACCTTCTTTGTTTGCGGCAGAAGTGCTTTTATTTTCGACCTATGCCGTAGCATGCGCCAGAGTAACGGGCAGAGGATGCCTTTTCTCGAACTCATTGTCAGACGGTTGCCTGAGAGGCGTCGTGACCTTTGACAGCCCCCGCGGGAGGGGGTGGAGGGGACGAATTAAATCACATTACATGTTCAATAAAATGGCCAAACAACGAGACGTGACCTACATGTTGAAATATTTCGATACACGTTGAGAGTTAGAAAGAGGTGGCCGGGATTGACCGAGGCTGTTGTCGACTCGTGGAACGTTTGGCTGGCACTGAGAGCTACGTCCAAGTAGTGGGCTGCCTCGGCCACTGTCGATGCCAGGAGTTCTGTCCCCTCGTCCTCTGGGAGGGATGGAAAGGTTCTCTTCCACGCGGACGCCTCTGATGCGGGGTCTTCCAGCCTCCTTCCGTCGGAATTCACAGCTGCTATGCAGATATGCGCGGTCGGTAAGGATCTGTTCAGCCAATGCATTTACTTGTGATACCCTCGTTTAAGTGTCTAATAGATTTAAGGAAAGCTAATAAAGCCATTTCCTGAGGACCAGTGCTTGAAACCTTCTCCCTCATTTCCGTATCTTGCTTTAAACAAAATGTATCCTTCTCTCCACTCCCATATTTGTCCATTCCGGAACCGTTCAAATTGACCGTGGGTGGAGTCTCCCCTTCAAGTAAAAATATTCAAAGTAGAGAGTGGTGGAGAAGTCTTGGCCCTAATAAGCCTTCCATGTAGTGCAGCAATTTACTATTTCCATGAAATGATCAGCTAAAAATAACGGAGGAATGACTCGACTTGACAGAGACGGTGACCGAGTGAGGCAGCGGTCGGCCGGAGCGATTCTTCGAAACTCGGTCAAGATCTGCGTCATTTACCGCTTTGGAGTGCTCCGACTTGTCCAGTGGTCTTCTCTCGTCTCAACGGTGTCTAGTTCGTGTGTACAAGTGACGGGAGAGGGGAACTCTGAGCCTCATGTTTCAGTCGGACGGAATAGGCTTTTGATCACAGGGGAGAATGCAGACATTGACTTGAGTGATTAATTGCTATTCAGTTGGTTCAGTAATGCTAAGTACTCCTGGAACGTAAACAAATTTCGTTCTAATCACTTGGACGGCCTCACATGATGAAACGCGCGAGGGGGCGGGGCGGGTCGGGGCAGGCCTGGGCGAGGCTGGGGGGCCACCCAACTGGGTGTACACTTTTAAATGAGTTAAGGCCTAAGAGAAATTTATCTTTCTTTCAACTCCTCGGGCCCAGGTGCTACAAAACGCGGTGATGGATTGTGTCAGTTGTTGGCAGCGTCGAAGCCTCCTGCGCTGGCTCTTTCTCTCCCTTCTCCGCCTCGACTGCGGAATGCAGCACCGCGTGGAGGGGCCAGGATGAAAAGGCAAAATTCCGAAAAATACTTTTATGATTAAAAGCCCCGGATTTAACGCCTCCAATGAGGCCTAATAGGCATAAAACGCTTTGGAGTTGGGTGAAAGACTATGTGCCGCCCTCGAGGCTACTGTCACTTGTCAACCTCATTGGTTAAATTCCAGCGAATTGGTGAGAAAAAATTGTGTTCAGCGAAAGAGGCGATCCTCCCTTTTATATTAATTTAAAAGCATGTAGCATTTGGATGCTCGGAACTTTCGGACACATTCGAGGATCCCACTAAGTGAGCAGGTAAAGTTTCAAAGAGGGATATTCACAGGAGAGGTTGACAAGACTAGCAGCCTTCGCCCACCATCGCCGACACTAACAAAAGTGTGCGGCGACTGGAGTGTGGGGAAGGCGGGAACCGCATGTGCAAACAGAGCAGTGAGGCACACGCAAATAAACCACGGCAAATAAGACTCCACCCCAACTCGAGGGGCTTTAAACACTGGCACCCCTTTGCAATAGCATTGTTTGTGATTTTAAAAATGGCATTTGGCAAACGGACGCCTCTCATGTTATCGGGCCGGTGCCCTCGTCCGTTCATGTAGGGCCGAACGAGGGGGATGTCGACAAGAAACTGCCTTCAGGAGGAGAGTAGGCAGACTAAGAGGAAATGGTCGTTGTTATTCTTTTGTGAAGGAGAAATAAGCGGATCTCGGGAACACACAATCTGTGCTGCCCATTCTGTCGCCTCAAATGTAGCTGCGCAATTACGCCAGTACGTGGGTTGGTGCCAGTGTCTCCGACTTTCGAGGCAACCGAAGGGTGCCCGCTAGAGCATTTTGCGAACGACGACCTCCATGCGTCCACGTGCCATTCAGACCATTCTTGTCCCCTCAGGGGCATCCATCTCAGCTCTTGTCAAGTGCGTTCCCATCAGGAAAAAAGGAAGTGAGTCGCAGCGATGACAGTTGGCTTGACTGAGAGTTGTAAAAGGTTCCCTCCTTACTGCCCTATAAGTGTTAGCTGTTCAGAATGGGGAGAACTCCAGCCCAAAAGAGGGGGAGGAAGGGGTAGGTAGGTAGGTAGGCAGGTAGGTAGGCAGGTAGGTAGATAAGCTTATTCTCGCCTGTCACCTTAGATAACGTGAACAGCGGCAGAACAGATTTTTGCGGTGCACCCCACACTGAAAGCAAACGAATGATAATATAATTGTCGGCGAGGAATGGGAGGAGAAACAGCAAAAGCCGCGACAGAAACGACATTGCAAGAGGGAGGGAGGGAAATGTAGTCTAATTCTCTTCCCCCTCCTCCTCCCTCAACCTTCCGCCCTCTACTGCTCGCCGCAGGAAAACGTGATAAAAACATGCATCAATTGGCACGCGAGAAACCGTGAAAATTTACCTCGAGTCTGGGCAAAATAGCCCAAAGTGGTGTATCCGTCTAGTGGAAATAACCGTTGAAAAAAGAGGAATTTTATACAACCGCGGCCAACTGCACAAGCTTGGGTGCTGGTCAAGCTGCAGCAAGCATTCCTGGCTGCCTCCTCGAAAGCTCCCGGGAAGTCTGTCGTCCACTGCTCTGTGCAGCACCAAGAAAACCCACCAGTCGAACAAAACACGTGGGCGCGACGGACGAGGCCCAGAGTGTTTGTGGAAACGTTCTCGGCGACACTCGAGTTGCCAAACTGTTCAGGAGACAGTCTTTCACCGGACGGCCGGTGAGTCGACGACGATTCAGTCGCCTGCTTTGGTGTCGCAGAGTCGCCTTTCCAGCAGAGGGTGTCGGAAAAACCCCAGTGACCTGTTTCCGATTATTATTTTTATTATTATCCCTCTTCTTCCCAGAAAGCACTTGTTATTCCTCGCCAGTCTTGCATAGTGATAGCTCTATAAAACCACACTTGACGTATATTCGGTTACTACCGGAATGAGTGCATTCGTGGTGGTGGTGAAGGCAAGAAAGTGGCAAGTTGCTCGCCGACGGCCCCAGTCTTCCCGGAGCCGTTGAAGTTTAGTCCAGCATTACAGTTAGTAGGACGGGGAAGGATTTTTGCCAATCTGCAGACTTGAAGCAGCTACTTCGAAGTTTCGCCCATCATCACCCCGGACATGCCTCGAGTTGCCTTGAAAGGGAATCTGCAGTGGTGAATGTGGCATGACCTCTTAACGGCTTTCATCCTCATAAACCTCACTTGAAACACATGCTGACCTCGGTGTTTTGGAATGCCAGGAATTTTCTACTCACGAGCGAAAGAAAAGACATTTTATAAGGAGTCTTTTCCAGAAGTGGTGGAACCACACTGACAACTTGATGGAGCCCTTTCATTCCTCCCGACTGAAACAACAAGATTGCAGATGCCGAGCTATTATAGAGCGTGGAAGTGGAGTCTCAGATCGTCGTAAGACTGCGAAATGAAGACAAGACGACCGTCAGTGTGAACACGTCCAAGGATCCAAGTTGGTAACTCGAATGGGCGGGCCGGTGTGAGACTGACGAGCCTCGTCAAATGGTGAACAAACCAGTTCTCAGTGGAACACTGGAAGGCAGCAGGAAAGGCCTCCTTGCTGACCATCCAACAGGCCAATTTGCGGGCATTTATCGGCCACCGCTTTGTCTGCGAAAGGCGACAACGCTCCAAGATGATCCACTTGTCGTGTTTCCTTCGCCTTTCCTCATTTCTAGAACTTCATCCCCGCCGCCTGTTATCACTCTTTCGTCTCTAGAATCTCGTACGTGAGAGAAAGGATAGAAAGGAGGACTTCTCCCTGAAAGCATCTAAAGTTATCGCTCACTCCAACTCCCTTTATGATGCTCTACAAGCGTTTCCTCCAATCTTTCGTCATGTGGCCACGTCCTACGATATCACTCCTCCTCTTCCCCCATTTCCATGAAGACTTGACGCCTGTTTTATTAGCCAATTCTCTCATGGACGACATTTTCGATGTTATGGGTACCACCCGAGGCGTCGGGGTGAAAGGTTTCCCTGACGAATTGTTGCGACTCTCACTCCAAACCCATCCCGCCATCCTAGTGTGGCGAGTATTTTATGAACTTCCCTTTCCAGGTCATGTCAGTTTGAGTAAATAATCTCCATTGCTGATAGCACTTTCGAAAACCTGCAAGACACTAACTTGTGCGTATTCCCCTTTCCCATCCACTGGCCTCTTCCGTCTCCCGAATTGATCGGCGCCATCCCAGGGGACTCGTGGCCTTTCTACCACCCCCCACGATATCATCTGCCCCAACACTGCACTGGGCAGTCGAACTCTGGAGAAGAACAACCTGCCCTGAAGGGGAGAGGGTTTTAGTGAACTTTTAAGAGAAGAGAGAATAGCTTATGTCATGCACCAAGACGGGGGTCTTGAAGAGGCCAGAGGCGAGCACTGCCAATATTAGTAAAGTGAGGAAAACACGCAAGCAGGCTGAGGAGAATCATTCCCGGATTAAAGCCCTCAAATACGACAACAGAATCCATGTAGGTCACAACTCATTTCCTCGTAAATGTGCGTTTAACCTGTGTATTCCTAATTGTCTGTCTTCTCGGAGTGGTGCCTTGCGGCATTCCGAAACAGCTATGCCTCTGCGCTGCCTGGTCTCCTTGGAATGCCTCGGGACTGGACGCTCTGCACAAGGCTGGATTAAAACTGGGCGCCTTTCATTTGCCTGCACCGGCTTCTGCTCACATGGGGCTACTTCCACCGAAACGCAACATGACTTCGGGTGGTGCTTTTGTCCCCATAAGCAAATAAACGTCCACTACGCTTAGTCACTTTCTGCTCAATGTGCAATTTTTTGTTCCGCTTCAGCGCCTCGTGAAGACCGAGTTTGTGGGAGTTAAACTCACTTAAAACCCACAATTTCGTGCCGTGCAGATGGCAACTAAAAAGGCTGTAACGTGAAGACTCTCATTCTGAACAAAGAGTTGCCAAAATAAATCAGGTCTGTTTAAATTTTCAGGCGTGATAGATGCTCCCTCTGGTAGAAATCATGCTAAACTGAAAGGACGCGTTACAACAAGACCAACGTCCCATTTGACGATGCGATCTTACGCCTTAATTCAGCTACTCAGTTCACAGAATCTCAACTACCACAGACTTCAGCATCATCAGCATCAGCATCATCGTATCTCCAGCACACTATACGTGATTGGACATCCTCGGCCGCCTCTCCTCATCCAGTGCATTGAATAATAAGGGAGGAAGGGAGGATTTACGAATTGTGACCGTGGGAGTTCTCCGTTTTGGCCCAATTAATGGCTGTGGGGACGTAGAGCGCCACCATGTGTCACTGCACGCATGCTTTGGGCGGCTACACTCTCACTCTCACGTCCCTTAGTCAGACTTCGGCATATTATTACTATTATTATTATTTTATATAGTTTTGGTACTTGTCCCCGTCACCACTGTCTACCTCGGCATACTCAGGCTTTAATGTCCACGAAACGGCTGACTTTCAACCCCACTGAGCAGCTCGACGAGTTGTCCTCTTCCTCGGGTCCCGTAACTGAGAGCCGTTGAAGGTTAACGGAATTGCATACGAAATCGTACCGTTTTGGACAGATTAACCAAGGAGTCCTCAGAAAGCCATGCAATAACCCCACGATCTGTAATGCGACGGCGAAGGGGGAGTGGAGGGGCATTTCGGATCAGACCCAATTCAGTGGCAGCTCGTCCGAACGGGACCTGGGGTGAAATACCGTCTGCCTCTGGCACGACGAGTCCCCACCACCTTCGCCTCCGGCCCCTTTCCGCCTCAATGGGAGGAATGCAAAACAAGTAACTCGCCCAGCCGTGGCCACCGCGTTTGCGTGCGCTTGGCCGAAGCGTCTGTGAGCTCGGGGCTGGCGCGAGAGCGTCGGTGGACAGACGAAACACGTGGACGCGGTTTTAATCGCACACGCGCCGAACCAGAGCCATCGCTCACCTCAGTCGCCCTTTAAACAAGTACATTGGCAAACCTCTGGAGCCCAGTAAATTAAATTCCGCTGCGAATCGCGCATTAAAAAGCAAATTAAATGGGTTTCACGGGCAAAGGCGGTGACCAGGATAGAAATCTTCCACGAAGCGCCCTAAAACCGTGGAGATAGCAACCTCTTGTTTAGTGTGGGGACGAAAAACCGTGGGAATGACCGTATTTAGCATTAAAGGAGATGGGTTTACATGTGGATCCTGACGTGGCCGTTAAGCTTCCGTTTAATCAAAGCATGAATGTGTGCGGTGTTGGATGTTTTCCTATTTGCGCACAAATGAAGGTAATCGCGTTGGCTTGCAGGAATGCGGGTGGATTGGAGGCTGACGAACTTTAAAGGCTTGTCAACGTCGCTCAGAAATGGATGGAGGTGAAGCAACCTGTACACTTGTCCTGGAAGGTCGAATTGCTGATGAGACACCAAATGAACTTACGCGTTTTCAACTCAGACAGGAGATCGACACGCCTGTTTCCACCACCGTGGACCTCGGTGGCGGACACTGTGAGGTAGAAGCGAGTTGAACGCTGGCCATTTAGCGCGTTGAAAAGCCAGTGAATGGCTGTAGGAACAAGGCCGAAACGTGGTGTGTCTGTGTCACTCCCGAAGAATCGTGAGACTTCGCCTGGAGGTAAAAAATTTCACTATTATCACTTCAGGTTATCTTTCAAATTGTTGTTTTTCTTTTTTCGGGGAAATACCGCTCTGAAGGATGGGGACTTCGAAGAGGGATACCGATATTGGAATTAAGAGAATTAA
Source organism: Dipylidium caninum (assembly GCA_017562135.1). Taxonomy (NCBI): domain Eukaryota; kingdom Metazoa; phylum Platyhelminthes; class Cestoda; order Cyclophyllidea; family Dipylidiidae; genus Dipylidium; species Dipylidium caninum. Next base: position 436,291 of record QEYB01000921.1, on the reverse strand, counting down.
GAGACATCAACGCATAAATTTTGCAAAAACACCTCCTTCCAGAAGATCTAAAGGCCCTGGATGCCGAGATTTTAACGAAAATGCAAAGTGTGGAGGCGAGATTTGCATCGACTCCGGGCTCACACCTGTCCGCCACAGACAGAAAGGTGCGAACTGGCTAATTTTCCCACTTCCGCGGTTTCAGGCGTTAGCAATGCACTTTTTCGGTTCCGCACCGGTGAACAAGGTGGTCACCGGAGCGTGGTAGTCGAGGGAACACTTCAATTTAGGAGACGTTTTCCTCCAACCCCGAGTGATCCTCCACTCTTGACTCCTCGTCTCGCGTGCACTGGTGGCCCAACCCCCTGCCGCAAGCGGCATTATTCGTCCGCAGCACCTCATTAGCATCCGAAGACGGTTCGACCGAAGGGTGCGCCTGAGACAGCAGTTCAACGATTGTCCACATATCAAAGGGAGGCGTCTCCTCCATCAACCTGATGAGGAGCCCAATCTCGGAAGCAGACTTCGTCACAGCATTCCCATGGCCATGCGAAAGCTGTACAACCTCGGGTGGTTTCCACGTCCAAATTAACAATAGTTTGAATTGGTCAAACCTCCAAAATAAAGCCATTTTGGACATTAAGCGAATCATCATTCTGCAACCTTACGGAACCGAGTAAAACCATGTAAATTGCCAATGGCTTCATGAAACTTTGCATAAGCCCATTGTATTTCCGACAAGCCGAGGATCAGCCTACCCGCTCGGCCACTTTTGCACAACAAGTCCCCTTCGGGATTAAGGAAGGGGCCACGGACTGGGTGGCTCTTTGCCCGGTGGCCGCGTCTCGACGCACCGGGAAAGGCCTACCTCGATTCACCCGCCGCCATTAGGTAACAACTTGCAATATTTTGGTGTTTGGTTGAGAATTTCGCCCCTATGTTTATCCATCAAGTCAGACATAAAGCCTCCTTTTACTTCCGCCCTTTTATTCTTATTTGACTGTGGGTATTTCTCGAGGAAGTTGCTCCTCCTCTTACGAGGCGGCATAAATTCTTCCACAGCGTCCATCAAAAAGACGCTCACCCAAATTGGGATGGGGGCAGAAAATCTACTACCTCCTCCCTCACAAACTCACGTTAGCGTCCACAAATTCCTCCTCGGTGTTTCGAGACATTCGTGAAGCCTTAACGTCCCGGTATCTATGCGATTCTGAATGGAATTTCACCTAAGCGCTTATCATAGCTGCGTTGATTTGACCCCCTCGGGACTCAAGAAAAAGCCTTTACGAGGGCTGCAGTAATGTTAGTGTCTTCGGGCTGTTTTTCGGCAAAACTCGCAACTGACTGGACGCTTCGTCGTGAGGCGATCCTGTTCACCCGATGGTCCTCGAAGTCTCCTGTTTCATGGACGGTGAAGCCGTTTTCCCGAATGTCGCATCACATTTCCCCTCCGATTAGTTTCGGCCAAGAGGGACGCAAATCTGCGCATTTTCAAATTTCATCACAAGGACAAAATTATTTACGACTTTGTTCAATGCCAAGTCATCAAATCCTTCACTAGTATTGAAATGTATGACAGACGACGAACACAACTACTTTGCCCCTATGGCTTAGAAATGGACCATTAGTTGTCATCATCTCGCGCTTAAATAAAATTTATGCCAGCGATGAAATTATTCTGCTTGTTTATCATACAAAATGTCGCAATGTTGTTGATGGAGCATGTGGGATTGAATTAGAATGCAACTTGGGTTACACTTGAACGGGAGGAAGAAAATGGCAGTTAGCAGGTCGACAAAACAGCGGATGGCGGTGCTCGAGAGGCCACGACGTGGCCTCGAATGAAACTCAATTACAAGAGTGTGGACGCCTACTTTGCGCAGTGTGATCCTCAAAAAACAACCCCATCACGAGCTACAGTCTTCGTGGGGCATTTAACTCCTCCTCCTGTTCATGATTACTCCCCAGAGACGCTGAAGTTTGCATGAGCGAGGGGCAGGAGATGTGCGGACGAGGACTTACGTTTGCCAAGGCGATTCAGGTAGATTACACATCCGTCGTTGCCATTGACGACAGAGGCGATTTGATCGGCCAAGACGGCGACGCAGAAGTCATGCTGAAGGTAAACGTGGAGCGTCACACTTTGTGCAAGAGTAAAATGACACTGGGAGGCATAATTGCCTGGGAGGACGGTCGTTTTGTGTTTAGTCCAAGCAAAAGGCTGTTTTCATGCCAGTAATTGTCACCTCCTTCCCCAAATGTACCGTTTTACTAAGAGTGTGAACTTGGCTTTTTAATTGGCGAGATGGTAAACACCGACACAGCTTCTTCTAAATACCTCGGACAGATGCAGTTGGACTGTCGGTGATGCGTGGAACTCAAACAGGACGGCGTCGCGTTTGCACCGCGACGTGAAGCCTCCACAACCGGTGAGGAGTTTGCATGTTGGCATTGCAACAAGCGCTTTTAAGCTCCGTTTTGAGGTGGACGGCAAAGTCTTTGAAGCGTAAAATAAGTCGCGGGGGGCTTTGGATAAGCCAAAAAATGAGGTAAGATAAAAATCTGCATTGGTTAGCAGTAGAAATAGAGTGGTCCAATGAAGTGGAAACGCTACAACCCCAAATATGGCACCCGCCGGGGGAAATGCATGCACACAGGGAGGGTAAAGCATGAAGAATGAAGGCACAGGAAAGGAGACTACCATGGAATTTTGGTCGGAAAAGGCTCCGTCGGAGGGGAAATTCTTCGGCGCGTTTGAAATACTCCCAGCGGTGGGCGATGCATTGGTGGTGGGACGAACCAGTCGAATCTGCTTCTCCGCCTCGTCGATGCTCAAGCAGGGGTTTTCAATCGACTTGCCGCAGTAGCTCTTCGTCTCATAACTGAGCACCAGTTTGGCCTTAACAAACCAGGCTGCGCGATATAACACTGCCATACGAGGTAAACATTATACAATGGTCTGGTGGAGAGGCAGCTCGCCTCACCTCTTCAAGTGCTTTCCACCAAACGAACTTATGACTGAAGGCCAGTAGCCTGCCTTTGTGCAACCCCCCTGTGAGATACGGGGTCAGTCGTACGCCTTCTCTCGTCCCACCGGAACGAGGACGCTCAGTTTCATGGCATGAACTGGCGCCCGATCTGTCTCCGAAAACAGAAGTCGTTGTGGACCCAATGGAAGCCACTCCAACCGGTGAAAGGTACGGGTTTGCGAATACACCCTCGATGGAGCTATGCCTTGGCTTGGCGAGCGGTCAGACTATGGAGATAGCAGCTTTGCCGGCCTTACCAAGGGCAGTCGGTAGAAATGAACAAACTAACTATCCTGTTAGGAGTCAGGTTTACTGCCGACCGGGACAGCGTCATGGCTGCGATAAGATGGAAAACGATTTCATCAGCCTCTTTACTCCCTCAAGACCTTAGACAAGGAATTGAAGTCCCCGGAAGGCATACTAAGCTGATTACGGCGTGCAAGTCCGTAGGGGGGCGGAGAAATAGTTGGGAAGGAGGACGACTCCAAAGACCCTCAAAATACTCGCATCACCGATGAGCAGGGGCCACCTAGTGATGCCGAGAGTCTTGGAGGTGAGAGAAATCACCGCCCTAGGGACGCCGAATTGTCGAGATATGGTGTTATAGCAAGGGAACAAGAGTGAGCGAGTTTTACTCCTCCATTGTGACAAAAAATGCACTTAGCAGAGAACTGACTGTCGAGGCAACGGCTTCCTACGCCGAGGGATATGGTGTCCGAGGGTAATTAGAGACGTGGAGTCGCAGGGAAAAGTCCTCACAGGACTTTGTCTATTTCCCACGAGACGGGCCGGATTGTGATCAACATTTTGAAGGGTTTCGCGACGCTGTCCTCCTCATAACCCTCTTGTCTTGCTCGGATTACATTATTTGGTAGACTTAGCGGACAGCGGACACGCTCAACAAGATAATACGCAACTATTGGACAGAATGGAGTGAAAGGTAGACCAGATGTAAGTTAAAAGCCCCAACCAACTTCCCCTTCTCCTATTACACTTTGTCATTCGAGGTAGGATGAGTGGTTTTTCATGTGTCCGTGCTTCTTTTTCATTAACTCCACCAGCATTTTTTAGCAGTGAGTTGGCAGAGCTTCCTCACCTTTGCATGATGGGAAGTCAGAGCAGATTTTCGGTTTCCTGAGGTAGCGGAGCCGGTGACGAGAGGAGGAGGGCGTGAGAGAAGTTGGTTAGAAGATTTCGACCCGGTGGAGGCCCGAAACTGTCCCCTTCGGGAGGCGGGTCTTCGACTTGGAAGATCTGATCCTTGCGACTGCAAACGTTGGAACTGCAATGAAACAAGCGCCTCTGTGTACCCTGGCCCCTCGGTGAGGGCATTTGCCCCTTTTTAGATGTCGTGGAAGTACTCTTTGCAAATGACAACTCGAAAACGCTCTGAACTATCTGGCGTGCGAAATCAAAGCTAATGTAACATGCCTAATCGTATTTCAGGGGTTGGAGGATGATTATCTCCACTTGGCACTGGTTGCAAAGAGGGCATTTCTGCTAGGGCGGAAAGGGGACACGTTCAAAATAGTGGCCACACAAGTCGTATGACGGAATAATTCGGATGCCAAATCCAAATGTTGTTGTAAGCAGTCCTCCTCCCCCCCAATCTACATTCTCCTCCTTCTAAGAGCACTCATGACGAGTTGGATACGGAGGATGTGAAATTGGACGCCGCTCATTGCCATCGCGTTGATTTTTGGACAGCCACAGCCAAGCCCGCCGCCTCCTCCACCCGCCACAACGTCGCCTTCATGTGAGAAGTTAAAGTGCTTTCAGCATTGTGGCAGATCTACCTCGTACTAGCCTTTTTTCATATCCATTTTGAATGAAAAATGAGTGCGACAGAAATGCCGCCTCCGGAGCTTTGAAAATGAGGCAACTTGTCCAGTCATGGGGTCCCAGGCACTTCTACTCTACTGCAGCAGCATAGAGGTGTTGATGGGAAGGTGTTTGAGACCACGTGGAGTGGGAAAAATGAACATTCTGAATATTCGGGCAAGTTGCCGCTCTCGAATCCACGGGAAACCCCCCCCCGACCATCCGAGTGAGATGAATTAGACTGTTAACTGGAAGGTCCCGCCGAAGGGAACTGGTGTAGTGCTGGAAGGGTCAACGTTAGTTGATCCTCATGGTGAAAAGAAAAGGTAGGTTAAAGAATCCAAAAGCGGGAAAACGTGTTCTATGTCCACGGGGAAGGTGGCGGGGGGGGGGGGGAAGGTGAAACAGAAGGCGTGGCGATTACGAGAGAACTCTCCGTGGCGGCAAATAAGATCGCTGCCAAATTCGGCTGGCATGGAGTGAAATGAGTAGAGACTCACCTTTTCGAGAGGCTACTTTTCGCCATATTTCGTTTTAAGTGATGGGAGAACGACGCAAACCGGATGTGCCCGGCCGAAAACGGAGGCCATTGTGGTTATGCACCTGAAGTGTCAAAGAAAAGAGTTGGGTGACTAGTTGATGAGTGTTTGGAAATTCCTCAATTGGTTGGGGAAGAGAAGCTTTAAATAGACAAAATCTCTTCACAAATTCCCTGTTGCACACTCTCCTACATTTTCGCGTCGGTCCTGTTACCAACTTCCTTGAAAAACTGTCGAGTTTGGTCGTTAGCTTCACTTTGATGTCTTTGTTCACAACAATGTGACTCTAAGTGTTGTCTTCATTTCACTAAAAGCTACAAACAGAATCACACATGCATTAACTAGGAGGAGTTAAGGGAAGTGAGCTCGATCGTCTCCCCGCCTCCCTCTCCCCTCCGTCCTCACTCCTGCTGCCGCCGCCTCCACCACCCGACCTGCTCGAACTACCAACCAACATTTTACCAAGTCAATCATTTTGACGACAAAAGTGTAAATGCGTCCTAAGAGAAACTACGGCGCAATTTCCTCGAGTATTCCCTACAATTTTCAAATGCCACATCAGTCTATTTGAGGAGAGGAGGGCGAGTTCCTTTCCCACACGTACTAAATCATTTCAAGGCCCCTATTAGACGTGCCACGGGGTGAGAACTCTTTGGAACGGTTTGTGTAAGTATGAGATCGGACAAAACAATATAATGAACATCTAAGAAAGAATAAAACGCCAAAAAGGGTGCGGTGAGAAGGTGAAAGGAAGACAGTGGCTATGAGGAGAAAAGCGGAATATTTGGCTAAACTAAGGGGGGACAGGAAGTGCATGAACATAAAAAAAAGGGGCCCAATTTGTCTGTTTGGCGAGGCCTCAGTCGCAATAATAAAAAGGACGCACACAGACGCTGTTGCATTATTACTCCTTTATGGTGCTGTGTGTTATGACAGCTCGGCGAGGGGACTTTGGCTGGCCGATTCTTCACCCGCTTAGCGTATAATCTCGTCCTCGGGGACTTGGTAATCGTGTGTAAAGGCAGGAGGACCTCGACGGTGAAATGCCTCCGACGTAGTCGAAGAGCAGCTGTTGGGACTTGTCAGACAGGCGTCGGTGGAGAAAAACTGCCTCTCCCGAATCATGTTATGTAAGCCAGCAGCACTGCAGTCCTCGCTCATCCTCCCCCCCCCCTCCCTCCTTCGTGTCCCTGCGCGCCCCCTCCTCCTCTCCCCGTCTGTCTCCGTCCCCGTACGGCTGCGTGTCCGCGCGTGCGTGCATGCGTGCGCGCGAGGTGACTTGCGTGCGGACGTGCGCCTTAACAGCTGGTCGTGGCCCTCGCCTGCACCCACCTTCGGGGCCGGCGAATGACTCATCGGCCCGGGCGAGCGGCACAGCGTCTGCGTCTCGCCTCCCACCCGCCCCCCGCCCTCCGTTCTCCGTCCTCCGCCCCCGCAGCCCCGTGCCCGATGACAACGGGAGCTGGCTAAATGGACGTTCAACTCGTTTGCCGCCCTCCGCCCTCCCCCTCCTCCTCTCCTCCTCCTCCCTAATTGTAATTAATGTGTGTGAGGGCGCACGCGGTTACATAAAGCACTAAACACACCAAAAAGGAGAGGTGTGTCTGCACCCTCGCCATTGGCATTTATCAAATTATGTGTTTTGAGGGAGATGGCTCCCACGACAGTTGAAAGATAGCGAGGCAGTCAAAATGTCCACTTACCGGAATTATTTATTTATTTATTTGCCCAATCCACCGTCCTCCTCCCCATCGAGAAGGCGACTTAATTCGCCAAACAAACGTCACTAGGGATAATTTATTAATCTGTTTCTTTGGTGTTACAACAGCGGCAGGCAGTTTACAATCGGACGCTTTCATTTTGTAAGTAAACAGGGGTCACACTCCCCCCTCTGCCCCCCGAGTAGGCTACCGAGGCCGCTCGAGTGTTCCTCGCGGGTGCTCAGGTTGACAAAAACACCTCGGACAGGAGCAGACGACTTACACTGTGTTGTTGTTGTCGTAACATTTGTCCGATTTATTTTTCTCAGTTTAACATGATGTCCAAACCACTCAACTTGTCCTAATCAGGAAAACAGGACCGTCAACAAAGAAACGCCTTCTAAGGGTGTTATAAATATGCCTCAGCACGGATTCAGACCATCTAGGGAATCTTTTAAACATATTTCTTGGGGTGCAACTTAAGATCCGTGGCATAATCGGATAAAAGCACCCAAGTTGCACTGAATTTTGTCCTTTATTCGGTAGTGAATGCAGGGAGTTATGCTGCCTGGCCTTTGGAGACGCCCAATGAGGCCGATAAAGACTTTTGATTGTGAATATGTCATTGCCCAACACACACATCGTTCTATTCCGCGGCCCATCAGCGTGAGAGGCGCCGAGGACCCACTCCAATCGGGAAAACTGCGCGCAAATCTCCTCACCGCTGGCAGCGCTCGTCCCAAGAGGGTGGCACCGGTCCTCTTGGCTCACGAACACTTGGGCGCACCAATAAACCAGAGCCGGGACGGGGAGGACGCCCCGCCTGACGGTGTAGTACAGGGAGGAGACGGCTCGAATCCACCTGAAACGCTTCCAGTCGATGGGAGCCTCGAGTGGACATGGTCAAGTGGCTTTCCTATTGCCCCAATCAATTTCATTTAGTGCTGAGTACAATTAGAGCCACCGTCCTCTGCCATCACTCCGAGACGTCACGCTTCAGGGCTAATTAAGATGGGTTTGGAGGGCTTTGAATTTATAGGTGACTAAGCCTACTATGTAATAAACATTTGTTGTCCGAAAATCAAGAACACTGTGCAATGTCCACTTGGGACATCTTTTTCGGACTCCAGAAACGCACAGAACAAAAAAGGCGCCTCCACTGAAACACCTCCCGCCCTCCCTGCCTGTCCGCCTCCCGACCTCCCCTTCTGGCTGCCAGTCCGCAGGCCTGCGGAGGCAGAGGGTCTCTTGGACTGCCTCCACACACGAGTGTTCTATGCGCGATAATATCGTCTTGGCAACTGAGTGATTGCGGAGTTTAAATGAGGGTGAAATTCAAAAATTTGTACTGACAGAAGTAACTTTAGTCGGTTAGGTATCGCCCGTTTTCGCCCGTTTTGTCATCACTCCACACTCATTGTATCCAGGTCTGCGTGGAACCCCGCGGACAGTAAGGAATAAAATGATGAATATAAATTGGATAAACACTGATAAGAAAGGTGCGCTGAGGGTGAGAAAGACGCTGTGCCTCTGGCGGAAAGTTTCGTCCCCCGAACTGATGAGGCGGTTCAAAGGGAGAACGAGGAATCGCAACGCCTCATTTTGCAAAAAAATCCATTGTTTCAGTGGCAGTTCAACTCCGGTGTCGCATACAGGGCAAAATTGTCAGTTGTTTATTTGTCGTGAAGAGGCACCCACTGAGAGGTATCAGTTGGCAAAAAAGACGTGAGCATATCTGTTTAACATGTCTTAGCATTGGCGCCCGATCTTCACTCGGAAAATTTTAAATTCGGTCGGCAGCTCAGTGGTTGCGAATTTTAAGGGAGCGTGAAAATTCAAAATTTGTACTGAGAAATATAACTTCGCCCAATTAGACACTGTCCGTTTGTGTCGATGACCTTTTAACATTGTTCATGCAATGTCATCATGCCACTTTCCTAAAATATCTGATCCGCGCCATCAAAAAGCCGATGTAAGTGCGATTGAACACTCCCAGCGCCATTAAAATTTGTACCATTTGAGGAGTTCCGCATGGATCGACGAAATAAATGGCGATGTGAACGTGTCGACACGTTCCAAACCAGTTCCAACCACTTTGGACGAGTGACCGAGGATGTGTGCGGCCCTGCATCGCCCTGGTGGAAAGAAGACGCTTGTAACGAACTCGGCTCGAGTTGCACCTCTCGGCTTGGCGAGGCGGTGGACACACCCGTTCGAGGTGACCGTTCGGTTGTTTGGCAAAAGTCCACAGTGCGGCATTCCACTTTGTAACCCCACCCGACTGACAGCACGAACGCCTCTTCGGCGAGTCTCTGCTCCCGACTGTCGCCTGGGCCGGCGGCGGTGCATCTTGCATCGCTCCCCGATCTCGTCCCACTAACGTTTCCCTCAACCATCCACTTTTCGCCGCCAGCGGGTGGTCTTTCCAGAGGGGGATCCACTTCGTCGCCTTTCAGCTGCAACGAGTCGCAGATGCTAATAAATTTCCCTAAGTTGCTGAGGCATCCAGAGACCGAGGTGCCCGACACAGCCGAGCTATTCTTAACTTCACTTTCAACGTGTGTATGAGATTCACATCTGAGCTTCTCTGCAACACCGCGTCGGCCTGAATCGACACTGGCCCTAACCGGTGTGGCTCTCGTCGACCTCGACCGGACGGACGGCCACATCGTTGGGCATCTTTCAGCGAAAAATCACCAGAAGGCAACCTGGCAAAGTAATTGTGACGACATTGCCTTTTTCTCAGGGCTTCATCCCCATCTCGGGGATCACAACGTCTTGGTGTGCTTGCGCTGCGAAGTGCGCTTCCTGTTCTTCCATTTTTAAGTTTGCATAAAAAACAAAACTACAGACCCTAACGATATAATTATTTACTAACTGAGGCAAAAGTCCAAGTAATAGGAAAAAAATATGGGTCGAACACTTTGAACACGTCAAAGAAACAAAAAAAGATCACAAAATCCGCAACCACTCAGGTGTCAGCCCACATACTTTGGCCAACAGCCCAGAAAGCACATCTTCAGCTTTCAGAGCTGCCTGATGCCTAGATGCAGGTTAATGGAGCACCGACGGGCTCAGCGCTCCTCGTCTTTGATGAGACGAGGCATCTCAAGCATGCTTCTGGGCAATTTTTCGTCGGACGAGGGGGCGGCGAGGGCTCTCGGGTGTGGGAAAGGGCGATTAGGCCGCTGTAACCCGCTCACCACTTCGCTCCATGCGATTTACACCAGCAACGTTTAGATAAAGCAGCGAAAGCGATGGCCCGTGAACAGGCAAATGCCATATTTGGTGTGCTAAAGTCAGGTTTTAACTCACATTAGTTAGACTGAGGCCTCGTCGGCCCGGAAAAATGAAGTAACATTTTCGAGAGTGTTAGGGCAGATTTGTCGGAATTCGCGCGATTTTCCCCCTGCTGGCACCTTTTTCTGTTCACGAGGCGAGAACTGCCAGCCCGTGCATTCGGCGCGCCTAACTCACTGCCATGATAATGTGGAAAAAAGAGGCCTCCCGCTTTTCCTAAATCGGCTCACAAACGCGTCGGAAAGTGCAGTGTCGGAACGGCTCTCACGCACTACTGGACGAACTGCTGTCTGCCAGGATTTCGTATTCAAACACACACACACACACACACACACACACCCACCGAGAGTGGCCTGATTTAAATTACACTTTGTGCATTGTGATGGGTAAACAACAACCACATTAATCACTGAAATTTGCCACTGAGCTACTCAGAGGAAAAGTCTGATTGTAAAAGACTTTCGTGGATGTTGTCATTTGTCATTCTCACCCACATGTCTCGTGTTATCTGGGCGCATTTTGTACTCGTCGCCCAATTCCCCTTGAGTTATCAGTATCCTCGTGGTCTTTTGTCCCTCGGCCACGGTAATTTTCACTTTGGAAGGGGACTTCACAACACGACTCAGTTGATCCCGATCCCCACGCAGGCTTCCACCTCAGCCGGCACCGGACTGTCCAGATACTACGAAATCTTGACGGCGGCGACACCTCTTAAAGTGTATGCAGCCAAACGGCGTTGTATTTAACTTAGTTAACAGCTGTCGTTGACGTGGTCTCCTCATCGTGGACAGCGCTCGTGGGTTTCTCTGCAACGGTACTGGAGTCGCATTATGTTACCCCAAGCTAGGAGAATGCAGACGTTTCTTCTTCTAAGTACCACATCCACTGACTTCGTTTTTACAAAGGCAGAAATTATAGGGCTTGCGGTGCACGAAATGACGAGAACTCATTAGGGAGAATGCAAGTATCAAGTTATTTGAACGTCGAAAATAAGTATGGGGTTGCTTTAAAATACTGTAAACTATAAATAGTGCCATACTTTTATTCACCGGCGGTGAAAAACAGAATGATTTCTTAGTAGACAGTAGTTGGGCGAATAAATCTGAGAGACGAAGGAGCCAGCCGGCCCCTGTTCTCTTGCTACTCTCCTGCAGCCGGACGGAGAACAGAAATTACACCGATTAAAGTAGTGTTACCGTGAAAGCCGTCGACTGTGAATCACCTTACAAGGTATTTAGCTAATTGCCTCTGTGAAAATCATTGTTGCCTCTCCGCCATTACCTTTGCTGCATGAGTTAACTACTACGCTTAGTAGCTACAGTGCACAACTCTCTATCGATGACATATAAAACAAACCTGCTTACAGAAATACTGTACTTACGGACTATAGTCTCCAATACTTTCCAGACGCCGTGTTGATAAGGCAAGGAACGCTTAGAGGCGAGTTGTGGAGACAATGTTTTAACGCACATCAACTTACGTCTACACACGTGTGAAGCTGGAATTTGATTGGTTCGCTGCCACATCCTGCTTGAGTGGTTCCAAGGTCACTGCGCGCTGATTGGCAAATAGGCTAATGAAACGCAAGAAAAGGTGACAGGAGAATTAGGAGTAATTAGTCGAAGAGGCTTGTGTACAGGACAAATGGATGTGTTATACTTATTGTGCTGCCATCTTTATTCATCCTAGGTGTGGTTTGCGAAGAGATGGTATTTTTTAGCACAGAGGATTTAGACTATTCGAAATATTTTTCGAAAGTGGAGACCATTGTTAGGTTCGATTTGGTATTTTAGTTTGTGATACAACTTCTTGTGAACCGGTATTAAGCATTTTCTCTGCGGAGTTTGCGCGTTTTTCCCGCGGGCGCCTTAGTAGGCAGACATGCCTTGCGGCATTGCATCTTCTGATTCCCATGTAGAAATGGTGCTTTTCGGAGCATGAGTCGACGGCTGTTTCTCAGATGGGTCGTTCTTTCTCTACTACAAATGTTCGCCCTGTTGCGTAGGCAGACATTTTGCCGATGAGGCCTGACAAGATAATTCGAGGATGGTATAAATTGCGTTAAAAGAGAGGTCGAGATCATTTGCATGGTTATCCAGACCGTGCTTCAAAATGCATACGACAGACCCGATAGTGAGGCAACTAACGCAAGCATCGTAGATAACCGAGAGAGGCAAATAAGGAGGCAGAGGCGGTACGCAGCGCTTGAAGACTAGCAGAGGAAAGGTTTAAGCTTTCTGGCAATAGATCGTCGTATGCTTTAAGTAGACCATAAACCACCCCGCCGCTCATATACGACTGATTAAAGTAAGGTGAATGGGAAGCGAGAGAGGAAAGTGTACAGATACTGCAGTCATTCATATTTTTGTCACGGTGCCGTAGAAGTTAAAAAATAGAATGTTGCTTTTTCCCAAATGGGAATTTTAACCATTCATGATATACTCGATTGCGAGGTGCGTGTTCACCATGATATTCGTTTGTCCAGACGCTTATAAAGTGGTGGATCGACACAGTCGGTTAAAAGGTAAAAGTAGAAGGGGTTTTTGCATTGAAAAATCATTCAATTCAATGTTAGTGGAACTGGCTACTTCCAGCCGCAAGTCCGTCCTTGTGGGGCTTTTCCCTAGAGAAGAACATGGAGAATTTAGACAAAATTAACTCTTCGAGTAGTAAGACAGGTTGACAGCATTTGCTTTATTAACCTGCCTACCTGATTCCGCCTCGGACCAGGCAATAACCCGTAAAACGGTTCGCGTGTACTCCTTTTTCTTATTTTTGGATCGAGGCTTTCGGGTCATAAACGTAGTCATTTGTTTCAATTTGCCCGTTGTGGGAGAGGATTGAACTACTTTGAAGTCCACTTGTGCTGTGTCTAGAAGAGGCCTCCTCGATCGCGACGAAGGGTAATTGGCCTCCGTCCAGGGATATCCCACCGCAGGACATTGTTGGTAAGATCTGCTGATCAGGAAATCACGAACATTAGAACTTTCGGATGTTATATTCCGAAATTTGCGAGATTTCATTACATTTTACGGCGTGGCGTCTGGAGGACCTCCTCCTCCTCAATGGAAAGTTGACCAACTTCCACCGCTCACAAAGGATGATGGACGAAAAACTACGCCGAGGCGTGGATTAAGCGACGACGTGGATCCTGGCCCCTTTGCTACATCTGAAGTGGTTTCGAGGAATGAATCCTCTCAGCCTCGGTTTCTAAAAATAGGCTGGCGGTGAAGAGTGAGAGAAACGAGGTGTTTTACACAACGAATCTTAACCAGGTGGATTCAATCAGCAGGGATAAAATATGACACTGCTGTTGGCGACCGGCCACACCGAATATGTTTCGTTGAGAAAATGAGGCTTGTGACATAGTTAAAGGCGCCTCCAAGTGCTCTCGGATTCTATTCCCAACACCGAAAAGAGGCACAAGAGAGAGAAAGAGGGAGGAAGACATACGAAGGTTAGTCAACTGCCGACGACTTCTCCACTTGTCCTTTTTTCATGCTCTCAATTGCCCCCTTTGAGTCGTCAAATCGCAGTTAGGCGCTGCAGTGTGGGTGAAAATATTTGTTTGGGCAAAATTCAGAATAACCCGCATTCGACAGTTTTTTTAGGGAGTTTCCACCATCGACCCCCTAAACGACCACAGCGACGAGAGCACGTCGAAAGCGGGAGTCGTGAGACCTTGCACACCCACTTCTCCATTCCTGCGCAGAGGTTCAGGCGACGGCTTAGGTTGGCCTCCCTTCCTGATTTCTCTTCGTCCTATCCAAATGCAGTTAAGCACGAGAAAGCTTTTGCCGTCGAAAATCTTGCCTGCAGCGTCGGTTATAGGCGGCGAAAGAGGCTTTCATTTACCCACTGGCAAAGTGGCTGTATGATAAGGTTCCTCAAATAGCCAGCCCCCCAGTCTTGCTATTTTCTCTTCACGCGAACCCTCCTACATCCGAAACACTTGGCTGTTCTTGCAACCACCGCCTTTCCATATCTTTCGGCCATACCTGAGCCGTGTGTACCGAACTGCACAATTTATGTGTTTGCAATCCGTCTGAAATCAGTATTTACTGAGGTCGGATGATAACCGAGCGGGTATTAACGGCTCCGAGGGATTTTACCTTCCTCCGGCTCAAATCCTCGCGTGTTGGCGGGTACCGGTTGCGGTACCGAGGAGATTTTGGGAGTGTTCGCCGACGACGCGACCTTCCCCCGAAGCGCGACTCGAGGGGACACAACTTTTTTCCCCTTTTTCAACTTTGCTCAGTGTTAACCGCAAGAGGTAAAGCTTAGCAAATCGTGCGGCTTTTTTCAGAATTGACAAATTTGATTCATTTGCTGCCGCGCAGTCACCAAAACGCTGTTCTTCAAGAGAGTGACTTTATGGGCTCAGAAAACACACAAAAAATCACATCAATTTTTTTCCCGCACCCCATGCATCATACCGCGATTAGGCCGCATATCATGCTGCCTCGAGGAAGTTATTCTTCGTTTTTTCACTCCACAGACTGCAATTTAGAGCGGTGGCGTGAATTGCGGCGCTCCTGAAGGCTTCGCAATCCTTTGGGCGGGTGGAAGCCTCGGCCGGGGTTCCGGAACCCCTCCAGACGGCAGAAAATGTGATACCCAGGCAGAACGGGGAGGTAACCTCGACTGGAAGGGTAAACGCCTCACCTGAGTGTCGACTCGTGCAATAATCGCAGAAGATGAGGTGTACAGACCCAAACGAACGTGGACGTCGAATCAGGGTCTGATAGATCAACTACGAAGCAGTCCGGACGCGTTGACTTCTTTATTCCGCCGAGAATGGAAAGCAATCACTTCTCTTCCACTTCAAATCCGCCGTCCCCAACTCGGTGAGAGGCGGAAGGCCTGGTGGACTTCAAGCTTAACGGTGATTTGTGTGTTTAACCCATCCATTTGCGTGCAGACTGATAAAATCACGGTATAGAGCAATGCTTCGGGCTTATTTGGATGGGTAAATAGCTTTCCCAAACCGAAATGTCGAGCACAAACGACTAGTCGCCGGCTTTATGCTCAAATTCATTCCATTCGTGCATGGGACTCCAATCGTCGAACTTGACTTCTGCTATTCTGTCGTTCATTCCACCTCCGACGGTAGTCAAAAGTGATAGTTGCTGAGTTGAAGGCGGTTACGGTCCTTCATCAGTAGCAGCAGTATGTCCAAGACCCACCCCCAACTCCTCCTTGCCTCACGGCTTTGCCTCGGTTCACTTCAACCCTTTGTCTGTCGTCCTCAACGTCCAGTGAAATGCGAACTGGACAATGTTCGGTGAGAAGTACAAAGAAATGTTGGAGGAATAATTGGGATGACAATGCCAGGTGAAAGGAAACCAGTCATTAATGTGTCACTTGGCCGTCACTTTTCACCGCTGACGATGTTACCTTTCCACTGCCTGCTCCACCTAACCTCCCTTACTTTAATTGCTCCCATTTGTTTTCGCGTCGCTCACATTCTTAACCTTCGCTTGCCATTGTTGGCAGGAGGCTCCGGAAGCTCTGGCAGTTAATGTACGGGACTCTTCGAATTAGAAAGGCTAATGAACGACAGCTCTCTGTTCACGGCTTAAGAAGTGGCACCGCCGTTCTTTTTGGTCAACTCCCGGCTCAAAAGTGACCAAATTCTTAGTTCCCCGGGAAGAGGAACCCTCGCTCGGCCGCGGGTGCCCTCCCCCGGAACGGATGTTGGTGTAGCCGAATATGCGGAATCGGCGGATGTAGGTGCCCGCACTCTTCTGCAGACAGCTCGT
Organism: Dipylidium caninum; assembly: GCA_017562135.1. Taxonomy (NCBI): domain Eukaryota; kingdom Metazoa; phylum Platyhelminthes; class Cestoda; order Cyclophyllidea; family Dipylidiidae; genus Dipylidium; species Dipylidium caninum. Next base: position 420,161 of record QEYB01000921.1, on the reverse strand, counting down.
CAGGAAGTGGACATTCCGCTGGTGTTAATGGCATGAGAAGACAGGAACGAGGAGACCTTGTGAAGTCTCCCTCTTCCCCGCTCCCCTTTAAAACCCGGACTGGAAGTAGGTCAACTGAAAAAATTTGGGACAGTCGTTAGCATTGCCTCCGACCTCAATATGACCTAATCGGTGGTCAAACGTGTTCGTAACACATCAGTGCAAATTGGACGAGCAAGTCGCCGCGGGGTTTCTTGCGAAGACCAACATCGAATGCCCCTCGGCTTTTCTGCCACGGCGCCTCGTCGTGTACGGGCAGGAACGAAGCGTTTCTTCGGTCCTGCAATAAGTGTGGAGAAATAATGGGAACATTGGGCCAAGATTTACGGCAAAACACCGAGTGACAGCTGTTGTCCATCCTCTGAGTTTTTTGCCCTCCTCTCCTCTCCTCTCCTCTCCGCCTCTCCTCTCCTCTCCGCCTCGCCTTCCTGTGTCCTAACGAGCGCACCCGGACGGTTTGAACTTTTTCTTTGGCCTCACCTCCACTTTACTTGCCGTCCCCAAGACGCCCACTCGGAGGCCTTCGATGTGGACAGGCCGGTTTTTATCACTGTTCACTTCGTGGCTCAACAGGCTATTTTAAAATTCGGAGTTTAAACTCGAGGCGTTCAACTTTTAGGCTACGACCTCTAATTCCCTCAACAGAATGGCTGTGGAGTCCAACAAACCATCGTTTCTCATCGCCTGGCACTCGTCCAAGCCGTCGGTTTTAAATCACTTTTTTTGTGCGGTGGAAAGAGGAGCAACTGAAGGAGCAGAACTGTCGGGTTTGACCGATTTCCGAATCTCGTTCAGACAGAGTCAAGACGTCTGTCGTCTACCCCGAAGGCGCAAAAGCAGCTTCTCACCAACACATTCCACTGTTTACCGGAAGGAGGCCTCTTAACTGGACTAATCAGTTGCTGGAAGTCAACCCTTCTGACATTCTTCACCTTCGATTTGTTGCAAAAAGTCGTTTTGTGTAAATAGTATTTTGTGTACTTTGGAGCGAGGAGGAGGGACCACCTATTCACCAAGATTTCATTACTTGAGGGTATTTACTAAGGCGATTATTGTTAATCCTGTCTTAGGAGACGATAAATAATATTGAATGTAAGCCTTCCATGTTACATTGGAAGCACTTTTTAATACTGTCGTAATTTTCTTTCGCAAAAGCCAAAGTAACTTCGCGCAATAGCCGAACTTCTGACTAGTGGGGTGGCAAATAACTGGGAGTTGGAGCAGAAACGCTAAATTTCTGCCAGTTCCCACGGGCTTCGCATGCAGTCTGCGGCGACTCGCCCCTCCCGACGACCAGGACTCGGCGCGCTCCGACTCGACTTCGTTGAAGGAGCGAAAGAGCCTGGACCCACGCGGGGGAAGGCAGCCTGTCGAGCGATCTACGTCGACAGGGGTAAATCTTCCCCCCCCCCCACTCCCCAGTGGACAGCTGTCACTCGGCCCGAGTTACCCGCCACAACATGGCGCATTAGCCGGTTTTTGACCATTTAAGGCGTTAGGCTGCACCGGAGCTCCGCATTTACAGAAAGTGACCAACTCAGTTTGGGGTATCGGCCAAGCAAAGAAAAGCCCCAGACTGGAAAAGCTGTCCAGCCAGTGACAGGCGGACGCTCGTCGACGAGAAGGCCTCGAGGTCGCAGTAAAATGGCGGCTAAGTGGAGAATCGTGTTGAGATGGTCACGAAGTCGGCCATTTGCCGTTCTTATTCCTCTCCCGCCACCATCGCTTCCGTGACTAATCATCCCCACAATTGTTTCGAACTCTCTCGCTCTCCCTCCCTCCCTCTCTCTCTCTCTCTGACGGCCTCCTTTTGATTAGCAACTTTTTGTAGTGAAAAAGCGGAGCAACGCACCTCGAAGTGGCATTCCACGCCGTTTTTGCGCCATGCTCCAATGACTGAGCTGTAAACATGAAGCTCGCCAGACTAACACGGAGGCCGATGAGACTAACTCCTCCGTCGTTTGCTCGTGACACTTGTGGGTCGGTGACTCGCAGGTTCACGGGCCGTAACGGCGAGACGGGCGGAAGGTTAATCGCCGAAATACGCGTCCCCTCCTCCTACCGCCATTTGGCTAAGTGCAACCACCACATCTATGGTTGACGAGTTAATTTCTTTAAATTAAAGTCTTGTACGGCGTCGTGCTATGCCGTGCTGTGACCTCTTCACCGTTGCAGTCTACGCTCTCCTAAGGTCTGTGGGTGTGGTACTCAAGTTATTTGTGTGTTTGCCCCTAGGAGATGTGTATTTGAGGACGAAACCGTCACTGAGGGGAAGAATAGCCACCGACAGTGGTGGCGCATTCAATTTTGATGTCCAGCGAGACCTGGGCTTTCACTAAGACTAGGCGACTCGCAGCTACAAACACGGTAGTCGTCTCTCCCACCGTGCGGCGAAAAGTCAGCTAAGATGACTTCTTGAGAATAGGCTCAACAAGGTTACTTCCCAGACGCCTTGTTGGCGCGAAGATCGGCCTCGACTCGAGCCCGTTGTGGCCGACCGGCGAAGTGGAATACCAGCCTTTGGGGTGCCGAGCTAAGGCAAGCTACCAGGCATGCTCGGCCCTGCCCTCCCGCCTCAAACCGTTTGAGTTGGAAGACGGAGAGGCCGAAATCCGCAGACTTTCACAGTGGGCTGGGAAGGCGGCTGGTGGACGCAACGCCACCTCGAAGATTGGTGACCAAAATGCGATTCACATCGGGCGCAAGTGGATTTCGCGCCCACTCAAAAAGCGGTCGTCAGTTGGTCGGCACACCATGGCATACTTTAGGACGCCTCGTCTACCAAGTCCTCACCCCGCTCGTCAGCACCTCCTCATTCCCATTGGGGTGGAGAATCTCCGTTACACCTTCGCGAGGGCCATCAGGGTTGAGCTTTCGCGCCGCTTTTAGCAACCTCCCAGACAAATAAACCGGAATCCGCCTTACACCACAGCCAAAAAGGAGGACACCTGAATCAATTTCCGGCTCTGACCAGAGTAATTTATTTTTCGCTTTAATTGCATAATTAGAACCCCGAACTCCTGCACACCCAATTCACCTGAATATTTCTTCCGGCACAATTCATCGCCGCTAGGCGGTGTTCTGCCAACTGGGCTGACTGTGATTTTTCACCCTCCCGCCTCGCCTCGGCCATCTGGCGACGGACGTTTGCCGGGCGAAGCCGTGTACAGCGTGGAATTAGTGGCCCCCGGGCCTAATTGAGGCAGCAGCCAGCCAAGCTGTACGTCCTCCCAACTGTGTTGCGAGCATTCAACTCATTCTCTCGATTTTTCTTCTCAGCGGGCCTTAAGCTAACAGTTCCCTCGCATGGTGACTGGCATATCTCTCGGCTTTCTCGACGCTTGTCAGTCGTGAGCCGACGAGAAACCGGAGTAGAAGGCCTTGGACGCCGGGAGGTCCCCTGCTTCACCGCACCAGACGCAGGCGAGGTGGAAAGGCCATGGATGATTGATGGTCGACGAGAAGTCCCTCACAATTTCCATCAAGCTAATCCTGTTTCACGTCTATTTTTACCATGGTTCTCTGAAGGCGTCCCGAGCCGCAGTTCCCTTGCGGAGGCGTACCTCTGGATACCACTTTTTCGATGCCAACGGGGCTACTTCTCGTCCGTTTAATAATTCACCTGAGCAGTTTAAAAATAAGTCGGAGACGGGTGTTCCCAGTGGCGCATGGCCTGATTGAGTCCAGTGGCGGGAGAGAACAATGGTTGGCAGCGAGTTGCAGGCCTCGCTGCGTGGTCTGCCACGCCTTTGGTGGAGGAGGGGGAGGAGGAGAAGGGGGAGGAGGAGGACGGCTGGTGGAGATAATTGCGCAGACCCACAACTTAACCACAGGCGGGTGCCGATGCTGCCACCCCCGGAGGTGCGAAGAGTTATTTTGAACAGGCCTGCGAGTGGGCGTTACACGTTCGCCCACCTCCGAGGTGGTGGCGTTGGGACGGCGTTGGGACCGGTCGGAGGAGCTCTGCGAGGCAGTGAGGATGCTCACTCGGATTTTTCTCTCATCTTCGCCCTTTTGCCAGTCCGGGTGAAAGGAACGAAATCTACTGGGATTCTTTTCATTCCTCGGCCGGCAACATACCAAACAATGGAGGGAGGTGGAAGCAAATTTCGTGAGGTTCTCATTCCTCCCGCCCAAGAATGAACCCTCAACTAGAGCAGAGAAAAGGAACTTTCGAAGGAGACCTACTAATCAATTGCAGTTCAAACAGTGTCTTGGAAGCGACACACAGCAACAATAGATTAAGTCGCCATGGCGATGAGGAAAACCTTACTGTTTTCAACACCTTCTTCTCCTCCGTATTCGAAGGGTTCGTCGCTACATGGGCGGGGATTGAGTGAACCCACGAAAGGAGGCACAAGGTGGACTTCAGATCCCAATTTACCCCGGCGAAGGATGTGTTTCCTCCACTTGTACAACGAGGGAGAAAGGACTTGCCAGGAAGATTATTCTACTGGTGCGACGAAGCAGGACACTACCTTCGCCTCCCTAATTCCCTCTTCGTTCACAGTAACTAGCTTCACGAGTAGTCAGTCGGTAAAGATCTTCCCCCGAGGTAGGCCTTAGAAGGAGTGATGTTGGCAGAAGACCATTACAGCTCCTTTTATTCACTGAAACACGCAATCCACTTCTTATGACAAAATGAATGAACTCAGCCGCAATGCTGCGGCCCCGTGAGGAAGGTTTAAATCGGCGGCACTCCGCTGACTCGTTCCGGAATGCCCCTCGTTGACTGTGAAAATCGCCGCATGGCAAAAAAATCTTGTAAATGGGAGAGATTTGGCCGAAGATTCGTGTTTTTTGCGAGGCTGGTCGCACAACTGCTGGCACCTCGCGTTGCGAAGTTATTTGCTAACCCAGTTCCTCCCTCTCCTCCGCGAGAATCAGCAAAGCGCTATCGAAGTCAACTTCTGTGGAGTTCTTTGTAGTGCATTCCCCGTCCATCGTCGACCGTCGTGGTGGAGAAGACCGAGCTGACTCCCCTGCTGCCCCGCGACTAATGAGCAGTTTCATTTTCCTTCTCTCACCATTCGTGTGTTTGCTTCTCTTTTAGAAGCAGTCGCCGCCATTTAGCGTTGCCGAACGGCAGAAAGAAAAACGGCTCATAGTTCTTCATAACCACTTCGATGAATCGCAGGTGAAAAGGTTTTGCCTCTTAAGACCGCAAAGGTGACACGCTGCCATTAGACGCAGAATGTAGTTGAATGGAAGAGTGGCTGAGCATGGAAGGAAGGTTCGTGGCACTAAGCAGGCGAAGTGGCCTTCTTTAACACGGATCCTCTTGACACAGACAAAAACCCTCTCTGAGGTGAAGCTCTGCTCGAATCGCGGGAGTGTTGTCCGGCGATTTGGAAAAACCCTGCCCCTTCGACCTTCTGGCTGAGGGTCGTCCCGGAATCAAAAAGGCCACTTTTTCACGTCCATCCGATTTCAATGCCGTGGACATCTCCAAGAGGCGAGAATGTCGACGTGCAGTAATTTAAGTCTTCACCGGAGTCAGGCAATTTCATCCAGACAGGCTGTTGAAAGTGCGGGTTTGGGGGCTCGTCCCACGGTCTTCGGTCAGGAAAAGGACTCTGTGGGATTGCGACCAACCCCTCCAGTGATTCACGCCTCATGTGAAATTCATGAATTGTCGCCGAAGAGAAGCGCAAGACAGTCTCTGCTGCGTGATTCTTTGCCTCTTTAGTCGCCCGCCTCAGCGACAGGCTACGGCACCGCCGAGGACCGACAGTCGTGTGAGCTGCCAGTTCTTGCCAGGACGGTGGAGTCGCAGACATGGAGAGGTTCTGGTAGGAAGACGCCCCAAGAAATCGGTCTCAAATTAATTTTCACCCAACTTTACCTGGTGCTGAAGCCCAAGTGTGGACGCAGATGAAAGGCGGGTTTCATGACACGACATAAACACGCTTATTCTATTTCGGATCCGCTCTTCCCTCAACCCATGTGAATCACGGCCTATGCGCCCCTGTTTTATCGCTACCGCCGTAAAGGCGACAGACAATTTGCTCCACTTTTATTTTCATGGGTACAGCGAGCACTGAAAATTCACTTTTGGTGGATAGTCAGATAAACTGGCAGTTTGGTGCCCGCCTCCTGAAGTCGCTCAGAGCTAACCCACGAAGTGCGGAGGCGCCTATTCACTTCTTGATGGCATCTCCCTGCCTTCATCAGACCAACCCCCTCAGCAGAACTGTGTTGAAGTTTTCCTCACCCGGGCAGTTTGTTTCATCGGACTGAGCGTGAGGAGCCTTTCGGACACACACCCAACTTGGCCTTCGCCTGGCCCGTCGGATCGGTTCGAAGGGATCGCTTCAACAGAGATTGAAGTTTAGCATGGGAAATGACGAAAATCGTTGAAGTTGGGGCGACACCATTGAGCGTCGATGCAGCTGCTGTCCACGAAAAGGGGGGGGGGCGAATCGACTTCTCCCCCCGAAGGGCATCATGGACGACCTTCATAAGGAGTAACCACAACCTACACGGAAATTCCCTCGTAGGGTTCTCTTTGGTGCTACCAAGATCAGCGGCACCTGTGCACGCCGTCCGAATGCATTCGCCTTGGGCTCCTTTGCCAAATTTCGTCGCCAAGACTGAAGGATGTCCGAAGGCAGCGCAATTCGTGCTACCTGGATGATTGAAGCCCGAGAATTAAGAGAAGGCTCCCCTCGAGGCTGTCACAGAGTGGTGAGGAGCGCCGAGGAGGTGAGCTCATCTTCCGTCAGTATCTGCGGGTGCGAGTAAGTCCGCGAAGTTCAGGAGCAGATCCGCTTTTCTTCTCCTCCTTCCGATCCCAAACGAGGTGGTCACTTGGCAGCGTAGTTCCTTTATTTCCTCCGTTACTTTCCTCATAAGGCAATTTTCAGGTTACTTGAGAAAAAAAGCAGTCTCGTCGGCGCACTTCTTCCTAAGATGTCCTCCCAGATGGGGATTTTGTCCGCAAGGTCTTGATCAGTAAACACGGTACCTGAGCGTTGTACTTCTCGAGGAGTTAGGGGTGGAAATACCCGTTTCCTAAACGCCGTCGGCTGATTTGACTTTGTGTGCGTGTTAATCAGTGCATGGAATCAGACCGCCGCATTTTGGAAAATCTTCTGCTGCCTGCAATGCACCCAACAGCAGTCACCTTGCGATGCAGGCATTCAACTCAGGCAACCGTGTCAATGAGGCGGCTCAGCTACCTTCTGTCTGCCGAAGTCAAAGAAATAGGCGCGAGTCGTTGTCACTTACTCCGGCTTTACTTTCAGCTCTGGCGAGTGGGTGAGAAGGTGAGTACAAAGTGAATCAGGAGAGGAGCGTTTCCCTCCTCGGGCGGCAAAACTGTAACCAGACGCTAGGCGAGATTTGTTATGTTGGAGGGCCTTAGCGAAGCGCAGGCTGCCGATGACGGGGTGTAGAATGACAGCTTGTGAGGATGGACCACTTCTTGTCCCCCTCATGCGGCATATCACGTTGTCACACCTACTGGACGCCATGTCCTTCCCGTAGGGGTCGTCCTCTGACTCTCGGCCCCCAAACCCCACATCCCTCTCCTCCACCGCCGCCCCCGCTGCCGCCTCCGTCGCCACAGCCTACACCTCCTCCTCATCCTCATCCTCCTCCTACTCCTACTCCTTATCCGACCTACAATTCTACCAACTTTGGCAGCCTTTGCAAGCATTTGGTCCCGTTGTAGAGTGTGCACTGCAAGTAGGGCCAATTTCCTCTACTATGATTTCGATACCACTGCACGTTTTCGTCTGTTATATAAACAAATTCAATTTGGCTTGTTGGATTAACAAATTCCAAAGTTCGGGGGATTATCATGGCTCTTCAATCCCCTCAAATGGCCGTTCTACGTACTAACTAATGTCATTTGACCAGAGAGTCACATTCACACACCTGAATGTTAAAGTTGCTTCGAATCAGTCCTAGAAGCATTGCTTCACAGCGTCTTGTCTCATCATTAGCTGAGGGCGCGAGATGTTTATGGCAAAAGGAACAACTTTCCCCTTGGCTGCATCCTCGTAAGCCTCTCAACTACTTTACACCAAAGTAAATCATCAACTGCCAAACTCTTCACCCACCAACCCCAGGAAATGTCAGCCTTAGGCCTGAGTAAATTCACCTTGTGATTATGGGGGCTTGTGATTGTGTGAGTATTTGATGGGCCCACCCCGATGAAGTCTGTCTGTCACAGTCATCGCGTTGTCACTTTGTAAAACCTTTGCTGATATCTCTTTGACTTGCCATCAATCAGACTGACTGCCCCAAATCCCGTACAACCTCCTCTTCGTTATTACACCTGCAGGGGAAAGCTTTTTCTCTCCCCCGCGTGGGACAAGAGGGGGTGGAGTGGTTGCTCAAGCTTAAAAAGAGGGCGATGCCTCACTTAATATTTTAATTCATAATCCTCAACGCGGGGATAATTATTAGTATGAGGCAGGTTGACTATGGGACATGGTGAGATGGGGAAGAGCAGCTGTAAAAGCCAAAATGCTCTGCGGCAAAGGGCACCCGAATGATTGTATTCGCTTCGGCACTATAATGCTACTAATGGGCATTTTTTCCCAACACTCTCTAATGTAAAAGTAAGTTGTTCTCTTTTTCTCTCCAAATAATTTGAGAGTTGGAGACTTCAGGACTAATCCACCGAGCACCATTTCTTCAATGCGTTAGAACGGCAGAAAGTATTCAGTGTCACCACCAACGGCCAATTCGGTCATCCTCAGATAGTGAGCAATCATAAAATCCGCCCATGTTGGTCATATTCATGGTGGGAATCTTTAAAGTGAGAGCCTTCTTTTAAAGGCAAAAATTACCCATCATTTCCCTCCGCCTTCCTCAAAATTACCTGATTATGTGTTTGGCAGTATAGGTTTACAAAACCTCTATTCCTTCCTCGTTTTGTACGATGAAGATTGTGGTTACTTTGTCCCCGTCTATTTTGATGAGAAGGTAAGATGCACTGTTTGTTAAGACACTACCTGTGCTATATAGTGCTAGAACGAAAACAGGGTAAAAACTTGTTTTCTGTGTAGGAGGCATCAAACCTACCCGTAAGCTTCCATCGATGAGCCAGCCTTCATTTTCTATTTTTGCTCTCAGTATAAATGCTTAAGGTCAACCCTTTCTTATTCTACTCTTCCATTTGAAAAACTTTCGCTACTGTATGTCTGATGGGACAATTGGTTGAACACAAATCTCAGTCGCTAAAATTGCCTATTTATCTTAATTTAACTGAACGTCTTTTAGCCCATCCTCAGTTCAAAATTCGAGTCTATTAATACAGATTTACTTAAATGAATAAGTAGCCAAATATATTAGGCTTCATTTTGGGGCTACCTGTGAGACTACAATGAGAAATTCATCACTCCATCATTCGCGCAAACAAAAATCTCATTAGGCCTCATGTTTATAAATGGAGTCACAGAGTAATAAACAGTGTTAGCGTCCTCATTTTGCCTAGTGAAAAGTGCTTTTACACACACGACAGAGTATGCTATGACTAAACGTAAGCACCCTGTAACTTTCCACATTTAAGGCAGTCGTCCTCTTACACAAAAGTAGGTCATATGTTCCCCCTAGCCTCCAGATGCACTCCTGCGGTGTTCGACACATATTTTGCTTAATCAGAATTACCCATACTCATGATTATATATATATATGTAGTTCTCCTGTCCCTGGAATGTCATGGAATACAATGATCTCCGGGGAAGTTTCGTCAGCTTCTGGTGGAACAAAGTGAGCAGAAGTACAACATAATTGCTTTATTAATAATTAATTTCTTGAGTGCACGCTTATTCCGTTTTGCAAGAACACTAGCAAAACGAGAATGTTGTAAAAAGGGGACCTTATCACAGAACCATAGCCCAAGGTACACCTGTTATTCATTCAGTCCAGTGCAGAACTACTCTCGGGGTTTGTTGATGTGGCGACGGTAGCGATAGTGGTGGTGGAGGCGGAGGCCGCAGCGTCGGTACCTGCGTTAGAGGATTGTATGCGGTCGGTGGTGTGGTGTTATACTCATCGCTATGACAGCCCTCTGAGTAATTCTCAAAGGACGACGGAGGATGGGAAATTGGGGAAATAGAGGACTTCCAAGCGGGAATTGATGCGTACTCTCCCGCAGGTTGGTAGACCGCAGGTGGCCCACTAGAATCTGTGTAAACTTGTGCAGAGCTCCTATACACACTGTATTCGTCGAGCAGGTGCGTAGTATGCGGAGAATAGTCGTTAACTGTGCTCCAAGTGGCCTGCAAGCCGCACGAATCGAACGACGGATATGGAGTCGTGGGAGGTGGGAAACACGACTGGCTCGTTGATGATGTAGTGACGGCCTTTCGAACGTCTTCTGATGTCACCTTTGTCACCACCGACTTCCATGCTGACGAGGCGGAGTTGCTAAAACGCGCTACTTATAAGTCAACAGTAGAGAAAGTTATTTCATGCGAGCAATGTCGCTTCCCAGATAAAGGCCACGGTGGTAAATGAAAATAAGTAGGAGGCCAACCGTTCTTAACGGTATCATCATATATGACAGGTTTGATGGTAACTTATTAGTTTTACCGGAAGAAAAAACTGTGAGAGACGAGGGCATTTCCCAAAATATAGCCCACTAGTGGAGAATTATTCCTCCTCAGTTAACCAACAATAAGTTGACTTAAAAACCCCCAAGTAGGTTTGCTTGGGAGGAGAAGAAATCCTACTTTTTTGTATTTGGCTTCGAGCGAAAAAGAGTGGGTTGGTTTGGTGTGCGCAGCGGGGTTGAGTATTTGCCAATAAATCATTCTCCCTAGTAGACGAACAAACGAAGTACGCGCGTCAATCTGGCACCTCAACTTATCGGGAGGTAACAAGTGGAAGGCAGTGGAAGTGAAGAAAGCAACTTACGCAGAAAGAAATTGTTAAGAGTGATGGACGAGTGGTCACTAATCATCAACGAGATGAGTGAATCAAATAATCCAAAAAAACATAAGTGAATAAACCAAAAACTACAAAAGTCAACTCCGAGAACGAGGAGAGGAAGCTCACACCTACCCCACGCCTCCAGAAGGCTTCTGGGTGGACTCTCGGGGCAATGACGAGTGGAGTTTGCGGCAAAGGCCACAACGAAAGGCGCTAGGCAGCCAGCTTTGTACTCGTGGTGTCCCTGCTGCATCTCAGTCCACCTCTGCCGTCTGCCACCCGACCCAAGTCGGCGCCCCTTCTATGTCAGGCGAGGGCTGTTGTCTCATCCCCCCCTCCCCCTCCTTAATCGTCTCCTCGCCTCGCCCTTAACAGCATCTCCACCCAGTTCTCTCCCTTCTTTGCTAACCCAGTGGCAACGAGGCTCCCGACGCATAAGCCGTCCGGAGATTGAGCCGAGGCAGCGTGAAAGTTTGGCGAATTTCATGAGTTCAATGGCGATCCCAAAAGATCTTGACGCTTGTCGTCTTTCCCTCCAAACTCTCACTTTAGTGCCTTTTCGGTTGCTGCCAGCCAGGATGGCTGGCACGGTGAACGGGTGGACAGGTTGGCCGCATTGTCCGTCTGTCAATTCATTAGGACGCACGCACAAGTTGCAGACCTCTCCGCTCATCGTCTTCCCTGGGTGTCTTCTTTTCCCCATGGACAGTAGATATTTATAAATCCTGTCGAAAGTAGTGGCGATATTCACCTCGGGAATTCTGTTTCGTCACGAATTTACTATTCAATGTCCACACAGGAAAACTCTTTGGACAGATTTGATGTGGTGCTTTAACTTTGCCGTAGGCTGCACTTTTTTCTGCAGTTGAAAGTCAAAGGTGAACGCCTTGAACGTTCTCCGTGCCAAAGTGTGTGTGTAATTCTAATTTCGAGTCGCTTTCAACCGAGAGCTCTCCTCTTCGAGCCGACTGCCACGTCCACTGCAGGGCGCAACGTGGGGGCCGGCGAGAAAGTCGTCGATGGTTTCATTTGGGGACCCATACTAATGCCATTTCGCTATTAAATATACCAGAGCTTTTTGTGCCCGTTTATGCCCACATCGGAAAGTGAAAGTTGAGAAGATACTCGCGAGTATGTGGTAGGCAGTCGGAAATTTTCACGCATATGCAAAGCGAGAAATTCGACACCGCACAACCACACTCCGTGGCCTTGAAGAGAGCCCCGATTTCCAGGCGTTCACCCACCTTCCTTTGCTCGTCTTCTCAAGGCACCGATCAGGACACGATGCGGAGACGAGAGGGTCGTTTCTGGCCGCAAGCGGTGCCCCCGAGGGGATACACCCTCCTCGGGGGGCCGCGGGCTTTCGCAACGCCGGTTGTTGCCGACACCTCGCGGCACGGAGTGGCCAGACACCAGATGCCCCCAAATTTTATAACACCGATTTACACTCGGTCTCGGCGCAAGTCATAATCCCCGTGTGTCTTGCTGGCGTGTACAGGCGCGCAGTTTTACGGAGGACAGGAGTGTGCAATAACATCGATGCACCGCCATTCTGAAAATATCCGCGGACGCGATTTGTTTTGCCCCCGTGGGAGCACTTCCTCTACTCCCAGCTCCCCAGCTCCCCCGTCTCTCCTCACACTTTCTTTGCAGTTTTTACACTGCCCCTTCTCTCTCTCCCCCTCTGTGTGTGTGTGGGTGGGTGTGTGTGTGTGTGTGTATTTATACAAATACACATACACGCATGTATTTGTGTATCTGCCAATGTCTGCCGCCGCTGCCACCTTTATTGGGCTGGTTTAATGGCCTGGCTGCATGATTTATCGTTTTAAAAAGGTGGTCCAGCAATTCGTGTATCAGTAGCACATAGACGCACACACACACGAAGCATTCCCACTGCGCCCCGCTGCTTCCTCCTTTTTAGCCCATCCTCGAGTGTACCAACGCGCGAGGTGGACGCAACTCTCCAGCGAGTAGGAAGGCGAGAGGCGGAGGGAGAGAGGAGGACTGCGCTCCATACGGCGCCCCCGGGCTAACCTTTAAGTCCCCACCACCAGTGTGTACCTATTCGCAATCAGACCGGTGGGACCTGATGTCACGAGGGTGTTTTTGCCAAATGCTCCCACATCTCCCCCACCGGGACCACGGCACCACCGCCGCCGCCATCGGCAATGCCACTACCGCCCAGGCCCTCTTGTGCACATGCACCTGCAGCAAAAGGGCGTCAGTGGCACACTGGCGACATCATCGTTAGTATCGGTGGAAAAAAGGACATTAGCGCCACTCAGCTTGCCGTGTGTGTGTGTGTGTGTGTGTGTGTGTCTGCGCACGAACGCACGCCGAGTGAATCAGGTGTTAGTCACGGCGACACATGGGCGACAAAAAGGGTTCGGCGCAGGGGGTGGCGCGAAGGAAGAGCAGAAAAAGCACTCTAACAATCATGATTCAGCATTCTAGGACTTTACGCGCACACACGTACGGAAACACATACACACACACACGCCATTGATCATCGTATCAGGTGCATTTGGACGACAAGATGAGATTTGTTGGCCTGGTTACGTGGGACTGCCTTCCTGTTGGAGGTCAGCAGTCCCGACTAGGCGTCAACTAAATGCGACGGTGGCCCACCGACCAGGCGTTTAGCCGGCGGGGCAGCTCCACCCCACGGTGGCCTGTCCATACCGGTCGGGGGCGAATGCCCATGGAGTATGGCGTCACGTCGCTCGAATAAGAGGCTCACATCGGCGTCCCCGCCTCCTAGTGGCGCCACGCTCCGGCGATGGTGGTCCACAAATGGCCTTCTCTAAGTGGACGGGGGCTGTTCTTGCCGCCCCCGCCATGATTCGCCCCGCGAGAGCGAGAACGAGAGGAAGGGAAAGTGAGAGCGTGGGAGCGAGAGGGAAGCTTTGTCCAGAAAACCACATCACCACGTGTCGTGCTGTCTCGCCGATGTGTGGGCAAAAAGTCGGGCGTATCGGAGGCGATGGCGCTTCTTTTCGCGGTCGGTTCATTTTCATTCATCAATGCCATGAGATTCTCGTGTGTTTTGTCCTTACTTTGGGTCTGTGGAGACGTACTTGTGAAACTATTAATCAAATGCCTTCTCAGTCTCATCACACTGATTCCCATGGACATTTGCGCCTCGTTGAAGCGCTCGGATAAGTCACTTCCCCTGCGGAATAAAATGATGGACGCAACCGAAACAGATGACGCCAGACAAAACTCTTCCTCGAAGCTGCTTTTTAACATAATTTTAGGCGACTGACCACGAGGCACTCCCATTTTTGACATCACTCGCTCGTAGAATTTACGCGAGGCGCGGAGAGCTTCACGTCCCTAAACCCTCTGTCGTCGGACGTGATCCTCGGGAGGCATGTCGGCTACCTCCGAGGTGGAAGCAGTGTGCAATGGGTCCTGTTGAAGTGGTGAGAGTCGCAGCATTGGCGTCACGACAGGCGGTTCTGTGGCGGATGTCAACTATTCGGTCGATCGTGAGGAGGACGGCAGCTTATAAAAGTAAGTTGAGAAGTGGGAGGAGAAGTAGAGTCTAGCCAACTGCTTCAAGTCCCTCTTGTGCAACTGGAAAAGGCGAATCGCACAGTCACATTGTGAAACGAACTACTAAGCTTTCATTTCCTGACCATTGAGAAGAGAATGGCCTGTAATTTCGTGAGGTGCACCTCTGAAGAACCTGCTTCTCCTTTCGCGATTTCAGGGCTGAGAGGTTCTCCAAATAGCTAAATGCAGAGAATCGGCATTGAATGGCTGATCGAGGACTGATTATGGAGGAATGTTGTTTTGACGTTTACAGCAGGCGCGGCAGATGACAGCTTGGAATCGGGGCGAGGGGAGCGGCGCAGCCGTCGTGCGGGCGGTCTAAACGGCGCCTGCATGGCTTTTTCGGATCGGAGCCCGCGTCCAACTCAGTTGGGGGAAAAAAGGCCCTCGAGGGGGGGGGAGGGGGGAGGGGGGCGGGCAGGCGGGCGGGTAACCACATTGAGGACGGACCGTGGGCGTCGTGAGGACCGGAAGCACTTGTGACGGTCGCACCACCTCTGGGAGCGAGGGCGCGAGGGTGATTCACAAGCCCATAAAACGATCCAAATACTCGTAAATTGTGCGTTTTCCCGGGGGTGGACGGGGACTTGAGGAGGCGGACTTAGGGGTCTCGGGCTGTGGAATACTCACAAATGTTGGCACTGTTACCTTTATTCAGCCAGCCGCAACATTCCTTGCGAGGCCAGACAGCTCAGTGGGGTCTTTTTTCAGCCAGAAAAGGTAGAAAAATTTGACGGGTCTGCACAGTCAGCCTGTTCAGCGCCCGAGGTTGGACGTCTTTAAGCTGTTTTGTCTGCAAGTAGCCTGCTCTGTCGCAAATGCTTCCTCGTCTTCGTGGCGGAGAGACACTGGCCAGGACGTTTGTGACTCCTGCTGACACCGACAACTCAAGTGTCAAGGTGGTAATAATTCGAGACAAGCGGATCTGTACAGCCACCCTGTGAGACTGGGTAGGAGAAGAGGTTGTGAGATCGTGGTAGTTTTCTCCTTCTCCTTCCTTACGCCAAATGCCAAGGGGTTTAGCACAGCCCATCATTTGTGGCTCAAGGCCACGAAACCTTCTTCTGCCTTCCTCAGGTGTCATGGTGATCCGGCGAGTGTCATAAAACACAAGCTGCACACCTACAGGCGACATGGCACCAGATCTCCCACCCTCATCACGTCGCAGACACTGCGAGGCTGAGGCAAAATCGCCCACCTACGAGGACCATTCGTCCGGCGCCACCGGGGACGCAACAAGTCATAATAATTGAGTTACAAAGACAGTTGCGGAGAAGAGAGAGAGAAAGAAGACCCGCGGGAAGGCTGTTAACAGCGACCCGAAGGCAAGAAGTCATCCCCTGCCCTGCCTCCTAAGCCCATCCAGTTAGCACTTCTTGGAAATATGTGACAAGAGGAAAGGGGTTTTCATCTTCATGTGTCTACAGACTGAGAAGAGACTTCGAAAGAGATTATTTGAGGAATTGACATGTTCCACTGAGCCTACGATCGTGGCTAATTTTAAACCATAACTGCCGCACCTTAACCGCAATCAACATCACCAGCATCATCGCGCCTAAAGGAGATAGTTCGTTTTATCGCAACAGTAGCCGCTGTACAACTTGGTGCCTTCGAGTGAAAAAAACTCTCTCTGAGAGTGTCGCCAGGTCGGAATCCTTCACCCCTCTGCCCTACATTCTTTGAGTCCTCATGACCTCTGGCCGATTTTCTTCAGGCCGGGAGGATTTGCCCAAGAGGAATCTCTTGCGAGGAAGCCCGTCTCCCACAAGCAGGCGTTTTCATCCGCAACATGCCTTTTTCGTGTCTTCCATCAGTCTCGTTTCGTTTCGTTTCGGCTGGACGGCCGCCGATGCCGGGTGTGGCCCAAGTCAGTGACGTCGAGAGGAGGAAACACGCGGGTGTGCAACCAGCCCATTTTGTTGTCTCCTTTCTCAACACCTCCGCTTTAACAAGGTGATTTTCGGCAACATCGAGGCAGATGAGGCACGCTTTTCAAGAGGAGAATTCACACAATTAATCACGTAAGGAGCATCTACTCTCCTCGAGAACGCTGCACAGTGGGAACACGATTTAATGGAGATTCTGCCTCTGATTCACCTGATTCCTCGCCACTTATTAATTATTCACCCTGAGAGTGGTCAACCTTTTATAACAAACCCCATGTTTCTCGTTTTTTTCGACTAAATCACATGCTAATGGTAACATTCTGATCGCGATCGCTAGTGTACAAAGTGTACATGTGATTTGTATAGGTGAGGTGAACAGGTGAATGACAGGCAGCAAATCTGTGGCATTGCAAGTGGTCAACGCGCGTGAGGCCACTCTCATTCAGTCTTCCCGGTTGGCATCACCTCAAACTGAGGGCAAAGTGTCTCTCCGAGGCGGTGAGAGCCTCGCCGACGCCGGCAAGTTGTCGGAGTCGACGGCCCGACGACTGCGGTGAGTGGCACATCGTGCGGTATCCCGCTGCAATCAGTGCGTCGCCTTTGTTCGACCTGCCTGCGCCGCTAACGCCGTACTGGTACATTCCACTCCACTGTACCAATTGGCGTGGAGGACCGGCCTAATGAATTTCTCCCCCATGCAGGTGAAATGCTTCACGGTGTGAGATGTGTTGTCAGGCGCAAAACTTTGTACCAGTGGAGGCGTTGGAGAGAGCGAGTCAGTGTCAGCTCTCTCTCTCTCTCTCTCTCGTGAACTTTGCACTAACTACAAAAGCCGCCCCTCCCCCCCGCCCCCACCATTACACTTCGCGTGGAATCACTTTGTTATTTTTGCTTTTGCCTGCGGAGTGTAACAAAGCACGCAGTTTATAATCCCCCTCTTCCGAGAGTCGGTGTCACGGTGTGCCTGCCAAATTCCACGCCTGTTTAAATGTAGACCGGTGCTAAGGGTTGCCGCGGTGACCTTGACTACGTCGAGGTAGACCACGTTGGGCTGAAGGATATGAGGGCACTCTTAAATGCAGTCCCGTCCGATTTTCTCCGTGGAGTAAAAGTGAGGCTCAAGTTGCGAGCCCTCCAAGCTGACGCGCCGCGCCCCCCCCCTCCCCTCGGCCCCCCACCGCCGGCCGCGGGGTCGGTGTGCTGTGTGTCTCCCACTTGTCGCCGCGTCATCAGAGGCGTTTGGGTGTGTCGCGAGGATGTGTACCAAATGGGGACAATAAAACAGTCTGACTGTCTGAACACCCTTTTCAAACGTAACAATGTCGACGTGGGTGGCTCGGACGCATACGCGGGGCCCCAGCGCCACACACACTCACACACACACACACACACGCAGGTGGACTCGGCGGAAGGTGAAAAGATCCGGCGGCGCGTTGTGGCCTGATTTATGTTGGCTGTGGTTTTATCTACTGCTTAAAAAGCGAAGGGGCATGTTAGGGTGTTTGTGCAGGCGGGAAGAAGAAATAAATTGTGCCACAAGTTGTTTGATCCTGCGACACTTTGCGTTCAGACCGGGGGGCGACGAGGTGGGAGGGAGACATGTTCCCTCCTCGATTTTGCGGTATAAGCGTCAAAATTCCCACATGCCATAAACTGGCCGCTCGCACTGACCACCAGCTACAACAACTGCCAAAAAGTTATTTTGAGGAGAAGCGACAAATCTAACATCCAATAAAACCGGAAGTGAAAAATTAACTGGCGGGAAGGAGGAGACGAGCAAAACATGGCTTTTGGGATGGGGAAAATGCGTCTACAGCCCCGATGTCGTGGACTCTGTACTGCCAACAGTGGAAGCACCCTGGTCCGGCTACCTCCACAACAGCAGAGCCGGCATTCGCCACCCATTGTGACCCCCTCAGGGTGTTGTGCCCCCAGTTATGATTAGACCGCGTGGAGAATTTCGACGGTAAATAGCCTCGAGATTGGGGCAGGGAGGAATGGGGTTTCGGGATGGGAAATGCCTCCCTCACCTTCCACCGCCTCCTCGGTATCTCGCGCAACGGGGCATATTCGCCGTCGGGGTTGAATATTAAATAGACGCAGGAAGTGGGTTTTGTGGGAATGACCCGCAAAACTGCAAATATGGGATCCATCACAGCCTGACAAGACGTCCCACGCCCCCTACTGCCCTCCTCCCCCCCCTCCTCCTCTCCCCCTCGCTCGGCCCTGCCCCGCCCCGCCCCGCTCCGCTGCCTCATAAACGTCGCCGTCGTCGCGCCCCCGGATGACGGACTGTATTTGATTAAGTCCTGACATCGGCCAAACTCTCCCCTGCGGACTACACCACAATCTGACTCTTTACGAGCGGGTAAGGCTGGGTGGGATAGAGAAGACGGAACTCGTTATCCCTTCCTTTCCCTCTCTCTCTCTCGCCCTGCTTCCAATAACTTTAGTAATGTGTCTCCGACATTAATGAACCCCTGGGTCGCTCAGTCGAAGAGCGCGTTCTCCGCCCTTCCCCTCTCCCTCGACTAAGTTATTCCTCTTCCCATATTTTAGCGCTGAAATGGATGCGCGGATTCGAACATTTCACGTTGCCTTCTCAAATCCCCTCTGTAAGCCACCACTCTGCCAGGCTCTGCCCCTCGAGGTCTTTTATTTCTGTGGGGATCTGAGCGCACAGCAAAGTATTCGCACCTCCCACCGATTCCCATGGCAAACTTGGCGACTCCTTGCCGCCACTGACGATAAGCACGATTTCTCTGCTCCCTACAAATTTTGAACCTTTCTCCGAACCTCCCACTCCAGATTGCTAAGGGAAGGTAGTTGATTCGAGCGTTATTTGGCAAACAATTATAAAGTTTTATAAGTTTACTTGTACGCAGGCAGTTCAGGATTAGACTAAAGGAAAGGGGACGCCGACTCTAGTTACGTGTGGTCAAACGGGAAGAGTTTAGTGCACTGAGGCAGATTTGATGGGTGACCAGAAGCTAAGGACACTGCTTCTGAAAAGTGTAACCCACCTGGGGGACGTTTAACAGGAAAAAGGAGAAACTCTTCAGTTTACAACATTCAGTGGTTTGGAGAACTCTTACTTCCCTTGTCAGCTGTGAATACCCGCTATTGAGCAGCAAAAGAGCCCTCGAGAGGGGGATACTGGGCTCCCTCCTGCTCCACATGCCTGGCACGTACAAGAGGTGATGTTGCCTCTCCGAGTGTGCCTGAGATAAGCCATGGTGCCCATCGAGTCAACTGGCACCAGCCCACTATTTGGGCTGACAAGAGCCTCTGCTGCTTCTTTTTTTCTCCCTCATACTCGAAATATGCGCTGGAGCCCGTTGGCTCCCACGTTCGCCAGCGCAATCTGTGTGAGCCTCCCAAAGTGCACAAATCCTATTTGAGATAAACTGGCGGTAGTTGAAGTATTTCGACGGAAGTACCGAGGTTGAGTGGTCCTGCCTCCTTCTGAAGTGGCCCCACGCAAACCTATCACACCACCTCCACCTCGTCACCTCGTAAACTCTCACTTCTAATGAAATGCGTCTTAGCGGTGCTTGAATGGCGTGGACATGATGGTGGGAGGTAGGAAGAAGGGGTGAAGGTGGCCATCACTACTTAACTCGGATGAAGGCGGTTTTGCCTTAAATCAAGTAAAAGGAAGGAGCACTCACTTGGACGATGCTGGCGAAAGGCATTCTCCAGTTCGATCACGCTGCCGTCTGTTCTTGAACCAATTGGAGACTTGGACTGCGGTGAGACCGGTGCGTCGGGCCAGTTCCTTTTTCTCCCACTGGGAGGGATAGGGGTTCTCGGCGTACTGCTGACGCAGCAGCCTGCGAGACTTCTCCTTGAAGTAGTAGCTCGTCTCCTCCCCATCCCAGATGGTAGGCGGCAGGGGATGTTTCTTCCGCAAACGATGACGCCCCACCGCGCTCAGCGAACAACCGCGTGCCTGCTCCGCCTCCTCGTAGTGACCTCGAAGCCACAGTTCCTGCAGTCTTGCGTGGTGTCGGGGCGCGAAGTAACGTGTTTGGAGGATCGCGAAGACGTCCTGATAACGTCCCTCCAACAGCGCTAACACCGCGAGGCACTTCACCACCGTGTCGCTTTGCTGTACACTCGGTGGCGCAGCGTCGCGGCAGTAGGCGAGGAGTTGATGCAGTCGGGCATAGTCCTCCGACTTTTGCACCACCTCGCAGAGGTAAAGTAGCTGATCTGGCGACTGCAGCTGAGCAGAAAAATTGGTGTTCGTGGAGGACATGTCAGTGTGTGAATGAAGTGCCCCGATGGGTCCTGGCCCTCATCTGATGCGTGCGTGCGCGTGCGTGTGTGCCTGCCTGCGGGCCAACCAGGAGGCGGCGCGTCCACACGCGCTCGCTGCGTGCCGGGGCCAATGGGAGGGGAGAAGGGGGAGAGAGTGGCGTTGGTGGGTGCGTGGGATCGCGTCGACAAACCACGAGATAATCGCGAAAATGAGGCGCTTTTTATCATTGGCAGAAGGTGCGCAAGTGCACTAATTCTCGCGAAAGGTCACAAAAAGAGCTGGTTATCCGCTTATGCTGGGACGATACACAGAAGGGGGCAAAATGCACTTGCCCACCTAATAGACGAATATGTTTGGATGTACACACGCCTAACTACATGTACCATCTACTTTGCTGCTCTGGGGTGTTTGCCTTACCCCATTAGGACCGCGCATTTGGCTGGCATCAACACCGTAAACAGCAGACCCCCTTCCGAAATTACTTTCGTTCGCAAACGCTCAAAATACAGCTTTTCGCCTGCCCTTGAATGCTGGCTCCTCCACCTTAGCAACTGTGTCCCAACGAACTTCTCAGACCACTAATCGTACTAACAAAGCTGAGAGGAAGGCATCGAAGGACCGAAAATTTAATGCACTCACACGAGCGGATAACCTGAAGCAGCGATTTGCACAATGCTTGTCACACACTCACAGAGAGCGGTTTTCACCTTCAAGAGGGCCTTAGAGCAAACAACCTATTGTCTCGAGAACGGAGGCGTATCTTTCCGCACGTAGGGGCACCGTCTCTTCGCCTCTCGGGCAGCGTTCAAGTATTTCACCCTCCCCATGGGCATGGTGTAGGCGCGGGGCTCGTCGACAGCTCCGAAATGCCACCCTACGACCCGCAGCTAATAGTAACCGTGCCGACAGAGTATACATTAGCCATTTCATTGGCCATCACACCTCCGTTGTGAGGAGGTACTTAGACCCTGGCGCTGATAAAATGGGACAAAGCATACCACGCCGCCGAACATCAGTTTCATCGCAACTCGTGACTTTTGGGGCAGCATTCAGAGGCAGGTGGAGGACCTTTCGAAGCTGAAGGCGTTGCATTCCTCAGTACTTGCTGGATGATCTCTTTGCGAGGAACAACAGTGGATCGAGTGGACTACAAATCTCGTCCAAATGACAGTTGCAATCGCTTAGCCAACAGCCTTTCCCAACTAGGTGAAATAGAGTAGTTCGGCGGTAAAATGGAAGGGCTGCATGCGCAACCGCACCCACACTCACACGCACACCCGTCTACAAACAAAGCGCACATTCAACAGGCTAACAGTCTAAACCACTGATTTCTGACATTATTTAAATTTGTAAAGTTGCGACGACGTGTTTATAAGCACACCGCAGGCTTTACTTACTGCCTCTTAGCCAAGGTCTCAGCGCTTTCTTCAAAGTCAGTGGCAAACAATGCGGCAAAGCACGTTCCACTATTCGGGAGAGGTGAATCTATTCAAGGGGAAGGAGATTCGACAATCCCCACTGTCTGCGTTAATTTACATGCTGCGCGCATGAAAAGGTATGACATGGCGATGAGTGCCACACTCTTGTTTACGTGGACCTCCTAATCAAATGAATTCCTCTCCTTTTCCTACTTTAACTAAACGAACTTGTCGGTGCCAAACCCTTGCCAACCCAGGCAACAGTAGTGTTGCTCCGGTAAGGAAAAAAATGGCAATGTGAGAATCAAACCAATGTATTACTGATCAGATAAGAAGTTGTATAAATCGGTATGCCGAAGTTGCAAATTCGTGTATATCCTCGAAAGTTATACTGGGGAAGTGAAAAGGGCAATTTATTAAAACAAGGCCTCCAAGGGGAAAGACGTGATTGTACATACACGACAATAGCAAACATGTACAAGAAGAGAGAAGTGATCAAGACCTGCAAATGACGTAGTGGTAAATATTGCTACTATCTTCGCGCAGGTAGAGATGACATGGCGATGAGGGCAGAGCCGTGGGTAGGGGGGTGTGAAAGCCCAGGTGTGTGTGGGTGAAGAGGAGCGCATCGCCTCATCCGAAAAGTTGATGGAAGCAGGAGTCACAGTAGGGTTTGCCAAGACGCTCTTTGAAAGTGCCAGTGCTAAGTTGTCGTAGACAATAGGCGCACACGAAGTGTTGCAAGTGGTAGCGACTGCCCAACGCGTTGATACATCGACTGTCCACAATGGGTTCCCGACAAGCTGCACACACCATGTTGGAATTACGACGATGGTGCTGCTCGCAGTAGGGGTAACCGTTTTCAGCGTGGAAACTTCGGCCTGTCAACTTAACTCCACAATCCTAAAATTGGATGACGATGACGAATTGCTACTTAATGGAAATAAGTAGGACGATCCGACGAACTAAATTTTGAACGTGAATTATGTATTCAAGGAAACAGATTAAAGATGCTTCATCTATTAGATCGGCTGAGTCAAGACCGGGTAGAATTTTGCACATACAAGGCAGGAGAATGTCTTCTTTAGACAAAGAACTGACTGAAAAGTTTCATTTCGAACAGTTAGTTTATCGGCTTCGGTACTACGCAAGCCTCAAATGTACCTACACTTAGTAGAAGAGAGAACCCACCTTGCATTTGAAACAACCTTCATGCCAAGGTTGTTCCAGTACGGTGATGTAAGCGTCGGTGATAGGTTGCCTGCACCCGCCGCACCTCTCGCCAAACTTGGAGTAATAGCAGTTCCTAAACGAAAAGAGGCCACCGGTTTGAATATGTTGTTCAGGTACTTCATAGCATCAACTCTTCCTCATGAGTCAACCTATGAGGCAGCATAATAACTCGGCTTACGGACAAAAGATTTTGCCCTGATGCTCGTGAGCAGTGGCGTTATCCACGAAGGGTATGTGGCATCCTTGACAGAAGAAGTGGTCCGGGTGCCAGAAGTACCCCATCGCCTCCAGACACCGCTAAAAACAGGGTCGCAAGTCATTTACCCTTGTATTAACATATTGAGTCCATTCAGGTTTCAATTTGGCAAATTCATGCAGATTCTTGGTGTCACAGGCCAAAAGTTACTAGTGCGTAGGTGGAAAATTATAACAAAAGTCGGGATTGGAGACAAAGCATATCAAAACTATCCAAAAATATTACTAAATGTGTCGAACTACGGCCATTTTAACGCCCATTACATGCCATGTTAAATATTAATTCCAATCTAAATGAGTTCAATTGAAGCGACTTGTGTTTACCATTTGCTGAGGTAACATGGACTCCTTTTTAAATACACAGGTAAAATTACTGCCTATCAAATGAACTATTCTTTACTCCAATCCCTGGTTCCCACCCGCCTCGTCAAGGTGTGTTTATGCAAGTCCGGATTATTACAGACGCTACTTGGGCCAGCGGGGGGGCAGTCGGGTAGACGAGTTGGACGTGAAGGGAAATGCCGGACAACTCACATCGACGATAGCCTCACCGCAGAATGCGCACTTGGGTGCGAAGAGGGATAGGTGGCACTCGGTGCAGTAGGGGACACCTTCGTGGTCATAGAAGAACTCCTCCACAACGTTCTTTTTGCAGTACGAGCAGGTGAAGTGCTCCGGATGCCAAATCCCCCCAAGGGCTGTTATCACCTAGAGGAAAACGGAGTAATTTGACCATCCAAATGTCACCAACCAAGCATCGAGTCACTTTATCGTTCTACTGGACCCTAATTCTGCAGAAAGTCTTTCTTTTCCCAGCTTTTATCTCCCATCTGGCCGCTTCAAGACTCTAAAAAGGCATGTGTTGGTAGTCCTGCTCATGGAATTTGTTGGCATTAGGTTAAGGGACACAAATGAAACTGCGCAAGATGAGAAACAGCGTCTACCCACGGCGGTCAGAGTTAGCCATCTGCCTCGCAAAGAATGTTCACTGTCGCTCTAATAGCAGCTTGCTACTTTGCCCCAGAAGGCTAGTTGAAGGGGAGCGGACAACATCGCTGATAAAAGGTCAGGAACTGCCATCTATCACAACGCCTTGTTGACTGACCTTTCCAACGACGGGCTGACCGCAGTGCACACAGAGGGAACCGCGCCAGGTCAACTGTGACGCGGTCGCATCACCGTTGTGGGGACGGGAAGATGCGGCATTGTCGGTGGAAGATTTGCGGGAGTTGGGAGCATCTTCTGTGCCGGGTTGCCGTCGGGGCTCCTTCGTGGCATCATCCGTCTGTCCCACACAAATGGGCGTACTTTGCGACATGGAATGGGGCTGAGCAGAGGGCGATGATGCCTGCTGTTGGGTCTGATTGTACGGCAAGTTTGTGCTGAGAGGAGTCTGTTGCTGCAAACGTCAGGTCAAGATTCATGCCAAAATCTACTGATTAACACTTAGTAGCTAGAGGGGCCTTTCCTCAAGCAGCCTACCTTAAGCTGTTGAAGGGAGGCCATTAATTCATCCAACTGGCGACTCGCATGCTCCGCAGCTTCCTTAGTCCTCAGAGAGATGGAGTCGCTGGAGCCTCCGTTCGTTGATTGTCGTCTGCCAAGGGATTCATCATTTAGTTTGCATAGTCTCCTACCACCGCAAAGTATAAAAGCACGCTCTTCGCCTCCATAACCCCGCCACAATTGGCAAGACGACGTGTTTATTTCAGCCAGGAGGCCACCCATTTGACACGAGGCAGCGTTCACTCTCCCCTAATAAAATCGCATTGCCATGTTTGTCCCTGTGTCACACTTGTCTAAGCACACAATTCTCTCACTTGTGTAAACATTAGGCACGGTGACCACCACACAAGTGAGAAGGCCTGCAATAGCACAACTTCTCGCCACTGGGGTGAGAATGCGTTCAAGCAGTTCATCCGTTCCCGCTCCAGCGACTCAATGCCCACCACTCTGCCGAGAGCGCAGTGAGAAGTGAGAGGTGAGAGGGGCCCAAAATGAATGCTTAAGTCAGATCCTCTTTATCCGCGAATTCACATTGTGTGACCACTGTGCCCTGTGAACAGAGCACGCATTGTAAATAAACAAGTGGAAAGTCCCGTGTGCCAACGAAATCCGTGGCATTCCGCGAAGGGGCACACCTCGGCTGGAGGGTTGACTCACCGCCGCCCTGTTTCGTATCTGGTCGACCGACTAGGAAAAGCCTGCCTGCCTGTCCGCCTGCCTGTTGATGGGGGCAAAAAGAAGAAGAAGAAAAAGAAGAAGAAGAAGAAGGAGGCCGAACACGTCCCGATCTCGCATGATTACGCTGTGCTGGCGCGGTTCAGCCCCGGGAAAGGAATGTTCAGCCTCCTCCACTCTAACTACTGCAATGTCACGGAGTGAAGACTACTGGATCGGTCACCTCCGCAGGGATAATAGCACTAATAACGGTGGTTCTAAGGCTTTGACATGGACCTGAGAGTCTTTAATTACCGACTATTAAGGCAATGGAACCAGTCGGCTTAAGGCGTGAACGAAATTGTTCATGGTAGTCAAGACTGTTATAGCGCATAGGTGAGGAGCAAGGTAATTTGAAGGTGAAGGGAAATTTTACAGCGGATTTGGTCGAAGTTGAACTATCAGAAGGGGAAGAGATCACCGATGCTCCCGACATCCACAAGAGGTCATGGTAAACGAAGTGGGTGGCATCGTATCGGCACGTCGAAGCCTTAAGTCCGGAAAGCTACGACAAGTCATGGCCATTCACCCCATAAAAATTAAAGAACAGTTCGTACCACCTGCAAACAACCACGTTTACTTCGCGTCAGAATGTCCAAACGAACGAACGAATCTACAAGTGGCAGTTAGAATCACCGGGTTTGTGGACGACTGTTCGCGAGAGGATCTCGAGTGATGGCGAGATCTCGAGTGGGATGATGTGGTCAAGTGGTTGTGCCACGATCACTTTGGTAGGAACGCGACTCAAGTGGTTGTGGAGGTGTGGGCGCCTGTTGTAACAGCCCACTTGCCCTGCAATCAGGGCGCCTTCCGGCGTGTTTATTTGGACACAGAAGTGTGAGGTAGTAAATCGCAATGAAAAACACCTTCTCTTCCCCCATCGTCTGCTTCCCACGATTTTTGAGGCAACTAGCATGAAGCAACAGAGGAGGAGGCAACTTACTCTAGCCTCGCTTGGTCCACCGGCCGCGCGCTGGTGTCTAAAACAATGAAATAACACCAGTAAGAGTTAATGTCTCCCCGACAGATCACACTTTCACAGCTGTAATCCCCATGTTTCATGCAACACCAGCAAAAGTTCGGTAGAAGACATAATTTGCCACTTGGAACTTTGACAGACGATTAAGTGAATCGCAGCGGGTCACAGACGGAAGATGCTTCGAGAGTCAAATGCGCGGCTGCTTGGTGTGGAGTGACGCAGGCACAGCAATTAGAGTTGGCTGCGAGAGAAAAGTGGGGGCAGAAGCTGTTACTGAGGGGGAGAAGGAAGTGAGGAAAAAAAGCGCTGCAAAGTAATCATTTCTCTCGGAGCCTAAATGCAGCCACGCCTAAAATCGGATTGCAAGGAAGATGACGAAGTCTGGAGGTTGGAGGCACAAAACAGCCTAGGAAAATTGTACCAGTGGAGCAGAAACTCCCACTGAGTGCGCAAAATTCGTTTAAAAAGATAATGCTATTCGTACTCAAGGCATCTTTCGATGCACATCGACGGAGGCAACAGCCAAAGTGCAAACGGCAATTGTACGAAATTTGACAGGAAGACAAGAATTGCATCGAATACTGGAAATTTCTTCTTCCTGGTCTAAAAGAATATCTCAAATGATCGCTTTTCCACATCTGCGCAGCACGCGATGGAGGCGGTGCTGCCTTTGACCTGGTGGATCCCCGCTCGGGGGAGGCAAGCCACCTGCCATGGTTCCAGTGGTGCCAGATAAAATGTGGAATGCCAAAAAATAAGTCCCCCCCCCTTCTCACGAGACGTGTGATTTATGAAGCGAACAACTGTTGGCTCGCAGTACCAAACGAAGCATAAACGTGGATTCAGTGGCAGTTGATCCAGGCGTACAGATCCCGCGGGCTCCTGAAATAACTGGCACTGGACACGGTGTGAGACGACGCTGTAATAGTGTTTTGCTTCTGGGGGAGTGGGAATGCCGTCAGAGGCGCATGAAGGGGTGCGCTTTTGGAGTAGAAGTGTTGCTAAGGCTTAACGACGGTCCTGAGATGGTCAATCGCCGCCCGGCGAGATGGTGTTGGGCGGGCGAGATGCACAGTTGTTCAACACGGGCGTTTAATTACAGGGCGAATCGACGTGAGGGAGGACAACGGCCGCCACACAGCGGTGCAAGTCGGCGCGTTAACCGTCGACATGTGGGGTTGTGGCAGGCAATTGCAGCACACGCTAATTAACCTTTTCCTGTGTGCATGCGCAAGGCCTACTGCCAGTCTGCCAAGGCAGCGGTTCGGGCGCCTGGTGGAGGAGAGAGGCGAGATAACGGGACGGAGTGAGGTCACGTCAGGCAAAATGAATCACCGTGCCTTCTCCCACGGGTCGACAGTGGAGACGGCGATGATTCGATCACAAACCGATTCGCTGCAATTGTTTCTCAGCCTAATGTTCGCTTCTCTGCCAGGCGTCAAAAGAGTCACGCTCCATAAATTAGTGGGTTGAGGAGGAAAGGCTTCCGAGTCACGAATATCTCGCCATGTTGTGGTTTATCTGAGTTACTTCTAGTAGAATATGGCCCGAGTGGCATACGAGTAGGTCAGGAATTCTTTCTGAAGACACATGAATCACCTCAGTTTGTCTGACAACGGCGTGGGAAATGAGTCGGGTATTTCGCCTCACGCAGCTATTCCAAGCTCAAGCGCTACACCAGTGGGAAAAAGTCGAGGAGGTGGTTGTAAAAATAGTTTCGTCATTCAACGATATACCCTAATAAACTAAATCTTTGGAAAAAATGTTCCAAGGTCTCACTTCACTTCAAAACCGATGGTCACTTCGACTGAAGACAGTTGGAAGTATTCGAGTCAAAGGCAAGTTCTTCTCTCTTTGATGGAAAAGGAGGAGGACCAATAAACTGCGACCAGGTCTACCTTAAGGTGTGAAATGGGAGAAGTCATGGGGTCCTCATATAAGCCCTTCACTGCGGCAGTACAAAATCCGCCGTTGATGTGAGGCTGAGTTAAGAAGCTCGCGCTACTCCGCAGTTTGCCCAAAATCCTCTCAAGCACGGACTTTGGACGCATGAAGAACAAAGACTCGACAAGCCTCCTAAACAACCATGGTGGAGATGAGATGAAGAGAGGGAGGGAGGGAGGAAAAAACGAATTAATACAACGAGGTTGGAACGCAATACTACCAAGAAGAAGGGAAATGAAAGAGTGTCAAGAGTTCGTCGATGTCGTCAAAGTGTTTCGCTTTTCACCTTCGCCGTTGTGGTGTGACTCAACAGTCGTCCATTTAACGTACTACAATTGAGCGGAGGTCCGACAAAAACGTGGCATTCAGAGGGGGTCTCTCGGATGAGTCCGTGAAAAAAAACAGGCTTTGATGATGTAAACTGTGGCCAGAAAATGATAAGTCGCATAAACGCATATACATCCACCCAGACGGTGGTGGGGCGGACTTCCGGCGGTGTGAATGTGAACATTGACACACACTGCGTCAGGATCGGAATGGTGGAGGTGTGTACTCGCATGAGCCGACGAGTCAGGGCGCCTCGACGACGCCACTTCCGGGCCAGAGCAATCGCGGCTGTCTGCGTCCAGACTCCTGCGGCCCAGACGCGTCTGAGACACCTTTTCTACCAATGGAACGACCATCAGCGATCGGGTAAGTTGCAAAATACTGATGGACTTTATCGTGTTTTGTCTAAGTACCCCAAAATAAAGCACTCTTTAAGCACGCGTCGGGCAAAGTACGGGGATTAGCATAGCATTTTTATCGAAACTGGGGATACGAATTTCCCTCCCATGAGACAGTGCTCTTCTAAACCTGGGTGGCACAGGGCCACGTCGGCGGAGGCCTCGGCAAAACCCCTCACACTTGCGGCTTGATCAACCTCCGTCTTTGAGTTATGCAGCGAGAAAGACAAAAGAGGGAAAGCACTTTACCCATTGGGACGCACATTCGCTAACAGGGATTTGTGTTTTAACGTTTCAACCGTCAGTTGTTACCCAGATCAGCCGCTATTTTGTTGCAGGCAAATATTTGCAAATCGGCTAATAAAGGGAGGAAGCGGCTCACCTCATCGTCTGACTGCCTCGAGGTGAATGCATGGGAAATTGAAAAAACTGCCAGAGCGACGTGCTACTAGCCTCTGTGATTAGAGTAGATTAACTTATTTGATGGGTGGTTGGCTTCCTATGAAGAGAGATTTTCTCACAAAAAACCTGCTTTTGTATCATGTCATGGGCAATACGTTGTTCTAACTACTTCCCAGCCGCACTTAAACGAACTTTCAAGTGGATAAACGACCGATTACAGTTCCGGCAGCAGTGAATTGCAAATCCACCCCAAGTGAAACTTGGCTGGCAAGTGAGTTGGAGCACAGGCCGGATACAAAAAAAATACACCTCGACAGAATTTGGCAAACAAAAACAACTTGGTGAAAACCTGTGTGCGACGCGTGACGCCGCTGGTCAGACCTTTCTGAGGGTGACAATTGCCGCCTTCACAGCCTAAGCCAAAGGGTGTGTTTCAGCGCTCAGCAGTGTGATTGACTTGTGCTTCGAGGTGGAGCCTCACGTCACCGCGAGGCCGCGGAGTGATTGGTCGAATGGATGGCAGAGCTGCGAAGTCGTCTTCGCCACGTTGATCGCTGAGCGACAACAGGCTGATCCACGCCCAAGGTGACGAGTTTGCCGCGACATCATGCAGGACGACATCCATCGTGCATTGCTAGGACAAATTGTCAGTTGGGAGGCAGGTTGAGAAAAGAGAGCGGCTTTCGACATCGCTACGGACACGAGGCACGGGCTTTTTCACATGGCAACACGAGAAAGTGCATACACACGGCCGGCCATGTCATCTTTTGTGCAAACTTCTGGCTAAACTGAATGTCCCTTCAAAATGGTCAACAGAACACATTGGAACAAGGACGCGGTTCGTGGAGGGCGCGATTAGCGACCCCGTTGGAATCCCGATGAGTCAAGACGGCGGACACGGTCACGTCGGCCAAAAGGTACTGTCAGGTTGATTTGGGACGAAGAGCCCAAAAGTGTTGCAAACTACCTCACTCATTTGACTTATCATGACTGTCGAGGCTTGTGATTGTTCTGAACAGCATCGAAAACTGTCATGGTGGGCCTCTTAGTCAATGGCCATTGAAAGGGCAATCGAATGAGTGATTTGGATGATGAGGATGAAGAAGCAGGAGGAGGAAGAGAGGACGAAGCGATTCATTGACGGCTGGCAAAGGTCACGTCATAAAAAGCCACTGCAAAGAGCCATTCGATAATGACATCTACTGACGCCTTCGAACACATTTGACATTTTGGCATTATTGCGATTTGCACGAACAAACTGCCACTTCGGATGCACTTCAGGAAAGGAAAGCCGGTGGTTTCACTGCTGAAAACGCGCTCATAAATTCCAGATGCCTCAAGGAACCATTAAAAGTAGGTAGTTAAGATTAACGTTCTCACCTCGGTCAGGGCCGCAAGCATTATAAAGGTGAATTTCACAAAGTTAGACGAGTCTCGGGAGGTGTCAACGCTGCGGAATGAGGCGCGGCGGCCGTGTTCGCCACAGCAGAAGGGATGTGAGGCTGCATCAGACAGCATCCATGGCAGTGTATCGCCGCAAAATCCGTAAATTCGGGCGTTTTGGAGTAAATTACTACAGCCCTTTCACTTCAAGTCTGTGGTGACTTTTTCTCGTACCTGTGGAATTTCGCACACACAGAACCGCATTTTTATGCACGTGATTAACTTCACACCAAAATATTGTCTTCGTGCTTTCGTCGCACTCTTCCCTATGGTCTGACTCCAATTGCCTGAGCCACTCGCTTCGTTGCAAAATTAAGTCGAAAGGGGAGGCACCTTCCGTGAAGGCTTGTCATTCCTACTCTCAAAGCTCACTCCTCGTGTTGTGGGAAGAAAACGAGCGAGGCCGCCAAACCCCTTCCCTCTCCCTCGTTCCGAACTTCGAGACAGACGTTACGAACGAGGCCGCTGCCTTGTTTACGCTCTCCCTCGTCCCACCCCAACCTAAAAAGACACCTCCGCCAAAGCGGGGCCAAGCATGTCATCAAGGCTCCAGGAAATGCCTCAAACGCCACGATCAAATAGGAAAACTAATCCTTGTGGTATTAATAATGGGAGTAGAGAGAACCGAAATAGATGTAGGGTACATGCCCATTCCCACTTTGAGTCCCGTCCATTCCTCGTGTTCTCATTGCCGAATTTTACGGCCATTTCCATGGCGTCGTTGGCGATACTTTGGTTTGAACGTCGTCCAACTGGAATCTCCACCAACCGTCTACCACACAAAAGTCAAAGACGAGGGCCTCGCACCTCCCCGTCCATTAAGCAATCATTTGTCATCGCCTGACAACGATCAAGTCCAGTTTCGCCACAGTAGTGACGGAGACGGATAGGTCAACGTAATAAAACGATGGCAATTGTTATAATTAACTGCGTGACATGGCAGTTGTCGCCTTCCTAATTGGGATTGTCGGTGAAAAGAACTGCTGAAGTGCCTCTTGACACCGCTTCAAATACAGTGCACCAAAAAGGACCACTCGGCGATGCGTAAAAATCGTGTAGTGAGTTTGTGTCTCGGGGCAGTGTGTGCACACACTTGCATGGACTGAGCCTTCATCGACAGGGTGACCTTTGACGGGACCGGAATATCAAATGCCAGCTGGGAGGAGACCTTTGGGCCAAGTCAAAGGTGGACCAGGGAAATAAAAACTGGTTATCAAATGTGAACATGGAACGCCTCTACTTTCTCTCCCACAGTGTTTCAAATGTCAATCTTTTAGCGCTATACAAAATGTAACTTTCATTTGGGATTGCGTGACCACCGGTAGAAGATCAAACCAGGTATGAAATCGAGGATCGTCTTTTGAACTGACTGAGGAAAGGCGAATTAACCTTGCGAGAAGTTGATGCTTTCGCTAGTGGAGCTGGTATGAGGAAATGTCCTCTACGGGATTGACATCAGGCTAGGGAATCGGACCAGTCAAATAAGAATGCCAATATTATTTTATGAGTATATATAGTTGCACACTGTAAGGCATAAGCCTCGAGAAGCTAAGATTGTTGTTCCTTCAAAGTAACCTGGCAAACCGAACCGCCTCGAGCACACTTTGACCTCACTCCTTCTGCTCTTGCTGTCTGCCAAGAGGCAAATGCACTTTCACACACTCAAGGCACCGAGGTGAGGGACCAGTATGCAAGACCATATACCGTCAAAAGACACCACCTAGGGTAATCGACAGTAGGTCCAGCGAAACAATTTGATAGCATAGAGAATGCCGATGGGGGAGCATTCCTCGCGGGGGAGCAGAAGGATGTTGGTTACGCCCTCGTAAATTCGCTAAAGCAGTTCACTAACCAGGCGTTTTGAACTCGTAACATTTTAGGTTGACCGTGGTTAATTTACACAACATACCTGAAAGCGGATATTCCTATTCGTCACACTTGAGGTGTGTGCAACGTGGAGTACACAAAATGCCTAAGGATGAATGTTACGAGGGAGGACATTCTACCAAGGCTTGTGTATAATGACGGAAGCTAATGAAGGTTCATTTGTTGCCTCCGCATCGATGGAAAGAAGGCTTCGATTCGAAATCTCATTTGAGTTAGAAATGTCCAGTGGTAAAGAGGAGGTAAGGGTTACATTGAGGCAATTAAGGACAAGCTTGCAGCGTTGATAAAACAGAGGAAAATGAAAGGAGAAGGAAAAATTTTAAAGGTGCTTTAAGACCACCTTGTCAAATTTATAAACCCTTTCACTTTTAACTCCATTCCACCAAAGTGGGTTATGAGGAAAAGAAAGCGCTACAAAACGCTGTCATGGAGGTTAAAGTTTTCTGACCGTCTTAAAACTTGAGAGGTTATACTGCCTTATTAGTTTCCTTGATTTTTCGTTTATCAGCATCAAAAATAAATCTCTGTAGAAATAAGCGCGGCACCATCAAAACTGCCCGAGACAAAGATGAATAAGGCGGAGCAGCACAATTGGTGATATGCAGGCCAGGAGGCCGGGGATAAGAGTGATTTTGTTGCAAAAAACTTTACGTGTCCCCACAATGGGGGATTTAAGAGAATTAAAAACTTCGAAGTGCTGTCGGCTGAGGGAAAGGCAGCCGAGTGAACGAACGGCGCCGGAAAGCGGTGGAAATCCGGCACAGTGCCTTTGGTTTAGAGTGCGCATGAAGGCACACATACGCATACTTACAGGTACGCGGGCATTAGCCACATCGGTTTGTGCGCGGTCTGAACAGATTTTTACTGGCATGGGGTCTCGGAAGCCCTTCAGGATAATTTCCCTTCTTCTTAGTCTTATTAGCACCACATCAATGAAAATTCGAAAGTGGGAAAATAGTTATAGCAAACCCTCTTGAATAATTTCCATGAAAGAAAAGCAGAAACCTCCTCTTTACAACACGGGCAAAAATAAAATGCGACTCACCATTTAGAAGTTACTTCATGACTACCAAAAATTCTGTTTGGGAAAGTTGATGGGAGTGACGAGTTCAAGAAAACCCTCACACAATCTTTTTATATACTCAAAGACAACTCAAAAATTCCCACCTTGGCTCTCATGGTCTTCTGGATCCCCATCAATGTATCCAAGTTATTCAATATACGATCCAATTTATTCAAATTCTCTTGAAGAGGACGGCGGGGTATGCTTGTACTACTCCGCGAATTACGATTGAAATCAGTCGGATTTGAAGAAGCTGATGACCAGAATTTGGAGTCAGAGGGTCGCTCATTGCCATTTGAACCGAAAATGGGGGAATTCCGTTGAAGTACATGTTGTTTAGTTACCCGCAAATCTTCGAGCAGTGCATCTAAAATTATTTAAACGAAGAGAATTACATATCTATGAAATAGGCTTAAAGAAAATAATAATTGTCACCGAATGCATAATGGTCATTGTTTGGTGATAATTGCAGTTCATAAAACGTGCTTATAAAATTCTGAATGCGTCGATAAAAGTCCAAGACATATTTGTCCATTAGAAAGTATAGAAATTGTTTCGCAACAGGAATGTAGTTTGAATTGTATGCACAAAACCTCAAAATTATTAAAGCGGTTAATATTATAAAGATTATACTAGAATAATGATCTTTCCATACGTCAAAAATAAAGGCAGTCCAAAAACGTCGAAAACAAGGACATTAAAAATTCTATCAAATATTATGTAAGAAAACAAGCGAACGATAAGAAGTATTACCATGGCAACCTAGCTATATTACTTAAACAGGGCCGATTATAGACAAACGGAATCTAAGCCTACAAATTATGTACGCGGAGACTAATTTTATAAGAAGTGGACTTCACCTATTTTCGGCAGAATGGACGTAACTCTCAAAGCAAAAAGTTGGTCAACGTATATAAAAAAAAACTTGCATATAAACGGTTATATCTCGCCAGGAGTTAGGGGCCGTTTGAATTTAGAATCAAATCATTAATATAAGCAAAAGCTTCATCGATAAACAGAAGTTATAAGCTAAAGCGTTCATTAGTTTTTCGGTGGCATATGTGGGGACGAAAACTCACCCAAATTGTCCATGCTCTTAAAATAACGCGGTAGTCGGTGTAGTAAGCTCAAGGTTATACGAGTTCATTCGCGCAATGACCTTGAAATAATAAGCAAACGCCGATCCATACTGCAAACAACACGAATATCCTTGCGGTTTTCCTTTACAAAAACCAAAATATAAATTACAATGTATCCAAATATTATATGACTTATATTTTGTTAAGAGACGTCGAACTTCCTGCGTCGATTCCAATTATGCTTAAGAAGAGTTCCTTTTGTTTACACATTAAGTACCACCTCCTCAATGCAGCATACTAAATAATATTCATACGAAATAGGGAATGCATACTCATTCTGACATCTGGCTCAATAACACCACGCGTACAAACCAAACTTATCTACGTCATCCCATATGCGTACCTTGCGTAAGACAAACTACCAAACTTGGTATAACACCCATCATTCCTCCAAAAAGCCTTTACGCGTAGGCGCCTGTGCAGGTGAAATATAAGATAGCGGAATCTGCAAACGCAAAACAGTCGATGTAAAGGTAAATAGAAATAGGAAAACTTACAATTCAAAGTGCCGCAATGGGCGGTTACGGAGAGGACCGTTTAAAGTGCTAAGAGCTTTGTTTAAGAAGTAATACTCACAAGTTTTACAGGATTTCTGATCGAAAGACTCGCTATGGATAGAAACAAACTCCCTTTGAAGACATAGGGGAAGCTGGTCCCACGGCATGTAGCTTATTTTTGATAAAAATGATTTGCCACTCAGAGCAGGGTTATGAAAGGTGTGGGTCGCCAATATAAAAACACATGCCGTCGTACTTACTTGGAATGAGGATTGAAAACTTTGGAATATAGTTATTCTTGTTCTGCATAGGATCTAATATTTTTAATTCAAATTCATAACGAGAAACGAAAGCGGAATCTTAGTTCTTTTTCGCAAGCCCTTCTTGACTTAATGCCAATCAATCAGTTGCATTTTTGATGGATTTATAGGACAGGGGGTTATCTTTGTGATTGCATTTTAAAGCTTATTTATTAAAAAATGTCTCCGGCGGTTTGGTATTACGACGTATCTCGCAGGCTACATCAAACTTGTTCCCTAATTCTCGCTAATGTTTCTTATCTACTTGGATCAAAAAGCTAATGCCACGGCTCAATGTTAAAATCCAAAACTTGATACTATGTTGTTAAACAGTCGGTTTTTTTTGAATAATTACAATTAACCAGTTGATCCTCATTTCACGTAGGATCTTTGTTCCATCAGGGCTCAGCAACGTTTATCATCTTGAACGACATCTCTTATTTTCATCTCGAAAAGAATAGGCTGTGGCATTATTATACAGCGTATACTTGTTTCAGTATATATTTTGAAGCGCGGTTTTCTGATTACGGCTTTGTAGGCTTGTTGGCAGGGGGGCACTCGTATATCTCGTATTTAATATGGATGTCTTTAGGCAAAATGGATAAGTACATTATCCAGAACAACGGCTCCTCAGTAGTTTCAAATGTTCCACAATCTATCAATATACCCGACCTTGGGAAGAGTCTACTCAATGCTTCTCGCAATGGCGATGTTGAAGAAGTCAGGAATCTTTTAGGCACTGGAGCTCCATTTGCCACTGACTGGGTATGCTATTTTTTCTGGCCATTTGGTTTCCGCTATCTGCAAGTCGACACTTCGACTTGTCTAGCAATAGTAAGGTTTTTAAAATGCCTGCTCTAATATGTTAATTTTAACCTCGGACTAGAAGGCGATTTTGAGTATGACACTGTATTTAACAGTGACTCTCGGGGCGGCTTCACTATTTCCTTGCCAATTTTCTAGCTAGGAATGTCTCCCCTTCATTTCGCCGCAATGAACGGTCATTTGACAACATGTGAAGCTCTGCTTAATGCAGGTTTTAGTCGGGATGCAAGAACCAAAGTAGACCGTACTCCGCTTCAAATGGCTGCTCAAGAGGGTCATGCTGACATTGTAGAGTTGCTTCTAGAAAATGCTGCCGACATTCACGCCGTTGATACTTTAAAAATGACCGCCCTTCACTGGGCCTCCGAACGAGGTCATTATCCCGTAATACAGGTGCTTATGCGCTATGGGGCAAATATACACCGCAAGAATAAATTTGAGCTAACTCCTCTTGACTTGGCTGAGTTGCGTGGACATACCGAAGCTAAAGACGCTATGCTGGTAAGTTCCTCAAGTAAAACTTTGCGTCTGTACTATATTCTACGTGCATTAACTTGTTTTTTTTGGTGGTTTTGGAACAAGATGACGCAAGTGGAAGTTAACCCTGCTGTTGGGAGAATGGCAGCACCTAATGAAGACCTAGCAGACCCAACGGCGTTTATAATCACTGACGAAGAAACAGTGATTCCTGCGGCGCCACCGGCGGACGAGGTGGTTATATCTAGTGTAAAAGCGGAGCCGAATAATGACGAGGTTTCAGCAACTTCGTCTGATCCTTTGTTGATGGGAGATAGCAAGGAAACACTGCTTGATTGGGTAGCCTCTGGTTTTGGGAGCAAGAGTGGTGCTGAACCTCTTCAGAACTCCTTTGTGCATTTAACTCCTACGGATCAATACTTCGGTCAGTCTACTAAATCTGACCGAATACCTCTTGAATCCCAATTCTTTGATGGTCTAGATCTTTCTTTTCAAGCATTAGATTCAAACAATCCGCAGCTTGGTTCGAGTCCCAGTGATAACAATATGGTAAGTTAGAACGTTAAATTTTTATTTGGAATAGCTAGTTGTGGAGACCCCGGACGGAAAAGTTTTGTATGTGCGTCAAGAAGATGGTGAAAATTGTTCGAGGATAACAATCTTTAATAAGGATGGCGAGCAGGTCAATGACGATGATCTACTCGTAGAGGTGACCGCCGCACTTTCCAACTATCAGCCTGGGGACGATAGTGGAAATAAGTAAGGCTTTTTTCATTTAGCATATTAATTTTTTTAGGTCTAACCCAGAAAGTAGACAAAATCATGAAACTTCTGTCCTAGTAATATTATTTTTAACCACCCATATATCTATTTTTCTTTGCTAATTTCAGTTTCCTAAACACTTTGGATGAAGATAAGCTTCTGAAAGCGGATGAAATACCAGTGAATGATATCCTGTCCGATGTAGCTGAGTCAGAACCCGAGCACTGTTCCGACAAGGGCATGCTACTACAACAACTTGTGGTTTTGGGCAAGGGTGAAGATGGAATGGGATCTTCCCTCTGTGTCGACGGTACGGTAGCAGGATACACAAACGGTTATTAATTGCAAACTCCATTTCTCAAAATATGCCTATGATGTGTGCTGACGTGAACTATAATAGATATAACCTAAAAAAGATACCTGATGTGGCTATTACTTTTAACAGATTGAATCAAACAATGTGGAACCATAATATTTCCATGTCATTATAGGGGTTCCTGAATTTTTGACAAAGAAGGAACTAGTTTCGTGGTTCAGTAAATTCGGACTTATCGTGACGGACTTTGAAAGTTTTGAACATTTTGTAGTTTCTTTTACTTATGAAGACTCCGAGTTTTCATTACTCGCCTCCTATTGTAAGTATTTTCTGTATCTGTTATTTTAAATTTTTTCCCGGTACTTTCACTGATATATTATCGCGTACTAGATCGACTTTTGGGTCAAATGTCCAACCTTTTAGAGTGTTGAATTCACTTGGTTGTTCTTTCTTTTAGGTTTACAATCGAAATCAATAACATTTGACCACATCAGCACATGACAGGTTACCATTTTGCCATGTATATCATACGCATTCTTTTACTTTCTTCCACCGTCTTATGAATTTTGTACTTATTTTTGTACATTTGTACCACGTTTTCTGATTTCGAAATTATTTGACGCTGCATAGGAGTTGTTATTTATCTCCGATTCACCTGAATACTCTTCTTAATTCATTTTAATATTAAAGGACTGTTAATTTGATGTTCAGGCCATGTACTCCGGTGTTTCTCAAAATATAATTCTCTGAGTTATGTTTTCTTTTTCGTGCGCTTTCCAAGTATAGACTAATGTTCGCTCGTTCAGTTGTTCCTTCCATGGTAGTATGAAGGCAAACAAAAGGTAACCATCCGGTCGAGTGGATTGCGCATTTTGGTATTTCTTTATGCCCACGTATTTTCTTGGCTTGTGCAGCTTGACGAAGTCTTACCCTCAGATCATAACGGTGGCAGAATACTCCTGTTGTAACAAAAACCCATGCAAACGGCTTACTTAGATGTCAGTGACGAGATTTTTGAGTTGCTTGATAAGGGTGATGAGCCTTTACAAATGGATATCGTCTTGCAAGAGGATCATGGGAGTGAGGTAAAGAGGTAGATCGAGTTCCTCAATTTGACGATGAAAGATGAATTCGGTGCTGGTCGTGTTCAAGCCTGCCACGAGTGCTGACTGCATTGCTCGTTGAAGTTGACGACGAATGCATAAAATCGTCAATAATTTCAGCGGTGCAAGCGGTCCGAAAATATCCAGGAGTTTGTCAACCCTTCATTCAGAAAATTGGAGCGTGTAAATGTAAGTCCAGCAGTGGGCGATGCTCCTGCTATCTTTGGCGTAATTATCGGTCCATGCATTAAGATCCTATTAACTTTTTGTAGTGTCTGAGTTTGCTTAGGACATAATAGAAAAACATGCATGTTGCTTTTCTAGCCTGAGGAGAATTCAGAGGCACCAACGTCATAACAATAAGTTATTCTAAATCTCCCGAGGTGTATATAGGCCTAACTACGTGTCTTTTAGTTAAATAAAACGAATCTTTCAATAAAATCAGCACCAAAGTAGGTAAATTCAAGGTCAGGGGAGGTGCGTATGTGCATACAATCTAGTGGTTTACCCCTCTTGTAGCTTTTCAAGTTGTCTAATTTGTGTTGCGTCCAGTGGCTTGGGCCTATCGACGGAATACACCGCTTCCACTTCCCGCTGACACTCGTCGAGAAAGTCCCAATTGAGGCGTCCCAGGACGAGAAGTTTAAAGAGCAACTGAATACATTTCCAAGTGGAAGCTCTGATAACCTGAGGGTTAGTCCATCCCGAAAGACAGTCCTTCACAACAGCTCCAACCGTTCTCCGCAGGAACAACTCGTTGATTTGTCTCCGTGCTTCAAATTCTGTAATGCACATTTTTGTGGTATCAATCGTTTTGCCCTCGGCTCTGCCATGTACCCCGCCCGATTCGAGGAGACTACATATTTTATTGCATTTGATTCAGTAGGCAATACGTGTAAGGACATGTGAGAAAGGAGGGAGAACGTAAATCTTGTTACACTCTAGTTGACAACGGCGGAATAAATAATCATCATCGATGTAACACTGACATCACTTCTAATTCGGAGAAGGGAAGACTGCACTCCCCTACAGCATGAGAATCTCACCTGTAACGCCGTCTTGGAGGTCAATGAAGTTTGCTGAAATCCACAACCTGAAGACACCAGCCACCCGGTCTATCGCGGTAGTTTTGATTTGTTCCATGAGATCGCCCACCGGGAGAATGACCCGGTTGCAGGGCTGCGCTGGGGAGGTGGGGCTGACGTGGGAGAGGCGTTGCAAGAGTTTTTCCAGGCAGCCGCAAGAGGCATGTCCTCTGGCCAGAAGAAGCGAGAGGACGGAATTGGTGCTCTGGTTTGCGTGGTATAAGTGCTCTGTGGGCACATGGCCTATCAAGCAGCAAACTGGTCCACAAAGCCCTTCTGCCGCCAGCAGTATGAGCGGAGAATTGCCAGAAATCGGGTCCTTTCGGAAGGACATTTATTAAACGTTAGATCCCGCGTTTGTGGTAAGGAATTATGTCGGAGGAACTTGTTATGTCCCCAAGGAATTTTGCCTTATATGGCCTTAGCAAGGTTATATTTCTGAGTTCATCTACTCTTGGATGAGGGTCTTTGCTGCTCAGAAATTAAATTCAAGCTTTATCAGGGAACGTTTTTCCGCGTTGTAGGCGTTAAGGCACGTTTGTTGGGGGAGCAATTATCACAGAAGCATCAGAAAAGCACTTCATTTTGACTTTTTGCTATCGTTGGAAGCTTTGTCCGGGATGCTATCTGGACAATATCTTTCAGGGTAATTTTAACGAAGAGGATAAAGAGTATCCAAATCGTAGAAATGTTCCAGAGCACTCTTCTAACATTTCGAACACGTGATCCGCGGGAGATAGTTTTGTGCAGATCTCATGAGTACCGAACATTTTATAAGGAATAAATTCCTTAAAATAATTTGGCCTACAGAGTGGAGTGAACTCACCACACAGTCGAGTTTGACCCCACAGGAAAGGAGGATTTTGAGACCCAAGCCGAAGTTGCGTGCAACAAGTTGACAGACAATCTCTCCGGACAGTTGGGCTAAATCGAAACCACTTTCCTGAAGCCGACGGATCGTCTCGAGGGAGTACTTGGAGGCTTGAATGGCCTGAACCGCTCTCGAAAGTCTTACGTCCATTCCGCAAGCATCCTACCTCACCATCTTATCACTTCGGTGGGGAAAGGCGGACGTGGCCTCCCCGTGTGTGCTGGCCAATGCCCTACTCGTGCCGACGCGATTGGCCAACACAGCGTCTCTACTGCCTGCACCGGTGCACGCTTCCCGTGGTTTTGGGGCAGAAGTCCCAGGCTTCATGTAACCTTTCCTCTTCCGAAGTTACCCCAACTTTTTTCTCAAACAGAATACTGTCACAGCCGATACCCTAAACTCGATCATAGCCACCAGTCGGAAGGAAAAACGCAGATCCTCGATCAGGTTGAAAGAATAAAATTTCTATTTGCAAGGTAAAACATGATTGATTCTATACCTTCTAATTGTCGTTTAGCATGTATTTAATTTGACATAAGCGGCCATAACTGCAAAGTCTGCACGGTTCCTACGAAGTTTCTAAGTTCTACTACTGGCTAAATCAACCAGACAGGCCTCTTGAATGAAGTCACTTTGAAAGTAGCCTAAAGAGGCAATTCCGGAGGAATGCAGTGCTGATTTGGGTTAGATTTTAGACATTCGCAAAGGGGAAGGGAATCCTCGAAACACGCCAGATGACTTCTCTTTCGGTAAACTTTTAGGACTCCTGAAAAGGTGTTTCTGAGAATGTTTTTTTTATATTAACCTTGCTAGTGTAAGATGCGTTCGCGAACACCCTCACAATTCACACTCACTGTCATTATATTCATATGAGAATAAATTTAGATCACTTTACTTCCCGAGCGTGGATGTTATTTTTCTTTGAAATGCGATGCCCAAAGGGGAGCAGATCGGTCACAAATGGGCAAAGTGACGATTTCTCTTCCATTACTCATGGGAGTTAAGTCCTCATCCCCCGCTTGTAAGCACAAAACTTTATGTTCTCGGACCAGTTAGCGAATGTACCAAATGACTTCGGTCTTTTGCACTTTATTTGCCTATAAAAGTTCAATCTCGCTATGGAATTTTAACCCTGAGTGAATCACCTTTTTTTAGTTAACGGAATAACTGGAGGAATAAGCGATGAGATTGGTTGCTTGAGAGTAATAAAATCCCCCCATAAACTCATTTCTCTCAAAGGACGTTGGGAAGGCAGCGGGTGGGCGCTGCGTGTGAAAGTTGAGAAGTTGACGAACGGGATAAAGCCTTTTCAAGTCCAGAGCACTTTATTACCAAACTAGATGACACTTGAGGTACATTAATGTCAGGGTGATTCTCTACCCAGCACTTGAATCAGTTAATCTTTCTACCACCATAAAAGCATATAAAATTTGCTGGAGGCTGAGGGTTCCTTGAATGGTGGACTCACAGCAGACCATAAAACGCTAATCTGCTTTAAAGTCTGCGTACTCCATATTGCGTCTTGACTCTATCGCCGATGCAGCGGGAGGGTCGGAAGCGATGAAGGACTTTACCGCAGGTCATCGTCTTAGAGCATCTACCAGTGAGCGGAAACAAGGGAACACGCGACTCAACAGTTTCGTAAGGAGATTTGCCCGATGGTCCCTCTTGACGGTGACATGAGACCTCGTCGGTTCGCTTCGTATAACCTAAAGAATTCTTGTATGGTGTACAGCACCATCCTTAGCTTCGTATTATAAAAAAGTAACTTGAAAACGTAAGAGTTTGAATCTGTGTAGGGTATCATCCATTCATGATGCCCTCGTTGGCGAAATGCTCAACCTTCTCCTCTTTTTAAATGCAGAAATTGGTAGCGGTCTCCGAAAAAAATTCATCGTATGAAAATAAAATTGCATTTCCTCGTTGACATTAGAGGATAAAACGTCTAGGTGATGGGATTGATGCTACCCGGTTTCCTTTGGGAAGGTTGAGGGCTTTTTGCGTAGCCGTGTGGAACAGTGATAACATTTGTCATTGC
Source organism: Dipylidium caninum (assembly GCA_017562135.1). Classification (NCBI taxonomy): domain Eukaryota; kingdom Metazoa; phylum Platyhelminthes; class Cestoda; order Cyclophyllidea; family Dipylidiidae; genus Dipylidium; species Dipylidium caninum. The sequence goes on along the minus strand of QEYB01000921.1, from coordinate 376,543 downwards.
ACTGTTGGGTGATCCAAAAACGATTAACATTTCCATAAAAGTGATGAATAAGGTCTGAAAAGTGCCCGGCAGTCGCGGATTTTGGCCTACCAACGCGTAGCTCAACCGACTCAACGATACTCTCGTTTGTGGGGCACGCTTTCAATAAAATTTAGTGGACGGTCTCTCCAGCTTGCGCTTCGAGTATCATGGCCATCTTCTGACTAGAAAGTAAATGTAAAGCACCAACTGTATGGAGTTGAGAAATTGCCAGCTTTCTGCAAGGTACTTCCCGTCTTGGAATAAAGCTATAGAACTTTCCCTTAGGCTAAAGAGTTATTCTTCAATATCAAACAATTGAAATTTTAATAATGAACTCCACTTCATGTACTTCATCTAACGGCGAGTGGAATTTCCTAACGAAAACTCGCCTTTCAGCAACCGTACAGTGAATCAAAAGTTGAAAAACTCTGTTTCCTCCATCTCCCATATGGTAACTCTCCCAATTAGACCGTACCCCGGCTGTCCGCTGCTTTAATTCAGCTTCATTTCGCTAGCGCCGTTCTAATTTGGACCGGGATTAGTTCACTTTCCCGGGGGTAACTAATTTCATTGACGCAATCGACACAAACCCGAGCAAAAGCCAAAACCTCCACATAAATCGGTCAACCTTGAACATTGCAGTCCTTCTTCGTGGCAAAAAGAATGTGTGCTTGGTGGAAGGGGCGCAACAGCCCCTTCCTCTATCTCCTAGTTGTGAGAATGCGTTATTAGCTTGTAAAGCTGTCTCTCCTCTCCGCAACTTTACCATGAAATATGAATATCCCGTCACACAGACCTAAGTACCAATAGGGCAGTCGAGAGACCTTCCGTAGCTAAATATGCATTCATAGATAGCATTTGGCGGCGGTCTCAGCTGCCGCCTGAAACGACTGTGAATTCGCTGCATTTCGCCGCAAATTCCGCTGCTTTATTCAAACAATGACAAGCCCTTCGCAAGTGGGAGTAGACCTTGAGTGAACATTTCTTGCGTTCAATGCTCCCAAAATGTAAGTCATTCAGGAAAAGGGGTGGGTTAGCTTTTGTTGCGTTGCGGCAACCGCCAATACAACTTCACCAAAAAGATTAAATCATGGGTCTGTGTAGAGGTTTGCGGCGTTAAGAAAGATGATGGAATGCCAACAGAGACCCGACAGACGGAGAGAGGAAGGCAGAGAATATACTGAGAGTTTCTTCGACGAGTGCATAGAAGTGAATATGCGAGGAATCGTATGCGCCTAACAGTTGAACTACTTTCCTTTATTTTAAATGAGAATAAAAGGTGGGTAGAGTGGCTGATTGGTTTCTTAAGCGCTCTGGACGACAGGAGAATGACATTTTCATCGCTGTTAGGTACATCTTGGTAATCATTGGTCCTGAAGTGTTAATTTAAGGCAAGTGGTTTGAACCCTAAGCTGGGATCCCAACAGGGCTCATTCAGGGCGTACTCACGAATGAATGACTGATGAATATCTTTGATGTCGCCATTGCTCGGTTGATAATGTCTGCGATTATTCAATTGATGCACAAAAGAGACAATCGCTCCCACAGTTTTTTGGTCTCATTATTAGCAGGCTACGGATTCGCGTAGCGAAGCGTCAGTCCGTGGCCACACGAACCAAATGCATTAATGGCGAAAACAAGGGCCTGGATGGTCAAGTTGACATTTCCGACATAGGGTCGTAAATCTTTAGAGCAACTGTCACGAAGTCTGGATTGGAAAATATGAATTTCGCATTTCTGCCTCGTCCTTCATACTTTTTTTAAAATAACCAACCTCTAGATTTGCAGTCAGACCTAAGTAAGACCCTCGTCGAGGTGACTACGTATCCAAATATTCGAGTTATAGGAATTTAACAATAATAAACTGCACGTGTTCATTTCTGTTCCCAAAACAGTTTTTGGTTGGCGAAGTAATATTTGAAGCTCCAAATGCTACACACGGAGACGTTAGACATTCTTGAAAGAACAGTCAAATCGCTGATTTCTTAGGCTGTTTACACAAGAATGAAACATGAGGAATGTGAGGCAAAAATTTTCAAATTATTTGTAAACGTTATGCTACACCTCGTGCCAAGTAGTGTTTGCATGAATGCAAACATCAAGCTAAAGACTTGATGGACTTCAGCAATGATGATATTCGCTCCTTAAGAGGCCATAAGGTAGAAGCAATCTCTTAAAGAATATTTATGCTGATTTACATTAGGGAATACTTTAAATCCTATGACAGCTTTGAAATTGAAATAAAGAATGCCAGTTAAGAGCATCGAGAATAGATGTCCGAACACAAGGTCGCGTTGCACAAAATATACTACTGTTGTAGCAATTTTACACATTCAATTGTAAACCAGACACCAGTACGTCTCGGACCTTTTTGAATTAATACGCTGCTCCACCACAACCGCACGCCGCTGACATGTTATTCAGGCATGGGGGGATATGTTGCCAACCTCTGGGCTACCTAAATGGCGAAACAAGTGCAATCATAATTTCGACGTGGTTCCGAGGCTGACACTTCGTGAGTGTTGGGTTGCAAGGGGCGTGATCCAAAACAAACCGAAAATGCGAATTAATGATGCGGACGAAAATGTAAGTTTCGAGAATTTTTGTTGGGCAAAACACAAACTTTAGCTCCAACTAAAGCGCTTGGAAATTTTTGAATCGGTCTTACAGTTCAAGTTGTACTGATTTGAGATTCTGGGGTACACAAGAACATTATTTACCGCGCACACATTAGCTCTTACAATTTCAACAGTTGATATTTTAATTAAACTGGTAATATTAATTAGATTATAATTACATGACCGAGGCAAAATCAACAAATGGTCAGCGGGCATAGCAAGATTGTGTGCGTTAGCGACTTTGTTTTTTGGGCATCAAGGGGTGCTGTGATTTGACTTTGAGTAGGGGTTAGTTTTATGACCTCGTAATAGTATAGTTTTGAGACGTTAACACTGTGGTTTGTCTTAAATGCGTAACTCTGGATGAGTTGCCACTTAGTACCCTCTAATTTATTATTGACCTTCGTATTCTGCGCATTGGGCTTTTTTATCTTTCATTTTTACGTGTGAACTCGTCATTGCTTACCTTTTAAACAATTGGCGCGGGCTTTCAGCCCGTCAGGAATCTCGTAGATAACTTACTGTCACCTCTTTATAATGGCGCTACGTGCCGCGAATTAGCAAACTGCTTTCTTAATCGGTAATCACTCATATTCTTTTTTTTGTTCAGAGAAAGTCATAAAACCTTAACACACGTGACTAATACATTTACCTCAGGCTATGGTACATTTTAACTAGGCCAATCGTTCTCTGAAATGCCGCATGAGCTAACAGAAAGAACAGAGGCTAGTTCGCCAAGAAGTATCACACTTGAGTCCCTTCTGGATGCGCAAGGGCCCAAGGAATATTCCCGAAACAACGGAGGCAAACGCAAAATACCAGATTCTGGTGATTACGTTCTTCATCCAGTACCACCAACTAAACAGCCTCGGGGGAGGATGTCAAGGGCTAAAGAAGCGTGTTTAGAATTAATAGCTATACTCCTTCAACAAGACGTTAATGGATTTTTTCATTTTGCTCCAAAAAAAGTACGCTTGAGTTTGTTTCTACTCCATAAACAATATTGAACTTGTCCGTCATCGTAGTTACAAATGCTATTTTGAAACCATTATTCGAATAAGTTATTTGCTTTCCTTTCGTGTGCGTTGGTTCCCCTGTATTTTTTTCCTTATTTTAACCTTTACATTGGCATTGGCAACGGGAACCGGTCGACGTTAATATTTCGCACTCAATAACTCCGCTCTTTGTTTCTTCGGCTGCAGAGAGATGACTTTTTTACGGGGTTGAGCCTGAGAGGCCTGGAACGTTACATTCACACCAACAAAGTAAAATCCCTGGGACATTTGCGTGAATATGTGGAGGCGCTCTTCGGATCTTACCAGCAAGCGCATTTCTTCTCCACTGCGGTTGCACCGTTACAAGGCAGTACGGCAGTAATGGCGGAGGCTGCCCGTCTTGTCGTTCTTGCTAGACGTTGGTTCGAGAGCATCGGCGAGGACTCCGATTTAATGCACGAGTCTCTTTACGGATCTATCACCGATAGTGACGTTCCTGGTGTGACGTCTCTCGGTCTCCTCAATCCTGATAATCGGGGTTTGGTCAGTGCAACGGACATGTTCGTACCATCGGAGAAGAAGTTAGGTTTTCATATCAGTCGAGCATGAACTTCAATTATGCTTAAAAAGTAGAAAGTTTATTGATATATATTATATTGGCTCTATGTAATTTTCAGGTTGGAAAATTGGCCTTTGGTACTCACCTTTCGCAAAACGGTGGATATCGTGAGGATCGTCGGAATCGCGTGATTCCATATACGTACCTTAATTACGGGCCTTATGCTAGTTTTGGTCCAACCTTTGACAGTGGCGCTTCGAATTGCAGTCCGGAGGCAAATCAACTCCTTCTCTCTACTTCTTGGCTTCCAGCACGCATGCTTTACTCCTTGGAACCTCGTGGCAATGGTGGAAAGTTCTCAGATGTAGAGGAGAGGGAGGAGGAGTGTCCTTGGAGCCGTCTACGGTGTGTTACAGAGGCAGAAGGTGATGCTGAGTTACAGGCGGCGCTAGCGGACTGTGTAGCAGAGTGGAAGGAGGCACGAGAGGCAAGCCGGACTTTGGAGTCCATAATTCCACCCGTAATTTATGGCGACCACCCTGATGGCGATTTTGGGCTATATTTGGCTAACGCTATAACTCGCAATCTACCCAAGGTGTTGGAGGAAACAGAAACAAAACCATCCCTCGCCACTGGAGACTCCGATACTGTGTTTGGTGAGATTGATCTACCTTTATTATTGTAGTAGGCGTTCACTATTCAAGTCACTACGGTGATGATTCTTCGACCTGCCAATTTTGCAAAAATGTAGGCGTTTTTACTAATAGATAATTATCTTACTATACTTATTTTTGGTTAGATAAAATAGGATTCCTACTTCTATCATACGATCATTCTTAGTGATCATTCAGAAAATTAGACACTAATTTATGCAAAGGCATTTTAACAATTTATGAATCAGGACGTTTCGGTTTTTTAACAGGTTTTAAGGTTAAGAAATAGTGACCATTTCTAAATATACAGCTCTATCTTGTGACGGTGACGAAATTGTGGCTGCTCCTGCAGTATACATATTTATTCGTACTCAAGCGCATCTGTCTTCTGTTGAAGATATAATATGTATTACAAGCTGCTGCTAGTTTGTCGGAGTCACGGTGGTTTCATAAGAATATGACCCTCGAATCCATTTGGTAAACTGCAAAGCGTTTAGGCGTAGTTTCGTTTGCAGGTCAAGCCCCCGAGGTGGGTAATGAAAGGGACAAGACGAAGAAAAGTGAAGAGCCCACGAACGGAGGTGGGGAAGCAAATGCGACGTTATTGGATGAATCTGCTCGTCTGTTGCGCGATCTGTACAACTCACAGTATCGTAGGCTGGGAGACTTTTCAACACCTGCTCTTACAGAGGAACGCAGTTTGCGCCCATGTAGACACGAGTTACACACGGCCACGCGGCTAGTCGGCACCTTAGTTAACCTGGTGGGTCGTCTCACGCGTGGCCCAGGAGACCTACTTACGTCACGCGATCCTGTTCGACGTGCCCTTGGTCTGGACCCTTCGACGCCTGTTCTCACGTCTTCTGAGGCCATCAATATGTTTCCCGAGTAATTTTCACTGTTTTTACTACTTAGACTCTTATTCCGTGAATTTTCATGTGTACTCATTTGCATGTAATTAAAATAGTTAAACACAAGGGATACAACAAGGAGATTATCAAAACTTTTCACTGGAGAGGGGTGCCCTTGCAATCGCCGAGACAACTTCGGCTAAAGAACCCAAGCGGTGACTGACGAGCTTCTCGGTTCTTACCTTGTTAGATTACTAATCAGTGTACATCAGTTGGTCGGCCTCTGCCAGATGTACTTGAACCTACTGATAAGACAATAGAGAATGCTCAGTCTCTTACCGGATGTAAATGTTAGTGTTGCATCCTGTTTTATTCAAACCGGTTGCTACCTTAATGGAAGAGTTGCGTAAACGCGAGTCGAATTTAAAATGAACCATAATACGAGGAGAGGGTCGATTATTTAGCGGAAGGCGGGAAGTGGATTTGATTGACTCGGGATGTAGGTGGAATGGGAAGAGGTAGAGGTAAGCACGATGTTTTGGAAAAAATATCCTCTAACCAGACGGTCATTGGTCGCAAACAAGTGGATATGAGATGTTGGAAACATTAGCAGTAGCTAAATACAGGTGAAGACGCACGCGCTAAAGAGGAGTGAGGAAGAAAAAAAACATAACTGGCCTATCACGGCGTACTTCAGAGAATCGCGTATCAATAATGAAATCACAATATAGTAAAATAAGGAATATAGGGGAATAAGATATTCAATAATTGTGAAACTAAAAGGGTGCAAGAAGACATAAACCAATGTAGTAATAAAAAATTTCATTACCTTACGTAAAAGTAAAAAAATTTTTTTTCACGCATAAATAAAACTCCAAGCTTTGTTTAAGCGTGTGTATGCAAAGGCCCGCTATTCCGCTTTCGGCTGTAAGGTCGGTGAGTCCGTCCGGTCATTTCTTGAATTTTCGTTAAACCGTAGAGGATTTTCATAGGTTATATTGAAGTAGCATTATGCAGAGAAGCCATTTATGGTCATAGGTCGCCCCTAAGTTAGTTTTTTTGGAGTTTGTTGATACCAAAATGTCATAGAGGCCAAAAAGTAGGAACTTAGCATTGCGAAGGCGAGGTAAGAATTTATAAGGAAGGCGTATGCACACAATCTGGCATGGCGTGATTAAGTCAACCGCTGCCCAAAGATGACATGAGTCCAGAAGGAATCCAATAATTATACAAGAACGCAAAATTATTTCAGTTAATTGTTTGGATCACCCGTGTTGGCTATGCACGCATAAGCAGAAAGTGCAAATTGCCAATTAATTTCGTGGAGAACGGAAGCAGGAGAAAAAAACTTATTATATAAGTATTACGTTGTGAAAAAATTAAAGTACTTATAGAAGAATAAAAGAGTCGAAACGCAGGAAAGAAGGAGAGACCATTATAGGCAAAATGGGTAGGAAAATAAAAAAAGCATCTTAACGAATGAAACTCCCGAAAAGCCTGTTAAAATTTGGTTAAAAACTCATGCAAGCGTAGGGAGGCGATGAATACACAACAAGAGGCCGAAGAGGATAAAGGAAGTTTCATTTCGATACACTAAAACAATGAGTAAATTAGTGGAAACATTTTGTTAACGAAAACGAACAGAGGCGTATGTGGAAAGTAATTGAACGCGGACGAACAAAACTGATATAGCGTGTCGCCTACAGGTTGAGGTGTGTTTGTTCCATTTCCAGGACGGCGACTGCCATCAGAAGGCAGTGTGTTGGTGAGCCTATTGGTAGTGCAACCGAAGTGACATGAGAGACAGAGTCGTCGGATGGAATCAGCGATGGGTGGTAAGAGGTGCTAATCGGGTGTAGAAGCGTTTTGTGCATTGCCTCCACCTAGATGGCGGTTGTTGGTGCGGCGGAGGCAGCGGAGAGGCGGGAAGGCGAGGTGGCCCAGTAATGGTGAGCATCATCCAGCGCACCAGTAGGCTCTCAGAGACCCTGTGCCTGTGGTGGCGGGCGCATGTCGGTGTGCAAGTTTAGTGTGTTTTGTGCTGCCTCCCTTTTGCCCATTTGGCAGATGGAGAAGGCAGAGTCGTGCCACCGTCGGAGGTGGAGTTAACTGTACGCCGTCTGCCACGTGTTATAGTGGCAATAAAGTAAAGGCAAAATTGCGTAATTCTTTTTGTCTTTTCGCCTCTGGCGGTTTGGTTAGGCGTTTGCCCTTCTGGGGGCCGCGCTCGTGGTGTAATGAGTGTGTGTGTTCCATTGCAGGACGGCGACTGCCATCAGAAGGCTGTGTACTGGTGAGCCTATTGGTAGTGGCAAACGAAGTGACATGAGAGAGACAGAGTCGTCGGATGGAATCAGCGGTGGGTGGTAAGAGGTGCTAATAGGGTGTAGAGAGCGTTTTGTGCATTGCCTCCACCTAGATGGCGGTTGTTGGTGCGGCGGAGGGCAGGTGAGAGGCGGGAAGGCGAGGTGGCCCGAGTAATGGTGAGCATCATCCAGCGCACCAGGTAGGCTCTCAGACTGTGCCTGTGGTGGCGGGCGCATGTCGGTGTGCAAGTTAGTGTGTTTGTGTGTGCTGCCTCCCTTTTGCCATTTGCAGGTTTTGGCCCCTGCGGGAGAAGACAGAGTCGTGCCACCGTCGGAGGTGGAGTTTAACTGTACGCCGTCTGCACGTTTAGTTAGTGGCAATAAAGGAAGAAGGAGGAGGAGTTCAATCTCCCAGTCGTGGCACAAATTGCGTAATTCTTTTTTGTCTTTTCGCCTCTGGCGGTTTGGTTAGGCGGTTGCCCTTCTGGGGCGCCGCGCTCGTGGTGTATGAGTGTGTGTGTTCCATTGCAGGACGGCGACTGCCATCAGAAGGCTGTGTACTGGTGAGCCTATTGGTAGTGCAAACCGAAGTGACATCAGAGAGACAGAGTCGTCGGATGGAATCAGCGATGGGTGGTAAGAGGTGCTAATAGGGTGTAGAGAGCGTTTTGTGCATTGCCTCCACCTAGATGGCGGTTGTTGGTGCGGCGGAGGGCAGTGAGAGGCGGGAAGGCGAGGTGGCCGAGTAATGGTGAGCATCATCCAGCGCACCAGGTAGGGCTTCAGACTGTGCCTGTGGTGGCGGGCGCATGTCGGTGTGCAAGTTAGTGTGTTTGTGTGTGCTGCCTCCCTTTTGCCCATTTGGCAGGTTCTGGCCCCTGTGGGAGAAGGCAGGTCGTGCCACCGTCGGAGGTGGAGTTAACTGTACGCCGTCTGCACGTTAGTTATAGTGGCAATAAAGGAAGAAGGAGGAGGAGTTCAACACCTCTCCCAGTCGTGGCACAAATTGCGTAATTCTTTTTGTCTTTTCGCCTCTGGCGTTTGTTAGGCGGTTGCCCTTCTGGGCGCCGCGCTCGTGGTGTATGAGTGTGTGTGTTCCATTGCAGGACGGCGACTGCCATCAGAAGGCTGTGTACTGGTGAGCCTATTTGGTAGTGCAAACGAAGTGACATCAGAGAGACAGAGTCGTCGGATGGAATCAGCGATGGTGGTAAGAGGTGCTAATAGGTGTAGGAGAGCGTTTGTGCATTGCCTCCACCTAGATGGCGGTTGTTGGTGCGGCGGAGGGCAGGTGAGAGGCGGGAAGGCGAGGTGGCCCGAGTAATGGTGAGCATCATCCAGCACCAGGTAGGCTCTCAGACTGTGCCCTGTGGTGGCGGGCGCATGTCGGTGTGCAAGTTAGTGTGTTTGTGTGTGCTGCCTCCCTTTGCCCATTTGGCAGGTTTTGGCCCCTGCGGGAGAAGGCAGAGTCGTGCCACCGTCGGAGGTGGAGTTAACTGTACGCCGTCTGCACGTTTAGTTATAGTGGCAATAAAGGAAGGAGGAGGAGTTCAAAACCTCTCCCAGTCGTGGCACAAATTGCGTATTCTTTTTGTCTTTTCGCCTCTGGCGGTTTGGTTAGGCGGTTGCCCTTCTGGGCGCCGCGCTCGTGGTGTATGAGTGTGTGTGTTCCATTGCAGGACGCGACTGCCATCAGAAGGCTGTGTACTGGTGAGCCTATTGGTAGTGCAAACGAAGTGACATCAGAGAGACAGAGTCGTCGGATGGAATCAGCGATGGGTGGTAAGAGGTGCTAATAGGGTGTAAGAGAGCGTTTTGTGCATTGCCTCCACCTAGATGGCGGTTGTTGGTGCGGCGGAGGGCAGGTGAGAGGCGGAAGGCGAGGTGGCCCGAAGTAATGGTGAGCATCATCCAGCGCACCAGGTAGGCTCTCAGACTGTGCCTGTGGTGGCGGGCGCATGTCGGTGTGCAAGTTAGTGTGTTTGTGTGTGCTGCCTCCCTTTTGCCCATTTGGCAGGTTTTGGCCCCTGCGGGAGAAGACAGAGTCGTGCCACCGTCGGAGGTGGAGTTAACTGTACGCCGTCTGCACGTTTAGTTATAGTGGCAATAAAGGAAGAAGGAGGAGGAGTTCAACCTCTCAGTCGTGGCACAAATTGCGTAATTCTTTTTGTCTTTTTCGCCTCTGGCGTTTGGTTAGGCGGTTGCCCTTCTGGGGCGCCGCGCTCGTGGTGTATGAGTGTGTGTGTTTCCATTGCAGGACGGCGACTGCCATCAGAAGGCTGTGTACTGGTGAGCCTATTGGTAGTGCAAACGAAGTGACATCAGAGAGACAGAGTCGTCGGATGGAATCAGCGATGGGTGGTAAGAGGTGCTAATAGGGTGTAGAGAGCGTTTTGTGCATTGCCTCCACCTAGATGGCGGTTGTTGGTGCGGCGGAGGGCAGGTGAGAGGCGGGAAGGCGAGGTGGCCCGAAGTAATGAGTGAGCATCATCCAGCGCACCAGGTAGGCTCTCAGACTGTGCCTGTGGTGGCGGGCGCATGTCGGTGTGCAAGTTAGTGTGTTTGTGTGTGCTGCCTCCCTTTTTGCCCATTTGGCAGGTTTTGGCCCCTGCGGGAGAAGACAGAGTCGTGCCACCGTCGGAGGTGGAGTTAACTGTACGCCGTCTGCACGTTTAGTTATAGTGGCAATAAAAGGAAGAAGGAGGAGGAAGTTCAAACCTCTCCCAGTCGTGCACAAATTGCGTAATTCTTTGTGTCTTTTCGCCTCTGGCGGTTTGGTTAGGCGGTTGCCCTTCTGGGGTCGCCGCGCGTCGTGGTGTATGAGTGTGTGTGTTCCATTGCAGGACGGCGACTGCCATCAGAAAGGCTGTGTACTGGTGAGCCTATTGGTAGTGCAAACGAAGTGACATCAGAGAGAGACAGAGTCGTCGGATGGAATCAGCGATGGGTGGTAAGAGGTGCTAATAGGGTGTAGAGAGCGTTTTGTGCATTGCCTCCACCTAGATGGCGGTTGTTGGTGCGGCGGAGGGCAGCGTGAGAGGCGGGAAGGCGAGGTGGCCCGAAGTAATGGTGAGCATCATCCAGCGCACCAGGTAGGCTCTCAGATGTGCCTGTGGTGGCGGGCGCATGTCGGTGTGCAAGTTAGTGGTTTGTGTGTGCTGCCTCCCTTTTGCCCATTTGGCAGGTTTTGGCCCCTGCGGGAGAAGACAGAGTCGTGCCACCGTCGGAGGTGGAGTTAACTGTACGCCGTCTGCACGTTAGTTATAGTGGCAATAAAGGAAGAAGGAGGAGGAATTCAAACCTCTCCAAGTCGTGGCACAAATTGCGTAATTCTTCTTGTCTTTTTCGCCTCTGGCGGTTTGGTTAGGCGGTTGCCCTTCTGGGCGCCGCGCTCGTGGTGTTGAGTGTGTGGTGTGTTCCATTGCAGGACGGCGACTGCCATCAGAAGGCTGTGTACTGGTGAGCCTATTGGTAGTGCAAACCGAAGTGACATCAGAGAGACAGAGTCGTCGGATGGAATCAGCGATGGGTGGTAAGAGGTGCTAATAGGGTGTAGAGAGGCGTTTTGTGCATTGCCTCCACCTAGATGGCGGTTGTTGGTGCGGCGGAGGGCAGGTGAGAGGCGGGAAGGCGAGGTGGCCCAGTAATGGTGAGCATCATCCAGCGCACCAGGTAGGCTCAGAGACTGTTGCCTGTGGTGGCGGGCGCATGTCGGTGTGCAAGTTAGTCTTTTGCGTGTGCTGCCTCCCTTTTGCCCATTTGGCAGGTTCTTGGCCCCTGCGGGAGAAGACAGGGTCGTGCCACCGTCGGAGGTGGAGTTGACTCTACTGCCACGTTTTGGTTAGTGGCAATAAAGGAGGAGGGAGGAGGAATTCAAACCTCTCCAAGTCGTGGCACCAAATTGCGTAATTCTTCTTGTCTTTTCGCCTCTGGCGGTTTGGTTAGGCGGTTGCCCTTCTGGGGTGCCGCGCTCGTGGTGTAATGAGTGTGTGTGTGTTCCATTGCAGGACGGCGACTGCCATCAGAAGGCAGTGTGTTGGTGAGCCTATTGGTAGTGCAAACCGAAGTGACATGAGAGAGACAGAGTCGTCGGATGGAATCAGCGGTGGTGGTAAGAGGTGCTAATCGGGTGTAGAGAGCGTTTTGTGCATTGCCTCCACCTAGATGGCGGTTGTTGGTGCGGCGGAGGGCAGCGGAGAGGCGGGAAGGCGAGGTGGCCCAAGTAATGGTGAGCATCATCCAGCGCACAGGTAGGCTCTCAGAGACTGTGGCCTGTGGTGGCGGGCGCATGTCGGTGTGCAAGTTAGTCTTTGCGTGTGCTGCCTCCCTTTTGCCCATTTGGCAGGTTCTGGCCCCTGTGGGAGAAGGCAGGGTCGTGCCACCGTCGGAGGTGGAGTTAACTGTACGCCGTCTCCACGTTGGTTAGTGGCAATAAAGGAAGGAGGGAGGAGTTCAAACCTCTCCCAAGTCGTGGGCACAAATTGCGTAATTCTTCTTGTCTTTTCGCCTCTGGCGGTTTGGTTAGGCGGTTGCCCTTCTGGGGTGCCGCGCTCGTGGTGTATGAGTGTGTGTGTGTTCCATTGCAGGACGGCGACTGCCATCAGAAGGCTGTGTTGGTGAGCCTATTGGTAGTGCAACGAAGTGACATGAGAGAGACAGAGTCGTCGGATGGAATCAGCGGTGGGTGGTAAGAGGTGCTAATCGGGTGTAGAGAGCGTTTTGTGCATTGCCTCCACCTAGATGGCGGTTGTTGGTGCGGCGGAGGGCAGCGGAGAGGCGGGAAGGCGAGGTGGCCCAAGTAATGGTGAGCATCATCCAGCGCACCAGGTAGGCTCAGAGACTGTGCCTGTGGTGGCGGGCGCATGTCGGTGTGCAAGTTAGTCTTTGCGTGTGCTGCCTCCCTTTTGCCCATTTGGCAGGTTCTGGCCCCTGTGGGAGAAGGCAGGGTCGTGCCACCGTCGGAGGTGGAGTTGACTCTACGCCGTCTCCACGTTGGTTAGTGGCAATAAAGGAGGAGGGAGGAGGAATTCAGTCCTCTCCAAGTCGTGGCACCAATTGCGTAATTCTTCTTGTCTTTTCGCCTCTGGCGGTTTGGTTAGGCGGTTGCCCTTCTGGGGTGCCGCGCTCGTGGTGTATGAGTGTGTGTGTGTTCCATTGCAGGACGGCGACTGCCATCAGAAGGCAGTGTGTTGGTGAGCCTATTGGTAGTGCAACCGAAGTGACATGAGAGAGACAGAGTCGTCGGATGGAATCAGCGGTGGGTGGTAAGAGGTGCTAATCGGGTGTAGAGAGCGTTTTGTGCATTGCCTCCACCTAGATGGCGGTTGTTGGTGCGGCGGAGGGCAGCGGAGAGGCGGGAAGGCGAGGTGGCCCAAGTAATGGTGAGCATCATCCAGCGCACCAGGTAGGCTCAGAGACTGTGCCTGTGGTGGCGGGCGCATGTCGGTGTGCAAGTTAGTCTTTGCGTGTGCTGCCTCCCTTTTGCCCATTTGGCAGGTTCTGGCCCCTGTGGGAGAAGGCAGGGTCGTGCCTCGGAGGTGGAAAAACTCACGCCGTCTCCACGTTGGTTAGTGGCAATAAAGGATTCGGCTCTCCAGTCGTGGCACCAATTGCGTAATTCTTCTTGTCTTTTCGCCTCTGGCGGTTTGGTTAGGCGGTTGCCCTTCTGGGGTGCCGCGCTCGTGGTGTATGAGTGTGTGTGTGTTCCATTGCAGGACGGCGACTGCCATCAGAAGGCAGTGTGTTGGTGAGCCTATTGGTAGTGCAACCGAAGTGACATGAGAGAGACAGAGTCGTCGGATGGAATCAGCGGTGGGTGGTAAGAGGTGCTAATCGGGTGTAGAGAGCGTTTTGTGCATTGCCTCCACCTAGATGGCGGTTGTTGGTGCGGCGGAGGGCAGCGGAGAGGCGGGAAGGCGAGGTGGCCCAAGTAATGGTGAGCATCATCCAGCGCACCAGGTAGGCTCAGAGACTGTGCCTGTGGTGGCGGGCGCATGTCGGTGTGCAAGTTAGTCTTTGCGTGTGCTGCCTCCCTTTTGCCCATTTGGCAGGTTCTGGCCCCTGTGGGAGAAGGCAGGGTCGTGCCACCGTCGGAGGTGGAGTTGACTCTACGCCGTCTGGCACGTTGGTTATAGTGGGCAATAAAGGAGGAGGGAGGAGAAATTACCTCTCCAAGTCGTGGCACCAAATTGCGTAATTCTTATTGTCTTTTCGCCTCTGGCGGTTTGGTTAGGCGGTTGCCCTTCTGGGTGCCGCGCTCGTGGTGTATGGAGTGTGTGTGTGTTCCATTGCAGGACGGCGACCTGCCATCAGAAGGCAGTGTGTTGGTGAGCCTATTGGTAGTGCAAACCGAAGTGACATGAGAGAGACAGAGTCGTCGGATGGAATCAGCGGTGGGTGGTAAGAGGTGCTAATCGGGTGTAGAGAGCGTTTTGTGCATTGGCCTCCACCTAGATGGCGGTTGTTGGTGCGGCGGAGGGCAGCGTGAGAGGCGGGAAGGCGAGGTGGCCCAAGTAATGGTGAGCATCATCGCAGCGCACCAGGTAGGCTCAGAGACTGTGCCTGTGGTGGCGGGCGCATGTCGGTGTGCAAGTTAGTCTTTGCGTGTGCTGCCTCCCTTTTGCCCATTTGGCAGGTTCTGGCCCCTGTGGGAGAAGGCAGGGTCGTGCCACCGTCGGAGGTGGAGTTGACTCTACGCCGTCTCCACGTTGGTTAGTGGCAATAAAGGAGGAGGGAGGAGGAATTCAGCCTCTCCAAGTCGTGGCACCAATTGCGTAATTCTTCTTGTCTTTTCGCCTCTGGCGGTTTGGTTAGGCGGTTGCCCTTCTGGGGTGCCGCGCTCGTGGTGTATGAGTGTGTGTGTGTTCCATTGCAGGACGGCGACTGCCATCAGGAGGCAGTGTGTTGGTGAGCCTATTGGTAGTGCACCGAAGTGACATGAGAGAGACAGAGTCGTCGGATGGAAATCAGCGTGGGTGGTAAGAGGTGCTAATCGGGTGTAGAGAGCGTTTGTGCATTGCCTCCACCTAGATGGCGGTTGTTGTGCGGCGGAGGGCAGCGGAGAGGCGGGAAGGCGAGGTGGCCCAAGTAATGGTGAGCATCATCCAGCGCACCAGGTAGGCTCAGAGACTGTGCCTGTGGTGGCGGGCGCATGTCGGTGTGCAAGTTAGTCTTTGCGTGTGCTGCCTCCCTTTTGCCCATTTGGCAGGTTCTGGCCCCTGTGGGAGAAGGCAGGGTCGTGCCACCGTCGGAGGTGGAGTTGACTCTACGCCGTCTCCACGTTGGTTAGTGGCAATAAAGGAGGAGGGAGGAGGAATTCACCTCTCCAAGTCGTGGCACCAATTGCGTAATTCTTCTTGTCTTTTCGCCTCTGGCGGTTTGGTTAGGCGGTTGCCCTTCTGGGGTGCCGCGCTCGTGGTGTATGAGTGTGTGTGTGTTCCATTGCAGGACGGCGACTGCCATCAGAAGGCAGTGTGTTGGTGAGCCTATTGGTAGTGCAACCGAAGTGACATGAGAGAGACAGAGTCGTCGGATGGAATCAGCGGTGGGTGGTAAGAGGTGCTAATCGGGTGTAGAGAGCGTTTTGTGCATTGCCTCCACCTAGATGGCGGTTGTTGGTGCGGCGGAGGGCAGCGGAGAGGCGGGAAGGCGAGGTGGCCCAAGTAATGGTGAGCATCATCCAGCGCACCAGGTAGGCTCAGAGACTGTGCCTGTGGTGGCGGGCGCATGTCGGTGTGCAAGTTAGTCTTTGCGTGTGCTGCCTCCCTTTTGCCCATTTGGCAGGTTCTGGCCCCTGTGGGAGAAGGCAGGGTCGTGCCACCGTCGGAGGTGGAGTTGACTCTACGCCGTCTCCACGTTGGTTAGTGGCAATAAAGGAGGAGGGAGGAGGAATTCAGTCTCTCCAAGTCGTGGCACCAATTGCGTAATTCTTCTTGTCTTTTCGCCTCTGGCGGTTTGGTTCCCTTCTGGGGTGCTCGTGTGTATGAGTGTGTGTGTGTTCCATTGCAGGACGGCGACTGCCCTCAGAGTGTGTTGGTGAACCTAATCCCTCTATTTCTGTCTTTTTTTTTCACTGTCTCTTTTTTCCTTTTCTTTTTTTGTCTTTTTTTTTCTTTTCCGTCTTTTTAATCTCTTCCTGTTTTTAAATTTTGCTGTCTGTCTTTTCATCGCCTTTTATTTTTTTTATATTTGCTTTTGGTTTGACTTTCTCTCGTCTACTCCGTTACATTTCTTTCGTGATTCATGTACTCTAAATATTTGTTTACATTTCTTCCTATTTTTCCCTTTTTTCTCTTTAAGTGTATGAAATGCTTTTTTGCGCGTTTTAAATTGCCCTTCTGCTTTATTGTCTTTTAATTTCATTTTTTAATCTTTTTTCGTTATTTGATTGGTGAAGGGCCTATGTAGTTTTTACTATTTGTCGATGGTATATTTACATATATGACAGTGACTTACTAGTCTTATGTAATCCAAGAATCGAATTTTTTTCCTTCTTTTGAGATATCAATTTCTTCATCCTTATGTTGACTTTTGACCCATGTGAAAACGCGCTAAGAATCATGTGCCCATTTATATGCTTTTTTTTCGCGGCCAGAAATCCTCTTCTGTGAAATATCTCCACTTTCGTGTCACTGTGCATGCTCTGTCACGTACATAGATGTCGTTGATTCACGTCAAAATTTAAGTAGCTTGAGGTGTATTATAAGATCGTAAAATGGGTTCGCATCTGAAATTAACAAATTAGAACATAATGTGGATTACGATTAGGTTGTAACCCCATATAACATTCATTGACTGGGATCGGCACCACAGATTTGCACTTTTAAGTGGTTGTTTGGCTTCGCCATGTGGCGATCACTGTGAGTTTGACTTGGCAAACCTAATTCATGGATGGAGTAAAGTTAAATCGCACATTACCGTAACTGTTAAAATGTGGTTAAGTTCGAGATAGCCTTAAGTGGTTTGGTTTAATAGTTTGGATAAGTTCCGGTGAGCTTGTTTAAGGGGTCAGGTTTGTTGGCCTTCCGGTCAACGGTGCGGAGGCGTCATCATTTTCGTGAGCTATAGCGTCTCAGAAAGTAGACTGTTGCCAGAGCCTCTCGTGGTATATGTAGAGGTCCCCACGTGAAGATGCAATTGATGCAACTGTTAGTTGGCGGTAAGCCAATCCATTCAGGTCGCAACAATGATGTCAGTGGTCCTTGACAGGGAGAGTAACACCTTTAGCTAACGAGGATAGGGGGTACCATGGCATTAAATTACTTGCCAGATAGGCGGGACACTCTGCAAATCATAGGCCGTAGAAAAAATTAGTTGGGTTAAACGAGTGCAAGGCAATGACTAGGTTTGAGAAGTATGGTTATGCGAAAGTATTATGATTCGGTGTGCTTAGACATTTTCTTGATAGTAAAATCTGGACTTGAGTAGTGTCCCGCAGGGTACGTCGATGCTTAATGCGACATTAACTTAATGATAGGTTTCATTAAGTTTTGCAACTTGTCTCAGTATGCTATATTCATTTATAAATCAGCCAAAACAATTTCAAACAAAAAATAAAATCTTTCATTGTAAAACAATTGTTGATTAAGTAACGAATTGCTATTAGTAATTTATTGTGGTCAAAGTTTTAATTTTCCACAGCGACCTTTAAGATTTGTTTGTTTGTATAAGTTTTCGTTCCCAAGGCTGTGAATGGTTTTAAAGGACGAGAGGGTATTTGAGTCACCGTAATGTGAGGACGCGAACGCGAATTGTGCCGAACGAAATAAGATGCATAAACAACTTTCCACTCTTACAACATTGTTTTTGATCGGTAAGCCCTTTATGTTTGAATCCAGTTTTATTTTGTGCGTTCACGTTCCTGCTTATTTACTCTCAAGCAACCCAAATTTATTGCACCGTCTACAAATTTTCTGGGCAAGTAGAAGTTGGCAACTTTCTTGTAAAATTTTTGTACTTTCTAGTCGTACCACTTAATCCAACTTATACCCGATACTGAACTTCCTTCTGATATCTATATGTGTTCACGCGAATTTTTGTATTTATAATGCTGAAGTTACTTTTTACGTAGAAAAACATGCTCATCGTGTTATTGTTTAGCAGTTATTATGGCGTACTGCTTATGTTTTATCATCAATCGTTCTAGAATTTTACCACATATTTGCCAATACCGTATACGTAAAACTCGGTGATAAAGCCCTGTTGGACTTTACGTTTGCTCAAGTCTCAAAGGACTCCGTATCTGATGTTCGGTGGTCATTCCTACCCTTGTCCCCACCTCAACCTTTAAGTGAAACAGTTGACAACGGTTTTCATCTAAATACAAGTTACCACGCATCGCGAGTAAGTTCATATTTTAATATTAGACAACGTTCTGGTGTCAATAATAATAAAAATTGTGTTAATAATGGTGATAATAAATGCATAATACATTTATAGTCCTTGAAAGCGACAAAATTCGTGCGATTTCGGGTCAAACTCCTATGAGTTAATAGAATGTGTAAACACTTACCCCAGCGTTATCATGTATTTCCAAAAAATGTTGAATGTCTAGTCCTTTAACCTTATATTAAAGTAATATCTTGACAATCCATATGAGTGGCCCTGTTAATTAAGTCTTGCTTCAGCGTTAGCAACCTCACTATTGATAGCTTGAATTTCATTTATCGGCTCTAACATACTCCTTATAATTAACACTGTGTCCGTTGAGAGGGTGAATGGCAAATATTCTCACGTCACTGACAAAATAGTAACTGCTACCTTCTACAAATCCAGTACAAGAATGACATATCCGAAGTTACCTGTCCGGAAAGCCTTGCTAACCCACCCGGGAGGACTTGTCGACTGGCACGTCTCAGTATTAGTCATGTGATTCCGGCAGATGAAGGCACATACCGCGCTTCAGATTTTTGGACCAGACCCCACTGACTGCTCGCCCTGTTCTGGGGAAATGAAGCTCTTTATCCGCGACAGTGCGAACAATGTTGGGTAGGCAGACCAATATCTTAAAATACCATGTTTTGCCTTTATAGTCCAAATTGATTTATATTTAACAGTATAGACGTTTCTATTCTGATGACCACCTATGGTTTTCCCAGTAGTAGACTTCTTATAAAGCGTATTCTTATTAAAATTTACCAATATAATTTTTTGTTTTATCTCGCACCATGTGCATCGGGTAACTCTCAAAGCATGGAGTGAATAGCTATGATATGGTAATCTTAAAGACCTAAAATCCAGGTCGAAGCTGTGGAAGCTTCTGGTAAATATTGGCCCTATTTATAGAAGACGTGTTAAGGCACAACAAACCTTCCAGAGACAAATGCAAAAGTTGGGACAATGAATTACTAGAGAGAACATCACTTCCAACAAAATATTCTGCCCTTTATAGTGAAACTCTAGCGCTCTTTAAAATTTTGCTGTTAATTGTGTACCTTTATCTCCATATTAATAACATCAAACACGCGGGCAAACTGGGTGCCAACGCCTGAATGGCGTGAAATCAAACATTTACTCATCAACCACAATTTAAAATGTTACATTAGTAAATGTTTGGTTAGCGAAGTTTCCTTCAGTCCCCACCCCTTAATTATTCATAGTGAAAGTCAGTGAAGCGTATAATGTTTGTTGAGATAGCGTAATGGCTTGCCTCCATGCACGTCACAATGTCCCGTTCCGGGTGGCACTCATGCTCAGTGTGTACGAGGTAGTTTACTGCCGATGTAGTCTTCTTCCACACCAAAGACTATCCACCTAATTGAGCTGGAGTACTCTTAGTCAATTCCAAAACTCGGCTACAAGAGGAATAGGTGTCGGTAATAGCATGCAACAGCTTCTCTCACGTCTCCTTCGAACATTTCCCTCTTAAGTTGCTTCCCCGGAGGACTAATGTGGAGCATAATTTGAGAAAAAAGGACTCGCGGTTTTCCACTTAGAACTTGTAGACAAATTTGAGCTGTCAAACTGGTAAAACCACTCGAGAGAGTGTTATGGTTTTTTATGTTTGATGAGGAACAACAACATGTTCCCCAAAACCCATTCTGGACATGCAGGTCACAGACTTTCAGATGTTTATAAGGACGCATTGAATTCTCCATAAAAGTCATGGACAGAAGTTAATAGAAACTTAAAATGGTCCAAGAAAGTATTCCATTCTTTTTTCAACACCAACACTTAGTCTGGGACTCGAAGTTTACTGAGACACCTCAACTGTAGGACAACAAAATCGAGGTGGGTTTTGACCACCTGCATCAAGCAGCACCCAAGTTCACCGGTTTTCCGTCAGTTCCTTCGGTTTACGTCCACCTCCTCGCAGATATTTTTACACTCCCCCTCGTGAGAAGTCGGTAAATGGTGTTCTAATCAAAATCGAGCCAAGTCCTGTTCCAAAACATCACATTTGACTGTAGAGAAAAATTTGGAAGAGTGTGCTAAGAACTTGTTGAATGGTGCCCCTGACAGCGCCACTGCCAGCCCTGATCCCTGAGCCCATTTTGTTTACTAATGACTTGTCTGTTCGCCTCGTAAGCGACGACTGTGTGTATTTTACAATCTCACTTTCCCAACCCAGAATCTTCCATGCGTAATAGGTAGCGAAGAAGGTTTCTGTTAACACCCAGACCTGTCTACAATTTTGAGGTCTGAGGGGTGTATTTCAGGGTAGTAATAATTGTTTTAAGTCCCGAACATACACGCAAATCTACAAAACCGTTATGCCTTAGAGAAGGGGAAAAAGCAGCCTCATCTCTGCGGCACTAAAACTTCTGACTGCAATTTTTGTAAGATTTTATTGCCTCGTCTCGTTGTCAATTGGCGGTACACTTAAGTGCGGCTTTACTTGGCCACCTTCGGCTCCTCCGAAGGCGTCGTGTCTCACCGACTCGGTGGCACACAACCTCACTGGCCGTGTGCTTGTCTAGCCTCGATTGCAGACAGGAAGGACTACGGAGATCGGGAGGCGGCGTCCTGCGCCTGCTCCCTTGTGATGTCCTCTCGCGGTGTCTCTGTCCATTGTCGATGTCGGTAACCTGAGCGTTCGACCCGCTTCTATCAGGATTGAATAAAATTCCTTCCCTCCATAGGTGGCCGGCCGGTGATGCGGCCGCACATTGTTCCAACATAAGTCTCTCGGACGGCTAAATTAGCGCTAGCTTAAAGGGAAGAGTTGCTCGCCTTTCAGTTGAATTTGCTTTCCGCTATACTTATTCTTATAATGTGGCTTCAAAAGCGTTTGAGAATATTCACGTGAGGTGAAGAAACTACCCCGCAATAACTTAAATAAAAGTCTACATGCGGAAGGAGAACACTAGCGTCAATTCTATGAAAAGTGTGGAAAAAATTGGGACGAACGGAGACGTGTTCGAGTATTTCCCGCCCAGCCGCATGGCTGTTCCGCCTTCCAACAGTCCAGCCACCCGACGTACCGCCGAAGTGGTGAAGTTGAGGATATTTTGCACCGCTCCACCCTGTCGATTGGCGGAGTAAAGCCTGAAGGCGGGTGAATACCACATGAGTCGACTTTGAAGTCTTTAGGCAAATTCAGTAAATTGGACAGGCATGGGACAGTTAGGTGGAGAGGAGGAAAAGCGCTCCACAATTCAGTGCAGCAACTAGCGTTTATTTCTCTTCCATCATCATCATGATGTTAAGTTAAGTCGGGCAACATCCACTTTGCCTATTTTTAGCCTCAAACCACGTGTCGCTTCGGAGGAGGAGAAACTGCGTCGCGTTATTTCGGTTATTTCAGTGCTTCTATACACCTTGCATTCGAGTTAAATGTCTCCGCCTACGTATTCCTCGCTCGCTCTCTCTCGCTCCATCCAACCCCAAATAGTTTCGTGGGATTTGGCAGCTTTACCCGTGTAAACTAGGCTTAAAGTTGGTCGAAGTGATACAATGCAGGGCGAGGCATGTGACCCCCCAAATGTAAATCACCTCCGTGGTTCATCTCCAGCCCCTCAGTGAATCTAACGCCTTTGAACTCGGTATTTTCATACGGCCGGGGAGATGATGTAACGTTTAGTGCGATACGTGTCATCGAGAGGAATTTCAAAGTCAAGTAAATAATGGCACTGCGCCAAACTTATGCTTTACTTTGGGAATTTTTTGTCCTTAGGCACCTGCCAACTGGTGGTCTGCCCGATAGCCCGATTCTCCCCGACGATTTCACGGATTTGGATGGTGAGTCGCTCATTTTGTCGCATGGCGCAGTCATGCAGTTGCTACCCTCCGCACTTTATCCCTCGCCATCCTGCTTACACGCGATCGCTTGGTGGAACGTGGATGTGTTCAAACGGAATGTATGCCTGAAAATGTCTGATTTAAACGCACTCCGAGAATGTCTGGTCAAAACGTTTCTTTCAAATGTGGAGGATGATTTTCTTAGGAGGAACGTGACAATCCCCTGCATATTAGCGCCTCCCAGGCATTGCCACAATTGAATGAACGCCTTTTATTTGCGTTGTGTGTTAGAACTGCCGGATGCTACTCCACTACTTGCGATTTTACATTTCTTCTGCTGAGGAGTAAGCTCTTTGGCTCTTAAAATGAGGAAGCTCGTGAAATAAGTCCGAAACTGTTGTCTGGCTACACAAATCTCCCTATTTTCATCGGCATTTCGGTGTTTAAAGACTGCAATCATTTCCACCTCGCCCTGTTTGCAGTCGGTTCGGTGCTCCCCCACTCTGCGTGTGCGACAAAGAGTCCGAGTCAAAAAAGTTAGAAACTCAAGGAGACTGGCCATGCAGACTCCACTCGTAGCCTTTTGCTCTACCCCCAGAGGGGCGCGCTACTATTCACCGAGCTCATTCCTGTTTTGTGGCCCTACAAGACGGCTGTCGACCAGGACCTGGCCCCCCCTCCTGGCTGCCAGTCAGGCCGAACAAATTTGAAATTTTTACCATCGGGCGTGTGGGGCAGTTTCCCGCCCTTTCCCCATAAATAAATGGTCCTTTAGTGAGAGCAACTTAAGTTCATTCGCAGTCGGCTGTCTTCTCGGATTTCTCTCGGACCATAAAGTCAAATTTTCCCACTGAATGTACAAATTGTCGGCCAACGCTTCGGTGCATTCAGGCGGCGGTGGAGGGTGCTTTTGTGCCACTCCCCCTGAGGCTCCGGAAACGCGTGTCCGCCACTTTCGACGAGGCTGTGAATCGGTCAGAATGTGCTTGAGATTTGAACTTTTTTCTGACGCATTTTACCAGCTTATTATAATTACTGGAATATTAACATCCCACTCTGGTATTCTTTGTCGGTGTGCGACTAATGCAACGTGCTTCATGTGTCCGTTGTGCGGGGATTTATGCCTGCGCCCGCATGATACCATTTATCAGCGTATCGCCGGATAATCTACAGCCAACAGTTGGTTGGATTATTCGCAAAAAACGCAGTGAAAGCGATCCACAAAATCAGTCAAACATAATTTCTCCGTCGCTGGCTCCGTTTTTCTTCCGTTGTACCACTTGAAGGTTTCGTTAATTGCTCCCGTGGCCGCTAGTTAAATGACTTATGGCCGGTTTACTCGCAAATCCGCAGGAGATGGAAGCCGAGTGTGTAGACGGTGTACGTCGCTTATCCCCCCATGATTCACAGTGCTGGGGGCAGAGGGCTTTTGTTGTCTCGTTCCTGCTTGCTGGTGAGGTTCTCCGGCCACCTCGCGGCCACCCCACCGAGGTGGCATTTGGCTCTGGAACAGGTAGGATTTGGGCAACAATTGTGCTTTCGCCACCGACCCGCCTTAAGTGAACAGGAGGCGGAATTTCTGAATTCCGGATGTGTTGCATCAAGTGGTGGGCATAAGCAGGCTTCCGAGGCTCTGACAACACACCCTCATCCCTTGAAACCGACCGGCAGGGGGAGGCGGCGATCGTTGTGCTTTTCAAATGTCTTATGAGGAGGAATTTCGTGGCAGCTACGGAGAAGCCTGAGGTCTTTACCACAAAGCTTGTTTTTCCTCTCCCTCCCGCTCCTCTTTGCCATTTGTGGACGCTGATCTCACACACCTTGATGAATCTTAATTAAAATAGGTGAAGTATTTTAAAATAGTTTCTAGTCGTGAATATTACTTCTGGGATGGCGGTAAAACTTGTCCCAAAAGACACTGGAAAGTCGTCAAATTGTGAAAAACCCCCTGGCTTTTTCCCTTTTTTTGTCACAGAAGGCTACTTTGTGGTTGGATGTGTGGCCAAATGGCGATGCATAAAATTACTCAAAGGGTAGTAAAACTCCTCAAATTGTCCTTCCTTTTCCTTTCCACCCTAATGTCCGTAACGGCTCCGAGTCGAGAATGCGTGTGCGAATTTCGGGCACAACAGCCGAGATTTAAATTTAGCCTGCGTATTTTTGGACAACTTTTAAGATGGCTGGTTGATTGGCAGAATACTGGGGCGAGCTTTTACCAGTTATCACTGGCATTTGGGCCGCGTTTGGTCGTCACTCGGCTGTCCCAGGCAGCCTGCTGCTCCACTGGTCCGAGCTGGCGTCGGCCACGGATGTGTTCAAAGTGGTCGCTCCGAGTGTGGACGCACTCTGGTGGAGCCTCTCTTTCATCCGCTTGCGGCTTCCGACAGCACACGTGTCCAGCCGCTTTTCTAACTCCGAAACCGTGTGCTTTGAAAAGCCACTCAAAACACACACGGTTTGTCGGTACACAAGTTTAGTGCACACATTTGTGTTTTCGGTTTGGTGCCAACAGTTGTGTGTATAACTAATAAAACAACCATTTATTGCTTTTTCTGACAATATTACTTCGAAGGGCCTAGGAAAACCTCCGATGAAATGCAACAACTCCTCGAGGAGGGCCTTTTCTGCACGCTCGGGTGATGTGCGCTGTGTTAAGTACATCACAGGCAGGCTGCACACACTAACGTGGGTCATCAGATTCAGGGCTTCAGCATGCCTCGTTACTCCCTTCTCTCCCACTCCCGAGAACTTGCCATGCCTTCGTGAGCTAGGAAATTCTGAAATTTATGGCTCCTACTTGACAAAGATGTTGCCATTTGCTTCATAGCTCCGCCCCTACCTTGTAGAAGACCCTCCGGGGTCACCCCATGGCCATCCGAATGCCTTTCGTGCCTGAAAGGCGTGCATTCACGCGTATACCGATAAGACGGGCTCTGAAGAGGTGGCATTCGCCACTGTTTTCGCCCTGGGCGGTCACTGTGCGCCCGCTGCGCTCAGGCATGCGGCAGGGCTTTGACACGGGCTCTGACGACAACCGGTCCGACGCGGTCGCCAAGTGAGGTGGCCTTCGCCGCGTCTTTCTCTGAGAAAAGAGTAACTCATGTGAGGATTTCCTCCCAGTCCTCGACTATACAGATAAACGAAATGGAGGTTGAATCTTGCAAGTTGTGGTCAGCTGTGAGTGGCTGGGGTACTCCGCCCAACGTCAGTCACTTTGTGCAGAAGCAACCCATTCGTGGTTGTGTACTTAACACCGTTTTGTTTTAGTAGGATTATAAGATTTGTCCCGTTTATCCCAAATGTTTTCTTCAGCCCCAGAGTTTTCAATCGCCCCAAGTATTTTCACGTCTCAACTCGCTTTCTCCACACCAATTTAGTAGTCGCGCATCGGCAGTAGGTAAACTCACTTGGTCTTCGAAGCGAATCTCCACTGATTTCAGCCTCCAACGCGGAGGGTTGGCGGAAGTGACGATGATGCCGAGTTACTTTTGAGCTCGTGAAACTACGAGCCACCTCGTAGAAGCCTCAACCGCCGGCCACAGTCGAGCTCAGAGGCGACACCAGCCGCGACAGCAGTGGCGGGCGGGGCGGGGTGATGCTTTTGACTGGCACTGCAAAATTGCCTGTTTTGAGCGTCCTCGGGCTGTGCAAACCCCTCCGCTGCCAGATAAAGTAACCTGTTGCGAGGGCGAGGTGAATTTGTGAAAGACACGCGCACACATTCCGTTGCGCCTAAATTAAAATGCGCGCTCGGGCAACCGGACTGTACTGACAGGGCGAAATGATTTAACATTTGCCTCGAGAAATGCAGTCGTGTCGGAGGTAGCTGCCACCAACTTGTGCATTAGATGTAGCACTTTTAAATGCTTTGCATATTTTAAAAAGGCCTTAGCAGGTGAAGTCGCCTCTCGAGCCCCCTCGGGGGCCGTTGAAAACACCTCCACTTGCCTGAGCGGAAGGGGACTCTAACGACTCGAGGTTACGCTTATGTCTTCTCTCACTTCAGCCTCATTTCCTAATGATGAAGGGGAAAAAGTTTTGGATGTCAGTTGTTAAGGCAAGGCTAAAACGCCATGGGGAGGTTTTTACAAAGGGACAACTTTTTGTGTCGGAATCGGGACGGAGGCCAGGAGGAATGTTTGCGCTCAGTCAAGTGAATAGTTGAACATTCCAAGTTGCGGACCACCCCGAAGTGAGGGTGGATGCCTGCGAGGCGAGGAGTGCGTCGACTGGCGGGTGTTGCAAATGAATGGAAAAAAGAATATCCCCATGTGAAGTAGAAGAGTGTGCATTAAAGTCTGGCAGAAGTGTAGCCAGGCGGTCTTCACAATGAGCTCGAGGCCTACTTTCAGATTAACCTTGCCTTACATCCTTTTTTTGTGTGTTTACAAATGAGGAAATGGTGTGTTGGGAATGGGGCAACTCAACCATGAAATTAGGGCTTGGAGGAAACCGTCTTGGGGACCCCACTTGAGTTTGGTAGGCGAAGTTACTTTGAACAAATCGTAACTCCTGGTGGCATCACCCCGAAGGCCACTGATTGTCGTTAAGTGCTCTGACAGCCGATCTTTTCGCCTTCATTCTAAGGTAGACACGTCTCAATGGGGTAAGCGACTGTTTGTCGCCTTTCGTCAATCCTCAATTCTTCCCCAGTGTGAAAATGGACCCCTCGTCTCCAGTGATTCACAAAAGTACCTCAGCAGACTGTGACCGGCAGGGTGCTCGTCGGTTGAGGTTGTAGATCAGGCTTTTTATTACTCGGAATGAAGACTGGCGCTTTGTTTGATGTTAAGAGCAGAATTTACTGTGTTTCCGATGTCCGCACCATGGGCATTTGGCAGAGGATTGTTCGCCGAAAATGGGTGAACTTGTAACGAGTTTAACCGTCCCCGTCCGCGTGGCATAATGAGAAGTCAAGTGGCAGAGCGGTCAAAACGTGTGCTCCGCCTTTCACCGAAGGCCCGTCCGGGACTAAGAGCCGACTGCCCCGGCATTCAGAGTTCGGGAAGGCCACCGAATTCGGATTGCCAACATTCTGTGGCTAATTTGTCATATTTAGCCTCCTGAAGACTCCTTCCACCGACTTTACTTATCATTTTTGCATTCTGAAAGCAGATACCCAACCGTTTTATTTGATGACCACAGGCCTCGTGTAACCGAGATGCGCATTCCGTAAGATGGGTGTTGTTGCCGTGTTTGCTGTTGTTAAAGTTGTTTTGCACGGCGTCGCCCTCCCGCCGCGTGTGGCAGCGGTGCGGACGACCAGACAGACGGACCCGCAGTCTGCATGCACTCTGTCATTAAATCTCGTCGTCTGCCCCCCTGTCCCTCCGTCCCACCACCACCATCGCGCATCCCCTCCCCATCCGCTGCTCCCTGGTAAGTCGCCCCGTCGAAATCAAGCCATGTCCCCCAAATGGAACCAACAGTCAAGCCAATAACACATAAATCAAACCTTCTCGATTCTCCGCATTAAACAGTCGCCATTACCAACTCTCATCCGTGCAATGGTCGTCGAGGGCGTTAAAAGAGTTGCACGACCTCGTGAAGTAAAGCGGGCCGGGGAATTCTGCGTGTTGTCCCAACTGATTTCCTCATATCAGGGTGATTTTAGCGTCCTTTTGCCGGTTTGACGCTCGTATCCACTAGGAAGCTGATCTGCAGACTCATACAGTTTCCCCCTCGTAGCAAACACTGGGTTTTCTCGTAGATCGGACATCATATTTTACGCAGTAACGATAAATTCGTGAGGGAGGACGGACCTTTTTCATCTGCTCGTCTCAAACCCCCAGGAGGCGTGGATATTCGCCCATCGATGCACTTTATGGTACAGGGGATATCGTATTCGCTGACTTTGGCCATTCCAATCTTCCACGGTGTCGAGTATCACGGTGGAGAGCGAATCGCCATTAGCCCCTGCCTGTTTCACAGTCCGCCTGACTGGGAGTGCTGCGTTGGAAGCCTCCCAAAAGTTGTGCTGGCCCCCGAAACACTAATCAAGTGGTGGATTTTTCCACAGACTTTCTCTTTAGCAATGCGGCTTTCGAAAAGGCATACAAGAAAAAAGGCGGATGAACTTCAGTATGACAAACTTCCTGCTGATTCACCCTTCAAGTCTTTTTGACACGGGTGCAGCGATGGGACAGGGAAACCGGGTCGGTTCCATAAAAACACGGTGCAGTCTTGGTTGTTGCTCTTACGGCCAGTGGTTTCGGTGTGTGACGGCGGTGTAGACCCGCTCATCCTCCAGTTCGGAGTGAAACAACTGCCCTTTATGGTGTCCTTGTCTGCATATGTGCACACCGTAAAAGTCCCCTCTTTCGTAGATGTCCCCGTCTACTTCTACGCGCCGCCCTTCTCCCTCGACTTCAACATGAACAGCAGCGTGTGTGCGGGCCAGAGCTTTGAATTCCAGTGCCGTGCGGAGCCCATCAACTACGGCATCAACCTGACGCTTTACCACCTCGACCCTCTCTTCACTCTCACCAGTCTTGAGGCTGTGGGCAGAAGCGGAGGCGGCATCGACTTCAGAAATACCAGCACCAGAGTCATCCAAGTCTGTTTCCTTTCTTACCAATCCCTGATAATCATTTGCAACAGAACCGCGGGGATATTCTTGTTATTGTTTGGGCAGTTCCTCTTACTTAGAGAACCCCGTAGGGCCGTTTGCCACTATTTCCCCCGCATTTGCCGAAAGATCCAACTTTTGCTGTAAAGCGTTTTGAATCCGCCCGAAATCGTGTCGCCCTTTTATCACTCCGGTGTGGAATATTTTACCCGGAGGAAAATAATCATGTTACCGCCAACAAAGCGGTCTTAAAGGCACCAGCACTAGTAAGTACGACTTTCATTTACGTGGTCAAATGCGAAGGGAAGGAGGATCCGTCGAGGCGCACCACACTTCCCCTCACCGGGATCAGTGCTGCCCTTCTTACAGCTAGTGGAAATTCTCACCTTCGTGTTAGTGTCTGTAGAAGCGAAGTTGACTAGATCACGGCGATGATTTCCACCTCCTCCAATTCTCCTCATCCGAAGTCTCGAGATACCGACTCTCCGTGGTCTGTGTCGACAGTGTAACCGAGGAGAGAGTCGCACAATTCGCCCTCGAACCAGCCCACTGCGTTGACAAGTAGAACTTTCTTTCGCCTGCATGAGTAGCACACTCCAGTCAGCTGTCAGCAGAGCTCATCTTATTTTTAAACACTAAAATCCCCCTGTGGCAGACGACGTCGCAGTTACGTATTCCCGTTGAACGTCTCAAGTCCCGGCTGCCGTGAGGATATGCTGTCTGCAGTCTGCAACGCTCACCGTCTCCACTGGCCCCCTCCCTCCTCAGTCGCTCCATTAACCCCTTCCCCGTAAATTGGTCGGCACATCTCGTCGGTATCCCAGCGCACAGTCGGAGACGTGATTATTAGCCGACTTTGACAAAAGAAACTCCTAATAGATTGGAAAATACCACTGGAAGACGCTCAACAAGCATTGTGTTGGTAACACGGATGTTCGCGCATGTTAGGATTCTCCTAGGACGGTGAATTACAACTTGTCTGTGGAGACTTGACACTATTCGCAGTCTGTTCACTTTGTCCCGAATCTCGCCGCCATCGCCGCCTTTTGGAATGAAGTCTTGCCAGACAGAGGCGAAAGCCTCTCGCCGAACACGGTCCGTGGGCGTAAGTGGACGCGCCCGGACACGGTCGAGGAATGCAGGAGGCGGTGGACGTGTTTTGTTGAGGCTATCGGCTGACAAAAAATAAGTCGAATGAGGCACGCCGGGGGCAGGGGCGGAGGGGCGGACTGACTGGGAGGCCAGGCCACGTGTGTCTGCTTTCCTCGGGGTGGTCTGAACAGCAGGGGGATCAAAAAATGTCCTCGGACTTTCGGTGCACCTCGGTGAAAATTCCACTTTATTACTCCATGGGACAATTCGGCAGCCGAGGATGGGGACTGATGGGTTCTTTGGAATCTGCCCATTAATCCGCGAAAACACCTCGGCCATTTGGCGAGGGAACATAAGGTTGTTAGTAGCGCGATTTATTTAGTGTCTACTCCACGTGTGTCGAGGATTTTTGTCTCTTTCCCCTCGAGGCAGGAAGAAAAGTGCACCGCCTTTTTCCAGTTAGCATTCCTTGCCTCAACAAGCCGTTTCTCCCCATTCCTCCGAAGCAAAACCGGTGGAGCAGTTTTGTTGTTGCTGTTGTAGACGTCGATCCGGCGAAGTGCCTCGACGCAGCATCTGAGCTGCAAGCTGGACTCCGTCAGGGTGAATGACACCGGCGGGTACCTGTGTGTGGCCTCCGTTCCCAACATGCAGGCTGCTCGATGGAGCTACATGTTCCTCCAGGTGGACAACTGCACCGGTGAGTGGGATTCGTCCCCTCCTTGCACTCCTTCCACCCCTACGCCAGGGCATCTTTGGAAACCGTGAGCGGCGCCTTCGAGAGCCAGCGCTGTGGCCCTCTCGGGGCTCGATTCACCGCCGTTAGTTTTACATTTACGGCCGACTCACTGCTGTGCATCCTCTGTATCCTCCGAAAGGCCGAAACCGATGAGGCGCCTGAAGGAAGGTCCCCCTTCTACGGCTGTGCCTTTTAACGCAATCTTCCACAATTACTGCCAACGTTGGGGCCGCATTTGACTTGCCAAATCCGCGTCTAAACTCCCATGAAGTGCACTGGTGAAACAAGAAAGCGCGGCTTTTTGGTGCGCCGGCGAAACAATCAGTACACTCCGCTCTAAAGTCGGTTTGACGGATTATTCCGCTGGTCTAGTCGTGTTTCGCGGGTGTGTGATGAGGCGCTAAACACGAATTAATGTTAGTCTGAACGCACTTTACCAGAAACGAGTTTTTTTCAATGCCGAAAGCCTTGAAATGAATCGCTGGTTGCCTTGGCCCTTCCATCATCCGAGGACAACAACTTGGAGGCTGCCAGGATGCCAGTTGGAGGAGCTGGCGCATGAACTTTTATGCCTTTAGCATCGATGACTCCCGAAAATGTCCAGCCAATTATTTCTCGTGGATATGCACGCATTAGAAAACACGGATTCTCGGTGAATCACGCCGCCTTCACACCTTCCTCTCGCACATAATGGCCTGCTGGTGGGTGTGTTCGGTTTCGGCTCGGAGTAGTGGAGATCGCCGAAAATAACAGACTGGCCAGTGGACCTCAAGTGTCCGCGGTTGTGGCCTCCCTCTCAGGGCGAAAAATATCACACGCCGCATGCTCATCCGACCACTAAAAGTCTCACTAGCACACATATCACTTGCCTTATCAAAATCGAGCGTCGGCTTAGGTGTTTCAGTAGAGGAGCCGTCTCCTGAATGGGAGTCGTTGGAGAAGTTTGTGTGTCTGGTCTTTTATAAGTTTGCTTGATGTCATTCTCGAGAACGAGGCTCACAGGACTCGCCTCGCCCTTTTCTCGGGGGCATCGAGAAGTGAAGTGATCAACCAGTAACTGCTTCTGCACCGACTCCGGTCCTGGTTAATGGCTTCCGACGGCGTAGTGTGAACCTCAACTCACACTTATTGCCCCCTTAAAGCAGAGTCTAACTCCCTTGAATGATATTTCACGAGAGATTTTATTCACCAGACAATCGGTGAGTGTGAAAACATCGGTCTCACACCTCGTCTTTCACCAGGTCTCAGCGCTCTGGCACCAACAAAATCCTTCGGGGAGCGTGCTCTGGAAGTGTTCAAAAATCCCTCCACCCTCACCTTCATCTGCATCCTACCGGTAACCATCCTCGTGACTCTGGCAGCTCTTCTAATCTTCTTCTGCCGTCGACAGCGTTTGCCGCTACTCCTCTTCGGGTCTAAAAAGTGGACGATAGCGGCAAACAAGGTGGTGAGAGAAACCAATCTACTCTACCCCTGGGCAACATCTACCCATCACACCTGCTTCCACGATGTGGCGAAGGAAAACACCAATGGTTCAACCACCTCCTACATCGGTCTGCGGTCCGGCGGCGAATGCTCCAGAGAGGCGCGGAACCTCCAGGTTGGTGCTCCTTCCTCGAAGGTATTCATTCCACCGTCAGCCTCCCCTTCAAGCAATTTAAATGAATGCCGTTCTCTTGACTGCCCTCGAAGACCAACATCCAACTGCGTGTTCACGGCGACTGGAACAAGGAGTGCCCCAGTTCGATAGAACTCCGGTTCTTAAATGTCACATCTTTGAAAAATCGCTCGTGATTGCGCAAAATCTAAAAATAAATGATCCACTTTAACTTCTTATTAAAAGCTAGTATCCATGGCTGAATAAGAAAGGTCAAAGAGATGAACTTTAGCGAAGTCTTCTGTATCTAATGCAGTAAATTAGGAGAATTCCTGGGTGGATGGAAGTATGTGTATCCTAACAGGGGAAAGAAGTCGTACTCTCCTTCTACTGCCTGCTCTTGTGATTTACTCTAGCCTCTGCCTATGCGACTCCCAAAAATTCTTCCCTGGCAATACCTTTTAGTTAAGCTGACCGACATGCCTCACGCCTTGCTGGGACCCAAAAGTCTCTAGGCTCACTGAATGCCGCCTGTGCCTTAGTAGACGGTCTCTTTCGTCACCCTGCCGAGAAATCTGGGGGCGGCAGGAGGACTGGCATTCCAGTGCTCTCCAGCTAGACACACAATAATCTCAAAACAGTCGTGTTGGCCATAACTCTCACGAAATTTCTGAAATTTGTGTACTGGAGTGGCTTTGTAATGAGTGGAAAGGCGACATGCCGCATATCTCTCATCTCGCTTAGTCAAGGCGGCCACTGATTTGTCACAATGGCCATTCGGGCCAACATTTTCAGGCATCGACGGTCTTTCAGGCATCGACGGTCTTTCTTGGAGCGGTTTAATGTTATTGTCTAACTCTGGGCACGTCACTGTGCCACACAGGTCCCGGCTGTGATAATTCAAGTGGACGCGTCGGCTGTGGCCGGAGGTGGCGGCGGTGGGGGCGAGGAGAAGCCGAACTCCTACAAGCTCCCCAGCGACCCCGCCTGGGAGGTGCCCCGCGACTTTGTTCGCCTCGGTCGCCAAATCGGCGCCGGCGCCTTCGGAGTGGTCTTTGCCGGCGTGGTGAGCGAGCCCGCCAAGGTACTGCCCGGCCTGCGGAGAAGGGAATCCTCCGACTGTTCCGCGGCCAGTGCGCAAGAATTAACCGTCGCCGTGAAAACGCTCCGTGGTAGGCAGTTTTCTTACTAGTCTCCCACTTTCGGGACATTAGAAACTAAGATAAATGGGGATCTTGTCATTCTTATTGAGACTACATGGGTGCCTGCCACCGTTGTTACCTGCTACGAAGTGCACTTCATCCTCCACTGTTGCTGCCACCGTGGCGCTGAAGTCTCCTCGTCTTCCGCCACATTCTCAATCAGACAGCCAGGAGCCTCAAGACAAGGCCCCTCGAGGAGGGTGTCACCCATTTTCCTCTAATGTGCAGTGGATGTACAATATTTCTGTGAGCCTTCGTGGAATCAGGCACAGCCTAAGTAACCTCGCCGGAAAGTGAAAAAAAGGCACCAAAGTAGGAGAAAAAGACAGTCATATTTGCAGAGTCGGTTCTGAAGTCAACATGGCATGGTGTCGGTGAAAATTATTGGCCTTCGGAGGTTTCCCTCCCCCTGGGAAAACACTGAACGGCGCATCTTCGCCCGAGTATTTTACCGAGAATACCAGAGGGGAACTACTACTCCCATGCCGCGCTTTTCCCTCCCCGAAAATGCCGTCTTTTGTGGTGAGAGGAGGTAAAGGCGCTGCCTTGTGCTTGCACATAATTTTGTCATCCTCGAAATGGAGGCAAAAGGCAACAATTGTTGTTGCAAGGGGTCTTGTTGAACGCGATTGGCGATTTCTCGTCCGAACCTTGCGGCCTGGGCAAACCTCGTGCCGCACCACGGACTGTAGTACTTCCCTTGTAAACGTGCTGCGTTCAATTACAACAATGCGTTGACTGGGCCACGATACACAGGATGCTCTGAGAGACGCATCGTCTTCTGAAGCAGTATCCGCCTCGTTTCCGGCGCAGGTGCCAGTCCTTCCCCTTTCTCTCAATTGCTTTGTCCAAATTGTCACTAATTGATGGCCGCTGATGGTGACGTCCACTGAAATGAGCTTATACGAACTCACGACGTCCATGTGGGGGGAACCAAATTAGGAATAACTCCTGCCGAGTATCGCTTGTCATGGAAAGTCGACACAGAGCTGTGGAGTCATATCCCGCGGATGATTTGGAAAAGACTCCGCGACTCTCCGTTCCTGAGAACCGCTCGGGTTTCGAAGAATGCAAGCCTGTTGAGAAATGCTGCTTTACGGCCAAAAGGCGATCTCGGTGGCGTTAAACGAATTAGTGGCCACGAGATTTAGGCTCGACGGAGTTGCCGACTCTCCTAATTTGTGCCTCGCCTTGCAGACAATTTCACGGAGCAGGA
The DNA here is from genome assembly GCA_017562135.1 of Dipylidium caninum. NCBI lineage: Eukaryota > Metazoa > Platyhelminthes > Cestoda > Cyclophyllidea > Dipylidiidae > Dipylidium > Dipylidium caninum. Next base: position 341,948 of record QEYB01000921.1, on the reverse strand, counting down.
GTTGGCGGACTTGGTGCGTGAAATGGAAATTCTCAAGCAGTTTGACCCACATCCTCACGTCATTCAACTCTACGGCGTTTGCACGCAAAATGGTGAGTCTCCAGCTCCGCCAGCCTTCTCGGTGTGCCTTTTTTTATATTTTTCCCTTTTATCCTCATCAGCTCAGGCAGTTAGTCCACGGTAACTCCTTCCGTTGTGCCATTCATTTCTCCAAAGCACTCGCTCCGCACCTCCTCTTCAATCAGTGTCTGGCGCTAATGAGAGAACTACTAAAGAGTCCCCTTTTCAAACAGTCTTCTATTCACATTGTGCCGTTTAAATGCATGTGCTGAGCGTTACGCCTTCTCCCCCAGTCTGGGTAGGGCAATTTCCTTGCACGAAGCCCACTGAGATTGAATAGCCAAACATTTCTCCACTGCTGCGAACCAAGACGAAGCCAAGCATTTTTACTGAAAGCCATTGTGGCGCCAACATTTCCACCAAGTCGGTAAATCCGCCCCCAGTCCACGCTGAGGTGTGCGGGCCACGACCTCCTTTGCCCTGTTACCTCGGGGCATTAAAAAGGGGCTCGCAAATTAATCACATCTTTAATTATTTGCCCACCCGTTGAGGCAAATGAGGCGCCCTTTTTCGCCCCGCACTCCATTTAGCCTCGCAGAAGTGGTGATTTTGTGTGTGTGGGTGTGTGTGTGCCAGCGTTCGCCTCAACTCTGACACACGGAAGACGCCCACGTCGGTCGAGTGTGCACACCGGTGCGGGTACAACACAGCGATTGCCTTTGGCGCAGTAATGGGGATTACTCGCAGTGACTCCACCCCATGAGTACACATTCAGGTGTTTGCGTACTGAGACTTAACCACGGGCGTTTGACAGCTCGTCAAACAGAGTTTGGCATTCGTGTTTGCTTCAGTTGGGGCAGGTGGCAGTAAATCGGGCCGCTGGGGTGTAAGCATCTTGTGAACATTTGGCGGGACATTCGGCGTCTGATTCCGCTTTTCCCTCGTCTTCCGCGCCAGTCCATCCCCCAGCGCGCCTTAGCCCTCTGACCGGCGGGGGGGGGGGGGGGAATAAGTCGCGAGGCAAATTGTGCTTTGACTCGCTGCTTACGAGGAGGATACCAAAGATCGTCAGTGTCTTGCAGTGATGCCAACGCTGAGTCATGCCGGACACTCGTGTGTCCGATTCGGCGAGGAAAAAAACAACAACAACAACAAGAGCCTAACGCAGTAAGGCTTCTCGCCTCGTCGTCGATCTTGCGGCTACTGTGTCCGTCCTTTCTCCATCCTCACCCAGTGAATGTGAGGCGGATAATCGCCTCACTCCGCCTACCGTGGCTCGGCCTTCCTCACGCTGGAGGAACACCCCGACTTCCTCCTCGTTTGCTCCCACCGCTGCCGCGACGGCGACGAGGGAAGACAGAGTGGACTCTCTGCCGAGTAGATGGAGAGACGGCGAGGTGGATTGCGTAGGGCCTTGATATGTTTGTCTCTCTCTCTCCCTCTCTCTCTCTGTGTGTGTGTGGGTGGTGCTGCCAAACTCCGGGTTGCGTCCGTGCCGATGACTCAACTGTTTCCGCACAACCATCCACTGTTTGATCAAGCGGAGTGCGAACACCATGTTTTCAACTTCTCTGTTTCCATCTTCTTTCTGGCACAAAAAATGCGCCTCTTGTGATTTACGAACCTTCCGTTTGTCTTGACGCCTCCGTGTGTATGCGCGCACTTCCGGAGGCGGGAAGAACGGCGGCTCGGCCCGGTTCGGCTCGGCTCGGCTCGGCGAGGGCCCACACATACCCTCCCGTCGCCTACACCCGCGTCGCCCCAAACCCGGGGGGCAGTGGGGCCAAAAACGCGAGACGTAGAAATTGGCGGTCCAGACATGGAGAGGCGGTGGAGGAGGCATTCATACCAGCCTCCCGACGTCAGGTGACTCAACCAAGACCTCGCCCTGGCGTGGTCGGACGGGCGATTTCTAGTTCGCACACGGCTGTGTCCGCCTCTCCCGCCCCACGTGAGGTCCTGCGATTCCGCGGTCTCGTCTCTCGCCGGGTCGAGTGCTGGTAGGGCGAGTCAACTATTCCCCGCTGCGACGTCTACTCAACGGAGCTGGAGGCCTTCTCCTGCAATTTCCCTTGAACTCCATCAAGCTGCGCTTCCGCTCCACAGTCGAGTTCTCTTTGGACCTTTCCAGACGAAGCCGAGGCGAGGGGCAATTCGCATCCTTCACGAATCCTCTTTATAAAGGCATCATTGGTTAAACAAACGCGTCTTTTGAAAGAATATTTCGTTTTCCAGACACTTTGCACTCGGATCTCGTTAATGCTACGGAAACGAAGGCCACTCACGCAGATCGGCGTCTAGCGGGTCGCACCGGTCACCTTCGAGGTTATTTCTGCAGTGGCCACAATTAAGGCAAAAGGTGGCCATAGGGGAAGAGGGGGGATGATGAGAATGAAAAATTGTGAATCGTTTGGAATGAGAGGATGTAGTACGAGTCAAAATTCACCTCAAAGGCGCTAATTTCACCGGTGCCTCACTTCAGTGGACGAAACTGAGTTGTGGTTGGGTGTAGTGTCGAAAGACGGGCTGTTGCTCCGGTTCCCCGCACACTTAGTCGAGACGGACTTGGTGAAAATCACCACAAATTCTGCGCACTTCCTGTATCACAGCTCGCCGTGGTGGGCTGCCCGGGAACTTGTTTAAAACCGGCACCAACAGCTGTCAACACCCACGTCAAAGGCATCAGGACTGCTGTCAGCCTCAGTAGCAACTGGGAGAGCAGGAACTGGGAGAGCAGGAACAATGACAAAAACAACAACAGCAGCAGCATCGCCCCACTTTCTGTGTCACCCTGGTGGATGCAATGAGGGCGGGTGGGGGCGAGGGCGGTGGCGGCGGGGAGAACCGCCCCTCCTCGCAAAATCGCGCCTCCTTTGTTGCGTTAAAACCTGTCCCCCGCGCGAAACGTCTCCATCCCGTCTAAGTAAGGCCTGGGAGGGGAATTTCCCTTCGGTGTGATGGCAAAGGAGGACAAAGCACTTTCCTCTGGTCGTGAATTTAACCTCGCAGGCGCTCTTTACTTAGTTGCTTACGGTCGGAACTCCTTCCCATACTCCGTTTTCACTTACGAGTCTCCGATCTGGCGCCATGACTCGGCCGTTCTGGTCACGGCACTCGACTTCGTACACTTAACTTCGACAAATCGTGTCTCCGCATCCACTGGCGCCTTCGCCTGGCGCTTCGAGTTTCGAGAAGGCGAAGCCGAGGAAAACTAGTTTCACCGGCTGCCGTCGCGACTGCAGTCGGGTGAAGGCAGACACCAGTCGAGGAGAGCGAGTAGGCGGACTCCGGTGCTCGACATGCATAAATTTTAAAGTTTATGTCCTTTTTTGTCGCGCCGGAAACGATGCATTCGGTTAAATAAATTCATGCTTTTCTTAGTAGCGTCTGGTCCGCCTCGTCGATGCCGCTTAAGCTCAGGTCCGTCGCAGTCGGCGATTTAGCCGCTGGGGCCGTGCGCGCCTGCATTTCAGTGGAACTCCTGTATTCTTTTAAAAAAAAAAAGGGGGGGGCAAACTTCTTGTGGAATCCACCATTTTCAGCCGAATGTTGTGCCCTGCCTTCTGCCCCGCGGGACAAATGCCTTCCAGCACTAAGAATAGCGAATTTCTAATCAGCCAACCCTCGAGGCGCATAGTTCCGCCCTCTTTTTGTCTCCCTGGAATGTGACCGCACTAGTCTCGACAACTAAATCATTTCTCTCGCCATGTCCCTTCCTGTCAGGTTAAAACCGCCTTCCCCCTTAATTTAGCCCACCTTCCTCAGGTAAGCAACGTCGAGTGACTGTCATTCCACTTGGCCTCGCGGAACTATTCCTAATAGTAATAATTACCGAAAAGTACTTTCGAAGTGGAGACCCAACAATTTCTCTGAGGGTCTGCTTCACCCGCCAAGTGGACTCGAGTCTCAATCACGAGGGCTTCTCCGGGGTGGCGGGTTCGCCAACACTTTTCGCCCACTTCACGTTCGCTTCCCGCCGTTCGAGGCGATTGGGCGTCCCGTCGGGTGCCTCTCTTGCTTTATTGAGTAGACGGTCGCGAAACTTTGGACAGGACAAACTAAAAGGTCCACGTAGGTTGGTGCGAGCAGCGAGAAGTTGGTCAGTTACCGCCACTATGGGAAAGGAGATCGCACGTCTGTGTGGGCACCTCCTCTTCACGACCCTTGCCTGAGCCGATGGAGCTGGAGCCGATCACAAGACTTCTCTCCCATTTGTTCGCCCCTACCGCACGACAACGGACAACGCCATCCTCAAGTTTGACACTTTTTGAGCAATGAATGCCACCGCTGTGGTCCTCTTTGAACATTCACTTGCCACTTGATCTCCCAATGAAGTGTAAAATGTAGAAACTGGGTCTTCGTCTGTCTTGGAGAATAAAAATTACACACATGCAGCTGTCTGGCAGCTCTCCTCTCCACTGCAGTGAGGTGGTAGGCGCCGGATTGCTCCGTCGTCGTCACGCCCTTAGAGCTGTCCATGGGTGGATGAATGTGCGGTTTGGTGGCTCGCGAGACGACCAATGTCGCCTTCAAGTCTTCCCCACCGTTAAGTCCCCCACAGGCACCGTCCCACGCCGAGTATCAGCCCACCGGCAAGGGGGAAATCGGCTGGGCGAACCGAATACTCCACAAAATGTGATTGTATGAGGCAAAACTAGAAACTCGGTTGTATGCTGCTCCTTAATAACGCCAACTGCGAGAACGAGGAGAGGAAGCTCACGCCTACACCACGCCTCTAGAAGGCTTCTGGGTGGACTCTCGGGGCAATGACGGGTGAAGTTTGCGGCAAAGGTCACAACGAAAGGCGGTCTGCGGCGTTCCTGATGCATCCCAGCCGGCCTCTGCCGTCTGCCACCCGCCTCAAGTCGGCGCCCCTTCTATGTCAGGCGAGGGCTGCTGTCTCCCTCCCCCCCCCTCCTCCCTCCCTTAATCGTCTCCTCGCCTCGCCCTTAACAGCTTCTCCACCCAGTTCTCGCGCTTCTTTGCTAACCCAGTGACAACGAGGCTCAATGGGGATCCCAAAAGATCCTGGCGCTTGTCGTGCCATCGTCTTTTCCTCCAAACTCTCACTTTAGTGCCTTTTCGGTTGCTGCCAGCCAGGATGGCTGGCACGGTGAACGGGTGGACAGGTTGGCCGCGTTGTCCGTCTGTCAATTCATTAGGACGCACGCACAAGTTGCAGACCTCTCCGCTAATTCCACCACTCGTCTCTTGGTGCTTTTTCCAGCCTCCTCGTCTGAAGTGGAGACGTCCGGCCGACCGCAGTCACTTGGTTAAGTAGAGGCGGTTTTTTAGAACACACGTTGGCGGTACTCGTGTCCCTCCTCCCCTGCCACTTGACGTCGTTGTGGGCCGCTTGTCGATGCCTTCCTCTCTTTTCAACTCTGATCCCCTTGTCTGAATGCAGCCGAGGCCTTGGTGCCTCTTCGCCCACCTCTCATTCCCCCATTTCGCCCTGAAGGAGCCCAGAGGCTATTTTCGGACGGACACGCACACACACACACACACATGCCTGTTTTCCCCGGAACACAAGTGGTGCACCACGAGGGCATCATCCCCTTCAAAATTACTTTCCTGAGTTTGTAGAACGCACTTCTTTGTGTTGCAGCATTATTTGAATGCGCGTTTTTAAGGGAACGCCAAATATGCTAACGCGGGTGGATGTGGGGCTGTTCGGGGGGGGGGGGGGGAATGCAGCCTTGGCATTCCATTCCTTCATATCTGCATCGCTTGAATTTATTTCGGGTGTGGAGAAGAGCTTCACCAGCACTGTTCTCCCCTGGCCGGACACTCCTCAAACCGTTCGGCCTCCTTTGCACAGATGCGATTCGCGCTTGAGAGTAGACAAATGCGGGGAGCAGGGGGGGGAGGGAGGGTTTCACTGACAGCGCAAATTGCCCATTCGAGAGTGATCAAACCGCCTCGAGGTAACAAAATTTCGTTGTCCTGTACAGCATTCGCCTCCTTAGTGAAACCAGGGTCTCAGAAGTGGCCACTGGCGAAAGCGGTGGTGAGATTTTTCACCATCACTTCAGTCCGCGTCTCAGGCGGCTCGTGGTATGCCGCTTACAAAACTGCAATTTGTCACCGGCCACGGCGTCGCCTCGTCCACCGCCGCGGTCGCATGACAACAACCGGGCAATGCCTGCTAAAAACAGAACTAATGGGCTAAAACTTTCGTGTATGCTCGGGAAAAAGGTGACATTTCTCAGCAATGGTCTCCGCCTCCTGTCGAATGGACTGAATGCCCCTCTTCGGAAAGGAGAATTCTGCCCACCTTACTAAAAACGAGGAGCTTAAACACTGGATTGCTTGGAATCCACCTGATGAAATGTCGTCTCCGTTCATAGGCGGACGGACAGTTTCAGCAGATTGTCGAGCAACCAGCTGCACTTCCCTCTCAAAGGCTAATTTCCCCCATAAAAATATCAGTACGAGCCGCCCATAAAAGGTTTTATTTTGCCTCCCTCAACGAACATGCTGCTTCGATGCAGCGACAATGACGGATTCTCGCTCAAAACGCACCTCACTTCAGCCTGTGGACCACCTTCACCCGTCTCCACTCGCCTCTAATTGCCGCTTTTCTCCCCTGTGCTTCGTCCACTGACAGACTGCATGAGTTTGCCCCCTGAGATGGTCGTAACCGTACGCGGTGTTGTGTTTTTTGCCCTTCTAACAGGTCGGCTTCAGGTGTTGGTGGAGTTGGCGCCGTATGGGAACCTTCGCGACTTCCTCATGGATCGGAGGCCTCGCAGCGGTCAAAAATCGGGCAACCGCCCTTGGTCGTGCCTCTCCACCGGCCATCTGGTCAACTTCGGGCTGCAGGTCGCCCGCGGCATGGACTACCTCACGAGGCTGAATGTGAGCTCCTCGAATGCCCACTTCGCAGCAACCCTCCTCGACACATTTCCACTTCTTCACGAGGATGTGCTTTTTAGATTGTTCATCGTGATTTGGCGGCTCGCAATATCCTTGTGGGCAGCAGATTTGTGGCCAAAATAGCCGATTTCGGGCTCACAAGGACAGTTTGTGACTACTATAGAAAATGCAGCGATGTAAGTATGCGCTATGCGTCCTTTTTTTATTCTCCTTCACCAATCCACCTACCATTCAAACCGACTCCGAGACGGTAGGAGTAAATGTGTGTCCAGTGGGCCTCTCCCGCATGACGAATGGCGTCCGCCCTTCCTTTTTCCGCCCCATACGGTCCCCGAGGGAGCGCGACCCAGTCGTGAGACGTATCAATTTCACCACGTCAGCCAGGCAGGCAGGCAGGCAGGCGACGGAATAAAGATATGCCGAGGCTGCGGGTCAGGTTTCTCCCTCCTCCTCCTCACACTCGCCCCACCCCCATGACAGATGGGCGCAATTTTCATTGAATCACTCCCAAAAGAAAATGTCTGGCGTTAAGCGGCCCGTTAACTTGTGCATACATCGCATTCCCCTCCCGAGGCGCTGGTGAGGAGAGGATGAATGCGCTCTTTCACTAGGGCAGCTGCATTTCACTCTGGTCCTGTGTGCGAGGCGTCCGCGGTCGAGGGGGCACTGGATCTCCCGCTCCCCTGCCCTCCTGTTCCCGTAGGGACTCAATTTTCCTCACCATTTCACCCGCCACTCGGGCTTACATTTGTCCGAAGGAGGGTGGTGTTTTCTCGGTTCTCCCAGTGCAAACTGCGCCAGATATTTTTCAACTCCACTCAAGTGCACAGCGCCACTAAGTTGTGATTAACAAAACTTTTCAGGTATGCAAATAAATTAAACAGAAGTCTTCTGCGTGCCGAATGGCCTCGGTGGGGCTTATGAGGATGTAGATTAACTTCTCCTCTCAGCTGTGCACCCCAACCTGCCGATTTGTTAGTCCCCCGGGACCTCGTGTCAACAAGGCGTGGGCTGCCCTTAAGCGCCGGGGATGGTGACCGCCTCTCGCCTTTTTCTCTCCAACTCGAGTTGATGAACGTACAATAAGTCTTCGAGGGGGGAAGGAGGAGGAGGAGAGGGACGAAAAGGTCCCGAAAGGGCAAAACAATAAAGGTTGACTGCCTCGGGAAAAGTATTATGCAATTAGAATTGAAGCATCGAAATCTGCGTCTTGGCGGCGGTTGAAGTGGCCTCTCGGCCGTCCACCTCCAGGTGTGGCCTAACGCCCTGGGTTTTGTTGACCTCCCGTCTCTCTTCGCCTTCAGGGTCGACTGCCAATCAAGTGGATGGCGCCCGAATCCATCTTTGATCGCCGCTACACCGCCAAGAGTGACGTGTAAGTGATTGCTCTGTCAAACTCATCCCCCGCGTTTACTAAATTGAGGCACAACAGGGCATCGGTAAATAAAAATGCCGAAATTCGCATGAAAAACTAAGCAGAGTGACAAGAAAAAGAGAAGACAGGCTACGAATAGCTGAGCGTTTACGATGTCAGTCTTGAGGATCTCGAAATTAGCGCGTAGGTGATCGAGTCCCACCGCGTTGAATGCTCATTTCGAGACCGCCTCTGGCCCTCATTCCTTGGGCTGCCCTACACTCTTAGTGGGGCAATTTAACAGTTCCACGTCCCTTCAACTCCCCTCGCTTCCTCCTCTCCGAGGCTCCCACCATTACCTCTTGCAAATTCTGCCTCATTCTCATTCGGAGAATTTATTCCACTTATCATTTGGCACCGCGACTGCAGTCGACCCGTTTTGTTTGGGGCCGCGAGACTTTGTTTGCCCCACAGCGGTCGAGAAGTAGATCTCTTTCCCGTGCACTGCCTCATTGCGTTGTCATTTATGGACAGTTTTCTCTTCCAAGCTCACACAGTCGACCCTAACTTACACATCGTCGGGTGTTGTGCCGTCAGGGTTAAGTGAATCACTCCGTTGAAAATTTGCACATTCTAATGCGAAGGTGAAAGTAAGTCAGAATTTGCCCCAAATGTCATGTCAAAGTAGGGGGAAAATAGCCGCCTGATCATTATTCTCTGCACTGAGGAGCACGATTTGTCTCAATTGGTTTCGCATAGTTGGTCGTTTGGAATACTGCTTTGGGAGATCTTCTCCTTCGGGGGGACGCCGTACCCGACTCTCTCCGCGGAGGGGCTTTTAAAGGCTCTCCAACTGGGCCTCCGCAATGAGCAGCCGCTTGCCTCGCCGGGACCGGTGTACAACCTCATGCTCGCCTGCTGGTCACTCGATCCTCTCGCCAGGCCCACTTTCGCCCACTTAGTCTCTTCTCTGCAGCAAGTCTACGACGAGGCCGCCACCGCCACTGACCCCGAGCACGCTTTTTCGACCTCAGCGTCTTCGGCGTCCTCGTCCTCATCCTCCTTCACCTCCTGCTCCTCCACCTCCTCGCGCTCCTCCTCGCCCACCCTCTCCACTGTCTACCTAACCTTGAATAATACCACCAACACAATCGCCAACATCAACGCGAACAGCAGCAACGGGAACGGACACTGTTATAATAACCAGAGCATTGTTGAGAGCGCAATTAGCCCATCAATTTGTTATCCCTTCCACCGAGCGACTGTGTCTCAAACGCCCCGCCCGGAGCAGCTGCCGTGCTCATCGCTCTCGGAGCACGGCCAACTTAGTCCGGGGCCTGTGGGGACCCCGTCGGGCGCGGGCAACAACGTGCTGATGAACAGTTGCTATGCTGACCGAGGGCAGTACCTACAAAGTATTCATAAAGCCTTCTCTATGCACTGTAACTATGTTGTGGTAAGTCGCCTGCTTATTGAACCCCTAAACTCAAAACTCTGGCATTAAGGCTGGGCAACCGAGTCATTTCAACTAGCAGAGAATACGTCCAAACACTCAATGGATGTTCTCATGGCATTCAAAAAAGATGTGCGAGTGATTACTTCCAGGAGCCCTCTTATAAAAAGATTTACCTCCAAAAGTATTATGGTTTAAAGTCTTTGAAAGTCTACATGTACAAAGATAATTCTACGCAGCGGTTGGGTAGATTTGCCTTGCGGGCTGGACATGTTCATTGGATTTTTTTACCCACCGTTCGCATCATACGTGGCGATTTCGTATAAAAGTCGATCCTTGACACAGTATTTTTTGAAAAAGGGACGACGATTTCCTGCATTTACTAAGTGGTTTCACTAATCTAGCGAATTTAGTCGCATTCATTAACGGGGATCCTTAATTTAAGTAGAATTTATTTGTGATCGCAAAGTAGACGTATTATTTGGACTTCGCTGAAACCTGTTTAATTCGAAACTGAAAGGTGATACATTTTTTTCGAATTTCTGTAGCCTCCACGACCCAGCGAACAAAGAGACTGCCTTGGACCTCGTTCCTGAGAGATTTGTTCGTACATTGAGGCACATTTTTTTTGTACAGACCGGCACCCGGTCCCTCTCTTCGTTCCTTCCGCTGTCTTTCCAGTCCGTGTTGATCGAACACTATTTTTTGGCCCTCCCCACCACACATCATCGCTTCGTTCCTTTTTACCCTATGATATTTTCGACCGCGTGCACTCACATATCCACATTCACTAAAATCCGCATCACCAAACGCACTCACACACAATTTATTTATCGGACATTTGTGCGCCCCCGCGTAGGCTGTGCGTGGGGCTTTACTCAATTTTTTCACTAATTACACTTTTGTAAATATAAATAAATAATTCTACTTAAAGGTCGTTAGTAGAAAATTCCTTCTAAAAGGTTTTCGCGGGCCTCAATTTGCACGGCCAAACTATCCGCACCGGGAAAGCCCGCAATAGTGACAATTTTTCATAGAATAAAATTGGAGATGGAGAGATGGTGAGGAGATGGGTGCACGATAAAACTGAAATCAGGCGTAAAGAGTTAGTCGGTGAGCCCTATTATTCAAACTGACTGGTCATCCACTGTGATCTAACACCCTAACCGCACAGGTTGCCCTTTATGGGTTTGAAAAAATGGGCAGATGAAACTATTCGGTACAAAAGTACCTACTTATGAAAATGCGAAACATACTGGGAGGCAAGAATATATTCTTCCGTAACTATTATGATTAGCCCAAGAAGCAAATCTCAGTACCCTGATTTCATTAGCACGGTCCTCATATTTGATCTTGCAGAGTTATATGTCGCCAGACTCGGATTAGATGCCAAGTCGGTGAGTGGAAAAGCAGTGAGAACGGTAATTAAATAAATTTACTTTGTGAAAGTTGTCTCAGGCATGACCGGCCCGTGTAAGCGAGGCAGGAATGTACATTTCGGTGATTTCCTTGCCGCTTGACTTGCAGCAAGTGTTCTATGAGCCTTTGAATGCCGCGTACATATTGACTCGGTAATATCTACTAATTTAGGAAGTATTGTAACGTGCACAATATACCCTTAGTTTACCACTCGCATTTGAGGCATTGTTTTTTTGAAACATGAACTGTTCCATTCATTTGTATAATAACACTAAAGTCGACTTAAGGGAGGCTTACGTTTTTACTACTCAGGCTTCGTCCGATGTTTCGTTATTTCATTAAGGTTAGAAGCTAGATGGCTCAGAATTGAAGCATTATGATTGGATAACTGTGTTAACCTATTTTCACACTAGAACTGTGCAGTTATTAAGCACTGCCCACAAGATAGCATGAGCTCCATTGGCACTGGTGTAGGTTTCGCCGATAAGCTTTTAACATATTTCCATAGTATGATTTGTCCGCCTCCCAGTTTTCTCCCGAGGGTAAAGTTTTCCAGATTGAATATGCGTACAAAGCGGTAGAAAACAGCGGGTAAGCCGGTGTATTTTCTAATGCCTCGTAGGACTGCGGTTGCCCTTAAGGGTAAAGATGGTGTCGTATTCGCGGTTGAAAACATAGTTCTATCCAAGCTTTACGAGCCTGGCTGTGTAAAGCGGATATTTTCTGTCGATGAACATATCGGGATGGTTTGGAATCTTTTTCGTCTTTACGTTGATTTAGGTTGTTGCCGGTCTTCAGTCAGACACCAAAGCTCTTGTTCACACAGCGAAGGAGGAATGTATAAGCTACCGGGAAAACTTTGGCACCCCCATACCTGTCAAAGTATTAAAATTGCCATAAAAAGATTCTGTAGTCTCTCTGTGAGCGCATCTCTATGCACGTGCATGCCTACACCCTTTATAGCGCCGTCAGGCCTTTCGGTGTTTCCGTTCTCCTAGGATCACACGAGAAAGACGGTGCACATCTATACGTTATTGAACCATCTGGGATGTATTATGTGAGTGTAATGGTGTCATCTGCCAGTCACTTTTCAGTACTTCCCATTCATTGGGGTGCTACTATTATCGGTCCTATAATGAATCATGGCTTTCTAGCTCACCCTTTTGTTATTTCACTGTTTCAATTGCATTTCAGGCTTATGAAGGCTGTGCTATTGGTAAGGCTAAACAGAATGCCAAAACTGAATTGGAACAGATTAAACTCGGGGACATGAATATCCAGCAACTCATTAAAGAGGCAGCAAAAGTGTAAGCTTCATGGCATTGACGCACTCCCTCTCCCCGTCTTCTATTTTTACCCACCTTCCTGCCCCAACGGATTAGTGTTGGGGTTTTGGAATATCCGCGTTTTTACGCTGGGGTCTATATTTCTCCCTGCAGCGCATTGGTTATACACACGGACAACAGTTAACCGATTTACTTTAGTGACGTCGAATGATATTTCGGTCTTTTGTAGCATTTACACTGTGCACGATGAAATCAAGGACAAGTCCTTTGAACTAAACCTCAGTTGGGTTGGAGCTAGTAAGTTACTCCTTTTCACAGTATCTCCACAGCACATCTTACTGTAAAATCATCTGCTTCAAGTAGAACAGAATACTAGCAATTCCCCTCGAGCCTGTCCATAGAACCTAACCTCTCTGTCTAGCAAATGGTTTGACTTATCGACTCCTACTTCCTGCCACGCTTATGGTGGAATTTTAACCCTAGAAACTGGATGCCGACACGAAATGGTTCCTCTTGAAGTTCATCAAGAAGCCGAAGAGTACGCGAAACGTTCTCTCGAGGAATCCGGTGACCTTGATGAAGAAATTGGCATGTTGTAACATCTACTGACATTTTAATAAAACGTTTCTGAATCTTATTCCGTCGACTCCACATCTTATCTGAAACAAATTTATGTTCCAAGTCAATTTTGTTTTAAGCTCCCATTTCGATTTCACAATTGTACGAGAATACTTTAAAAAACACAAATTTTATAAATAACAATCCACAAAGGGCTTTCTAAAGGGTTCCTTCGATAGCCGATCGTTTCTCCTTCAAAGAATCCACATCGCTAAGAGAGGTAATTGAAATATCAGCCAAGTCTTACATTACTGGAAAGTCAAATTCCGTCGTTTGTCGAATACCAAGCTCTGTGAAAATCGGGTTCTGTAGTTTCAGGAATTCTCCGTTGAGGCGGTTTCGCTCCAAATCCATTTGTGCCTGATAGTCGGAAATGCGGCCTTCCAACTCGTGTTCTGCGTTTCTATTTTCGTCGAAAAGTCGCTGTAATCTACAGAAGACGGAAAGCTGGTAGAGAAGGCTTGCTTAAGGCCCGGACAGCCCATCACAAGGAGTTTAGCGTTGGTCGCTCGGGAGGCTTTCCCGACGATTTCCTGAAGCGTCGGGACGAGGTGCACTTTTTAAAGTGAGGTTTACCCGCGTCAGTACCCGATGCCTACGAAAATGGTGTCACGATCTCACCTATCGTTCTTGGCGTTTATAGTTTCCAATTTGGTTAGAAGGAGCTGTTTTTTCTCGCGCAACACCACTCCTTCTTCGTGGACAATAGAATACTCCTTTTCAGCTGAGAAACAGCTGGGTAACAGGCAACCGGAGCAACAAACCTGTGGTCAGCTCCCGTTCAGCAAGGGAGGCTTTAGCTTCAATATTCCTTAACTGTTCTTCCAAATTTGCACGTCCTACCAACAGGAGAGGGCAACGTTAAATGGGGCCGTGTTCACATCATCACGAGGGGCCTCGGTGTCAGCAAAAGTTGAGTAGACAGCAATTCATTTGAAATCATCAGTGGATGGTGGTTAAAAGACACATGTCAAAACTAACGTTACTAGATAAGGCAATTACAGTAAGTAGGCAAATACGAACGAAGGGGGGGGGGGAAGGGAGAGGGGCATTTGTACCCAATCGACTCGCCTTTCATGTGGCTCTCGATCGCCCTTGAGAGGAGGGAGAAGGTTGACTCGGGTGTTTCCATTTTGCTGAGCTTAAAATGATGAATAATTCGTTGAGACTCATTTCGTCCACTTGAGAAACCATGAGGGATTTTCTCATGGACGCGAGTACGTTAGCCCGTCTCGGTTAACCCCAGCCCCCACGCCCCGCCCCGCCCCACGAGAAGGGATGCCAGTCGATGTGGTGAAATCTCACACACGAAGATCTCGACGCCCAGTCGGCTGCTTGGTATCATTTCCTCGTCTATAGTTACATAACCTGTCCAGTTGATAAACAGACCTTAGCAACAGTTCGTCGGTGGTGGGAAAATCACTGATCCTCCCAAAGTTTCACATAAGTTGATGATGACTATTTTTCGATCACTAATGTAGACACAATTGTGACAACACCAACAGCGAAAGATATTTAAATTTCGTGATTTTCGAAGTGAGTGTGGATTCAATTTCCAAATCAAGTCCACACTGATACAACGTTCACCGGTCAAAAGGCTTGAACGCCAATAACTCGGCAAAAAGAACAACAAAAACAAACATAAACAGAAAAAACCCACACCGTTCTGTAAGCAATTTATAACAAATCAAGACATTTCAAAATAATTACAAAAGTTGCGTTACAAACGGCAAAGAAGAAAAGGGGGGAGAGAGAGGAAAAGGCGGGTATAAGTTCATCTGCTAGAAAAAACAATGCGGCAAGGTCGGTAGTAAACTTTGGCTAGCTTTCCAAAACTCTTCAAAAAGCAGGCTACGATATGATATATGAAACGGACGAGGGGCGGAGCACAGGGGGAGACAGAATGCTCCCGAACACTCATCAAAGTGGAGAGAGAAATCTTCTTCCTCAGGGGAAAGTGGTCTCCCAACAAGGGAAAAGGAGTTGGTGTAGCGAGAGCGAATTCCTGCAGCGGGGTGGGGCAAGCGGCAAGTGACATCTTGCTAGAAACCGCTTCCGTTACGAGGATGAAATCCGCGTCGGTTTTAACTGCAGTAATAGGAGGAAGAAAAGCACAGGAAAGTGTAAATTACCGGCTGCAGGGAAGTGGAACCTCTCCTGCATTATTCCGTTCAGTAGATAGAATTGGATCACAAAAGGAGATGGATTAAATTCGGAAAGAAGTCCCAGGCTTATAATGTTTTCGACTAAGAAAAAGCAAAATAATCTAGGATCCGAGATAGCTTCAACTAGGCTGGTGCTTCCCGCGACTAAAATAAATAATCCAGTAAGAGCTGACAGATGCTGTCCCCAAATTCCGAGCTCAAAAATCCAAGTACGGTATCAGAATAGCACCTTTGAAGTTATGCCAAAATATGACGGATTTAGGAAAATAAAGGCAACCATGCTTACTTCAAAATTAACTGTCAACACTTACTCGTGTGAACAGTATTTTATGAACAGATAATGAAGATGAGAACATACGTAAGGGAACATCGATGGAGAGGGAGGTCAATGAGGAGGTGGCCTGCGCACTGGTCGACAACAGCTTTGCCCACAAGGCAGGCTTCTGCAAACAGGGATTTTCACTGCACAACAACGATGTGAGGGCAGTACAGGGCGCTGCCAATAACCTAGGAAAGTTCAATGAACTCAGTGTGTGTTTTCCTAATCACCTATGATGTCGCGTGCACATTCAAAAATGGTTAAGAAATGAACCATCAAAAGAATATTAAAAGTAGTACAAGGTAAATAGCATGCCACACATAGCATGAGAATGCCAGTCAATCCCTACCTCTGAAAATTGATGAGACATCTCTCGGTTAAATTACAGCATCTGACGTCCAGCACTTGGATATTCGAATTCCCCTAAAATTTATAAATTCACTTTATACAGAATTTTTTATAACTGATGAGGTAATGAGAGATATTTTACCCCTACCGAATCAAGAAACCGTGCGAGACACGAAATAAACACATCTCCATACAGCCCTAGATCAAGCCTCTCTGTGATATTCTCACAGAGAAACCAGCTCTCCTCAGATAAGGCATCGGGGCCAAAAAAGGGTTCGGAATTAGCGCACGATTTCGCGTTCCGAGAGAGGCTTCCTCGGATACGCAGAACACGAAGAGTGGAAAAGTCGGGACGGTCTATTCTTTCCGCGGGTTTGAGTAGATTAAACAAGAAGTCATTGTCCGTTGAAGTTAGCCCCGATGAAAGGGGATTCAAACTGAGGTCCAATTCGACGAGATTAGCGAATTTAGAATTGGGTGAATTGGCTGAAAATAAAAAGTCCTACCTCAAATTTGAACATTGTTGTACTCAGTTAGAAAAAAATAAGTTTAGGTCTCGGACTTCCACAAAAAGGTGCTATGGAATACCTTTCTGTCTAAGCAAGCAAAACATCTCAATAATGTAATAGAGTTTGCGCTAAACCGTTTTTCAAACAGTTTAGGAATGCAAAAACAAAAATCCATTCTTCAAGATATCATGTCAATACCCAAACCCCCATGCTTTATAACACAGATTCTAAGTCGACCAAGAAGCTTCCAGAATGGCCTTAACGTTTGCGGAAAAAAAAACAACTTTTTGATACATGATAAAAGAGGAGAAACAAAGAAAAAGGAAATATATAATGATTCCACATTCAAAAAACGTCACTGATGGCTGAGAGAAATAAGACGACTGACCTTCAGACGGCTCCCATGAAGATGGAATGGCGTTGTCAGAAAGGGACATGGTGGCTGCTTGCCAAACAGTAGATGTAATGTCACAACCCACGAGTTGAAGACAAGTCAAGTGCGGGCAAAAGGCTAACACTCGAGAAAGGAGCGGTGGGGCCCCGCCCTCGGAATCAACGTCAAAACTCTCGACGGCGAGCCAAGCAGTTGGCAGGATCGACGGGGAACCCAGACCACCTTCGGCAACCTCGTCGACAGTAGTTTTTTTCATTTGGCAAAAGAGGGGATTATAATTGAGACACAGATGAGTTAGGTGATTTGACTGCGTGTCACATCTAAAGATGAGAATTGGATGAGTAGACGCCATTCCGAAAAGGCACGCTACGCTAGCGAATAAGAGAGTCAGTCGTAATGGCAAGCCGATTTTAGTGGCGGCCGACAGACAAAGCGACCATTTTCAACTAATAACTTTGGCTCTACCCTTTCCGTCTTGTCAACACTCAAGTTATACTGCAAGTATGTTGAATAAATTAGAGTACCTCACTTAAACGAGGTGACATTGATCACCGACCAAGATTACCAAAAATATACGTATGACTGTTATTTAAAGACCGGTTAACATCTTTGACAGTTACCCTTTCTGTTTGGAGCAAAGTAGAGCCAACACGCCCTCAAGTGTGAGAAAATTCTCAGACAATGAAAGCTCCTTTAGGTTAGGAGTTAGGATTTCCTGAAAGACTGCAAGTAAATCACACTTGCCAGAAGAGGCGCGCTCTCCCAACAGATCCAGTGAAGATAGTATGTTGCCTTTAAAAAGAAAATAGCAATTTACACAACTTTTTAGAGTCAAGTTTAGAAGACACAAGAAAATATAATTATGATTGACGAAGCCACGAACGAGGAATAATAAGAATATGAAGCAAAGAAATATACAGGGATGGAGCAAAATTGCATAGTACAAATGAACATACCAAATAAAACAAGTAAATTTTAAAGTTACCCTAAGTGAAAAATGAATGTTCATAATCGTGAGAAGTAATAAGGTGAAAAACAATTGGCAAAAATGGCCAATTGCACAACTCCATCAACTAGAAAAACCAGATCCATTCCAAAAGACCAAACAACAACGAGAAGAGCTTATCTTCCCAATTTACTAAAAAGAGATTACCATCGAGATGTAGTTTCTTAAGAGGTCGAGATGCAGGCCTCATTTTTATATAATGGGTTAAGGCATCGGCACAACCACGGACTCCAAGTGCCTGGAAAGAAAGGTCCAGACATCCTGTCTCCACAGCACTGGCTATTGCTCGGCGCAGTGACGCAGAGAGATGGTTCAAATTTTGCAACAACCCAGGCGTTTCGTGGACTGACTTACCTAACAAGCCAAGGCGATGAGTTAGAACTCAGTTGCATAGTAAAATATTGCTCTAAACAAAGTTGGTTCAGACAATGAAGAGCCTGGCGGTCACTATCTGTTTGCACAAGAAGGAAAGGTATTTTTATGGGAATAATCAAGAATCAAAGGAAAGTCGTGGTAACATTGTGGTGACGCAGCGCATGAAGTTGTGCGAAAGATCTTAAAGGACATAAAAGGCCATTCAAAACAGATTAACCTAGTGTCTATATAATCTAAATTGCTAAAAAAAATAATCAACTGTTAGCAAACGGCTGACAACATAGACCAAAGGTAAAAAGCGACATACACAAAGGAAAGCGCTTTAAGTAATATCTACAAGTGTGTAGACAGTAGAAAATGTCTCAACCCCCCCCCCCCCTCTTATACTGCATAGATGTTCGAGACTAGGCAGCCGAAATAAAGCTTACTTGATGAAGAAGCTGGAGAGGGAACCTGAGGTGCTTTCACTGTATCAATGACTTCCGCGATCAGCTCCGGGGTCAAGGTGTGTGGAGTGGCAGCAGCCGGGAGAACTGTACAAAGGAGGTCTGTTGGGAGAAGGAGAGCTCCGTCGGACGTACGAATGCGAATTTGATTAGCGCTAACCGCAGAGGCCTCTTGATTGAGAAGTAATTGGTGGCGACGATAGGCCTCTTTCGCAAGCCACTTCACTGTGCGAGATCTTGGTGTATACAATGAAGTGTGATAATGTAACGACTTTTTATAGGTTTGTGTTTAATTGTAAGACAAAGTTGACGATAGCTCATTCCTCAGAACTCTACACTTTACATTGGGGAAACGCAAAAGTACCCAAAATCTGACGCTGATAGAACCTATTATTAACAAAAAGGGGTTTCCGTTTTGTCAAATACAACTCAACGCTTGGAACAAGACTCACGATGAATCGACAGGAACTACGAGGGAGATATCGTGAAACGTAACTTTGACGGTGCACCAGGTCATGCCTAAAAGTGGAAATAAGTAAAAATGTAAAAAGCTCAGATAACTAAATTTGGTATAGATAAGTGGATACTAGAAACAAATACCTGGCATTTGTGATTGTTCAGGCAAATCTGTCTTTTGAGAAGGCATGGCGAGGGGTGCTGATGGTATTCGTGTCGGAGGCAGAGAGGAAACAGGAGGCTTAGATGTTTGGAAGGTCCCAAGCGGCTCCGCTTGGGTAGAGGAAAACAGTTCGCTGGAATCGAATTCCAATGGTTCGGAGGGGTGCAAAACATTGGGGCGTTCAAACTCTACGAGTAATTTGTGATTCAATTCGGTTAATTCAAGAAAATTAACGTTGCTTCAGTAAAAGAGCGGGAAACCTCGATACTAACCAGCAGATGATGTATTAAATCGCGGTGGTGAGTTGCGAGGATATATGGGCGATGGAAAGCCCCTATTCTTTCTTCTTCTTCGCTTTTGTTGTGGTTCATGGCCATCTTTCTCACGTTGACCCTCGTCGGAGTTAGCAAAAATTCCGTGTGAGGATGTGCTGCATCGTATTGTGTTTCCATGCTCTCCGCTAGTCATATGATGGGTTTTGGAGTAAATAGGGCACCAAATAAAATGTAGTTTTACTTCCCTCAGCCACATGATAGCGCATTACTATGAAATACAAATGCTAAGTCTAAACAAAACCATTAATATATAGGAAATATAAGAAGAAATCAAATGTAAACTCAAGAATTTAGCTCGACTTTAAGGGAAAATCGAGATAGCAGTAGGTTTCTTATAAGCAGACTGTCTAAAGAAGTACGTAATTTTCCAACAAGTCATCAGGAAGCAAATATCGCCGGTTCGATGAGGCAATGAGAAACCAATGTCATAAAACACTATAAATCAGTCATCAAGCTTAAAATATTATAAATGAAATACATATGGGCAAACGTAGCCCAAAAAACTTAAATCACTAAGACTACTTTCCAGAGGGGATAATGGATACGTATCAAATATTGCCAGAAAATGTAATAAGAAACCCTCACATAGATATACGACGCTAACCATAAACAAGAACTCGCCCAAGATCCCATTTACGCTTTGATGGTAAACAAATAAATCTGTGAACAGAAATCTCTTTGCCCAATACTACATATGGTTGTAGAGTCCAAGACTTACCGAGGTGCGGAACTGCCGACAGCTTTCATGGCGTTACGATAGTCTTGAATAGCAACAGAATTGCAATCGAAAGCAATTCTTTTGATCAAACTCCTCTTCTTTTTCTCATAAGTTTTCAGAGTTTCTTGTTCTTCCTCTTGGGAGTCCGAACTAATGGTTCGCCGTCGTAACGAAGCTAATTTCCTCGTCTTGGTCACTGGAGGAGATTCATTATCTATCTCTGTAGCGTCATCTTCGTCTTCCTCATCATCAACGATAGTAATGGAACCTCTTGCTTGCGCAGAAGAGTCGACAACGGGTTTAGGGGGTCGATATGAATACCATCTCTCGTAAGAATCTGCGTGAGGAGGGAAATGAAAATAATCGAAAAAAAAAAATGTATAAACTAAGCTGTAAACACTGCATGGCTAACACAATACAGGGGTTAAAAAGGAAACATACCGCCCAGCTTCTCCTTAATTGTGTGCAATAACTGGTTAAAGAGCAGCCTCTGAGACTCTGATCCTCCAAAAGCAGCCTTCTTGGGTTGCCAATCATTCAGCAAATCGGAGAGTGTTTCACCTTGACAATTACTAAGATGAAAAAGAAACATTTTGCGAAGATCATGAAAAATTATCAACATGTTTGCTAATGACACTTTTAATGCCTTTTATTACGTAAATTAGTTTCAGTATCAGTTTCAAATAATAGGCAAAGATGAAGTTTGCAGAGGTGAAAATTACTAAAAGTGCTGAAAGACAAAGCGGAAGGTCAAGAATATAAGCCGTGAGGAAATTAATAAATCAAAATATCGAACAAATGTAAAATTTGACTCCGCAGAATGTCACCACACAAGAGAATCTGAACGTAAGCTTACACATGCCACAAATCAGCACCGCGGTTGACAAGGATGATAGCCGTTTTAAGACTACCACCATGGATCGCTTCAAACAGAGGTGTAGATAGATCTTCCTTGCAACCAATATCATCCAAAAAAGGGCCCCTTTGTCCAAGAGGTAGGTAGCAATTTCATCGTGGTCATGAAAGGCGGCTTCGTGAATAGGAAGCCATCCAGCACCATCACGTAAATTGATGGGGTGACCCTATGAGAGGAAGTTAAGAATAGCAACAATTTATCAATTGAATCAGATAAGTTGCTGCGATGTTCGATGGAAATTGGACTTCATTTTACACAGTGATAAAGCAATCAGCGCTTTTTTTACTGTGTGATAAAATGAAACACAGCTTTAAATTTATCCATTAGATCAACTTTGCTCATATATACATTAAAATGCTCACCATAATCTCGACCAATTTTACCACGTGCTCAAGATTGCCATTGATGACAGCAACGTGCAATGGAGATTCACCCTTAAGATTGGTCTGCATAATAAAAGTACTTAAAAATGTCATTAATAAAATTACCTTCAGGCAAAGAGCTTTATTACGCCGCTTTACTGGCGATTCAATCAAGTCTGTGGCACCATCGATAATCGAAATACACTTTTCAACATCTGAAAAGCACAAAAATACTCGATAAAACTAGTAGCCATATTGAAAGTGAGGTTCAACTTGAAGCAGACAGAATGGATCGAGGGTATCAGTTAGGAACCTACCGGAATCAGAAGAGAGAACTTCAATGGCCTTCCTCACGTGCCCCAGACTGCGAATCCAAATCCACAATGACTTCACCTTCTTTACTACGCTCACGACAACAAGGTGAAAGTAGTAGACACGGACGGCTCGCCAGTTTCACCATCAATTCGTCTAGCCAAGGCATTCAACTCGTCATAATAAGGTTCAGCTTGAGTTTCCTGTCCAGAACTCTTGTAGAACTCGGCCAGTTCGTCTAAACAATCACGCTAATCGAAAAACTATAACACGATTATAAAACTAACCAGTATGTTAAGATTTTTGGAGACTCTTGCCTTAGATAATGCATTCTGAAGCGCTTCCTCTGGGGTTTTTGAACCCGGCAAACTGTCGCAATCAGGTAGAAGAAATTCTGAAGGCATAGTTTTGGGAGCCTGAATAAGAGCCCTAGCGATTGACAGCCAACTCTGGGCGAGCTCTTCGTCACCGAGAGTAGCAAAACCAGGGTGACAGCCAATGAGACTGTGATTAAAAATAATTTCCCGACGGTAGAAGTGAGCACACATAATGTGAGCGCCCAAACTGGCACAAGCTTCAGCGGCAGAAACAAGGCCAGAATCCACTTGTTTAGCTAGCGATGCCAACCTTTCCATATGATCGTTGCCAAAGGCTATTTCTCTTTGCTTATAGTAGGCTGCTTCAGCCCATACCAACTAAATATTAATTCCGTCGGAATTAAAGTGATAGATACCATTTGTTGGTAACATCTAAAAGCGGGACCATGTTGATCCATTGACGAAAGAATGTCTCCAAGTTTTTCATAGTATTCCGAGACATGTTTAATCTCTTCAACGTCTTCACATGGACTCACCTGAACTCTATTAGTAATAGATTCCAATCTAAGACCTCGGAAACGGATCGTAAATTAAGTATTAAACACATACATTTCCCACAAAGTAGTTTGTAATTCAAACCAGCTTCAGGATCTGCCCGCGAAAGTTGTCGGTACACTTTAGCAGCCATTCTGTATCGCCCCTTTCCCACAAAAAGCTGCGCCAAAAGTTCTTCCAAATTTCGTCGAAGGATCCTGGTTTCTTTGTCAATACACTGTTGAGTACAGTAAAACTTCAAAGTTTGACTAAGCTAGTCAGTATATATTAGAACGTACGTGCATAGGTTAAGTGCCTGCAATAAACTATCCCGCTTCAGTATAAGTCAACAAGTCAGAAGGACGACACCGACTCTGAGTTAACGATGGCCATTCAAAAAGCGGTAATTCGCTTTGTTGGAACGTGGCACGGAATAATAATTTCGTGAGCGAATATTTCCGAGAGATATTAATGCACTGGTCAAATCTTGAACGTGCTGATTCAAAATCTCCACACGAACGGAGAACATGGCCTATGAAAAACATAATCTAGGTGGACGCATAAGTAATATAACTAAGTTACGTTACAACGTGCCTATCATAATATCAGTAAAAAAATACTTAAGGCATGACGTCAGCTTACCAAGATTAAAGAGTGAAACAGCCTTCATCTCAGCAATTTGATAGGCGGTTAAACCCGAAAGTTCTGCGGTGATTTTTATGCTATTCAATATTGCTTGTTTGGCGGCAAGTAAACTACTTCGAGCTATTTTCCCGTTGAACACATTATCAGCACGGCATTGGAAACATCTCCCTATTGTAACAAGGGCTCGCTGTTGCTCTAACGTGTTATTTAATTCCTTTGCACTTTTAAGATAATGGCTCGCATTTTTTATAGCGTTGTTAAAATCTCCCAACTCCAAGTAGCACTCTGCCATGGATCTGTGAGCCAACGCTAGTTTGAGCTTGTCAGTGGTTGCAGAACCTTTATAGAGAGTGAGGAGTGACTTGTATTCAGCAATTGCTTCTTTATAGTCAGCCTGGTCGCTGTAAAAAATTGCCAATAAAAGTGTTGCATCAATTCGCTCTCGGAGGGTTTTCGCTGACTGTTGTTTCTGGATTAAACCTGGCAATTAATTATTTAGATACCACAACACTCACTAGACAGCCTCATCAAAACTACGCACAGAACCGCTTATACCGAAGAGCCAAAGCTCCACAATAGATCTCGACTGATATAAACAAAATATTTTTCAGAAAAATTTCACATGTTTCTCGCATAAAAGAACCGAAAAATAATGGCATTTAACTATACACTAAAAATTACCATTCATCGAACTCAAGGGAAAAACTCTTATGACAAGCATACATTGAAGAAAATCAAACTATTAATTGCCCACTAGTGCTGAGTAACCGCTCACTCCTCATTAATGGAGGCACCCTTACTAATACCTTGTACCTGTAATATGGAGACCAGGCGCCCCTGCTACATCTTAACCTCAACGCTGCGGCCGGGTCTGCCTGCCTATGAGACAGATCACCACCCCTGAAACAGCACGCGGGGCCACCGGGTAGAGAATCCGAACATCAAACCATCTACCGCAACATCGGCTGAGTTAGCATAAATTTAAGCCAAAGTGTTTTACACTAAGTGACTGATTACAACTACAATACTTCCGATAACTAGAAAAATGGTAATAAATGCACAAAACAGACAAGTGTTATGACAAGTAGCATAAAACATAACAAAGTAGTAGAACTGCAAAATTAGACAGCAGTAGTCGAATTAATTTGACGCCTGCACTGGTGTAAACTGCGGCGCGGAACCGACGAAGGAGTCGTAATGCAGCTTCCTTCTTCCATGTAAATTTCTGACCGCCTGTGTTGCCTGCGCTTCGTAACACTTGACGCAGAGTCGAGAATTTTCAATTCCTTCAGCATACCAGATTCAATTAACCAAGCTTTGAATTGAGTTTCTATGCATTCAGACAAGAAAACAGTCTCGTCTTCCGTTAAGTCCGCGTCCTAAAGGCAATGCAAAGTAGGAGATATATCAAATTTTTGTCATGCTGAATGATCTGAATATAAGTCTACTGATTATTTTAATGACCTAAAACTACGCAATGTGAGTTTATTATTTCTTAATGACAAAGTCTACTTTGGAGAAGGATAATGAAGCAATGAAATATTCTCTCGAAATGCGTACACATAACTCACTACTGGTGAGAAACTACGATGGACCATAAAATAGATACACTTAGTCACTTACATTCACAAATTACTCAAAGAACCACATGCTACCGTGAAGTGACATTAATTTCGACCGAAAATAATTGAATTGGCCTAGAACCGCTCAAATGCATAACTTAAAAACGTTACAAAACAATACAAATCAGAATTCCGGGGGAATTTGGCAGGCTTTTACACATTAACCATGTGGAAAAATGCGAAAGAAATTGTAAAAGTATGTGGACAAGTGAATCTAAGACTCAACAACATTACACCCCTCGGCAAGTATTGCGCATATCAATAGAATGAGCACCTGAATTGTCTTTTGCCATTTCTCATATGCAGAACGGCGTTTGTTCAACGCTTCGGCGTAAACTGGAGGAAGTGGAACAAGAAGAGGCACTCTTTTAGTAGGCGATTCGAGTTCATTGTCTGGTCTGTCTAAATCGTCTTTGCGAGCGTCTCCATCTTGATCACAGTCCACGACTAAACCACGACAAACGTCATAGGCCTTCTCCTTCAACCACATACCGGGAGCAGAATGCACAATGTTGACACCCTCTGCGTGTTGAACCACGCCCCCACCGTCCTGATGGGACATCAGAGGTGCCAGAGGAATGTTAAACGGGAAAAAGTTGTCAGGGGGCAATAGGCCCCAAATCCCACTGAATTGGCATTGGCCGGGGCCCGAGCGCCAAAAATCATTGCCTGAGAAGTTAGAGGTTAAATAAAATAGGGGAGTGAATGGCACCTTTGACACTAGCAAGATGAGGGAAGTTGTTAAGACAACTTAATCATAACCACGGAAAGAATAATTTCAATAATAACCCATGTTTAAATCCCATTTCTTAGGACATGGAGTGTAAGAATTTAGACTCAACATTCGCCAATGAATTTTCGTAAATGAGACGAATCCCACAAAAAAGTAAGGCTTACTGAGTTGGTTTACAGCCACGGTAGGGGGAAATCACCTCCCACTACTTAACTACAAGCGGTGGAGTCACTAAAGTATACGCTAAATTATGTAAAGTACTGTTGCGAAGGTGATAATAATTGCCGACATTTGCGCTTAAACTTGAACGAAGACATTGAACGGTATTTTAACGCCATAAATTTTCCCACCGCAACATAGCAGCATGTGACACGTTCTATACATTCTTTTACCCCTGTTGTTCTCGAAACGTCTGTTGTTAAAAAAAAAAAGTGTTTATAAAACACATAGGCCTCACAAATACGCCTCTAAACCATACTTTGCAGACTCAATGTAACACTGATTGAATGGAAATGTTTTTTGTTAAATCACAGTTCCAAGAATGACTAATTCCACCCAAATCAACAGATCAACCAACCTCATTCACCTCCAAAAAAACCAATCTTTTGTTAAGAGGCATACCGAAGAGGAGGGGTTTGCCCCAGAGGTTGACAGTGGGATCGAGGGCAGCCTTATCCAAATGGTGGCGAAGCTCAGGGTAGGTGGTGTGAAAGGGCGCGAAAATGATGTCCTCATTGCCGAGGTGATTAAGACCGCGTGTGACACCCGCGAGAGGTGAAGGGGGACAAGAATGCGGATCACCAGTGCTTGTGGAGGAGGTGGCGGCTGGCGGAGGCTGAATGAGAAGGGGACGTGTGGCGCAGAGGAGGTGGAGGGTGCAGCGGTGCGACGCCCACACCACGACCCGACGGGCCGCTGCGATAATCAGACAGTCCTCGCAGTCGGTCAACGTTAAGGTACTCTCAATTGGACCCAGCACGATTGTCGAGTTGCGACACCGGTCCAGAGCCACACACCTGTAGAGTTACAGACCAGAACCTACTGATTAGTATACCCTTAATCAATCAAAACGCAAATGTATGTAGAACAACTAATGATGCAATCTAACAGTGTAAGGTCAAAATTGAGTGAATAACAATTAGAAGCTAAGGAAAAAAAGACACTTGTTTGAGGAATGATGCGCGAAATCAACCAGCTCTAAATGCTAGTAGATAAGATAAGAGAGAATTTGATATAATTTAGACACAAACAACCGTCTTTAATTATATAATATGAAATCACGCCTCATTTATAAAACTAAATTCAATTAAACTCGAGCATTCATCTCCATACTTATGATTAAAATGCAATTTGCAATTCTAGATTGTGTATAACGTCTGACGGCATTGTCAGATGTCAAGGTATTTTGACACCTAAAGAGAATTTAATGAATATTTTGATTTAAGCTGAAGAAACTGGATTATATTTCAAGGTTCTGAGCATATCTGATGTCAAGACATTAATATATGAATATATCACAATGCGTTAACTTTCGCCTTATCGAAAAAATTCTAGGCCAAGCACTTCTAAAAAGAACCAAAGCTAATTCCCTCAGAGTTTTGGTGCGCATTCTTACTGGAATAATACATACATAAAGATAAATAAACACCTGTACTATTGACAGTGTTGCGATTGATAAATAGGAGAATGTTGTCAGATGTCTACCAGTAATCCCGAAAAAAGTAATGTTCAAAAAATAACCGATTTTTAAAAATGTTTTGATAGACAAAACTGTAGATAGTTGGTGATGAGGTAAGGAGACCAGCACGCAATTCCTGTTAGTAACGTAGACTTACCTCAATGGAACGAGAAGGTAGATAAAACTCGAACTGGTGCGATGCAACCTAACAGTCGCGTACTTAAGGAAACGAGATGCCTAGGACAATGACACGAAATAATTTCAAGTCGAGGATAGTCGAGTCTATCCAATTTCAAAAGCATAGGACTGAGAAAAACTCACACGGGCGACAAACTGTTTATGAAGCATCTCCGCTGCAACAATCTTATTTCTACAAAAGAAATTGCTGCATTTTTAAGGAGTGCCTATGAAGACTGAGCGACATGATTGACACAACAAAGCATTTATGTCTAAATTTTAAAGTCGCTTAATAGGAATCATCGAAATGGGTTTTGCAAAAAATTGCAGTGAATGAACTAATTGACAACATGTTCACCCTCGGAAGCCCGTTGAAGGAGGCAACTGCGGGATATTTGTGGTTATTTTCTGCCGTTTGTTGGACTTTGTAGGCGAAGGGTCGCACATGTTATCTGATCCTCCCCACTGGATGTGAGTACCGTTAAGAATGCAGGACTCCACAGAGAAGGGACACTGACGGAGGTTCGCACGCATCCATGAGTGCAGGCACCGCATGCTAAATGTCTTCGTCAACTAAGTTAATTTGAGAGAGTGTTGCAATAAAATTAACACATTCTGATCGACAGAAATAAGAAACAAACAATATCTTTATTATAGGTGTTAACGACATATTATAGGAATGTTAAGGCAAGAACACTAAAACGTATTTTTCAGCATTCAAGTAAAAGTGTGCAAACGGTAATGTTAATTCCACATAGATATTATGTGAGCTATAATAACTAAGAAGCCGATAAGGAACGTGAACAAAACAACGACAATTTCAACAGAAATATGGCTAACCTTATTGTAACCAACATGAGGAATGCATAAGGGATCAAAGAGAATGTCTCGAAGAGGCTTGACAGAACTAAATAAAATATAATTTATTCAAGGAATGGTAACTTCATTCGATCGACGGTTCCTTCGAAAATGAATGAAAGAGAATCCAAAGCGTTAATACGAATATACTTGTCATCAACACTTGAAGATAAGGTATCACTTCCAGCGATTTCTATAAATAGAAGAACACCAAATAATTTCAAAACTTTGAAATGCTGAGGAGTGCTTACTTTGCTGACGTGCTAATTCTACAAGTCTTGCGAATAAAATTTTTAGTAGTCGCCATATTTCATAAGATAAAAATTCACATTCAGATACAAACGATACAGTATAGTGTAGATGAATAAGTTTCACATAATTCAACACACCTCCCTATATAATGATTTGTTTTCCAGTGATATCATGCTGCAAACTTACCCGGATCGGACACAAGTTCCAAAATTTCTGTTAAATAATCTGTGATAAATTGCAATTGGCATTGTTCAGAAGTGTTCTAAAATTTACCATGACGTACTATTTTACATACTTTAAACATCCGGGTTGTGGATCGAGCAGTCAACCCATCCATGCTTTTGGAAGGTGATTCTGGCCACCTATAAAGAAATTCAACAATTTTCCAAAGGGACGACCTACTCTCCACTAACCGATGCTACTGAGGATCGTAGTGACAACTTATTAATCTGATTCATATAAAGGAACAAAGAAAATGTATAGAGGTCTACAGATTGTTGAAGTCTAGTGTTTTCTGGGGACAATAACTTGAGGAAAACAAACCCTTTTCTGCAACATCATTTGTTTTGGCCAGAATCGATTCCATTTCCATAAGGTGTTCCATTTTATGGCATGACAAAACCAAACAAGTCTCGAAATAACTGAAAATATATATTCTCCATAATATACTTACGTCCACGCCGCTTCTTCAGTAAAATTCAACTTATTGCAAGCAACATGCTTCCAAACACCATATCTGTGGGGAAGATGGTGAGCAATTCAACTACTTTAAGCGGGTACATCCAGCACTGTTCCTGCTTTTTGCATAAGCTATTAGTCTTCTGATATTCTAAAGGGGGTTTACTAATGTTCTGTCTTACGTTGACTGAAAGTCGCGGGTGAGGCTGCAGTGGAAAAATGCCGAATGAGAATACTTCGCCTCGTGGCCATATGGATATAGGTTTGTTCATCCCACACTTCATTTCAAACAAGCGGTAGGAGCATAGAAATTAGGGGGAAAAAGGTAGGGAATAAGGGACAATAACGCCTTGAGGCATTAGCAACAGCCTGTTTATTAGTTGATTATGTCCTTGATCGGTACCCAATCAGTCATCAAATAAGGTTTTGGCTTATTATAGTATGAAGCTGACCACCAGAAATTCCAAAATTAAGTCTTTGTCAAAGCCAAAAACAATATTTGCTTTATTTGTACACAGAAACTACCCTCATTAAGACAATTTAAAGCACCTCGGACTCTATACCAATTTGCACTTTAGAACGACCCAATGAAAATGCTTGGTGTGCAAATACAGAAGATGGGCCTTCCCGGGGAGTCGCAGGATGCTTCCGGCGTTTATGAACGCGACGGTCCAGACGTGGACGGAGAAGGATATGACAACTATACCCCAGCCGATGATTTCTCAAGGTATATTCCTTTCCTCGTTATTACTTCTTGTAGACTCGATGTTGGAGACGACTTTTGTCTCCATTGTCACGAGGGTTTTAAAGTGAACGAAAAAGTGGTCCAGGCCCGGAATGAGAAATATCACGTGGACTGTTTCGCGTGAGTTTCTTCTTTGTTCTAATCGATCGGAAATTTAGCTGTGCTCAGTGCTTTCAGCCATTTCCTGATGGAGTATACTACGATGTAAGTCCTCCGTATATCCCGTAACCCTTAAATCAGTTTGATGGCCGAAAATATTGCGAACATGATTTCCACGTTTTATTTGCGCCATGTTGTGGGAAATGTGGGTACTTTATCGTTGGTCGCGTTATAAAGGCAATGAATAACAGTTGGCATCCTGAGTGCTTTCGGTGTCAAATTTGTGACAAGTGCCTAGCCGATGACGGTTTTGTTAAGCACGCTGGGAGGTAATTTATGGAATTCCATGGCATTTATACTCTTTCATTATTAAAACTTCTAGAGCACTATGTCATGAATGTAATGCTCGCGAGAAAGCCAACACCTCGGGCCGAATCCTTTGCTTCAAATGCCACTCTTATGTTGATGAGTGCCAACAGCTTAAATATCAGTCTGAGGTCTATCATGCCTATCATTTCACTTGTTCATCTTGTGGCTCTGAACTCAGCTCTGACGCACGCGAAAAGGACGGGGACCTCTACTGTCTCCGGTGCTTTGATAAAATGGGAATTCCTATTTGTGGAGCTTGTCGGTAAGATTTTGTTCGGATTTTTAAGAGCTGTAAAGGTTTGGCACCACTACTTGCGTTGGTTTGTTTATTTTAGTTTGCAACTGTGATTAACATTAGCATTACTAAGCAGTTTTTAGCTCAGAATTGACCCAGTTTGGTATCGAATAGTGTACTCAAATTTTTCCGTGATACTGTAATTTAACCCTTTTTTAGTGTGCTTTTTTTGTTTAACTGTATTTTTGTTACGCAGTCGGCCTATTGAAGAACGCGTGGTTCATGCCTTGGGGAAGACATGGCATGTGGAGCATTTTGTTTGCGCTCGCTGCGAGAAACCTTTTCTGGGCTCACGACACTATGAGAAAAAGGGACTAGCTTATTGTGAACTTCACTACCAGCAATTGTTCGGCATGCTTTGTTACTCATGCAACCAGGTCATTCCAGGAGAAACCGTATTTGCCTTAAATAAGGCCTGGTGTGTTGATCACTTTGGGTGTATTGTCTGTGATCGACGCATCAGTCCCAAGTGGGTTTTACTTCTAGTTCTTACTTTTTATATCTGGATTAGATCAAAGAATTAGAAATTGGTAACACTGTTTCAGTTCCAACTCTTTCTCCCCTTATTCTTACTCTTAGTTGGTACCAAATTAAGCTTCCCTTCATCTGTATTTGTGTATTAGAGCACACGGATTTTTTGACTTGAGTCTAGCCCAGACCAGATTGAAGTGTATATCTTTACTTGTGCATGATTGGCCGATGGACTGGATCAGATCTCACAACACTTGCTTTTAGTTAACTAGAGCTTAATAGGCACGTGCCAAAATGGCGAGAATAGAGGCTACAACGGCAAAACCTTGTAGTTCGAAGATGTCCTGAAGACTTGTCATATGAGTTATCACCTAGCGCATTTAATTTTGTATTTAAGGACTAAGTTCTATGAATTCGACCTTCGCCCCGTGTGCAAAGCTTGCTACGAAATGTTCCCCATCGAGCTACGGAAACGGATCGCCAAAATGCACAAACTGGAGGACTGATGTGTACCTGCATCTACTTTTTATCTTCGCTTGTGGCATTCTTTTCACAATCACACGTTTTGCTTTTGCATTTCCTACAGCTTTTTTTTTTAAGTAAAGCACCTTATGACATGTCAGTATGTAACTTCAAGTTATCTAGATATTCTTCTCATTTATTATGCTACACAGTAAGCTAAAGACCGGCAAATGTTTGTTAACTGTATGTCCCTCCGCTTGTATGAATTATATTCTTTTGCTTCTTTAATGCACGATTCAACTGATTTATTTTCAACCCATACAAGGCAACATCTGGAAAATGGTTGCCATAAATGGGGCTCGTCTAGAGGTCATACTCTTATGACTGAATGGAGGCGAAACAAGTTTGAACGGAAATGGCGGATGTTCCTTAACCTTCTGCCTCTACAGGGTGTTTGTGGCATTCAGGCTGATTCACCTGAGGTCCCAAGTTATGACCCGCCTTTTATAGGAACACATGGGTAGGTTGGTGGGAGGCATGTTTGTCTCGGTGTTTGTGACTTAGATTTCGGTATGCTTGGGCTTTATTTAAAAGCGGCTAAAGTGAATACTACTATCGCATTTCTCTTATAAAACATGACGACTAGAGTACTTTTTTTTCTGCAAATGGGGCTCGAAATCATCTCTGCTCTGACTATGGTATTCCTATTCCGTGGCTACCGTTGCTATTTTTTTCATATTGGCATATAAGCAAGCACGGGATGCTCCTTCGGGAACATTTATCTTAAATGCCATATACCATAAGTAGCGAGCATTATCATTTTTAGACTTGCGGAATAATTGCTTCTTTTGTCCCCAAGGAATGGAATAAAGCACTGTTTAATCCTTGTTCTCAGATTACGGTCCCCATCTCTACCTTAACGGCGTTGAGAGAAAAGTTTGAAGAAAGTAACGGATTTTAGCAATGTGTAACCATTTTCCTATGACCTCTGGGAACTAGGTGCTCGACTAACGGGAGGCAGGTTGCCAAAAAATGACGGATAGGCATTTAGAGATGTCCCAAGTTGGTGTATGACATGCGAAAATCAAAGTGGCTTCTACTCAACATCTAACAGAAGTTTGCCGACCTGTTGCGGTCGTCTTTCCTTCTTTTCATTTGAACACTTACGTGTTCGGGAACTACATAATCGTCCGCATTACCGAGATTAATAACAAATATAAACTAGCGTCATCGACGCCCGGCCGGATGTTATTTGAGGTGAGAGACGCAAGCTGCTGCCGCGTTTACTGTGGGGGATGCACACATCCGTCGAATACCGATAAAAGAAGATGTTCTTTCGGGATATTTCAATGATAAGACTTCATCCAAAACAAAATAACCACGTTAAATTCTGAAGAAAAAATGTATGAATAGTCGATTCAAAAATACGCTTGACGAGTCGCTCTCAAATTGAGTTAAAACAGGACTTCCTAGGGTAACAGGCATCTCTTCCCTCACAGGGAGAGTAGGAGGATGACTTCCAAGATCCCACCGTGGGCCAGCCACCAGACGATATTAGCACCGTGTCCTCCGCCTACTTCTCTTGTCTACTCGCCTCTCTCCTAACAGAACAAGACAGCTCCCACTGAAGAAATCTCGGTAGAACAAAAAAGATGCTTGATTAAACGCTTTGACCTAGGCTGAGTGAGAGTGCGCCTCGCCTCGCCTCGTTCCCCAGGGAAAGAGCCACTTAATAGAAGGAATAAAAAAAAGAGTATGTACAGGGAGTGGGGAGCGTAGGGAGAGGAAGGAATTGAGTAACGAGGATCAGCGAATAGTAGTGTAGAAATGAGTGTCCGGCGTAGTGAAGATGGATTGATTGAGAGCAGCATCGAGACCAGAACGGACGAGAGGCGCGAAGAGGCGGATAGCACGGAGGTGGGTGTCACGGCCATTCTGGTGGTTTGCAAGGATGCGCAACTGTAATGTAAACAAGCTGACCGGTGCCCCGTTGGGCCAGCGCAGAGGCAACACTGACCAGCCCGATGGTTCGTGCAGTTCCACCTCCGTTAGCTCCACAAGGTCGCCCACATGATTGCCGACCCGTATAGCAATCCTTAGCACCAAAGGGTGATATCCAAATTTATTCATACTTAAAACACTCATCTAAAGGCAAAGTGTTTTATCTACTACTGAAACCTCGATAATGATGTTAGATGGAGACCTTCATATCGTGAATTCCTTTTTGCAATCCCGATAAATAAAGACTCAGCCCGCACAAAATGTGTCAACACCTTTGTCCCCAGCCCTGGCGACTCTTACAAGGTGGTGCTGGAGCAGCATCTGGAAGCGGACATGCACACCTCACAAACCGGTGGTGCATTGTCCTCAAACCCATGACAGCAAATTAATAATGCTCGCTGAGTAGAGGGGAGAGGATTAGTCCACAGGAGCCGAGAAAGTGTGTTTGGTGATCCGATGACAACGTGTACACCATCTGACGGAGTAAAAATGCGCATATTTCGAAACTCCCCGACCTACCGACTGGGGGTGTAACTCTCATCCACTTTGTAGTCGTTGTAGAGACAAATCTCAGATATGACTGTCTTTTGGGAGAACTGCACAGTGACGGTGTGTGGTTGTGGCCCGTCAGACTGCCAGTAGGAGTCCAACGACTCATTTAACAGCTCATTGATTCCGTGGTTATTTTTGCATGAAGATAGGCACCACACAGCTCGGTCGCTTACGTCGTACACCTAAAGGAAGAAGAGAAGTTCCATGCAACTATACTCCATTGTAAAAAAGAAGGCCTAACGAAACCTAATGCTGGCTAAAACATAACAAAAAATTACTCTATCAATCACTACTTTTAGCACTTTCGTTCTTGTGACGTTAGGTAAAATGCCAGATGCCTTTCCCCTTAAGTCAGTGGTGGATAAAAGATAATTGCTGTCAACTGGAGATATCTGGTATGTCATGAACCGCCTCGAGAAAACGACTTTGTTCATCTGATTAAATAAAAATTACCTTCCCCTCTCGTTCCTTTTCAACAATGTCGGCAGAGGTCATTGTTTTCAATGTAATAGCCATCTGGGGACTGGATAAAAACATCAAGTCAAATCTCTCATCTCCCACTGGTGCATAGTACCAAGAAAACGCAAAAATGTTTCAAAAAATTATTTATTATTTCCACAAGATACCGTATAAGAAGAATTCACACCCTCGTAAGGCGCTGAAAAAAGAATAATTTCACAATTTTGTAAAAATATCTTGTATAATTGAGGCGACCAATATAGGGATAAGGCACACAACTCACCGTAAAGAAGGTTTTGAACTTCCAGTCGAAATATACATTATTAAGTGGATCTAAGTTGTAAAAGAAAGTCACAAAATTATAGCGGTTTTAATGAGAAATTTGGAAGGTTACAATGACCATATTAAGGCGTAGACAATAAAATCTACTTTATTAAGTTTATGGAATTTTGAGTGAACTGGAAGAGGATCAGACAGTGCAACTACTGCTGTTTAACCTACGGTGGAAGGAGACCTTCCTCCATAATTACTGTAGCGAAGGAGGTAAAGTAGACGGGGGATTGGAACGATTGGCGGTGGCTGTGAGAACGGGCAGTGAGGTCACAACGTTGCGCCGTCGAAGCATCGAGGAGACGCCACTCGGTGTAGTTGGACTACCTGGCAGGGGAGGCAAACCGGGAATGTCATCCGTCCACAGCGTCCACAGTGGACGCAACTAAAATCGGACCATTGAAGTAGTATCAATAAAGCATGACAAACTGATGTACACCGATGATATCCTTATCACAAATCTAACAGATCGAGAGGGCATGTTAAATAACAAATTATTACTTTTTTGTTAACACCCCAACATCTTGAGGAAAAGGTTGGCATGCCAAGCTGCGTCAAATATGCTAGAACATGTCATAAAAAGTAATTTTGATTAAAAAAGTCCCCGACAGTTTGATATTATTTGGCATAAGTCCCACCGCATCTACAAAAGGTAAACTAATTCACATAGGCATTTGGAAACGTCGAATACTCACACTAAAATGGCAAGTTGAATTCCTACGGTCCCTCGAATTTGCCTCTAGAGTACGGCTATTTGTTCACCTTGGCTCATGTTTAAAATGATTTTTTATTAAAAAAGTTCCCCATATCTGAGTCGAATGTTACTCAACTACAGCTAAGTTTTCGATAACGTTTATTATGCATGAATATTTTACCAGTGTATCTCGGGCTTTACTCCAAATGATTATTCCGATTGTCTAACAAAAATTGCTCGTTTGTATATCGTCGAAACCCGAGATACCACAACACGCAAGAAGTAAAGACGAGTTACGCCACCAATTACAATATTGTCCCTCTTCTCCATTAACAATTCGGTAGACCATTTTGAATCCAACATGAATTTGCGATGCGATAAAAAGAAGTTGACAAACGTAAATAGGGCAAATATTGAAGCGATTATGGGGATCCACAAGTAGCCAACGATTAACAATGTCGGGGAATAGCAGAAGTGATTCCATATATATTCCATATACATATATATAGTAGAGTTAGAGTTGACCCATAAATCGTAGATCGTAGATAAAAGCTTTATTCGTCACACGCCAGTAGGCGGGGATATAAGGTACTACTGAATTGAGCAGAGGCATCTCATTCACCAACAAACTAATAAAAAAAACTGAGCTGCGAAAGGGAGCCCTTTTACTTCGGTAACAGTTAACCACCCTCAACACCACGGTTGGAGTGTTTACGCGGTGTACGGAAATCACTGTAAAACCACAAACATTAAAGAAATGAACGTGAGTGTTGCAAAATATGGTGTCGGAAGAAGGAGAATACGCCAGGTCCAACAATTTAACATTAACATTAACAAACATTAAAGAAATGAACGTGAGTGTTGCAAAATATGGTGTCGGAAGAAGGAGAATACGCCAGGTCCAACACTTGCTCATTATACAATTTAAATACGCTTAAGCTCCAAGAAATTGAAGGACGGCGAGCCTCTTTAAGCAGCCTTGAAAAAAAACTCAATGACGGTAATGCTGTGTTCAACGGTTTGCAAACGGGTCCAAATTCAATTCAAAACCATTAAAATTTTCAATCTATTACTGTGGCGAGTGAATACAAAAGTGAGAAATACTTGTAATTAAGATGCTGTCCACAATGAAAACGGGAAGTATATTACTATTCAATGGGAAATTAGTTTCATCATGTAAAAATGTATGGGAAAATGGCCAAACAGCAAGTACCTACCCTTTACCTTAATGAATCGAGGTTCAAATGCTTTAGTTAGCTCAACAAAGTCAAAAGGAGATCTATGGGACTTAGTTGAAATAAATAGAACCTCAAAACAGCAAGGAGAACTCATCGCATAGAGCAAAAAGACGAATAGGCTTGGCAAGGATAAAAACTTTGTTTTATAATGAGAGAGAATTTTGAATATTGAAGCGGATTTGACGGTCGAACTGAGCAATACCAAACTCAAAAAAGTGAATTGCATAAATAAATAACTGCGACTATAAAAAGCAGCACAGATAGACTACCAGGAAGAGACGACAGCAGTGTTTGGTAGAGGCGACAGAGGATAGAAAGTAGAACGATGGTAATTCAGCAATAAGACTAGGTGACAAAAAGTGAATGCCAAAACGAATAAAGGTATCAAAGATGCAATTTGCAGAAGTATCAAGCATGGTGTAAATAGAAGAATTTAGTAAGGTTTAAAAATTCGAGGTCTTTCCCTAAATCAATCGGAAGTTTCCTGATAAAGGAATAAATGAAAAGGAGAAAGACTTAATCTTATTTCTGAAGTATACGAACTCACTAACAATATGATACTTGGAAAGGTTATTAAAATTACATGTTGTTAGTTGGATTGTGCAACAAAATAAAGATAGAAGCGAATGAATTTCTATAGGTAAGTAGCTAAAACAAGTAATAAGCATAAAACGCAAAATATATAATAATGTTTTATCAGTGTGATGGTTTAGGAGCACTATACGTGTGGACAGGGAATTGAAGACACAGTAAGGGAAATTTGGCGAGCGAAACAATGTTCTCAAATATATTGACGAAAGGATTCCCATTGCCACAAGTAATTTATAGGTTAATTTACAAAACATTTTAAAATTCCTTAAAAGCATGCAGTTCAAAATTCTCTTTGTTTTCTTAACTCCGAGTTCTCGAGGTGAGCAAGTCGATTAATGGCCACACTCCCGGTTGCCTCATGAAATATAAAGATATAAGAATGAAAAAGCCCAGATTCACATAAATTACCAGTGAATTTTGCACATAAGGACTCTATAGCCTAAGATGGCTAGGGGAATTAATTCAATAGTTTATCATATTCCGTCGTCTGCTGATTAGCACTCTTCTAAAACATTTAAGCTCGTTTGCCATTTGCCGATGAAAAAGGGAAGGATAAATATTCACCTCAGCCAGAACATCAGAGCACATCTCCCCTGCCATACGGTGAACCCCATGCTCACGGTTGTTGTACATGCGTGCGTTGGCGAACATCAGAAGGAGATCTCGTAACATCTGCTTGGCGATAGATGCGACCACTTCTTGGGCGGCACGAACGTTCTCTTCGACTGGGGAAGAACTGCTACCGTTCCCTGACGAAAACGTTATAGATACAGTGGCGGTAAGGGGCGCCAGACCTGCTTCGACACGCCGACGGAGCGTAGTGAGGTCCACAGGCGCGTAGACCATGTTAGAGTAACCTGGTGCGATCTCGTCCGTTACAGGATGCAGAAAAATGTGAGCATGACGATGGGAGCACACTGTTGTTAGCGCAGATAATAGACCCCTTCGCCATCGACGACGTGGCGCAAGGTGAGTCCCTGCAGTTGAATGCGATGGTGCTACAAAGAGCATAAAATGATTGGTGACTTTGGATGCGAATCATTTAATGAAACACACATGACCACTTCCAACTAATATCCGAAGTGTAATGAAAGTTCGAACTTGTAGACTAGTCGCAAGTAATCAAGAGACACTATTTGCAGACTTGAGAAAGAGCTCAATGCTACAAGTTCATGGGGTTGAAAAAAATGACTGTTCTCAAACTGAGAGAAGAAAAATAATGCATCAAACAGAACGGTAAAACACCCAAAATCAAAATCCAACAAACCAAACCGTCTAAAAGAAAAGGGCTACAATCACAGTGTAGAATTCAAGAAACATATACTGATTATACCATCAGCATCTCATCGTACCAATTTTAAAAAATAGAATGACAGAAACTGATAGGTACACAACAAGGAAGTTATTATTTTGAATTAAACACCGGGTGTACAAAGATTAATCTACCTGGAAAAATATCTACACTTGTATGAGAACGATTTCTCGGTCTGACTGGAGTGCGCAATGGTGGATGATGCTCCGCCTTAATGGTAGAAGTGCGCTTCAGCGGAGGACGAAGTATGTCAGAACTGTGGGATTCCCCTGAGTCTTCCATTGCACCAAAAAGGGGTGCGTTTATGTATGGTAATGGGGAAGAGCTTTTTACGGAGTTAAGATTTGGGGTGACGACACTCAATGACTTCTTCACCGCCGTACTGGAGGACCGGCGAGTAGATGTAGTTTCAGTTGACTGCGGAAGCTCCAACTGCAAAAAAAAATAATAGAAAATTATAATGAAAGGGGAAACTGCAAAACGGACTTACCTTTGGGATTTTATGAGGGGAAGATGAAAAAGACAGATCTTCCATTGCCTCAATTTCATCGAATTCTATCTCATTGTCATCAGTATCGTCTGCGAAAGGGCTACTGTTTCTGGAGTCGAAAAAAGTGCGCACCATTTTTTCTGAAGAGACTGGAATCCAGAGTCCATTTTCTGGATCTATGGTAGCTTGACGTAGACCGTTTTCTGCAAGATCATCGTAACGAAGGTATCGGCGTGTTTCTCGATCCTCCTCTGAGTTGGATGGTAGAGGCTCAAGGTGTAGAGAGGCAGCGATAACGTCCGGTAAATTGAAAGCTCGTAGGCGTTTACGATAGACGAGAATACTTTCAGGGGTGATTTCTGAAAATCGGGACGCAAGAAGTTTCCGATTATCACTCCTTTTAGAACTAAAATGAGAAAATACGTGAAGGAATAATGAATTCAGCTTTGTTCCTAATTACTTGAACGTTGAAATATCAAAGAAATATATGCAACGACATTCAAGTGTCTCTTAGCATTAACTACTGACGCAGAAATATGATAAGGCATGATTACTTAATCTGCGACACAAGTTGGTCGCGCGCAAGTTTTATTTGTTCCTGACGACGATGTCCATAAGTTAAAAGTGCTAGATGTAGAAGATCATCTTCTTTGAAGAAGTCCAACTGCCTAAAAGTGATAGATGAAATATACGACACCGACGAACCCTTCGACTTGCCGCGTGGAGGCTATCAAGTATTTGTATTGGATAGAACAATTCTAGGGGAAAGGAATAATTAATATGAGAAACTTACCTTGTCAGAAAAGTCTTGTCCATTGTCATTTCTTAGAAAGGTATTGGTGATAACGGAAAGGGCACTACTGACGAGCTTCCAATCCTTACCATATGCTTTAACACACTTGAGTAAGTAAAAGTTGGCACCATCACTCCAATTCATGCCTAAATAATAAGGTCCCAAAAAGAACTGTATATGGGTGATATGTTTGTTTGTGGTACGCATAAGTGACCAAGCGTTTACGAAATTAATATAAATCTTAAAGACTATGTTTGCAGGAAACAACACTGAAGCTGTTATTTTCGAGGCGTGAAAATGCTCAAATTTGACAGCATGAGTCGGGGATGGGGAACCACCGTTTAGATGACGAACTAAACCACGCGCGCAACGTAGCACACACTAAATTTTGCTTGAAAGCAACCAATGAACAAGCGACAGTGACCACGCTTAAATGCAGCTAACCCGATCGCTAACCAGGCTTAAGGGAGCTCCAACGCGACGCGCAGCCCCACCGCCCGGTCAACAAAACGACCACCAAGGCCCACCACCAGGAGCCCACAACCCTTTACCCGCAAACCTGAACACCCACCACAAGCTGAACCAGTCCCCCAAACGCGCAATAACGCGGAGGAAAACACACAATAGTATATCAATTGAAGGCCAGCTAACACACATCGCCAAAAGCTTTACAATTAACAATGATTTAGTTCTCCATGGGCTCCTGCTGCTCATTTTCACTGTGACGTTCTGCAGCCTCCTGATGCGACTCCTCGTTGTCCGACATCGATCGCGACCTGGAACGGGACTTCGACGCAGAACGTGATCGTTCCGCAGGAGATCCAGTGCGGGACCTACGATCGGAACCAGATCGGGAATCATGGCGAGACGGAGACCTGGAACGCTCGCGGGAAGCTGATCCAGAGCGGTCGCGCGAAGGCGATCGCGACCCCGCCTTGCCAGCCACAGACCCATCGCCATTCCTGCTAGCAGAACGGCTGTGCCGGTCCATAGACCGACGGTCGCTGCGGTGTGAAGTAGACCTGTCAGAGCGCCGAGACCTCGATCTGGACTTGCGCGACTCGTCAGAACGAGAACGATCGCTGCGCCGCGAACGATCGCGATCGGAACGCGAGCGCCTGGATGAAGAGCGTCGCCGACTATCGGAGCGAGACCTATCACGTCGTCGAGAACCACGACTCTTGGAACGCCTAGAACTCCTTCGACTCCTACTGCGTCTTGATCCTGACCTCGAACGATGTCGAGGTTTATCGGCGTACACTTTAAGACGCCTCTCGTAAAGAACATACCCGTCATACTTATCGATAGCAGCCTTCATGTCGTTATAAGTCGCGAATTCCACAATACTAAGGAGAGACGGGTTAATACAAATTCAGACATACCCCTCGTTGCGCACTTGCTTGTGTGCGTCGGCATAAGTAACTTCACCGGCTTTCCTCATCATATCCTTCAAATCCTGCAAACGTAAAACCGTTGAGACAAATGCACGGCAGGGAACAGGCAAGCCCATTCTTTCAAATATTTCCACTCATATTCGTTAATAAATTTTTGAAATATCACGGGCTGCCTCATGCACCTAAGGGACATACGTGGTCCTCCTCAGAACAACCACTGAGCTAGAAGCACTAAAGCATACCTTCTCCCCTCGGTGGCTATGCGGTCTTTAATGGATTAAATTACCTAACAAGAACGAGCCGTGCCGTTATCGACCAAGCCAACTGAATAGGAACCACATTCACTCGACCATACGACCTGAACGAGAATTCAGTGAACCGCCTTAGCGTCCTACGCGACCGCTGCCACGGCACCGAGGACAAACTGAATTTAAGACAGCCATTGTATGTTAAAAGTTATAACGTATTTACTCACTTCCAGGCATGCATAAGATTAAAAACTTACCTGCCAACTGACGCGAGAGGACAGGTTCTCAACGATGACACGGTAGTCAGTTCTTGTTGGAGGACCGTAACGCCTATAAATGAGCATCAAAGAGGAATCGGACGAGCTTACGATTCTCGACGCCTACTACTTCCTCTTGCTCCGGGAGGCAATCTAGCGTGTTCGACAACGATACGCTCGCCCCTGAGCTCTCTGCCATGGAGGTCATATACAGCATCATCGGCATCTCGTTCATCATCAAATTCTACGAATCCGTAACCTGTTTTGAGTACTATATCACGCAAGCGTCCATATCCTCTGAAAAATCTCTCGATGTCCCTTTCACTGCATCTGGCAGGCAGACGCCCGATGTACACTCGCGACATGACTCACAGAAGTGAAAGGGATCGGCGGA
This sequence comes from Dipylidium caninum, assembly GCA_017562135.1. Taxonomy (NCBI): domain Eukaryota; kingdom Metazoa; phylum Platyhelminthes; class Cestoda; order Cyclophyllidea; family Dipylidiidae; genus Dipylidium; species Dipylidium caninum. The sequence continues at coordinate 299,367 of QEYB01000921.1, read as the reverse complement.
AGCACAGAAAATACAAACAAACATACGATTACGTTACAAATGCTTATTTCAAATAAAAATTATCAGCCTATTTGAAACTCCCTCGTTAACAATATATTATTGCGATCAATTGTAATTGATCGGTAAACCTCGTCATCAACGGCGTTCAATGTAAATCTTAAGCTATTTCCCCTAAGCCTTACGCCTTTGGAGCGTTCCATTGCTTATTGTTGCTAGATATTAATAAAGCTTTGAAGCCAGTTCTATCTTAATTTGCAATGCGGTATGTCCAAAATCATAGTAACTTTGACGATGTACAATTATATTGCAACTCGCAGCATTACCGCTCGATATTCCGCCAAATTTGGCTATATGTCTGGAAGATTTATTACCCCCCCCCCTACGCCAATAAATATACCATGGAAAAAATGACCGCCATGACATCGCTTCTTCCCTCTCATGTAAGGTCTCAAGCAATTTGAGAGAGGAAACAGGGTCTATATAATTTTTTTAGATTATGGTCGCGACACCAGGCATCATGCTCACGGCTCAGTTGGGTTCCCACTTACTATTTGGGAAAGGAATAACTTTTACAGTGACTTGGGATTATGAGTATTATATGCCTTTTGACACCAACTACATCGAATTCGAATGACTTAAAACTCACTAAAAGTCCACATTTTAACCCTCACTGAGAGACTGCTGGGACGGAAACAAGGGTGTTGCAATTAGCCCCCTGTCTATTGAACGATTATGGTTACCTTAATTTATAATGCCAAATTTCTCGGCTTTACTTAATTCGTTTTATGTTACCACAAAATGTATTTACTGAAGTACTGATTTTTCCAAAGGAAAACCAGTTCAGGAAAATAATTGATTTATTGTCAATGAAAACCGTAAAAGTTGACGTTTTCTCCCCCTGAAGGCGGGAATGGGAAGGGGACCATGCCTACAATTGATCATTTCCTTTGTTACACTATCGGTGTCATCATTTCAAAATAACGTCCAAAAATTTAGTTTATGCCGAAACTGGGGCAATAGAAATTACATCACCGATTGCTACCTCGTATTTTAGTCTGATTTTTACGCAAATTTTAATGCATTAATTTTTTAGAGTGACAGGAACACCGTTAATATGGCATATGAGCACTGATTTCCACTACTTCGCAAAGTGAATAGGTCGTTCTGATATTTATTTATTTGCCATAGAATTTCCTGACTTCGCTGCTCGGTTAAGTGTTTTGCACAACGCTCCAAATTACGAATAAATTTAAAGTTCCAAAGAAATATGCATCGTACTGTCAAACTTGCGACTCGCATTTTATGGACGCGTCTTCTGCTCAGAGGCGTCATCGTTGGCCACGCGGCAATACTTGTGAACAAGGTTAATTGCTTTGAGTTCAGTTATTAAGTTATTTGTGTGTAAAGTATAGGTTACGAAAACTTGGTTGTATAATTGTGAAACCAAATAATACGATTTGACAACTTATGGCACTGATATGATCCTGTGTTCACGCATGGCATTCATGGGGCTTTGACCACCATTTTCCGTTGTTGTTACATAATTTATCAAATTCAAAGTAAGTGGTTCTCCGCGAGTGTAAGAAGAGCGGGACAAAGCAGTGTAACTTATAATTCCTCAACTTGCTTTTCCTAAAATACAAACACTCGCTTTATTGCGGAAGTTTCCGTTGCAGCTTTATGTGAAGGTTCATCTTTGGTTTAAATTCGTTTTGTTATAGTCGTTCGTTTTTAATGTTCACCGTACGCCGCCTCATGTTTGTTATTAACGTGCGGCTGCCGTAGATGGCGCTTTCTCAGTTGCACTCGGAAAAGGAAGTAAACAATTTCTTTGAGAATTGCGAGTAAGCGCCTTTGTTGCTACTCATTTTTAGACAACTTACGCTTCTGTATTTGTTCGCTCCATGGGCTCCTGAATGTCAGCAAATAACTGAGGTGTTTCAAACACTTGCTGCGGACTGTGAAAACAAAAACCTTAGATTCGGGATGGTGAGTCGTCTGTCAGAGTCAATTAGGCTATAAAGCCCGTCATGCTTCACCCTTAAATTATAATTTTCTGATTTTTTACGTTTTCAACGTGTCCTATGTGACTCTCTTCTGATTGAAGGTAAATGCGGAAGATGTACAGGATTTCTGCATGAAGAATGAAATATCTTCTGTTCCTGTGGTGTTATTCTTCAAGGTACAGGATTATGTCATCGGTAGTAGTCAAATCATTGCACCACCTTCATTTTTCCGCCATGATTTGAATTATTTTAGTAAATGTTATCGTATAATACCGGCATTCACGTGCGTGAAATGTTCTGATTAGAACGGCAAACAAGTGGGGCGCGTCCAAGGTGCAAATGCGTCCGAAATTACGAGACAGGTTGCCTCTCTGCGTGGCTGTGACTCTACCGAGGAAGATCTGAATGCGCGCCTCAAAGCTCTCATTAACAGATCTCCTATCATGCTCTTCATGAAGGGCACACCCGATGAAGCACGTTGCGGGTTTAGTAGGCGAATGCTTGAAATTCTTCGTAAACACAACGTCAAATTCGACTCATTCAACGTTTTCAGTGATGAAACTGTTCGTGAAGGTTGTTTACCATTTTATATAATTTCGTCTAATGTTTCTCGACTATTGGCTCTATTGTATTCCAAATTTGTTAGGGCTTAAAGTCTACTCAGATTGGCCTACTTATCCACAGTTGTATGCAAACGGCGAACTCATTGGCGGTGTGGATATTGTTGCTCAACTAGATGAAAACAATGAATTACTTTCTGCCCTTGGTCTCAAATAAATATGTGTGTTTAGCTACCAAATTGCTTTACTGGAAATTCAATTTTTTTCACATATGTAAAGGGTTTCATAGGGTTTTGTCGGGTTGATTGAGGACTGCTTGGGCCTGTTTTTTTCCATGGTGCTACTCTTTTAGGTAAGCTGAGGAAGTATGGCGATTAACCTTTCACACTGTCCGGATTTCTACATTGAGTTGGCTTTTAATGCGTCTATGCCTTGGTCTATGTTTCTTAAGACTCGACCCATGACTTTCTATTTGAAATAACCTGCCCCATTGGAAGCCTCTAAGCAACAAATACATCTGCAAACTGCAAGGTAGTAGTTGACTTAACCTTGCAGTTCGTAGTATGATAGCCGAGATAGTATTGCAAACAAATTATTTAAATCGACTAAAGGTAGGACAATAGTTTACATCTATGAACCGTAATGTGGTATGTGGTCACCCATACCATGGTTTGTTTTCAATGTTCTGACAAAATCTGTCCAAACGAGTCGGAAATGCATAGTTCCGGGTATAAAAATTCATAGTTATAAAAATTGGTCAGCTAAGTGTTGCCTCAATTGTCGCGAGGGTTTTACGGGCCCGCAGAGCCGAGAGACGATGCGAGAAACGGGGGTTCCAACATTCCGCAATTATGCTTGCCCATCGTCCTAGCCATCCTCTCTCTTCCCCTTCGTCCAGTGCCAAAGATGGTCGCCTTCCATTTCTTGTGTGTCGACCGCGACGACTTTCCACCATCGCATCACGCCGACTTACTAAGATGAGATCGCAGAACCGACACGTCTGCAGTGGTAGAGGAAGGTCTGTGGCAGTGTCACAAGTTGAGTTGTGGGGTTCTCCCATCACCACCACTCGATACATCTGCAGGAAAGTTGGGTCCGCTGGAACTGCATCATAATAAGGCAGCTATGGAAAAGATAAAGGTTCATGAAAGTCCTACGCTGTGAGCAGTCTCAAAAACTAATACTTCTCAAAAACTAATACTTGGTAGTCAAATTAAAGCGGTCTAATTCAACAAGAAGACCAGAAAATTTATTGCTATTATTGTTTTCGATTAAATTATCGGCCAGCCGACAAAAAATAACAAAATTGGAGGTATAAGACCCACGACATGTTACTCTATTAAAATACCCATTAATTCTACATCAAAAATCAAGTTTTTTATACAAACACAAAGAGGTATATCCCTAATTGACGCCTACGGTTGTAAGCATTTTCAGAAAATAGCAATAAAAAAGCTGCTCAGATCTTTATGACCCTACCTCATATTTTTCGTTTCTACAACGTCTCCAAATCTCCCACATTACGAGACCAAGTGCATAGATATCGGCAGATTGGTAGACCTCGAAAGAAAGAAGCGGATGTCGACATTCAGCCAGTTCCTCGGGAACGGACAGATTATCCCTCCTACACTCAACAGACCGTTTCTCATCATTCGGTTTCTCCTGTGGGTAATCACGCTCCCAACTTCCCCATATGAGAGGATAAAGTGTCAAAATTTCGGGCGCCATATATCGCTTGGTTCCAGCAAAAGGACTTGCCGGAGGTGGCGATGTTCTACTATCCCGCTCATCCTCCTCTGGGGCACCTTTAATACTCAGTTCTTTCGTTTTCTTCACAAGAGCAAGTCCGAAATCTGCTAAACAGGCCTCATTGTTTGCCATAACCAGGATATTTTGAGATTTGATGTCTCTATGAGCAATCGATGGTTTACCGTGAAACCCTACTACCTCACCGTGGAGAAAGGCTAAGCCAGCGGCGAGTGAGCGTGCTAGTTTGAGACCACAGTGAGGCGTTACAGTTTCTGTCTTGAGAAGAAAGTCGTGCAAAGAACCAGTAGCATGGTAGGCAGTAACGAGCCACAGTTGAGTGCATCCGCCGCGTGAAATCATATCGCTAGCATAGAAGGCGAGAATGTTCGGGTGAGAAAGGAGAGCGGTAGTATAGATCTGTGTTTCACGAGTCCAACTGGCACCATCACGACTGGAAAACATTTTTACGGCAACAATTTCATCATTACAAACTGCACGCCAGACCTCACCGAATCTCCCTTTCCCAATGCATTCAAGAAGAGTCGTTTGACGAGCAATTGTCCGGTTAACTAAGAATGGTTTTCCTGCTCCGCTTCCACTATCACTGGATTCCGATAAATAAGTTGACGAATGACGAATAAATAGCTTTTGTGGTATGCTAAATCTTCCGGTAAAGTATACAAGCGCCAGTATAAACAATAAAATGGAGAGCGCAACAAAAATTGCAAGTGGAAAAAGAAAAGCGTTATCATTCTGGCGTTCGGTGGAAGCAAACTGAGCATTGCAGTAGTCAGACGAGTTGAAAGAAAAGCAACAAGTCACGTGAATTCCAGATGAGTTAATGCAGGTAAAAAAAGATAAGGGATTGTTGAGGAGGCATCCATACTGTTCAACAATTTCCGAGCCAAAGTTACTAGTTTGCACTGAGTGAAAACATCCAACAACTGATGTGCATTCTGAAGATCTGTTTACACATGTTGTAAGAGGGAAACATTTGCATTGAATACTGCGGCTGTTCATTTGGGAGGCAGACGATTAAGATTGAATATTTGAAAAATCTTCTGAGATCGTGGAGTGGAGGTTTAGGGCGCACATCTTAAAAAAAGCACGCTTATTAGCTCGAAATAAACTGTTCAGTTCGGAATGTTAGAGAATCAATGGTGTTGAAACTGTGCTGAATGCAACAATTTAGAAGGCCCATGAAAGACATTCATAGGCCGAACATTCGAGGACTGAAAAAGCATTCAAAATTCCACGGATAAGTTTAACAACTCGATTGAATGACAATAATGCGCAAAATAATAATAATTAGTCAAGCAAACATATGTTGAGAGTGTCAGACTCGTTCTATCATACAACGACGCTAAAATACAAGACAAGCTTAGTCACTATTATTACCCGCGCATGCCATCAGGTTATTAGCTCAAAAAAATGCTAACCTAAAGCTATACGCTGAGGAGCAAAAAACCCGATTCGAGTACGGCAAAGTGCGAGCAGAGACGCCCAAGCCAAAGGCCCGCGACAAGCGAAACGCTCTAATTGATTATATCGCTTAAACGATGTAAATATAAAGATATCGACAGGCTAAAATTTAAGCCCACAACGATTTTCCGCACATTTCCCACAGTGCAACAGTTGTGATTGTGTATAATTTACAGAACGATGTGTGCTTATGTCATTTTGTTTGCTAATTGAATACGACAATGAATGGCAGCGTTTGCAGGCTATATGACTCTATAAAGTGACACGAGCGGCTAAATGAATGTTTTCTCTTTGTTTTATATCGGCAAAAATACTATTGATGTCCTGTGGACGAGGTGTTGGCGGTCTGGTAACGCAAATACACGATTGCTTCTTGACCAATCATTTCATGTCCACCAAGATTGTCTGTACTATTTGACATCGACGTCAAAACAAAATGACATCATATTAAGGAAGATTTTTTGAATCTCTCAAATATCATTATCTTCGAGGCTGTCGGCGGCCCCTGTTCCTCAGATTTCAATGATTTAATAACAAAATTTTGGGCATAGTATTCATGTTTACGTTTCAAATTGTCGCATTGTGCTATGTTAAGATTCTCACCCAGCGTTTTAAAACAAGCAACCATCTGAAATACCCCTGGAATTTCGGTGTCCCCTGACATTCGATGTATTGAATTTGGGCAGTGTGCATTTTTGGCCGAGGTGCCTTGCGTGATACAAATCTTTCATGCTACTGCCAGCGCAAATAATAAGTGAGCATCAAAAATAGCATACTTGGCCCGCGCACTAATGAAATTATTTCATCGACTTCCATGAGTCAGAGTTTTATAACTCGAGTCTAATAAATTAGCAATTGCCAAATAGCGGTTTCTTTGTTGACGCAACACGTTTTAGGCACAACTGACACCGTTAAAAGTGACAAAACAGATATGTTGATGGTAGCTTAATTCTATTCCTTATTCTAAACGATATGTTCCCCTAATTAAACATGGACACGGTGTGGCTTCGTCTTAAATCAAGCTACCTAAAAATGCTCCATCCAACGCACAAATTTTCCCTTATATCCCTGCACCGTGTATAGAACACCGGGTAGCTTATATCGCGTTAAAAAAACTAGACAGCCTTAGGACTCGAATTAACCTATATGGGAAAAATTTTTTTGCTTGAATTCGACGATCATTTTCGAATACAATTGTGTGGTATCGGTTTCAATGTTTTCCGTGCTCCGTAAGCTTTTACCCGCCCGTCAGGTAATAATTTTGCTTACGGTTTAAGGTGAAAGAAATAAAATATTTGAAGACATAAAAGAAAAACGCAAGACATCTTAAGCTTGTTACTGAAAATGCAATGTTTGCAATACGTCAACATCACCCTAATTTGATTAGATTTTGCCTCTCAGATGCCTAGGTGCTAATCCTTTTCATATCGCGTGTGTACTTGTTCTACGCACTTCTGCACACATCCTACTAACTTACGGCTTTATACTAAATTAAGACACTTTTTCCATGTATTTAAAATCTTCCTCATTATTCTCTTATTTTTTTGTAAAATTACAAAGAAATTCCTTTAAACAACGGTGTTAATGATTTCCTTGGGAACATAGTCAAGATATTGATAATTTGCTTGTGACTGTTGTTGTCATTAACATTTCATGACCTTGACAAACTGTCGGCCAATCAATTGTACTTAACGTGTTGCCAATTAGGCTTGTTAGTTAAAAGCTGATTTGGCCGAAGTTGGTTTTACTGCTCCTCGTCGGTTTCATTGGAACAATATACCGGATTTTCGTCTTCTGCTCCACCCATATTGTCTTACATTTACCACCCGACACCATGTTTAATGGTTTTATTTACTGTTATTGGCCTTAAGAGCAACCGTTTTGTTTATTCCGCTGGAAATTCAGCAATTCTTTGTTTAATTCTTTACAGATTGGATGATTTTACGCACACTGTAATTATTGAGTTCGTTGAGTAATTATTTTTTGTGTCGATCGTGTACTATTCACAACTCGTCAGTTGATAAGCTTTCATTTACCTTAGATTTCCCTTCCTTGGCACGTCAATTCATATTCCAGAAATCCTGAATATGTCTCTCCTTTTGACTTTGCCTACGAGGATCGTGTTTGGTTTCATTTTTATTATTTTACTTATTGTTGGTGGTTCTGATATTTATGTCGATTTCCCTTCTTCCTTATTCCCACTTTTCCTTACCCATGCACTAATTTAGAAACCAACTTTTCCCCTCCCTTCAGGGAGGTTTATCAATCTAAGCTTAGTTTATGCTCTCCAACATCACGCTACCATATTTTTCTTAATTATTGATTCTTTCAAAATCTGTATCTTATTTGATTATAAATATGACAGTCGTTTTCCATCGATTTCTTTCAGTTACGTTGCGCTTTCCGCCAAGTCTGTTCACTGGAATTCAAAACTAATGTGTGCAACCAATGCGCTCAAGTAGTTCTTTCAAACAGAAACGAAAACTTGATGATGACACTTATTTGGTAGATTCGATTGTAGATGAATGTTATATCAAAAATCAAAAGCATTACAAGGTTCACTGGCATGGTTTTCCTTCCAGTGAAGATAGTTGGGAACCTGAGGCCAATCTTTCAAATGTTACAGAATTAATAAGACAATTCCACCTTAGAAAGCAATCATCTTCTGCTCCCCGACAGTCTACTTCCAAAAAGAAAAAATCCGAAATTGCAAGTGAAGTCAATATTGCAAAATCTTCTCCAGGCTCATCCTCCCCTCGTAAGCGCCGTATGGCTAAATCGCGGGCTGGACACTTTGAATACGTACCTCAAAATGAGCTTATCGCTACAAAAACCAAATACTTTGACGATATTCGTGACGGAAAGATAGATTTAGCCTCAAATGATTTATATTCACGAGTCAAAACCAGGAGGAGGTGCTGTAACGAAGCTTCGGAACCAAATGTCAAACATTCTCCTAGTCGGCCTTCCAGCCTCTCAGAGCTGAATGAATTCAGGAGTACTTTTCAATCAACACCCACGCGACATAGTGAACCCTCCACTCCCAAAGGTTTTTTGCATTCCGGTCACGCGTCAATAGACGAGCCGTCGTTGGTAATTCCCGATTCAGTTTCTAGTTACCTATCCTTCTCTCAACTGGATATTTCGGACAAAAATAGTCCTACTCCACCAAAACTGACCTTGTGTCCTCCATCCACTCCTCCACAACATACCAAAAAGCAGCGTGGCCTTTGCGAAAGCCACCATAAAAGGAGTCCTCCCATCAAAAACTATTCGTGGTCTACCTCTAAAATATCCACTAACGATTCGGTGGACGAGTTTTCAAGTGGTCCCATGGAGGTGGATCCATCCGGCGGGTTAGGGGATATGCTGCTTCCACACACGTCCAAAAAGTTGCCGCAAGAAAAAGATCACCAAGTGTGTCATGAGCCCGGTACTCGGGAATCACGGGAAAAAGTAAACTTTTGCTATTTCTACGTCTCATTCCACTTTTTAACGGATGTTAATAAGAGTGCTTTCAAATTTAGGCACATGTTGTAACAAGGATTCGTCCACGCTCGAGTGTACCATCGTCATCAGTGCTTATGTCACTTTACGTTGACCTGTCAGATCGTTGTTGCAGACGTTCACAAGGCGAAGAAGTTGATTTCTTGTCAGATTTTCCTGTAGTTCGACCGATTGACGAAAGGATGATGTTAAAATCGCAAGAGGATCTTCTATTCGCCATTAACAATCAAAAGTGGAGTCTTCTTGCAACTCAGCCTATTGAGAATATTCCGATTGATTGCCACACTTTGACGAATAGAGGACAGCAGCACCCTCTCGTCGCTGCCATCGTCGGCGGCGAAGGACGTCCGTTCCTTCTTCGGCGATTACTACAAGCCACCAATAATCCGGACTTCGTTGACCCCATTTCTAAGTGGCCCCTTCTTGTAATTGCTGTCTACTATGGCCGTATACACGCTGTCCGCGTCCTTCTTGAGCTCGGAGCCCAACCGAACGCCTCCATACTCGTTGGAAATAAACAGAGGACTGCTCTAGGAATGGCGATTGCGACGGGAGACGTTGACATGATATCGCTTCTTATATTAAGTGGAGCCAATCCTTACCAGGTACAAATTAAGTTAGTTTGTTTTCTCAAATATTTGCGTTCTTTTTTTCACATGAATTTTAGGTCAATGGTGATATGAGCGCTGCACAGTTTATTGTTGAACTCCTCCAAGCGGTAACATCGCAGACGCCATATGAAGGCGTGGTAAAGGCTCCACCGGGTTTTACGGTGGATCCGCAAACAATGCGACGGCAGTACGAGGAGTGCCTGAGGCCGCCTGCAATCCCACTGATTGAACCTTCAGAGGCAAGGGCCCTTCCCCGTTCTCCTTACGATTATCTCCCGCCATCGTCCTCCTCCGCGCCTACTTCCACACCGCTTTTAGCATCCTTTGACGGTCAAAAGCCACATTTACCATCGTCCGGCACTCTTCAGTGTATATACAAACTCATCACCTCCTATCACGCACGCCTCTTTATTGGCGTTGACCGCGTGGTGAATCGGTGGCTCTCCACTGTCGGTATGACCATAAGTTCCAGACTACTACCGGGGCAGTGGATCTACCTTCACGGGGACTCCTTCACACTCAACCTCCCCCCTCTCCAGGCGCCGGCTGACACAGATGGAGCCTCTTCGGTCCTTGTCCTTTTCCTTGTCCATGGAATTGTAACTCCCCCAGGCTGTTACCACGTTTGGCTTGATGACGACGGACCCTGTTTTGTGACTCGTGTGCTCTTGAGTGGTTCGGAACAGAAGCCCCTAGGAAGGCAATACTTCGTTTGTACTTTGATTCCAAATAGCTATGAAGCAGTGGACCAGTGTATTTGCGTTCATTTCGCCAATATTGAGAAGGGTGTGTGTATAGCTCCACTTGCACTGCGTCTTAAACCGGCCTCGACAAAACGACCTCAGAGCACTAGCGAGAGCGTTGAGCAAACGCCTGAAATGCCGCGTCTGAGACCCCTGCCGTCCACTTCCGGTGCGCGTCCGAGACCGCATTAACCAATCACCTCCGTGTGATAGTCTGGACGTACGCTACGCACACTGACGCTGTATTTTATTGTTATTTGTTACTCTTTCCTCCTTGCTCAGGTCTTTCTAATGTCAACTAGGATATTCCTATGTCAAAACACATACTTCACTCACACTGTTCCCCTCCTCTGCTCGCTGTGATAGGTCTTACAAGTGACACAATCCCTTGCCCAATCTAACACGGTACATCGTCACCCGAGTTTACGGACACGCGCTATTTGAAATTGCTTTTTTTCACATTCCTCTCCACCCTCTGGTCTTGTATTCTCACAAAACCGGTTTATCTGTTGTTTGTTAGTTCTTGCTCTATTCATCCTTCTCCTCCCCGATTACTTCCCTGTTCTCAACGACTGCCCGTCAGGACTTCTTGATCAATCCACTCCGTGTTATTGTTGGTGACACCGCGAGGTTAGCGGTTAAAGTATAACCTGTGATATGCGTCTGGCAGAGGCTTCTCTTTTACCTCTTCATTCCGGACTGATCGGTGGAGTGGTTTAGTTGGCTTATATTTAAAAATGCATAAGTCGGCATTTCTCATACCCCCGGATTATACCCTCATCCCCCGTGAGACTTGTTTGTGCGGCACCCTGATTCTCCTGTCGCATGCCGGTTTCACAACTCAGAGGAATTTTCACCACCAGACGGGCTAACTGGAGGACAGGGGTTTGACGACACTTTCATTTAAGGCGGCATGAGGAGCAAATGAAATGATGTTGTCGGTGGGGCTTGCGGAGAGACTGGTTGTCCTACCCAACTTTAAAGTGTCTTCTTTCTTTCGATTCTACGTCCAATCGAATGATGCATTTTGCACTTTTGTGTGGAAATTGTATTTTCAAGGTACTTTAACAGCATCATTTCGGAACCAATAGATGGTAGGTATTTTTAAGCAGTTCCCCTTTACTCTCGTTAGATGTCCATTATTTAGATAAAGGATGAAGACTGGTAGTCACAGTCGTAGAATTTGCAATCCTCATGGCTGTGACCCGCAATTCGTAATTTATTGTGTTAAGTGTAAGTGAAGGCCTTTAGTAAAGCACTTCCTCTAGTATTTCCGGCCACGTGCAAGTGTTAGAACATAACTTATGAGTTATAGTCCCGTTAGAGAGAGCTATTCGAAGCCTCGGTTTTTGAGTTGACGTCTGTTCAAACTGATGTCAACAAGTCCAATCGTATTCTATAACATCTCATCTTACAAATAATTCTCTCCTCCACATACACCATATGCCCGAACTGGAGATCATAAGGGCTTTTTGCCGTGTTGTAACAGTTATCAAAATATTTCGTCATCACCAATGTTAAATGCCATCTCTTAACACGATATTTTGAACCGGTGGGATGAAAACCGCTGGGCTGGAAGCCGAAGAGGTGGAACACGCAAAGAGCCCATGCGAAATTTTGTCCCTACTTATTTTTGACAGTAGCGAGATCGCAAACTGTCAAAAATTGTTCGTGATTTTTAAAATTGTGTTCCATTCACCTCCCCAATCAGGGCAGTTATTTATTAATTGGCATTTTACGGTAAAGGAATCCTCTGTCTCATAGAACACGATCATACGACCGCATTAGCAGGACTGAGTCGTCTATAAGGATTGCGTGGACACGAAATATTCTCCTACTGGCCCAAATAACGGTGCTATTTTGACACACTTTCAGCCATAACTTCAGTGCATTTGTACGCATTCGTGGGCAGCAGGGTGGGGAGCAATGTGCTCCGCGATGTTAATACCCCGAGGGGGATGTGGGGAGAAGTCTCGGGCATACCAACCACCGACTTGTCTCCGCTGACAGAGGCGCTGCCTCCACGATGTGGTGCAAAATGTTGGCAGGAGATGTAGTTCAAAGTGATTTCTGGTTATTTTGAGTGTGCAAGGAGCGTCAACAAGGCCGCTCTCGGTAACCTTATCCAAGCTTGTACTTCATCTGACGAAAGCAAATGTTATCGCAGTGAGAATGTGTGCCAAAAAGTGGCACTTTAGCAATCCAACCCTCCGTCCTCCTCACTCACCCACTCTCTCTCTCTCACTTCCGCTCAAATGAGCCTACTAAAAGCGACAAGTTGTAACACTGCCTCGCATTTTGAATCTCCCAACGTGGCGAACTACTTTCCGACTAAGGAGTTCTTGATTAACCATCTGGTTGTAAGTGGAGAGACGCGAAAGGCGCTCCACCAAGCTTGCTTGTCAGTGTGTAGAAAACGTATGCCGCCGAGAGCCAAGGCCACGGGAACCTCGGTGTGCCCCCTCCCCTCCCATCGCGTGTTCTGCACACCGTGGCAAGCGTGAGGAATGCGATGAGAGTGAGCAGCATACCCGCGGGGAGAGTGGCCTTGAGATTCTCCCATGATTCGGTATTCGCCTAGCATGCACAAGGCATGGGTTTGCGGCGTTTGCGGTGAGCACTTCCATCACGTATGTCACGCGAGATTTCGGCCTCCTGCCCCCTCTCTCTCTCTCTCTCTCTCTCTCCACGGCGATTATCTTTAGTCCCCTGAAACTGGAGTCCTCGCGACTCGATCCGCGGCCCGACGAGCGACAGACCGGCGGCTGGTCGTCGTGGCGCGTCGGGCATCTCTTCCACTCCTCGTCACACCTGCGTACACCGCCTCCTCGCAGATCGACGTCGCCTCGCGGGGGCTATTATTTCCACAGAATCTTAAGATAAGCCCGGCCTGAGATATTCCAAACAAAGGTTATAAAAAACGACTAAATTCCCCAGTTAATTTTCCATCAGCCTCACACACAGGTAAGCCAAGTTGAAGTGTGGATACTCCGCCGAATCATTTAACCTGAACACTTGGGGCTCAGAATCCCGCCTTTTCGGGGCATTTGATAGGGTATTTTCACACGGCTGTAGAGAATCTGCGTCTCGGGAGGCGGTCCGGAGCCTTCATCCGAGTGTCAGCTGACTGGAATCGGCACATTTTAGCTTCTTCAAAATAAAGTTGGCGGGAGGGCGTTGATCACCGTGTTTCGCACATTCTGAGTGCACTTGTGTGGCACAAGGGGCTTTTAATGTCACAATCTAATTTTGACAGACACGTAGCTCGGTGAATTTAGTGCTAGCCTTCATCGTACCAATTACCTGCTCATCGGTGATGCCTTTTTAAAGGATGCCACGCTGGCTCGCATGCCAGTTCACCAGTCGGGAGCAGTGCAGCAGTCACCTCCGAGTATGACCACGCCCTGTTCACACTCCTCCCTCCTCAATTTGGCTAAGGACGGGGCCATCCACAAATACGTCCTCGATGCCGCCTCCTCGGACTCGAGCTCCGAGAGTTCTGCATCGTCTTCCGCAACCTGCGAACAGGCCTGGATTTGTATGAGCATTCGCAAGGGCGATGCAGGCGGGAAGAAGGAGGGCTGTGGCCATCATTGTGTGCAGAAGAGTAAAGAAAGGGGAAAAGACACCTCATCAGCATCAAAGGAAGCCATCAAAATCTGCGTGTCCATGTTGTCATCCTTCTTCATCTCACTCTAAACGAGCTCCAGTGAGACCTGCTTCATCTTCGTCGTCGTCATCATCTTCTTCGTCCTCGTCATCTTCTTCGTCTTCATCGTCTTCGTCATCATCTTCATCATCATCATCTTCGTCGTCGTCTTCTTCTTCGTCGTCATCCTCTTATACATCTTCTAATACTCCGAAGGCTACGGGGAAGAAGGACCAACCGAACAATTCCTTTATCATAATATTGCATGGAAAAGCCCTGAGAGCCTCAAAGACGTCGGATGACTCAACCGCTCCCCCTCCCCGAGAACGTTCCACCTCGGCCAAGAGGAAGTCGAGAGGGCGCGACAGAAAACCCAAAAGAGACTCCGCGCCAGCCAAACATGGGAACAAATCAGCCGACAAAAAACCAAATCGAACTCCGTCAAAAAAGCAACCTCCTAAACGCACAAAGTCCATGAGTAAATCAAGGCCACCGAGTATTTACAAATTGGTGCCAGAGGAGGTGATTGAAATAGAGAAGATTACACGCAGTTTGTCGCGTGCTTCGCGGAGGGGATCACCAAAAAAGCGATCGGAGAAGAGCCCCAAGCACGAATCCACCTACTACATGCTGATGTCGAAGGAGTTGGAGAAGATGATCGACGGAAAGCCCATAACTCTGGTGGAGTCGCGTCCGTCCTCGAGACAGTCACGAAGAAAATCAAGGAGTGACATGGAAACGCAAATATGGCAGGCGGATGGGACGCAGGTCATTGAGTTGAGTGAAAGCGGACCGCACCGCTCGAAGAAGTGAGATTCCCATTCGGAGAGCTCTTACGACGTGCTCCACAGGCCCTCCTCCTTTCCCCTTCCGCCCCACCCTCCAATTTAGACGCTACAACTTCTGTACGGGTAGACGTGTCACTGACTAGATTCACTGACAAACGAAAGACTCACTCTCTCTTGCTCTCTTTCTGCTACTCATTTCCCATCCCTGAGTTATGAATAACCCTTCATATTAGATAAACCGTGTCTCAACAGTCGCGGAGAGTAGCCAGCCTAGGCGAAAACTCTAAAAGAGCCTTTCTAGAGGGAGTTGGACTAAGCGGGCGGCAACTCGTCTGCGTTGGGCAGTTAAGGGGGCCCCACCAGTGACACTTCGACCGACAATGTTGGCGCGTAAGTCGACTTGGGGCCACGAAACGATTTGCAGAAGAGGGCGGAGGGAACTCGTGCTGTCGCCTTCGCTCGTGGCGCCGCTGCCCGCGGCCACGGGGCCTTTCTGTAGACGATGCGTGCCACCGAGACTGGTAGTTTCGTTTACGACGAAACACACAGCCTGACATCTCCACTGGTCTTTTAGCGCCTTGGATACCACCCTTTTAACGGCAAAGTGGAAGGCGGTACCTTCTCCACTCATTAACGAAAGTACACTTGGCGTCGGTTCGCGTGCTCCTCAGCGGTCGTCAAAGCCACGGTGAATTCGCCTCCACTTTAGAGATGCCTCGTTTCTCAGATGACCCTCGAGTAGTAGGAATAAAACTTGACTTTATCTAAGGACTTTTTATCCACTTAAAAGCTATGTGACGCTCTCACCCTCCTTGTGCCACCAGAGAATTTGTGGTTTTGTTTTTGTTTCTCCGAAAGTCTTTTCAATCATTACAAGTGTCGATGAACACTTTGTATTAAATTCCACTTAACAGCAACACATCTGACCACCATTGCCGAGTGGAGTCGCTGAAACTACACGCACGCCCGATTCCCATGGGGATGATCGCTGAGGTGGAACACCTCCACTCTGAAGAAGACTTTGCTGTTCACCGAGTCGTCGGCATGCGAGATGGTCCAGTTAGCCTCTTTCTTACTATCTCTCTCTGGCGCGAGCGCATGTCGTCTAGACGCGGAACCGCCCTGGAGCGAGTGACAGCTTCGCCTATTGATTCCGCGGCGTGGTGGGACCGCGTCACTCTCCCTGCCGCAGGCCTGTGTGCTCTTGGCGCGGTGAGCCAGTGTGGTGCGGCTCCCCACCTCGTCAAGTGTAACTCTCACGTTGGGTCTTTTGGTGGAGCGGGTGAGGGAGGGGAGGAGGAGGAGGGGGGGGGCAAAATTCGCTACTGTCCTCTCCGAACCCCCCTCCCCTCCCGACTCTCACTGGCGCGTCGTGATGCAGTTGACAGCGCCAATTCAAAGCAGACCGTCCTGCCTTGCTTTACTTCATCCATCCACTTTGTTGAGAAATTATGTTTAGAAAGACTAATCTCTCTGCCTGGATGCGGCTGTGAAGATGCACCAGTCTCAGTGGCGGAGCCTCCTGCTCGACGCTGACGGATAGTGGCGAATGGGTGTAGAACCCTAATTAAGTGGAGCCATGTTGTTCGCTCTCGAGGCGCCCTCACATTTACCTGAAGAGGGCCGCGGCGCTGACGTTGGGTGCGAGCGGATGACTCAATTGCGGAGCACACAGAAACGCTTTTAAGTGGCATTTTTCATCGCCCCCTAACTGCCTGGATTAAATTTTTTCTACTCCACATTTCAGTTGTGAGGTAGGATCGCTGAGAAGAGGCGAGATCGGTCTATTCGCCGAAGCGATGTTGCGGTTAACTAGCGAGCGACTCCGCGCCGATGACTGGCCCTGGAGTGGTTCCAACAAGGGAGAAGTGGCCTCCACTGACAGACCATTCAAAAGAAGTTTATAAAGCGCTGAGGAGGTGCATGGTTGTTGGAAGGTCTTCATTCAGTTACTCGGGAACCCTAACAAAAGCTTCCCCAAGTCCCAGCAATTAGCAAATCGCACGAAAAAAATGATAGTGGCACAAAACCGGAGTGTTTTGTTAGACAAAGGCGTATTGGGAGCGTTTTCGACCACAGGAATAGTCTCTTTCGACGGAGTTGGGAGAAAACTCCCCAAACTTGCAGGTCAGGTTTTCCTTAAACATTAATCGTTCCACCTGGGAGATTTAAAGCTTAAACCTCGCAGTTTCGCGAAAGTAGGCACTGTAATAAGCTCTTGATGGGAGAACTACTTTGGAAAATATTTAAGCAAAAGTAATTCGTCTATGTTGTAAAAAAACCAACTCACGGGCATGTACTTCGAGCGAGCCACTCGAAGCGTCGGGTCCCCGAGGCGCCTCAGAATCTCATGGCGACTGGAGACGTTCAAACGGGCGCCTTTGCGCCGTCGGAGGGGCAACGGGTGCAATCGTGGTTGCAGAGGTGGGGACTGGGAGAGGCTGCATTGGGAGGATTTTCCTTCCAACGAGGCGAGGTCCACCGGGCGGGAGACCTCCTCGCGGGGAATGGCGCCACAGGTAGAAGGACGGCGAGAGTAGACAGTGCATCAGCTACACAAAATTCTCTTTTGAGGACTTTCGTTGGTAGTGTTGTAGAAAATAGGAGGAACAAAATCCTCCAGTTGAAGGCAAAGCGGACTTTAGCCGCTCTTTTTTAGGCAAACAGAGGACAAAATCGGAAGCAGTTAAATCTCCTCTGCGAAAGGACTTCTTTTAGCATTGGCGTCGCTTCCACCGAGGGGCATCAAAACTGCTCGAGCGTCCGCCGTTGCGAAGAGGAGCTATTCTCCCTGGGTGTGTCCACTAACTGCAGCCTTCCACCTGGAAGCGGGCGCCTTCGAGTCAACCCGTGGACCTCTGGCAGCGTGGAGGTCGTCGTTTCTATCGCTCCGCACTGACACGCGTGTAACTGTGAGTTCAGAGTTCACCAAACCACGCCGAAGTAGCGGAAACTTTTTTCGGTAGATACCCAAGTAACCAGTGTGTTAGTGCTTTAAGGGGCGGAATTCTGTACTGGCAAATGGCTCAGAAGTCTGAAAACTTACAAATTCGTACTTTTAAAGTAACTGGTAGCAATTATGTTGCGATCTTTGTGAGAGATAAAGTAAAAGCAGGTCACACTGGGAAACAAGGAAAACTTACTCCTCGTTTTCACAAAATAGTTCTCTCAAAAGGGTCTCTCGCCATCCTCTTCTTTATATCCCCAAAAAACCACTTAACACGTCAATCTGTTTCCCATTTGCTGTAAAATTATTCCGCGTTCTTTTTTCTAGTTTGTGGCATGAATGTTTGCGTCAAAGCAGGCTGCAGGCAGACGCATTTGACCAGTTGGAAGGTGAAACTCCACGATGACATCGCACACCAACTGGGCGATCACAACGGCAGTCCGACCTGTCAAAGCCGCGCGGTTGTCATGGCACATTCCCGCCAACTATGGCCGAAAATGTGTGATAAAATGACAGGTGTTTTTGTCGCAAAACAATAAGGTTTTAAAATCATGAGTGGTCATTCCGCGCGACGGAGGGAAGTCAGGGGATACGATATTTCCCCTCAGCGAAGTGGACTGATGAACACTTCTAATCTGGCCTGGTGGCTTAGCTCAGGTATAAGCGGAAAGAGAGTTCCGGCACAACAGAAGATTCTGATTCGTGAAAGGGAATTTTTTTACCATTGCGCTAATAAATGAGGCGAGTTCGTGGTGGCAATGTAGCGGGAAGGTGGGAGGACAGAAGGGAAAGAAGGAATGTGGCCACCAATCTGAGTGTCGAACAAGTTTGTTGAGCACTCATTGGCTTCGACGTCAAGGTGCCTTTCTCACATGCTCACACTCACTTCAATTAGCTATTAAATGGATGCCATTTGTTAGGTTGATGAGCTACGGCGATCCCGAGATCATCACACGCACACAAAAATGAACTCGCTGGCTTCGCAAATCTACCGTCTCCCAGGTTCTCGTAAGGGCTCCACGTCCACCATCTACGAACTGATTGATGGCTCCAGCTCAGGCGAAGAGTCCTTCCATGAGATGTGGTTGACTTTCCCCCCGCGGTCTCCGGAACAACCACTAAAGAAAAATACTAAGAAGCACAAAAAGAAGCATATTGGGAAGTCAACAAAGCGGGAGAAGAGCACGCCCAAAGAAATAGTGTATATTGTCCTAGCAGATGAGGATCGTCAATCCGTTGTCGCCCACAAGTTATACGATCTCCCGGACAAAAACTATCAACGCTCGCCCAAGAGGAAGGAACTAGTCGACTCCTCGAGGTACAGTCTTGTCGCTCCGCCACGGAAACCGCGGTCTCCATCGCCAATCCACGTCTACCTGCACGAGGCTTACGATTCTGAGCCGGAGCGCAGAACGCGATCGGTCCAGAGGATGGGCACCTACGAAGGCACCCGACCCACGAGAAGCGCCTCGGTGGTCTCGAGAAGCGGCGAGTGGACGCTTTCCCGGGTGACGAGTAGGTCCGCAACCAGGCCGTCTCGTAGCCTCTCCCGAAGTCGTAGTTCGCGGAGCCACAAAAAAAGCGGGCCGAAGAGCAAGACCAAGGTGAAGAGTGTCACCATTGAGGTGCCATCTCGCTCGAGGAGTGCCAAAAAGAGGAGTGGGAGGATTGCGACCCCATATAGCGCAGTGATTGTGAGAGATTTCTAGAAATGGTGCTTTTGCATTGCCTTCAGGCTCTAGATGTTCCCTGTTAAACTCGCGCATCTACGCTTATTGAGGCAAATAAACCTTCTCCTGTAGACAATTACGAGTTCTTATGGTGAGGAGGAGTTAGGTAAAGCTTCATTTCGTAAATTGTGAGGAAAGACACATCAAACGACGACCCTCAAAATGAAAGGACAATCGAAGGAATATTTACTAATTTTGAAGGGGTTTTCATTTAACTTGTCGTCGTCGTAAGCCTCTGAATTCTATCAAAATCTCTCCCGCAGCATTGTCTCAATGGAGACAGGAAAAGTGATGCCATGATTCTATTCAGAAGTGGGAATAATGGCACACATTGACGCGTCGTCCAGGCCAAAATTACGCTTCTTCCGCCTTTAACACATCGAACGAAAGCCATTTCGGGTGCATTTTATTTACCACGTAAACGTTGCAGCTTTCTTATTTTCGTACCCGTTTTTAGTGCCTAGGGCTTCAAAGACCGACCAAATGCAGAGAATACGAAAGTGAAGGTAAATGCCCTGAGGCCAGCATTCATCCAACCTGAAAAGGGAGATTGGATGTTGTGTTTCCCCCGAAGGAAATGGGTTGTGGCGGAGGTCCTCACGCCGTCTCGAGAATCCAGAGTCTATGAGGAGCTATTAACTAAGACAAGTTGTAAAAAATGTTATCAGGAATGGGCATTTTACGAGAAAATTTTGTCTAAAAGCAAAAGTTAAATCGCACTAACGCGAACACATTGAGAAACTCACATTCCTCACCGAGCGAAATGTGGTCCGCCTCTGAGGGAAAAGTGCGCAACGAGGGTCTGTTGCTCGTAGTTACAGACCACAGTAGAAGATTAACCATCAGGCGTTTATTTCGCTGCTCACAGAGGATCCACTTTGTAAATGAGATTAAAATGGTGGGTTGAGCATGTGATCACTCGCCGCACTATCTCTTTATTCCAGCAACTCCACTTTCATTGAGGGCGGAGAGATTAGGTTAACCTGCAAATAAACAGACATATAATCGACGAACTACTTACGTGTAGCACAGTTTACCTGATGAAATGTGTGGAGGGCTTCAGCATGGAGTCAAGAAGTCTCCTAAATTAATAACATTCAAAGTTGAAAGCCCTACTACTGTTTCTACCGTTTTTACAACTTTACGAATAAATACTTACTGTTGTCAGTGCTTCAATCAACAATGCAAATTACTCGCCTGTTTAATTATGATCACAAAATCGCAAAACAAATCCTTCTGCCTCTGCATTCTGTACACACACACACGGGACAATCGGGATTTGCAAAAGTCGATAAAATGCTGAACAGCAAAAGAAAACTGGTAAGAATATCTGCAACACTTTGAAAATGAGCAAGCGTTTCAGGCAGCGGGAGACCATAGCTTACGACTCACGGGACAGAAAAGTTGCGAAGTGAGTCACCCTGTTGCGTCATTTCTGTCGCAATCGCCATGTTGATGAGTCATTATTCAATGTGCAGATTATCTGTCCTCTGATTGGTCAGCCTCCGCTCCGAGCAGCAATGGCCAACTTGCATTACTTTTAAATGGCGATTGGCTGGACAGAATCGCTAACTGTGAATCGCCTAGCATGAGTCTGCCTCATTACGCTGGAAGAGAATGTTTCGCGCGAAATCAATGCGACCCTCTCCAAACCAGAAGGATTCGGGCGGACACAAAGATTTAGATATTTTGCAAAATATCAAAATTCATGGAATAGGCTTAAGCGGACCTTGTAAAACGCCTGATTTTGTACCGGCTTCACTTTACCTTCAGACCGGAAAACCGATCCAAAACGTTGCCTTAGAGAACGACGAGACTGTTACAGGGTCATTTGTAGACTCCTCTCCAGCTCCATCTTCGGTACCGACCTCTCCTGTATGTCAAGGTAGTGGAGGATCAAATCTAGTTTATTTTGAAGTCAAGCTAAAACGGGGAAGAAGGGGGCTTGGAATACGCTTGGTCGGCGGAGCAGAGGAGGGTACCCAGGTGAGGTTAACTTCCATTGTATAGTTCATTTAACTTATGAGGATTTAGTTTTTATTTCTATTTCATTAATACCCTCTGCAGTAGCTGCGTGATTATGACAAAACACAGTCATTGTCAAATTGCATTATGAATAAGGAAAGGCGTGTCAACCTTTGCAATTCCACTTAGGTGTGTGACTAATTGATTCAGACATGATCACCCAATGCATAGCAATCTGGCGCCAGTTCATTTGTGACGTACGTATCCACATTTGGGCTGACATCGACAACAGCCTAAATACTCCGACTGGATTCCGTGCATCAAAATCGCTGTATTCAAACTGTCTGGGAGCCTTTGCACTGCCTGGCTGATATGCCACAGTGTAATCAAGGCCTCTGCAGCGCTTAATGGGTTGTGGTTCATGCGGAACCCCGCCGATTGGAGATTCCCTCGCCATGTTAACTCAAAGGCTGGCTTTGGGCGGATCCCCCAGTCTCCAGGGCGAAGTTGACTCACTGGGCCGACACTGACGCATAATACTCCGTCTGGGGCAAATGGAGGAAGTTTGTGATGAAAAGTGTGTTGAGGAAATTTGAACTGATGTCTCTTCCCCACTAATCCATGAAAATAAAGCAGATTTGTTATTCCAGAGTCAACAAGGATACAAAAGGCCTGGGGTCCTTTCTTAGAAACCTCACATTTCCATCTTTTTTTAAAATTATGGAGATACTCTATTCGTAAAACATTAATTCTTAGTATTATTGGGCCTCTAAAACACAGTTTCATTATTAAAGATGAATTAAATGACAAGGGAGATTGTTTTATTCAATGTATACTTGAGAAAACCATGGTGTCCGTGTTGACAGGAGAGCTTTTGCCACTTAGTATACGAACCGAAAGACCAACTATCTGATACCGTCCGTAATGGCTCACTGAGGGGGACATTAGAGTTCTCCTGAGGGGGACATTAGAGTTCTCCTGGTGGATAGCCCAGACATAATAAAAGTTCCGTGAAAAGAATCGCCAGCTTATCCCCGTATCCACGTACGATAGCGGCAAGCGTCCTCGGGTGAAACCTATTATGATCTCTTCTTAATTGTCTCCATCTAAAAAAATACTTTTAGTCGCAGCAATAACGATTTATTCTATCATTAAGTGTGTTTTGACACGAGGAACCACATTTGGGCAAACTCAATGCCTGCGCACACACGGGAGATGTGACGGACCAGAATGGACATTAGAAGATTGTGAATTTCCCCTACAGTATCACATTAGCGGGTCCATAGAGAAGAGGAGGCCGAAAAGCGACGTTTACGGAGAAGATCAGATGAGATTAGGATTAAGCTGGACTGAGTGGCGTCGCTTTCTCACGTCGATTCAGACTTAAAGTACTTGTTTTTATGCTGATAATGAAGGTGAAATTACTTGAGCCCATCTCTCAACTTAACCATTCAGTCTAACTATGCTCTCAGGCTTAACAAGTAGTTCACACTAGTGGTAAATCACAGTGTCTTGAGAATTCGAAACCCTGTTACTTCCATTGAGGGGCGTCTGCTCCGGTTGTCGGTGTCAGCATCATCCTAACCGCATTGTTATTTTTGCTGTCAAAGCAAAAAAACGAAGTTGCAGTGCATTATCCAATGGATTTGGGAGACTAAATCAGTCTAAGATGGAGAGGAATAGTGTGGCGACAGCTGGTTTTCTTTATATAAATTCTTCTTCCCTCACCAACGGAAGGGTTGTCAAGCGGACGGTGTATGCAGCTGTCCTGTTCGGGAAGCTACACGCAGTAGAGTGGCTGATCTTAGTCCTCACTGGAAAGTCTGATTTCGTTTTTCATTAACACCTTCACCAGAGGCAGAAAAGTGGAAAAGAAACGCCCATATTATGCCGTCATTCAGAAAACACTTTGCACTCGGAGTTTGCTTAGTGGATTTCAAACGACCCTGAAATGCTAACTTTGTAGGTATCATGTGGGAGTCGATGGTATGAGAAAGCTGTGTTTTTTGCATTTAAAGTGGTAAAACGAGTTCTCCTACCTTGCAGTCTTTTTCTTCCTTTCACATACAGAGAGAAAACTCCTAAGCACTCGGTAAGTCACAACTGTCGTCCAAAAAGTGGCTACTTTGCGCTTTTCCCCCTTTTTCGGTTTGAATTTGCGATAGCTTATGATGTTTGCTTTTCGCCGTATGCGCAGAAATTGTTTTTTTTGCCTCAAAATGGGCTTCTCCGACTTTTCTTCTCTATGTCAACGAGCCTGCTTCCTGTACAAAAAAAATCCTCTCATTATTTTCTTTCTCTCGAAACTCTTCTTCCGAGCTCAAAGCAATGTCATTCATGTGGACAACTCTAAATGGTACCTGGGGGCAAAAATAAAGGGAATTATTAACCTAAAACATGTCGTCAATTCAATTTACAATCTTTTCCAAAAGGCGTTAAGATTTATTCCTCGAGATTACTACGTTTGCAATCCCCGCGTCTATCACCTCAGCATTACATGCTTCTGAGTCTGGCATTCCAAACTTACAACATCCGTGCTTCCAGGCATCAACAGTGTCGATTTCGGTTTCCTTTTTCTTTTCCCATTAACACAAGTTAACCAGTGCCTTTGTTGGGCAACGTGTTTGAAGTTCGTGTGGATCTTCCCTCCCAAATGTCACAGTCTGACACAATGGCAGAACAAATTGAAGGGTACAAGGGGAGAGTGGGTTAAATATCATTATTTTAGACAACCCAGAGTCCAGACGGCCACTTCTAAAAACACCAAGAATTTATTTGTCCTCCTGGAATGATTCTGTTTTGCCAGAAACGAGGCAAACTCTTCAGCTATTTGAGGCTCGAGACTTTTTTCTCATGCAAAAGGAAATAAAACCAGACCGGAGCAGCGGTGGGTTGTAGAGTTAAGGATGAATTTATTTTAGTTATTTGAGAGTGAGCGGATTTTTGATAATAAGGCAGCACTGGGTGAATTAAGCAGTTATTTGAGAAATGCCTTCGGGCTTCATATTGGAGTTCGTTTCTGCGAGATATGCCCGAAAGGCTTCCTCGGAGTTGCTCTACACGTTCCTCATGTCACATGCCTCCAACAGGTACGAGTGGGCGCTCTTACGCCCGGAGGACCGGCGGATCTTAGCGGCCAAATCGTTACCGGGGATCTACTAACAGCCGTCAACGGTGTCTCCGTCCTTGGACTCACTCATTCCGCCGTCATCCATCTACTCAACAGCGTCTCGAACACTCCGTCGCACGACTCTCTCCCAAACGCCACAATAACCCTCACTCTGCGGGGCTATAGACCCAGTTTTAACCAGTCAAGTGGCAGCTCCTCCTCGGGAAAACCCGGCCCTCTTCAAGTGCCTTCACCCACTTATTCACATCCATTTCGGCGGTCTTTCAGTGAAGAGTCGTCCATCAATTCAGGTAGGCACGAATGCATTCGTTTGCACGCTTACGCTTTGAGTGCCTCGCGTCTACCTAAAAGGGCACGTGGTTACAGAACATGTGGGTGCAAAGATCAAACACATGACTTCTTTGTCGCGCGATTACGATAACGCAGCGTTATTCGAGGACTCCCATCATCAGAAAGCGATCCTGTCACGCTGACAATAAAACAAACATAGATTCTTTTCTTCTCAATCGTGAGTCTCAAAGAGGGTCCAACGAGAGCTGTTTGCCACACAATTCAGGATGCCCTGGGCCCGGACGACCGCCTCGACCGCGGGGAGTTGGACCGCAAGATTGCCTTAGGCGCAAGCCAGTAGTGATGTAATTTATATCTTCCCCTTGTCAGTTAAAGCCCCCTTTAAGTGCACTTCACTTGATGATACACAGTGGATGAATGGAGGGCTGTGATTGCCAGATCCGAGCGTTATCACCACCAACTCTGCCGTTCGTTTCGTCTGTACTCCACCTACGACTAATCAAGCGTCACGTTGTTGATGTAAATTTGATTAGCGGTGAGACGTCGCGCGGTCGACTTGATGTTGATGACAACCGAGTTTTGGTTACTTGTTAATAACTTCACACTGCTAACGGAGCTTGTCTTATTTTATTTTATTTTTGCTATGAAGCAGCAGTGAGCGCTTGTGAGCACACGCCTCTTTCTAGTAAGATTTGGAAATTTTTACCTTTACACAAGACGCAGGAAGAAAAAGGCAAGAAATGGCCCTGTGTTGTCATCGTTGTACACGACCGAGACATGAGGTATAGTAGTGATAAGTAAGTGTTTGATGATGAGAAACTACTCGTGGAAATCTCTCGACAACCAGTTTTCCACAATTTTATTTCCACTAAGAAGGGACTCCAAGTCCTCTGCCACTGATATCTGGGGTCGATGTTGCGAATTAGTCTGACGTTAATCACAAAGAGATGCCACTGCGATATGAGACTGTGAACTACGGAGGTTGTTCCTGACTGCGGCTGTTCCCCGACAGCAGGGATGCCGCTCTGGAGGGAAAGTTCTACTGACCCTCAAACCGCTTTAATAAACGGGCTTATCAGTACTTAACATAGTGTTCCCTTGAGTTAGAATACCTGTCCCCAGGAGTGACGACTATCTAAAAGTGGTTAACCCATACATGATGTTGCTTCGAGTCGCGAATAGAGGCGTACAGGCAGACGGCATCACTGCTTGAGATCTGAAATGAAACCTTTTCGCTAGACGCAGCGCCTTCAGGGGAGACCATCTATCAGGACCGCCGACAACACCACGGAAAATGGGTGATCAGCCGCTGTCGTGGCAGCCGCGCCTCTCTGCAGTGGAAAGGCTACCCACAAGACGCCACCACATGGAGCTGGTGGTGGAGGAACAACTGAGAGCGAAAGAATTCAAGATTCCCGGTACCAGCTAAATGAATTGAATCTTGTCAAAAAAAAATATATTTCCACCAATCACTACACATAACAGTGATTGAATGTGAAATTTCCTCAAAATTTTAGCAGTACAAAATACCTCGAATATTATTCAGAATGTTCACTTAGCGGGCTCATAGTAGTGAAGAGTGCCATGCTTCACGTTTTTTTTCAATTTCCATAATACTCCACATTATGGAATCGTTGTTTTTGTGCAAATAACGAGACAATCACTCTAACATCCTAAAAACTATAATTTGGTGAATGAGATTATTTTAACAAAGGACGCAACCAGCTTAGACAACATGCGGCGTGCGCCGAACCGTGTCTAAGCAAAGTCCTGAGCATTTAATTCATTTGTGCATGAAAATGGCGGATTCTCAAAGTGTGCGCTCTGGGTTTTAGTCTTGTGTGACAGTCGCAAATCCCTACCCTTCGGCCAGCCAGTTGGCCGACCAAAGGAACGAACAAAGGTACAACAATCAGGTTTTCTTGAAACGGTGCCAGAATCCCTTAATTCTTCATGGAATTCGCGATCTGTAAGTCTCTTCTTTTCTCCGTTCTATGATATGGCGGAGTTAGTATACTACTTATGTTTACGAGTAGCGTGTATTACCAAAATTCTTTATTCACAAGTAATGACTCGTATACTCCTTACCTCAATCCCTTTCATTAAATACCTTAATCTTGCATGAAGGCATGATAAGGTGTGCAGTTTTACCACGAAAAAGCCAACAAGTTCGAATCAATGATGTTACTTAAAGAAATTTATCACTCCATCAATTATATACGAGTAATTTCTGACGCTAGACAACTTAGTAATGGCAATGTCCTTCGTAAGTCACATGCATAAAATCATTTATGTGATATTTAACTATTCCAGTCCACTCCTCCAAGTCCGCCAATAAAGGAAGCAGGATGTTATACGGTAAATTTGACAGCGAATGACCGAAGGTTCGGCTTTTCTATGCGCATGAACCAAGAAATTCATTGGGTCTCTATGGTCATACTGCGTATAGAGGAAGGGAGTCCAGCATTTCTCGATATGAAAATGCAGGTAGATCTCATCACAGCAAGTCCTTATGTTGCTTTTCAACGTTATATAAGTTATCTCTCTTTCCGCACGATATTTTATATACCTATCTTTCACTGTATCCACGGTCTTTCCTTTAACGACATTTCCTTTTGCTTATCCACTTGTCTACTAATCAATTCTTTGATAGGATATTTCCAGCGAAATATATACCATATTCTGCTGATCTTCTATTTTAGGTTGGAGACGAAGTCCTTGAGATAAATGGAACACCAACTGATTCCCTAACCTATCCACAATTGATTAAGTTAATTAGGTACGGCGGAGACCATATTCACTTGAAATTGAGGCGTGTGAACACACGCGTCTATGACCTCTCTATTTGACTTATACCAGCCGGATCAAGGATGTACATAACTTGGAACAGCGCATTTGCGGAATTAACTTTCTATAGTCTCATCTACTTCCTTACAATTGAACCAAACATTGACGGCTTCCATATCCCATTCACAATTTATCCATCCCAAGTAAATGAAATAACCTATTTCCTGTCTACTTGAAGTTAGTAACTTGAAAGACAGGTTTTAGTTACTTGCTTTATCGAGTGTTACCGTAGCTGATGGGTAGTGCAGTCGAATAGAGCTACATGGTTTCCCTCCTGGATTCTGAGCCCTTTTTCGTAATTAACTCGCTTCTTCCACTCCAAATCTGTACTGGAGGATGGTTAAATTTTCTTAGACGAAAGACAGATCATACAAACATCTGCAGCCCCGCAATGAGGATTCTCGAATCTCAGATAATAGGGGGGGGGGAGATCGACCGCATTCTTCCACCTCGGGCTATTAATATCATGCTATTTGTAATACAGAAAACCCTATGAATTAGGAAATTATCGGTTTCAATGTTTCATTAGTGGTAGTATGTCGAGGAGGATCGCCACGGAAGTCACTATTAAAAGGGAGAAGGAGTTGAATTTTAGACAAGGAAAGCAAGAACATGTTTATATGAGAGTGTAAAATGTCTAGGTGTATCCCAGAAAAAGTTTAAGACCGAGGGAATTGAGCATGGATAAGTGTAACGGAGCCAGTTAAAGGTAATTCTACTACGCTACAAACAACGTGGTAACATGGGGAGAAAGTCACCGCAACTCCAAATTCAATCACGTTTGACCAACATTTACTGTCTAAGTTATTTCAATGAGGAGAAATTTTGTAGCATTCAATTAGCCATGGATGATCAAAATAAGGGAAGGGACAACTAAAGACAGTACATTAATATTAAGCAATTCGAAATATTAGGTCCATATTTATGCTAGTTTGCTGTTCACTGCTTGGAAAATTTAGGTGTATTGCTTTTTCTTAATAACCATTTTAATCAAATGATGTTTAAGTTTCCTCACAGCGTCTGCGACCCTTGTAATTTACGGGGTCAGCTCTTTCTGTTTACTGTCGGGCGACTGTCCGCGAATGCTGTCGTTAATATTTTTTCGATACATTTGCCACTATGAAAAATAGGACTATTGGACAGTCGTATCTCGCGAGAAAGGGTTCGGTGGGTATACAAACCTTTCAACTTACTTTTTTATCGTACCGAATTTTCTAAGTACAAGTCACGCCTGGGTATTTAGTCACTATTTTCTGCGATGAATGTTTTATATTTATACTTACTACACAGGTTTTACTCGCGAAATCTTTAGCCACAAGCCTTGATTAAAGTGTCAACTTTTTTTGATCTTATACTTTTATAGTATCCTACCGGTGTGGATCCTATGCTTGTCCTTTTAAGCCCCTGATATCACTTTTTAGTCTCCCTTTATAGAGGCTCTTTTACTGCTAACCCTTCGCACATCTGTTATTCCTAATAAAGTCCGTCAAAGAATTGTTTTGGACTAATGGCTTGTGTTTGTCTTGATTCATGTTAACTCAGATTGCTACACTTGCTTTCGTAATGGCTTTACTCTATCAATCGATTGGAAGCTTGTAAGCCGATGAGGCTCTCATATGCCTTTGGTGCAGGCCTTTCAATAGATATGGTTTTGTTATCAGGGTCCCCTCGGATGTATGAAATGTCACCAACAATTTGCAAACGCCAAAGAGAGGATTCTACACGCACAACTGAAGCATAATGTCAACAAAACAGCATTCCCTTGTCCCGACTGCGGAATTGCCGGATACACTAAACGAGAGTCCCTAGATAAACATATGCAGACCCAATGTCTTGGAAGGGGCTGGGAGACTCGCACTGAAGCAAACAGAAATATCCAAATAGGTGAAGTAATCGTGGTGAATTTTTGCTAAAGTCTTTCTTAGAAACTAATTCATTTGTCCCGCATTATTATTTCTTTCTATCTAGTTTTTCAAATGCCGCTCTGTTAAGTGTTTTTGTGTTTGCAAAATCGGTCTTCTCTGACTATCTTTTTGGTGACTTGTAACTAGAATTAATGACGGACTTTTCATCAGTCGCCTACGCCCGTAGAAACCCTATTCAGATAGAAAATCCGAAATTACGGACTGCCTCGAGTTCGGAACGCTTAGTGAATGGCAAAGGCAAAAAAATGGCAGCCAAGTTTCCATCTTTCAGAGGTATTATCCTCTATTAAACGAAAAGAATCTTCGATTTTTTACTTTCTGAATTAACCTGTGCCTTTAGGCCGCGTTATTCGCCAAAACAGACTTCGACGACCCTCGTTACGCTTGGCTAAGGGTAATGTACATTATTTCTTTAGGCTTGCTTGGAGAGAAATTCTGTTGTAACGCAAACAGGGTAAATGTCACCTTGACCTTTTTGTTGCAGATCGCAATGATGTTGGGGGAGCTCTGAAGCCTTCGTTTTCTCGAGAAGAGGTTTTGACAAATCCATCCTCCGAAATATCTTCATCTCATGAATCTCTTCCGATTAGTGTTCGTATGTCCACAAGAATGCGCACGATGTCGTCTTCCGAGCAAAAGCGTACAAAGGATATTGGAAGTCCCAAAGAGGTTTCTCCCGGCTTACTAGGTGTTAAGATGCCCATAAGTGGGAACAAAAATATGTCTTCAAGGTCGAAACCGCAAAAACCATCACGTAATTCGGTGAGTGCAAATGAAGATTTTTATAGAAACCATGGGTCTGAGGTTTCTTCTGTAATTCAGAGAAAGAAGCTGGCTTCAGTTAAACACTCTAAAATAACTTCGTGTAACTCGGCCAAACCACGCATATTCGGTTCATCCAGACGAATACGCACTTCGGTCGGAGCTGTTTCTGCTCCTGAGATTTCAACTTTATCAAAACTCAAAAGGAAGTCTACTCCGCGTAAGAGAAAAAGTAGCCCGGGTAAACCTATAGTAATTTCTCCAAAGCGTCTATATAGCTCCCATAACTCTGCAATCGGTCAAGAATCGGTATATATTTCACGCGGAAATATGAACAGAACGAATAAGAACATGTCTTCCCAAAAACTCTCTCCGATGATGGAAAAAGGTGGTTTGTCTACTCATCGAACAGTGCGCCAAAATCGCAAACGCGGTAAATGGACTTTGAAGAATATAAGTGGTAATGAAAGCAATCTGCACAACGTCGAAGATGTTTCTAAACCCGTTGAGGACATCAGTTCCTTTGTGTCAGATTCCCATGAAATTGAGAATATTTCTCAAGGCAATCCATCAAGAGCCAGACAACGATGTACTTCTCAGAGCATAGAAAAAATATTTCCTAATGCAGCATACCCTATTTCGAATGTTTATTCATCGGGAACATCAATAATGGCAACTAAGCAGCCTGCGACTGAAGTTTTTATTTGGAAGAATAAGGACAGTGACGCGTTTACAAATTTGGGCAACAAATCGGCTGTTTTCACGAATCAACATCCTCATGTTAAAAGGAGGAGCAACTGTGAAGAAAAAACGACGAACTCACCAACAGTTGAGACGTTAACTGCCTCCTCTACTGTAGCCAAAGCGGAGACCGAGGGGTTGTTAATTGAAAGTGATAAACAATCTTTTCCTGCATCCATTCATTGCAAAACTGTAGTTGTGACGACGACAGACCCGGAGGTGTCTTCCCTTCGCCTTAATGTCACTTTGGAGAAATGTCTAGAAAAGACAGAAAATCACATAGAAACAGGGTCACACGACCCCACGAAAAATTGTAAATCTCTTGCGGAACTGGAACCGACCATGAATGAGAAGAGTTTAAATGATGCAAAGGTGATGGATAAATCGTCATCGTCAAAGGCATCTTTAAGTCGTAAAAGATTAGCACTGAAACGCGTGCGACAATCCCTAGGTGTGGAGGGGGCCCTTGGGATGTTGAAACCATTTCCGTTTGTTAAATCCGCTGGAGCTACAGACAAAGGTGGTTCATTGGTACTATTTCTTCTCTTGTTGTTGTTACTTAGTTTTTATATTTCCCTCACTTATTTTTTTATAGGTTTTATGAAAACTGCAACCTGTGTTAAGATACCAAGAGCAGGAAAACTGAATGATTTCTCACATACTACTTCCCCGAAATCGTCATCCAGGTCCTCGCATGCTAGTTCTATGGGTTCCGCTAAAAAATGCAAGTCTTTCGCAAACTGCCTTTAAATTTCTAAGATAGAGTATACGCATTGTGCATTTTTTGTTGGTTTTTATCAGAAAAAATCGTAGATTTTAGGTTGAATTTATTTTGACGACTTAATGTTACTTTGGAAATAATGACAGACGCTTTTATACTGTCAGGAATTATTAAATTTTGGAGGTGCACGCTGATTTTTTAAATTATCTTTACCGTAGAACCTTCGGTCCTTTACATGTTTACCTATGACTGCCAGTGTTCATTGAACGACAATGCTTGTTTTGTGCTATACGCAGTTCGGTGCTTTTTTCAAACCTTGAGGATTTGAAAATACTACTCGATTAGTATTTTTACACAGATTTACCGCCTCGAGTTGCCTACTCCACTCGTTCGCCTTTTAATTTATCATTTACAAGTTTTTGCTCATTGCAATACCTTTGAATCTATTTTCTGATAAACTTCAATTTGCTTAAGTCGTTGTTTCGAAGATGGCTTTTTTTGTTCTTTATTTCCTTCTAGTTGCATGGTCAAATTCGCTAAGTTCAGACGGAACTCTCCCTTAGATATGCTTCCATAGGCTTGGAAAATAGATGGCCAATTTTTAGGACCTTGTTTAAACAATAGATTCGTAGTTAAAAGTGTCATTGGAGGCGTATCTGTGAAGGATATTCCTGCGCTAAAAGATTCACCTAAATTTGAACATTCATCTTTTGAGACATGGTCATCTCAATATTCTTGTGGTAACGCTGGTATGAGAGTTCAGCAAACCCCACCGTACAGTAATACTCTCAACTGCAAATTCTTTTTGGCGGCAGCACTAGTTTCGACCGGTGCGATCACACCGCCCTCAGTGAATGCAATGGTCGCCACCGGAAAAGCCCTCACCGCTTCATCTTCTCCGGCGGGGAAGGTGGCTCTAATGGATTGGGACTGCTTCATTGCCACTGACCCTCGAAAGTTGCGTTGTAGCAGTGCGCCCGCTGCCTACTTGCCTCTTAGATCACCAATGAAACGGCAGTACCCATCATCTGCCCTAGTCCCTGGAGTGGTCAAAAGTGATTCTAGCAAACTCACCTCCCGGACGATTGTGCCTTGTCCGGATCATGCACGAAAAGGATCTTCGGATGAAGTTAGTACCACCCTGTCCTATGAGGGCTACCACCATCCACTTCTTCATTTAGTGATGTGGATAACAACCTTTTTACTCTGATATTCTCATTTCCTTTATACTTGGGAAATATGGGGTTACTCGGACATTTTGGAACTTTTTTCCCTAAGTCATACAAAGTAACAGGCCTAGTTGAGCGCATTTCGATCCTAGTGAAAATCCCACTTGAATGCAGCTGTTGTGAGGTGTGTCTAGTCATCATCGCAGAGAGTATATAATTCATCTTTCTCCAGACTGCTACTCATCTGATACCACCATTTTTGTGCCCGTAACTTCAGGTATACTTGAAACTTAAGTTGCCTTTTCGTGGACGGCTAATAATAGACCTATTTAGACTTCTTATTTCAACAGATTTTTACAATCGTAAATTACATTGATGGTTTGTTGAAATGGTCAACAAGTTCTGATGATATGCATAAGTTCAGAACTGTTACAAGCTTTAATTTATTAGGTGATGGCGCTTTTATGAAGATATTGGAACTACTTCCATCAAGCCTTATCCACAACACATTGGTTATGGTTAAAATACGAAAATTAGTCCAGGGTACTGTTTCCTTGGTTTCTTCTCTTTTTGAAATAATGGAACATTAATGAAAAAATATTGCTGAATTTTGTGTCCCGTCTGTTAATAAATTTCCATTCGCCTTGAGTATTCAGCCGGCCAGTTACACTTTATGAACACGGAGGAGAGAACTCTAGTCTTGACAACACTCTGTTTCACCTTTGTTATTTTTTATTTGGTGCCTTAATTAAGTTGATTTTACCGCTCAGCGGCCTTTAGATGCGACCTTCAATGTCTTAATTTGTGATATTTCTGTGTCCTTCTACCCATAAACATTTAAGTAAAACAAACTTTTCGTAGGATGCCACATCACCCACGAGTAGGAAACAAGTCGTTGCCACCGGTACTTCGGAACGCAGTCGGTCGCCTCAGCCTCACATCTGCGCTTCTTCCGCAGAATGCACAGCCTCAACTCCTGCCTCTGGATGCGGTGAAAGGATATCTTTGGTAAAAAGTCCTATTCCCTCGTTGAACCAACTTCCATTATCACAAAATGATAAGGTGGTACATTTACGTTTCCGCAGTTCCTTTGTGTGTTATTAAAATATGTCTACTCTCAGGTTGTGGAATCCGGAATCTCTGAGAAGAATCATTCTAATTACTCATGTAGTGTCGCAGATAAGGAAGTTTTGGGGTTAAAGAGAGAAACCGTAAAACAGAATTCGACTTCTTTATCCGTCCACTACAACAGCGACTCCAATTCAGTGAGTGCTGGCCTCTTTTAAGCCTTTTTTAAGCATTCCTTTGTCACGCAACGCATCTTGCTTTTAGGATGCAACTGCACCTGCTTTTAGCGGTCAGGAGCTACTAATACCTCCTGTTAATAAAATGGAAACTGGAGATGATGAGTCTTCTCTGAAGCGCCTTCGACCTAGGAAATCCGTCAAGTATTTTCTCAAGACACGAAAGAAATCGGATATGGGGCAGCAAGAGTATGGGGCGGGAGATGGAGAAGATTCAACTGATTGTATGAAACAGAATGGAGTCTTGAAGGACGACGAGGAAGATGAAGATGCGGAGTTGAATCAGGGGAAGAACCGGAAGAAGAGAAAACACATGACCACGTATTGCTGTCCGGTTTGTCGGCTGACCGGATTCGCAACGTTGGCGGAACTTCGGGTGCATCGCACGATCTCGTGCCGGCGGAAAAGGAAGAGGCCAAGGCGCGCAAATAGGCATAACATTGAGTGGTACTGTCCGGGGTGTCCGGCCACACAGGGTCCCTTCGAATCACCTGTCTCTCTGCTTGCCCACCTACTTACCTGTCGCCAAAGGCGACCGGGCAGTGGGAAAGTGAAGTCGAGCCCTCCCTTCCTGACCTCTAATCCGCTCTGTCCATCCACTTTCTTCGGCCCTTCCACTACCTTTGGTTGTTCAATTTGTGGTGCCATTGTCGCCTCAGAGTCACGACTGGATAAGCATCGTCGAGATGAGCATGACCATTAGACTGGGGAAATTCTGTGATGTTTTCACATCCTCACACCCGCAGTCCACACCGCTTGTGTATATATGTGTACGAGGATGTAGTTTTTTCGTGAATCCGTTAAATTTGCGTGTGTTTGTGTCTCTATGGTGTATCTGTCTGTATATGTCAACTTTTGTACTTTTTTATAATGTCGAAGCAGCCTATTAAAGATGTCAGTAGGGCTACCTCGCAACTTTTTCATAATTTTGTTGATTTGCGGTGAGCATGTTTTTTTCGGTTGCATCACGCATTTGTGGCAGTCACAAATGCTTCCACACGAAAATCCCAATGTCTACTAAGGCCTCGTTTTGGGGTCTTCCACGTGGGAGTTGAGTGAGCGATCTCCGTGCCCATCGACTTGGACAGGTGAGGAAAGTAGAGGGGTACGGATCCCGCGCTTCCGGATTGCGCTTCTTCCCCAACCAGTGGATGGGCGGCTTTTCTTGTCATCAGGCGAGGGAACAAGTCAGTGAACTCAGCGACAAATTGTTGACCCTCCACTTATCGAGCTTCTGATCTCGTTTCTCGACTGCATCCCGCCACACCTCGGTCGAAGTGCTTTTTGACAACTCCAGTTAACGTGTGTATTGCCAAACCAACCGACCCAGATTCCTGACTGCGTCGAAACGATAAAATCTCGAACTACTACACTTTACGTTCTCTCGCCTGCCAAAAGTGGGCTTGCACTTCCACCTCTCCCCCTTTTCCAGTCATGGCTAACTGAGGATCGCTTACTCTTTACCTCGCCTTGCTAGCTCCTCTCAACCGCGGTGTGACCGTCCGAATATCCAAGCAGCCTCACAAGGTGCCGTTTGTTCAAATTCACCACGGTCACTGACAATGGGACGCTAGAAAAGGGAGCCCTCGTACCAGAAGCGGTGAAGACGTTCGCTTTGATGAAGTTCGCTCTGACGATCTCTCGCAGGTTGATTGAGGGATTCACGTGAACAGGACGGGTCATTAAAGCTGAGGCGGCGGTCTAATCCCCTCGCATGGCACCCTCGGAAGCCAATCAAGTGAAAAGGTTTTCCCACTCAAAGCACCGTTCCACGATGGACCTTAGTTTTGACTCTTCATTCGTCTCTTTCACTCGCTAACTCGTTTCTAGAGAAAAAACGCAACAGGGTAAATACTTTCAGCCAAGATCAACTTTCTCGTAAATAACGACGAGGAACGAGGGTAGTGCTGACGCAGTTTGCGAACTCCTCTCTCGATGATCCGCCTAGTAACGGTGAAATCCTCTTCTTTTCCAAGGTGCCAAG
Organism: Dipylidium caninum; assembly: GCA_017562135.1. Classification (NCBI taxonomy): domain Eukaryota; kingdom Metazoa; phylum Platyhelminthes; class Cestoda; order Cyclophyllidea; family Dipylidiidae; genus Dipylidium; species Dipylidium caninum. The sequence goes on along the minus strand of QEYB01000921.1, from coordinate 262,756 downwards.
TAAAGACTCAATTTTCATGCCTCTTCACCGCGCTCGTGTCGACTGTTGAGGAGAAACGACCAGAATTGTCAAATTCCCCGGTGGCGCTGTTGAAAGGCCTGTTCCACCTCGCATACGAGGAGCACAGCGGTGGGAGGTCGGCCAGCTGCCTGACCCAGGCCTGTTCGCCTCACCGTGAGGAAGAGTCGAATTGACCGCCGCAACACGACCTCGGCCACAGCTCCAGTGATAACAAAACTGGACGACCCACTCTGTGGATTCCGTCCGGCCGGAATATAAACTTGCGCAAAACAACCTCCCACTATGGCCTGATTATTGTTATTGAAGCAGCTGTTGTGGAGGACGCAGTGATCCGTTGAAAGGGTCTCGTGTCCTTTCCTAAACGCCTCAATGGTCGCGTACTGGGACTTTCCTGGCGGAAAAAAATGCAGTTTGAGGAGGCTGGAGATGGGCTTTTGCCCCAAACAGCCTCAGATCACATTATTTATTTAAAAAATGTGTACAAAAGGGCGTTACGGGCGTCTGAGATTCCACATCAATGAAAACCCAAGCTTTTCGACCTCCAGGCGCGGCCACGAGGCAGCATCGTTTTCCTTTGCGGTTCCAATTCGGATTGGATGATGCTCAGTTGGCCACTTCAAGGGGGTTCCGGGTGCACTCACTGCCCTTCGAAGATGAGCGAGAGCTTTCCGCAAACTAGACGCAGACAGACGTCACCCGGAGACGCTACGTGAACACTTGGCACCACTTCTTCGCATTCTAAATTAAGCTGCAGCTTGAACCGTTGAAAAGCCTTTCGGTCGTTGCCGTCCACTCCGTTTGCTCCTGTGCATTTACCCAAATTTGAAGTGATTAATTGTGTCTTGTCCAGCCGTTTCGGCGAATTAAAAGCCCTCACGCATAGTTTGCTGCCGAATTGTAATTTAAGAATCCACCTTAATTTCATGAACGAACGGATTCTGGTCCGAAGTGACTTTTCTTCTGCCTCGTCGGTGCGACGCTGCATCCGACGGAGGGAGGGGAGGGAAGGCGAAAGGAAGGGAGGGAGGGAGGGAAGCAGGACACGAATGCGCATCTCCTGGGCTTTTCATCGGGCAGAAAATTAATTTGCCCAGATAAAAAACAGAAGTTTGGAGGGGTTCAGTGGAGGGACGAGAAGGTGACAGGAAGTGATGCGCAGTAAACGAGGCTCACCACGGGGACTGCGACACGCAGCCGATGCCGACGCGAGTCCAAACTGTCACCCGCCAACTTGCTGATCATTCCGATGCGCGCAAGCCCACTCCGGCTGTCAGTCCCCATTATCATCGTCCTCTTCCCTCAGGCTGTGTGGTCTTCAAACTGTTCGTTTCCCCTCTCTCGCGGTCTGCTGAATGCCATCACCACCTAAGAGGAAATTTTGAACTAATCAGTGTAAAAGGCGGCCTTTGGAGTCGATTTGCACCGACTCCCTCCGGCCGATCTCGGACCGATGTAAATCGGTCTGACGATATAATGTCCCCTCCGAACAAACTTCATGACCAGAAGTTGAGAGAGGGGAAGCGTTGCTCGCCTCGCAGTCAAGTCGCTCGCCGAATAACCTCGTTCACCCGAAAGGTGGTCGTCCCGCTAACCAACTCAGGTCCTTGTGACGGGGCAAGGGCACAACGGTGGCAGGTCCCCCTAAGTCCTGCCGTTTTCGTTACAGCGGGTCCACTGATATCTGGAATGCTTCCGCGGAACGGTTCAGAGCTCCCGCAGAGCCCCCCATCCCCTTCTGCGCGAAACCAGCGGAGCCTCCTCTCTCGTACCAACTCGCTGCCACTGGGTTGGCGTCCCGGGACGTGACGGTGGCCACGAAAAATGGCATATCCAGTAAAGCGCAATAAAAGCACCGTTTATAATTGTATACGAAAGCACGGAAGATTAAGTGCTCACAAAAATTATTTGTGTCACAGAGAGGAGACCCTCTGTCTTGTGCAAACCGAACTTCTCAATTTGCTTCACAAGGAAATTAATGCAATTTGTTTGGTTGCAAGTCCTGCGACCCTCCGCCTGTCCGTTTGTTTAATAAACACTCCCAAATCGTGTCAAACAGGCTGTCCGAGAAAGGAAAGCGCTGATGGTAATTGGGAGCAAAGGATGAAAAATTATTTCCCCCGGGCGAGCCGATAGTCTTGTGTATTGGAAGAGGGGGATTTAAATCTCCTTCCCCTGACGGACACACAAAAGTGGGCCATTTGTCTCGCAGCTGTGCGATGTCGAATCTGCCAGTCTGCAATAACTTCGTTTTATGCAATAATAAACAACATCGTGCTGTCCGCAGCCGCCGACGAACCCTCCAATGGCAGCCCCGTATTCTTATTCTCACCATCGACCCGAAGTCCCGCCGGCAAATCCCCTCAACCGTGTGGAGAAAACCGCATTTTCGTCAGCTTCGAGGCTATCCCGTGGCGGTGGGCGGTGAGGAGACGTAGCATCTACGCGGAGTGTCGAGGAACCAACGGCGCCAAGGTTCCATGGCTGTGCGTGAAGGCGAACGGGAGCGAAAGAAAGGCTCATGTACCTCTCGGTGTTTCTTGAGTTGTTTGGACATTCCAACTGCTCAAGTCGAAATTTTGCTGCTCATTGACTAACTGTGATGATTTGACAGACCGGCGAAGATGTTGAGGGACGGGGATATCGTGAACACTAAGAAAGGCGTCTTAGTTTACGGGTTTTCCGCCCCTTCTCATCTTCCGAAGATGGAATCTACTCAATCCTATCGAAAAGACATGCTGCGAATATCGTGGAGCAAGCTCAGAGGCCAGACACGTCTATTTTTGCTTCTTTTCTGCCGCCCCAAACCATGTCTACCGGGAGGAATTTTTGCAGCTCTCGTCCCTCCCGCGTCTACGGGTAATGGAGACTGGTCTACTCACAAAATCGCACCCAAAAGTAGTCAGCACATTCGTGGCAGCTCCTTAGTCTTCGTCGTTTCTGGGCGCGTGTCTGAGCGCGATAATACCACGAAAATTTTGGGCGAGTCGGGAGAAAACGACAGACAGGCTTTGGTGGTGGCGCTGCAGTGCTGCGCGCTGAGAAGACCCACCCACTTCAAGGTAGTGGGGAAATTTTTCGAAAGATTTCGTTTTTCACACAAAACGTGTGTGTCGCATTTGCTCCAGCCAGCGTGTTTGTGTTGAGCTCTTCTGGACGCAACGACAGCAGTTTCAGAAACATCTTCTTCGGATTTGCTTCAACCTCCGTAGCTCGAGGGAACTGTAAGTGCTTGGAGGCGAATGCACTGCCTTTTTCTATTGCATTCGCATTCCAGTCCAGGAAAAAGAGGTGGAAATCCACTGAGAACAGGAGGTGGCAAAGGCCAGTGGGGAAAAGGCTTTGTTCCTACTGGGAGGCGAGGGCGGAGGGAACGGAGCACTGGGCAGCGCCACAACGTGGCAGCGACAAAACTCATTCTCTCACAAGTAGCGTCTGCAGATGGTTAAGGAAGGGCCCACCCGTCAGCCTACTCTTCTTCCCCAAGCTGGCACATGACACCTTCCAATGACAAAGAGTGACAGCCGTTAAAGTGACAAAATTTTCTTCCCGTGTCCTCGTCAAACATGTCAACGCAACCTTTGTCTGCCAAGCTGGCGGGGAAACTCTTCACTGGATGCCACCATGGGGCGTGAGGAACATGCACTGGTAACACGAGTAAAAGTGGCTGCATTAGCTTGACACGAGGCTTTTTTGATTGACAGACAACACACAGGGGCTCACAGATGGGTGGAGGATGAGACAGCGGGAAGCGTGGAATGTACATGATTTTCAACTATACATTTAGGTCGGAGCTGTTGTTGGTGTTGCTGGTGCCGTTGTCGTTGTACGCGGTGGTGGTGGCGGTGGCGGTGGTGGTCGTGGCAGCCGGGGCGGGCGGAACGGCACCGGCGGTGCCGTTGTGGAGGCCTTTGCGGGTGTCAAGGCCCCCGTTTAGTGAGTTGAGGGGGCTACTCATGAGGAAACTCGTGGTGAGGTCGATGGGGAGGGGGAAGATGATGGTCGAGTGGTGCTCCGCCGCAATCCCCGACAGGGTGTGGAGGTAGCGCAGCTGCAAAGCCACCGGCTTGTCGTTCAGCATCAGACTCGCCTCTCGCAGAGCTCGTGAGGCCTTCCGTTCGCCTTCAGCTTGAATTACCTACAAGGCGTCAACTGCCTTAAACGCAACCATTCCGTGCTTTCCCAGCTTTCCAGTTATTTGCTTCTGAGAAACCGCCCCTTTCCGACGATTCGGTGGAGCGTGGAAGCAGCTTTTTCCAATCACCAAATCACTCTGCGCTGAAGCGGATCGGCCGCTTAATTTGTCCCTTGAGAGTTCCTCATTTTCTCCACAGATTCACTGTGTCAGGACGCTCAAATTGCATTAGATTCATGTTAAATTCGTCCATCTCTCAACCACTGCCACTGGGATTTTTGTCACATGCCCGGTGTGAAGAATCAAACTGCATCCCTTTTTTAAATTTAGGCGGAGAGCTAACCGACTGCCTAGTAAAAGTCGGGCTTTATCTATTCACTGGTTGTACTTTTACCTACAATAAGGGAAGAATGATGTGCACATGGGAGGAGGCGAACGGGGAGCCGGGGAGCGGGAGTGTTGTAGGAACGTGGCACCTCGCACGAGATCAGGATGGCACATGGGGGGAGGAAATGCTCCCCAGAGGCAACGCTACGGTCATTAGGCGATGTCGCGAAGCTCATGACCAAACAGACAGTCACAAAGGCCCTAATTACACAACACTCTGATTTTCTGGGCTTCAAAGACCGCCCTCTTCAACCGCGACTAAACTCTGACATCCGCACATACTGCAGGCTTTCGTGGGGTGGCCACCTAATCGCTGCCCACTTCGACGGGCAAAGCCTTGTCCGCGCCTCGGGCGTGGTTCTTGAGGCCTAGCACCGCTAAGCGATGGGCTTCCACACGAGCTCTGCCTCAAGGTGCTGCGTCGAGGATCGCGTCGGGGCTGGCGGTCCCGAAATCTGCCTTCATTTTCCGTTTGTTAACAAGTTGGTACTCCAAATGACTGGCATGCGTTCAGCTGGTCCACCTTATCGACAACGCTGCTCCGCGCTGTCAATCAAACCAATTTATTCCCAGTTTTTGACGCCACCTACAAATTTTTAAATTGCGAATCCTCCGGACTGGTTACAATTAAGGTTGGGAAAATTGGCTTTCGTTGTAGTTATAATTGCGGAATAACAATAATAATAATAATGATAACCGAGATAAAGTCTTCGCTTTCCGAGTAAAAGTGACTTTCAGCTGAAAAAAGGGGTATCAAGAGACGAACCTTTGCCCGAGCCTCACGAGTTGCCTCAGCCTCCGCGGCCATTGCCCGTTGAAGTTGGACGGGAAGACGGACGTCCTTTCTACAAGCACGACAGGTCGTAAACATCTCCACTTCAACTTGTTTCAACATCATCTGATGCCGAAGTATCACTTGGGCTGCAAAAGCCCTGCTGCCCAACTGGCCCCACCCGCATCCGCGTAGGTGTCAACCTGTCAAGTGCATTGACACATCGAAAACTGCCTCAGCAGATGTGTACGCCGACGGCTTTGACTCAAACGGTGGTTTTCAAGGGAGCCAAATTCCAGTATGAGAACCCAAACTTCCTCCAACGGGGAGGGGAACACAGAAGCCACTATTTTGCAAAAGGGGATCTCACCTTGTCTCTCTGATACCTTACTTTTTACCCCAATTATGGCAGGCAGTGTGGATTTCGCAGAAAAGGGTTTTTTCCACGAGGAGATGCGACTATTTGCTGCTTCCTCCACGTCATGAGATGTCACAATGTCTGTCCTATTTAACGCGGCATCAGACCAAATGAATAGGGAACAAAGATAAGTGAAACACGCGGCCTTTTTCATCCTGAAATGTGGGACCGTCCGGCCATGGCAGAAGCCGCCTTGGCCAGTCTGGCTGACCGTGCCACCGACAGTGAGTTGGGCGGACAAGGAGTGAGAGGACAGTCAGTTTCCGCGAAACACTCAAATATCCATCAAGGTTGTTTTTAAATCCCCACGGGAGTATAGGAGTGTGGAGAGACGTCGGGACGAGCCTTCGGAGGCTGCGCATTCGCCGTGCCCAGGGGGAGTCGGAAGGCACCCCGGCCCCAGGGGGTCGAATGAAGCCGCAAACGAAGGGACGAGTTGGCCTGAGAAGTCGCTAAACTCGTGCCCAAGAGGCTACAATTAAACACCACCTTCCATTCATGAAGTGTGGGTTCGCGAAAGGAGGGGAACGTGAAGCTACGCCTAGTCGTTTTGTGGTAGAACACAAAAGAGAAGTAGGCTGAGCCGAGTTGGGGTGGCTCCGCTGTCCGAGTGGCCCGTTCCGCGGGGAAAAGGGCCAGCGGATTCCGATGTGTCAGATAGTCACATTGGTTTATTCCCACAGCTGAAATAATTAATGTCCAAATCGAGTTGGGCAGGTGTGAGGCAATAGGGGAGAGACAGGAAGAGTCACTTTTCTTTGTGTTCTGTTGGTGGGTATGAAGAAAAAAGTGTGTTTGGCAGAAGTGGCTATTCTCCCCCACGAGACACGAAGGCGCATGGGAGACGAGGATTAAGCGACTTACATCTCCACCCTCTCCACTTTAATGCCCCAGGCTTCCGTTGCATCGTCGAGGACACTCTAAAACAAATGCAACATTTCGCAAAAATTGTGCTTCTGACGGTGACAACATGCTGGTGGCTGTCATGCTCTCGTGATACCGCTTGTCGTCCTCCGAAATTATACCTTCGTGGCAACAATCAGCAGGCAAATGTCCGTCTCGCAAAGCCTTAACTTCTCAGTACAAAGAGATTTTTTTCCACCACGAAGACACGATGTTGTTATTTGCCGAAGCCCCGAAGAACCGGAGTCTTGAGCGCCTTCCACGTTCAGGGGCTCCCCCTTTCCCCTCCCCCCCCCGGGCGAAGTCGACAAAGCTGGCTGCTCCGGGCGTTTGGCGCGCTGCTTTTATGCTGCTGTCATAATTTACGGCGGTTTTGTGAACAGCGTAAGGCGTTAAATTTAATTAATGTTTTGATGAGACCTCGAACTTGCATTGGCACATACTTTTTCTAAGCGCTCCCCGCCTATCTTCTCGTGCATACACCATTTGTAGAAGGAATGTCGGTGAACGCTCCAGCACAGCCGTCGCTCGCGGACACTAGGGGCGGCCATCGACTGAGTGGATCATAAACTAATTAGGGGTTTTCGCCAATCGTGGGGCAAGAGGGGAGGAGGTGGACGCATCTCCTCCCCGCCGCCTCCACGACTTGCGGCCACCGGTGTGCCTACGCGCCGAGTCGCCCCTCCCGTGCACGGACGTACCTGCATCGAGGAGCTGATAACATCTCGTCCCGAGAGGATCTCCGAGAGTCGTTTCGTGCCCAGCACATTGCGCAGGGTTGTTTGGGCCAACAGTCGCGTCGAGTGGTGGGCGTTCTCCACGTTGGCCACCGAGATCATTGCGTCGAATACTTTGTAGTAAATAACCGCATCCACTGAGACCGTCACCGAGTCTTTGGTGAGAATCTTCAGGTCAAAATTGTACAATTAAGGAAATTTTCCCGGCAAACTCTTCCAAAGTGTAGTCGCTCGGAGCGTCTGCTGGGAGGACAGTCGAATGACACCGCTGCCAAAGTCAACTAATCACCGGCGGTCAGTCCACATGGCAGACGAGGGCGGAATGGGAGTTTTCGTGCGGTTTCGGGGCTTTTTTGAATGTACTGGCGGGGGATGCGTAAAACCCACAGCATTCGGCGGAATCTGCCGTCCCCCTCCCATCGTCGCCATTTCCCCCTAATCAAGTATGTCCGTTCGCCGTCTCACCTCGTCGTCCCTGTCCCTCAGGCCGCGCTGGCCACAAGGGAGGTGAGAGACCTGTGTAGATGAAGAGGCACGCTCAAAAAAGGGTCTCGGCATTTCCACACTTCGGCTGCAAAATGCGTTATTTAGTGAACTCCCTTGAAAAAGTCAATTCCGGCCGGATGTGCGCCTGGAAGGAGCTAATAAGTGGCACTTTCTTCAAGTGTGGAGAAGGGGCATTCACGACTGCTGCGTAGCAGACACGCACATGGTCCGCTTCTGAAGACTTCGGAGTTAGCTTGACCGGCGCGAACGAATGACTTAGAGGCGATAAAGCGGCCAAACACGGAGAAAGCGGGTGTGACACAAACTCTCGCCAGTGCTTCGGCCGGGTGCCAGGGCGAATCGCGTCGCTCGCCGAGGGTGACACCGCCGAACGCGGCGTTGAGAGCCGCAACGAGGCTGGTAGAACGCGTTTTGGGCGATGGACTGCCAAGATTGATGGAGTTAGTTGGCTAATTCGCGCTTGCCCCCATCATTCTCCATGACTCATGTGTAATTGCCCATCATTTTCGCACCAGGTGGGGCAAATGTCTCTTCTGGTAAACACGAGCGTGCCAAAAAAGCTGGCAACGTGAATTCAGTACTTTATATTTGAGGAGGAGAGGCTGCTAACACTAACTGCGCACGTGGCGGAGGGCACTGCCAGAGGCGAGTGTGGCAGCATCAAAAAGTCCCCACATTTGTCAGCGCCATTTTGTCACACTATGGTGAACTAAATCACCTTGGCTACAGGCTGGGACACTAACCCGCTCATCCAGTGGCCGGGGTGTTGCGAACTCCTCTTCATGCGATCGCATTCGAAAACCAAATCAGCATCTCGACGTGGAACATCGAAATCGTCGCTTCACCCAAACCGGACACAATTCTGTTCTGACAACAGCGGTTAGGGCGCTTTCTTACTGAGAGCTTATTATTATTATTATTATTATTATTAGCATTTTGAGAAAGAAAATTTCGCCTGTCCTACATGCGGAGTTTCTGCCACTTTATGTGCCGCACCACCACCCCGCCGCCCCTCGGCTTAAATGTAATTACTGCGGCTAAATGTGAAAGGCGGGCGGTCAACGAGCTGTTCCTCCCTAAAACGCTCAATTTGATTTTGATTTGGTGGGGGTGGCGATCGTCTAAGGCGGCCCGCCACCGCCCGGCGGCTTGTTTGGAGGCACTTTCATGTCGACTTGACGGGGAGCGGTGGGATTGAAGGGGCAGGGCGGGGCGGGGGCTCAAAGGGCAATCAGCTTACCTCTTGGGGCGGAATATCAAATGTGATAGTTCTTAGGTCAACCATAAAGCACTCCTCCACGCAGGGTAGACACAAAAATATCCCTAAATATTTAAAAAGCCAGGTTATAAATCTTGAGGGTGAGAAATAGCAGACCCACCTGTTCCATCATTCATACCAGGGTATTTAAGTAGCGTCAGAAAGGAGAGGATAACTTTTGTCAGAAGTGGCAGTTTCAGGAGGTACCTTGCGGTTTTGTGCAGACTAGTGGGCTCCCCCCTCCCCCCTCCCCCAACTGCCACCTCAAAATAAAATGTCCTGAGCCAAGCCAAAGCCCATCGCACGTGAAACCAACTCTCTCGTCCTCTCCGACTGTAAGTGGTGCGGGAAAACAAATAGCTCTACGGAGCAGTTTAATTTGTCCCAATTCACCCACGCTGTCGGCGTATTACGCCGGTGGGAATTTATACCACCGTGGCTGCAGACAGACAAGGCGAGTGGGGTGTGACTTGGAGGGAGGCCAACTCCAACCATTTTGCTGGTTTCACGTAAGAATTGGCCGGGTTTCGTGCAGCTCCTGGCTTATCACCAAGTAATGCAGTCGCCAACGCTACCGTTGACAGGGGCAAATCACCCACCGGCCTGACTGTCCTCTCCCCATCAACTCCCAGTTGCTTTGCTCAGTAAGAAGGCAGTGGAAATTTTGACTGGCATTGGATGGGCTAAAGGCCAGCCTGTGGTCGAGCACTGCGTGTTGGCGCATATTCCCCTAAAATCAGCAAGCCACACAACTGGTAAACACGGCCGCTTTCCATTATCCGCCCCGCCAGGCCACACTTTCGGGCCTCTTTTGACCCTCTTCCCAATTGCTGAAGCGCAGACCTGACAGCCTGACAACGTCTAAACGAATGGTGATTGCGAGAAGGCTCAGCACCCGTGGTGGAGGACAGTTTGCATTTAGCAATGACGGAAACTGTCATTGAGTTGTCCAACTCTCGGCTAATGGATTCGTGGGAGGCGACAGGCTTGTCCTCGGCTAACCTGCCCGCCTAGGTCGCTTTGTCCGACTTTATCCCACTAGGTCAAGCAGACCTCCACCGAATGACATAAACGCTCGCGGACGCTTGCGATTACACGGCACCAGGGGAGACGCATTTGCCCCAGGTGGAGTATAAAGACAGACAAGCGTGGGCTAAGGAGAGCGGAAAGTGATAAAATAAGGCAAAGCGCATGGGTACAACATCTGTCGGAGCGACACACACACGCCTGCCACCGGACATGAAATACCCGGCCAGGGGTCGCGGTAAGGCGGTGGGGCGGTGGGGCGGTGGGGGACAGGAGATATGAACTAGCCGTGGTGCACGCAACTGCCGGTCAAACGTTAAGCGAAGGCGTTGGCAGAGCCTCAACTCACCCGGTCCCTTCATGCTGCCAGGCATCACGCGACCCAGACGAAAAATTACAGCTCTTTCGTACTCCTGCACCACCTGCGAGGAAGGAAGACGACGTACGCCTATACTTCAAACTAATTCTCACCACTAGGCTTTCAGAGGCATAAAAGTAACGGAGGATAAATTAAATCGAATGAAGGAATAAATGAATGCATAAAAAGAACGCAACTGTTAATCTCATTCTCCCTCGAGTGCCAAACAGCTACACGCATACATATGAGGAGACATTTGCTCTGCGTCTTTCCTTAGTGTGCACAGTGTCGCACGCCGCCTTTCCCCCTCCCCAACAGCGTACACGTCGCCTCGGAGGGCGGCTGTGCACCGCCTCCTCCCCGTCCACAGAGGCGTCCCCTTCCAGCGCGTGAAGGACCTCGCCACCACGACTGCATCCCGCAGGCCGAAAGCGGGGCGCGTGGATGCGGGCAGATAAAAAGCGAGCATGATTTATGAACCCCAGGGCTACTTTATGGCCTGCGGGGTGGAGAGAAGATGCGTGGGAACATTTATTTTTGCTACCCGATATAGGCGCGAAGGCTCTGTCGAACCGTTCGCCGCGACTCCTCCCCCTGAAACCACCCTATTCGCCCCCGCTGTGGGCTTGCCTTAATGTGCACTCTTTAGTTCACAGTCTACCTCCAACCTCACTGGAAATACGTCCTTTGAAAACCAGTCTCATAGCTTTGTTCCCACTTTTATAACATTTTGAGACTGCTGAGACGCTCAGGCTACAAGGAAATCCTGCGAGGAAGGCGGTGCTGCAGACACTGCCTGGCTGAAGGTTCACCCAGCCGACATGCCAACGCCCTGCAGCTCACTGCAAAGGACGTCAGAATGCGGTAGTAGCATAGGTGGCTGGGCGAGATCGCCTCAGCGTCGACCAGGCCAAAAGGGGCCGAGGGAAGGCTTACCTTGAGGCAGACAAAAACCGACACCGGCAGGAAGAGAACGAAGACGGTGTAGGAGAGGAGGTAAAGAATATGTTCGCAAACTCCCGAGAACACTCCGTTTCCGCCCGGCATCTGATGAGACAGAATGAGAACAATGTGAATGCCTCGCAGGGGAGAGCGCTCAAGCCTCCAACACTGCTGGCCAATTCGAGTGGAGAGAATTATGTAAATCCCCTAAATCGTCGCAATTACTCATACAAATGCGACATAGGAGAGGTGGTTTCAAAGCCCCAAATAAGAGGAACTTCTAATCTGCCTGTTACCATCTCCCAACTGGAACATTCTTTTTACACTTCCGGACATGCGGGTTGAGTTAATCGGGTGCCCATTTACGCCTCTTTTAATGGCCAAACTCCTGCACTTCTCAATAAATTCTCCCCGTGTGCAGAGCAGGCTATATTTACTCGTCCCCTCGCTGTGCCTCCCACCTTCCGGTCTCTCTGGAACCAGGCCAAGACGTAATTATTTATCCATACCATTACCTACTTAACACTCTTTTTCTTCCCTCCTGCCTCGGGTCTGATCGCCCCTTCCCCCAGTGGAAGAACCGAAAATACTCTGCAAGCGGTTGTAGACAACACGACGACGACTGTGTGAATCCATTGTGCCCTGATAGGCAGTGAGTGAATTTTTAATATGTGAAGAGTCTCCTCAAATTGCCCCATCCTCAGTGAGGGGTAACAAAAGGCTGCGATATTCTGTCATGCATTAATAATTCCTGACTCCATCAGCGGGATACAAGTTAACTAATGTTTGTCAGATTGAATTTTTTGCGCTCTGAGAGCTTCAAAATGTTCCACGACTGCCTCATGTGCAGTTCTCGAGTGAACAGGAGTTCATAGGGTAAAAAAATATCCTCCTCATTTATCAGCTTAAGTTGAGAGTTCATTTAGACAGCTTTTGCGACCTGCTGCCTTCGGTAGGTTGGTCTGACGACCTAAAAAGCACAATTTGCATCAAACTGCTCGAAAGGCGTCCCTTCAGTGGGATCCTGCCAGGGTGTAGGGAAATGTTTACGTAGAGCTTTTATTTCCCTGTCAAAAATTAAATTGTTCTCTGCATCCCTGACGGCGATTTGATAGCTTTCCCAACTGAGACAACCTCGACTACGCCTGTACAGTGAGATGACCCAGTCTCGCCTCTTCTGAGACTTTCCATCAAATTACACCCTGACATTTGCAGATTTTTCCCAAATTCCATCATGCCGCGCAGGAGGGGGGGGGGGGGGGGAGGGAACAGCACAACACATTTGAACCATCACAAGTGTCGCCCTTTGATCTAATTTTATAGGGTCCTGAGCGCTTCAACCTGGACAACACAGAGCATGGACATCAACCGATCGAGGTTTGCCCAAATTTGGGGACACGATTTAGTGCTGGATGGGGACAGATGAATGTTTAATGTAGCTGTCCAACTGAATCGCCACCTGGCAGAAGTAGGCTCCTGGAAGGCATCGAGGCAAACCCCAGTTTCGTTGCAAAAACAGAGTAGGATGAAGTTTCAGGGCTCCAATGCATCCACCAACGGCGCGGCAATGAAGTACGCAGGTGAGCCTACGAGGTGAAGCAAACATTCATGCAGCCGAGGTGAGGCAATTTTGATAGAACTCTTCCTTGAATGCTTCCGTGCCGTGCGCCTTTAGCGTCCTCCCTTTCGCCAACCGAGTCTCCGTCAAAATAATCCGAGTTACCCTGGTTTTGTGTCTGCAGTAGTCATTTCATCAAGCAGTCGCTTCTTCTGGCTAGGCAAACGCTTATGCCCCCTTTACATTGTATGTAATTAACAATTAAAACGGTCATTTCAGCATTATTCTGTCCTGTTTTATCTGCCTTTTGTGCGTAACACTATTGCCTCATTAATTTGGATTTACCAACAGAGAGAAAACGATTTTATGAAGGAAAAAAGCTAAATTTGACTAACACGACGGGTTTTAGTGGAATAGAATTGCGGAAGACTAATTTTTTTCAACCTTTCTCACGAGACAAATCTTTTTTCAAGGTAACACTCACTCAAGGCTATTGTCCGCGCGATTTAAGAAATCGAGGACTTGGGGGAGTTTAGGTGATGTAATAGTCAATTACCCCGCGTTTATACCACATTAATCTCACTCTTACTGAGTGAAGTGTCGCATTATTTCACACCTCAGACGAGCCAGAAGAGTCTGCCCCACCCCTGTCTGCACACCATTCGCTTTAACAGACTAAACGTCTGCCTCTTACAACACTTTATGGCCACGGTAATTGTCCCCAAGCCCAACTGGCGCGCACCGCCTCGGTGTAAGTCAAACCGCAAGTTTGGACTTCCGTGAAATGAAATGAAGTCGTTCGCAACGCATTTTTTCAAGTCTCGACTTTGTGAGCACAAACTTCAAGGCTGGCTGCGTCGACATTCAGGCATCTGCTTCGGCCTGCCTCCGGCCGAAGATAATGACATTAATGCGCAGATGGTGGAGAGATGGGGAGAGATAAACCCGCCCCCGCGGCCGGGACGCTGACGAGGACGACGCAACTCGTCACGAAATGGGTGACTCGTGGACAGAACCTCGGGGGTTTGCATCGTGAAGCGTATTTTTGTTACCGACATGGCAAATATAAGTGGATGCCCGTCAGTAGGGCATTAAAACTCCAACCGTTCAAAATAGAATTCCGCTCTTCCTGTGGTCCTCTTTCAAAATTCTCCCGTGGGCTACTTTAAGACGGGGAGTAAGGTGGATCGTGCACACGCCCGACTGGCTATTTCAGGTCTAAAAGTAACTGGTCACTTCGAACGATGGATCCGCTTTCACGCCCGGTTCCTTGCCGTTATTTAGCCGGTGCTGCAGTCTTACCCGGGAATCCGCCTACCGAGGACAGACGCATTATCCCATTCAAAGGAGCAACTGAGGCTATTAATAGAAAATAAATGGAGAGGCGACGGTGAAAAACGTCTACTTCGTTCTTTCCTCTTTTGTACCTCATCAATCAAAATTGTCCATGCATGGACATCTCCATAATGCACCAAAACACGCAGTCAGTCTTTCCTCATTTTGTGATTTGACGTTTCTATCGACAGAGTCTTAATTTGCCTCGTAGTCTCAGACTCCGCAGATTGCACAATGTCATGCCGACTATCCGTGGGCTCATTTAAGGCTTTGTCGCAGGCGTGTCGGCCACCACCTTCTTCTTCTTCGACTGACATGCTTGTGATGGTTGCATTATGTGGAGGACGAAGAAGAGACGGGTCTGCGAAAAGACTGTTGCTCTGCGCCTGTAAGGCGAAAGGCATCTGCCAGTGAAATCCTTTTTAATCTTGCGCTCCCCTTAAAAATCCCTGACGCCCTGGTTTAGCAGGAGGCCAAATTGGCCTGACCTGAGTCGCGGTTTCAGTCCCCTACCACCGCTTCTGTCTGCGCCGCGTCAGAAATGTCACGTACCCAGGGTTGGAAGCTTCTACTCCACTTGGATCCCATTTCCCATGTGTTCTGCCTCCCAAAGACCGGTGCTGAACACAGTGACGCCTTTAGGGTGGTGGAAGAGGTGTGAAAAACGACCTTCACTTGCAAGAAGACTCTTCATGAACAGAAAGGGCAGGTCAACTTACCACAACCTTTCACTTCTTCTTCTCCCTCAATCGCGCTAGCATGGCAAAGTGAAATGTTAATTTCAATGCTTGGCGGCAATTGATGCGGTAGAAATAATTTCTCGGAAGTGTTCAACTCTCTGAACACACTTCAGGCAATATATTTCCATTAAACGTCACGTAAAAAATTCTGGGGGCGGGGGAGGAGGTGGGTGGGTGGTTTAGGCTCATTCTCAAACGCGTCGGATGCGGCAGATCACGCTCTCGCTCTGCGAAGGCGGCAGGCGAGTGAGGCGCTCGAGGCACCACCTGCAGGGCGTGATTCTGCCCCAAACCGGCCACTTTTGCCGCTTTGCCTGACCCCAACACAAGTGGACGGGTGGACGAGTGGCCACGCGCTGTCGCACAACCGCTCGGAACTGTGACCGAGTGTGCCAGTGGGCAGTCGGCGCCTCTGTGCCGGCTCCCTTCCCAGCACGCAGGCTGCACGAGAGCTGCCACACCACGGTCACACGAGGAGGCACTTCCCTCTGCCGTACCTCGGTGAAGAGAGAATGTGTGCATGGCTCTGCGCTAAGTCAGTTGCCCGAGGCGAGGCAGACTCTCGAAAAATAATTACGCTATGATGAGGAGGCAGATTGGATGGTGAATGCATAAAAGGCTTTCGACGTACGTGGTTGTGTTACAGGTAAATCCCGGCGTGTTTAAGCTCCATAATGATGTTTTCACCCAGTCCCGTGGGGTGATTGAGCGGGGCTGTGCCGTTCCATGCCCATTCCCCTCCTCAAGGATCCAATCACCGGAGCCGAAGCCGCAAGAGCTTTTTAATTGGTCATCATGAGTGGACGCGCACATGAAGGGGCAAACTGAGAGATTTATTCATGAGACGCCTGCTTTTTCCCTTCCTTCTTTCCACTTTTCCCAAAATCTTTCACCCCTCGTTCATTGGGATTTGGCAACTGGAAGATCGCTCCTGTGCTCCTCATGTCACCGGGTGGGGAGGGGGGGGAGAGAAAATTACGAAAACATTTTTTTCAAGTACTTCGCCTGAAATGAACCCGGGGGTGCAAGAAGGGATGACCTGTCTCACTTCGGATTGCATCGTTTTGAAATCATTTTACCGTCTTCGTCCTCCCTACGAGCGACTGGCAGGCGCCACACTGTCTTCTGCACAGTTGCTGTCTTGCCTCCGTGTGAGTTGGAGGAAGTCTTCTTCCCGCTCTCTCTCAAGGACTCGAAATCGTCGCCGTTCGCGGAGTAGGTCCGAAATACGACGCGACGGAAGTATCGATGGTTCTCGCAGAGGATCTAGGTCTACGAGTTCCAAAGACAGGAGGAGGAAGCATCGTAGGCAGCGTCGGCGCAGTACTTCCACTTCCAGAAGTCGTTCGTCTTCCAGTCGATCACCACGACACCATGGAAAGCGGCAACGCAGACGCCGGTCCGAATCGCGTCGGTCCTCTGTTGTTGAGCGCAAACGAAGAAGAATTTACCATAACGGTACTCGTCATCGGTCTCGGTCGAGGACTTCAAACAAACACTCGGAGTACCATTTGCGATCGTCAACTCCACGGAAATACTCGGGATCTCGTAGAGCTCGCGCAACAAGGGACCGACATCGTCGAAGATCCAGCTCCCACAGTCGTCTGTCAGATCAATCGGGGACGGTGAACGGTGACAGACTGAGGTCAAGAAACCATACCCGGTCGGTTGATCGTTCCCGCTCCAAGAGTAGTAAGGACCGCCTGACAGACGATCCGTATTTTCGTTGCCAAACTTCACAGATCTGGGCCGGACTGCTCCGTCAGTCGAATTCCCAAGAGGGCACTTTTAAATCTTTTCGACAACACAATGATTTATTCGTTGTCTCCTCTCTCTCTCTCCACTCCGTCCGATTTGTGTTCCCAAGTAATCCATTTTTTTGTCTGTGCATGTGGAAAAGGCGACTGGTTAAGGGCTCCTGAGACGAGTTGGTGTCACGACTTCACATTGGTTTTCCTCCTTCACAGCTGGGTTTTGGTGGCCAAATACTGAAGGTGCGTCAACCCGCGGTGGCCACACTGGTGCCCCGTGAAATATTCACACCCAGGACTGTACGGCAGGACTTTCCTGACTGCCGTCTTCTTTTTCCGTTAGATAGGAAAATGACCAAGTGGTAGATCAACTCCAACTGTCATCCATTTGCATTCTCCGGGGTTTGGTTTAACAAATCAGTAAATTTTAACGAACGATTAGGCAGCAAAAGGCGATGCCTTCCACAACAACATCAGTTCTTCCGCTTGAGTTAAACAACGTTCTTCGTCTCCACACGTGGAGGTCTGTCGGCCCAAACGGTCTACCCACATTGGTAGGCACTCGAGAGAAAATCGGCTCATTTTATAGAAACTGGCGTCTACTGACCAACGGCGGGACGTTCTTCGGGACCCCTCGTCGGTCATTCTTCTCGGGCGAGACGGAGTGTTAAATGTCCAACACTTCGTACATCACAGCCTACTTCAGTTCTCTGTCCAGAGACAAAAATGGACGCGGTGCACACCGGCTCCTTCGGGGCTCCAACCGTCACCGTGGCTGTGGCTGTCGGCCGGACCCTCGCCGCGCTGTCTGGCCGGCCACTTCTCTGGTCTGCGGTCCTGGAGGCCTCCTCCGGTGCAGCGACAACCGCGAGGGCCAGAGAGGGCGGGGGCGAAGAGCCTCCATTCGACCTCATGTCGCCCCAAACAAGGAGAGGACTGAGTTCTGGCTCTTCCCTGCAAAAGTTCCCCTGTTCAAAGCTCAACTGCTTCCCCTTAAATTAGAAGAGGACTGGCATAACGGCCGAGGGCATTTTGCCTCGCTATCCGTAACCTCCTGACGGGGCAGTTGGCCATTTGCTCTTTAATTTTAAACCTTAAATTTATCCACCCGCCTTGGCCGTGTTTTCTCAACGAGCTGCTGTCATTAATGCCATCTTAAATTCCCTCTCCCTCATTCTCCGAGTCACAGGCTCGGAGTCAACAATTCTTCAGGATAAAGCATCGGATGATTTTTGGCCAAACCTCCAATTTTATTTTTGGAATAAAGTCCACTGAGTTTGTCCTTTCAAGTGGGTTGGCAGCTGAGCGAGTGTGGATTTTAGGCAAGAGTTGATATTCAGAGATTTTGCCGAAAAGTAGGACTTCATTTAATTGGGCACCGCCGCTCTTCTGCCGACCACCTTTCGCCGTCGTTCGGGCAGTGTCACCACTCCGTGTTCAACACATTTGTAATCTTCGCTACCAAAAACAATTTAACTTTGAGTTGGCATCATTAGCACCGGTGAAAATTTCGCCATTTAAGGAGTTCCGCAGGGAAAGACCGAATGTGCACGGTGGTGTGAAGGCGGAAGGCGGAAGGCGGCAGACGGATGCCTCGACGGACAGTCAGCAACCCTTGTCGAGCGACCGGAGGTGTGTGGGGCCCTCGCATCGCCATGGTGGCAAGAAGACGCTTGTGACGATCTGCCGCCTTTGGTCGCTCGGCTCGAGTTGCACCTCTCGGCTTGGCGAGTCGGTGGACACACCCGTTCGAGGTGACCGTTCGGTTGTTTGGCAAAAGTCCACAGTGCGGCGTTCCATTTTACAGCCCCACCCGACTGACAACACAACGCCTCTTCGGCGAGTCGCCGCTCCCACTGTCGTCTGGGCCGCGTCTACCTGAATCGAAACCGGTCCTGACCGGTGTGGGTCTCGTCGACGGCAACTGGACGGACGGCCACGTCGGCGGGCATTTTTCAACGAAAAATCACCAGAAGGTAACCTGGCAAACCAATTTTGACGACACTGCCTTCCTTTCAAGACTCCACTTCCTTTAAAGTCGGACAACTTCTTGCCCTTCCGTCCGATGTGCAACCTCTTTTGTTTATTTTAAATTGGGATGATTAATATAATTATTTACTGATTGCAAGGCAAATGTCCAAGCAATACGATAAGTATGAATTAAGTATTTTGAAATTGGCAGCGAAACACAAAAGTGCAAAATGCATCTGTGGACAGAAACAGCAAAAAACTGTGTTGTCACCGCAGTGGAGGAGGCACACTCACTTCGTGGCCTCTCGTCGCGTCTGCGATTCCGCCGCCAACAGTGGCATTGCGTGGCCCTCGCGGTGGGCAGCCGACCCGGCGACCCCCGAGCCGCCTGTCTCTTCCGTCCGACATGGGAAGCGTGACTGTGGCTCCCGTCCCATCGAACCCACTGCCTTAATGCCCCTCCCTTCGCACTGACGCTGGCGGAGATCATTCAGGCGTGTGTGATGACAAACATTTTTCCTCACACATTCACCATATTTCCGTTAGCAGCTCCGACGTCGCGGGTCTTGCAGCGCCCACTGCCGAAGGAACGAAGGCGAGCAATATATGTCGTCGCAACACACCCTCCGGCGCCCTCAGAAGGCAACCAGGCGCGCAGCGCAGGCGTTGGGGCCGATCCAATGAGAGGAAGGAGGAAAATTCACGTTAATCCAACGCTTTTGGCACTAATAAACCAGGGCTCTACGGGTCTACGTGTAAAGGAGGACATTTTTGCCCATTTTTTGGCTATTTATGGTTTTCAATGGGATGCACACACACACAAAGCTCGCAAAATGCAGAGCGGAAGGAACGAGCTCCAGACAGAGCGCCGCCGAAACTCTTCTGTCAGAGGTTAAAAGGAACATTATCCCGCAGCGGTTGGAACATGTTTCGGTTAACAACACCCAACATAAAGTACCTTGTGAACGCAGCGCCGCTGTCGGCCCCACAGAGTCGCGGAATGGCACATCCCTCAGCCAATCTCATGTCCCTGATGATTTTCCAGTCCCTTATAAACCGTCCACTTTGTCAAAAGCATCCCCCCCCCAACCCGCCGAAGTGAAGTTGTAATTCGACAAGGCGGGTTAATAACCGCTGCAGCAAATTTTCGGCTTTAGGTTTCTTCATTGACAGCCCAACCTGGTTGAAGTGACGAGTGGTCCACCTCTCTGGTGGTCACATCGGGGCTGAGGCGCTTCTCGAGTCCCTGTGGGCCCCAGGCGATGTTTGAGAGCCCGTAACAGCATGCTTTTTGTCAAAAAAAGCTCTTTCCTCTGTCAAAGACGCCGTTTCCTCGCAACCATACGCGTTTACATCTGCCGTGGGATTTATATCACGATTGTATGTGAGAGTTTAGTTTACATTTTAGGAGCTTGTTGCTCAAAAGTGGAATTCCTCCACTCCAAGTGCATTTCCAACTTTCTTGTTGGTACCCAGTTTGTCGCATGCCCTGAACTCTCGGAAATAAAAAAAACGGATTCCACTTACTCTCGCCATCGTCCCCTTTGAGCAATCATTTCTGGCAAGACGTCATGCAATTGGAAAGGACAGCGGAATCTTACACTGACACATCGACTGCCAAAATCAGAAAGAAAAAGGCAGCGTTCATCCCTGGTACCGCCATCGGTCGTACTGGTCTTCCCAAAAACGGGCTCATTCGGCTCTCGGAACACTTCATGTCCATTTAAGGGTGGCTGTGTAAACAGAACAGTGAACGCGGATCAGTTAGCCTTGCTGAGTTTATGACAAGCGATGCGTACACAAACTACGACGGATTTCGTTGCGCTTTTGCTCACACGGGCCGTGGAATACCACCTCAGGCCTGGAGGAATCGAGGGACAACGCGCGCCGGTCCAGAAATCTTCGCGTCGGCTTCGTAGGGCTTCCACCAGCCCCTGAGTGGTGAGCCACGGCAGGCCAGCGCCCGGAGGACTGGTCCATCCTACTTCTGCCACGAGTCCCCCACTTCCATTTTAATCCCTAAGACTCTCTCAGCCCGTCAGGTTAACGCCAAACTTCCAACATCCACTGCTGAAACTCATTCTCCAATTGTTTCCTCCACTTTTACGCTTACGACTCGCCTGCTCTGTTGTTTTAATTGTATCCAATTTCCGAAACCTCCTCCCCAGCCCCTCGAGACGCCGCGCTATGCCTTCTTCGGCTATAACGCCATTTTGGGCTGATTGGAGGCAGTCAAAGCCCTTCCTGTCGAGCCTCCTCTTTGGGCCAAAGAACTCCTCGAACGCTTCACTTGAGTCTTGCCTCTCCCATGGCGACAATTATTTTATTTTTGGATCGTGTTTTCAGTCGGGCGTGCATTGACGATTCTCAGGCTTCTTGGACCGAAATTACTCGGCATGACAGAAGCTGCCCCCCACCTCCCCCCTGCCCCCACCCTGTTTCCTTAACTCCCGTGAGGCATTGGACCATTATAGGAACTTCAAAAATTATTCCCTACTGTCTGTGGGGTTGCATTTGGGGAAAAGACAAATGCATCCCCTGTTTCGGCCACAATGGTAAGGCGTGGCCACCTTGAAGGCACCGAACATCTGAACTACTTTGTTCAAATTTATTATTTTGGATGTTATTTAGTTGCATCCTCAAGGACGTCGACGGCACAAGCCGCAAGTGGTGCCTGCCACCTTCCCGACCGCCCCCTGCGCCAATTGCGCTTTGGTGAGGGGGGGGAAGCGGCGGGGGGGCGTTGACTACTTTGATGTATTTCTGAAAGAATGACAAGAGAAGCGTTACTAGGGTGACGTCTGGCAACCGGATTGTTCATTTACTAAATTGGCTTCAAAAACTCAAATTGCCTAAAAGACCGCTCCCACCGTCGACGAAATCCCCCTGAAGGAGGAAAATGTGGGCAGATCAGCGTGCAATAGACGTCAACACAGTCAAGCTTTGGCATCTTTTGTGTTTTACACGTAGAAGTGTAAAGCAAAACACAACCTCCTGGCTGGAATATTTGCGACTGGAGTAATTTAAAACGCCTTCATCCGACGAAGCATTCCCAAGTGTCCTGTGAGTGCAGAAGGAGGCAGCTTCAATCCTCGAGGTCTTCCTTCGGAAACTTCACCACCTCTACATGGCGCAGCAGTCTTCCCTTTTTTACTGTGTTTCAGGAGAAGGTTTGAAATGTTACCCTTCTTTGCGTTTATGTTCCGCAAATATCCCAACGAGTTATGTACTGTTTGCCGCGGCGGTTGCGTGAGGCGCACCATTAATTGCCCCACAACTGAAACTTTCCCATTTCACCTGATCGTCTTTTATTACTCCTCATGTCCTCCACAGGCAGGTGAGCGGCGGAGAGTGGAGAACGGGGGTTTTCCCGACGCACACCTACTTGCCTTTAGGCCCGGTGGCTTTTCTGCGAGCTCAGCGGAAGTCGGCGGACGCTAAACCGCGGCCCGTGTGAAAAATGTTCCGGTACCGGTTGTAAGGTGGTTCGTAATGTGGGAATAATAAACTCACCAATAGGGCATGTGTTTATGGGGGAGGTGGCAACGCATTCCTTTCACTTCAACTGAAAACGCCTCCATGTGGCTTGTGGGCTTTCAGCCCACCTCTCAGTCTCCTCTCTCTCCAGCAAATTCCACTTTGCCCCACTTCTGTCGCCCTCGTCCCTTGCATTTCTTGTCAGAATAAACAACTGGAGCGGGCTGCAGCCCCCTCACTTTGGACCGATCACTCAAGACTGGGTTTAGCCTCGCCCAGAGAAGACGAGCGCCAGTGCATCTCGCAACAGAAGTGGAAGGGTACCACGGAAAATTTTCACCCCTGCGGGTCTGAAAAGCATGAGCTTTGCGGCCCTATATCCCCGCGGCCCCCCTCCCCCCCCCCCTTTCCCCGTCAGGCCTTTCCCGTCTACGCAGTCTGACAGAGAGAAATGCTGGTTAAAACGGGGAGGCAGTTGATCTCCACATACTGAATGACCGCTGAGATCTTTAAATAAAAAAAACTTTGTACTCTCTTCAGATAATGCTGACGATGGCCTCGCCTCAGTCCTAACGCAGACTACAGGGTGGAAAAGTAATCGGTGCCTTTCCAGAGCACGATGGAGTCACGGTTTAAGCGGACAAGGCCCGACGATGGCCAAATTGGACTGTTTGTTACACATGCTCATTTTTCCCTGCAGGAAGTGAATATCCGCCTCGACGTCGCATGCTGGTGGTAATGAAAAGACATGCTGGAACACCTTGGAGACCACCCCACCCCGCCCCGCCAGTCCTCCTCCTCCGCCCCCTACTCCTAAACACTTATCTCAGCCAACTGTGATGAAATTTAGCGTTTTCTCTTGAGAATTGGGAAAGTGGTTTGTAGGGCAAAAAAATCCTTAAATTCCTTCATCCCACTGGGCTTGTAAACAGACGAAATGGGGCTAAATTACGAGCAAAGGCACGCGGAGGCAGTAGTCTGCTCCCAGGCTGTAATGGATCAAATTAGGGGGCGAAGGCTTTCCTTCAAAGCACCGATGACCGCTGTCACCCACGCATACCTCCACCTCCACTTACTCGGCCTGATAAAAGCCCCGTGGATGTGCCATCCCACGGACGTCACACCGCGGCTGTCAAAGTACGCACCAATTCGTCGGCCAGTGCTGCTCCCCCTCCCCCCCCCTTGTCAGATGAGGAGTCAATCTCCCTGTCTTTCACCCACACAACCATTTTCTCGCTCTCTCCACAATCAAGTGTCAATGGCTGCCTTGGTGTTTTAGGCTTTTCAACCTTTAGTGGACGACAGCATAGTAATTTTATTACGGCAAGTGATTACCATGTTACCCGCAGTATTTAGCGTCCTTTACGGGTGAGGTAATGCGCTCTGGTCCGTCCGTCGCTCCCGGCTGGAGTTCAGCTCGAACCAAAGGTTGCATCTTCTCCTACCTCTCATTCTTTTCGAGATTCTTCAAATCCCCTTTCCGTAATTGCCAAGTCCATTCTGTTTGTCAGACTCAAGCGCCAAAGTACTGCACTGTCCTGTACATTTCATCCAGGTCACCCAGAGTGTGAGCTGTTAAGCTGTACGATTTTAAAACTCAGAGTGAGACAGTAAGTTCACAAATCGTTTGATGGGATAAACTCCCAACAAAAGTAATCTCAAGTGCTTATGGCTCCTGGTAGCACACTTCACTCACACGAAACCATTGTGAAAAGTTGATAAGAAAAAAACCAAAATATCTCAGCAGACTGCATTCGATGAAATTGCCCTCCAATTTTTTTTCGACGAATTTACGCATCAGTTGTGCTCCCCACGCCTGCAGACAAATTTTTACCTTACTCATCTCTTGTCAGTACGGGTGTCACCGTCGCTACCTCACACGCGGTGCACCCGACCGCCGCCTGCCAGGAGTTCAACCCTCCCGACCATATCAGTTGAAGATCTCGACACGTCAGGTAGAAACTTAATCTCAAAGCTTCACTTCCACTAGCTTGAGCTACCAAGCAGAACCTGCATTCCAATGAAACCATAGAAAAACTAAAGACTCCAGTGGCGAAGTTTCTCAGGCATCAGTAGACGCAGGACTTCTGCCTGTATTTCAAACCGGACGTAAAGGGCCTCAGGGTGTAAATTTGAACCTATAACTGCCAAGTTTAGATGTCTTTAAAGGTGGTATTTGAATTCAGCATACATCCCAGAGCCACTGATCGAATAGCTCAACATAGTTCATTCCTAGATTTTTCAAGGGTTAGAAACTCGAGCACCAATAATTCGACCACTCAACGCCGGCAATTACGAGACTTTGAAGCATCATCCACGATTGACTGACATAGAGAAAAATTAGTGCTGTTAGAAAACTTTTGTCCACTCTTACGCCTTAGCGACTGGTGCATGAAAGGATACTTGATTTTATTTACGCACCATACCACATTCAAAAACAAGGTAACAGAGTATAAAATTCATTTCAGGTTAAGGGCTTTATACAAAGCGAGCACATTTATAAAATACCCGAAGTGGGTTTCGATGATCCTAACGAATCAAAGAATTAATCAGACCTCACCAATATTTTTCAATCCTTCCTTATGCAAAGAGAAATTACCCCTTGCTTGAGGCTTATCCTCCAGGCTAACAGACGACGATCGAGAGGTTGACGGTGATGAGGCTTTATCGACATCTGAAGTTGAACGGCTAGTTGACCTAAAGATTCTACTACTCCTGGGAGGAGAATGATCGATCTCGTCTCTTGAACTACTCGAATCCGACTCAGAACTACTTCTACGACGATAATGCCGGGATTTTTGACGGTCTTTGCCATTCTCGAGGGGAGCAGAATCCACAGAACGACTTGTTCTACTACGGGATCTGGAGCTGTCATTGTTTACATCCGATGAGGAAGAACGACTGGCAGATCGCGTATACTCGATCAGGCGGTCCTTACTACTCATGGAGCGGGAACGATCAACCGACCGGGTATGGTTTCTTGACCTCAGTCTGTCACCGTTCACCGTCCCCGATTGATCTGACAGACGACTGTGGGAGCTGGATCTTCGACGATGTCGGTCCCTTGTTGCGCGAGCTCTACGAGATCCCGAGTATTTCCGTGGAGTTGACGATCGCGAACGGTACTCCGAGTGTTTGATTGAAAGTCCTCGACCGAGACCGATGACGAGTACCGTTATGGTAAATTCTTCTTCGTTTGCGCTCAACAACAGAGGACCGTCGCGATTCGGACCGGCGTCTGCGTTGCCGCTTCCATGGTGTCCGTGGTGATCGACTGGAAGACAAACGACTTCTGGAAGTGGAAGTACTGCGCCGACGCTGCCTACGATGC
Source organism: Dipylidium caninum (assembly GCA_017562135.1). Classification (NCBI taxonomy): domain Eukaryota; kingdom Metazoa; phylum Platyhelminthes; class Cestoda; order Cyclophyllidea; family Dipylidiidae; genus Dipylidium; species Dipylidium caninum. The sequence continues at coordinate 237,132 of QEYB01000921.1, read as the reverse complement.
TTCCTCCTCCTGTCTTTGGAACTCGTAGACCTAGATCCTCTGCGAGAACCATCGATACTTCCGTCGCGTCGTATTTCGGACCTACTCCGCGAACGGCGACGATTTCGAGTCCTTGAGAGAGAACGGGAAGAAGACGAAGAAGACTTCCTCCACCTTCGACTTTCATGCTTGTGTCCACTGTGAGTGAATCCCGCCACAGCCCGGGACAGATTTTCCAGCTCCGATGGAATTTTCTGTTTTGCTTCCTTTAATACTTTTACCAGTTGTCGTGCCTGCCAAATTAAAGAAATCATCTAACTAGTCTAACAAGGGGCATCATTGAATCATAATCGAAAAATACCGTTTTAGGATTATCATTGTTGAAAAAAGTATAAGCTGTGCCCTTCTTATCACTTCTCCCAGTCCTTCCAATTCTGTGGACATAATCTTCCGCATGAGTTGGATAATCGTAATTAACGATGAAACGAATATCCGTTATATCTGAAAAAGGGACACAACATGAGCCACAACATAACGATGATGAGCAAATAGAAAATGGGTTGTGATAGAGAGTGAAAGAGAACTGCCCGAGAATTACCAACAAGGGCGATGAATGTGTGGTATGAAACACTGAATATGCAATTAATATTTCCCAACGACGTGCCAGTATGCAGGAAAGCCCCCGAGGTGGCGGCTTAATTCGTGGTGCAGAAGACCCGGTTGAGGCTCAAGAGACCGCCTCGAAAAAGGAAAAATAACACCCAACTCGAGGTGCAGGGAGAAGAACAGTGGCAACCCCCTGCACCATTCTCTTCGAGCACAGGCGCGAGGAAAATTAGAGCTCGAGCAGAGAGGGTCTGCTCATTTCCCCGTTTGGTGTTAAATTGTGCTCGCGTCGTGTGGGCTAGTGTAGTGTCTCAGGAACATTCCACACGCAACGGGGCATCTGCGGGTTTGGCGAGAGGCCAACGTCCACATAGCCCCGTATGCCAGTTTGAATGGCCTGTCAAGCATTTCAGAAAATATGCATTTGTGACAATAACAAAAGTCACAGTTGATCAATGCGATCAATTAAAAGCGACCGACTTACCAAGTCCCCTTGCCGCTATATCCGTAGCCACCAGGGTTGTAATTCTACTATGTCTGAAATCTAACAAGAAATACAGGCTAAGTTATCCGACCTACCTCCTAAAATTGATTCTCTTTCCCTTTGCTGTTTATTTCCATGCATAGCTGCAACGTTAAAACCTCTGTCTCGTAACCGATACATCAATTCATCGGCTCTTCGTCTGGTTTCAACAAAAACAATGGCTTTAGACCTCCCGAAATCCTTCAGAAGCTCCACCAAGCGATTGTATTTCTCAGATTCCCTGATAACTTCCACAATTTGCTTGATGTTATGGTTTGCATGGAGGTCCTCAGATCCAATATTTATTTGCGTATACCTGCCCAAGAATTCTCTAGCCAACGACCTAACTTCCTTCGGCCAAGTTGCAGACCACATAAGGGTCTGCCGATCAGGACGTACCTGAGAAACAATTCTTCGCAGAGACGGTTCAAAACCCATGTCCAACATTCGATCCGCCTCATCGACAACCAGGTACGTGGTGCGATGCAAATTCGTGTCACCCGTCTCAAGAAAATCCAAAAGTCTTCCGGGAGTAGCTATGACAACTTCAGGGTAATGTTCAAGGTCGCGTAACTGGGGCTTTTTAGGAGCACCACCATAGAGGCATGCAACGCGTAGTCTGCAATTAGAACAGAATTCTCGTGCTACTGATTCAACTTGTTGAGCCAGTTCGCGGGTGGTAACTAAAATGAGAGCAATGGGACCATCGCGACGCTTCATCGATGGTTGGGCTTTGATATGGACAATCGCGGGCAAAAGAAAAGCAGCTGTTTTGCCAGAACCTGTCTGGGCAATTCCAACAACATTTCTGCCACTGAGAGCCAAAGGCCATCCCTGTGATTGAATTGGAGTCGGAGACTTCCACTTGTTATCTTCAATTACTTCAATTACGCTTTCGGGGAAACCTGCCTCGGAGAAAGAAAACACGGGTCTGGGAACATCTTTGCCATCAACTGTAATTCTGGCCTCTTTGAGAAACTTTTCAATTTCTTTAGAACTCCTATTTTTAACAGTCGAAGACTCCCTGTAAAAATCCTTCTCAAATTTAACAAGCTTTTCCCGCTTCCAATCAACACTCCGTAATCGCTGCCCAGGTGAACCCCTACCACGGTTCCTAGGAAAATAAAAAGGCAAACAAAAACAACCTTGCAGGAGATCTAGACCTCCGGCTCATAGTTAACAAGACCAGGCACAACGGTGCACGATACCAACCACTAGTTAAAACAATTTGGGGACTAGCCAATGAATTTGGTTTGACGCATGATATAATTTGTACAAGATCGAAGGATGAATATTTTACGTGATTTAAGTGCGACTAATGAAAAGGTTTGATTATGAGAACATTAACCAGTTTTGTCTAGTTTTGCTAATTACCGGAAGGGATAGTGCGCCGTCAAGGAAGTGGGAAAATTGCCTCGAAGACACAAGATTATGAAGACAAAATAATAACAAACGTGATCGTAACTTAAAGCGTCGACCTTTTTGATATATCGATGGGAACCGAAAGGCGTATGAACTGAAAAATAGGTGATAAGAATGTCCAATGACGATGAGATCACATCTTGAAAATCAAACTGGTATACGTGCATTTAAGTCACCCAGCAAGCTCAAGGAAACCCAGAATTTTTATCAAGCTGCCTCACTTTCTGCCTGTGTTATGGCGAAATTTCTTTACTTGTTCTCTTTCGAAACACAAATTCCCTGCCATATTAAACCCGCGATTTTGATTTCCGCTTGTGGCAACTGGGGGTTATTATATCCCTTTCCCGTGATTGGAAAAATGGTTTTATTAAACCAGCTTTATTACGCAAATAAAGCATTGCAACGCACAATAGAAAAGCGTAAATTACTTAGTCGTCCTGCTACTGAGACCAATCAGGTGGGATACCATGGTTCGTAAGTGGAAACATCACCAATTAAGTTTGGACGGAATCAAAATTAATGGCTTTCCTCGGAATAAAAACGAGACTAGTCGAAGCTTTTCGAATTTCGTATAAAATACACGTTAACGGACGCGTAATCATATTTTCGCCCTAATTTTTCCTAACCTCTAATGAATAAAGTCTTTTTTCCTCCCGTCCGCTTTTATTTGCCATGTTAATGCTCTCTAGAAATGCCTTTACCATTTGCAGATAATATTTGAGTTAAGTGAAGCCCTAGGTCATGCCTGGTCATCCAATCAGTTCGATTAGCTGGATGCTGCACTTGAATGTTCGGTGAAGATGTCAGATTTCTTTTTCTCAGATGATCCTCAAAGACCCGAACTGTCTGAATTTCTGTGTGGGGTCGTGGAAGGTATAGTTTTGTAGATTGTTTAGCACTAAGGGAGGAATTTATTTCCGCTATATAAATCATCAAAGTATCCTCTCTCCCCACCGCCTTGATAGACTTTTTGTAATTCGCGATTGCCGATTGTGACTCTCTCCTTAGTGAAGCCCCATAAATATATATGTGAATCTCACGATTGCTATAGTCTCAGTGTAATGTGGTCAAATATGTGGCACTTATGGTTTATTTTTTACTTTGTAGGCTTCTATGGTCGTCCTTGGACGTATCCTCAGCGGCGCGAGCTTTTTAGACGGTGAGCTACCATTTTATCCACTTAACACCTTACCCATTTCCTACATTGCCGTGGGTTGTTATTTTTGAACTCTATATATTTTTGGACTGTTTCAGTTGTGATAATAATACCTGACATCTATACGATCTGTAGATCCGGATTTTACATTTATACTCACTTACAATACTTTGCCAATCATACCATTTACATCTCTCTTTACAATATCTACCGTGATTTACTTTTTGACAGCCGATTGGGTTATCGATAAGCGCTAACTTCCTAGATGAGTTTTCTTTTAGTTTGTCACAATGTTGTCGGCTTCTACCAAAAGTTGTACTCTTTATCAAGTCTTTATTTTTGATGTGAGAAATATGACGCGGGCTAGTAAGTGATTATTAAAAAATCCTTGCCTTTGGATTAAACCATATGTTCAAAAGACTTACTTTCTCGCCGACATCTCCAGATCACCCGGGGGTACCACGACCTTTGTATCAAAACAATGGTCTTGGGTTCCCATCATACTAGTGTATGAAACCGCTTTTCTTAATAATCACTGATTATTGACTAAACATGCAATCCTTTAGCATGCAGTCAATGGGCATGAATGCTTACCTCTATGCTCCCAAGGATGATTTAAAACATAGACTTTCATGGCGCGACCTCTACACGGAGAAAGAGGCGGAGGATATGCGATCCCTAATTGCAGCCGCAAATGCCTACAACATTTGCTTCATTTTTGCTATTTCACCTGGAAGTGATATTGTTTACTCCAATGAAGAAGATGTTGCAGCCCTAAAAGCCCGACTCGAACAGGTTAGCTTAGAAACAAATTAATCACCCGAAAGCTGCGTCCTAAACCTTGATCTGTGCAATAATTGTTTACTTTTCTCCACCCTTGTTATCATTTCCTGTTAATTTAAGTGCTTTACTATCGTAAACGTTGGGATGCTCACAGTGGTCTGAATGTTGCTGGTATTGTGTGGGGTTATAGTATGTAAAACTTGGAAGGGATTTATTCAAAAGTTCAATAAAATAATGCTGCTTCTATTTTATTTCATTTCTTTTACTGCCTATCTTGCTTCTCAATGCAAGTTCACAGCAAAACTTATTCAGTATCGTCTTTTTCATTTGCATGTAACTATACCTCAGATTTAGCTCAGTGGCGGTGATAAATCACCTATTTTTGCTATCAGGCTGTGAGTCTGGGCTGCCGTGCATTCGCTCTCCTCTTTGACGACATTGACACTCGTCTGTGTGCGCCAGATCAAGAAGTTTTTGGTTCTCCTGGGCGTGCCCAGGTGTCGCTCACCAACAAGATCTATGGAGCCCTCAGTCGTCCAGAGGTCTTCCTCTTTTGCCCCACCGAGTACTGCGCCAGTCGAGCTGTCCCTAATGTAAATCACTCCACTTACCTCGCCACCCTTGGAAGCGATCTTGCTGAAGGTGTGTCAATTTACAATTTTTCAAATTGTGCTAATGATAATTGCAACATTGCCTAATGGTGTACATTCTATAGACTAACCAGTTTAATCTTATTCCCCTTATTTCAAAATATTGTCGTTCGTGTGATGATTCTTATATTCTGATGTAGTTGTGCGACACGAGTAGATGAAGGAAAAGTTCTTAAAACATCCTTTGTAATATTTCTGTCGATGCTGAATTCTTGTTCGTCTTGACCCACAAAGGGTAGGTTAATGTATGGTCGCGTATTTACACTCAATGCTCCATTTCTACCTCAGCTTTAAAACAGTTGGTGAGAGATGGGAATCGGATTTAAAGGTACTTGTTAAATTTTTGTCACTTTTTGAAATAACTGGCTAAATACTAATCATTGGTAAATTTCATTGCCCAGTTAAGATTAAATTAATGTGTACAAGAATGTATTTAACTGCCTTGGGTTGAATATCGAGTAAAAGCGGTACCTTACTGAATTATATTTTAGATAGGAGGGTCATCATACGTGTAGTACTGAAGTAGGTTCTGTGGTTTATGAATGAAATTTTCTAGTTAATGTTGGCTACTGCACAGATGTGCTGACTACAAATATTCGTTATTTTATCATTGCTTCTTGAGATGAGGCCGTCTTTTTGGTGACTCTTTTAATACGACCGTCTGTTTTTTTTCGTTGTTTCGTATTTCTTCAATTGAAAATACTTATAGACTAATTTAATACTATACGTATATATTTCACATTTTTGATTAATTTTACGCATTAATTGCACTCAAACGAATTCATTGTTAGCTTATATTACGCTTATATAATTTTTATTCCCTGTTTTTTGCTACTTTGTATGTTTTTGCGGCAGTTGCCCTAGCTGAGAAATGTCTATCTGTTTAAAACCAGTTTAATTTTGTTAAATCAGGGGAAATGCCATTGGATTTTGTCCCTTTGGTAGCCCTTTGTCTTAGCTGCTCATCAGAATAATGACATTAACCCTCGCACTGCATTTTGATGGCCATACACCTGCTACAAGTCACGCCCTGTTGCCTACTGCGATTTGTAGCTTGAGCTACTGCATTGTTTTCAAATTTCGAGGACATAAACTGATTGACTGGTTAAACACTCGTAATTGCTGCTAATCGGCATTCCTAAACACTTAATGAAGATGGACAGATGCAAAGTGGATAAAATTAAGAGTTGCGAACATCGTCTGAAGTGTTATACCCTTTCTCTGTCTTCTGCTAATGTAACTCACCTTTTCAGGTGGTGTTTGGGGGGGATTTTCCACACAGATTGACTCTTCTTGGATTCAGCATATTAAATGGTTCTATCTGTCAAAATAACTAGTGTGAACGTACAAGAGGCTTTCCATGATCATGTATGCACACTTCTTGCTTGGTATCTAAACAAGGAAATATTTTTTGTAAACAGGAAATGCTTTTCGGCAGATGTCACTCAAGCATTCCACTTGGCTCCAATTATTCTTACTAGCTTTGCTAAGAAATAAGTTTACTTTGTGTTTTATAATTACTCCAAAAAGTTCGGGAAATTCTCTGTTGACCTAGTGATTCACCTAATGGCGGTGCAACTGTGAACCAGGTAACTGGGGTAACACACCTTCTATCATTTTGTGAAGGCATAAAAGTCATGTGGACTGGTCCTCTGGTCGTCAGTAAACGCATCCCCACCTTGGGCATCCGCGATCTCTCCCGTCTACTGAGGCGACCGATTGTCCTGTGGGATAACCTGCACGCCAACGATTATGACCAGCGTCGCGTCTTCCTCGGGCCCTACGCAGGCCGTCCGCTTGCTCTGCGTCGCCGTCGCCTACTTCATGGCGTCCTAACTAATCCCAACTGCGAGTTCGAAGCCAATTATATCGCTATTCACACTCTTGCCCAGTGGGCTCGGTATGTTCCCTCTTATTCTTTCGATGGACGTTTTTTGCTTTCACTAAAACCCTATAATCTTTTTTTAGTGGGGAGTGTGAAATTATGAATTTTTAGTTTTAAGGGCATACTAACAAAATTGGGTCCATGGACTCCTCCTCCCTATAATGCAGCTATATTTCTTACTTTCCTTATAACAATTTTCTTATTAAAAACTTATCTGTTGTCCACTAAGCTGGCTATCTCTGACTAGTTATAAGGTCAGGACTTTAGTTTTAACTTTTTCCTCCTTCGAATGACTTTTTATTTCTGATTTTGCCTATGTAACAAGATCGGTAAATCGTGTGTAGCAAAGAAAATCTCCCACATGGTGCGTTCGAAATCACCAAACTATACGAAGACGAGAACCGTCTTCACAAACTCTTGCCCTTTGTCCGTCTATCAAGTTAAAATGCCCTTCCTATCTAAAACCCGAAGGATCAAAGATACTTACCTTTTCTTTAAAAAATACAAGTTGGCGAACTTTTGCTGTTAGGCAAAGTTTTCTAGAAATTAATTGTGTTTTCCGCATTTTGCCTGTATGTGATTCACCACAGTATGATTTCTTATGGCACTGAAATATTTCCTCCTCCAACGACTTGCCAGTCAATTTAGAGGCTCTGCGTTCTCTCATTGTATTAGTTGAAAAGAAGGAAATGCGGAAGGTGAGTAAGCAAGTAATTCCACACCTTGATGAAAAGCCAACTTCGCCATGGTGCTTTTTATTTTGGAGTGGAAGAAATGGTTTTTATGCACCTGCTGGAAAGGAGGAGGCTCATTTGTCTCTCTGGCGACTGTAAACGACCTCTTGCCTACTGCCGTTGGAGAGCGGGGGATGCTTTTGCTTAATCTTCAAGAAAATGTTAGTATCCCAAGAGATTTGGGCGCCCTCAGACATGGAAGAATTGGAGACGAAAAATCCTTTCTCTCCTTAAAACCAAATTTATTTTTACGTTAGAATTGGCCACCCCTCTGGAGCCGACCAAGTGGCTGTATCGTCAGACCTGGCCGATACGGGCGATGATTTGGAGCGTGAGGAGGAGGAGGAGGGACAGGATAATCCCACACCTTGCTCCCCTGTCTACCGACCACGGGAAGCTCTTCATAACGCTCTCAAAGACTGGTTGGCCCTTATGCTTCAGGTTATTTCTTATTTTATCTACTTTGTACTCATCTCCAGTCGATCGCGTTTTCTACTAATAATTTGGTGAATGAGCTTTTTTTCGCCTTTAAGTTCTAAGCTTTTCGTGTAACCCATTCTCTTTAAGTTCCTTAATTTTTGGTTTGGAATGCATAATGGATAATTTGCTGGTTTTTCGTGGGCAGGATCAGCGGTCGAACTCGGTGCTGGCTAAGCAATCTCCTTCACATTCAGCATCCCCCATACCAATGGACACTGACCTCACAGATGTTCACACGGTTCCTATGCAGGTTGAAACTGATGACAATTTTGGTGGTAAAACTGGGCCTGACGTCAATACGGTTTCAGGTTGGTTCATTTCATTTCGGTCCTTTACTGTTCTCTTCTTTTTGACAGAATCAACCAATATAGTTCCCTCGCTTGGAATTGGTTTAGAGGATCTCGAGCTGCTCTCAGATTTGTTTTATCTCCCCTTTTCCCATGGGCCGACGGCTCTCAAAGCTCTTGAATTGGGCCATTGGCTTCGGGAGAACTCGCACCTCGCTCCCGCAGATAAAAGCGCCGATGTCGAGGTAGCCACCCAATGTCCTACTTATTATCATATAAGTAGGCTGTCAGTGACAAAAGCTTGCGTGAATTTTAGCATAATAGGTGGTGTAAAAAGTTTGCCGAACTTATCAAGATAATCACCAACGTGAGTCAACTGAGAGAGAAAATCCAGAGGCTTCCACATCCTGGCGTTGTATATGATCTCGCACCCTACCTCACTGACATTACTTCCGTTTTTGCTATGTTACTTGATTATTTCCGATGGCTCGGTACGTAACCCCTCCTATCTATCTAAATACTTATCTCGATGGCTAATTAACTCAATCATATCTAAATCTGTAGTCTTCTTTAGTATCCTACATCTATATGTAGCAGTTTTTGAATATTTCAGTGTGTTTCTCTTTGGTTTATTTTTTTACTATGTTAAAGGGAGTGTATATTTTGGTTATTTTAGAAAACGGTGTTATGGCGAACCGAAGTCAGGCTCATTTGAAACGTCTTCTAACATGTTGGTCTTTTGTCATGTTTGTACTCCCTTCTGCATCTTAATTTGCGTCGATGATATTGTTACTGCATTCAGGGTTTTCACCGGGTTACAGTGAAATGACCATGTCCGGCGATCATGAACCCTGGATGTTTCGAGGCGGTCTTATCACTGAACTCCAGGTTAGTGTTTCCCCTTACGAGCACTTTTCTTATTCCTTTGTAGTTAACTTCCTCATAAAATTTGCTCGTTCATTATTTCATTTCTATAAGATTTGAGCTTTCAACGTGTTCACCCATTGTTATTGCATTGTGAATTATTCCCTGGTGACAGCATTAAACTATATAGATAGGTACAGTCTTGAATTCTTGTATGACTTTCGCGTAAATGTAGGAGCTGAATTTCGTCAAGTGGTGCAGAGCTGTGAATATTCTCGTGGTGCCTAGGAGAGGCGTTTTGTCGCATCTTGGATCTCGATTACTTCCTGTAATTGTGTAAGAGGGCATTTCAACGAACACTTCTTCCCTTATGAGTGATTCTGTCAAGTCTTTCTTCCTGGACATTCGCGATATGTTCACTCTCCTTCACTTCTTATTATGTGCATATTCATTAAATATGTATGATTTGCATATCTTTCTGGAGTTAGTAGCCGGTGAGGATTACTTTCGACGCAGAAAATATAAAAATCTTATTTGCATCGTTGAGTTGGTGATAAAATTTGCCTCATTTCAAACAGATGTGTCTGTCATACTTCCATCTTTGTGATTTATTACTGCGCAGGCAAGTAGCCTTCACAGTTTCCTCGTCTAACTCCTTTTTAGCGTATTCTGCCCCTCGAATCTGCCCAAGATTTGTTTCCCGCGCCCAGCCGTGTGGGTCCGACGATGACCACCACACCGGCCGGCCCGCTGCCCGGGTCTTCCACGTTGTCTGCGGATGACCTCTTCCCCCGTGATCCATCCTCCTCCCTCCTCGCAGCCGACAAACCGGACGGGACAAAACTTGGTTACCAACCGCGTCGACCCTACGTTCTGCGACCTTATAGACGCGAGGATAAGCCCAAGATCTACGATCTTTGGAGGTGCATACTTCTGCATAGACTCGGCCTTCCAAAAGACTCCCTCCCCGAGAAGTATATGGACCTCCCCGGCGATCGGTAGGCTGGACAACATCTTTATGGCTACCAATGTTATTTTTTCACTCTGTTAAATACTCCTCCTAGTCTCTAAACGGCAATATTTCATTGACTGCAAAATTAGCTTGTATTTGTCGTATGGCTACCCATACTTCCCCTTTTTTGGAGAGTGTGAAAAATTTTACTAGACAGCTGACTTTTGCTCATTTCACGCCGCCTTAAAAGTTACTGCTCCGCATACCTGGAACGTTTCCCGCAACACTGCCTGGTGGTCGAGGGACCCCCCCTCTTCTTCCACGCCGCCTCGGAAACGGCGTCGAGACCAGCGGCCCCGGACCGAGGCTCGTCCACCAATTCCACATCGTCATGGAACATTGTGGCATTCGCGTTCGCAGCTCCTGACATTGGCGCGTTGACCCGCGTCCGAGACGAATTGCGGCGGAGCCACTTGCGTTCCAAATACCCCAAAGATGAGCCTTTGTCCGGCACTGCGGAGCACTTCTCCATACCTCGCAAATCCTCTATCAACAACACTCTGCCCAGACTCTCGGCCGAAGACTTCATTCGTGTATGCTCGCGTCTACATATAGGCGAGGCGACGCTAACAGCAACACTTCGTTTATGCAGTTTTTATCTTCCGCAAAATTGCATTTAACGTTAAAATTGACGTTGTCATTTGTAGTCAGGCGTGAGTATTTTGAATTTCTCAGCTGTCCTCGAACACGTTTTTTTGCCTCCTGAGGTTTTTCATGTTTTAGGTTTAGAAGGGGTTGGTAATTTAGCTTTCCCATGTAATCCGTACCGGTAGCGTCTGCGATGATGGTCATTTTCATATTTTAATTTGTTTTAATTTTGATTTCCACTTTGTGCCTAGGCTTCGTTATCGCCTCATTTCATTCGTTTCACCTACTCGTCCCCTCTTACATCCAACTTTTTTAAAAATAAGTTTGGCTAATTATTTTCTTAGACGTTTTCAAGTCTTACAGAGAATTTTTATTATTCCAACACATCATCGTGGTGCGGATTTATCTAAACCTCTTACGTTGTTGTTGTTGTTGTTGTGGTTCTGCTATTACTCGCTGAAGTGGGGAAAGCTTGGTTATTTTTGAGTAAACAATCAGAAGGTTAGGAACTAATTTAGCGTAAGAATAATCTACTTCCTTCACTTCTTTGTTAATCTCCGCGTCCAGATATCATTGGACTGGATCCATGATGAACGCATAACCAGGGCTTCTTCAAGTGTCATCGCCGAAGCCGCCGTGACTGAAGCGCCGCCTCCAGAGCCACTGGGTGCTGCTATCTCCGAGCAACACCAACAGCCGATGGCAGTAGAAGTGTGTGGGCAGGAAAAGTGTGAAAAACCCATCGACAAAATCGATTCTGAGGAGCATGTGGAAGAGGGTGTGGTGGGCATGGTGGACGCGGACTACCCTGAAAGCAGTAACGAGGAGCAGCAGAAGATGCGGACGGACGTTGGGGGCGAAGAGCCCAATGTCGCCGTCACGGGCCCCACGAAAGCCGATGAGACTCAAAGAAAAATGGATGAGGGGGAGGAGGTTAACAGTCCCTACTTTTGTCTTATTTTGTACTCTTCTTCATTGTCAATTCTTAGAAAGTCGCTCGACATTTCTCCTTCCAGCAATTGAAGTCAAATGTTCGAACAGTGGAGGCCATCCACTCGGCGATGATGGCTCACCCGGCGAGCATCTTTGTGGAGTTGGACGACTGCAGTTTTGGTAGTGCTGGTGGCAGTGTCACCGGGCCCGCCGTGACCCTCATGACCATCATGAACCACCACCTCGGACTGGGCTTTGATCCGCCCGAATTGGTCTTCGACGAAGTGGCCAGACGTCTCTTCGTTTGCCTCCTGGCTGGACTCAAAACTTGTGCCTCACATGTAAGCACCTTTTTATTATTTACTTATTCAATATTTCAAATGTTCGCACCGGGCTTTTTTGTACTGGCTCCGCGACTGAGTGATTGCACTTTCTTTTGTTCCCTTAACGTGGTCCAAGTACCTAGTTTATTTTTTGTATTTGTTGGACTTATATCTTCATTTAATAAAAAGGTTATATTTATCCCTTCTGCAATTCTTTGTATCCCAACTTAAAAGTTGAAGAACAAGACGTGTACTTCGGATATATTGTATTATTTCCAAAAAGATACTATCACCTCTCAAGGACACAAGAAGTTGTGTTTCGTATACGGGAGTAGAACTCTGAAAGGAAGGCAGTGTCGTCAAAATTGGTTTGCCAGGTTACCTTCTGGTGATTTTTCGTTGAAAAATGCCCGCCGACGTGGCCGTCCGTCCAGTTGCCGTCGACGAGGCCCACACCGGCCAGGGCCGGTGTGGCTTCAGGTCGTCGGAGCACAAGAAGTCAGATTGCAGAGAAGCTCGGATGCGAATCGCATACACGCGTCGAAGGTGAAATTAAAAAAAAGCTCGACTGTGTCGGGCAACTCGGTCTCTGGATGCCTCACCAACTTAGGGAAATTCATTAGCATCTGCGACTCGTTGCAACTGAAAGGCGAGGAAGTTGATCCACCACCGGAAAAGACCGCCTGCTGGCGGGAAAAGTGGATGGTTGAGGGAAACGTTAGTGGGACGAGATCGTGGGCGATGCAAGATGCACCGCCGCCGGCCCAGGCGACATCGGGAGCAGAGACTCGCCGAAGAGGCGTCGTGCTGTCAGTCGGGTGGGGTTACAAAGTGGAATGCCGCACTGTGGACTTTTGCCAAACAGCCGAGGGGTCGACTCAAACGGGTGCGTCCACCGACTCGCCAAGCCGAGAGGCGCAACTCGAGCCGAGGTCGTCACAAGGGCGTCTCTTTCCACCAGGGCGATGCGGGACCGCACACATCTTCGGTCGCTCGTCCGAAGTGGTCGGAACTGGTTTGGAATGTGTCGACACTTTCACATCACATTTATTTCTTCGGTCCATGCGGAACTCTTCAAATGCTACAAATTTTAATGACACTGGGAGTGTTCAATCGCACTTAAATCGGCTTTTCGATGGCGCGAATCAGAAATTTTATGAATGTGGCATGATGACACTGCTTGAACAACGTTAAAAGGTCACCGACACAAACGGTCGGTGTCTAATTGGACGAAGTTATATTTTCCCGTACAAATTTTGGGTTTTCACGCTCACTTAAAAGCCGCAACCACTTTGCTGCCGACCGAATTTAAAACTTTCGGAGTGAAGATCGGGCGCCAATGCTAAGACATTTTCAACACGTCCTTTTTTGCCAACTGGTACCTCTCAGTTGGTACCTCTTTCTGAAAAATAAACAACTGAAAATTTTGTCCCTTATGAGACGCCGGAGTTGAACTGCTGCTGAAACAATGGTTTTTTTTTGCAAAATGAGGCGTTGAGATTCCTCGTTTCCCCTTTAAACCGCCTCATCAGTTCGCGAGGCGCAACTTTCCACCAGCGGATAAGTGTCTTTCTCACCCGCGGCGCACATTTCTTATCAGTGTTTTTTTTTTTCTTTTTTTTAAATCGCTTTATTCTTTATTGTCCAGGGGGTTCACGTCGACCTGGATACAATAAACGAGACTCGGGTTGAACTCTACCGTCGTTTTGGTTTTTATCCTGTCGCCGCCGCCTCCACCGATTTTGTAACGGTTCTCGGGCGCCTTATCTGACTTCTCTCCCGCAATTCTTGGCCTATTTACCCTTAAATAAGCATTTTTGCCCACGTTTTTTTGCTTACAAGCTCATTCTGTAAAATTAAGATTTACTGTCAATAATAATTTTTTTCTGTATAACCACTGAAATTTTTCACATGCTTGAACAATTGAGGTGCCGTGTGAATAATACGACAGAGAAGAGGAGTGGGTCCAGCTGAGGGCGTCTGTCCACTCTCAGATTTTTTCATCGGGCTGTGTGAACTCAAACGGAGTTTGGAGTTGAGCTTTGCCAACGCGTCCTTCGTGTGGTGTCTGTTCTGTGTGTACTCAAGTCCCTAAGGGCTGTGCTCGAAAAGACACGCGGAGGAGTGGAAAGGATGGTATTTTCAAGTCACCCAGTCGCCCTGTAAACCCTTGATAGGACATGCAGAGCGGCCTTTTACTCTTGTTTGTATGAGCCTGTGTTAATAATGGTTGAAAAGTTCGTTAACGAAGGCGGTGTTCTCATCCCAGTTGGATGTAGCGACGAGCGTCTGCAGCCACGCCCTCTTGCGACATCCTCCGATGGTCTGACTGCGCTGCAGAAGACGACTGCCAACTACGGTCCGTCTGTGCCACCAGGTTCCGCGGACGGCCCCGCAGTCGGGTCTCTGTTCCACGCCGCCTTTGTATTTACGCCACCTGCCTGTGGAGACCGTGCGCACTGCCAAGCGCGCGACAAAGGAGGCCGTGGGTGGCGTGTTTAAACAGGTTTGGCGCGAAATGCATGACTGGACAATGTTAGCTTATGTCGCGCGGGGGCTTTGAGTGCTCAAGCACAGGTGGAAGGGTAGTGGAGGCTCCTCCTCCTCCTCTACGGTCTCGTGCTAACGCCAGAAGTAGACGTGTCGTAGCACCACCGGAGCAGTTCTGGCCTGTTGCCATGGTGACTGCAGCGGATTTCAGCGGGGTTAGGAAATAGCCCTCCAGGCCGAATGACAGTCGGTGGTGCGAGGTGAAACGCGCTCTGGAGATTCCCACTAACTTTGCCCAAATTCACACTTCACCGCCGCACCTCCTCCTGCGAGTAATCCCATCGATGTCCCCTCCCACCGGAGCGTGGAAACATGGGCCTGCTTCACCCGTGAGATCAGAGGGCACTTTTGCGCACCAAGAAAATGAGATTCTGAATGCCCTGACAATCCGAAATTGTGCCCACTGCTTCCAGTGACTTGTCCGTCATAGTGACAGACTTGTACATTCTGCACCAGCCTTTAATCATCCCCTAAAAACAATTTCCGTTTAACCCTTTGTTAATGGTGTCTCCTGATGCTAAACCTGACCGGAGTAACACAATGTACTGTTTAACCGAAGTATGTGAGTTAACCATCGCCTGGCAAGAGTGATTAGAATGCGGTTAAATGGTTCTATCAAGGAACTCACAGGTTTTGGGGGGGGGGGGGAGAGAGTTGCCCCTTGGTCACTTCCGCCAAACGAGGCCGGAGACGAGCGTGTATCCCCTTTGAGTATGGTATGGCATAAGGCCAAGGTCAGGAGGGAATTTCTCTGGCATCAATGCGTTGGGGTCGCCTCCTTGCACTCGGTCGCCTGGACACCTCTCGTGCCCTTCATGCTGAAATCTCCCTGGTGCCTGAACAACTCACCTCAGGAGCATTGAATAAAAGAGGTAGGACTTTTTCTCACAATGCAAGAAATCCTTACGGGATGATGAACGCCAGTGCTAGGATGTGAGACTACTAAAGTTAGACGATATTCCTTGTGGTGGTTGCTAACAGCGGACGGACGGCGACGTTGTTGGCGCAAATGTCGTGCCTCAAGGTGGCAGTGAGTTGGGCGTCAGTCGCTCTGATTGATTGGCGTCCACGCGAGTGACAAAAGCCTACACTGCCGAGGGCGTCGCAGACCACTTGTGGACAGCGTGCTTTTGAGGCCAATTTTGTACCTTTCCTGCAAGGTGGGGAGAAGGCTGTGTGTGCTTCCGGGCCATTTGAAGTGGTCCTTGGGCATACCTTCCACATTTTCTGGTTCGTGTCAAATTAAGGGGATATCTTTCTAAGGATTCACATCATGTTTTAATTTAATTTGCGAGATTCACTACATTTAACCACTTTCTCTCTCAATTTATCTTGTGTTGTCGCTATCACGTCTGGAATCTTCCCACACTCTTTGGGAAGCATCATCCATGACTACCAACGTCACCCGCCGACGCTCCTCCCTTGCTGAAGTCTAAAACTCGAAATGAATTAGCTACCTAAAATGGGCTTTTTTCTCGCCAAAGTCGGCGCTATCACGTCGAACATCTCAAACAACCAAAAATTCGGCTTAACGCGGTCCATAGAATGAGTACTCTCACACCTCCTACGCATCGAGGAGAGGATACTTGGGTGATTCGGGGACGAGACTTGTTTGCCGCAGTTAAAACTCCTTCCCCCTAACAAGCCATCGGTGTAACTGTTTCCAATCCCCACTGGACCATTATGCGGGCATCATGTGCGTAAAATGTCGAGTTGATGCTAATAATTTTTATTTGCGCATAAATGCGTTTGTAGAGAGATAAGCTGGAGCAATTGAACGCTTATGAAGAGGTTTACATTCGGACCACCAAACTACGAAGAACTGGCTCACTTGTCGTCCCCAGTTTGGTGTTACACCAATTTCTTCTTTAAGCCTTGTTCTCCACCCCTGCCGAAAACCGGCACAACTCCGCAATCTTCTTCGAGCAGTGTATGTAGTTATTAGAAAAAGGCCAGAGAAAATGGGTGTACGGTGGCGGAGAGACAGAGCTCTTTTGTCCGCGTACTGGATGAGCACGTGTTCCCGCAGTTTGGTCTCGTGAGTGCCTGTTAAAACGCGTTTGGACCCAACTACGTCTCAACGCCGATTGCCTTCTTCAGATTATGAACTGAGGAACCGAGGCCCTAAATTCACACAAGTCCTCTTTTGTTGTACACCTATCCAAACAAGGGTGGGACAACCGCGTGTACGAATACGCCTCAGATTCGCCCCAAGTGCCTCGACTTATCGTGCATGTCAACTGGGCCGAGGTGCGTGGACTTCAATAACTTGGGCATACGGAATGATATCACGAAGTAACTTATCTCAACAAAAATAAGTTGTCCACTGCTGTAACTCACACGGAAGTGTTCCGGTTTTCTTGTTCACGGATTTAGATAAGAAAACTGAATCACTATAGCTTCTAAGGTGGTACAAAATAGCTGACACTCTTGGCCATCAGTCCGCGACTCCTTTAATTGAAAGAAAACGAGACAGGCTGGTTGTTATTCATCCCAATGATCTGATTTTTAAGAAAGAGGGAAGTGGGACCGCCGGAGAGGCGAAATGTGGGTGACATTAGATTTGGTACATCGTTCAAGTGGCCGATCTGTCACTTTTAAGAGTAACAAAAGTAGACTAACAAAGCACGTCCCAAAACTAGGGACTTAACATGGAGCTGTCTCCTCAAAAAGATCTCCGCACTTGTAGAAGCGTTCTCCATCTCAGCTGTTGGCTGGCAGAAATAGCAATCTCCAATGACATCGTCAACTGATCCAGTCAATCAACGTCACCTATCGGAAGTACTATTTCGAGTAATGGCTGGATCGGACGAGACAAATTTTCAGTATATGGACGGGTCTTCAAACTGTGGTACCCGTGGAAAATGCCGTTAGATCCGCATGACAACTGAAAGGCAAGGATTGCAATAAAGGAGATGTCAACAATGTTAATTTACTCAGTTTTGGCAACTAAATATTAGCCCCTTCTTTGAATAAAAATAACATGCCCTACTGAGTGGTACGATCGCTTCAACTAGTACAGATAACGAGGAAAAGAATACTTGAAGGAGACCATGCGCACGGACCGCTGGCAGCGCAGCTGTAGGGTGCACTGCCATTTTAATGGTCCGGTTATACCCGGGGCCTTTTTAAACAAACGACTCGTGCTTGTCTATACATTTTTCGCCAGTAACTGGGATCGTCATTCCGAAGTCACTCGGAATGATACAGGCGTCCTCATAACGGGACGAGAGAAGTGGTATTTTTACAGTTCTCTTTAAATCGCCCCGAAGCGACTTCAATCTTCTTTTGCCCTCGATTTTCAAGCCTTGATAACCGATTGTGGCAAAATTCCTATGGGACTAAAGTACGCACTTACTGCGGTGTGGGATATACCGGTTAGATCGTAGGCCAATCTACTCAATCCACCACGAGTCAACACTTCTGGTCTGGGGGCGCGTCACAGAGTGAAGTCATGCAACCCACATAGAACGACCCTGGACGCCTGTCCGAGCCTGCTCAAGATGAGACGACAAGAGGCGCGCGATTGGTTTGCGCGGCACGACCAATCGACTGAGCGCACACGTGCGCACTCTCGTGCGCGCACCTACCGTCACGGCTGCACACGCGGACCTGAGATGCACTGCTACTCATACGGGAGCTTCGTCATTCACAGTCTGCACCGCGCGATGGCTGCCTCGTGTTCCAGGACGGTGAACTGCGACAACCTCTGGCGACCTTGGTACATCATACTCGTGACCTCGTTGCAGGCTTTCATGCTGTGCACCGGTATAGCTCGCTACCTCAGCTTTAAGGAGGACTTCTTCGACCCCAAGTACGGCGGCAATTGGAACTCAGGACCCATGAATTTCTACCTCGCGATGCTCATCACCGCCACCTTCTCTGTCTGTCTCTTCCTCTACGCCGGTCTGAGTCGTGGCCCGAATCTTGCCGGGGAGGGTGTCATTTTGGGAAAAGACTTGGTTCTCCACCATCCCGGCTCGTTTGCCTGGCCTCAGCAGTCCCAATCGCAGCAGGAGGGAAGTAATGCGGGCCTCTACGCAACTGCAAATGGGGTTCTGGGAAGGGGCAATTTGAGTGCTGGTCTGGGCGCCGTTGAAGAAGAGGAGAGAGTAGCACCCTTCGACACCTGGTCCGGCCGCAGTGCCACTCACGTCCCACCAAGCGAGTTTGTCGCCTACCCTGGACTACCGACAACGTTCAGGTCGATGATGTCGACGGGAGAATTGAACTTGACCGGTGAAAAGGAGCATTGGTCATCAGTGAACGTCGTTTGGAGACGGTTAAAACGACACTTTATTCCACTGTCCAGTCTTTTGCACATCATCTCCGCCTACGCCTTCTTCCTTGCCTTGCCGGTTCTCGAGGCTCAGTTGATTTTTCACCATGCCTTGCCTCTTGGTGAGTTAAAACAGCGTTTTGGATGAATCCGGTCAACAAGAGAGGGGATAGCGAACTACTGCTGTTCACGTTTTTTTCCTCCTGTGGTGACTGGACCACAATTTGCTTTGTGCCCACCTTCTGGCCCACTCCGCCGGTAGGTGGAGTCCACATGCATCACGTGACGCGGAACTATTGCTATCCAGTTATGGAGAAGAAAGGAGCTGCTCCCCTCATCCCTTTGCGTGATTTACTCGCTTGTCAACTGTTAACCCTATGAGATTGGAGCCGGAATGTCATTTTTAGGCCACCTCATGATTTTTAGCCTGCCGCGGGAGGTCTTCGTTGCCCTCCACGAATACCGTAATTAAGACGAGTGTGCGCGGCATTGTTTGCCCACCCGGCGTCCATGTTGACCAGGCTGCCACATCGCCGCTCCTCGGCGCCCGCTGCGTTAATAATGAATAGCTCGCTCCCCCCTCCTCCTCTCCCCCAAGTGGACAGTCGGGCATTGTTCGCCGCGGTTCCAGAATGCGTTTTACCTCGCCCAGTTGATGTGGCAAATAGCGTGGGGGGTTTAATAGAAGCCTACGCAACTAAGGTACCACTGAGTGCACGAAGCCTTCTTTGTTAGCCTCCGAGGCCACGGGGCAGGCCTCTCGGGTGGCTCGACTTCGTGTCCCCAGTCGGACTCGAGGGCGCACCGCGCTCAGAAGTCGTCCTCGATTAACTTGGCAAACGCGAACTTTGACCTCTGCGCTGCTGTCAACATTTCAGTTGCCTCCTCGGCAAATATTGGCCTCATCTTAGGCGTCGTGGCTCCTCAGCTCCACCCACTTTTGGCCTGCTCCACTCCGAAATTTCATTACTTTGTCTACTTCAACAGTGCACAGCGCCGGGAATGGGGAGACTTCTCGTCTTCTTAATAAAGGAAAACGTGTAACGTCATTTACGGAGACACACACACACACGCACACTCCCAAACATGTCAACTGTCTTTCCTTCCTTCACCCACTCTAAATCAGTAAATTAGAATTATTTTTAGTTTGGCTTAAGACATTCTCGACTCACTTCCATTTGTACCATCTTATGTCTGCCAGTCTTCTCAATTTTCCCAACTTCCTCACTAAAAGCACTGTTGCATGCCCACGACCAGAGTACTCTCAGCCTCTCAACAGAGGGAATTGCGTGCTGCCTGCTCTCGGCGAAGATGAGTAGGCGGAGTGGGGTGCACTTCCACTTCTCCCACGTCTTCTCCCGCCCCGCAGGCCCTGTCCGCAATTTGCTTTTCTCCCAAGCGAAAGACAAATAAACGCTGCGGAAGTGAATGCATCGTTTTCTGGGGGAGACGAGGCGGAGTGGCCCCCGAGTTTGATGCATGGGCACGCCGGACCGGCTTTGAGGCGGTCGCAGGCCCGGTCACTCATGCCCTCACCTCTGTAGAGAAGAACCGCTTTTTTGGGCGATAATAATAAAAATGTGATTTGCAGGAATGCGGAGGTAAACAAAATAAGTGAATTTCAGCCTTTATCGAAGCCCTCGTCGGGAGTTTGGCGTAGCCCCCCTTGACGATACTCTACGCTTCTCTGCAGGAAGTAGAGGGGAAATCCGGTCTGTCCACTCCGCATGGCGATGGGGAGGAAAAGTGCTGAGTGATTTTTAATAATTAGCCGCAGTTTCTTCGAGGTGACTGCCCTCTGCCACAAAGTAAATTAGTTTTGGATCATCATTTAGGGAAAAGCTTTGGTTCTCCACTTCAGCTTAACACTCTTCACGGTTGACAGAGGCTTGACGGGAGACAGCTTGAAATTCACATGTTTCTCTTCGTCATTTGGTCAAAATCACTCTGTGATTCGACTCGAACGACCCGACTTGACTCGAATATGGACTATTAGTGTCCACCGTCTCCTGCGGACGTGATGGCGAGCGTAGCGGCGCCAGGCTGCCTACACCAGCACTTCTGCTTTTCCATTAGCCCCCTTTCTGTTGCCCATGCGGAAGTTGCCCCCCCCCCCCTTCCTGACGGACTACCGTCTTCTTGACACTGTCCGCCTCTAGCTTCCCTTTTTAGCAGGTTTTTTTCCACCCTAATTAATTTTGTCGCCTGTGAGTATCTTTTCCGGTGTCGCCCCACAAAAAAGAGCAGATACTTTGGTTGCGTTTTTTGTTCCCATTGCTATCATGGCTCAGGGGATTTGGATACAAACTGACGATGCACAGGCACATGACTCTGCCCTCGGCGGAATATGCTTTTAAATGGTCAGGGGGAATATTCACGATTCTGCCATTCTCTCTCTCTCTCTCTCTCTCTCTCTCTCTACTTGTGCCGACATCCTCCGTCAAGTCTGCTTTTATCAACTGGGTGGCTGTGCCTTGACCAAATCATTGTGAATCCCACCTATTTCTCGTAGGCAACGTGTGGAAGAGCAACTTGAACCCGCTTCTGCACTCCTCACCTTCCGACGCGATGGCAGTGGAGTTTTTCAATCTCCTCTTCGCATTCGCCGCACTGGCGCTCCGCTATCCTGCGGTCTTCTGGCAAACTAACCATGCTTTCGCCTTCACATTCTCCCTCCTACTCGTCATCCTGGGAGCGCACGGCCTGTTGGAGATCAACTCCGCCGAGGTGATTGTTAAACTTTGCTGGAATGACAAGAATCTTGCCCGTTCGTTAGCGGGCCTGTGCCAGATGACCGCGGAGGAAGAGCCGAAGGCCGGCGATACCGCGGTTCTTCTAGAGCCGACAGTTTTCGAAAAACCCGCGGACGATGTGGAGGGTCTGCAGAATGCCACGGTGCTCTTCCTCTCCACTTTCGGGACCCTCACTATGCTCTTCCTCACCTCCTGCGTTTTCGACTATGGCATTGACCAGTTCGTAGATAAAATCGTCGCCTTGAGGAGGAGCGCCATTTTTGGAGCCGCTGGACAAGACGTCGCCCCCTCCGACACAACGTCGATACAGGCCGGAGTCGGTGGCGTCTGTGGAATAAAGTCGGAGGGGAAGCAGAGCAGACGCCGTACGGTTGTCTGGCGACGTCTCGTGGCGGTGCTGGGAGCGGTTTGTGTCCTCACTGCTAAAATGCCCATCCTCATAGCCTGCGGACGCGCCTTCGAGGCCACCAGGAGACCGCTGCTGTTGGCAAACATCGTCGCTACGGTCCTCTTCTTCTGTGTCTGGTTTATCACCTGGTTCGCTTTCTGTCTCAAACCCGAGTGGAAATTCAAGGTACCTACGATTCTGTTATGCCTGAATTTTTATACTTTAAGTCAAAACCCTCGACTGCTTGACTTTGCCTTGTCCATGAGGCTACTAGTCTCCTCTGACATTAAAAAGTATTATTTTATTCCCATAACTGGGTTGGCATTTGCTAGTTCTACTCACTAAGGCAGACGGCTGACCTGTGGCCAAATGTCTTTTGTTCTCCCGAGGAAATTAATGAGGGCAATGGTGGGTTCACCTTCATTCCCACCAACCGCTGTCCAGCCGTTCATTGGCCAGTGCGTTAGATGTGGTCACCCGTACGGGCTCATTGTACGGTGAATAATTTCTTTTCTGGCCTCTCCCCCCTTCTTTCATAAGTGCTCTTAACACTGGCTCCAGTCGCCAAGGCACAGGACCCGACCTGCTTGTGGCACGGCCGGTTGTTGACCTCTCCGGTCCGTGACCGCGTCGCGGCCTACCAGATCCCGTGGCACGGAACAGCTTTTAGTGTCGGAAGATGCGAAGTCTTCTCGTGTTTTGATTGAATTACCTGGACTTTTGGTCCACGCGCTCCCTTTCTCCATCTCCCCTCGGTCTCCCGTCCGTTCCGGCGTTGTCCACATTTCGCTGTCGCATGTGTACCAGGAATTGTCCGTAGCCCCTTGACGAAGGACTAGGAGTGTTTCTCTTTAAAAAGCGAAAACCCGTCGCTTCTACGCCGTCAGTTTAGAGGCCGCCTTCGTCCAGGGCCTCCCTACGGCCGTGCTCTGTCAGTGGGCGTTTCTTTTCTGCCCCATTTTTTTGTTCCGCGCTCAGTTTCGGCCATATTGTTCCTATCGCTCTTTTTGTGAAGTTAGGTCCCGCGAGCGAGCCGGGTGAGTTAGCGGCACTGTAACTTAATGTCGTAGGACTCAAGTAAAATCCACTCTGTCTGACTGACTGACTGACTGACTGACTGACTTACGTTCTGCCCCGATTATTTTCCGCTCTCATTCCTCCGAGGCGGCAATTTTCCTGCTTAGAGCCGCGAAAATCCGCAATTGTGCTGCCTGCACTACGCCCATTACACAGGCATTTGGGGAAGGAGGTACCTCCTGGCCCTCACCCCGATTTTGTCAAATGCCGGTGTCCCCTTAGTCCCACAAACCCCGACCCAGTGCAGTTCCGATGGTCTGAGCAGGAGACGCGCGTTTTCCCCAGACCGGGTGGCACAATGGGGCGGTTGAACTCACCGACGGACGTCACTGATTCGACTGGTGCCACTGCTTTTCACGGGCATTTCCTCCACCATGCTAGAATGGATAGCATAGCTTCCCCACCACGTGGAGACAATCGGCTGAAAGTGGCCATTTAGGGAATGCTCCACACCCTCCGGGGTGCTCTCAGGTCATGAACTTCCGTCTTTCTTATCCCGACTGCGCACAACCGATCGCGCCACCTCGGTGTGGTGGGGGAATTCGGACTGGCCGATTCATTGTGACAGCACTTTCTCCCGATTGTGGAGGCCCCTCACGGCCCTGTTTCTTTAACTGCCTGGTGATTATGGTTCGGTAAGATCCCACAGTGTTGTCTATGAACGGAGCATTCGCCCTTGACTCTCAACTCGCAACATCCATCGCCTCAGTTACTCGCCGTGAAATTTCTTCTGCTATTCTGTGAACCACATTGACAGTCAGTTGCACCCTAAAGGAGTGCTATTTGATTGCTGTTATTATTATTAAAGTTGAACACGTCAAAGGACAGCAACAGGCTGCTGTTGTTGTGGGAGCAAATGGGCTCGCGGAAATCCTTGGAGGGCGTCAAAAACACAGTCGCGGACGACAGGTGTATGACGCAAAATTGCCGGTTGAGAGGAGGTGACAATTTATCGCTCAATTGCCTGTCGCTTGGCTGTCTCGCTCTGAAGTCCTCGGCAATTCGTCCACTCCAGTGGCTGTTCGTGCTTGCGTGTTGTGCCAGAGGAGCACACACACACACAAGCGGGTTTGAGAAGACACGTTTCTCTCTGTCTGTCTGTCTGTTTGTCTGTCTGCCTGTCTGTCTGTGTGTGTGTGTGCCGGACTGGAGCGGAGTGGATTGGAGTGAAGTTGTGTGTTGGGCTTTCTCTGGCACTAGGGTTGTCAAGTCCCCCCCTCCCCACCTACACCTGTGGTTTGAGATGACATTCCTTTGCATGTATGTATGAGGCTATTTGCATAGTCATTAACTCCAACGGAAAAGCTGACTTCTTGTGGAGAATAGAGAGAGAGAGAGAGAGAGATTAGCCTTCGCTTACTCTGGATCCTCGGTCCAAAGAGTACTCACACGCCGGCCTCAGTAAAGTCTCCAAACCGCTTTGCTTACGGATGGGCGTCAGGCTTGACGGAAAACTCGCCGTCAGTTCCCTCAGTATTTGCCAAAACCCTCGACACTAAGATGGACACAAATCACTTTCCGTATTTGCTTGTGAACACTCGACAAAGAGATGTGCTGTGAGTTACTCAAACCCTGCCAGCTATTTTAAACCTTCCACTTTGTAATGTCGCACATTGGCGCCCGCAGATCGCCGCCTTCGCTCTGCGGGTGCGTATTTCCGTGTTGACTGCATTTCTCGGCAACGTTCTGCTCTCGAAGTCCTTCCCTTTCCTTTGAGAATGCCAAACGCCTGGTTCCCTTTTTTGGAGGGCGCATAGAACATTCTGGTGGAGTAAAATAGCGATGGAGATAAGTGCGTTTGTTTGAATCTCCCGCGACTTCTTCCTGCCCTGTATTGTCTCTTTTACACCCACACCAAATGGCCGTCCAGGCTGCATGGAAGTGGAAGTGGCATTTTCACTTCTGTCCACACCAGGCACTGATAGGATCAGCGTTGTCATGCCATTATCCATTCAGTCGTGCCGATTGCACTTTCATGAAAGATTCTCTCTCTCTCTCTCTCTCTCTCTCTCTCTCTCTCTCTCTCTCTCCGGTTCTAACATCTGACTGTGCCTTTGTGGGAAGCCAGTTTGTTTGTCTTAACAAACGGAGGCGAGTGCTAAAATTGGATCTAAAAGTTTAATGCTCTTTTTGTTAAGCCTCCTCCCAATAGTCGCCCTCCGACTCTCTTGCACCCTGAGGCTAAGACATTCTTTTTGACTGGGCTTTCGATCCTCAACGCTCCTCTTTATTACCCAGAGCAGCCAGAAAAATTGAGTGAAAATCTAAAGTAACTGTTCTTTTTCGCTAAGTAGCCTCTAAAAGAACGCTTGGGCCTCTTCCGGTCACGTTATGTGTATCAACCCACTTCCACATGAATTCACCGTCCTGTTTGGGGAGGACTGCTAGTCTTCGCTTCGTCATACGCAGTCCACGTAATCTCCTGATAGTCTTAAATTTAAAAAAATGATAAATATTTTTGTCTATTTGAGTGATTTTAACCTTAATACTACAATTCCGGTTACATCCTTCAACCGGCAAGAGGCTATTATGTTGACACACATCCTTCTACCGTCTTTATTCCAGTTGACTTATTCGCCTCTCTTCCAACCGCCAACAACCCTTCCCGTCAACATGACTTCGCAGTACCTCTCGCCTTCAGCGATCCTGGCTCGCCTTGAGGGCAGCGGTGGCGGCCCTCCGGGCACTCTCATGGCCGCTGTTGCTGGTACCGGTTCGCAGCGCCTGCCGCAGGACGGCATGGGGGGCATCAGCGGTGGTGGTGGTGGTGGTGCCGTGGCCGGAGATAACGGGGGAGGCCTTCGCCTGACTTCTGGCAGTCCTCCCCTCTACACCTGCTTCCACGACGGCGCCCCCTCCGCAGGACTGTGTCGTCTCGCCGGCATGGCGTCGCAGCCGATGGGCCACACGGCCAGGGCGGGCGCAGGTGCAGCCACGCAGCAGAACACGGACTGTTGCAGCGTCGACACGGAGGGCAGCAGTCGTCAGAGTGGTGAGTTTGCCCAGGTTATTTGCCAAGGCTGTAGGAGATTGGATATCATTTTCCACTCCATTGAGGCTTGATTTTTCGTTAAAATTACCGGCTACATCATCAACTTGTGAAAGACAAGGAAGTTCAACTTCCCTCTGGTAAAGTGAGAGAAATGGACGAGAGTTTGACAGTTCCTGCTCACAGAGGAACATCGAAATCGCCTAATGGTCGTTTTGCTCACACTTGTAGGTACCAATAACTACGTGTGTCTTCAAAGTTCCTTGAATACTGCTAATAATCTTGGCTTGAATACAATGACCCAGTCGCAGTCGTTCGGAAACGGTGTCCAAGTGAATTCCTCGTCATTTGATCGGCAGGCTTCAAGATCAGCGTCCCACGATCCGAACGAACCTCTGAGTAGGTGAACATGCCTATCGCTTGAGTGTCGAGCCTTCTGGGGACGTGAGTTGTGGTTGATAGGTGGACAAAGTTCAAAACCCATCCACGTTACTACTTTTTACTTCATCAAGCAGCCAATGAAGGCGAAATATGCGATAAGGCGCACAGACTTTTTGTGATTGTCGAAAGAGCTTTTGGAGACTCTACTTTCCTAAACTTCGTCAGAAAAAAAATGCTGAGGTTCCTCCATCTTTGAGATTTACTAGTTTTTATTAGGCTGAGGCGTCGACGAATTCAGAAGTTTTATGGGTATTTGCACTGTTTTATTTGTAGGTTTACTGCGGTATACTTTACGGCCTAACGAAGTTGTTCCTCCAACAAACACCCGCTTTCTGAACAGCGCGTCCTTTTCTGCACAGGGATCTGGTGAAGCCGACGCGGGCCACCTTCTGAATGAGAGTGGGCAGGAATCACACCATTTTCATCCGCATTCATCCACATCCACCGCTGTCAACGCAGGCGGTACCATCTCGACTGTCTCAAACTCAAAACCCGACGACCCAAAGCAACCTCAGCCACGGGTTACCTTCAAAGAGCTAACTGAAACAATGAAAAGCTCTTCCAACACCATTGAAGCCGGTTCTTCATCCAACCCCAACTCTTCTAGTGATAGCGGAATAGACAACCATGGCCTTCCAGTGACCACCGCAATATCTACAACTCTCAGCGGCTCTCTCTTTGCCACTCTACCTAGCATGTCTAGAACGAGTCTCAATCTTTCCTTCAACGGGAGCGGGAAAGGCGGAAAATGTGAACCAACCTACAGCAACCACGAGCAGATGTCTTCATCTGCTACATCCACTCCCGGAGTTTTCGAGTGTCCCAGCATGCCACCATTAAATCTTCCCCAAAATGAAGCTGGAGAAGTTTCATTCGCCAGCTTATCTCGAAGGTTCAACCTGCAGACTACATCCTTTAGGCCACCTTCTCCATTGCCGCTTTCTGCCGAAGCGCTAACGGCAAGGGAGGAACCGTCGATAAGCCGGTCGACAGTCATAAGACGGGAGGAAAGAACAGCCACAGGACGTTTATGCAGCCAAGTTTAAATGTGGCTGTTATCCATTTCGCCTTACTTTGACTCAATTCGTGCATTTTGTGTGCCCATACATTCTGTACATTTTAAAATAACACTGACAAATCATTCCAAATCGCTTTGCGCATTCTCGCAACAGCACCATCTTTATTTTCATTCAAAGGCTAATTTTTATCATCGTAAAATAAACTAGTACAAGATGTTAATGCCTTAATGTTTGAATTTGATCGGCTTGGCAGATTTTTTGGATGTGCTCCTTGTTGGTGGCGGTGAGGGCCTTGGGTCTGCTGATGAGCCAGAAACATTGCTAGCGATATGCATTTAACCCTGGTGATGTTCACCAACAAAGTGGTTGTCCCATGTCATCACCGCGAGGAGCAGGGAATGAGGTGCGAGGGCACCAGTTTCTGGGTCCGAGGAGTTTGTCCCATGCGTAGAAAACCGAATTTAAGAGAAATGCATAGGTGCTTATACAAACGTTTCACTGACCTATGTCCAGATGATAGGCACGGATTGAGTTACGAATGTCTCGTCTAAGGCTTGCTTTGAAACAAGGTCCTAATCTTTAAATACTATTTTAAGCATAAATATTCCGCACGTTAGTCTAGCAGTAATGTTCTGGATGCTGTCATATGCTGACATTAATTAAAGATAATAACACAAAAGGGGTGAGAATCGGTCAATAGCCAAAAATTCACGCCTTTTCGGCCTCAGATGAGTTGATCTATTCATTATTATATAAGTTACTCGCAAAAGTAGTATATTAGCTTGTGCCTGCCATACTAGCCGTGTAAGCTAGTTATAATGTGATTTCAAACAATATTGGCTACACCTTCGTGTAGTATGCATGGACTGGACTTCCCGGCAATAAATGTAATTCAGTCCATCGTTACTTAAATAAAAAATTTTCTGAATACATAGTTTGAAGAAAATTTACTCTTTGACAGGGGAAGTAGTAGGAGATGGAAAGCTGTATTATTAACTTAATGGATGTTTAAATAATTAGCCACAGGCGCCGAAGTGAGTTACACTGGTGAGAGGCCGCTTTGCAGCTTGGTAGGCGTCATGGTCTCGCCGCCCTATTTTTCATTAACATTTACGGAGGAAGAAGCAACAAAGCTAATAGAACTTGACAGGTAAATGTAAATATTGCGCACGTAAGGCAATTACTTAATATAAACCAATATAAGCGCTCACCTGATAAGCCGAATTGGAATGATTTAAGATAAGTAATCATAATCACACTAAAATTCCAATCTCGCCAACACCGGAATTAGCGTGATTCTGCAATGACTGGTTGTTTATTTAAAGTTTTGTGCCAAGATGTCGTATTTTTTCGGAGACCCAAAATAAATGCTACGTATCTGTCGTTACGTAATGCGATAGTGTCTCAGCTTGCCACTTATGCGAGGGTGTGAGTGCGTGTTGTCAATAACTGTGAAGGATTTCATCGGTTTTCATGCGCAATAGCCAAGATTATTCAAATTTGAGGTTCCGATTTTTTTCATGCCAAATGCTTAGAGTGAATATATGTTGTTTACACTATAGTTTGGAGTTCGGGTTTTTCGACTTGATGCGAACGAAAACCGGAAATTGTTAGAGAGAGCCGTTTTCTACTTAGATGGAATTATCGCAAGGAAGGTTTTTGAGTTGGAAGAAGCCAGGGCAAAAGAAGAACAGGAAGAACTTCTAGCCGCTGATGAAATGCAAAATCCTGTACAGCCTCTAACCACAGTCAGAATTAAAGTTTATCTCAAGTATTCGAAAATATTAGACGAAAGCATCCCACCCACCATCTATCTCTTACTTGGACATTATCAACTGCTACTCCATCTGTACGATGACGCCTTTTCAGCCTATTCGAAATACGAATTACTAGTAGATGAAAGAGGTCACCGAAACTTATCTTTCCTCTATGGTCTTGCGCTGTGTTGTTTCCATTTCGGCGCTTTTAATCGGTACGTTAGTCAATTTTCGATGCCTACTCCGTAGTGCTGTTCTCCTGTTTCAGCAGATCCTCTATCTCCAACCATCATTTCCACGACGCAAAGAAATTCACATCCGTCTTGGTTATATCTATAAGTTGAGAAAAGACTTGGAGAAGAGCCATAAGCATTTTCGCCAGGCTCTTCGTGATGAGAGCCCTAGTACTTGGGGGCCCATTGAGAGTAAGCGCTAATTTTTTTCCTACAGTGTGTTTTAGTTCAATTTCAAATAGGTCATTTGCTGGAGGTTTGTGGTCGCATTAAACAAGCCAAGGCAACCTATGAACAAATACTTGAAAATGTTCAACCGGATACAGCTACTCACGTTCAACATCTTTGTTTGCGACAATTGGGTAATGCGTTCTTTTTCCCTATAATTCCTTCGTATTAGCTTGGCTTTATCAAACAGGTGGGGCCCATGTTGGCGCAAAGGGGGAGCCTGGTGTGGCCTCTCTAGCCCATAAGGAGTTGGCTATTCAACTTCTGCAAAAAGCCATTGAATTGGACAGTTCTAACGGCAAAACCTGGTATCTATTGGGTCGTTGCCAAGCAGCTGTTAACCGAGTTCAAGATGCTTTTCGAGCCTACCGAAGCTCCATTGACAAGACTGAGGCGAGTGCTGATACTTGGTATGTTGCGAACATTACCCAGTTTATTTGACACGACTGCTGCTCGCGTTATTTTACTACATTGTCTGCTATAGGTGCTCAATCGGGGTGTTGTACCAGGAACAGAACCAGCCCATGGATGCTCTACAAGCTTACTTTTGCGCAGTACAATTGGATAAGTGTCATGTGACTGCTTGGGTCAATTTGGGAACCTTGTATGAAAGTATGCATCAATTTAAAGAAGCACTAAAATGCTACACCAACGCGGCGAACGCCGACAAACGCGATGTGGTTCGTAGAAGTTAGTCTTTAATTGAGCGAAATTAGAATGTAATTTGAATATCCTTTTTCGTTAAGATCAAGACGCCTGTAAAAGCACGGATCGCAACGCTACAACAATTATTACCTCGCCTTGCTGATAAGGTGGTAGTGGGCTGTACTGGTGTCGGTGTGGACGTGAGCCTGGTAAACGCATCCGGGAACACTGTGCCTTCTTCCGCCCTCTCGACCACGCCTTTGGCCAAACTGCCTACCGTAGATGCCGCATGGGACCTGCCCATCCCCGCCGAATTAACACAGAGACAGGTTCAACTCATGCTTCAGGAGGCCAACCGATCTCAGTGTTCAGCCTTCTCCAACAGCGGCACTCACTGGGCTACCCTCCTTAATAATAATGCTGTTAAGTTGGAGGAAGAAGAAGTAGAGGAGGAAGGGGAAAAGGAGGCTGGGGATGTTAAAGTCAGCGCGAATAATGGTCAGTTATCGTTTTCTTAAGAGACATGCTTTTATTTGTAGTTAGTCGAAGAGACTCGTTTTTACCTCGAGGCTTTTTAAAATGAAGTTCAAAAGCAATGATCTAGTTGTACTTTATTGCTACTCTCTCCGTCCCTGGGTTTTTCTTATACGGTACACTTGTTGAGTGGTCTACTCAGGATCCACCTTCCATCAATCTTTCATTACTGATACTTAGTGGAAATCTACATTTTTAAAAAGCAGTTAAAACTTACGCGGTATAGATATCCCAAGGCAAGGTGGTGAAACTTTGAAACCGTGTAAAAGGATCAAAAATGAAGCCGAGAAGGAAGAATGTAAGAAAGAAGATAACAGTGCGACATCGCTTCTGGACCCACCTCCCTCCGTAGAAGAACTTAACACATTGTACGCTCTTTTGGTAAGTTAGTTCAACTGTGTATATCTATTTTGACGTAAAATGACTTGGTTTTAACCAAATGTGATTCTTAATCAAGAAAATTCTCTCTCGCAGATCATCTTATAACATTTTTTTCATCGATACATCGCTAGCACCAAGGCAGTGGTCAGTCAGCTAGACAACGCCGACAATTCCAGCGCCTTTATACAAAGGCCTTCAATTACCTTCTATGTAGGAAGCGTCATCCTGAGGCAGCGCTGGCATTGAATGAGGACCCATTTACTTGTGTTAATCGGCGTGTTTTTAAACGCGAGATAAGCACGACGTCCTCCACGGAGGAAGCCGAAGCTGTCAGACCATTAACTAATGCATACAGTACAAAGGCTAGTACCTCTGCGGTTACTACTTGTGCAACCTCCCCGAATAATAATGCTGAAAAACCATGTCAACAACAACAACAACAACAGGTTGATGCTACGGTCGCCGAACTTTTCTCAGCGGCTGCCAATGAGGATAGTTTGGGTACCGATCAACTTCCCGATGACGATTTTGCCCTTCTCACTGATGATCTATTTGCTCAGGTTAGTTGCTTCCCTTACCTTGTCTTAGTAATGAATCTAAATGGTGGAGCTCCCTGAAAAACTTGGCCTCAAGATAAAGGTGGCGAGATTTTATTTTAACGTGAATCCATTTTAACTGAAGAGGGTTAAAATAGGACATTCCTGAGTACATCTGTAAACTTTGTTCCTTCTTCCCTTATAATTTGTGGTAATACTTTTGCATAGCAAGGCGTCATGGCACAAATAATTAGATCCATCATATTAGTAGTTGAAGTATCATATACCCAGCCCGCATCAATGCAAGCCGATTTGGCTACTGGTTCTGTGCGTTATTAAGCAGCAATCAAGACTGATTAATGCTTTATAGCTTAACGGGACGGGTGATGACTTGGTGGATATCACACTCTTCCAAAACCCTCCTGGGAGTGCCGTCAGCACTGCAGCTACTCCCGGTGTTACTGAGTCAAATGCAACTGTCACTGCCTCAGATGTGAAGTGCTCAGAGGGAGCAACACAACAGAGCGCTTCTACCCAACCAAAACGCGAAATGACCGCGTCGTCACAGCCAGACACAGCCGTTTCAACAACCCCTGGTCCATCTAACACCTCAGAATCCCTCTCGAAATCCAATCCACCAAAATTAGTTCGTAACCTACGAGCATTCTTAACTCGCCCAGTAGTGCAGTTGAAGAATCCTTCCATGGATTTGACCACCTCTATGACCGCTAAGAAGGTGTGTTTTTTTCGTGAATATCTAGTCAAGTATCGTTTAAGTATGTTTTCAAACTCCCCCATTGCAGATTATTGACGCGGTTTCCGGACTAGGTCGATTAGGAGGGCCTTGGTGGAACAGCCTACTGCCCGAAGGCAGTCCTCTACCTTCTCCGCCCGAAAAGCCTGTGCAACCTTGCCCAGTGGATAGACTCTTGCCCCCAACGCCTTGTGTCTATGTGGATAAGCGCAAAGACGCTGTCTCCCCAGAATTGGCTCGGTTTTGTCTCTCTCAACCAGTTGTTACTGTGCGGGGTCTAGCGGCTGCCCTTCGAATGGATCTAGGACTCTTCTCCACGAAATCGCTTGTGGAAGCGAACCCAAATCAGCGAGTCGAAGTACACAAATTCTCACGTTGGGAACCTTTTTCATTTCTCAAAACTGCTTCTTTGAGAACATCAATCGGCTGAAGTGCTGGTTTGAAGACCATTTAATCAAAAATGCTTTTGAGTCACTAGGATATTTACTGAACTATGTTGCTCAACATTTTGATGATCACTTTAACTCTCTGTCACGATCACTATTAGAATTAAGTTTATGTCTATGAACACCGCTTACCGTATTTTTTTTAAAATCAGGCTTATCAATTGATCATTTGAAATGAGTTTATCGCATAAAACCTCTAACTTGTAGGAGATATTTGCGGCAGAGGTAATAAGACTGGGACTCTTGATAAAAGAACAGCTGTGCCTCTTGTGTGTGGACCTCGTTTCCAAGGCAGTACTGATTTTTCGTGTCCATAACAAATGCTTTCAAATAAGCTTTGATACTTTTATGTGTAAATGATTTTAGATTAGGGAAATCGTTTTGGGCTTATAGCCTAATTGGACAATTCTTCATGTCTTTTTAATGCAATGCCAGTAGATCAGTTGGGTGTCATGTAAGTGTCAAATGTGAAAAGGCTAAATAGGCAATTATCTCTAGTAGGTGACCATCCACAATTTTTTCTACAGATTCGTACACAATCGGCCAGTGGCGTAAGTAAAACCCGGTCTTCATCGTTGTCGGGTCTGGGTGACCAAAGTCCCTGGTATCTCGATTCGCCTCGCTCTCAGACCACCATCGCCCGGTACGCCAACTACCAGGTGGCATCATTTAAAGAGGCCCTGAGGGAAGAAAAGCAAGGACTTGGGCAACAAAACTCCGATTCCACATCAACAGGTATGATTCCAGTTGTTCTCTTTTTCAAATCGGTTAATTTGATTTTATTTCGCTTGATTTCTCACTTCTTTTAGGAGTGGAAAGAGATCTTGGAACATTCATTAAAGGGTGAGTGAACTCGTTTTGTCAAATTCATTTTCAAGAGGAGATGTGGTTGCGATTTTTTTTACCTCCTAGAAAGGAATTAGTTCTTACTTTAGGGAAGGTCACAAAGGTAAAACATTTTGTGCGCATTTCTAGTGTATCTTTGCTCCTTGTACAGTGAAGGATACGCATAAAGACTATTCGGCCTATGTGATTCAACGTCTTCATTCTTAACACTTAGTCTAGGCTACACATATATCATCTCTCTTTCTTTATATAATACCATGTGTGTATTTTGCTTATACTTTCTTGGTGTATCTCGCAGAAAGTGGTATTATAAAATTGGGCAATTACTCTGTAGTTGTTGGTTGAAGTTGCGTGTGCAGCTTTGTTACTAGCATAAAAAAAATTCATTTTCTCTCCAATTTACCTTATGGTTCCTCTTTTACAGAACCTCATGTGATCAAATGCAAAAAGCAACGAAAGTTTCGTCCAGCGGAAAGCCAACAGGCGGATCTGTTATCTCGACGGTGCAACGCAATAGGCTGATCCGGTTCGGGACTATTTGCGATCTCTCGGACGAGGAGAAGTGGTTGCCTCAACTCCACGAGCTGAATAAGTTACCCGCTTTCTTCAGGGTCACCTCTGCAGTCAACATGCTCTCCCACGCTGGTTACCCTCTCATTGGCGTGAACACTGTGCAACTCAATATGAAGGTGCATTCTTGGCCCACTTTCTCATAATTAAAGATGGGACAGACATGTCCTCTTTAAGCATTCAGTTTTTCTTAGCCTGGCAATACTCAACACGTTTTATTTTGACCGATTTAGGATGCGTTTATGTGTACTTCATTTACTCCTTAACTCTAGATCTTGAATACATCGCCTTTTCAATGCAGTAGGCATTTTGCCATTACTACTGTACTCTTAATTGTCATAAGCTGTTTTTCATCTTTTGATTGAGGAACACCTTACCCGAATGTAAGAAATAACTGTTTAAAGTTACTATGATTTAATGTATTCTTTGTTGGCTCGCAGATCCCTGGCTCGAGGATCCCGGGCCACCAGGAAAGTAACAACACATGCGCGGTAAATATTAATGTGGGTCCTGGAGACTGCGAGTGGTTTGCAGTGCCCGAGCAGTACTGGGGCGTTTTGCATCAACTGACGGAACGTCAGGGTCTAGATTTTCTCACTGGCACCTGGTGGCCAGATATAGAGGAGCTACGCCAGGAAGGCATACCAGTTTATCGATTCCTACAGAAGCCCGGCGATCTGGTGTGGCTGAACACTGGCACCGTCTACTGGGTCCAGGCCTTGGGGTGGTGCAACAACGTGGCCTGGAACATCGGACCTCTGACAGCAAGGCAGTACCAACTGGCCGTGGAGAGGTTTGAGTATAACCGTCTGAGAAATGTCAAGTCTCCTGTTCCCGTAATTCATTTATCCTGGCAGTTGGCGAAAAATATCCGGGTGGGCGATATACAACTCTACGAGCTGATAAGGTGACTTAGCAACTTTACTATTCACTCATTTTTCGTTCTAGTTGTCTTGATAATTTAGGTGGTAAGAATTCCATTGACTTAGTCGTGCGCTCATGGTCGTTCTGGTAGTTATTTACGGTATATTTTGCTTAATTTTTATAGTTGTTTGCTCATTAGTAGGTAGCAGAAAATCAGACAGATTATGCTTAACCTTTTGTAGACATACCCTCCTCCGAACAATGGTGGATTCACAGCTGACGTTAGACTTTTTGGATCAACTTGAAATTCCGGTCAAACGACATGGCAAGAAGCCGGATGACATTGCACACATTCCTGCCAAGATTGCGAGGTGAATTCTTTACCAGCTCATTTTCGATTGTGTGTAGCTTTAGACGGCCTCACTTCCTGCTATTTTCCATCATGCTGTGCCAGACTGACAAAAAATCAGGGTTCTCCGAACTTGACACCACTTTCGCAATGACCCGGCTTAACGGTTTTGATCAATTGTTAAGATCTGAGACCAACAATAACGCATAAACATATTAAATTATTCGGACTTGAGGTACTTTTCAGCCTATATATTTAGCAAATAAACCATCATACCCCCCTTTCTAAGGTTGCGGCATTTAACTTTTGTCATTTGATCCAATTACGCCAGAAGACAGTCACAAGTTATCAACTCATGCACGCTGCCGAAAGGCTTACAAGTGTATTTGTGTATGTTGTGGTCTTCAGATTGAGGTTTTCAACTTACTCTTCGTGACAACACAAGAGAAGAGGACGGAAGTGCGCTGCTTCGCATGTGCACGTCGCAATGATCCCAGTTTACGTTCATTTAGCGTCCTCTCCGAGTACTACATGCAAGAATTGGCCGCTATCTACGACAACTTCCAGTTTCAGATGGTCAGTGTCCACTTTGCCTATTCTTTACTCCTCCCCTCCACCGACTACATCGAAATGGCCAGCCACTCTGCCGTTAATTAACATCTGTCCATGACCAGCTTACAGTTACTTCCTGGCAGCTGCTTGTCGAAACATTATTCTTTTGAAGCTCTCATCGTAGGGCGATCAGTCTCTAGGTTAAGGCTAGATTGGCAGATTAGTGCCGAACACGAATCTCTCAAATTAACAAAGAGCTCTCGATTTGCTACCTACAAGCGCTAGAACCTGCGCAACTTTACGTTCTGCGTCTCACCCCACTCTGTACCGTTGCATCACCGGAGTAGATGACAGCCACCACCAACCAGTCTTAGTATATGCACTACGCCAGTCGAAGTTGTCTAACCCGTATCTTCTCCGTCCCCTTCAGCAACCAGTGGCAGCTTATTCGGTGGGCAAGTAATCCCAGGTTCCACCCACTGGGGTTTCTGAAACTCATACACCGGGTGTCAGAGTACCGGTTCCGATATCTTCCTCTCCTCTCTTAATCCCGTCTGAATACTCACTCAGCTTTCTTTGAATTGTATTATCTTGAAATATATACTTTGTGCGTATCCTTATGATCTTGCGTCTACTTTTTTGGGTTTAGAGTAGAAGCCAATGATCACAAATTTATTTTCATTAGAAGTTATTCAAATTCAGGAAGTGTTGCCTTAATCCTGGCCATCTGTCAGTATCTTTTCACAGGTAGGCAAGACTG
Organism: Dipylidium caninum; assembly: GCA_017562135.1. Classification (NCBI taxonomy): domain Eukaryota; kingdom Metazoa; phylum Platyhelminthes; class Cestoda; order Cyclophyllidea; family Dipylidiidae; genus Dipylidium; species Dipylidium caninum. The sequence continues at coordinate 199,956 of QEYB01000921.1, read as the reverse complement.
TTTGAACCCAGTGAGTGTGCCAGTCCCTGCCTGGTAACAGTTTGATTTCGTGTAGATTGCGTCGGCAGCGGCGAAGATCAGGGGCGTCACCAACTCCCTCAAAGCCTTCCTTTGGCATCAGGAGGCGTGTCAGGTGATTTGTTAAGCCCTCAGCCGTGGAAAAATGGTACCCTAATTGTCCGTCTGGGAGCAGCTCAGAGAGCGCTGGATAGGCTAATGCAAGAACCGGCACTTCGGCCCCCATTAGGTCTACGATCTGTGTTGAAAACAAAACAAAGCGTCATATGGCCCCATTCCCTGCTAGACGTGAGCTATGACTGTCGCCGAGCCGAAACAATTGCAATATGCCAAAATATACCTTTATGGGGAAGTCGAGGTTAGAGGTGCTCCGATGTAAACTGACGCCTAAGTCAGCAGATCCCAGAAGTAACAAATAATCAGTCCACTCGAGCCAGGGGGTCAGAACCACCACATGCTTCCACTGGCGTTTGGCTATTATCGACTGGAAGTACGACTTCATCGGTCCTCGACCTAAAAGCAACATCTTTGACAGCTCAACAAACCAGAACACCGCTTTTGAAGCATTATACGGAAAATAAACCGTATGAATAAGTCGGGTAAATAATTACGTTTAAAAGAATGGAGCCAGAGAAAACACACCGGTGACAACACAAATCAGCTGGTGAAAGTGGATATTAGGCGAAGATGCGACAGTCGCATCGTAGCTGTCCAAAGCTTCTAACAGAATGTTAAAGTCATCGTCGGGGGACCAAGAGCATCCGCTAACCACGAGGGCCGGGCGATCCACACGCCATTTACACGCTCCTGTGGACGAATCGGTAACCACGGTAAAAATTGTTCCAGGTTTTACAGATTCTGAAGCTCTCAATTGCGGATATTTATACGACAAACTAAAATAAAATCGGTCAATACCTTTAAAATAAATCCAAATTAAATAGGACAAACCACCGGTTGCTCAGATGATAAAAGTATCTAACGCCCACTGAAGCGACACTCCAAAAATATTGCAAAATTTTCCATTCTTAGAGAAATGTTGAAAGCCTACTACAATTTTAACTTAAGTGTTTAAATAAAAAATGAGACATTACTAATATAAAAAATCATGATAAAAAAGCCAGAAAACATGAACCGTCGGTTAAATATATAGGCAACCTAAATACTAACCGAGAAAAGAGTTCGTGAGCCTCTTCAACTGTTGCAGGTTTAAAATCCACGGTCGGTTTATCGTATACGACCACTGCATCGATTCCCGTTCGCTTATACAGGTCGGCTCGAAGGGCTTTAGTAACCGTAAAGTGACGTGTCCTTACAAACGTGTTGGAGTTAAGAAACCATGCAGCAAATTCCAATTCCATTAACTGATATATTCTGAGGAAGGTAAAATTAATGAAATGAATGGTACCTTGAAGCAAAACTTTTCCGACCGAAAGGAGCTTCTAAAATCGTATAGCCGTAATTATGCCAGTCGACACAAACCGGGCACCGTTTAAAAAGAGCAAACAAGTAAATTACTACGAGAGTAGGTGCGGCGGGGGGTGATTGGACAAACAGTAAATCCTCACGCATATGTATCGCCAGGTGTATGAAAAGGTAGATAGATAGCAGAAGCACCTATACTATTTAGACTGGGTAAAAAAATAAATCATATACCTTGAAGAGGAGAGCAATGAATCGTGGAAAATATAAGTCCACGAAAGCTGGTGGTTCGTAGAGGCAGCAGTGGTCAATTTTGCCATCCGCGGTGGATTTCACACTTTTGTAGCCAGATAACTTGACACGCCACCCTTCTGAAGCAAATGACTCCGCGTGATTTTTTATGCGAGGGGATCGCGTAACATCCCCCAATACCAAAACATGAACTGAGTGATGAGCGTTCATTTCGGTAACCTAAAATGATGACATAGTTATTAACAAAAAGACCTAAATATTGGCAAAGTCGTTTGAAGGGAAAAGACTGAGATTAGTACAAAAAATCTGAAATTGGCAAGCAAACAATATGAATTTTTTGATTGAGATTGGAAAACCAAAAGGCCTCGATATGGAGCTCCGTAAGCTACAACAAAGGAAATAAACACGCGAGAACGCACATTTAAGCTTAGCACACTTACGGCAGAGGTGGCGATAATTAAAACGATTCGTGAAATGTCACCCTCGATTATACTTTATAGGGCCCGGTGACTGGAGTTAAATATGGTCAGTAGGAGAAAATAAATCCTATTTACATAGCATACGGCTAGTCGAATAAGTGAGAGGCGTATGAATCGTTATGAGGAAAAAAGTACTAATGATTCGGGCGCACGGGAAACGTGGCCTAACGCACCCACTAAATAATGCGCCTGTTTTCACAACCAATTGGTTAAATGTGTTTATTGGTATTGGTTGCTTTAAAAAAAATGATAATTTCATACTTGCTAAAAGGCGGAGTTATTCCAGGAAAACATCAGCACAAAGGTGAGTTACCCGTAGGTGCTTAAATTCTTATCAAATTGGAACATACCGCAATAATCGATGGTTGATTGTTATCATTGGATTCGCACGATCCGAGGCCAAAGCGCTCAGGGTTAAATTTAATTAGCGACATTTACCAAGAGCAAAGGCCCAGGTATAGCCAATTTAGAAATAAAATACAGTCGTACAACTCAATATGCCGCATTTTTTCGCATGTATCTACGATGAGCTTCTACGCCTACATTCTGGGAGTTACCGCAGCCATTACTTGAAACTCGAAGCGACTGTAATTCCTGAACTTTTCTCCAACTAGCATTGGGCAAGGAAAATGGTTTTATAATTAGTTTAAAATAGTAGGCCTGATTGGAGTGCCCCCAGAACACCTAACATAAGTGCAAATACTGAAACCGAAATTTTGCGCGATTATAGAACATTCTAGAGCCATTTAAGTATGAATCTGAGTTCTTTATACATTCGTAACAGACAAGGGTAGCCCCAAAGAGCCATAAGCTTTACTTTAAATACCAAAATATCTTCAATTGCGTGCAGCGAGCAGCGTAGTGGGGTGGAAGTCCTCCGCCTCTTCAACGAACCGTTCGGTCATGAGGCGAAAGCCAACTTTATGGTTGTACGGATACTTTCCCTCAATTGGAGAAGTTATGTGGTCACTGGATTTCAATTACTGTTTATTGCTTATGAAGCACTTGCACCTACAAGCGATTTTGAAAAAAAGTTCAAATGCAAAACAGACGGTATTGATGCTTTGCAAATTCGGTCATCAGAGGTACGAACAAAACACCTTTCTTGATTCATGGTACGTATTTAACTATTTCAACCTTCTGAATGGTCACCTGGTCACAAACTCAGTAAGTAACCCTCTTGAGCCACACAATTACGTCAAAGTTTGTGGGCACTGCGATTACGATTGGGCCAAAGTTTCTTTGACAATAGTTAGTTGGAGGTGCCTTTTTACTCACAAGCTAAATTGACTCCATTTCGAGTGTACACCCCTAACCGCGTCAGTAGAAATCAGGAAAGCCATTTGACGCCTTTAAAGAGGTCGGAACTACAGGCAGTTTAGTTGGGGCGTATAGGCACCCTCCCAGATGGCCCATGAGAATGGGGAGTTCTGATAACCTCATTGGCTTAAGTGCTTTTTCTATTATCTCTTTCTCGTCACAGTAGTAACTAGGCTCAATTCTTGGCACTAGAGGAAATGCTATCATTATGACGAAAGAGATGACAAAGTGCTACTTTAAAAGACACCAATCGCACCGTGTGCCTCGCAAAGTGGAGGACATGAGACATTCCAGTTTATCATCCACGACCACCAACTTTCCCATCAGTAGTAAGTGACAAGGGTGAACGGAAAACTTGAAGCCATACACTTTACTTCCCTTACCCCTTTATTTACTCCTACGACCGGTAACATAAACTAGAGCGGACAATCACTACACTCGTAGTGTAAACAATTCTACTAAGACGGTGAGTGTTGGCATTTCCATTTAGTGTTACAACTAACCGCAAGATAATTCGTGCAAGAAATACAACCTCCAGTTGGCGGAATGTCCTCGCTGCCATGGCGCCTCATTCCACAATAAATAAAAGGCAGGCGCACCGCAGGGGCACATAACAGCGACCGCAGCAGCTAACCACAAACATAGAGCATTTGAAAGCTGTAAGTAAATGCTTGTTGGAAGGGGTGAAACTTATTAGCACAAACAACTGCGTCTCACCCCAATGTTGGCACAATAGATCGGATAGGAGTATTTAAATTTGATTTGCTGAGTTAAGGAGGACGATGTTGGAAGTAAACTCTGTGCCCGTTGCCAGAATGAGTAGACCGCACAAATACAAAACGAAATTCTTCTTCTTTCTCTTCCTCTCCTTCTTCTTCACCTCCTACATTTGCTTCCTCTCCTTCTTCCTCTTCTTCCGCTTCTTCTTCTTCTTCTTCTTCATCTAAATTTCGTATTTCAATGGCACTTAGAGTGAGCCAAAAGGACTTTGGCACGGGGAGTGGTAACCGGCGTCCTGTGCAGTGTTGACAGCCATTGTCCTCGACGTGCACATGCCCTTTAAAAGTGCTCTGTAATGAGGGTGAGATGACAGCACCGGTGGAATTCGTGTCCCCACACTGTCTCCTCTTACACGACATTCATGTCACCTTTTTCAAATTAAGACAAGATGAAGTCTTCTGTCTTCACTGAAGTAACATTGTTGTGCCACTTGGGTCAGAAGGTGGAGTGGTCGAAAGCAGCTTCCCCAGAGACTGTCCGCGGACGCAGAAGTAGTCCGAGTGGACGCAAAGACACTTGTCCTCTCTCTCTTTTAATAAGCAGGAAAATGATCCACGGCTAGTTGTCCCCCGCCCTTCATATGAGCCATTTCTCCGTTAATGTGCATTTAGAAAAAAAACTCACTTTTCGTCTGCTAAGAGCGCTCGCTTCGAAGACTGTCCGTGTATAATTAATCAAAATTGCAAATGAAGAAGGATTATTTATGGTCGACTGTAAGTCACAACAAAGATAAAAGTGGTTCCGGTGTTAGAAGATGGTTACAAAACTCTTGACTGTGTACCTGGGGCAGTTGACTCGGCCGATTTTGGTCGGGGAACGGAAGTAAGGCCGAGTAGGTCTGGGGAGAGGAAAAAAGGGCCTCCTCAAGACCAAACTGCCCGGCGGACGTGGCACAAGACTTCCGCATTGTGTGAGAGTAAACTTGATTTGATTATTTCTTTCTCGGAGAAACCGGAAGTGTGAATCTCAGTATGAAAACAAGTGATCACACGACGAGGTGATCATTTTGGTGTACTGCACTTGAATATCGGAGGCGGAGTCGCGTTGGAAGAGCTCTGAAATCTGTCCCTCGGACAGAGAGGCGCAGGCTCTCGAGGTAGCAAATCCACGTAGGAAATCACTGCGTCGAAATTGCAATGTTGATGGGTTTTGGAAGTGTTTGAACATTTACTAAACATACAAAACGCTACGAAGGCATTCGGGGCACCTGGATCTGAGATGTCTTTCAGAGAGGGTGAAATGTGACATAACAGAGCGTCTCCTAAGGCCTTGAGCCGCCTCTTCCAGTGCTACAACATGTTGAAATGTCATATCGTGAGGGTTGTGTGGCAGAACAACTGAAGGGACGAGGACACCAACGCTGTGGAAATGCACTCATCCCGTGGAACCGACGACGTCCATCGACACGCCTGTCTCAACTACACCATCTTTCACTGAGTGGTCCACTCGTTGCAGCAGGCACAAGGCAGAGGCGTCTTCTTTCACACTGGCAAAGTCCTTCCACCAAGGCTGTCCAATGGAAGACTTGCTGGGGTATGACGAGGCGCGGACAGGTCGCGTTTATGTTAATGACCTCTGGACGCTTCCGTGCCTACGTGGCGATTATTCGGGTACTACGAGCCTCCCCGAGTGGAAAGCGAGACAAATCAAGGCCTGGACTCGCAGAAGGCTCGGCTGTGAGGGGGTGGCTGAAGAGGAAGAGCCGGCTGGACGGGATGACCTTGAAAACGGCGGACGGGGACACAGGTCGAGCGACACACAAGTGATGTGGTGCAAAGTAACTTCACGCTCATCATTGTGGTAGACGGTTGGGTGCGGAAAGTAAACATTCTCTAACTGTTCGACGTCACGCACCACATAGAATTTCCTTGGTGACCGAATATACGAATTGGGCGAGGTGTTCCTCGAGGGATCGTCAGTCAGTTTACGTTTTGAGTTAATTTCGTGTTTGACAAAGGCAAAGGAACATCCACGCATGTTAAAGCTTGAAGAAATCTGGCCGTAGAGAGTGAGGCCGTGCGATCTGGCCGAATAAGTTTTCCTTCAGCTGCCATCGAGATGACAAGACACTCCCGCCCCAACAGATAAAATTTTGGTAAGATGTGTGATTTTTCTTTCAGCCCAGGCCAAACGTCGCCTCGATCTTTGCGAAGAGAGAGTTTTGTAGTCTCTCCTCCGAGTTCTAAAGGTCCTCCACCCCACGAAACGACAATCTCGTATAAGCACTCGCCTCTCGACTCGAGTAGTGGCGAACTGGGCAAATTCCTCTCTTTCGTGGATGTTGTTTCGTCCTCAGTTTCTCTTGTTGGTTGACTACTCATCCGCAGTGGGCGACCCGCCAACTCGCTTGAGGAGGTGGACTGTGGCTGTCAGGACTTGGGTTTTGAGTTCTGCCCCACTTTTTCTTTATTAATGCCCCTCCCTACGCCCCATCTACGCCCCCTCGCGGGCATCTCTTTTGAAGTGGCCTCCCCGGGCCGCGCTGTTGTACACCGATGGACGATCACTTCGACGTTGCGGTCAGCGAGGTGCGCCGAAGCTCCCTCCCGGGCGGCGTGCACTCCCACCTCCATAAAATAGGCTGCACTTGCAATGTGGACGATTGAAGCGATTAAGAAGACTCGCACAGACTGGCGCTTTTCCCCTATTAATCACAAAGGGCGACTTGGCGAGAAAGACGACGTCGCGAAAAGGTTGTCTCCACCCTCGGCGAGGGGCCACTTGCGCCGACTTGCAGTCTGGCAGCCTCGATTTGCACACTGGTTGTTTGTGTTAGGCTCTCTCGACCACCACCACCACCACCGCCACCGGGGCTGATAAGACTTCGTACCTGTGACCCGCGTTTACCCCTGTCTTTTTATACGAATTTTTTTGTGAGGGGCCACGATACGACGGTGGCACTCGCATCGCCGAACGAATGAATGAATGGATGAACAGATGAAAGGAAGTGTGCGTAGGTGCGTGCGTGCGGATGCGCTCAACTCCAGGTTCGCCGAAGCCCCCCCGGGAGGTGGCCTGAACACGGCATCCCCCGCCGCCCCAAAAGCCACGCATCATTGGAAGTCGGGTTAATTTAGGGGCTTTTTTAACAAAACTAAGATTAAAGAGGACTTCCATGGACAAGGTCGCCGCCTCCGGTGTTGGCAGTGACGTCCGCGCCCGTCAGCTTTGCCTTGATTACAACAAAACCGAAAAAGGCAACTTGATACCCCCCACGAGGGTTAGTTCAGCAATTCAGCCCAAGAAGAGGTCTCCACAATCATAAAATTGGGGAAGGCCATCGGAGGAATTCCAATGGGGTGCGTAGGAGAGAGGGCAAAACCATAAATCACAGGAGGAAGACAGCCGAATGATTAGCATTTCTAAGTGCGGCGCATACTTCGAAGACGGCATTCCAGAGGCAGACGAGACACACGCAGGGCACTTAGTGAGTCGGAACGAGGTGGAAGTACCGACTTACATCCGTGTGGTGCCGTGGAGACCGTCTTCCTCTCTCCTCCAACTTGTCGCAGGCGTCCAGGTGATGTGAGAGGATGACACGCCTGGACATGCCGTTGCCTCCTCCCAGTAAATCGGGCCGAGTGAGGCGGATAAAGTGGCGTTTGGCGCCACACCAGGAGCGTACGCAACGACCTGGGCGAGTTTCTTGCCTCTTGACACAAAACTCCCGAAATTAGGCGCGCTTTCAACCTTCTTCGAAGGGGCTTCGGACCCAGTGAAAAACAGGCCCCCGTTTCAACACTAGTGATAATTACATATTTTAAAAGTAAATTGACCTCAAATCTTCCTTTTGGATACAGCAAAATACACGCCGCCGTGGAGCGGGTGAATTCAGGTTGAAGCATTTGTGGATTTTCGGGAGGTCAGCGTTGGTGTTTTTTCCGTTTGCCTTGGGGAGTCACGCAAATGGAGGGCGCGAGGAGAGGTGATCTTGGTTGCAAGACGGTAAGGGGGCTGTCAGGACACCTCAGGACACTTCAGTACACGTCAGGACAGGTCGGGAGGGCAAGCCCGCTGGTAGGATGCTCCCCCTGAGAGGAAAACGCAACCGGAATGTTCTGCAGCAAGGGTCTTGAGGAATGATAATGAAAAGAGAGAGAACATGACCCCCTAACTATTCGCGCCTACATTTAGCTGAAGGCCATTTTTGTGGGGATATTCAAATGGCCCACATACTCATGGCGCCGTTTGATGCGACGAAATGATGGCGCTGCTGGGTGCAGAAATCGGAGTGTGCCATAACATTGAAAGCTTTGGGGCGAAAATCTGTTGAGAATTCTCAAACGACTCAATTTACACAACGGTCCCGCTTCATGCCGCACCTCCTTGGCATGTGGACGCCCTTCTGACAGCTCCTGACAACCACTTGGACCGAAATGCCGGTGTTCAGGAATCGCTTCCTAATCACTGATGCAAAAGTCATTACGATGCGGCGATTTGCCATTGCCGTTCTTGTTTCCTGGCCTCATTCGCCCCTTTATGAAGGTGTTTTTTACAACGTATTGCCACAAGTCGTGACTCGTCTCATTTATTCTTCTGCGATTAACATCAATAGAGGGGACATTCTGCGGTCTCCGCACAGAATGAAACTAAGGGGATCGCTTTTTCATTATGAATGGAGACGTTCGGTATGCACCGGCAAAATTGGTCCATTGACAGAGCACTTGTATTTTATTTTTCTTTACTTTATAATGGAGACAGACCGGCCAATATTGTGCCTTCGGCCGCCTTACAGCCCACATTCCCCAAAAAATATATTGGCATTCATCGACGACACAAAAAGGAATCTCATTTGAAACTGTTAATAAAATGGAAGAAGCTAGACTAGTAACCGTTGATGTCGCCACGAAGGAATTTTGCCTTAGCTAGGTGACAGAGCAGCGAACTGCCCCAAAACGTCGAAAATCTTTGATTTCAAGATGTCTGGTGAATCGCCTGATCTTCCATTGGCGCGTAGGCCACGCGCACACGGACCTGTCGACTGGCGGGACACGAACGAGGCTTGGGCAATGGGAAGCCAATGAAAGTTGGCTCGAGGGGACGTTTGATTTTTCTCCGCATGCGCCGCCGGCCTACACGCGCCTGGGCCCCACGCGCCGTTGGCTGTGCACGCGCGCGCACGTACGCACGCATGCACGCGCACGACAGACGTGGGCTAATCGATTAATCGACAGAAAGCAGCTTGTAAAATCGATATCCTCCCCGAAGTTCGATCCACAAACTTAATGGGCACTCGGCACAAATGAAAGCACGAGTCGAAATGTCGATAAAAACAACACTGAGCACGACGGTCCGAGTTGTACGCATCCGGGAAGTTGGACGGATCGCCGTAGCCACTGAAATCCATGTCTCTGACCGGCTTTTGCTATAGCACACGAGGCACGCCTAGGTGCCGTTCAAATTCCTTTAAAATACGGTACAGACGACAGGTGGTGTGCGACCGCCTCTAATCTCACAGCTGAAGGCGAAGCATTGATAAATATTAGGTCACAACGACCAGGAAGACCCAAAATTTGCAGAAGAAAATCCTTGAAATAATTGGCTTCCACTGAGGTTTTTAAAATATGCCAAATAAACGCAAATTGCCAGATAGCCGGGGCGCACTGAACGAAGACAACGATGTCTTCAAATCAAACATCGCTTGCTAAAACTCAAGGCAACATTACGTTACCAAGGCAATCCAGGTAGGGGGTTGCCAAGGGGATTATAATGAGAGACTGGATACCAATTTGTAGAGCTGTATTGTAATAATGACAAGAAATTTTGACGGTCGGCGATATTAGCCTTGCATCTCAGTGCACTATGTGGTCTGCCATGATACAAAAATGCTCAGGATAAGAAAAGGCCGATAAGTAAGGCTAGAAGAGATCAGGAGGTGGCAAGAGAAAGACCAGCAAAACCAGATTGGTGAAGGGTAGAGAAGTAACTGTGCTACAAAGCGAGGGAAGAACATGATCAAGGCGTAGATTATTGGAAGAATACAAGTGAATGAGTGAGTGAGGCCAGATGCATGTCGAAGGCACCCATCAGCCCAGATGCTTGTCCAGAGTAGCTCGGATGTTTGAGAATCGGTCAACACCCGTGTAGTCTATTTCACCACGCTCCCAGCTGCCTGACGATCCATGACAGGCGATAGCGCCGACTGACGGGACACAATGGGACCCTTGGTCACCTCAAGAGTCGCTAAGTGGCCCACCAAACCACCCTGCAACCGAAAAGACAATAACACTGCTCACAGATCACTGTTATCCGAGTCGACTATAAATATTTACCCGCATACATGCTTAAGATGTGAAAATAGAAATGTCGCATTCATTCATTAGTTTTTAGGGGCAGTTTTGAGCGACGAAATGACACTGAAGGCGCCCAACCTCAAAGTAGGTACGCTCTAATATTCCTAACACCCCCAAGGGGGAAATGAAACATGCATTCAGATGACATTACAACACGCACGTAAGAGAAAAAACAGATGTATTAATAACCTAATCAAAGAACTCCAAAGTTAAAATCGTCAAAGATGAGGAAAAGTAATACCTGTAGACGGCTAAAACGAAGGCTCCCAGGTGCATTACGAATAACAAATCTTTCGTTACATCCTACTCTAACTTAAGTCCTGATTTAGCACCTTGGCTACCTATATTAGTCGGCAATGCGGCACGCATGCTCAATCGTACGAGGCGAACAAGAGATGACGTGCAGAAATAGCACTTACCATGCTCTGCAACACGGAAGCAGGACAAAATTATTTTTGTACAGATAAACATAAACACGAAAAAGACAGTCAGTAGTGTTAAGTTGCGATGAGCCACACTTACCGAGCAGCTAACCCGGTGATCTGACGTGATGTTGTGATAAAGTAACATTGCAACTACATCCAAGATGAAGTGAGAGATGTACAACAGCCACACCTTTGATCATCAAGTAAGACTCACCTGACAGGGCCGAACGCGGTCCTGGTGAAGAAAACGCATCGTCCACATTAAGTCCCCAATGTCTTTACACTCAGTAAGGGGTCAAGTGAGCTCTTGCAAAACTATTGCTTATTCATCTACATCACTCACACCAACGTATAGGCGCAAAAATAAAGGCCAACGAGTAGGAAGGAACTCCAAGAGGTGTAAAAAGAATGCCAATAAATGCATAGACATTTGACACAGGGAGAAAGCAAAAGCATTTCAGACCGAACGGCACAAAAGTGGTGTAGGATGAAAATACGCAGGCGAAACTGAATGTTGTCTTACAACAGCAGGGCTGATCTTTGGCTTGATATCAGTGAAGAAGAGATGCCACCAATGATTAAGGAATTGTAGAGACTGAGCACTGATCTCGTCACAAGGTGTGAGACTGCCAGTTTCGGTATTGACGGCTTGATGCCAAGGCTTTGCCGCCCCAATGAAGTGGACAACGCGTATCTGAGACGCGAATCGTTTCATGGCAGGCGGATAGGAGTAGAAAGCCTGTGCGATACAGTTGTACGTGAAGGGAAGATGGCGACGAATATCCTTTGTAGACCAATCCGAAAAGAAGAGATTTAATAGTCCCTACGAACACGAATGAACAGGTGAAAATTAGTCCAGTGAGATTTCTTAACACCGAAGACCTGTGTCCTAAAACAATAATATACATAATATTGATTCAACCAAGCCTTCGTGTTCACCAAGTTACTCAATTATAGAGTAACAACAATCAAGAAGCTCTTCAATTATGCACGTTCAACTTAATAAAATGATTTATCAAAAAGGTGTATAGTACCTGATCACCTCCGTCAAAACTGCCCTCCGAAAGAGCTAAGTCGAGGAGAGCACGGTAAGTCTCCAGACTGGGAGTGAACACAAATACGCCTGAGTTGAAGCAATCGGGCCATCCTGGATCCGGTGCAGCACTTAGCTCCTCTCGTTCAAAAAGATCATCAATATTTTGCAGCACCTAACAAACGGGAAATACAAAACGTTACGAGATCCGAGAAAAGTCTTTTTTCAACAAATCCATTAATCAGTCCATTGAAGTAAAAACTACGCAATTCGTCAGGTTTGCCGATTAATGAATGGTTTACCAGGGTGTCTGCATCCATAAACACACATTTAGAATATTGTGTAAGGCGCCAACAATGAAGCTTTGTGAATGTAACACCGAGATCGGGTCTTGCAAGAAGTTTGAGGTTTTCCGAGTCGTTGCTATCGAGGACGTCAACGGATTCAACGTGGTCAAAAAATTGCTCAAGGATTTCTCTAGTGTTGTTAACAATTAAAAAGTTAACTAACCTCATCTTATCTGAAACAGTGTTAGTAATCATACAGACGAGCGTTTTTGTAGTGGACACTTTCCGCAGAGAATCTGCCAAAACCAGAGCACCACAGGAATACTCGTCATTCGTGGCGAGCGTGACAAATGCCTCGGACACTAAAAAGAGGAATCCAAAATAGGTTTCAGGAAATACGTTAGACAAGACAATATCAGCAACGTACTTATGAAACTGGCGACGAAGGAACCCAAACAGACCGCGGGAGCAATTCGGCCAATTAAGATAAGCATTCATCAGTTTAAACGAAAAGCAATTCACTGAATATTGCTTCTACAAAAGATAAAAATTTGATTCGTTTAAGTACTTTTGTTTCAGCTAGTTAATAAAAATTTTGATCAAAGCTGTGGAGGGTTTTGTTAGAGCCTTTACGGAATTTATATCAGGTTCTGAATAAAAGGGAATAATTGACCACAAAAGCAAAATTCATAGTTACACTAAACCAACCACCGATAACTATACTGCACCACATGAATAACTCATAATGTGTGAGTCTTGACATTCCTTCGTCGACGCAATTAAACATAAATTTAAGACCACACGGAGAGCGGTTTTCTCGTAATCGAAATTATTAGGCACATGATCCTTTTTTACTATAATTAAATGAATGGGAAATCAAGACACGGCCTGAAGGCAATTCATGGCCTCTATATAGAGAAAACTTGCGGTTTCACGCTGCATTTCTCATCATCAACCATATTTTCGAAGAAGGCATACTAGTAACTTAAAGGGTAATTTTGCTTTCCATTTATGGTATTGTTACACCCTTCCCTCTTTCCCTTATTTGTCGCAGAATTTAAGATTCGAAACAGCAGCAACCGGTTAGACCTCATCCCCTTTTATAGAGGCTATAGTCCGATGGTGACCTTAGAAAAAGAAAGGATTTTCAACTGATAGTGCAAGTAAATTCCTTTGTCAACATGATTGGAGTCATAGATTTGAGTTTCCGTGTGTCTGTCCTCTTCTCCGGTTATGGCACAGCAGTCGAAAATATAAATTTGCAATTAAGACGACATTTAAGCTTTCCCGAGTTGATTATTAAAACGCACAACATTCTTTAATTTTCGTCAAATGATGAACAGCTGACAAATATTCTCATTTTTGCATTAACTTGCTCGGAGTTGCCCACTGCGAAGCCTATTACAGCTCATTATTGAAAAGAAGCCGGAATTAACACTATGATTTTAGATTAGGAATCTCATTTATCTAGAACTTTACCGTTAACATTCACTTCGGGTGATCAAAGCTTCGCCTTCTCGGTTCCCTCAAGTCAAGCTTTTCAGCGAAATTCTTCTCCATCTGGCTGAAATTTATAATTCAACCTCCGTCCGGGAAGTAAGCAGATTAATCGTTGCCAGTTCGTAATTAAAATCAAAGCAATAGACAATAAGAGAAAGATTAAATTTTCAGATGATTCCTGGTTTTTAAATCTGGCAGTCGCCGCCTTTCTCCCACATTTGAACAAACAAACCCCTGTGGATATGACAACTACCCCTCTCACGGATTCAAAGTTTCAGTAAAATGCGTCCTTCTCGTATCGTGACCCGGCATTGTGGGTAAATCCAAGGGGGGACAGGGTAATAACTTGTTACCTGAATGTCATCACTTCTGCTTTCTGTGACTAACCGATGAATCGATCACCATTTTGATCGGAGTTCCTTCACCTTACTGCCACAGTTCCCACTCCCGGTAGAGGAGAACAGGATTCATTAATTTTTACAGAAGCTTCTGCAAGGCCTGAAGTTCAAGTCCCGAAATATAAGTACTTTAAAACCCGAAAAGTATGGTGACAGTCAAATAAAACGAACAATAAATCATTCTAATGTGTAAAATATAGAGCACAAAAGTGTATCCATTATAATTCGTTTGCTTAGGCTATTGTATGTAGGCTTCTCGTCCATTGCACTTCGTTCTTGGCTCGCCTGGCGGGGTCGTGGGCATTGAATTGCCCGCCAGGCTTTCGGGAGGATCTTTTGAGCTCGTTGCCGCCTCTTGCAGACCACGGGCAAAGACCCCCGAAGGTCTGGACGATGTGCTGCTTGATCTGCTGTCTACTTAATGGCGCGGAGCGTCTACTACCCACTGTCCAGCGCTCCCACTTGTCGGCAGACGTTTGAGTCGTTACTGTGGTCTACCAACAGTAGCTCTTCTACCTCTCTCAAATTATCTTTCCGGCGACCAGATTATCTTATGCCAACTGCCAGCGCAGGAGCGTGTCTTTCAACGTGAAATACTTGCCCAAGTGTCGTGAATGAGATGGCGGAAAAAGGTGTACAAAGAAAGGATTCTTCAAAGTTTAATTTCCACTCTTTTTGGCCTCTTGTTAGAAGCCGATCTGCCGCATAGTTTCATTAGACAAAAGAATGCCGCGTTGTTACGACCCTACTGGTAAGGCGAGGAGAGGAGAGGAGGGGGAGACTTTCCGGCCCTCCTCGCTGCCCCGTGGACATCCATCCACCGTTTTTTTTCCCAAAACCAAAACACCGCTGCGCAATTGCGCTTCTGCCATAGGCGAAGTCTTTACTTCACCGCAATTAACCTTGTAATTGTCAAAAGTACGTGTGGAGAGGCAGTTTCAGTGCTCACCCCTGCCCCATGGCTCCTCGGCTTTAGTCTCTTGTCTACGCATACGATGAGTACTCGATTTAATAATAATACTAATAATATTAATAAGGACAAGTTTAAGGTAATTTAACTTTTTCGCCCTATCTCTTCATCGTTGGGGTGCGCAGAACTCACGAATATGACCACGGCCCATCCGACATAAAATAAGATTTGAGGACCGATATTGAAGGTGAGGACAATCCCGAGACATTTCGTCCATTCGGACGCAATATCCCTGTTAAGTAGGTCGAAATAGGGCTTTTGGGCTTAGTTTGTGCAGGAGGAAGTATTTCCTAGAGAAGTAATTTATATCAATTAAAGAATGCATTAACTGTTGGTGAAACGTCCCCACTGGGTCCTCAGTTAATCTCCTGACAGAGTATTTGACGAAAAGGGCATGACACCCTGTTCTCTGCTTCAAATAACTCCTAACTTCCTCTTTAAACGACGGTGTATTCGTCGTTCCGGGTGGGCTTCCTCCTCGAGCACACACTTCTGCTGACTCCTTCACTATTCTCTCCAATCAGTCTCAGACAACAGCGGTCTCGGGAGGCTGCACGGCGTTTCCAGCATTCCCCAGGTCCACGATGGGCGAGTGCCTTTTGCCGAATGAACCTGTTTCACTTCAGACTAGCCGATCACCGAAGGCTCAGGGAGACGACGACGGTCGAGGCGGAAAAGTAGAGTAGGCGTTGCGGTCCGAGTGTCGCCCTGGCCGCACTAAAGTACGACGTGACTTCTCGCCAACTGCTGCTTCTACGACTCCGCCTCGGGCGGAGCGAATGGACTCATTAACTTCCACAGGAGCGCACGACATCTCTCTGGGGTTTTGATATGGAAAAAACAGACAAACAAATAAACATCCCCCCCCCCCCTTTTCCACATGCACGACGGTTTTATTTTCGTTTAGGCTGGTTTTATTAACAAGTACGCCTCATGGCTAAAAATAGGCTTAACGAGAGAGCCGAGGAGAGCAGACAGGTCTCCCTCGGCCAAGGCCTCCCTCGCTCTGCGAGGGGGACAAACTCCTGTCAATTCATAGCAAATTTTTATGACATGTCATTCAACTCACCCAAAATCACCTCTGATAAAATCATTGCATTGTAGGCAACTTTTTTAAGAAGGCGACAATCACTGCTGGGGACAGCGAGAAATGCACATCTGTAAGAAATCTTATCCTGATGACGACTCCACTCATTACAATTTTCGGTGTTTCTTTTGGCACTTTTTACCGGGCAACATGGCAGTTGGACAGATTCTGCGGATTAGCGCTCACGTGTGGGGCGACTTTGACTTGTGCAAGCAATAAGCCTCCTTTTTTGTCTCATGGGGTTTACTCCCTCATCGCTTCTCCTTCACAAAACGCCGATGATATCAGCTGAATTGGGGAGGAGACGAAAATTGTGGGACTTGTGTGTCATTGCCAAGGTCGCCTCATCTCGTTGGGGCCAGAGAAGACTTCGCCTGACAACGCGGATGAGATGGTGGCGTTGACTGCTGCTGTCGAGACGCTCTGCGTCCAGTGTAAACGGCGACACTCCGACGGTCATCGGAGGGTGCGTTTGAGAGCAGACGGAAGTGAGGGTTGAGGCTCCTCACCGCCCCACTCTCTGCTCCTAATAATACCCTCTAACATTTGCTCTTTTAGTTACGCACACTGTCAACAAATTATTATGGCGAAAGCCTTTATTAGCCAACTACACAATGTTTGTGCACGAGGTTATATGTGCGCGGAGATAATCCCCAACCCGGGCGAATGGGGGAGATCATGCCGAGGAACTAGGTGAAAATGAGAGAATGCCGCAAGTAGGCCTGTGAATGAGACAAAATGAGTGGAATTTGTTGCAAGACTACACTGTTTTGTACACCACGTCCGCCTTTTCTTCTTCGTCGTCTTCTTCTTCTTCAGCCTCCCCACTTCCAGCCGTTGCGTCCAAGGCTCCAGCCTCAGCCTTCCGCAAGGCCCTAGTCGCAATCCACCCACTTTTTATGGTTCATTGAGTCTCGTGGATGGGGAATTTAATTTGAAAGTGGACATTTGACGTGTGCGTTGATTTGCCGCGGCCTCGACTTAAATGTTACATGGACTGACTGGTGAAATAACGGTACACGGCGGGGATGATGCTCGTGGGCAACCAGTCCCGGACTATTCCGAAGCCTACGGCTCCTCCGGGGCCAGGCCCATTCTCCGCCTCCTCCACCCCCCCCCCGCCGGCATTCCAATTAGCCTTTAAGATTTGACAACTCCCAATCACATCGGGGAGAGTATTCACACGCAGCATTTGACAGCGTAAAGGTGAGTTGTGAGTGTACTTTTCCAGTAAGTTCATACCATATTTTGTCAAAAATAACCTCACAACAGGTGTGCACACTCAGTACAGTGTGTTTTCACAGAGGCAATGGGGAGTTACTCGAGGGGAGGACGGTGTAGAGTTCACATTGTTATAGTTTGTGCGTTTAAATGCGCATTTAACTGGCCTCCGACGAGAGACCATCCCAATGGCCGCCTTCCCGTTGCTCTGCCGGTGACAATAAACCCCTCGGCCCACGCCGCCGTGGCCAGTTGCGACTTTCGGGGAGGGGCGGGGAGGGGAGGAGGGCGAGTCGAATCGCTACTGTGCGGTTTGGCCAACCAGTTGTACCCTGGACCTCTTCAAAACCCACTCAGCATCACTAGGGCGTGTTGCCATGTGCCACGAGGACTGCCTCATTTGAGGGGGACATTAAAATTAGCGGATATGGCAACGGGGTGGGCTGCAGTGTAACGTTGTCATCTGTGGTTTAACTTTCTCTGTACAACAATTATCAGGGCCGATTATTGCAAGTGCCTTCACTAGTGTACCAGATTGGACAAAAGGGGAGGGTCACCCTCGTCTGTAAGTCCAAAATAGCATCACTATTCTCGTCTTCTCTACTCCCTTCGTCCTCGTCCTCGTCCTCTTTCCTTGCCACTCGCCTCGCCGAAACCCAGCGTGGCGCAACCGCAATTTTGAGTGGCAACCACCCAGGCAAGGGGGAATGATAGGGACGCTTGTCAGCCACAACAACATCATTTCCAGTGTCACCCTCGAGACGCCCAGCAGTGCGCCACCGCGACGTCCCCGGAGCCAGAGGACGGAAGTGTCTCCCCCGACCGAGGAATTATGGACGACAGACAAAAAACCCTCCACCGCGAATATGAAATAGCCGCATACGGCGCCACGGGGGAGGGAGAAGGACGGTGTTTTTTGCCTTCAGGATGTTTTGATGGGCCGAGGAGGAGGAGGTGGACGGCTTCACCCTACCTACCAGCCTTGCTTGCGTTGCCTTATGACATGCTCGAGCGCACCTCCCGGGCAAGCAAGAATGCCATCTGCTGCGGCTGGTTAGGACGAGGGACGGCGGCCTTCTTAAGGAAACGCGGACAACGACAAGGAGCGCTTTATTCGGCGCAAATTACTCCTCCATGCAGCAATAATAGCAGGCAATGGAAACACCGAGGAGAGACGAGTTTACAACCCACAGAGGTAAAAACATGTTAATTAGAATTAATTTGGTGTAAATTAAAGTGCGTCGAATGTCGTCTTTATGAGATCGGATGGTTTGTGTACTACAGGACAACTCGAGGCGGGAAATTGCGTTTTGCCATGGCTTTAGTGCACCCTTTTAATCTCTCCGATCTCCGTGTCGGCCGCCTTCTGTCCTTCGCCTCCCGACTGCCGTCAGTGACGCTGCGTTGGTCGGCTGCAACTGCCTCAGTGGGGGGCAGAGACCAGGCGCTCGACCGGTTCCACGCTGTGCTCTTAAACGTCGTCTCTCGGCCGCCTTCCATCCATGCTCGCAGCTCACACACACCCACGGTGCGCCGACCTTTGCCCCGGCAGTGGAGGCGCAGGCCGACCAAAATGAATTTGGACCCGTGGAAATGTTTGAGAATACACGTCTCTTTTCAACGCAACGAGAGTGTTTTTCTTTTCCATTTAACAGGCGATTAGTTAGACAGAATCCGTTTAGGTGTCCCTTCCGTCTCTCTCACCGTCATGGGAGGCTCAACTTGGTGGGTTAGAGCAGGTCGCTCTAATGTTTGACCAGCCATGAAAAAGCTCAACCGCCTCACAGAAGCAAAGGGCAGTACTTTGGCAGCTGCCTACTGCTAAGATGCTTTATCTCCCATCAGAGTTACTTTGTGGGGACACAATTTCCGGCTGCGGAACCGCATCTACTGCCAGAGGAGACTCAAATGAGTCCCGGCACTACTAACTCACAAGCGGTTTCGTTGACGTCAACCGGGTTCATTCATTTTTGCTCCACGTAAATGGTCATTCCGTTCAGTGTGTCCACTTGGTGGATTTGGACAAGATGAAGCAAGCAAAGGTTTTTCTCGGCGAACGACGGTCGCTGAAGAGTTGGACAGTGTGGAGACACTTCCATGAGGTGTGGCGCTCCAGCTGTGACGCGCTGACATCCGCTTCAGCTTATGCGGAGGCCTCAATTCTCGCTCCGGCGGCGGGGCTCGGGCGATACGTCTTTTAAAAATCCTTAATTCAAGTTACTCTTAAGGGGAAATAAAAAGTGGCAGGAGTTTATGATTTCCGATTTTGTCACTGGCCACCAGCAGTTGCCTGATAACGGGGAGATATTGTGGCACAACGCAGAGGACTATGTGAACAGGCTCCTGGAGCATGTCCCTACGCCTAACTGCCCGGGGGTGGCGGCGGCGGCGACTGCGGCGCCGGAGGCGGAGGCAGCGACCGACCAGAATGCCCATAACGAAAACATGTCCACCAGGCAGAGGAGTGAGGGCCTTTTAAACCCGTTGATGAAGTTGTCCACCATGGAGAGAAAAGAGAATTTGGTGCGTGGAAGTCTTTCAGGTCCGCGGGGCTCTGGAGCGAGTGCGGACTGTCTGTGTGGAATTCCGCCCCAGTGGCGAACAGCATTGACTTATTCTTAATTTGTAATACAAATTTGGTATTTTTTTGAGTATTAGCAAAGCGAATTGGGGAGTTACATGTGTAAGAAGGATTTTACAGCTCGAAAGAAATTGTCGCATAACCAGCAGTAGAAGAGGAAGTAGAGATCACCTTTCAGCATCAGAAATACGACGGAGAGGGCTCTTACATAGGCCAAGACGTCCAGTTCTGTGTCCACAATCGTCAAAGTGCCCGAGGCTGTTGCTGCAACCATCGGTTTTGTTGTCGGCAGTGGAGAGGCGGGCGATTTAAGAGTCCCAGTGGAGGTCTCGTCCTTCAACAAAAGAGACTTGTAGAGAACAGTGAAGTTTACACTTCGCAAGGCAACACCCTCCGCGCCAGATTCGTGCAACTTAAAGGCCACTGAAAGGAGGATGAATGGCACTTGACAGAGGAAAAACACGGCAATGAGACAAATGAGGTTGATGGTAATGGTCCTCTCCTCCCGCGAGGCGTGCCAGCTCCGCTCCCGTGTCGGCGGTCCATTCAGCGTGAAGGCGACGGTGAGACGCGTCGACTTGGCGATGGCGCACTTGCAGACGGAGGGGCGAGCGCCGTTGCTGGAGAAATCGAGGTCTGTCGCCATGTAATTGTGGCGTTTGAGGATGAAGGACGAACGTATGGCCTGAATCAGGCGTATATTCACATATACAAGGATTGTGCAGGGAAAAACCAACAAGACCAAAATTCGGGTGAACCAGAGATTGAAAGAGGACAGCTTAGACCAGAGGGGATGCAGTACGGGACAGTATTTTGCGAGGGATGGGAATTGGAGGCTAATGGCTGTTAAAATTATGCCAAAGACAATCTTCTTTCGCACACGATGTGACATACAGCGCACGTAGAGAGGAAAACAAATGGCCAAGTATCGCTCGACGGCGACGGCCACTGTCAGCCAGTTGGATACCAGCAGGAGAATGTCAATTACCTCACCGAACAAGTCCTCTATCAGCGTGTACGTCGAGTGGGCATTATCGCTGGACATGAATTTGAGGAGGAAGTGGTCTAAGGAGAGAAACATCAGCAAAACTCCTGCAATTAAGTCCACAATTGCCAAGGTGATCAGGTAGGCAGCAATCGGACGGCAAAGGCCGCCCTTCCAAGCCACGTAAATGGAAGGTATGATGCAGAAGCAACTGGTCATACACAAGACCGTGGGGAGGTAGTGTTTGAGAATAACGTAAAATAGCATGTTTTGGGGCTGTGAGTGAACAATCGAGGGAAATAGCACTGTCAAACAGATGTATGATTAAGCAGCTCCGTGAGGCGCTCTGATTGGCTCTTCGGCGGCGGGCCAATCGTGCCCCAAATTGTCGTAGGAAATAAGCATGTTAATCCATGACCGTTTCAGACTTTTTGTCTCCTCCCCACGTACACCGGCTACCCACCCAACACGCGGCGGGCCGACAAAAGTGTTACACACCCCAATAATCCGCATCGCTTTGATCCCGGCAGGTCATCAAGCCGGCCACGTCAACCATTTGTAGTGGAAGTCGACAGGCGAATGAAGAAAATAGATTCTCGTCTGCACAACCGCTGCTTCCCAGCCTACTCCGAATGCTTTTACTGATCTGTGCCTAAGCTCACCGAATTGCAGCGGGAAGCGCATTCACCAGAGTTCGGCCAGGACGAGTAGACAATGACATTTTCCTGTGGTCAAAGCCAGACTTATAAGTATGAGGATGGAAATGCAAAATCGTAGGAGAAAATGAAAGGCTTGTTAATTTAAAGGAAAATAGTTTATTTTAGGCAATGTTTTGGAGTCGAAGCGTGTCTATTTACACAGAAGGATACTGCTGCATGATCCGTGTATAAGGTGACCAAAAAAACTTTTTCGTTTAATGCAAAGTCGAAAATTTACACATTACGCAACAACTATAACGCCTCCTTCTACCAAACCTTATTATCTTAAATATCAATTATTCCATTCAACAGCTAGGTTTCTTGGGAATATTACTTGCTGACTTCGATGCGCCACCACAGAGACAAAATCGGGCAAAGTGAAGTGTATGAGATGGACTACGTGTAAGCAAGAAAGAATGTGTTCTTACAAAGGCCAACAAAACGAGCTTTGACCCTACAGCAGATAGTTCCTTTGTGCCGCCTGTCTTGTCCCGGATACTTTAAATACAAAAGCGATAATTCCCAGGTGAAGTAGAACACCTTTTAAGTTGACTTAACACGTTTTTTATAACGTTAAGTTCTTTCATATGTGTGACATTGTGAGATAATGTCTGTTTCACTTATACAATCATGTTAGCGAACTACTTAATGGTTCGTTAAAATGGGGAAGGAGGGGAAAGGGGGGGGGCTAAGTGATCATGTTGAAAAACCCACATAAGATATCCGGAGGAGCTATAACAGTCCAACTTTCTGCATATATAGACTACGATGAACTCACGACTATGAGCAAACGCTAGAGCACTACTTAATTTCGTCTTAACAGAGACTGAAGACATGTAAGAAAATCTAATGTAATTCAAGTATCAGTTGTTGTATCCAACTGGACCTAAACGGTGATTAGCCACACTTAGACAATTAAGAGCGTAGAAAGGAGGAATTCCAAGGCAGGCAGGTGAACTCTCTGATTAGGTAGTGCGCATCATTAATAACCAGATTATCTGCGAAATGTTTTATGGCCTTGTAGTCAATTCAGGTACATTTGCCATGACAAATGAAGGAACCTGAAAATCACCGATAACTTATTTACTCTTGTAGAGGTGAAACTATACAATGAACTGAGGAAAGGGAGCAGAATCATTGGATTTTGTAATGCGCCAATTTTGTGTACTATTTGTAGTTTCGAAAGGTACTCTTAATTTCATGTTATTAAGAGCCGTTTTAATAAAAGAGATTTTGAATGGTCTATAGCGATTTTTTAAAAATCTTTGTACCCATAAGTGTTTGTCAATTCCTTTGTGTTCTTGCGGTAGGCGGTGTGGCCACTGGCCATGCCGCCCAACGGATATATCAATTGCATAAAGAAATGGAAGAGTCCAGTTTAGGTCGAATGAACTCCACCATCCCCTGGTAAGGCTAGCGGAATTCAATTTTAGTAGCAGATAACTTTAATGTGCTTGTGAGAGGGAGAGTAGGTCAGAGCAATAGCCCGAAAGGAAAAGGAACCAGAAAGTCCTATTCACAATACATGAAAAGATAAATTTGACTTCCCGTAGGTCCTTACACAATAGTAAAAATAATGAGACGAATTAAATTTTTCTCTAAGCCAAGCCTCCTACAGCACGCATAATGTAAACTCGTGAAAACTTTCAAATGATGTTAATATTAGGTATCATCAAAAAAATGTGTTTATTAATTTGCATGATTAAAATACTCAAGGATGTGTTTTATTATACAAATACGTGATAAATGTTAAAAACCAATCAATTTGTTTGTATCAATCAGAAGAACGTCAGAGCGGTGTGTGATGGGCGTTCCTAAAGACGTCGAGAGCGACTTGTACGACTTATCGCGAAAGGCGGGCGTCCCCATTGACAGGAAAATATTTCCGTAAGCGAACCTGCCTAACGCCTTATAGCAATGGGTGTGGCAACTGGCCACCGCCAATTTGGAGTTTTGAAATGATTACCAAACCGTTTTAAGGAGGGTGTATGGCATTTTTATGTCGCAAGAGAGGGCTTTTGATACTTGACCCTTACAGTTTCATGTAATTGTGCGACATTCTACCTGAATTTAATGGGTATGAGCTGTCCTGTGGCGTCGTTTCTCTGTGTCATTTACCCGTACATACCTAACTCCAATATTACCAGTCTTTCTTTATCTGTTATCTTCTTTGAAACTAATGTCAATCTCTCTGTTAGCATTCTCCTCAATTTAATCAATCTGAATTGCCATCCATCGATTATATTGTACATATTGAGGCAACCACTTGATCAAACTTCGTCGTCTATTCGTGAAGGCAGGATGGACGGGAGACCTCTTAAGCCTGTTGATAGACGGAATCATCGTGACTTTAAATAGACCAAAGAGCCAAGAATGTACGTTTTTTCCCAATTTTATTTACACCCTGCTATGTATGCTTTTATAGAGGCAATAAAGCGTCGAAGTGTTTAATAAATATCCCTTGTGCTATCATGATATTTAATTTCGTTGTAGCAGCGAGTAGACATGTACTTGTTTTACACTTCCTGGACCTTTGCTCTTTTGACAGACACCTGGGTATTTTCCTCTCGCATTGCTTCGGCTTGAGCTAACGCGCACTTTTATTAAATATGGTATCGTTATTTGTTGTCTCATTGCATGATGCTGAGTTTGAGCTCATAAATTGAGTTGATTAACCTCAATGATTCCGGCACAGTCTTGTAAACTCTATACTTTTTCATTTTTTTGGAGCATCTCGTACGTTAAGCCGAAGACTTTATTAAACGGACGCTTTGGGGGGAAGAAAGGGTAATTATCGACTTCATTAACTGCTATGTGTGTGATTTTCAGAATAACCAGCTCTAATTTCGAGTTCTCTCGGGTATAGTATATGGTTGATGGATAGGTCGTCATGTAGTACTTCAAGCCTCTGGCCGGTGAGTGTAGTCGGTTTGAGGACCGTACAGTATTAGCGTGAGAAAGGTGTCTTGAAGCGTGTTATGGTAATCGCGTGTATTCGTCCCCATCCGGTCGTACGTCTGTACCACGTTTTCAGCACAAGATTTATACAGAGCGGGGTATTGGGGGCGAATGAGGCGTTGTTTGGTCGGAGGTTCGGTTTCGTGATTCGGTTTGCGGGTGGAACTCGTCGGCCTTCGGTTTTTCTTTGAGGCTGGGGAATGCTTGTAAGAGTATGGCATTTCATTAATCCAAGAAACTGGCGGGGGTCTGTGTGGGGATATTTCCTCGCACGGAATGTGTGGTGCAACGTTAATGTGTTTCTATATTACGCTTGTCTTTTTTTAAACACCACTTTGGCCCAGAGTCACAAATTAAGACTTAATTAATCGAAAAATTTAGGTCTCATCAAGAGAACTAGTTAATCGTAATTGTTAAGTACTTTTTCAAGCCGATTAGGTTAAGTGTTTGTTTGGTCCGTGTGTTGTGACCTTGATGTAACCAAAAATTGGAAGTGGCGATTTACGGTAGGTTGTTAGGAAGTTAACATGCAGTTCTGCTGATAAAATGTGCGCAACATGGTACCGGATATCACTTGACATTGTTGTTTTTACTTTCAAACTCTTAATCGTTTATATATATAAACAAGTGAAGGCTGTACCAGTGTCAAAATAATTGTTGTTGTAACCTGGTGCGGCGTTCCGCTTGCAAGAGTATTTGTTCCCAATCTGTGTTTAGACTCTTGAAGAAAGGCTTTTTAATTGTACTTATTTCAGTGTACGGGAAATTTTCCCTTTAGTGAAACCTGGTCTATTTTTTGGTGCTCACCTTTATTTGCCACGAGTTAATTAAGTTGGTATTTAACAAAAATTTATTTCATACATATAACTCATACTTAATAAGGAAATGAACCAGCACGGATGTTACTCTGTTTGTTGTCAAGTTGCTGAGTTAAGACAATTCCACAAATCATACCTATATTTGTTCAGTAAAAAAGAAGCAGTATTGATGAATGTTATCAAGCACTCAGATCAACCGTTTTCATTCATTAAGGCAAGTAATACGCATATTAACTTCTGTTTATAGAGATCATTTATACTTTAGAACATGGACATCAAAATCCACCGATGTCCAAAGTGTCAGGAAGGGGTCAAAGTTGAAGACTATCATGAGCATATTGGCCACTGCGTCGGAGTTAATGGAGTCCCACAGACTCATTCTAATGGTTCTAGTGCAAATGATTACTCTCACACAAGTCTGATCTCGACACCGTTTAGCGATATCACTGATAATCAATCGACGTATTCTAGAGATATTCAGCCATCTGATATGTGGTATTGCCGTTATTGCGCCCAACACTTAAAGGATAAGGAGGCATTTGTAAAACACTTATTGACTGCCGGTCACCGTAACCTTGCGGCGGAGTGTGAACCGCAGCCCGCTGCGGCAGAGAATTCAGCTTGCAGTCCGTGTGGGTCAAACTCCGAGGCAAATGGGCATTTGGAAAACGGAGGTATGAGAGAAAATATTCGTTCGGTCGTGCAAGAGGAACTAGCAAGTTGCTTAAGGATACTACTGGGACACCTTGAGAATGCGGTAGGACGGAAGTAAGCTTCTACTGGTCCCTCGATAAACACTGACCTAGCCCAATTTACTTACTTTTATAATCATTTTTCTGCATTCTGCTTAACATATTGGCCACCGACATTGTTTATTTTTTTGTACTCGGAACGAATAAGGAAGCGGGGGCTTTTTCCACGCCACGTCGTGGACGCTATTCATTGGCCTGCTTTCGAACTGCTGTGCGAAGATCCGGAAATCAGATCAAGTTGAGTGACTACATATCACGCCTGAGGTACATTTGCATCCGGCAACTTGGTGTGCTTCTTGTCTGCGCAGCTTGTGACACACTACGATTCGCATAGTCAACATTTTGAATTTCGGGGGCGAGGCGTATCACGGGTGAGTACAGGCGATTTCCAACCGGTTGTACCAGCTTCACACACATATAGTCTGTGCCTCACAACACAGACATGACGACTACGGAACTGAAGCAGTCGATATCACGAACGAGGCAATCGTCGGAATCGATGCACACAACAAACAACATCCAACCCCATCGGCCTAGACATAGGGACGCAAATATACAACAGGTTCTCTGCCCCACTTAACGAGGCCACATAATAGGCGTCAGCAGATCTTACCAATGTTTAAGCAGTGAAACGTGAACCATAGCGTCCCGGCTTCCTAACAGAGAAATTTAAAGAAACGCCCGACTAGCCCATTCCAAGTTTTCCTTTAGAGTTGTATCAAATATTTTCTACACTTCATTGCGTGTCCATGTAGACGTCTTATGCCTCACTGTGCGCATAATATCTGCAATTCCGCGAAACTGCTTTCATGCTCAGTTCATGGAAATTGGCTCGCAATGATTGTATAAAAGTAACTACTTTGGTAATTAGTAACTTTAGTAGTTTGCGGTTATTTTGTTAATATATTTATTTTATGGGTAGCGAACACTTGAAGATTAGGTGTTTATTTTAAAGTCCGGTTTCATATCCCTTCCATAGGTTTTCACGTCCTTAGCTTTTGTATTAGAGCCCTCGAAACAACTCAGCTTAATTGCTTAGTGAGTGAAGTCGTACCTTGTCGGTGTAATGAAGGGCAGTATTGTTGGTGATCCCAAACATTTTATATAATCATAGAATCGAGGTTAAAATTCACTCAAACTGAATATAATCTGCCACGGCGTGTAGGGTTCTATTTTTCTTGTCGGACTACAGCGGTCAGATGGTGGTAGAACAGTAGCAGTCGCACAGTTTTTCTGAG
Organism: Dipylidium caninum; assembly: GCA_017562135.1. Lineage (NCBI taxonomy): Eukaryota > Metazoa > Platyhelminthes > Cestoda > Cyclophyllidea > Dipylidiidae > Dipylidium > Dipylidium caninum. Next base: position 172,444 of record QEYB01000921.1, on the reverse strand, counting down.
GGGCAGATGTGTTAGACAATATCGATGATTCATGATCACGGAAAAGGTAGGTTGGCTTTCGTCGTGATTTGGCTCACCTCGTATTTATTGAAAGCATCCGCCAACTTTTCGCAGTATGTAACTATGGCTCTCTATGCATTTGCCATCTATAAATTCCGTATATTTGGCTAATTTGTTGTAAGAAAAGGAAGTATCGATATCAATATAATTACTATAAACTTGCTAAATATTACTAAGTTTTTCTGTTGCATTTTATAAAATCTTGCATGTTGTACAATCTATAAATTGCTGAAAACATAGACTGCACATTATCCAAGTGCTGATTTGTTATATCACTTCGTCTCAGGCGTGGTCAAGGTTAGCCTGTGACCCAGAAGTATCGTGCTGGTCGAATCGAGTGTGTCAGAGGCGAAGATGTACGAGGTCGTATGCATCCATCCTTCATTCAGGTAAATATTTTTCAATGCTTACCTTTTTAGTTTAGGGAAACATGACAACATTATCAGGATTGTGTGGAATTACTCGCCGAAGAACATCCTCATCATCCATAAAATGAACACTCCTTCAGTCTTCACTGGTCTTAAAGTTGTCCTCTACTTTCTTTTGAAGGTTATACTCAACGATTTCTTGTTGTTTGCTATTTTCTCTATTTTTAGCTGTGATGTCAGGCTTTGCTTTTATTTGTGTAGGGTCGCTAGGTTCACGAGTTCGGAGGCTGTTACCATATCTTTAGTATCTGTTTGGTTTATGTGTCATTATTTTTTATTCCTCCATTTATTTGTCAGGTAACAATTAACCGAGACGCTTGGTGTCGAATAAATTAACCGCACTTTTGATCCATTTAGTACATCACTTTTACCTTTGTGCCGCTATTCACTATAAACCTGGGTCACTGCATTTTACCTGTCCAAATGTGGTAACTACAGTCACTTTCTTTTATTCCATTCGTTCTTTTTCATAGTCTCTTTCATCAATATTAGTTTCTTATCACTTTTACCTTGTTTATGTAACGCTATGGTGTTGCTTCATGGGCCTTTCCCTCTTACTTTAGTGTTTCTGTCGGTACGTGAGTGTGAATTTACTCTCTTGTTATTTTAGTACTTCAACGCACTAATTTTCCTGGAAAAAAGCAGTATTGAAGCTCTTCAAGCTGATGAAGAATTCAGACCAATCTTGGATGCACACTTTCGCCAAGAACGACCTTTTCCTTCAGGAGATTGCAGGGAGTCACCTACCTCCCCAGAACAAGTTTGTTTGCCTCCTGACATACCTGGAACTGCAAAAGACTTGGAGGAGTTTTGGCATGCCGATACTCAAATGACCAATACCAAGAGTGGGATTGTGTTATTTGATAGCCATTTGGCTAATGAACCCACCCTAACTGATATGGTTATTTGCATGGGTGGCGATGGTACCCTTCTTCATGTGGCCTCAATCTTTCAGGTATTATTTAACATACTTTTTCTGTAACATGCGCTTTTCGGGTTTCTATTAAATCCCAAAAGAAAATTAGGAGCGATAAATTGGAAGGTTCTTATTTTAACTAGATCTATTTAAGTCTTTAATTTTTCTGGCATGTTTGTTTTTTCCCTGGTTGTCGACGATACACTGATTTCCAAGTTGCAAAACTTCATTCACACTTTCCTCATCACTATTAGTTCAGGTAGCTACTTTTTTCCCCACGTTGGTCTATTTTCATGTCTATTCTCTCAGGATACAGTTCCGCCTATCATTTCTTTCTACATGGGTAGCCTGGGATTTCTAACACCCTTCAGTTTTGCTGACTTCCCTCACGTCTTGAAACGGATTTACACTGGTAAGCATATCTTTTTCTGCCATTCTGGATTTTCGGTGTAAAAATAATCTTTGTTTTGACTAGTATAGAATTTCTAGATCAACTTTGTTTTATTTTCATGAGGTTTTCTGCACCATCGATGTGTATACCATAAAATCACGGTCCCGTAGCTAAGGGCTCATCTTTGCATTGGAACTTACATCATAAACTTAGTTGCCTTGACAGATGTTTCTATCTGTGAAAGGCTGGATATTTACTGTCCAGGATATTCATGTCACCTTTTACTAATTGTGTAAAACGAACTGAACCCCTCCTCTATTTTGTGCCGGCGAGTAGAGGGTGGCCCGTGTATTCTCCGCTCACGACTCTGTTGCCAGATGATAAGAAAACAGAATTCGGCAACGTGTTCTCAGCCATGCTCAGAACTCGAGGCGGCTGAAACTCAGACGGGAGTAAATTCTTTTCATGTTAGTTTTAAACGTTTATTTCTTAATTCCTTCACATACAGTTTTGAGTCACCTTCTTTGTTAATTCGTGTAATCAACCTACCTAAACTCTACTTTCGTCTCCATCACTACTACTTTTTCTAATTCTCCTTACTGGTAATTGACTGCGATTTTTCTATTTAACTGCATTTTATATTAAGCGTATTGCTAATTTGCGTCTATTTCTCGGTGAATTAGATACTCAACGAGGCAACCTTTACCCGTGGAAATTGCCCATACCTTACGGTTTTAGTCCTCAGTGTTGATGGCGAAGAGGTCACCCGATTTCAGGGGGATGGTGAGTCCCCGATCTCCTCTTTTACTCAAATGAGCCATGTAGGCAATTAGAGCTCTTCATTCTCCTCGTAAAACTTCTAATCTCTGCATTCTAATGCCCAGTTGGGGAGTCACTTTAACCCCCTTTAGTTGAAATTGGATTACCTTTTCCAATCTCCGCATAATTTTGGGTCATGGAGAGACAAGGAGATTTAAATCCTCCCATCGACCACGGTGTTTTAGTAATCTTATTCTGAAACAAAATTGTCTACTTTTATCCTTCCTTATGTAGGCAAATTTTATCGCTCACCGTCATTGCCAGGGAAGATGTTTTGCTAAACCGAAGTTTAGTAGGAAAATTAGGGTCTTTCCTAAAATTTTGACACCTTGAAATTCGCTGATCGGAAGTGATTTCTTCAAGCGACTCCTATTCCTTTCATTTTTCGTTTTTTCTGCTTTCTTGACCACCATGTAGTAAGTTAGCACGTAGTCTGAAAAAGAGAAGAATCTTTTTACTTTTTCCCACAAGGTCTGATCATTTCGACACCGACGGGGAGCACAGCCTACTCGATGTCGGCAGGGGCGTCGATACTCAACCCCGCGGTGCCGGCCATCCTCGTGACGCCGATCAACGCCCACTCGCTGAGCTGTCGGCCGCTGGTCCTGCCCCTCTCCACCCGCCTCGAGGTCTCCATCGCGCCCGACGCACGCTGCGAGTGTGTCCACCTCTCCAACGACGGACGTCTCCGGCATCACCACATTATCCACAAGGGGCGACCGCGTCCTGTTCACCGCCTCCCACTACCCTGTCCCCTGCTTCGGCAGCGAAAATCAGGTCCGACAGTCTTTCACCATCCCCCCCCCTCCGCCCCCCTCCCTTTGCCTTAAATCGGTCCACACGTCACCCTTTTGGGGCCGTGTCCACCCTCCTCTGGCCATTTGAAGGACTACCAGCGTCAACCGCGTTTGACATGCACTTTATGACGTTTTACGGTAACCGGTTGTGCGGATTCCGACGACAGGTAGGCAGAGTGGCGATATTTTCAATCACAAATCTTTGAGATGTGGCCTTTAGATGTGAAAACCTGCGATAGGTCTCCCCTGCTAATTTGCTTGAGTCGAGTAATGTGCTTTTCTTACCTTTTGTCGGCTGTCTCCACACTGTCATCAAGTCTCCTTCGAGTAGCTTGTTTTCTTCTCATTTGAAAGGCATTTTATTCCGTCTTAAATCCAACCTGCTAAAACACGAACTTCTACTTGAAGGCGATGAGTATGTCTGCATGCTCCTGCAAAAATCACCTGTTTCATCAGAGCCTGTAGAAAGGAGATTTGCTGAATTTCATACAGGAATTTCCTTAATTTTATATTGCAATGAAAAGATTGGCCAGAAAATAGTCCGGTGGCTTACATGGGTCCAAATAAAACTTTGTGTCGCCTTTTAAAGCCATCTCCTTCGTCTATTCTGTGTCTTTCCACCTCACAAGCCGTGTCTTCTACGCCTGGAATTCTTCGGCCAGCGTAACCGAGACTCCCTCAGAGTTGAGGCGAGAAACAAACATTGGCAATGGAACTTCACTCTCTCATAATTTTTTCCTCTTTTTGGGATTGGGAGTCCGCGTTTCTTGCCACTCACTTAGGTAGTTTAGTCTAAACTAATCCAGTTTTGAAAGTAATCCCCAATGCCTAGCTTTTACACAGCAGTTCTCCGAGCTCCTCTTTTGTTGGCGGCATTTCAAGCTGATCAAAGTTGCAGCCTACGTGGTCGTCTGCCCTAAGAAGCTTCCGAAACTGCGTGCCCAGGCAAGGAGGAGTTGACACGAGCCGTCCACTTCAAGGTGTCCTCGTCGCTGGCTTATTTCTCCTGATTTGGCCTGCTTTAGAAGGCTTCTCGGCTTCCTTCCCGCATGTTGGTAGTATCTGGGTGATCGGGCATTTTGGTTGTTGCAGGTGGCCGACTGGTTCAGGGACTTGGCGCATTGCCTGCAGTGGAACGCCCGTCATCGGCAGAACGAGTTCAATGAGGCCAGTTTCCTTCCCGGACGGTTTCACGAGTACGCCAGTGACCGAACCCAGGACTGAGTGGCTTCTTGCTTTGGTGTCTTCCCCCCTTTCTCCCCCCCCCTCTTTCTCTCTCTCTCCCTGCCTCCCTTCCGGCGCCTTTGTGCATTATTTCCTCGATCGAGATGCTTTTTAACATTCCTCCCTCTTCGTGGCCTCTCTGATCTTGGTTACTTTAATGAATTATCACTCGCCTACTGAGACTTCTTTCTTCTTTACTCTGTGGCTCCTCAAGTAAACCGCCAATCCTGTATGGTCTTCTTTTTCCCGGGTGAAACATAAGTCTGTGTAACATTATGTGACTACTTACGTCCTTCTCCACTCCAACACGCGCTGAGGCAGAATAGTTGCCCGGCATTCCGCGTTTCTTCGGTGGACGAAATTTTTCATATTTTAATTCTCCGCGGGCTCGTTTGAGCGGATTTAATACAACCCTGTCAGCAACCATGCACTTCTTCAAGATCTGTTCGTTTTTTCCAAGGCAAAACTCTTCTTGAGGTGTAATGAATTCTCGTTTTTTCTCCTTCCTCCAAAAAAAGCAAACTAATAATTTTTACTCAAAAAGCCGTCCATCCCATTGGGGTGGCGTCTGACAGTTAAACGCAGTAGCCGCCGCGTGTCAGTCTTTGACACTCGAGGCATCCGGTGAGGAGAGATGAGAGGAGAGACGAGACGAGGCGAGGCGGGACGAGACGTGACTTCCTCCTTTGTTTTTACCCCAGGGGGTTCGGCCAAAACAAAGGAGGCAGCCTCGGCACCTCCCCTCCCCCCGAATCAGGCGTCCACACACGTGTCTTACGTGTGTCAATGCGAAGCATTAATTTCTTCCCCATTTCCTCAAAAACGCGGCATTTCCTAACATCAATGCAACTAAAAGAAAGAAAAAATAAACCCTACGGAAAGCTTCAATAAAAATAAACATCTTCTAAACTCATTTACACATTCTGTTGTTCAGCCTTCTGTGAAGGATTGTGGATTTGTGAGAAACGAGCCTCGCAATAATTTTGCTCGATTTCCTCCTCCTCCAAAATGAATGATTTCCATGAAACTGCCTCTTTAGTACTCCCTTGAAGGTTCCATTACTGTCCTCCACCTGTTTGTCTGTTGTGGATAACTCGCAGGCGACTATGTGTTAGTACCGGGACTCTTTCTCTCCCCCTCCTCTCTGTGTCTCTTGAGGGCGAGCCGTCATCCTTCCGCATGGAAGCTGCGGGACATGGCGGTGAGTAGCTCAGGCTTCTTCTTCTCACTTCTTCAAGATCGCCTGCTCCTCCCTCTACCTTGGTGAAGCTCGTGAACCAACTAGTGGGGTAAACTTTGTTAAATCGAGGATGGAATATTCTAGTATCTGGAACATGGTGCAGCCTGAGATGCCCTCCAATTCGAACTCAACTGCCGCACGGCATTATGACCCAGAGGAGAAAAGGCTGTTTACTTCGAATTTATAAAAATATTAATGATTCGCTTTTATTCTCGATTTGCGATCTCACATCATCCAGTTGCTTGCTTCATTCTTCAACTTAGACACCCCTCAACCTTAAATCAACATGGTGGTTAGATCGCAAAAGCCACTCCTATTCTGAGTATTTTGGCACCGGCTGCTCTGTCCGACACCTCATGGACGCGGCGTTTAATCGCTTTCAACGTCACCACCCGTAGTAGGCCGCTACTCCGGCTTGTCTCCCTCCGGCATCTCTCCGCAAAAGTGGTTACTGTCTTCTAAAAAATTAGCGGCTTATCTTAATCCCTGCATAAAGTGAGAGTGAGGGACATTTTTGTTGTGGGCTGAGTTTCGCGTTAGTGTTTCCTCGTCAACCGTTGCCTCCAGTTGATTGGCGCGTTGTGGGGCGCGTCCTCAGCCAGCAGCCATCGCCGCCCTCCCCTTCTCCGCCCCGCCCGCCCGCCCCGCCCCGCCCCGCCCCGCCCCGCCCCGGAGTGCCACAGCGGCTTGGGAAGGAGAAGACGAGGCAATTAACTGGAGTCGAGAGGTGCTGGAGGCAGCACGTGCCTTTGGTAGTCAAAGAGTCAGTGCAAAAATACGCCCTCGTCGGGCCGGTTACATGCCGGGAGGGTGAGTTATCCTGTGCAACGCCAGAGTCCGCGACTGACAGAATCCTTTGCCGCAAATTTCACAGGCAAACGGCTTCTTTGAACTGTGGATGTACCTGGAAAGGAAGGGGAACATTTCAAAGAGTGCAGACTTATTCCTGAGCTGCCCTGACTGGCTCTGTTGAATATCACTAATGCTGAGGAGTTTAACAGCCCACTTCCGCCACCACGCCTCTTTAAGAAATGAAATTGCAGTGCATTTAGACATTATTAACCTCAGTAACTAGGAATAGAATGACATTGACCTGTGGGGAAGACGTGGTAGGGGTAAAATGGGCAGAGGAGGCGGGGGATGCACAAGGATGAATCCAAAAGGGGGGGCAACACTGCACTAACCCAAACACACACTTAAAAAAAGGCTGGGCACTTGTTTATGAGCACAAAACGAGGGCCATGAAAGTGGGTGTGTTATAAAGGGAGCCAGACAACTTCTCTGCAGGGACTTGCTTGTGGTCGCGTAGGTGATCCTGCCTCCGGAATGCTCTGCCGCACACCTCACAGGGGAAGGGGCGCTCATTTGTGTGAGTTCGCTCGTGGATTAGGAGGTTGTAGGATTTTGTGAACTGCCGGTAACAAAAACGACAGATGTACTGCTTTTTCGCCCTAAAATGCGATGTTTTCCGGGTAATGCAGTCCACTATGCACATTCTACTTATGCCCAGCAGTAGGGTGCTCACCTACGCTTGATCGTGCCACCACGAGGCGCAGGAGGCGGCGAAGGAGGCTGAAGCGGAGGAGGGGGCGGGGGCGGGGCGGGGGTGGAGGCGGGGAGGGGGAGAGAAGGAGCAGGAGCAGGAATTGAGTTCTGCAACCGCGGTTTGGGACAACACTTCTGGAGTCGTTGAGGCCCCTCCACCATTCGCTTAGTGTTCCTGTCTGCTGTCGATCTCAGGCAAGAGTCAACCAGCTTCCTGAAGTCAAACTTTTTACCACCTATTTAAAACGCCATACTAAGTTAATGAAGTGAAATATATTGCGGGGAAGGCATCATGTAATGGATCGCTTGGTGAGGAAATGCATTGACGAGTTAGGGAATGTAAATCACAAGTGGAAAGTTAACCTTATTAAAACAGCTTACACTGCGGAGTGGTGGACCTTGAGAGGACAGGCAAAAAGTGGCTGAAAAGGCAATATTTAAGGGCCGTTTCCCCTCTCTTCACCGGTATTAGTCTCATCACCGAGTTATCGCTGCTTCATTTAAGCCACAGAAATGTGGAAACGACGCCGTTAACTCACTTCCCATTGTCAGGGCGCCTGAGGGCGAGGAGTCGAGCGCACTGGCTGCCTGTATCCATGGCCTCAGAGATCCCATTTCCATCTGATTTGCAGTCCATGTCGAGCCTGATTTCCGGCTGTTGCAGCGTTTCATTGGTGCACTATGTTGAGGCATTCTTGAGGCATTTACTGAGAGAAAAAGTATGCCAGTGTGATTCTCAGGAGAGGCATTTTATTATCCCAGTGGCTTCACTAAGCTACGAGCGAATGATGTAACCAAAAACTTGTAATATCTCACAAAAAATTGCAGTATGCCCTTACTCTATATTTTCGCTCACTCAAGAAACCATGAAAACCTATTTCAAACCGAGCGACTACGAATTTATAAAAAGTAAAAGTTAGGGCATTATTAATGCCAACCCGTATTCGCTTTGAGCATGGTCTACGAAATATGAAACCGAATTGAGCAAACTGTAACAACAGTTTCTGAGAATGAAATGAGGATTACGTGTTCTTTTGAGTGGTTGACAACACAAATTAGCGAAGAATGACTCCGCGAGAGGTCCACTGCAGCACCCGTTGCAAATCGTAGATTGATGTGAAATGGAGGTCGGTTTCACCATGGGAACGTAGAAATTCTTCCATGTTGCCACGATTTGGAGTAGCTCCTGTGGCGGTGGAATATGGAGAATGGAGGATGCAGAGTTTACTTTTGGCTCTTCAAACGGTGCTCCACTGAAGGCCATTCTTTAGTCCGTTTTTTTTTCTATAAATGGCTACCGCCTCCTTAAACCGCATTCGTTATGCGCATGTTTCCCACTCGTCTCGTCGCTGATTGGCCGGACAGCGGCGGCGGCAACCTGATTGGTCGAAAGGGTGGAGATCGTTCCGCGTGCTTCGACCATTGGTCGAAACGCCAGTTATGGAAATTTATCCGAAAGTGCTAAGTCACCATTCACCTAGTCTCAAGCACACTCATCGTCTTAATGGGGGTTTAATCCTAATTTCCCCTCTTGCAGGTCTACTTGGTAATGATATTAGGTCGAAAGAAGGTGACTCTTCATTTTGTCTAGAATCGACTTGAACCATAATTGTTGGCATACTTGGGAATTCACAGGCCATGCTCCCACGCTATGCTACGAGACGGAAATGATGATTATACTTTATGCGAGAATTGGTGCACTTGAAGATAAGAAGGATTTCTAAAGTTAAAGTAAGATTGTGAGGATTTCACTCTACGTGCGCCCTCGGACGCACATGTGAGGCCAACAATAAAATCACCTGTGAAATACATGATTTCATTGTTGTTCTGCACTAGCAACCATGCTAATCGGGAAAAAGGAGAGGTTTTTGGAAGATATATTATTTTCTTTCCTATCAAACTCTTACCTGAACCTCTACTAGTCGAGTGCGTATGGAAGCGTTCTCTCTGTCCTGTCTGAAAAATGGCACGCACAAGAGGAAAGATGGGTTTCTATCTGTTAACAGTCAGGCTTCACCAGACAGGCGCGGTTGTGTGTGGGAAAAGAGGGTCTGCGCTGAGATGATAAACGCGAGTTTCACTTTCCTGCCGAAAACAGACGGAGATCCCAGTGAATCCTCGTAAGTGTATTAAAAGCTTTGCTGAGTTTTTTTGTATTTCCAGGCGATTTTCATCAATAATTCGTTTAGCGGGCCACTTGGACGAGGTTCCACCATTACGATTTGCTACGACATGAAGGGGGGTTTATTTAATCAGCGGTGAATTTGGTCAGATCCGAGTTTTTCCCAACGAGCTTGAAAGTCCCAAACAACTCCGGACTGCTCACCACGCAGCCGCCACATCGGCCACTGCCGTAAATGCCTCCTCCACAGGGCCAAAATGAAGAGGCTTCTTTTCTTGCCTCTAACCCGACCACTTGTCTACGTCGCCTGGGGTGCGGAGAAGATGGATGCCCAACAGCCGAGGTGCCGCCTCCTCGTGCCTGCCACAGCCGCGGGAACACACCTCTCGTCGCCGGCCGACATGTTGACCCCATTCTCAGCTACTCCTGTAGCCGGAGGCGATGGTGGCCGTGGTGACTCGCGCAATAAATCCACGCGACCCGGCGATTTGCCGTTGTCGTGACAGAAGGACCGACGTGGTGGTGGACCGCCTTTTCTGACGGGCGACTTTGGTCACTTTTTGAAGAGCCCCCCGGGCTGATGCAACATTATGGCCTCCCCGCGCTCTCATCACCCCAAGTGAAACTCAATGGGCCCTTCGGGCCTCTCCGATGGCGTTTCGTAACAGCCACGAACTGGTTCCAGGACGGATCCTCGTCTCCATGGCGGGGTGTAACGATGACAAGGAGGAGTGAAGTCGAAGCAACCTATTAATCAAGGCATAATGGAAAAAACCGAACACTTCAATTCAAATTAAAGCGATTGTTTGATGTCTTTCAATTTAATGGAAGCAGTGGGTCAAGTTTTCGGCAAGATCGTTCGGTTGCGGTCTAAGGATAATCACGTGACACCGTTCTTGGCGATTAGAGCATCGAAAAGCCCTGTGAACAGTCCAAGAATGAAAAAAAAAAGCCAAAATAAGTAATTTTCGGGGACGCGGGGGTTTGAGAATGCCCACAAGTGTGTTTCTGTGTTGGGACTAAGAGCGACGCTCCGTCGCCGGCTCAGCGATCACGAGGGTCTCCGCCCGGGCCGCGTGGTGCCGACGTCCTGACTGGCGGGTCGCAGGAAAGAAAGACTGCGGTGAAGAAACGAGCAGGAGACGGAGGAGGTGAGAAGTCCACCGTGTGTGCAGGGCAGCGACAGGTGGACCGGTGATGCAAGACCCTGTGGGTACCAGCACCACCTCTGTTCGAAGTAGCCGTTTGACTGGTCGTGAGAACTCGGGGGGGGGTCGGGGGTCGGGCCGGGCGGGGAGGTGCGGGGCGGGGGAGGGGTGAGTTCGTGAAAAAAAAAAAGTGTGATCCTTGCATGGTGGAGGCGGCGGCGGAGGCGGTGGTAGCTAAACCAGTTAGCCTTCCGTTCCTCTCCAGCCTCCTCCGCCCTCCGCCCGAGCCCCGCGCCTCCACCTCCTCCGCAGTTGTCTGGGTGTCGTTGCCAAGGTGCGCAAATGGACCACCGCGGTGTGTGCGTGCGCGTGGGGGTGCCCGAGTGGCCCAATAAAGGGCCACGTGAGGGTGTTTGAGGCACCCGCACACAAGTGCGCACCCACGTCTATTTTTACTGTTACTGCTGCTGCTGCTGCTGCTGTTTCCGTCGTAGGTGTGAGCGAGTCTGTTCGCTAACACGGAAGTGCAGCCACTCTCCTTCTCCCTCTCTCTCTCTCTCACCCTCCTGCCACCAAGGGCGGCTAAAACAACATTTTACCGGAAAGCAGAAGCACACACAAAAGAAATTACGGCCAGAGAGAGCGAGAGAGAGGCAACCACAACTGCGCTTCAACGGCACCCGCAGGAGGAGTTTTTATCGCGGTGACTGGGACGGCTGACGAGAGGCAATTCGCTTTGCCTCCTAATCGGGCGATTGAGGTTCGGTGTTAATGTCAGCTTGTCGTTCCACTCGTAATTATACAAAACTACAATTTGTCCACCGTTGGATGTCCTGCTCCACCAACAATCACCCAAAAAAACTTCCCCTCTCTCTCTCTCTTTGAAACCGGGCAACTCCTGAGCCAATGCGTCTCAGAGGTGGCGAAAAACTCGCCTCATTAATGTGTTTCACCACCTCTTCACGCTCATTTCGGTGGCGTCTGAGATGCCCCACTTTTTCACATCGCCTCTGCCGGTCACGTTGCAAGTCGTTGGAGGCGCCTCGGAGCCGAAGTCGACGCTGCTTATTTGGTGGGGTGCCATTTCAGAAGAAGCAGGAAAGGAGCCTCTACGTCGTTTTTGTCTTTAAATTCAAATAAGTGGAGCACATGAGAATGCTTTTGAAGAAGGGGAAGTTGCTTCAGATGCCAGACTCATAGAGCCTTTTCAAGGGGACTAGACGGGACGAGGAGCACTCGTTGCTCTGATGTCCTGCTGCGGGTGAAGCCACTGGGGAAAAGTGGGGGGAATGACGCGCAATCCCGGCCCTCGTTCTCAGTGGCACGGCCACCAGTGAATTTCGGCAGCGGTTGAGGGAACAGCGGATTTTGGAAAGCCCTCGCCCCATGGGGCGACTTCAAGTTCGCCTTCATCAATGCAAACAGCAGACAATGGGTCGGGACAAGGCATTCACCAGCTCTTCACCGTCAAGCCTGCCACGAGAGGGGGATGATGTCAAATGTTTGGGTGTTGACAAGCCGTGAGGACCGGTTCACTTCAGTCTGAACTGTGAGGACGACAACTGCAGTGGTCACTTGGCCACTCTGTATCCCATCAGTCAGTCAGTCAGTCAGTCAATCAACCAACCAACCAAACACCAATCAATCATTCAATTGTACAATCGAGCTATCAACCGACCAAACGATCAATCAATCCATCGAGCAAGAAAGCAGACAATCAATGAGCCGAGTAATCAACTAAATAGACAATCATTCAATCAATTAAACAATCAACTCACTAACAAATTATTCAAACAGTTGATCAATCCCACAACCGATAAATCGATCAAGTGAGCAATCAAGCCATCAACCATAAATAAATCATTCATTCATTCATCCGATCAAATAATCAGCCAACCATCCAATTAATCAATCAATCAATCAATCAATCGGTTTCAAAGGAAGGATACAAGTCTGAATGCGTAGCCAATCCCCAAGACGGAACGCGAATCTCCCCCTTCTAGGACACAACGGCTGACCACTTCACCGTCCAGAGTTGTGGAAATGTCACTCGACAACATGGTAACCTGAAACTGCATACGTTCTCTCATTACCACTCACGAGGGGGTTTTACGCCGTCCCCCTCTCGCCCCCCCCCCCCCCCCCCCCCCCCCCCCCGTCGCATCTCAAGGAAGCAACTGTGCCGTGGTTACCGATCGTCTGGGAGCGACGTCCTAAGTCATAAAAGGAGGCTGAAAGCGTCGCCCTCCCCCAAACCGCGGCCTTTAACAGACACGCAGACGCCCACGAGGCCGGTTGCGTGTCCGATGCTCCCACACGATTTCATTACACATGTTGGTTTTATAATCAGCCAGTCCTATTAACTTTCCGTGCAGCCCACAGGATGACATGGCCACTTCTTAGAGTGGAAGTTTTGGTCTCCTCAACCCTCTTCCCCTTCCCCCCCCCCATAAAATTGCTAAGTGGGAAGAACTTCTACGCAGGTGATGTGGGCTGCACACGGGAGCATGTGAAAAGGACGTGGAGATAAAATTAGCTTGTATAAACTGGGAAGCATACACTTTGGAGGCTCGCGAATGCTTCTCCACCTGTGACGAGCATGCCATTCTCTGTGTGTTGAAGTGGCAGGTTCGCGGGGGCGGCGGTGAAGGATGCGGGGGCCGCGATTGACTCGCGGCTTGGGAGGAGGCGAACACACGTGTGTTTGGGGCTACTGCTGGGACGAACATCTGGACACCGCGAGCAGCGGACGAGTTAATTAGACGCCGGAGCGGAGGTGATAAGAGGAGAGAGGCAACGCGAGAAGGAGTGAGGGAGGGGGGCAGAGGGTGGCGAGAGCACCATCAGTGCCTCGCATTGGGGTCACAGAGGGTCTGGTGGGGCTGCAGTTCTCTCGGTGCTTTGTGAAATATTTTACGAGCCGGGAGACGCACACTCCCGCGGCGGTGCATCAACACCGCCTCGGCCCTCGCGGCTGCTGGCGTCGCCGCTGCCCCGCGCCGCGGAGCCGGAACCTGTGCGACGCCACCGCGGCGAGCGCGAAGATCACGCTCCGCTGTCGCCGTGCTCCTACTTCGTGGAGCCGCTCGCTCGCCTGCCGGCAGTGTGGGTTCAAGAATTTTGGCACATAAGGGAGGCGAGACCATTATTCACTACTTTGCGAATGTCGCCTCTTTCTGTATCCGCTGTCTTCACCTCCCCTTAACTCACTTTCTTCTCTGCAAATGGCCTTCTCTTTGGCGATCAGTGAAAGACTGCCAGGCGAATTAACTCGTCTGACACCGACTTAAAGAAGGCGGACAATCGGGGAAGTCGGTTGGCCCAAGCGGCTGCCCCAGTGATGCTCGACTCCCGTCCGGTCTCCTTCACACCACTTAAAAAACCTCCGCCCCACAGCTGTGAGGAGAATATCGTTTGAGGGGATTTCCCCGGACAGATAAACTCTCGACATGTGAAGCGCCAAGCGGTACGGACGAGTCAGACGATTTCGGGTCTACCGGAAAGTTCTCTCCGTTTCTGTGACAACAACTTTCGACACTTAGCAAATGTTTATCTGTCGCATGTTAGACCCTCCACTTTTTTTACCTCCAAATGTATATTTACTGATGTGGCAAATTGACTAAAACAAAGTTGATTCACGTTAGTTCTGAGTGTGAAGAGTCGCGGGGACCCATAGAAACTGATGAAGTTCACTTAGGCCAGTGGATTTCATGCAAATTGAAACGAGGGAGAAGTGCTCCCAGAAGGTTATTGAAACTGTTTTTTTTTAAAGGAGAGTTTCCGATGGGTTGTGCAGAAGACGATTGGAAGAATTTGAAACAAGCGATGATTTTGACCTTTTGGACGAGCCCACTTAGAGGGCGACCGTCTTTGATCGACGACGATGCCTTCTTAAGATCGCGGGGGGAGCAAGATCTCTTGCTAACGACTTCGGAGATCGCGGAAAGACTCAGCAAACCGTTTGAGACGTTAGGCGGGAGATAGGAATGGTGTGGAAAGAGTCAAATGGGTGCCGCGTGAAGTAACTCAAAAGAATTTCAATGATCGAGTCGTCTGACTCGGAACAAAATCGAGTCCCTTCTTGAAGCGGATGATGATGACTGGAAAGAAAAGGCACAAGCTGTGAACGCGGAGAACCGAGATCTCCCACCTCTGAAGCGAAGTTGACTCTGAGGATGAGGATGCTGTGCTATGAGCCCTAAAACACTGAACCAAAACATGCAACTAAAAAAGTGTTGTCAGTTACAGAATAGTTTAAAGACAGCAGACGAAGAAGAGAGGCCGGCGATGTTCAGGAGGAAGGCAGGTCGCCATACTGCATCACACGCAGCTCTGTGGACTCGTTAAATAATTGCCGAAGTAGACCGCGAAATTCTGACAAGTTCACCATATTCCCCGGACTTAGCACCCTCCAATCTAAACTTGTTTTAGTTCTTACACGGAATGAACTCAAAAGAATGCGGATGATCGAGTCGTCGTGTGCGAATCTCTGCTGGCTGGCAACAAAATCGAGCCTCTTTTGAAGCGGATGATGATGACTAGGGAATGAAAAGTTGGATCACTTGCGAGGAGACGTGAAGTAACTCGGAAGAATCTGGATGGTTGAGTCGTCGTATGACAGTGGCTGGAAAGGAGAAGTGGATCGCCTACGAAGCGATCGTGAGGGCGGGGCATATTGTACACCGGGCAGACGTGGCCCTTCCACCTCTAGAGCAAATTTTACCCTGAGTGAGAGGATGTTGTGGTAGTGTGTGGTGTGTGGTGGAATAGTCGAGGACGAAAGCATTATACGATCCGGTAAAAGCGATCAAAAAGCAAAATTGGGAAGAGCATGGTCAGCAAGTGGATGAGTTAAAGACAGCAGTGGAAGAAGAAAGGCTGCTGACGTTCACGAGGGAGGAAGAACATTCTACTTCATTAAAACAACGCCTGGACACATGGTGCTCTGAGGATTCTTCAAAGAATTGCCGAAGTAGGCGGGAAAATCCCGTCGCATCCACCTCAGCGCCCCCACCAGCCTTCCCACTATCACTTGCTTTTGTCAGCAACAAACAGGCATTGGTTCACATTTTTGCATCAAGAGGTGAAACTCAATTTTCAAAAATGGCATACACAAATTACTCCCAGAGCTGCAAAGAGCGCATTTATTATGATGGCGATTGCATTATCTAATAATGTTAACTAATAATAAAAACAAAATTGTATTTTGTTGTAATTGAAAACAGAGAGAACTGTCGAGTAGACCTGATCTTAACTGCTGGACAGTTTGTAATCATAAATCTGCCATTTCGGCACAATGTGAGGCCTCCGCTCCTCCTCCTCCTCCTCCTTTCCCTCCTCGATTTTCGTCACACTTTGTCCTCCTCAACTGCTTCCTCCTCCTCCGCCCCGTCGCCCGCGTCCGCGCCCCGCCCCCAACCGATGGGAGGAGATGTGTGAAGGCGACGGTTTTGAGCGTGAACACACGGTAGCGGTCGAATAAACACCGTGGCCAAGCTCAAGATTTATTAGCATATGAGAAGTGAACGATTCAGAGCGATATGGAAGTGCAAGTGCAGAGGAGAGCGACACGATCTATCATCGTGAAGCCTCACTTCCTCTGGTCTACTACGCGGGAGCTGCCAAGCCCCACTTGATTGTCCTCCACCGATTCATCCGCGCAAGGTCGACCATCGGGCCTCCTTCGACCATCACTTTGGCCAATTCCTACAATTACAATCCCACCGGGGATTGCACGTATAAGCTCCACGTCCTCCGCCCAATCACCTGAAAACTCTGAGACCGCGTGGCACTCATGGCCTGGTGAAAATCAGTGACGATGGCAACTGAGAACCGGCGGGTGACAGACTGGCCAATCAGCGCTCCTCCTCCAGTCTAATCGGAGTTGAGGTTATTGTTCAAATCTACACACTTTACGACGGGGGAGTCGCCTCTCTCCAACTAGTTCCGCTTCCTGGAAAATGGGCGAATTGTTCCACACCCTGACTGGCGTCACCTCCATGCTCCCCTCCAAGTGTGCCTTCATCTTGAGTGCATATGCAAAGGGATTGCAGTGTAAGAGGGACAATTTAGGAGGGATTTGCCCAGAATTCGAGGCAGCCACGAGAAGATGCAGGTGACTGGCCTTCGACGTGGCAGCCCAGCCAGAAGGGCGGTCGTCGGAGTGGACGAGACAACGAGGGTCGAGAGCGTCGTGGCAGTTGGCGATCGTGCACTTCCTCGAAGTTGGAGTCTCCGCCGGGCGCGACTGGACGATTCCCCGACGCGGTCAACACACCCAACCTCGGTAATATTAACTACGAAGTCAACCAAACCGATGGGAAACGAGGAGGCGGAAATTTCAGGCCTGTAACAGGAGAAGGCGGCTGTCAAGGAGAGAGCCATACAAAATTCGGCGATCACTCCTCGATTTGTGGAGATTCCCACCCATTAAACCGGTGAATTTGGGTTTCTTCACTGTAGGGTCACCTACTCAACTTCGCTACTAACAAAGACATCCATCATAGGAGTTTGAGAGTGAAAATATAGAGTCCCTCTCTGTCAAATAAGTCCACAAACTACTAATTTGGCAACCGTGAGTTCCAAATGCCACATTATATGGCTTCAGTCAGGCAACGCAAGTCCTAGAACCGTCACCATGGCGGTTATCGGAGCCGATTGAGCTCCGCACTGTGGCGAACCACCACCACCACGGATGCGCCTCTCTTCTTCTCCGCCCGCTTCTCCGATGAAGTTGAGCTCGTCCGCGCTGGTAGCTCATTCACGACGGCAACAGGGAGGAGGCAAGTCTCCGCCAATCTCCCAGTCGACTCTCACATCTCCACACGGTTTCCAGGTATATTTTTGCACGACAACTGCTCTCTCGCGCATTCTTACACTCGGAGCGCCAGGCCTTCAGTTGAGATGGGGGAGCCTCTCCCCCGAATTAGTCTTCCCTCGCACTGGTTGGAGCCGGTCGGGCAGAGAAAGGGCTGCAGAATATGCTGCTCTCCTAGGGGACTTGCACGAGGTAATGCAAATGTTAGCCAAGTGTTTAAGTTCTCTGTCCCGGAGGAATCATCACCACCTGCAAATTTATATTTTTTAAAGAGGAATTCCCTGAATGGAGGTGATTTGCGCCGGTACAAGGTCAAACTCATGTGCGTCCCACCGGTGAGGGCCCGGCATTGCGCCAAGATTGTCGAGGAGAACCTTCACACCGCCGAGCGAAATTCCCGCTGACCTGACGGGTCGTGTAGTTGCTCCACGGGTATCTAGTCTTCCGGCGGTGGGCCAGTCTCAACACTAGGTGTCCAAAAAGTAAAAAAAGACAGATAAAAAAGGCGTTACCGAGTCATCTTTAGTAACTTGTCTATAGAGAGAACCTGCGAAGTTTGTTAAGGAGAAACTACTGAGGAGATGTGGCTTACTCAGGTACGATTGTCGGCGGTGGAGATGGAGGAAAGCGCGATGCCTCCACTGTGCGACGTGTTAAAAGCAGACCAAAAACTTCAAATCGCCGAGAGAAATTCCC
The DNA here is from genome assembly GCA_017562135.1 of Dipylidium caninum. Classification (NCBI taxonomy): domain Eukaryota; kingdom Metazoa; phylum Platyhelminthes; class Cestoda; order Cyclophyllidea; family Dipylidiidae; genus Dipylidium; species Dipylidium caninum. The sequence continues at coordinate 154,241 of QEYB01000921.1, read as the reverse complement.
GCTGACCTCGCGGGTCGTCTAGTTGCTCCACGGTGGGCCAGTCTCAGCACTCGATGTCAAAAATAGTAAAACGGGATGCACAAAAAAGGCATTATCCGGTCATTTTTATCAGATTGTCTGCGGAGAGCACAAATAATGTGCCTCGCCTAGTCTACAATTGCGATGAAGTGAGGAGAAAGTCGGGGGAGTCCCGTGATGCCAGGCACCCTTGAGTGTGTGCTGAAACACCCTCGTGGGTGCGGTGGGGCAGCCGCGTCCCCTCCGTGTCTTCCGCCTCGTGCCTTCGCGCCCTCCAAGGAAAAGCCAGGATCGTCAACGGACCGGTGGCGGATTTTAATTACGAGCGAGAATTCAAAATTATTGCCGAAAAATGCAACTTCACCCGAGTGGACGTTCGCCTCTCCTGTCGAAAGTCTTCAGCCACCGTTCAGGCAGTCTCGTCATTCCACATTCAGGCAGTTTTTCTTTTCCATCTTCGCAATCAAGAAACCGAATTACATGCGGTTCGACAGCATTAGCTGCACTAGAAATTTTACCATTTAAGGCGTTTTGAAGGCTCAATTTAGACTAGACAGAAAATAAAGCTGAGATGAAAAGTGTGCGCCGCGGGTGAGAAAGACACTTATCCGCTGGTGGAAAGTTGCGCCTCGCGAACTGATGAGGCGGTTTAAAGGGGAAACGAGGAATCTCAACGCCTCATTTCGCAAAAAAGAACTATTTTCTTCAGGGGCAGTTCTACTCCAGCGTCTCATACAGGGCAAAATTTTCAGTTTGCTGAGAAAACGGCACCAACTGAGACATATAAATTAGGAAAAAAAAACGCAAGGCTATCTGTTTAAAACGCCTTAAGTGGAAATTTTTAAGTGCAGGGAATTTAACATGCCATGGGGCATCTTAAATTCCCCCTCTCCCTCATTCTCCGAGTCACAGGCTCGGAGTCGACAATTCTTCACGATAAAGCATCGGATGATTTTTTGGCCAAACCTCCAATTTTATTTTTGGAATAAAGTCCACTGAGTTTGTCCTTTCAAGTGGGTTGGCAGCTGAGCGAGTGTGGATTTTAGGCAAGAGTTGATATTCAGAGATTTTGCCGAAAAGTAGGACTTCATTTAATTGGGCACCGCCGCTCTTCTGCCGACCACCTTTCGCCGTCGTTCGGGCAGTGTCACCACTCCGCGTTCAACACATTTGTAATCTTCGCTACCCAAAAAACAATTTAACTTTGAGTTGGCATCGCACCGGTGAAAATTTCGCCATTTAAGGAGTTCCGCAGGGAAAGACCGAATGTGCACGGTGGTGAGAAGCGGAAGGCGGAAGGCGGATGCGTCGACGGACAGTCAGCAACTCTTGTCGAGCGACCGGAGGTGTGTGTGGGCCTCGCATCGCCCTGGTGGCAAGAAGACGCTTGTGACGATCTGCCGCCTCGCTCGGCTCGAGTTGCACCTCTCGGCTTGGCGAGTCGGTGGACACACCCGTTCGAGGTGACCGTTCGGTTGTTTGGCAAAAGTCCACAGTGCGGCGTTCCATTTTACAGCCCCACCCGACTGACAGCACAACGCCTCTTCGGCGAGTCGCCGCTCCCACTGTCGTCTGGGCCGGTGGTGGTGCGTCTTGCATTGCTCCCCGATCTCGTCCCACTAACGTTTCTCTCAACCATCCACTTTTCGCCGCCAGCGGGTGGTCTTTCCAGAGGGGGATCCACTTCGTCGCCTCTCAGCTGCAACGAGTCGCAGATGCTAATGAATTTCCCTAAGTTGCTGAGGCATCCAGAGACCGAGGTGCCCGACACAGCCGAGCTATTTTTAACTTCACTTTCAACGTGTGTATGAGATTCACATCTGAGCTTCCCTGCAACCTCATGTCTTGTGCTCCGACGACCTGAAGCCATACCGGCCCTGACCGGCGTGGGCCTCGTCGGCGTCGACTGGACGAACGGATGGCCACATCGATGAGCATTTTCCAGCGGAAAATCGCTAGAACGAAATCTGGCAAACCGATTTGGAGCACATCCACGGAAATAATACATTAAAATGTGTTGGGAAACGCACATCGTTTTCCCCTATTTTTAAATCCCAATGAAAACGAAACGACACAGTTTTTGCCAAATAAAAGGTGGAATTTAAAGCAACACAACTTCAGACTCCCGAAACATTCTACTCTTTTTACTCGACCCCATAAATTTTCGTCCTATTTTTCTTCCTCCAGTTAATGTACAAATTTGTCTCGTATTTTGTGCTGAACGAAATCACGAGCACCAAGTGGATAACCAAATTATAATTTTAATTTAGAGTCTAAAGGTCCGATAAAAGCCCCCTCACTCCGTTGTGACGCCACCTACCCTTCGCTCCTACTCGCATAAGCACATCTCCTCGCGGTTTTTAGAAAAAATTTCTTTTTTTGAGCTTTAGCCGCTGAGAGATTCTGCACGGAGATGTCAGAACGCACTTTCTCGTTTCCTCATCATTACTTGTTTGCTACTGTTTAACAAGATGTAATTTTGAAGTAGGTTGTTTTGCGCTGGAGTTTGTGCATCAACGTTTATTTGGTCCATGGCGACCCAACCTGGCGATTGCACCACGGCGACGGCATGGGGCTAAGAGCATTTAAAACAAATGTGAAAAGACTGCTGATCAGGCGAGTTTACAAGGATGGGGCTAAGAAAATGTAGAGGGATTAAGAGACTTTGCTCATGAATACAGAAATTTGGGAAAAGACTTTAGGTTGTTACAAAGTTGAGTACACAAGACGTCTGTCCCTCATTCGTAGAAATGAATGCTTTCGGTGTTCAACAGGGAATAATTGTCACAGACCCTTGTTAAGTTCGACGACTACCAGACAGGAGAGTGGAGTCGCGATGACCGGGTCTACAAACCTGATGAGGTCTTCGAATTTCTTTTTGACTTGATTGCGAAACATTGTGTCGTATAGTGAAATACGCGTCAACGGACTGTCCAAATTGCGCTTCCCCTTTATTCTGATCCAGTAAAGAAGACCATTTATAAATTGAGTGGGTTTGATAACTTCTGTTAGGAAAAGAGTCAATTGACAAAAGGGGAAGGGTAGTTCAAGAAACATTTTCATCCTAACAACTGATCTAGTACATGGGAAACTCATTTCTTGACAAAAATCGTTGGTAAATCCTTACATGCAGTTCCTCAATCTGCCCAATTTCCTTTCACTTCGGGGAATTACTATGATTTTAGTGGGTTAAGAGTTTGAGGACAGAAACAAATATGTCCTCAAAAAACCCGCTAGACATTGGTAGTCAGGTCAATTGACGCCAAAAAAGCAAAATAATCTTCTCTCGGAACCCATCTCTTTGACTTTGCATTCACACTGCCTTGGTAATACTTGTGGTGATAAGTATTACTGCGGAAAAAAGCAATACGTACCGTGTGGCCTTGCCTCCAATGGTTTTTTAATGACTAAATTTCGCACTTCATCATCTAAATGAGCAGCAAAAGTACATTTTTGACGCCTTAGAGTGTGTAGTACATCAGTGACAATATTGGCAATGGGAAGGAAATAATTAAATGAGGACAATTTAAACCAAATATGTCCATTATTTTAGCACTTTTAAGTATTTTAGCCACTCTTTTCCGATTTAGATTCACGTACACAGCAGAGGAGCGGTTGATCCAAATGGAACTGCTGATCCCTTAAAGCATTATGGGAATAAAATCCATAAAAATAAGATTAGTTGTTGAGCCCACAATATAGTGTTCATAAAAGTGACAGCAGAGGCGTATGCTCCATCAAGAGCCTTACCTCTGAAGAAACATTCACGATGTTGAATGATATATTAATATATTCGATTCATTGCACTGAATCCAATGTAAATGCCGAATCAATATGACCAAGTATCGGTGAACTTCATACAAACCTATGGATGATTTTCCAACAGTATTTTACTTTGCGGAACTGAAAATCGATAATGAGCCATGAAAATTTCATTTAAAAATGACATATTTGATAAGAGGGGCTTACAATTTGGAGGCGGAGTTCTCCATATGAGTTTGTTTCCACCCCATTTTTGGAATTCATAAGGTATTTGGCAGGACGGTAGTGAGGAGTAATAGAAGTGGGTCGAAATTTAGGATGAAGTATGCGCTCTTGAAGTCGCTATCCCGAATCATGATACACATTCTCGCTAACTTCGGAGGATAGCATCAACAGTAAAGTTTAAATAAAGGGGGAAGAAAGGTTTTCACTGAAATTCTTTTATATCTTGCTATGACACACGGTCTACTGAGTATTCCTGTCATCTCCCTTAACGCTTAACGCGAATTTGGCGATCTCGGACTAACTTTTCGGTGGCTCGCGCTCAACAAAGTATGGTGTTTTTCCTTCCAATTACCACGGCTCTGCTGTAAATAAGAGTTTAAAAATATGGTTAGTTATCATTGGTGTTTTTATTACCTATTTTTAGTGTATGATCCCACTTTGTCCGCACATGATCTGGTGAAGGACATCTGGCCTGACTACCTCACGCCTATCAACTCAGTAGCGCCTTTATGGTGGCTTCATTAAAGCTTAACGACGGATTATTGTTGTCAATACTTTACAATAATTTATGTGTTTTTGGTTTGAATGTGCTTAATATGTGTTATGTAATCCGAAAAATATCATTGGCAACTTACATTCTTAATGAAAAATTATTCTTGTCGAGATACGTAGACCCCTTCTGCCGGAATCCTACCAATAATATTAATTCCTAAAATATGGTAGCCTTATATTTCATGTGTTTCTTATTTGATTTGCACATGTTTACGCAATTCGTAAGTATTACGCGGAACCACCAATCTCAGATGCACCTACCTACTAAACATGAAAGCTCTAAAAAATTATGGTCTTTGCTGGAAACCCCGTTTATACAGGAAGTACTGGAATAAGCTTTCGCTGAACTTGGTATGAAACCGACAAAAAACTTGTCCACTAAGTTCCCCAATATATTTAGGGTTTTTATTTTAAGCACCACATGACCTCAATACCGGAGTATTATGTGCGGATTTACCTCTTTCTATAATTCCATAAGCAATTCTTTTGTTCCATCAGGCCTCGGTGGTTTGCTACATTTTGGATGTGGGCCCCCATATGAACGGTCTACCACTCCAATCGGCCAGCCCGATGTCTCACATTGATGGGGTCAACAAAGGTTCGTTTGTGTTTTTAATATCAGTCCATTTCTTATCTAGCTCTTTACTCGGTCCACAGAGCAGTTCGCACTCGTATTAGTCGGGGCAGAGGAAACTAACAATGATACGGCTAATTCGGAGGGAAATTTCACAAATATATCCCTTTTTCGACCTCTCGGCCCCTACGATTGGGATATACTTGAAGTTCTTGATAAAGGATTTTCAACGAGCAATACAGCTGGAGACTGTATGAAAATCTTTCGTTTAAATGTGTGCTTTAGTAGTCGAAGCTATCTACTTTGGTCTAAATCACCTCTTGACTGCAACCAAGTTGGATTTTTCCTTTTTCGTGTTACGAATCACTTTAGAACAAAAAAAAGCAAGGTGGACAAATACATCGTTGTTATGAGTACTCTTGAAAACGGAATACGCTGTGAACACATGAATGAAATGATAAGAGCATTGATGCATAACAACATAAGTGTGGACTTAGTTGGTTTATGTGTTGATGACAAAAAGAGTATGAAGATTGAGGAGGGACTTACCAATGCATTAGTCAGAGAGGAGCAATTAAAGATGACTGCCGAGCACGAGGAAATGTTTCTTAATATTTCCGTGGCAACTGGTGGACGACATTTTACCTTCGAGTGGGTTTCGTTATTGTATGCCTACTTTTAAACTTTCTCAGATTGTGGAGAGAAAAGGGGAATTTGGTAATTTAATATGAGCTATATTAGTTATTTCCCTAGTGAGACTAACAAACCATAACATTAATAACCTAGTTTTTATTTGGTCCGCTTAATTGAGCGATATAATTTGGCTTAAAACTATCAAGTATTAAATGTATCTTATAGAAACTGCTTTCCGAAAAATCAGGTATTTCTCCTTGTCTCTCTTTAAATACTCCTATTAAAACATAAACCACTCGCATTCGGTTGCATTAAATTGTTACTACTTTTTTGTTTAAGCCCTTTACCTTGAGACTAAAGAGGATACAAATGATGGTACGTAGGCAGTGATTCTGATTCAACGTTTGGTTTTCTGTGTGGAAGTGTCTATTTGAATATTTTTGCCTATCATTTTGGCAGATCGGTGATCGAAAGCGGAGGAGCCTGCTTACTAGAACGCTGGGAACCAACTCAAGACCATGGAAGGTAGAGCTTAGCATCGGCGGAAGGGCTCTTCAACTACCCGTCCTGGGTTATCGCCTCCTGCATCTGGCCCGGCCTCCCGTCCTCCATCCCCTCATTAGTGACGATCCCACTTCCGAAGTTACTGCTGTCACTACGTTTCATCTGCACGATGAGGCGCACACCGAAGTTTCTGCTGGTGAAGTTATCTCTGGTAGGCAGCTAAACAATTATTTAATCTCCTCGTTTCTGTTCCGAATTTTACTTTATTTTCTACACAGATTGGTGCGGGATAGGCAAAGAAATTGATACGGAAGGCTTCCTTTTCGATTTGGTTCACACGGAGTATTGTTTTGATTAGCATTTGGATCAACTGGTGGTATAAGCAAGTGTCGAAGCCCACAGACCCTCTTCAAGAATCAAAATGTCAGAAACTCAACCTATTGTTAATTCCTTTTGACTATTTCAATTGTGTCATATTAACAAACGGCACATTGTAATGCCTGTTCAATTCAGGCTAAACTGTACTAGATAGGTGCTACTTGGAACCTGATCCACGAATATCAATTTTTTTAAAGTTATTTCTACTTCATACATGCCAGTAAATGTAAAACCAAACACTTTGAATTTTTTTCATTCTAATTAATCGAAAACATTTGTTTTCGGCAATGATGATTCCGTATATGCAACTATATTCGGATTGTCGTTAATCTTCAATTCGTCAAATTTCAATGTACTCAAAAGGAAGCATTTCGTTTTATCTTCATTTAAGTCTACGATGTCGGCGGACTTTTGTAGCTCCTTGCAGATTATCAAACAGCATCGCAAAAATTCTTCAGTTAATTTCGTAAACATTATAGGAAATCTGAACCTCTATCCAGCGTTATCCTTTTAGAATGCCTTTGTCTTTATTCCTGTAAACACGAAAAAATTACTACTTTATTTTGTCCGTTCTGTAGCCTACCAGTATGGCGCCACTCTGGTCCCCTTTGGGGAAGAGGATAAGGCCCGCATTGAAGGTGGATAATGAAAAGTGTTTTGTCAGTCATTGGGTTTACAAAGTCAGTAAATGTTGAGCTAATTTCTTGATCACAACCTCCTTTTCTGCTCCGGTTAATATTAAAGGGATCGTTTGTGTTTTTATAAAAAATTACACTATGAATTCATACTTTGTATTTTGCTCTTTGTCATGTATGGCCTGTTTTCTCAACCGTGCATCATATTTGTTTACTGACATGGAATAGCTGCTCACGTATAGTGTGTTAACCGCATTAGAACTTTGATAAGCTACTAAACCAATCATCCTAGGCATAACTTTAACCAACGTAAAATATAGTTGCAGGTTTGAACATGCTTTGTGACTTAGAACTGTTTATGATGTGCAACAAACTTTAAGTACTCAAGTCTGTCGTGTGTGGCTTTAATTCTTGAATGTTCTTACAATTGGACAGCTTCTTTTAACCCAACTGTCTATCGTAAAAGCTAAACCTTGTTATCCATTTTAGTAGTCTGCTAACACATTTCTACAAATAATCATCGCCACATCTACCTTTTCAATTAGTTGTTGAGTAAACAACCACATTTCAAATTCGCATTTGTCTGATACTCCAACATATCACGATTCGCCACTTTTGTAGATCAAACCAAACACCTATGTCGGCGACAGTGTCCTGTATTTCATTGCCGATTCTCCTACCGAAACAGAGGCAAAGCATTCCTCTCGTGATGTGGTACGTCTTCAAGACCTCGCATGACTTCATTTTCATCCGTTACCAGATTCTTTTTACTTTTAAAATTGAGTAGCCCCCAGATTCTGCATCCCTCGGCGTGGCGGCGTTGGTTCAAGCTCTTGTCGAGTCGGATTCGGTTGCGTTGGTGAGACGTGTTTATTCGAGAGCATCGCCACCGGCGCTTGGAGTCCTGATACCCAAGTACGTTGGAAAACCTAATGCTAGTCAATTTTTAGTATTTTATTTTTTTTTGCGTCTTTCCTATTGCTGAAAGCGAATCTTTTTCTAGTGAAATCTCGAGTGTGGGAAGTTGATTGGTTAGTAGATGATGCAGAAATTTAGAAATTGAGTAAATTTCTAGATCGTCCGAGCTTAGGACATTTGTGATTTTTCTCCATTTTAATAAACATTGCGTCACAGTTTTTGTGTGAGATATGAGGTCCCCTGATTCAATTATGAGCCATTATTTTCCAAGACAAGACAGGTTAATTGCTTCGAAATAGAATAGTAGTTTAGGGATTGCTAATAAACTTGTTAAAAAGACTTCTCTGTTAAATGTGACGACTCCCTTTTCATTTCACGGTACAATTACTTGGTTAATGTGCTCACTACAAGTTATTTTTAATTCGCCTAATTGGATATGTTTAAACCGTCAACTTGACTCCATATGCGTTTTGGTTTTGGTAGCATTGACTCTTCGGGACCCGGTCTAATCTATCCACGACTTGGCATTTCGGGAGGACATTCGCTCCTTTACATTTCCTAGTCTCCCCGTTGTCGAGTCCGTCGGATCTGAGGAGGATGAGAAGAAGGAGGTCGAGACAAAATCTTGGTCCAATCGAACAGGGTCGAGGTTTCAACCCAGCGAAGAGCAGATCTCTGCCATGGAAGCCTTTATATCGACAATGATGCTTGATGTTGAACGCGACGACAGCGACAACAATTGCGGTGACTCGGGAGACAAAGACGCCAAAAATGACCCGTAAAGTCATCTGACACGTTTTTTTTGTTGTTGAATGTTGTGTCAGGGCTGCTTGTGCTGTATTCGCATCATCCAGGAGATTAAGAAGGCAAGATGCACCAAAATAAGTGATGTATGCTTAACTAAACCACCTTGCCTTTTAAAGACAAGAGGTGCTTTCTTATACTGAAACCGGTCATACTAATTGAGCTTTTCCCTCTCATCGAGCTGCCTGGGATATTAACACCCGATGAAACCTGGGTGAACAGGCACATTGAATTGAAAACCGTGGATTTTAAATCCTTCTTCTTCTTTTTTTTATGTCTCTTCCATCATTAATGCGAGACTCTTGCCGTTGAGACAAGATGGTCCTCAAGTGTAGCATGATATTTATAAAAAGAGAATAAAACAAAGCCCATCAGAGAGGCACCCTTTCGCTCGTTGAATCCATCAGTACAAAATCAACACTTTTTAGGAGTAAACACCAGGGATTGGGAGCTTCTGTCGACTCAAAAAGTGTGTCCAATCCTTGGATCGGCGCCTTTTCAATCTTATTCTTGAACGTGGTCTGGGCAAAGAGGTCTTATCGCAGGAAGACATGATAACAAATGGTGGCCATCTCTGGATCCAGACGCTTTGCCCGGTCTTAAGGAGGTCCTCCGTGCGGTGGAGAGGGAACTAAAAAGCGATTCGGATTCCCCTCATCACTATGCCATGCTCTTCGCGAGTTGAACCGTGTGATGCCCGAGATTGCGCCTGCTGAAGGTACCACTGCGATTCTTCCACGGAAACGCGCCGGTGAGGAGGCGGATGAACAAGTAGCTCGTCAGAAGTTGAGGCGCACTGTGGCGAATGATTTGTTCGGTTTGGATTTGGAAGCAGAGTGAGTGATATCCTTGCTTCATGGCCAATTTATTTACCCTAAAAGGAATTTTCTCAGCCACTCCCGCACTCTCGCTGCAGGGACACTGCTACGACGAGTGGTGAGGGCAGAAGAGTAGGATCAAGCGACCCTGTTGGTGATTTCAAGGAACTCTTGCGGTCTGGTCTCATTTCAAAAGGTAGTAAATATATCTTTGTCACCTTTTTTTTTCAGAAAAAATTACTCGCCGTAGTATCTTAATTCAATGTTAACAAAAAGTCTGTTTGTCGATCAATCTTAAACAATAAAATTTTTGTAATTCTACTTATCAATATGTATGTGTTTTGAAGAAATTTGACACGCTCTCTCGTAATTTCGAGTCACTCTCAACCTCCGAATTCTTTTTCTTTATGAATATAAATGTCGTATTACTATAAAAGCAATTATTCTGCAGCTTGTCGTGAAATGGAGGAGCATATCTACCGCCTTGTGGGACGATTCACTGGTAGCGGAACTCCTTCGACCCCACTGTATCCGGTGTCTCCGGGGCTACCGGGAGGCGGCTCTTGGAGTCAGGCCCGTCCGTCGATGTGGCCAATGCGTACAACGTCTTTCCTGTCCAAATGGCGCGACGATCTGGAGGCAACTCAGGCTGTGAATAACCGACTCGCTTTTGGAATGAAGTCATTGCGACCGGTATGGCCACTGATTGATCTCCCCCTCTCCCGCCACAAGTTATTATCGTCTTGATCGCGCCTTCCAGACGAATCACTTCGCTACCACTTAGTAATCTCGACGTGAATGGCGTAAAAATGACAACGGAAGAAGCTGATCGTCTCGTCAGGGACCCAATCAAACGCATCCAAACAGAGGCGGAATTGAATTCGCGTTGTAGTCAACTTCCGTCACTCATTGACAATTTGGTAAGACTGAGTTTTGCCTCTCTGAGAAGCTGCTTCAAAGCAATCTTCGAATACTCAGTTCCTAACAAACTGCCGAAGAAAAATGTGTGTGTACGTGTGAAAAAACCTCGTCATCCAGACGCATTCCGTTCAGTTTGATCGGTAACCCCTTTACTCAAGTGTGGTAGTTAAATAAGCGCCGTTTATTTTGTGCTCACCTAGTCGTGCCAAAATTCATTCCGTCTCTCTCGGTTCTGTGCCTGTGGTGAATGCAGTCACGGAGACACTTATTACTTCTACAATTTGCAGCCGCCAAATTTTCACACTCTTGTTGTCTGTGACACAGGCGATTATGCACTTCCATGTGTCCACTTCTTTAAGTCCAATTTAATCTGTCCATCTTGGCGATATTCCATGTCCAAGATGAGGGCTCGCAACATTCTCTCTCGACAACTATTATACTAAATGCTAAATGGTATTATTCGTTAAAACTAGCGGTATATATCAGTGTCAAAAAGCTATCATTTACGTCAAATAACTTCTGCATGTTAACCACGTAAGTAACCTTAAATTCTCATTAATCAGGCTGGGGAAAATGAAAGACGGCTTTTTTTCCGAGCCTATCCTCAGGATATTCGTGAGATCCTGAGATGCTAATTTCCACTGCCTCTTACTTGCCGAACTTTGGAGGGTTTTGTGTTAAACATTCACCATCGGTACTAGGTTTTCTGGTTTCTATCACCTATTTGAACCAAAACTGACTCTTCACATCGGGAAACGTGGGCGACGCCTTCTTTGTTTGCCACTTTGGACCGCGCCTTGTCTCTGGTTAGTTTTCGATGCACCAACATGCTCCACTGCATCATTTGGACCGCGCGTGAGACCTCCCAACGCCCACCCCCCCTCCCTCTCCCCCCCCCCCAAGGCGTTGTGCATGTCTCCCTCCTCCACCAGCTGCGATGTCTTGCATCCCACTCAGCCACTCCTTAGCCGTCTACGTGATCGCGTGTTTTCTCAGTCATTGCACCAGTTTAGGTGCTAGTTTTTTGAGTTGTGAGGACCCTTAAGCCACCACGGTAATTTGGTGTTATATTTTGTTGGATCCCCAGCGTTCTCGCTAACGACTGACTTACACAAGGAGTGCATGGACCTGCACTACTCATTGTCTTTTGAGGTGTTCCTTTTCCACAGTAATGAGTTTTTTTGCATTTGTGCCATACTCGAGCGCGGAACACCTTCTAGAGGAGGAAAACCCTCTTGGATTTTTTCCCTGTTATCGTTTGTCATCTCTAGTAAGTTGAGGCCATTTCCGACCGACATTTTCAGACAGACTTTTAAACAGCTCCCCGATGGGCTCATTAAAGCTTGAATTAAGAAATCCTCTCCTGTCATACTACTCAATCTCACTCTACTCACTCTATACACGTCCCCATCGTTGATGGTGATTACTTTTTTTGCCCCTTTTTTGCTCTAATGCAACAAAAAAACACAATTATGTACCCCTCGTGTAGGAGTTTCACCCACTTATCCACCCTGTTTGAGTTCGAAACCCGCAGATGCTATTGCCGAGGTCAATAGTTATACAGAATTGGCCTTAGCGCTCTAACAGTTCCCATTCTCTCTCTCTCTCTCTCGTCTCTCTCTCTCTCTCTCTCGCTGTGTGCATTTGATTCGACGCTTAGCATCCACACTGACTTCTCCTCCTCCTGAAGTGCCTTCACTCCTCTGATCTGTTACAATGGTGCAAGTGTTTATCTGTTTCTGTCTTCACACACATACACACACACACACACACTGGGTGTGCTTCGCCGCAGCTCAAGTATAGATAAAGCCATTTCGCCTTTGTCATGCGAGAAGAGTATGCCAACCTTCTGGCCTCGAAGTGTTTAATAACTCCGCAGGTATGCGGATATTTCGCTAAGGTGTACGTGTGGGTGCTTTAACAACTGCATCAGCCAGGTACATTTAACAATCCGAACAGTCATTTCGCATGTAATCCATTTGAAACGACTTCCTTTTATTTTAGGCCGAGGATTTGGAGTAAATAACTTTTGGCTTTGACTACTTTTCATTTGTTATTTAACGTCTACTTAACACTCGTTTACTTCTTCCTTTGTCTTCTCATTTGATCTTAACTTTTTCCAGTTATTTCATCTTGCTACTGTTTTTTGGAGTAAATTTTATTCCCTGAAAATGAGTTATTTCTGTGTGGGGTGGCAATTCGGTCATTTAAGTTATTCTTTCTACCAGATTGGTGGTGGATGTCAATTTTCTGCCCGAAGTATTAATTCCTCTCTCGTGTAGGAATTTCATTGCATTTACTTCAACTCCCCCGTTCTTTTATCCTCTCCTTGGCTCAATTTCTCATACTCACTATTCGTCGGTTATTTTTTAAGTTTTGCTTAACTCCACTTTTCTCTTGTAGCACTTTTGGGACCCAACTCGACATGCTGACCGAACCGGAGACGATGTATTTCGTGCGGTCATAAGACTTTCAGGTATTTTCGGGGGAATATTGGCCCCGGAAGTAAAGGAATTGTCTGAAGTTGTGTCTCGCTTTGAGAAGACGAGGCGAGTGCTTTACAAGGTCTCGCGAGGACTCGAGCTCCTCGCCTCGCACACAACAATTGTGTGCCGACGCGGCGCTCTGATTGGCTGATCCGAAGGTGTGGGTTCACGTAAGGTTAACGATGCCTCGGAGAGGAGGCCAGTGTGGCACAGAGCCTCCTCTCGTTCGCACCCACTTGTAGGCGTCTTCCGCGATGGGTAAGCCGGAATCTAGTCTAATAACCCCGTTGCCTATGTCATCTAGCGCTGCTCTCTTCATTTGCTGCGTATTCGACTAGTGTAACACTTTAGCCCTCCTTGTCGTTTATGTATTCCTGTGACAGTTTAACTTGTAGTTTAAGACCTTTATTTTTAGGCGAGTTTTTGACACTGTGTGCTATCAAGCTCACATGGCTGGTTAAGAGTTCCGATGCAGTCATTTTGTTATTCGACGTAAAGCTGTGTGAGTGCCTTTCTTGCCCCACTTCCACGTAACTCCAAATAACAAATTCATTGACGACAATTCTATCAGAAACGCACCTTACGGAGATTTTGTAGAATTCGGTATTATTTTTGGCGAAGATGCTAACTAGTTGGAGTAAAGTCGCGGCGTCTGTAGTGCTGTGATGCTCTTGCTTTTCCAGCCAACAGTACGCGTTCGCCCTGCCAGTATTTCGACTGCAATGGGAAACCCTCCAGACCTACTGTGAAACCAACCCCCAACTTCAATGCAAGCAGTGATGTTGAAGCTCTTTGCAAATCCATGCGCTGTTGGGGTAGGTTCTCGACCGCAGTTATTGCAGTTTACGTAGTGTAAATTAACGCCATTTTTCAGTCTACTAAGAGCTTTTAATGTTCAGGTACGGATGAAGCAGCAATTATCAGTATTTTGGGTCGGAGAACAAGCGGAGAACGCCTCCAAATCGTGGAAGAATTCAGGCGAAAGTATGATCGGGTAAGTCTACTTCCCTCTCTCCAAGTAATTCGTGCAAGTGTTTTTTCTGCTTTTCCTTGCCTTTACAGGCATTTAGGAAGCACTGTTAGTCCCCCCACCCCCATCCCCCCCCCTCATTAAATGCAAACACTTAACTGCAGGAACTGGCAAATGATCTCTCCGCCGAGTTGAGTGGCCACTTCAGGGATTGTGCTATCCTTCTGACCGAGTCTCCCATCTACTTGATGGCCAAGTCCCTTTATTATGCAATGAAAGGTGTTGGCACAAACGAGAATACCATCATCGAAATCATCGTGGGGTGCACAAATGACGAGTTGGTGAAGCTCAAACAAACCTACATTTATGGTATGTGCAAACATACTTGGACCCATTCTCATTTATTCTAATTCGGTGGAGGCTATTAAACCCACCGTCTAGTTTTTTTTTTCTTCTTTTTGCATAGAACAGTTTTAAAAAGTGTGTACGTAGGTTCCAGGTAGCTTTCAAAGAACTCTATGAGGTAGAAACAAGCAATCTTTGGTTTACTATTTGACATGCTAATCACTTCATCAAAGCCAGTAGGGCACAGGAGTATTTTGTCTTCAATTCCCTATCTTTTTTATATTTCAGTTCTCCGTGACAAGGGCATTAAAGGTGAGCTCTGGTCCTATTTTTCCTCCACTTGTATAGTGGCGTGGGGGCAGAGTAATGCGACTAAACTCCAAAATTCACATCTCGTGGCAGCAGCCTCCACCGGCTCCGCATGCTCTGCCGCGCCAGGGGCGCCCCGTGTGTGTGTGTGTGTGTGTGTGTGTGCGAATCCGGCGAGCAGACGTGATGAACACGCACAAATCCGATAATTAAATTAACTTTATTGTTGTTGTTATTGTTGTCACCATGTTTCCCACTCGCCTGGCAAGCTGGCCAATGGGATGAGGCCTTCAATGACCATCCAAGTAGACTTCGGAAAAGCCCCAGTTTTCTTCGTGATGGAAACCCCACTCTAAATGGAAACATTATCTTAGGTTTGTGGGGAGGAAAACAGCCTTGTGTGTTGAAAGAATTTTTTGTTTTTTTTGGGGCTTTCGATTTCGCGTCCCCTCGTTGCCAGTTTAAGGGGGGCATTAATGAGTAGAAGGGATCTTATTCTGAACACCGTTTGGCGCTAAATGTTAGTGGTGCTTAAGCGCTTGATAACCGTTATCCCTTGGACCTCGTATCCCTGATTTGTGCTTAAAAAGTCTCCCTCTAAATGTCTTTACAAATTCCAACTCTTCAACTTCTTAATTACTCAGATGATTTATTTAAACTTTACTGTCGCAGTCATGATACTATCCAAAGCTACCGACTATCCTTGCCAAATTAAGGCTTCTCCCGAACTTTTTTATCTGTTATAATTTATGGCGTAGACTTCACTTATCGAATATCTGCATACCATAAAGTGTCAGTGCTTTTAACAAAACCCTTGCCCACTTAGATCCGAAACGCACTTTGGAAACGGATATTCGCTCTGAGACAACAGGCTACTTCTGCAAGATGCTATTACAGATTTTGAAAGCTGAAAATCTCGATCCAACGCCGGAGCAGCTTCGAGAAATTCAGCAAAGGGGTGGCGATGTAATGGTTAACCAGAACGAAGTTTCTCAAGCTGTCAAACAAATCATTAGTGCGCTGGAGAAGTACATGGTCTTTTTAAAGTATTCTATTGAAGGAACTTGATTTCTTTAAATCACTACTATGCTTTTTTGATATCTTAAGGCCAAAGTCTGCACTCGATTCTACCCTCCTAAGTGCTTTTCAACGCAAAAATGCCTGGGAGATAGCAGCTATGGATAGAGAATACCAAAAGGTTGGTCCATGTTCACCTTCTTCCATCGCATGCAAATTTCACTTTTTTCAGAGCATTTTCCGTGGGCTTTAGTCTGTCTCATTGTTATGACCGATTTTAATTAGAAGAGACCAGTAAATGAGTGTAAAAAGGCCTAAGAGGCACTTTTCGATGAACTGTAGGCAACTGGCATAGCCCTCATTGCGGCCCTCTCGAAAGCTGTTGAGGGTGAATTTGGTGCCTTACTTATGGCTATGGGTGAGTTACACTTTCGCCGCGGCGGAGTCATCATTCATTTGCCCGTCTGAACTCCCTACCAACCATTTTATCTTCTCATTCCAGTTCAACACGCCGTTAACAGACCAAAATTCTACTCCGAAGCTCTCTACCACGCCATGGTTGGCTTTGGAACTCGCGATTTCCTCCTCATGAGAGTCATTATCCTTCGCTCTGAGGTATATCCTCAAGATGAAATTGCATTCCCTTTCATTTTGTTATTTACTACGGTCGCTGAAGTGTTTTCATAAATAGGTGAGGGTTAATGGGATGTCAGATTTCGATATTAAGGCAAAAGTAAGCACAATTAGCAAAATGCTAAAACTTACTACTTTTACACCAGGTATTTGTTCAAAATAGAAGCAATTCGTTTCCAATTACTAAATACATCACAAAATGGGCATTAATTCGATTTACACTTAAAGCATGACCAAGGGTGTCTATTGTTACGTTCTTGACTTTTTGGCTGGAAGTGAAGAAGCGTTTGTATAATCTCCCGTAGATTGACTTGTTGGACATAAAGGAGGCCTTCGACAAGGACCACAAGAGTCTGATCGACTGGATCAAGGGTGACACTTCAGGCGACTACGAAAAACTGCTCTTGACGTTGCTGAATGCATCCTAAAAACGTATTCTCGTCACCAATGTTTCACATTCACAATTAGTATCTTTCAATTGCTTCGGTCAAAATTAAGTAATTAGAAAATAAAGAAATTTCTATGTCATAATTAACCATTAATTGCTTCATGTGAAGCGAGTGTGGCCAGTTATTTGTGAACTCGTGTGGGGAAGAATTGGGCATAACTGGGTGAGCATTGGCAACCAGTTAACCTCGAATGGACTCTGTCTGGAATTATCTTCCTCGGCTTCTCGATCTGGAAGAATTCGCAGCCTACTTAAGTGGCCATCAAGTGAGCTTTACTAAGGGCTCATTAGTGCCCCTTCTTCCCTCAGAGGCGCAGTTTCTCGTAGCAACCGATTATCGCACAATCCTCATCCTAGTAGCCACCTCCAGTTGGATTTCCCCGTCGACGTGGTCTGGTGACAATTTTTAATGCCACGATATCAGACGTATTATAGCGAGAAAAGGCCAATTGCCAACCAGAGATCTTCTAATTCGCTTTACGGTAACTTGATTGAACCTGTTCGTCACGCTTTTATGGGAGAATCTTTTCTAACAGAACTACAAAGTTGCCGAGTCATGATCCTTTACCATTCGTGTTCGAGTAAAATTTCACTAATATAACAAACAGACCCGAATAAGATCATTATGGTCGGTTCTTTATTTGCTGTCTGTTATCTTGGGCTTCTGTATCTCGTTAATTAGGTTAATTATATATCCCACCTGCAAGAAGATTTGTAATGATTAATTGTTGACAGTTATTTAACGAGTCTTGGTAGCAGTATGTGTTCTACAAGTAAAATGGCTAACGGAAAATACCAAGCTTGGCTTGTATAATGTGTACTTGTTCGACTAGACTATTTCATAATGAAAGGGCAAGTAAACGCCCAAATAAAGACGGGAGGGGCGGGGGGGTGGTAAATCATTTGCAGGGATGAGCGCGGTGGAGACAACACGTCGGTTCGTAGAAAGGCAGGCAGGTCTCTGCCACATATTTGTGTGATGGCCTCCACCAGGGGTTTCACGGTTCGTAATCGATGAAGCAAATAAAAGTTTAACCTCAAGGGTTCTGAAAGATACGATGCATAGGAAGCGTTTTTGACTTTCATGGGCACCGAAGGAGATACTTTTAGTAAATATTATTATAGACTCTTTTTTCCCATCCCTAAAAGTGAGCGCGTACGTATATGTTAAGTTGTAATAGTATTGTATAACAGAAGGTTTGCATACAAGAAAGAGACGTACGGCTTAAATGTTTATTCTGCAAGCTTAACTAAGTCGGGTAAATTAATTGGTAATTGATACTCATGGAGTTTTGGTGGCCGATTTAAGCCCGGACTTAACAATGAGACAACAGACTTAATTACAAGTCCGCCCTTACATTCAAAATAGTTCGTCTGAAAAAATTGTTAGTCTTGATTGGCGAAAATTACTGGCAAAAATTATGTTATTGTTTGCTGAAGTCATTTATGCTTCATGTCCGAAGGTTGTTTGACGTACATCCTCCGTAAAGTCCAATTAACGGCATTTGAGGTGTATTCCGGTGACTTCCTAGGTCGGCCGTAGTAATAGAATATCTGCTTCATATATTGAGCAAGTTTTTCTTTCAAGTTCTACTGTCCCTATGCTTATCTTCCGTCTTCACCAACTCAGATTTATTTGATAACGTCGCTGTGCTTATACGGTGTTTACACTGTTTAGATGTGAGTTAGTGTTCTGGTGTAGGCGTCAATTTATGCTCCCATGGTTGTGCTCCTTTTTAACGGTGTTTCCCATTTTAATTTCGGGCGTTTTTGCATTTGTTATATATTTGCCCTTCGACTTTTACGTGCAAGGGAAGTTGTGCCCTCAACAAAATGACTTCATGAACCATAATGCACTTGCGAACTAAAAGGAGTAGTAGTCATTATACAATTGTTCATAGTCTCATTAAACGCCATTTGCATAGTTCACCCTTTTGCTCCTAATCTTAAATGCTAGTCTCCGAAACCGCATTGTTATTTTGCATTAATACATGTTTATCCTCGCTCTTATTTTTGCGTATTTCGCTGATGTTTGGTAAATCAGTCCCATAATCGCTTCACAGTAACTGCTGATAGCTGCATCACCCCGAAATTCTCTCTTATCGTAACTCCAATGTACGACAGATGAAATGCCCTCACCTAATGTAACTCTCAAATATCTCCCTTTTTCCGGTCGTTTCTTTAAAATTCTGCTTTCTTGTGTGATTTAAATTAATTCGATTGGACTTTATATTTTTTATTAAGCTGTTACCTTTCAGTAGCTTGTGCCAATGGATGCAGGCGCACCTGTGACCAGTTATAAGTGCAAGTTTTGTGGCATGGTTTTCAGTGATGATGCCTATTTGATCCACCTGTCATCTGGGTCATGTAACGCCGATTCGGAACACCCGTGTGTGCCACCGTTGCCTCCAAATCACTCTCCCTCGCCTACGATTTCGAAATCTTCGGTCTCATCAGGCTTCAGTAGTACCCGAGAAACTTCGTTAACTACTGATAATTTCACACCTAATCAAAGGAACGAATGTGTCAACGGCAAGAGGATCACAGCGTGTGAAAATAACTGTGCTGGGAATTCAATAAAACCCACTTCCCTACAAAATAAGCCTCTTGAGTCAAAATTCTCCCTACCTTTCGTGGGGAATCATTTTTCTACACTCGAAGGATCATCTAAGGGGGAGTTTACATCACTTTGCATGAATGTTGGTGCTACTCGTCGGAGTAACATGATATCTCAGCCTCACAACGGCGGAGTAACTGTCGAATCTGTTCAACCTCCGTCAGTAAATGGTCAATCCATCTCCGTACCAAGGTTTCCTGAATTTTCGTCTTCTTGTCGTGGATCCAACGAACCTCCAATCACCAACTCCCAAACTACAGGAATGGCCAGATCGCAGCAATCATTTCAGACACGTAGCTCAGATGCTAATAGTTCTAAATGGAAATGCGCTTTGTGTGCCGTTGATTTCTTCGAAAAGGCTGAACTGGCCAAACATGTAAGGGATCCGGAACATATAGCAAAAATCAAGGCAGCAAGTGGACTTTCTGCGAATTCGCCCTCGCGAGCCGTACTTCCTCTACAGAGTGCGGAGCCTAAATCTACGCCAAAAGATGAAATGGTCAATATCATTCGACAGATAGTGAGAGAAGAGGCGCCCGCGTTGATCCGCGATGAATTGAGGAAGGTATTTGAGATGGCCTTAAAGGAACCCTCTAACGAAAGTTCACAGGATGACGACGCACCAGTACATGGTTTATCCGACCCACAAATTGACGATCAAATCGTTAGTGTGAGAGGGAACGGAATGAGATGTTTAGTTTGTGATTGTTTAGTGACATCAATGAGCAATGTGCAAAATCATTTGGAGGGAAAGAAGCACAAGGCTAATCTTTTGAAGATGGAAAGTTCTCGTTTCTCGAATCGCTTTTGCTAGAATTTGGACACTGCGTTACCAATATTATATGCTTTTATATAGTGTTATTTCCTTTTGGTGGGTAAATAGGGCGTCGCGTTTATTTGCCTCGTTAGGGGGTCGGGAGTTATTGGTAAGGTTTTACATCTAAAGCTTAACTACTGATACGATCTGCTCTGATGTATTGTTGGGCTTCGATTGCTTTGTGGCTGAGATGATCTTTGCCGATTGCTCAATCGGGCCTGAGGGAAGATAGGTTCAAGTGTCGCAAGTTTTAATACGCACTGATATCAAGTACCGAATGAACTGGGGTCACTAATTTCACCCTGCGCAATGCATACACTGTCATAACAAAGGAATGCATATTGTTTTAGTTCAAAAGTTTCCTTTTAGCTGAGATGAACATATCAAGTTATCACCCATTAAATGCGTGGTACTAGGGCGGAGGATGCTAGCAGTCATTTTTAGCATCGAGCCTGGTCCTGATCAATCTTTGCGGTCTTTTTTGCCGGTGCGAACAGGCAACTCAATAAGGTTTTAGCCAAATTGGGGAACGTCATACAAGTAATCCAGATTCAATTATATTGGGGCAAATGCATACAAGTAACGAGCACTCAAACATTCGTAAGTATGCGAACAAAATGCATCTTGAGTCCATCAGGTCGTGTATCACAGTAATGTGTTATTTCTGAAGTACTATTAGGGCACTTTTAGTACTATGTGAAGCTTCTCATTTAGTCGAGTTTCACCAGAATGAGACGTAGGGCTTGCTCACAATCGCGCCTGGTATAAAATGTATGTTCGGCGGAAATTCTTCGCATTCTCCGTAAAGTAACCATCGTAGCGTGCTTCCAACTTCCGCAAAACCATTTTCGACCTAACTAAAAATATATAAATTTAGTGTTGCTTGTGTTCAAACCCTTTTCATTTCCATTATCTCCTTCACTGGACAGTTAGTTACTGTCATTTAACGTTTGTTATTCTAAAAAAGGGTTAGGTAAAGATTCCGGACCCTGACTATGTCCCTCGTACCCTTATTAAGCTTAAAAAATTCCGCCAGTCTTAATAATGCACAGATGGTGAAATGGAGAAATATAGTATTTTCATTTGATTTTGACCTTTCAAATATATTTTCTATTTTTAATAAACTAACAGATGTTTGCAAGGTGAAACTAGTTGGCATGTTTTGGTCGCGCCCGGCCATTGACGTCCTTCGGTGTCTGCTGGAGGGTAGCAGAATATTATGTCCGCGAAATCTGTTGAATCTGTAAAATGTATACTAATTGGCGAAAGTGGGGTCGGAAAATCTAGTCTGGTTGTTAGCTACACCAGGGATGACTATCCTGTCAAGTACGAGCCCACAGCCTTCGACACTTATATTGGTAGGTATTATCCGGTTGCTGATTAGACCTGGTTTATGCTTCAGCGCTCCCATTTTGTTTCAGCGTGTTTGCTTACTTTTTGGACTTGTTTTGATGTTAGTACTGTGGCGATTGAACAATTTAATCACATCCCCTTTTAAGTTTCATATGCCAAGATTGTTTAGTGATTCTGCCATAATTCTACAAGATTTCAAAGCTCCAGTAGACTTCAGTAGCCTTAAACATAGTTTCAATGAGGAACGCTTATATAATGCTGTGCTGCTTCTGCGTTTATCCATCCTAATGGAGTGGCCAACCGTGTCCCGTGGACTCATTTCCGTTTTCATAAATTTTCTAATTTCTCAGTAACTCAGATCTTACTACACAATGATGTTTATGAATAAATTTATGTAATTTTTGAAAAGTTAATTGGCTTGTTTATTCCTATCAAATGGTATAGGTCTTCGATAATGTTCCTTTTCAGTGGATCTCCGCGTTGAAAATTTTCAAGTGAATTTGCAGATATGTGACGCTGGAGGCGCCGTAAGTAGCGTTAATTTTTTGCTCTTTAATAGTTTCTACCAAGTGGTATTGCGATTTGCGATCTTAGTCTAGTCTTCATAATATTGATATTTCAATCTATGATCCACAGCGGTGCAGTAACGTTGCTCTCGAGCACACTTCCAATTCTTATAAGTTTATAATGTCTTCACACATTTTCTTGTTTAGCGTCTTCTTAAAGCCTTCCTGTTAGTTCGAAACCATGGCATCTTTATTTTCATTACTTTTACCAATGACGTGTGTATAAATATCAGTCCCATTTGTGCAGCCTTTTACGTACATCAAACTTTAGACTGGCAAATTTTCACTTCTCTTTTCTAAGTCCATCAAATTAGCCGTGTATCTGGTATGTGTGTGTGAGGAGATAATGATTAGTTTGCGGAAGGTTTTGCATGCGTTGTGAATACGCTTAACCCGATTGGGCCTTACGAAAAATAATCGCATCTCGTGTTTACCCGATTCTATGGGTGGATTGATGTACCACTCAACATAAAGTGAAAATCATCTTCTTCTTTAGCGTTCATTAGTATTGCTTAACGTATCCTTCTTATGCTCGTAGTAAAATAGGCGTTTATAGTTTGGGTCAAGGACGCCGATCAACAATGTTACAAGAAACTCAAAGGGTTTTTACTACGTTTTTGCTTTTCTCACTTAGGCTTATTCAGTATATGATCTATATAGGTTCAACTCATTGTGTCTTCTGTGGGATTCGGACTTAATATACATAAAAAATTCATGCTGAGTTGAAACTATTTTGTCAGGGAATTTTCATACCTCTTGAAGTCATCTTCACCTAATTTTCTGTTGACATTAAATTATTTTATCCCATTTGTCAAATTCCGCACTAAAATTCTATTTTTTCTTAGTATTAGCTCAACTTCCGGGTTGACCTTTACGCTTGAGTAAAGTTTCTAGGCTTTTTTACAACAAGAACGGATATTTTTACAGACTCTGAGTCACGTGATGTCGAATATTACAGATAAGTAACTATTGAAAACAATGAAAATTCTTTTTACAAATGAGTTCATAGCCACTGCTGTCTCTGGAGCTTATGGCCTCGTAATTAGACGAGTATTTGTCTCGCCGCTGTCCCTTACCCTCAGTTAATTCCAGGACTTTGTTCAACACATCTGTGGAAGGGCTTACAAATACTCGGTCCTATTTTTGTGTTTGTCAGTTATGAATAGTCTGTCAATAGCCACTTTATGGTCTATCTTGGACTTAAATTTGTGATTTTTAACAAAAATTATAGCATTCAGCTCTTGAATTTTCGTTGGGATTTCGTTCTTTTCTTACGTATGTGGCGTACGTTTGTCATAAATTACAATCTAACACGGATCACAAAGCAGTTCTTTTTCCGGAAGTGTAACTGTGTCCTTTATTACCCGACCAATGTATTTACTCCATTCTCCCCGTCTCCGTTTGTCACTTTTCCGTTGTCGTTATGACTATTTTCCACTGCTAGCGCCTAAAAAGCTGTGATATATAAGGCGATTGGTTTTTCTTCAATGCATGCACCTACGACACTCATATCCATGGCCTCATTTCACTTGTGCGACTTGTGAGAAAGTGATTGCAGCTCTTTCATGTCTATGTCCACTTGACTTTCAGCCTGGAATTCGTTCACTCCGTGAGCTGGCCTATCCAAGTGTACACGTGGTGATACTTTGCTTCTCTGTGGTACAGCCCGAGACTTTATGGGCCCTGCGCGACCGATGGTTGCCCGAGTTAGCTGCCAGCGGCCTTGTCCTGAATCCTTCTGCCTTCGAAACGGCCTCGCGCATCGGTTGTCTCCCCCCCTCAAATCATCAATCCGCTACCGGTGGTTCCCGCCCTCCCGGTCCCGCTTTTATTCTCGTCGGATGCGCGTGTGATCTGCGTAATGATATTAAACGTCTCCTTGACCTCTCGGACCGCGATGAACTGCCTGTCAACGATACAGTGGCGCACCGTCTCGCGGTGGAGTTGGGCGCGGAGGCTTATATTGAGTGCTCTGCACTAACACAGAAGCAGCTTAAAAAAGTTTTCGATCTAGCTGTGTGGTACGGTCTTCAAGCCCAGCAGGCGATGCAGTGTGTCACAGCTGACAGCAACAACAGTGGTCCCCCCACGAGAAACAGTTTTTCACCATTGACGCCACTCAGCGACTCCTCACGCAAGTCCAAACGCCACCGCCAACGCAGTGTGATGAAAGCAAACAATGAGGCGGCACAGCATTCTAACAATCTGTGTGCAACACAACGTCCACTCTGGAAGAAGCTCCTGTGTTTGCGTTAATTTCGACTGAGAACCTCGTCCAGTGCAATACCTCCGATATCTCCTTATCCCTATTTTCTTCTGTGTGCATTTGTAGGCAAATTATTTCATGCGCGCTCAGCCCCACTTCTCTTTCCTTTACAAATATTTTTATATACAATGAGGAAGAACTACCCAATTTTGTGTATTCACTTTTTATTTTCCCGTTTCTTACGGTATCGGGAGGACATATCTCTTCGCCTTATACCCTCTAGTAAGTTAAAATGAGCTAGTGAGGCCTAACTATGGTTTAGATTGGAAAATGACATCCTTCATTAGAAGAAAACTCGTTTATTATATACGTGAAAGGATTTCGTGTTCTTTGCCGCCGGCTCCCCTGTGCCGTTAGGTGTACTCCAATTCGTGGTCTCTTGAATCACCGAGTGCAGGGCGCACACTGGAGGTGGGAGTCTTCCTCATTTCCGCGCACCTAGGCTACCTTGAGTGAATTCTTCCCTGCAGTGTCAGCATTGTCCTCGTTCATTCACAAACTCAAATCTCTGGGCCTGTGGTGCGAGTTCTTGGGTGAATTTTTCATTCATAAGTCGCAGTTAGGTGTGATAACCGACCCGCTTAGTAGTTATTGCTGAGTGCAGTTCCTCGGTTTGCTCTGTGTTCCTTCTAGTATGATTTTTGCCATAGCTGTCGCAAGGACAGTACCTTCGAGGCCTCTGTTGTTAAGAGTCTCTACAATTAGGTTGTAAACAAAAGGGGAACTGGCATAAAGATTCTGCCTTGGGGTCTTTGGGTACCCATCGCACTATCTTTCATGCGTTGATGTAAACTCGGTGTTGGAACCCTGCAGAAGAGATTCACCTTGAAGTAAAGTCGTCTGGTGGGGAGGTTACTGTTAAAGGGAAATTATTTTTAACTGAATGAAGAGAACCTGTAGTGTAATGTGATTTGCCAGAGACCACACGATCGGCATTAAGTAAATAAGTAGCGAGTGTGTGTGTGTCACAAAACTTTTGCGTTTCCATGGGTGGAACATTTCTAATGCCCTTAGTATGAATAAACAAATTGTGAAGAACTTTTGCACATCCAAGTAACAGAAATCAGTTGTGTGTCAACGCCATTGATGACCGCTTGACTGCACGTCTTGGTCAGGCTTGACAATCATGCATTTATTTGACTAGAAGTATGATGGTTCTCAAATGTTACACATTCGCCGTTTTACATGCCGATCAACGGTGTGATGTTCGGCTTTCCTCTGTCCCTACTTCTGTCACTTTTGGACAAACGGAAGAACAAAGTGAGGTGGTATAGCCGTCTTGATTTCCATCGCGGGATGTCCACTGCCTGCGTCAAGGCAATACCAGGCTGCGGACTTCTCGAGGGAAACCACAGAGATTCTGGTTACGACTCATTTTACCATTACTGAGGCATGCTTTTGTCACGATCTCCTCAATCATGCTCACGCAAGTGCCTAAAAGCTCGAGCCTATTGCAAACCGTTCAGCGTAACGTACCGGCGGGGGACTCCGAACGTCTCAGCCCATTTGTACGTCCGAGCTACTGGACGCACTCTTCCCACACTTCCACTCCTGAACATATTCACCGCACAAGTGTGAGGACTGTTGGAACCTGTCAAGGACATCGACTTCCCTGTCGGCAGCACACCTTCTCGATCGCGTGTCGACTGTTTCAATGCATGGCATTCTTCTGCCTGTCATCCACCGACATTGGCAGCCCTCATCACCGCTGCCTCGCATTGATGTTTGCTGTTGCAAGACTTAGAAGGGCGCTTTCCATTAAGCCGACTGCGTGAGGCAACCAACTCCCTGGCTGTCAGGTGCACACGAAGCCGGTTTGTTCTACTGGAACTTGTCAACTCCTATATGTCCACTTGTTCAGCTCTTTAAGACTCGAGCATAACCGCCTTGGTAGAGGCGGAAAAATGTGAATAATTTGATGAAAAGCCCATGTTGCATTGACAACATGGTTCTGATGCTTTATTTTAAACGAGAGTACACGATTTTGAGGCCCCGTGTGCGCGCAAACTAGTCTCTTGCATGCTGCTCCTCTGACGTCCTACGTCCTAGGCCAGAGACGACGTGTTCGTGAAGGGACAACAGTTCATTGTCATCTCCTCCCGCCTTAACTTGTCTCGAAATAGCACGCACACACACACGCGAAGTTGAAAAGTGTTTTACAAGTCGCCGCCGTAATCATTTGCTCACCCATTCTCTTCGTGGCACTGAGATTTAGGCTGTTAAAGACCCAGTAACCGTTCGCGCTGAAACGAAATGTTGCTACAGCCCTGGACCCGATGGAGTGTCTGCTTTTCTGGTTCACCTCCGACTGCACATTTTTTCTTAGAGCCAAGTTTCCACCCGACAGACCAACCACACCACAATCGGAGCGCCGTCTATTCACCGTGTCACCACCAGGTGATTTAACTTACAATGAAATGTTTTGTTGGAGGAAAAGGAGCGTCTCACCTTAGTGTGGAGGACTCATTAGCCGAGGGGCTGAAGCAAGGCGCTTGTCATTCAAACTTTCGCCCAATTGCAGATGTGGACCTCGGCCCCAGCACTTACCATCCCAACATGGTACTACGTTGAGAATACTTGACTGGTGGCGGTTGACGCTGTCATTCGAGGTGCCTGGGCTGACAAATTCTCCATTCGCAATCTTCCTGTGTTACCACTTTGATCGTTTGTTTCCTAAAGGTCAGGAAAGAAGAGTTTCCTCGCTCAACCTGGGCGAATCAGCTTGGATGCTCTCACAGCATCTCTTTCGCTCATGCTCCATTCACTTTCTGCTTTGGTACTGGCGAAAGTGAACATTGAAAGCGATCTGAAAAGGCCTCGGGGGTTATTTGAGGAAGAGGGTTCTCGTCGCTTTTGGTAGAATGTGTGCAATTTTCGAAGTCCTTGCCCAATTTACTGCAAATCTGTCGTGCGGATGAGGTGTTGGTGCAGAAGACTGCGAGGTGACGACGTGCCCTCGAGGCTGAGTCCTTTACCGTAGGGCCACCGGGAACTCAAGAAATCAAAACAAACACCGGAGTTTTACGACAGTCACCACTTCGACGCGAAAACCGTAGTCTAAAAGTGATTGTGAAAAACAGTACTCCAATTCACTTCATGGTGGGTTTTTCCCAAGACCTGGCACTAATTAATCCGTAAACTGGTCACCATCATGGACAATTTAACCATTCGTCATTGAATCGTCTCACCATTTGCCACTGAAACCTCCACTTGGAGATATCAGGCGGGCCCTCCAAACACGGGAGAAAAAAACACCAAAAATGGGAAACCCGATTGTGAATTTGACGCGACATAACTTGCTATCCTGCCTGTGACAAACGCTAAACTCACAGCCTGCGACATGGTCAGACAGAAGTCTGTCCAGCCTCGAAGACACCCTTTGCGACTCAGTCACGCCAGCTTTAAAGCCACCACTTTTTCACTCGCTTTCCACTATCTCCTCCTCTCACTCGCATAATGCAACCAGGTGTGTCCTTCAATGCAAAGAGACTTCATATATTGTAAATGTATGAAGAGGAGGTGCGGATCTGGTTAAAAGAGAAGGTGAAGAATAAGAGTTGGTGATAAATGCAGTCTCTAGTTACGACAGGCCGAGATCAGGAGCTTATTGCGACGACAAAGAGCTCGGTCCAGTGTGTGCTCGGCCAAGCTTAAGTTTGTGCTAATGGGGAACGGTGAGGCGCATGCGGAAGGGGGCGAAGAACAACAAGGGCGGTGCGTCTGTAGGGGCGGTAGGCCCATTTCTGTCGGCCTCGGACGAGAAACCAAAAAGCCTCCACCGGTACCGCACATGTGATGTGACGGTGTGCATCCTACAGCATCCATCTTCTCTGACGCCAAATTTGTTTTCCTCGTTTCCCCATAATGTGATTGTTGATTTGAATACTTGCTTGGCTCATAGCGTGTGGCCAACGATGGAGCAGGGTACTTAAATCGCAAATTTAGTGAATTCTCAGGGCACTTTAATGCACTGTCGGAGCGACTAGTGTTAAGGGGGCGACGTGCAGGAGGGTCATTATATTCCTTTATTCGTCGCTCCCTTACTTTAGGGTCGACTCCCACTATTTCCGATAAAGTACTTGGAGGATCCCAGAGATTCGCGTTGTTTGAGTCAAGCTGATTGAAATGTTTTCGAGAGAAATGACATCCTTCTACTTGCTGTTGATTCTGTTTCGCCTCGTCGTTTTGGAGTTTAGCCACACATGTATAGTCGGAAAGATTCTTGTAGTTTGCTCGGTATTCCGACTGCAAGCGTCTACGACGGAGCTCTGATTTCGACTCAACCTTATCGTTTTGAAGATTTGAAGTAAGTTCTGAGGGTTGTACAGAGGAGGCGGATTTTCGATTGGATCGTCTGTCTGACGCTATTTTTATTCGCTTATTTTCCTGAAATTTTTATATCCTCTTTCCTACCTTCAGCAAGGGGAATTTTTGCTGATTGACGCCCGTTTTGAGTATAATTATAAGCAGCTGGCGGACTAAAGGATCGTTGGTACTCGGATTTTGCAGGAAGGTTAGTTTGCGGTGAATCTTTAGGAATATCCATCTTTAGCTCTGGCCATCGTTCGATCGGCTTTTTCTTTTTCACTTCCGAGGAAGACTTTGAATGATGTTTCTTTTGCTGAGGTTTGACAGCCTTACTCACATTCGTTGCCTCTTCAGATTTTGGTCTGGTAGATGTTTGAGTCCGTTCATTAATCGGACTTGGTACTTTTCTTTGACGAGGAGCAGATTTTGAACGTCTATAGAGAATATTAGGATACGCGATTTCTGAGTGTCTACGACCGTGAATAATAAAGAATGGATCTTCTAAAATTTCTTGTCCCGGAGACTTTGGACCCCACATGCTATATGAATTATTTTGTCAAAATGTCGTTTATGCTGAAAATGAGGTTCCGCCGACCGTCGAGTACCGCCACCACGTCCAAGAGGAGCGCTATTCAACCAAGTCTTTTCCCAATTGTATTCTTCATTGTATTCAGTCATTTCATTTAGTAAGGCTAAATTTTAGAACAAAGCAACAAACAGATCACGGTTTCCAAGCAAAAAATAAAAATAACAAATGAGTGGCCAGTGGCCAGGCTAGAAAATCAGCTTAATACAATAATTTATTTTGCAAAAAAGAACATTTCACGAGGCTTAGTATAAAAGGAATTGTTGTAGAGGAAGGTTAGTTATATAAAGTTTGCGGAAGTGGAATATATCTCCTAAAAACGCCTAAAATTAATATAATAACTAAAAGATCTTTTATGGAAAGGGCAAAAAAATGAATACATTATAAGCACAGACCAACTCATCCTGGTCGCCCTAAGCACGAAATAAATTTATAACCTTAAAGTAAAAACTAAGTATTTAGGGGGAATGATTAGCCAATGCACCATTTAACGCTAAAGGATATAGGTCTTAAAGCGAATATCAGCCTTAGGAATATAAATCTATCCGATTTTGAGCAGAATCAAGGTTTCCAAAGGATTCAATAATTAAGAAAATTTTAAGACTTATAACCCAATATTTGAATTTCTCCCCAATGTCTGAATAAATATAAGCAACCAACAAGAAGTTTACTGCCGTTTCAAACACACATCAAGGTTGACAAAAATTCCGAACGCTTGAAAAGTTTATGATAAAAAATTCTGCGGATAAGTCAAATAAACTATGAGCCAATAATTTTTAACTGTAATTGACAGAATAATTATTATTTTGTACACTTTGCCGCTTATAATAAATTTAAAATGTATTCAAAAGCGTAACAAATTTAATATTTTACACAGAAAGGATTTTTTAACCAGTTTTAGTTAATTTTTGGCTACCTACAGCGCACACTGGTTTGAATATATTCTTTTTACATATGTTCAAGGCGTTCACGCGAATTTCTTGAAGTTGTGTGCGCAGCACTCCTCATATGTAACATGTTTGTGGCCCTTTACTGAAACTACGAATAATGACTTCGAATAACATATACAGAGTCGGAGGTGCGTCGTATTGTGCTATATCTGTAGACTTTTGGTATCTTTGGTCGAGTCTTAACGGTTTTCACTCGCCATCGCCTCTCTTTTATATTTTATCTTACTACTTTTTCTCGTATTCACAGTTTTGTTGCAATGGCTACTTCCTTATAATTTTTCTTGAACTTTTAAGTGAACCGTGAAACACGATATGACTTCTCTTGGGGTGACAGGAACTTGTCCATGCATTTTCAGATTTTGTTTATTTCGAAGAATCTGCTTCTGCTCCCTATCAAATTCGGAAAATTGAGGAACTCGACAAAGTTAGTGCAAACGAGGTGGATGTGAAGGTGAAATGTTTCTACCGTCGTCGAGATCTTCCTTCTGATCTTAGTGATCTTCATCCCCGTTTGTTTGCTGTTTCTCTTTACTTAATTTTTTTTGTAGCAAATTTGCCAGCCGATGGGCTATCAGATTCTCAACTACATCAACTCACTCAACGTGAACTTTTTGTTTCCCAACGCGTTGAAGTTCTTCAGGCCACTCATATTCGTGGAAAATGCAACGTTACAATGCGAGATGACAGTGTCAATGAAAGCTTGCCAACTTTGCTGGATAAAGAGGATGCATTCTTTTATCAACTTTCTTATGATCCTGTCAAGAGAACTTTACAAGCTGAAAAGGGTTGCATACGTGTCGGAAGCGACTTTCAAGCAACTATTCCAGATCTTATCAGTGCGCGTCTATTACTTCATGTGGCTTCATATCCCTTCCACTCCCTACAGACAATTTAACCTGTTCACTCATTTTCGTGAATTTACTTTGTTTTGTATCTTGAGGGGATTCGTAGTATTTGCTTCATTGCTTTCTATTTTTTCTCCTTAAGATTTTCGCCACGTTAATACTAATCACATGGTCCACGACTGGGAAACTTTAGTCTGGTCTCCGCCGTCGCCGTCTACTCTTTCTTCCTCCGACATTGATGCATACCTCACTATGTGCAAGTCGCTGGCAACGTTGGCCCGTGCCAACTACTTACCATCTTCCTTACGCCACCCCAGTCTCATATCATCTGCAGCCTGTGCCTCCCGCGATACAACTCACCAACTCGCCATGAATACTTTGCAGGAGTCCGGACATTCCATTCCTAAGGCTCTGCAAATTCTCGCCCCTCCTGATCAGGCTCCAATTTTACGGTTAGATGAAATGGAAAAGTGGTCCATTGCTGAAGGCAACCTTTTCCAACAAGGACTTCAGAAATTTGATAAAACTTTTCGCGAAATCCAGAAAGCTATGCTTCCCTGGAAGTCCCTCGAGGTGTGTTTTTTCATATGTTTTAAACACCTTGTTTTATTTCCCACATTTTTATTCTTTTTGTTCATATTATTTTCTAGAGTTTAGTTGACTTCTACTATATGTGGAAGACGACGGATCATTATTTGCAACAGAAGCGGGCGAAGGGCATAGATGAGGCAGAGCGCAGGCTGAAACAGATTTATATCAGCAATTACAGTAAACCTAATCAGTCTGTGCTTTATCCCGTCGGTCGCAGTGATGCGCCCTCTATGTGTGAGGGTTGTGAATCTACCTCAACCACCCAATGGTACGCTTTAGGCGCTGTTCCATCCATCCTAAAGGTCTGTGCCGATTGCTGGTCCTATTGGAAGCGCTACGGTGATCTAAAACAATTTTCTGTCTTTGGTGTGTTTATTTATCAACACCCACATACTTCTCCTTTACTTCCTGAACTTATTGGTGTCTTAATTACTCCTTTAGATAAATTGGGTCCTCTGACCATGGTGTACAAGTGTCCATTGCAGGCCTGCGATGAGGAGTTTGATGAAAAAGTCAACTTGGTTCTTCACTTGGACACCAAACATCCCCAACACGGCAGCTCATGTGCCAATCAAATCCAGCCAATGCCCTCCACTCGCACTATCAAATGCCCGACTGTTAGCCGCAACGCCAGCTTCTTCTTTCTTGCCTCCCCAAATCTTCGCTTTTCTCGTCGAATGGAGACGGGACGACATTGTCGGCAACGAGCACGGAGGCCCTTCAAATTGATTATATTGGAAATGGCTGTCTTAAAGGCCCTTTTGGTTTCGCGCCTTGCTGCGCATCCCGCCCTCCTTTCCCAACTTGCCTCAATCGTCTACGAGAAAAAACCGAGGCAGTCCAGGGAAGCAGCTGCCGAACGTTTGCTTAACTTCATTAAGAAATTCACGCCTATGGATGAGGCGGAGCCAGTAACTAGGTTTGTTTATTTGAAATTTTTCTTTCATCCCCCATGGTGTCTTTATTTATCCTGTTTTTCATTTATGTTTTAGTCAAGGAGGTAAGTTCAACCGAACCGCGACTGTTCTCAGGTCTCAGTCGTCTATGAGCATGTTGATGCCTCGGTCCTTCTTGTGTGTATGCTACATAGATGTACAGCCTCTAATGTTTTGTTTTGCTTTGGTATATTGGTGCGAGGAAAGCAATCACTTTGCCATCATCAATCTAATTTATTGGCATGGCTTCTTTGAATAATTATGTATTGCTAGAGGTATGCACTTGTCCTCTTAATTTTTTTAGTTGTAGGTACTATTTTTTGTTGACCTTTAGTCCTCCCGATGCCTAGTTCCTACATTATTTGTTAATCAATCTATATTTGCTTCAGATTCTTGGAACCTCCTCATGACAAGTTACTCTAGTATTTCTCCCGCAACGTCAGTACAGCTGATGGAAAAAGTGATCTCAGTTCCCTTCCCTCAACCAACTCCAGAGCCGGTACCTTGATGTTCCACGCAACCAAATACATGAAGTTTGTTTTACTCGCAAATTTTAAGTAGAATGTTTTATAAACTTTAAAATGTGCATTATCGTTCTAGGAGAAAACGCCGAGAGGTGCTTTCCCCCAAAACTCTGCATCGGCTTTGCCGTCGACCCTGGGTAACCGAAGTTCTCACAAATAACATTATCTCGAAGCCAAATTAAACTAATGTGCAGGATCGCCAGATTCAACAGTATTCAGCATTTTCGGCCGCCTCCTCCTCCCGCACATCAACTGCGCATTTGTAAATTCTGGTTGCTGGGTAGTGTTGCTAAATTTTCGTCCATACTCCACCACACCAAACGTTTCTTCACAAATCCGCTATACACTGCCTCACTTTCTCCTATGTGTACTTGTGTCTCCTTTTTTTATTGCCAAAATACGTACGCCGCAGTCTTCTCATACCCTTTCAATCAGCCTCGGTCAACGCGTTTGTCATTAGGCTCGCTTACGTGTGATTCCTGAATTTGACTCCGTTCGTTCGCCGTCATAAGAAGGCGAAAATTGTTTTCTGTCAGGTTAAACCAACTTTTTCTCGTATTTTGGTTGTAAAAGCGATAAGTTACGGTGCTGTTCTGGAATTGATACGAACAACTATGCCCTGAGGGTCAAATAAGTCAGTTTATATTCTCTGATTAAGTCAGGGTAATTTGCTCGAGGTGAGTAGAGCATTTTCTGTCTCACAAACTCAAATATGCACCTCAAAGGGGCCAGAGTGAAACTGTTTTTCGTGCTTTCAAGTGTCGCAGCTCGTTGAAAAAGCCGTAAAAGTCCGCTATGAGGACGAGTGTTCTTTGCGCGGAATTTTGACCTGTACATTGAAATTAAAAAATCGCACCGGCGCAGTGTTCCGCCAGTGTTGAGAGGCAAAGAGTTGACAGGAGGCGTGTCCTCCCCCATTGCAGGTTGATTTTGTCTCGACATACAAATTTGCGGTTTCAGTGTGATAGTGAGAAGCACTGCTAACTTTGTGCTATTTTATTCTCTCTTGCCAGAGTCTCACTGTTTTTGCGTGACTAGCTGATTAATTTTTTAGAATGCCACAACTGAAGAATAAATTGCGGGATGCATATC
Source organism: Dipylidium caninum (assembly GCA_017562135.1). Lineage (NCBI taxonomy): Eukaryota > Metazoa > Platyhelminthes > Cestoda > Cyclophyllidea > Dipylidiidae > Dipylidium > Dipylidium caninum. The sequence continues at coordinate 119,841 of QEYB01000921.1, read as the reverse complement.
CCAGTTGAGTGTCGTAACGGGCGGGAACGGTTCAGTGCGTTGAAAGCCGACCTCTCCTCTCCGCATTCAGCGCCCGCAGGCATCGTCCGATGTGCGGCGGCGTTGGGCATGAGGTGAAACGGTCGTGTTCCCCTCGAGCCCCGATCTCGGGTCGACCTCGACTCTCTGCGTGATGTTGGCAGTGGAGACGGAAGATGGCAGGTTGGGCGACTTCATTGCCGCCTTAACTGCCCTCAGCGCTAAGGAGACGCGATGGGCAGGGTGGGCGAGGAGAATTTATTGGCCCCACGAGGCTTTGATGTGCAGGCGTCTTCAAGCCAACTCATGGGAAAGCCGACGAGCCGTACCTCTTAGTCTCTTCCTGTGTTCCATTAAGTCTTTGATCGTCAAAAAGTCGATTTAACAAGAAGTTTAGCTAAGCCAACTAGAAATAATTGAACATGGAAAGAGGATTCTGCTTGACCATAATTTCTTGGCTTTTGTGCCAAACTCTCATTATCACAAAAGTGGAAATTTGCCTCATATGGCTGGTTAACTTGCGAAGAAGCCGAGCATCTTGAAGTTGGCGGTCCCCTTCCTTCTTGCATCTGCGCAGTCGAGCGAAAAAGTTGCTTATTTGACACGAAGGCGTTAGAACTGCATGGAGGCGTGTGGACTTCGGCGTGTCTCTCCCCTCGCAGTTGAAATCTGTCCGGGCGAGTCGGTCGGGAGCCGCAGCGCGGCGCCTCGTCTTGCCGGGCTTCCACGCGCATGGACGATGCTAAACAAAGAATGTGACACTTTTCACTGGCCGAGTAGGCCCAATTCGACCACCGGCCAAGTTTAGAGAGGCGGATACGGGTGAATGTGAGGTCAACCACCGGAAGCATCAAAATAAAATACTGCCAGCATGACCAGTTGGTGCGTGGTAACTGACGGACATTCGCTTACTCCTTTGGCTCCTCCTACGGGTGTCGGCCAATGTCTGCCGCTGCTCCGAACACCTCCACCGACCGGGCAAACATTTCATTTTGAAATTCTCATCGTGGTTCACCCTTCCTCCTCCAAATAAGACTATTTTCCACCCGATTTCCGGCACAACTTCCACTCTGTCTCCCTTTTTTAGCCTGTCTTGGCAATTTTTGAGGAGGAAGGGTCGAGACAAGACGATATAAATTGCCTGCACCTGTGGGAGTCGATTTTCGGGTGAGTGGTCCACTTTAGCTATTCACATCCACCGAATTACTATCGCCTTTGTTACTTCCGCTCCTAAAATTACCTCTGTAGGCGGGAAAGACGCTCTAAACGACGGTGTGTAGGAGGAAGACTCGTTTATTTCTCGTCTTCTCTCGGCCCCGGCTCACTCCCTTGACTGCGAGCTCCACTCAAAGAGTATAGCCCGATCTTCCTCACCGCTGCGGCTCTCCCACGCCGCTACGGTGTGTCCCGCAGTCTCGTGACGCGCAAACACCACTGCCCGCGACTGCGATCTGCCACCGCGTCGACGTCACAAGAGTGTGACGTGTACGCCAGACGCGTCTGTGACGGCCGCTGTGGCCCGACGTCGCGTCGGGGTTGCCGAGGCCCCTTCGAGGGGCGATGGAGAGAAGGGAAGGCGCGTTTTTTCCGGCGTCCCATTGGACTCATCCAAACGGGGTGCACCTCCTCTGGCTAGTGGGCATTCACTTCGTCCGCAAACGCTCTCTCGCTGGAGAGTGCGAACAACAGCTTACATTAGTTTGTTTACGTGTGTTAGTGTGTGTGTGTGTGTGTGTGTGTCCTACCAGCATTAATCAAAGCTGGCTCATTCGTGCGTTACACATGTCACCTCGCAAAGCTGATCGGTAAGTTAACCGACTCCGTCCAGGGGCAACGTCCAACTGGCGGAGCAAACGTAAACGCAGGCCGCTGGGACTCGTGGGCCCCGTCGCCCGTCTTCCAGCGCGGCCGGCGGCAAGACGAGCCAGTCCGAGTCGGTGTCGGCCAGTTTCGCGCCACGAGCCGACGGTGGATGGCCAATCGTGCGCCGGTGAACGAGAAAAAGTGGCTCCAAAATCATTTGGCATAGGCTCCTCCGCGCCATCTCTTAGGCTCTCGAGCTCTACAAAGACTTCTTTTTTTGTCACATTTGAAAAGTGCAGTTTCTCCACCAAAATTGACTAAGCTGCTATGCGTAGCATCAAAAAGTTAGCGGTACCATGTGACAGCAGAACCGCTTTTAGTGTTTAATACACTTTTGTGGTCATGGGAATAAAAGGGCAAAATAGTTTCGGCCGGCGGATCGTCGATCCGACGGAGTCTCGGTGGGGAAGCCGCGTTCACCGGTCGGCAAACCACCCTTCTTGTTGATTTCGCGGTCAGGTCAATGGCTCTTGGGGTCTTCCAAGCGGAAATACACCCGTCCACTCGGGCACTTAAGTGCGGGTGGGCAGGAGCGGCATGTTTTCCACCAGGCCCCAAAGGTCTTGCGTGTGTTGACCATCGGTAAGGCGACTCGCTCAAAATCCCCTCCGTTTGAAGCCCTCCGCCTGCCCGGCTACACGGCCAGAGGTCGGCGTTTCCCTCTGATTGTACATTGCAGTGTCCACCCTTTGGCTGAATTGCTGTGTTAAATATAGATTGTCCCCCTCTCGTTTATTTCAGGAAAGAGTTATTACAGAGCCATAAAAGCGGTCGCTTGAGTCGCGGTGAACGTGGCATGGCGGTGAGGTCGTCTAACTGCGTCTGAGACCTCGAGGCGCGAGGTGACGCTTATGCGGACTGGTGGCTAGTGCCTCAAAGGAAATTCCACTGATTTTCTTAGCCCGAACTTATTCCTCTCTTTCGAGGCCGAGCATCGACTCACTCTTCCGCAGGCATTTGGCACACGCCTTATTGTCGACTGGGGGATTTCGTAGCAGTCGCCCGGCCACGAGGACATCGTGGCAGGCTGCTCGGAATGATGCATTTTTTCCAAATGATCACGCACCCACAGGGTGACACAAGAGGGGCGGACGCGAGGTCGGCCTCACCGCCGAGTGCGGCAACGTCTTCCCCAATTTGTTGGGCGGTCGGCCACTGTCGCCCAACGTCCCAGCCTGGCTGCAACTCCCTCGTCCCCACTCGTAATAACAAGCCATGACGAGGCTCGGCCTTGACCCAGGTCCAGACGCCGCCGAGACGACTGGTTGGTCAGCCGCCGCGCCATTGGCTGACGCGACAACGCGTGATGCACTGGCCGCCGGTTAGTCGCGCGCTGATTGGTGGAAGCGCGTCAGTTCGCATGTGTGTGTGTTTGCGCGGCAGAGATTCAATCACCCAAGCCACGGGAGCAGCAGCGGTAATCGTGTCGCCCACCTACCACCTCCTCCGCCTCCGACTCCTCCTCCTCCTCATCCTCCTGCTCCGCCTCGGCCCGCGGATCAATGCTCGTCGACGACGGGGCCTGAGTCCGGCCGAGCAGCAGAACAACTGAGTTAAACCCACCGCCACCATTTCGACACTCACCATACCCCGCTGCCTTCCACTCTGGGCCAATGCAACCGCCGTAAGTCCCCTCGTCCTACTCACCCCCGCCACTCCTCCAGAGCGGGGGGCTGCTCGCTTCACCTTCGCTTCAAACCTCCTCCTGGTGGAAAGTAAACTCCATGCGAAGTGTGTACTCGCTGTGGCTGAGTTGGCAGGCTCACACCGCTGCCCACATACACGGCATGGCTGTCAGCTTGACTCTGCTGCCACGATTCATCTTTCCTACCTTATCTCCCCCATCTACTCCACTCACCCACACACACACACCCGCTGAAGTACTGGAGATGTGGCTTTCGGCTTGTGCTGCTTCTCGCCACGCCACACCACTCCACGCTGGCGTGTATTCGTTCCATTTCGGATGTTAAGTGCCACCGAAGGCGCTTCCATTGGGGGCGGTGGGGGGGGGATCGCAAATAAGCTTTAGCAATGCCTCCTCGCGGCCACCCTCTGGCCACCCGGTCCGGTGTTATGGGCGACTTTTGCCAAAGGCCTCCTCTCCGCCTTCTCCTGCCTCGCTTGGGCAATAGATTAGCACACAAATAGCATTTCCATCTAGTCGATTTAAAACATCTGGCCTTCCAACTGCTCAGCCCCCGTTTCTTTTTTTTTTTCATTTGACGCTGAGTAAACAACACGACGTGCACCGCTGAGGCGGAAGGGGGAGGAAAAAGTGGGATGGCCTTGAAAAAAAATACTCATGAAGGGGTGAGGGCACTGTCACGGGACGCCCCACGCAGCCCCGTTCGAGCATTTGTGTCAGTCGTCGGGGCAAAGGCGAACCTTGGAGCACCTTCCGAACCGTGTGTTGAGGTGTTGGCCAGTCACTCTTGTCCCCACTTGTGCCAACCTGCCGTAGCGGCGTGGCGTTGGCCCCCGGGCGAGTTGATACATCAGCGGTGGAAGCCCTTCCATCAGTGCTTCCTCTTAGCGCCTCAGATCACCTTGATTGTTGCGGTGCTTTCGGCCAAAACTCTATTTGTTGATGCTATCAATGACCGATTCGCCTCGCCGAGGAGGAGAGGTGAGGCCGTGTAGATTTTCCCCACTCCAATTTGTTTGCGGCGTCAAAACAGCCCGCTCTGCCTCTCGAATCTCGCGATACTTAACGACCGCCTTGTGCCTCATCTCGACTCGACGCGTCCCCACGGAAGGTGGCTTCGACGAGGCCCGGAGCGGTGGGTCGGCGTCCACGCGCCCCTCGAGGCTGTGGCGCCCGGAACGCCCCCTCGTCCGCTCCCCGGGCGTGGCGACCGCGTTGTGCCCCTCTGAGTTCGTTCTTGTTCCCCTTGTTGTCTCCTTTCCAGAAGTCGGGGTAATGGAGGAGTTGCCACCCATTTGCACCGGTGGAATTGTGGAATACATCGCCCAGTACGTGAAAGGCTTGAACTGGCAAGGCATATCAGCTCACTGCTCCCTCTCCCAAACTGATCTCATCCTCCTACTCTGCATCCTGTGTCTCTCCTTTGCTGTGCTCTGTGTCTTTTTGCTGTCGGACCTCTTCGTCCGGCGGCAGTCTTCGCCCCAGCGGAGGACCCACTTGAACCGTCCAAGCTCTAATTTCCTCTATGCCACAAGCGTCACTTTGCCCCAACGCATTTTCTCGATGAATGACCTTTTGAAGCCATTCCACCGAGGCTGTGTAATGGAATTGCAGCCCTTCATGTCTCCCGAAAAAGCCGGTCCCACTGATCCGCCTACTTCGGCCACAGTGACCGATTCCGCAGGACCGCCAAAGTCCCCGGGGAGCGCAAAGACTGACGCCGACAGAACTCCCACCGCGCTTCATTCACCCCGCAAAAGTAGACCCGTCAACATGCTCTCCCTCCTCCTCCTCGTCTCCGCAGCCCTCGCCCTCCTCGTTGGCGCAGTTTGTACGTGTTTGGCAGCTCAGAGAATCGGCGTCACCGTCTACGGCCTGTCGGGCCACGTGGAAGAGAGCGTCTCCTCCTCGAAGCTGCTGGCCACAGTCCTCATAAGTGAGTCGTACGCAATCATGAATGGCGCGATTAGGGAGGATGTCGCCCAGAACAATCCGAAAAGTCGTCTGCGACCCTTTGTGGAGGAGATGAAACGCATCTGGGGCGATGAGGCGATGCGCCTCTTCGCAATGGCACAGAAACTCCGACCCTCGAAAGAGTGGCTTCGTCAGCAGACCTGCGCCAACCTCCTCCGCTTCAACACCTTCCTTCGCCGCCTCTCCTCCCTCCTGGCTGTCGCGCCGCTCCTGAGTGAGGGCAGCATCAAGTCGGTCAACGACGTCTTCCTCTCCTACTCCTACGAACTGGCGCGTCTCAGTCCGCATCCGCTGCTTGCGCCAGTCTCCTGGAGGAGCATCCAAATACTCAATTTCACCGCCGCCAAGTTGTGCATGCAGAGCACGAAACACTTCCCAACCTGCGCCGAGGTTGAAGCCCACTTTGCCCTGATTATCAGTCGCCTCGAGGCCTGGCCGCGCTACGAGAGGAGTCGGGACTTCGCCAGACTCACCGCCTTCTCTCTGCTCCCGCGTATGCTGAACGCCGAGGCGCACGTGGAGAAGTGGCTCCCCTTCGCCCAGGATCCCAGTGGTAACATTCAATTCCTTTTCGATGAATTCCTCCTCCACGAAATTGAAAAGGAGCAAAGCAAGTTGAACCGCAGCCTTGACAGTCTATCCAAACGGTGGACGAAGAGTTCAGTGAGGAAATACTTAAACATAGCAGCTGCATTAACTATCGTCTTGGCTGTAACTTTAACACTGCTTATCATCGTCTCCGTCCTCTTCTTCTTCTTTTTCTTCTTCTACCTCAATTCTGGCAATGGCAATTGTGAGACGAGGTGTAGCGGAGCTAGGAAGGCTCCGCGCGTCCCGAAGATCGCCTCCTCCCACCTGCTGTGCATTGCACTCTCCACAACTCTCCTCTGCGCCCTCGGGGTTGCTTTCGGCGTTGTGGGCAGCCTCGGCCAAAGCCAGTTGTGCGACGTTGTTTTGGCGAGGCCACAGCACGCCGATGTCTGGCTGGACCGCGTGTTGGCCAGCCTCCTGCCTCGGATCCCCGGTCTCCGTGAGGTCCTCCAAATCGAGCACATCAATCTCCAGCTCCCCAGAAGGGTTTTCACCACCCTGAACGCCAATTACACTTCCGACTCTCCGCCCTTCCTCCAGTCAATCGGTATGAGTCGACCGGCCAACCTTTCCGCCCTGCTACACTCTGATTGGCTCAACAAAACCCTTCACGACCTGTGGTATAAGAAGGTTTGGTATAAAATGGAGCATGCGAATCTCTCCTATCGAATCCCACGGGTTCCGCTCTCGAAGACCTTCAATCACTTCAGGAGGGCAGTCAAACTGGATCAAACCTTCGACGACCTCTACGTCGGCAACATCACGGAGTACCTTCCCGAGCCGAGCAATGACTACTACACGCGGATCGGACTTGCCCTGCGGACGATATCCAAACGCGGCTTCAGAGAGGTGGACCAACTGGCCAACTACTTTACCACCATCGGAAAACTGATCGCTCTGTACAAACTAAAGTTTGATCAAATAGCCCAAGCGCTCGTGGTAATTGAGGATAACAAGCGGATTCTGGAGCCTCTCAGTCCACTCATTGACGTCGGGGATAGGATCATCGGGTACCTTGCCAACAAGACCAACTTTGAACTGATCTCCCAGTTCACCAACAATACTGCCGAGATTTTTATCAACTCGCGACACCCAGTCGACCAGTATGTCCTTCCACTCATCCACCGAATTTTTGACCGCCTCTTCCCCTATCCCAGTCTTGGGCAAACCTACCGAAGCGCTCTCTCCCCCATCTGCCCCGCGGACCCCGCCCGCTCTCCACTCTTTCTAACCCTGAAAAAGTTCGGCTTCACTCTCAGTCTTTCTGCTTTTGGCCTGTTTGTTGTAAGCATCCTTTGCCATCGGATACCCTTGAAGGCGTAACCATCTCCTCACGAGACCCTTTCGTGTACATAACACTTCTCCTCTTTCCTCCTTTTCTTGTGGGAAGATTTTATTGTCCCTTTTTATATCAATTAAACTTTGAACTGCTCTCTGTCTTCCTTCTTCCCCCCCCCCCTCGTCCACTCCCATCCTTTCCACCTTCCTTCTGAGAGGAAAAGAGAGCTTCAAGCATCCTAACCGAAATTACACTGGGCGAGAAGGCAGGGACAGGTGAGGAGGGAGTGGAGGCATTAAAGGCTACTTGCGCATGTGCGCTTTCAACCTGGCGGGTGTATTGATGCACTGTCCCTTTCCGGTGGGGATATGCTAGCGCTAAGTCTCACGGTGTTTCCCACCTCCATGTGCCCAATTTACGAAAAAATGAAATTTTGTTAAGGCTGGCGTGTACGCACCCAAGCTATTTGATTAGTCGAAGCCTTCAAGGATGGGCAAATGCGTAAAGGACTGCGAGGGGAAATGAGAGATGGAGAAAGTCATGTGTGTGTAAGCTATTGTGGTCATGCGCAGTTTTGCTTTGATGCTTATTTTAGTGTACATGGGTTGCACTACTCTTGTATTCCTTTACCTAAGATTAGGAGCATTGCCGCTAGGCAATTCCGGCTTCCAATAAGCTCTCTAAACTTATTAAGAATTAATGAATGAAGATGAACCAAAATCAGTAAGGGGCTTCCAGTCAAAAGTCTGGACGCGGGTGGAAGTGCTAAGGTAGTTCAGGGTGAGACTATCCATCATTATAAAGTAAAGCGACTTGGCTACCAATTCGCAACAAAGTGCCACCCGTGGAACAGAAATTCTAGTAAGTTACCGTAACGAAAAAGTGTGGAAAAAAGCAACGAGTTTTGAACTACACAAATGCGGGAAATGATAAAGAGGAGAAAATAAAATGTTAATAAATCATGGTACTTCTCGAAACTTTAGGAAGCTTATCAGTAGAAGGTTAGACCTATTGTTGACTGAAAGGACGGAAAATTAGATTTTCAATCAATTCTTTCCCCTAGGTAACTTTAGATTAATATATCTTAAAGAGGGCCGCAGACAAAATGAAGAAGAACCGAAACACTCCCCACCCCCTTAGTGTGTAATAACACCGGTTCAAAATAATAAAATGAAGGGGGGCAATAGGCTTATATCGTAAAAAAAGGATTTGTGAAAAGCTTCCCTTAAGGCAATTTTCTCGCTGGAAATAAACATATGGAAAGGCGGCGGATCTGGAATAGAATATAATCCTTTCATTAGGAGTAACTTTAGGTAGCGTTGCGACGTGAAACTAACGTGAAGTAATAACACTTGCCAGAGTATGTTTGAATGAGCGTCTTCAAATACTATATGACTTCAAATACGGCGAGAATTTTTTAGTGCTGTAAAAGGTCAAGTTAACCCTTATCACACACAGTTAACTCTTGGCCGACCACTATAAAACTGTAAATTAACGTTCTACTAGCAGGTTGTTGATTCTTTCAATGATACACTATTTGAAACGCTAAATTTTGTTTATATCGACAGTTGACTTACCCTGCAAGCGGGTCTTCAAACATTAGTGTATTCTGTAAGCCGTGCTCGTTTGTGTGTGGTTCTGGTGTGGATATTCTCTGTTTTTTGCGTCAGCTCATTTAATAACATTTGTAACTGAATGATGCGGTTGTTGTTATTGAACGTGTGTCAGTGCAGTACGCTTGCTCTTTATTGGGTGAAACGCAATGGAGCGTTGACGTCGACGAATGTTCGAACCTCGTTTACAGTCTTATTTACTTTATGAGTATGATAGAAATTTCATTTGAATACCACTATTGTCCATGTTTATTTGGCTAAAGACGCTCCTGATGGCGATTTCAGCCACATTGTGACTTATTAACGTGGCTAATTTGTGTATCTAACTTTTGTACACGTCTGTAGGCCTTGAGAATGAGCCATCCATTGACGTCGGAACTTTCCCAGATGTCCATCGGGCCGGATTCTATCGATGCAAATGGGTCTCATCGAGTTGGAGATTCCTCTCCTGTTGGACGGATTAATCCATGGAAAGGTCGAGTGGTGACGTCGGGTAGTGTTAAAGGAGTCGCGGAGAATATCACTGGTACGCCTCTACAACCACAGGATAGGACAGGGGGAAGTTCTTCCAGTGAGAAACTTTTTGAGGCTGACGCGTGGCCGGAGCCTTCCGCTCCCTTTGAACGTCGCGTCACAATGGCGGGTTCAGGATCTAAAACCGTTGATGACAAACCAAAAAATAGTGAGTTAAAGCTATATGGCGGTGTGTGAAATGCTTTGGATACGTTCATAGAGGTTCAGATGAATTTATGGTTCCCAGGAATTTGAACTGATGTCACGTGTTTGTTTCAAAACCATCTGCAATTTTGTCTATTTTCGAACGCCTCCAATATTTACAGAAAAAATTGGGCGCAAATGGCAGAACATTGAAATCGAGATTCCTATCTCCCGTGGAGGTGCGGCCTGTCGAGGCGGTGTACGTATGTCATCCGGTGTGACGAATCCGAATCATCACTCCTCATCGATACCGCCAACTTCATCGGCTAATTCGGCTACCCCTTCCACTCTCCCTCGCGGTGGTGGTGGCCGTCGAGGTGGTCCTACCTCAAATGGTGCCTTTAATCGGGCTCGCGGTGGAAGGCCCGTTAACGGATATTATCAATCTCGACCACCATTACGTGTTTCCGAACAGGAGGGAACGCAGGATTCTACTACTGATGTCTCGGAAACAGTTAATCCGGAATCGGTTCCTAAGGTGGTCTCCACGGCTGCTGTTTTCGCTAGTGGAGCTCCACGCGGGTCGTACTCATCACGGGGCCGTAGGACCAGTTCAAGAGGTGGTTATGCTAACGCAAACTACGCACCCAAAAACAGTGGCGCAAGTGTTCCTCTATCCAGTCCACCTGTTGCTTTGCCAGTGCCTCACCAAGTTTCGGTAGCTGCAGCAGCTGCGGCTCAGGCTATGCCACAATTGCCTGCTGTTGGACCAGGTTAATTTTATGTTAAATGCAGTCTTCGCCCTACATGAGCTTATTAGCGATTCTATATTGATATGGGATATGGAGTAGACTTGATGTTTATTTCGCTTTTAGTTGCCTATTTATTCCCTAACATGATGATGCCTGCACCAACAGTCTTTCCATTGCAACCACAAGCGCTCCCTGCTACCACAGAAGCGGCTGTCATTGATGGTGGCGCGCCTACTATGCAGGCTGCGGTTATTCTGCCCCAACCTTCTCCGCAGGCGTGTTTGGTTTCTCCAGATCCGACGCCACAAGCAACTTCGAATCCACTAAGGGAAGAAGTTACACTTGAAGAATTGCTTGAATTCATTAACGAATATGGGTGGTCAAGAGCTCGAATGCCAGACCATTTCCGGAAGCATCCGACTGTAGCTGCAGCTATGCAGGCAGTTGGGATGTTAGCCGCAACAGGCGATGAAACCGTGGTTGGTTATTCACGCGAGGATGTAGTTAGTCCCCCCACCGAAAAAAAGGAAGATATAATTGTGGTCGATGATAAATTCTACTTCGTGCCTCTAAATTCTCACTTGACAAAGTTTCTCAAATTTCATTCAAAACAGGATTATATTCGACATCATGTGTAAGTTTCTTTTTTCACCGAAGAGATGGCTCTGAATTTTCGCTGTCTTAACTTTGTTCCCCTTTCAGTGAATATTATTTTAGTGAGATAAACTTGCAGCGGGATGCACATTTGGTGAAGATTATATGTATGAACAGGTGCACATGTCCAGTTGGCGCACTTCTGGGTTTCAATAGATTGAGATATGCTTGTACGACAGAAGACGAGCTTATCGAAGCTGTCGCGAGTAGTACAACCGTTAATGTTGTATATGACGATCAACAAAGATTTATTGGCGTGGCTCCTCAAAATACCTCGATGCTGCGAGATTCCTCGTCCTCCTCCTTCGATGCCACCTCGCAGCAGTCCACTCAAACGCCTGAGTTGCCTCTTTGTAAGTCTTCCGACATGGAGTCATCTCAGGTGTTATTACATCTCGGTTCGATAGGCGGTCTGCCGTTCATTTTGCCCAACGGAGCAGCCACAGCTTCTGTTTCCAGTTTGCAACCCAACGGAGGCCCTTTTATCCCGTCTAATTTTCTTCCCTGTACAGCCTTACCTCCCTATTATAACACAAATACTTTAACTGGAGCAGTCACCGCCGGTGCTGCAACTGGTGCAGCTGGAGATCACACTGTTACACTGAGTGGAGGAACTGCCGCTGACGCTGCAAATGTGTATTACCGTCCTGTGTGGCCAGCTACGGCAGCTTATCCTCAGGTCCATACCTCGTTTCTCCCATATATTACAACGCAACACCAACCACTTTATGTTCCACTCTTTCAACCGCCGACAGCCGGATTGGCTTCTGCACCTTCGGTTCATAATGTGCCGAGGAATCCGTCTGCACCTTTCGTCCCTGCTCCTATCGCGGTTTCTAACACACAGTTATCGTCCCAACAGCAGAGGGCATATGCTGTTTCCGTTAGAGCTCCACACCGACCTCCGAGCAATCGGCCCATTAGTGGAGACAAGGCTGTTGACGAAACCTTAGAGCAAAATTCGTAAAGGCGCGCGATTTGCCTTTCTTGTTTATCCCTTCCTTGTATATAGGCTCGATTTTTATACAATTTCACATTGAACTTGCTAAAAGATCTGTACAGTATACGTATGGTAGAACAAAAGACAAAAAAAACGTTTTGCGTTTGCTATCAATCGTAGAAGCCTTTGTACATAAATTTGCATTTACCATCGACTTTCAGTGGTGCTTGTCTTGTACGAGTTTCCCCATTTTCGTTTTTCCGTTGCTCTCTAGCAATTTAGGGAACATATCTAAGCATTACTTTTTAAAAATGACAAAAAATATGCTTAAAACAGCTTTCTCTCCCATGACGTTGTTTTACCCCTGTTTTTCCCTCATTCTTCTGTTTCTTGTAACTTGCTATTCTCAACAAGCTGTGCAAAACGGGAATAGCTTTCTTGCGCCTCTGATCAAAATCGGGTTCTCGTGTGCCCGCATTTCTACTGTTGGTCTTTGCTTTTTCGTATCTATCCCACATTCCGCTCTCTTCCTTCTGTTTAAGTGTACCTTTATCTGAACATTTCTCCTTGTGCTCGTTTGTATGTCTTGTTGATTCTGTAGACGCGCCACTTTCCTTATTATTATAGGCGCCACAACCACCCTGGTTTTGCATCGTTTTATGAGCTCCAGGAAATGTTGCCTTTTTGGGCGTTGTCGACCGATATTGATACGGAACAGGTAGCAGTATAATGAATAGCACGGAGCCTCGTGACTACCTTGGATCCATTTATTTTGACTGGTTACATTGCCACTACTGGGGTGTCTCACCAGGTGTACGTGTCGAGCTTTACGCGAAAGCGGGAAATTTGGCTTTTCCTGTGGCCTGAAACGGTGAGACCGAGTTTTGTCATAGTGGCGGGCGGATCGAGCTCAGATTTTGTGCTTGTCCGGTAGTGGAGGCTTGCGCCTTGGCACTTCTTTGCTATGTTCGCTTGTTGTGATACCGTTGGCTGTTTGCCTAAGTCCACTTTTAGGTGAGATGAGGACTGTGAAAACCTTTACTGCCAACCGCCTGCGGAATGCGTTGCCGAGCTGCGAGGAATTGTGTCGAACGAAGACTGCCCTGATCTCTTCAAACCGGGGGGAAGAAGGATGACAACGGCGCCGATGCTACCCCCACCTCATTACCGGGTCGATAACGACACATTTTAATGGTTATGTTTGCTGCGCAATCAGCAGGCCTTGACCTGAATCTGTGGGGCTTTGCATTGCCAGGATCGTGACCTCGAACGCATTCACTTTCCCGCAGATGTGGTGTGCGTGAGCTGATGTAAATGATAAAACACGCACAACTGCACACGTGGCAGCATCTCTCGTCCTCATTTGCATACCTCCTTCCCGCCGTCACTCAAACTCAATCACTTGAGAAGCCTCGCTGTTCTCTGCCTGCCAACAAGGGCCAGAGGCGGCTTGCCGCGGAGTTCTCATGCAATAGCATGAAATTAGGGATTTCGTAGTTATGGGGGCGGAGAATTGCACCGGGTGGCAGTAAATTCGTGTGCATTTGGGGGGCGTCGCTTGAGGCCACGCGTTAGGGGCGTGAGAAATCTAAGTCCTCGATGCCGCATTATCAGGCTCAGAAGCCGCTTCCTCCTCGTTAAGGCAGCTCCGGACCCTCTACAGCAGCACTTTCCAGAACCGGCGCCGGCTCCGACTGCTGTGGCATTCCGCAACGTCTGCACAGTGGAATAGGACCTTCGGCTTCTTGCAGACGTTGGAGGAGCAAGCCCGGCGAGGCAGCGAAAGAACAGGCCACCAGGTCGAAACAAAGAACAGAAACTGTTTGCTCTGTGCAGTTGAGCTACACCCCTCCCCTCCCCCCTCTTCAAGTGACGAATCTCCAGGCGGGGGGTGGGCAGTGGGGAGGACGAACCTGTTATCACACCTGAAGCAGTCTGCCATCGGTGCTGTGGTGGTGATGCAACCGTGTTCACCCCGTGCCGTCTCGGCTAGTTTTGCCTCGTTGGTAGAACAAAGTGGCCACGCCTGGACCTTTCATTTCTCACGTCCCCCTTCGAATGACACAAGAAGTGGGTCCTCCTGTCCAGGCCGAGAAGCCAAATGCATCCTGACGTTCGGCATCGGTAACCTAGGCACAACTACGAGTCCTTTACGCTCTGCGATCCGAGACACTGAATTGCCTTCTCGATCCCGCGTGCTTGGCCTTTCTCGTGCTCGCCGTTCAGAGGATGAACCACCCGGAAGGGCACCGCTTCGACTGGCACCCTCAGTGCGCTACGATACGGCCTCGAGGGGCACCCAATCGACCCATGTTCTTTATCGTCAAGCGAACGAGCATCGTCTCGCCTTAACAGCCCTGCTCGGAGCCTGCCCAGGCATTACCTCTTTCTTCGCCGCAGTTCTGCCATTCTCCTGGGCGAACTGGCCCAAGCACGCTGTTCACTTCCACGAGTAGCTGGCATTTTGGCAAGTTCAGTATAAAACGAGCCGAAATGCGGTCGCCCCCTTCAGGTTTGACGTATTCCAGCACGAGTAGTAAAGCCCTCACCCTCCCGTGTCGAAGGGGCAGGCGGTGGCGTTCCTCTGTGAGCCAATTTGCCCCGACTGCTACTCCGTGGGGCGCCCATCGCGCCTCGTTGGGACCGCAGCGCTCTGCATTCACGCGCGGCGGAGGAGGGCGATGGGACTGGGGCCGAGTGCTAGGAAGTGGGCGTCCTTAGGCGCTCCCACGCTCGAGAACGGTTTGGTGCAGTTAGAAAGGCTTAAGCGAGCACCACCTCCCGTGGGAGGACGACTCGTGAATGTACACAATGTGGGCGGACGCCGCGGCGTAACTGTGCCACCTCGCTGAACCGCTGAATTTGGCCGGCATCAACTAATCGAGGCGATTGAAGCCCCGCGCTGTGGCAGGCTTGGAAGTGGCCTCGGATGGAGCCGGCGCGGAGGTATCTGCAGGTGAGGTGACCTTTACCGCCGGTAGGGCATCGAGGAGACCCTCCAGCCGCGGCTGCGAACATGGTGCACTTTTGTAAGAGTGCACAGCGCGATTGAACCCCCCTCCCCCCCGCGCCCCGCCACATCTCAACGATGCACTTTGGCGGGTGATGCCCAAACAAACTAAATATTGCGTTTTAATTGACGCGCTCCCCCGGGGAAAATTAAATCGCGTCTGTCCGGCGGCAGCCGCATTTTGGCCACGAGGACGAACGCACGCTGATTGACTTGTGCATTCACCGTCCGAAAAAGGCTCTTTTCGTATCCTCCTCCTCTTGGGAAGGCATCCCACATAGCTATGCTTCTTTGAAAAGTGTGTCAGCATGGAGAGTGGACCCGAATCTTCTCTCAGCTAACTTTCTCATGGGTTTTTTTGGCACTGAGAGTTACTCACACAACAGACGTCTCGGACGTCGTAAGGAGAGTCAGAGCTTCGCGAATCACCAGTCTCAGTAGAGATTGCCACTTTTCGACTGCGACACACGACCAAATCGAGGCGTCCCAGTGTTGAGGAGGAGGCCGCTTAAGTGGCCATTGCCTCTCAGGAGGCGAAGACGGCCACCTTCGGGCATGTTGCGTGGAAAATATTCTCCCTCCCCTCCTCCAACCTCCTGTGGGAGGCCTCCTCAGGCCCGGTCTGATCCGCCACCTCCTCCCCCCTGCACCGCCATCGCCACGTCTCGTGATCGCGTGAAGGAAGCCCTCGTCCAGAGGCATTTCGCAAGTTTCTCCTCCAATCGGTCAGCAGTACGACTAACCACGACTTCTAGCTCAAAGGAGGGACCCTTCCGCTCGACAGCCTCAGTCGAGCGGGACTGTCCGTCCTCCAACTTGCTGGGCTGTGACTTGCAACTGCCACCTTTTTCCTCCACACGAGAAACTGCGTTTCTTCTCCTTTCACAAGGCGGGACACAACTTGTCGGCTATAAAGTGGCCTAAAAAGAGAGAGGCGTTTTATTTTCCCTGGGACTTTGTCTTGCACACAGCGAAGTGGTGTCCGCTCCCCGCCCTGCCCTGTTCCGCACCGCTTCCCTCCCCCCCAAGCTCTCCCCAGCTCTCACGAGCGTTGTCGGCTTCCGTCTATCGCCCTAAAGGGGAGGTGGCAATTAACTGAGTGTGGCAATTAAAGTGACACCGCCAGAATGGAGGTGATTGGATCCGGGCCTGCTGCCGCTGCTTCTGCCTTGCTCGTGGCGGGGGAAATGCCAAGGCCTCGTACCTCGCCTTGGCACCGCCTCCCCCCTCCCCCCACCTCGCCTCCCTGTTGGTCACGTAGTCCGTTCCCCGAGCGGGTGCCGCACCCTGCGGTTGGTGGATGTCGCGGCTCCCGTGCCGTCCTCGAGGCCAACAAATCCCCCACTTCCGCACTGCACGCGCCACAACACGGTGGAGGTGACGATCCGCCCTGACGTGACACCCAATGGCTAGAAAATCAGGCTTGTCGGGTGGTGGCACGTGGAACCGCCGTGATGCCATTGTTCTGCTAAATCGGTGCAAATATTATCTAAAATCAACACGTAATAGTCACAAGTTAGTTAATAAACCGAGGCTACCATAGCAACGGCGCGGTGACCTTATCTCCGGCTGTGCATTACAGTGGCGGCTGTGATCTGTTTGTGTGAGTGAGTGTGCGTGTCCTCTTAACGCAAATCGCGTATTCAGGCACCAAATTGTGAAGTCGCGTGGAAGCTTCAGACCCCCACACGCCTGGCATCTGGACGAGGTGCACGAGCCTGCGTGGACGGCGCACCGCACTCGAGTGGTGGACGGGGGCGCGTTGAACTGGTTGGCATTTGGCAGGCGACAAACACGTCTGTGTCAGGTGTGCATCGACCTGTCTTTGTGGGAAAAAAACGCGTCCCTACGATCCCCGCGTGGAAGGAGGTGCAAACGAGACAGAGGCGTATGCACACACACGCACGACGAAGCACAGGAACTTGGTGTTGCGTTGGAAGCCAGGAGGCTGTTATCGCTTCGCATGAATGTTTAGATTACGGTGCTGGTGCGAGTGTGGCATGCTGTGCACACTGTCCTCAACGCGATCGCTGCAGTTGGTGGCTATGCTGGTGATGCTGCTGCTGCTGATGGTGGTGATGGCGGTGATGATGATTGCATTCCGGCTGGATCGTATGTCTCGTCACACGCTCAGGCGACTGCAACGGCAACCGCGCGTGTGAATGCGTGCGGATTCTGGCTCGCATGCCAAAATATCAAGGGCGTGCCGAGCCGAGCCGAGCCTGCCGAGCCGAGCCGAGCCTCGCAGCGCCACGCCACGCCACGTCGCCTGACGTGCCCGATCGCGTCACTCACGGCAATTGACATGCCCCCGTGCGCCCCATCCATTGATCGACGTCGCGTGGGTGTAGAAGAGAGAGAGAGATCTTCTAGAGCCTCCGCTCATCTGCTGCGAAGGCAGTTTCTACGGTCTCTTTCATGTCAAATTGTTGCTCATTTTTCTTTTTTTGGCTCAAATTACATGTTCCGCTGGGGGTGAATGGAAAAAAACACCAGTTTTGCGCGGCGTCCCGTGATTGGCTCATGCCGGAAGGACCGAGTCCGACCGACAGGCAGCCGGTGTATCTCGAAACCACGACGGGAGGGATGAGTTGGCTGCCACTTGATTGGACTGAGGGGTTTCAGGGCGCCACGCGCTGCCTCGCGGTGGGGCAGGCGTTCACGATTCAATGAGGCAGGGGAAAGTGCCAACTTCAGCGGCGGCGAGAGTAAACTTTCCCTCTGCCCGGGCTACTGCCGCGAGTGCGTGGCATGTGTGCCAACCTCCGAGGCATGAGAGTCGAGGTGATTTCCCAAACCGACGAAACTCCCACACCGTGACTCTCCGCCTCGAACAGGGCGGCTGTGGAGTGATTTCATTTCGTCCAGGCGCCTAACAGGAAGCCATCCAGGCAGAACATTCCAACGTGACAAGCCGATGCGGCGCATTGTCTAATTACCCAAGTTTGCCGCACATGGCTATAAGTTTTGCCACCACTGCACTTTAAATTAACCACATAAACAAAAGTTGTTGGAGCAGCCAGAGGTCAGGAATCGGCAGCTGTTTACTTAAGAGGATCATACTCTTTTCAACGGAACATAGCTTGGCGGGCAGCCAAGGCAAATTAAGTCAGTCTAAGCCCGCTCAAGCCGTGCCATGCCACCCGCGGCGAGTTGACTCGAGCCCGGGAGGCAGCCCAGTCGCTCCCCTTGGCCGGCGATCAGCGCCTGGGGGGGCTCGGCTGGAGCCGCTTCTCGAGGCCGAGCGCCAACTCCTCGTCTGCCGACCCCGCGGAACGAGGCCTCGGGTGAGCGCAAGCATGGGAGGAGCTCGATTTTTATCGAGTAACAGGTTTGCCAAGACTCTCCGCTGAGTCACGTTGATTCTGCCACCCGCCAACTTGGATACGCGGCTGTGGCAACCATGTGTGCATCATAACCCTGCGGTATCCAATGGCGACTGTTCGTGTAATATCATTAGCATAAGTAGACAAAGCTGTGCCAGGTATGCGGGGTCAACGTCGGAAGGGGACGTGCCTATCACGCCTTGGGAGTTTTCAGGGCTGCTGACTAAAAGAGACTGGTTGGTTTGCATCGCCGGTGGCATTTTGCCGCAGACCACGCAGACTGTCACTGCGCATGGCAGCGCCGATGTCACGTGAAATGCTCTCACCTCAAGTGCCACGGGCTCGGAGCCAATCCGGCGGGGCCTGGAGACCGCGGTCGGGTTGCCATAACCAGCGTTACTGACGCAGTCACAGGGGATCGCCGCTCCAGTTGCCAACGTTGTATAGAAGTCGGTGAGAAAGGTCTGGTGGTGGGACCTGCTGGCGTTTTCTTTCTGCCTCGCCGAGATTCCGCAATCCCCCTCACGGCTGTGTGCTTAATTTTACGATTTCAACGCTTGTTCAACTCATGCAAACAAATGCACGTTCTTTTTAAGCTAAAAAACACCTCACCTCCGACCAAGCGCGTTTTCGTCGATTTCCGTATGAAATCTGGGCATTAGTGCATATCTCTCCTTTTTAGGTGAAAAACATCACAAATCGTTGCTTTTCCATGTTCTGGAAGCCTCCCTTTCACGGAGTACCGATTAATTCCCGTTTCCCGGACTTGACAGTCGAACAAATCCCCCGTACTTTGGCGTAGTGGACTGTTAGCGAAGAGCCGAGTGATGCTTTGGCATAGTAAAAATGCCCAAGAACACTTTTCCCTCAAGGTGGCAAATGATCCACTGTACTACAAAAAAGTATAATAACAACCGCAGGAGGAACAGCCATGGTTCACTGTATTGGCGGCAGAGGATGAGTATTCAATTGCTGGACAGCTAGTGAACCGCGTGGGGGACAAAACAGTCCACATCTCCCTTCGAGGTACACCGTCCATTTGCCGCCAACTCGCCCCCGTTGGCACCGGTCCTCCCTCCGCGCGAGGACTCGAGGCGGTCGGGCGGGGTTCCGCGGTGGCGTTGGCGGTGGTGGAGGTGGCTTCGGCGGTTGGCGAGGCTGCGGGCGGCGGCGAGGCGAGCGCCTGAACGGCGGACGACCGCTGCTGTCCTCGCGCCCAGCTGGCAACCACGCGGCGCGCGCGTTGCAATCAGCTGATTGCAACGCGTCTGTCCCCTCCAAAACAGACGCGCACGCACGCACGCGCGCACAACGCCGACACAATGACTATGAGCGCGCGCGCGCGCGCGTGCGCCTGCGTGCGCACGTGTATGTGTGCCTGTGCGCAATGCATAATTTCGTTACCGCGGCAACCAAATACCAGTACGCAAACGCGTGTTGTCAATTTTGGTATGCGGGGCCAATCGATTTTGGCCTTTTCGCACTTGGACGCCGCAAAGACACCGACTTTACAGAAAGTGGGCGCCCTGGTGTCGCCCCACCGCTCAGTTCATCGCCTCCCTCCGTCCACCTCCGCCGCCGCCTCCCGCCACTCCGCGTCCACCTCGCTTCACCACTCGTCGGGACAGGCATCAAAAAGACCGAGTTGGAGGCGCTTTGAGGGCCAATTGTCAGTACACACGGATGGGAGAATAACTCGGAGGCGGTCAGGTTGATGCGGTGACCACTTTCACAGGCTTAACGCCTAACCTCCCCGCGGTTGGCATCCTATTAGTAATAATAACACTTGGTTGCACGCCAATGTGTCGCTCGCGAGAATGCTCGCACGCCTGGCTGGCACGACGACAAGAATAGGGTAGTTGTGCGCACTCACTCGCAGATGAATGGAGCGAGAGGAGCCAAGGCCACTGAAGTCTTTCCCCCTTTGCCAACTTTGAGGGCGAAATCGGTGCTCGGTGCGGCTGCAGTAGCCACTTTAGGCTGCGCTGTTACTGCGGGGGGGGGGGAAGGGGAGGAAGTGTGGCGGGCGGCGGACGGGCGGACGGAGGAGCGAAGAACTGCTATGTGACCCGCACGTCGCAGAGGTCCCCTCGTGCGCCGTCACAGACTGCAGGGCGAGGGACCGAGCGCCATGCTGCCTGCTGCCAGTGTGAGACGACGAGGCGGTCGAGGAGAGAGTCTTGCGTGGCGCTGCGGGCACCAAAGGGGGATATTCGTGGGTGAAGGGGAGGACAACTCAGTCACGTCAGCCACCGAGGGAAAGCAGACCTTTCGCCCGGGCGAAGCAGTCGCCCCCGACCGAGGTGTCAGAGGCGCGGCCTGCAGGAAAGCGAGAAGGCATTCGGCACCGCGTCGTGCACACCTTTGCATTCGAAATTGAGTCTCGCCATATGTTAGTGCCCCGCTCAGATCAGTTCTTTTGCCACCCCTCGGCTACTTAATTGGCGCAATTTTAGTTTATAAGCCTGACGAATTCCTCCACCTTGTGTGCGTGCTGGCGTGCGTGCGTGCGGACGTTTATGCATGACCTTTTCGAGCCACATGGCGTCAAGGTCACGGCGGACCATTTACTCGCGCGATGAATCAGTGGCCACCCGGAGAAGGCGGCACGAGCTCGCCAGCACGATGCTCCCGAGCCCGGCTCGCGTCTGCGCTCACTCCGCGGGACACGGGGTGTCTGTCTCCGCCCCACGACCCCCGCGTCTCCTCCCCAGTCGTCTCAGGGGACGCCGGGGCCTCACGAGCGGTCACGCCAGCCCCGAGGGAGGAGGCAACAACCCACAGCTTCTCAGGAAATTGTCGGCTCAAGGAGTTTCTCGACGAGGATCCACTGCGCATCTTATTTTCTCTGGCCACGAGGCAAATCGCCAGACCGTTTGCCACCCGTAAGGCGCTTCGATGGGTTTGCCATGTTACGCCGCGCTGAAAAGAATGAGGCATTTTCACGGGCGACTACATGGAGTAGTCGAAGTGCCATGAAACAGGAGCACCTCGCGTGAACGTGGGGAGGGTGAGGAGAGCCCTCCGAGCGCCCAGACGCCATTTCTATGATAATCGTGAAGACGATGGACTCATAAAGCTGCTTGGCTACGGTACTTGCATCAAATGAGTCCACTCTGACGATGAAGAGGTCAGCAGGGTCGGGGAATGTCGTCGCAGGTTAAAGCTACGGCTTTGACGCCCGGCTCCAGGGACCGAAACCAAAAGGGTTTGGGGAAAAATGGGGTAAAATAGTGTTCCTATTTGTAGAGGCAGTCGCTCATTTGGGCGATGGGGTTCGACTGAAAGGGGCTCTTGAGACGACAGTCGTCCAACTCCTTCGGCCTCGGACGGATGCCCGGCCAGACTGCTGAAGGCCGCAAAAACGCCCACAGACGCGGACAGGGGGACGGGGCTCTCGGAGCAGCCTCGCTGATGCCCGTCTTCACGACCAGCCGGGGAGGGGCCTGTGGACTGTCAAGTCACTGTTGGCAGAGTCGTTCGGGGCTGGGCACGGGGACACGCAAATTCCCCCTTCCCGCTCCCGCGCCTCGTTTCACCTGTCCACCGGAACCGTTGGACTCAGAGTAGCGGGCCTGGTTCCCCTCGTATCCACGCCGTCGGTCTCGTCTTGTCTGACTCACAGGGAGCTGATGCCGCTGTTTTTTGCGTCCCTATGCGCGGCAACACGGGGCAACGTAAATGGCAAACTGGAACGTGAACGACTCCGTCAACGGCCCTCGCTCGTGCCTCGAGTTGACGAGTCTGACCGCATCCCACCCGCCAGTCTGGCCGCCCTGTTGGCCAGTTGGGGGAGAGGAGAGTTGAGGACGCGACCACCGCCTCCCTCTCGGCCGCCAGCACTACATCTTGGCCACCTCACCGCGATCCCCGCTGTTGCAAGCCAAGCGACGCAACTCGCGCGTCAAAAGGCCTCGACGGAGTCCCTGCCCCTCTGCGGCCGACAACGAGTGACTGGGTGAAAGGCTGGCAACGAAACTCACCTGTGGCGGCTGGAAGATGGGCCTTTCGAAGGGGCCACTCCACTGTGCTCGAGCGATGTTGTTGGGATGAGGGCTGGCAAAACCTCCCCCTGCGCCCAGCCATAAAGGCGTCAGTCGTCCGGTGTGAGGCAAAACAACTGACGAAATGAGTTTGTTTCGATATCCTAACTGTTTATATAATTGCCACGAAGTGTCCGCAGGCTGTTAATGACAACATGCAAGCCTGTTTAAACGTTTGCTTTGTGAGAGAGTGTGAAAGTCCCCAGTCGCCCTTCACACTTGACAGTTGGAAGCCGGAAAAGGCTGGTTAACTGGTCGGCGACCAAATGTCCAAATCGCTCAGATAACCATGCCCTGGTGAAGGAAAAAACTCAATTCCTGACGACTTCAAGATACATTCGGTGAAGGTCGAGGTGGCCAAAGGAAGTTGCGGCATGTGAAGGAAAACAAGCGGTCAGTGGACCAACGTGGTGTTAGTGAACTACAGTCCGTTCAGACAACCATGCCCGTCGACTTGCTGCAGGTTACAACACGTCCTAGCAGCAGTTTACCTTCTGACAATGAATTCCTGACACGCTGAAGCGCCCTGAATCGCGATTGCACCAGGACTCCTCGGCTCTGAACCAAATCGGCGCGTAAAGAGTGAGCAGAGTGCGGCTCGAATGGTCGGGAAGGAAAAGGCGCCTCTGGAAGTTCGAATAGGCGCCACTGACAGTATTCCATGCACCCTGGCCCGTCCTAGGTGCAAATAGATGCCGAGCGAGAGACCGCCGAGGTGGAAAGTAGCTCTTCTCCGACAGATGATCAGCGTCTTCTACCTGCCCTCCTTTGTTTCGCTGTGAAAAGCATTGAGATGCCAAGGCGTCCCTCCCACTGAGGTTGTCAGACGTCCCATTCTGACGGCAACAAATGGGGCGCATCGCTCCTTTTGAAGGCCAACTGGACTGTGTTGGCAGGAACCTCATGGTGTTTTAACGTTCTCTTCCCTTTGGAGCATATCAAAGCGGAGGCTATGAAGTTCAATCGCACAATTTGTAATTTAACAAGATCCGAACAACTTCCCTGGTGAACTTAAAAAGGGGCAAAAAAATGTCTTTTTTTGGCGTCTAAGAGGAAAATTCTAAGTCGTTATTTTTGTATTTCAGGAGCAAAAACAATTTGTAGCGGCGCCATTAGTTGTCCGCTTTTTATTTTTGAATGCACCATGGTAAACGGAGCCCCCGTGGGACAGTTACCGACGTCAAATTTCAGTAGTTGTGGCTCCTATGGCGCATAAATCTTCCCAGTACGGTTCAAAACCAACCGCGTGCAAGGCATTAATGCTAACCTAAACCATTTCTACTGTCAATTTTTAAGTAGAGGTTATTGGGTCATTTCATTAGTCACCCGTCGCTCAGCTGAAAGTCAAAAGTATGTTGACTCATCTGTCACCGGTGTTAACTACTTGACGTGGGGTGACGTAGAGGCAGAACACGAAGCAGAGACTATCCTATTGCATGTGACAACTAACTGCAGACCATTAGTTCCACCATTAATAAAAATGTGTAAGTCTTATCCACAGTCCTACAATTACCGACGTCAATATTTTACTAGTTCTGGCTCCTGTGGCATATAATTCTCCCCAATATGGTTCAACACGACATTAGTGTTTATCTAAAAATCGTCCTACTTGTAATTTTTAAGTAGGTACCATGGTACCACTTCAATCGCCACTTTGTGGTCAGTTGAGAGTCGAAAACATGTTAAGTTAAATGTCACCGGTTACTTGCTTGACGTGAGGCAAAGTAGAGGAAGAACACGCAGTAGAGATACTTTCATCACATGGGACACTCCACTTTAGGTATGTATTTCCACTGTGTAAGTCTTATTCATAACACTGCTATCCTTGGTAACCAAAAGTTCTTCGCCACAAGACGGTAGACCCACCGTCGTTGACAAAGTACACAGTTGCATATACAGAGTGAAATTTATCGGTGATAAATAAGGCGACCTCTGAGCTTTTGAAGGCTTTTGAAGGTCTCATTTAAGGCCGCGAAAGGCTAAAAAAGCAGAAGAGACTGCACCAACAAGCCTATCACAAACGCCAAGTCGGCGTAGCAGAAGCGACCATTTGTGAGTCGTCGCTTATTTCCCTATTTCGTAACAGGGGGAGAAAGGTGTGTCTTGTGACGCCTTACCAACTTCACCCTCCCATTGCTGACATGGGTGTTTCGACGCATTCCAAACAAGAGTGCATTTACATAATCATAGGCTGCAGTATTTGGGGGGACGGTGCTAAAATCGTCCATTTCTCGTGTGGCTGTCAGCAGAATCAATTAATGCCAACGGCTAAAGCAAGTCTTTATGCTGGCTACTGCTTTCTCAGGCGTGAAATTTTCCGCCCCAACCGGCACATTATTTAACGAGGTCTACTTTTTCAGAGACATCGCCGTGTTGAGTCAGGCTCTCCATGCGCCGCGCCCTTAATCGTCGCGTCAACGCGCCTCCTGGAGCCCCCATCCGCTTGAAGGACTATAATTCTTCCTTCCGGAGGAGTTGGGCCCATCCGCGAGGGGGAGACGGGTCCGGAGGATGTATGAATTTGTGTGCAGCACAAAAATAAATTGTCCTTTGTTGCACACCTGCATCGATGGTCACTGCGACCGTCTCCTGCGCCGCTGTGCCGCTGTACCACACGCCGATCCTGCCACTCCGCTATTTTTCTGTCGTCGATTGGTATGGAGCAACGACGTTGACGCAGGCTTGATGCAAGCTGCCTCGCCTAGCCGATGGATATTACGTAGGCTTGTTTAGGCGTGACACGTTAATGTCAACTCTCGACGAATATCGGCAATAGTGAGATTATTTACACGCCTCTACTCCACGGCAGAAACATTCGTGCGCGTCTGCACCAGCCTCTGCTCTCCCCTCGGAGAGCGACCAGCTCGTCAGCTGGTTGATTCTCCAACTCAACTCGTCTTCCCGTCGGGTCCACAGGTGGCAGGACCGAGTTCTCAACCTGTCCGAAGGCAAAGTGCCGCCCCTTACCTGCATGACGTGTACTGTCTCCGATGGGAGAAGGTAAAGTCGCACACCCACCACGACTCCGCGACCCCGCGCTCCACCGCTCCTGCCTGCCGCCAGCGACTGCGCCGTCTTTCAGACGCGAGCACCGAGGCGGCGGAGATGGGGTTCGGCTCCACTCCCGTCCCGTGACGGGTGTGCGCCAAGGCCTTCTGCGCCGCTCCACCTGAAGGCCGCCTCATCGCACCGGCTCGGAAGGCGCTTTTGGCCTCGGGCGCTGGCACGTGTCCCCACACGCCTCCGAGTCGTCGTGTTACACGCCGAAATCACACAAATTGGGGAGTTTAACGGCCTCGCGGAGTAAGAAGACACAAGATGGCAACAATCGGAGTGCCAATTCACCTCCTCCACATGTGAGAGTGCATTGCGAGAACACGGTGGTCTGCGTTGGCACAGCACGCTAAAGCGGGGCAGACTCGGGGGAACCCGTCTGCCCACGCAGTCAGGAGGGACTTTCGCCGTAGTTGGACTCATTGTGGACTGCCTGGAAATCCACACAGGCGCATCTACGAGGAGACTACCTCGAATCGCGTGGAGGGTGGCACTTCTTTGCGGTCCGAGCCTCGTCGCTTTCATCCCTGGTCTGAAGGTCACCGCCGCCGCTGCCACTGCAGCCGCCGCCGAGGCCCGTTGAAACACGCCCGCGACGGTTACCGCCGCACCAGCAATGAGACGGGCCTAACAACAGACAGTCTCTTGCGCCGCTTCTCCTCGTCCACTCAGACAAAGCCTGGCTCAACCAGCAACGAGGTCTTCCACAAATTGCCAATCCCACTTCACCATGGACACATTCAGTTGAATCCACCTTAGCACCTTCTGCCTCTTCGCTTGCTCTTCTCGTCTGCCTAGTCTTGTCACTACTTGCTTTTTGGCAGATTATGTCAGATCGGGGCCAACACCCCACTCGCAGTCCAACGACTCGCCGCACCCAAGGTGGGCTGTAATTTTAGTCTGCGTCAGGCATCCACTTAGGAAATTTCCGCTGTACCGCGTCAATCCACCGGGTAGAAGCGGAGCGGCACAACGCAACGTTCGCGAGGGGGGGGGGGGTTCTGGGGCAGAATAAAGGCGCCTCGCGGAGGGGTGTGTCGCTCTCACCTCTTTCACTCGCTCCTTCAAGTATTATTTTCTGCTCTCTCAAATTGCCACGTAAATACCTCCAACTGCATTCGCGATGGCCCGTTTAACGCGAGTAGTTGGCCACGAAACGGGAGTGGTGCTGGCTGCCGCTTGCTGAGTTAACTGAATTTTCCCACTCCGCAATGTGGCCGAGGCCAGGGAGGCGGGCAGATGCCCCCCTTCCCACCCACCCGGGACCACGTGGCGTGGCGTGGCGAGGCTCGGCGGAAGAGCCGTCACGCTTTGCGTTGGGGCCTGTTCGACGCCAGCCGCGATGTACACAAACGAGGCAGCGCGGCGTCTTCCCATGGCTGCGCTGAAGACGCGCTGAAAAGGTCACAAAACTGTCTAAATGTTCTTACCTCGTCACAGTCGCTGCTTGGCAACGCACTCCGCCGCCACCACTGCCTCCGCCCCCGTCGCCGTGGCCTCCGCAGCCGCCGTTGCCACCCGTGAGGCTCGCGCTACCCGCAAGGACCTGCGGCCTCTGGCTCGTTGAGAGGACTGAATCACTCCTCTCCACATCCAACCGTCTCTCCTCCACCGTACCACTGCTCGGCTGCCCCTCGAAATCCAATAACACTAATTATTTTCAACCATGTGAGCCAGAATTGCGCGCAATTCACTTGCTGTAACGAAAATAACCTCCTCCTTAGGAGGAGAGTCTGCCTGAACTTGTCGTCCTGCTAATATTACTGACAGCAGTGAGTACCATGGCGCACACTTCGGTGTCTTTCTCACGTTGACTAAAGCGTCTCATGCGGTTTGGTCGCCTTCACCCACACCCGCAGCCCACCGGGGCGCCGGCGAGTCCACGGCCGACTCAAGGCACACGGAGCAACAAGCGACCGTCTCTGAAACCGAGACACGAAAGCTCTCCGTCCTCGTGGCGTTCGGACTCCCGAATTTTCGGGGTCGCATGGCGAAATCACGTAATTCGGGCGTGACTTCCGTGTGGCAGCTGCAAATGCCCTTCTGAGGCAATTGGAGGACCCTCCAAGTGGGGGATACTCCTCACCTTCTCTCGCGGGACCTTTTGTGACTCTCCACACGGCGTCAGTATTTTGCAGGCATCGGAAGAAAGGAGTGTGAGTGTCTTAACGACCACACACACACACACACACGGGGCGAAATTCTACTCCACGATCCAGCGCATGGGGCACTGGTCGTGGAACGAAATGTCCGAGTTTCGGTAGAGTGGAGGCGACAGGAGGCATCCGTCTGCCGCTACTCCCCAGTACACTTCAAGCCTCGTCCTACCCAGACTCCACCAAAATGACCGACTTACTCTCCCACTTTCTCGACAGTAGTTGGTGCATCAACACGACCCTCTGGACAGCCACCTCCAACAACCCGAGTGAAAAGGTGAATGTGAGATCGCGACAGCGACGAAGTAGGATGTGTTTATCAACCAAGACACTTTACCCCTCACCGGGAAAGCGCATCAAAAGCGTTGGTGGGTAGCGGTGAGGCTGTTCGAGAACCACCATATGGTTCCACTCCTCCCCGCGTGACTACACAAGGTGAGACAAGCACAGGGGGACCGGGGAACAGAGAAAAGGTGCCTCCCCGGATGGGTCACACACTGTTGGAGGAAGAGGAGTGTCTAATCAACTTTGTTCTAACTGAACGAGTTAGCCTAACAGGATATCAGGTGGATAGACGTAGTAAGATGAAAGCATAATTTATACAATTTATTGGAAAAAAATGGTGAATATACATGGATTCAGAGGATTAAGATTTAGACAAGTCTTGATCATCTATTTCTGATTCAAATCCCCATTGTTCCTCCTCTATCACTTTGTTTTTTCCACGATACAGGAAGAATTGGATGAGAATCTGAAATGAAGCCGTCGTAGTTACTATTAACCACCATTTATGGCAACTCGAATTTCCCATTTTGCTTCTTCTACAAGCACATCAGTATGTGGCAGTTGCACTTCGAAATATCTGTTGCTTTTAGAAGGTGATACTTTTTTACTCTTTAACGTCCTAAAGGACTCACTATTTACCGAGAGACCCACAAAACGGTAAACGTTAAGGCAGAAGCAAAATCGACTCAACCGGTAGCGAAAGATACACTCGACTATAATTTATAGATATAAAATCCTAGAGCTTTGGATGCCAAAGTCTTCAGAAGATAGTTAAACCAAGATCGACATCAGGAGAAGAATGTTTTAACATTAAAAGCTCATTTAAGAGAATGTCAACTTACTACGGCATCAAATAATAGTATGCCCAAACTTCCGAGAATCCATGGCAACGAAGTAACAACGAAAACAGCGTCAATGGATTTAGTAAAGATTTGGCAGGCATAGAAAGTGTTGCCCAAAACAGCGAGGATGAACAGGTAGAAACTGAGTCCGTCTGTAGCCTTCCTCCGCCACTATCAATAAAAACCAGTACCCACAACTGAAATAAATTAAATTTCGTACAAAAATACAATATCTCTTATAAGCCCATATGTGTAGGTAAGTATAGTTGCACTTCCAGAAGACGCGCAGAGCCCAGTAACGTATATTAGTACTAACTTACGTTCAAGTAGATCTGATGGCCGCGACCAAAAGCATACATGATTCCACTTGTCCACCCGAAGGCGTAGCCAATTTTCTCTCCAACTGTCTGTTTTTCACGAAAAGTAGAGAAGAATTAAGTTTACATGGCTCTCAACTATAAAGAGTGGTGAAGTATCAGTTAACTTTTTTCTGTAATCGTTAATTTGCGCACCGGTAGAAAGTTCGACCATGGGTCGGGGGTGGTAGTTTGCGACTGGAAAAGATGACGCTGAGATTGAACAGGAGACTCGAAATGGGAAGGTTCTCCACCTGGTAAAGGCGCCTGCAGAAGACCTAAAGTTGCGACGCCAAGAAGTACGGTGGCTAGTACTTTACCACCTTTAGAGGACTTTGTTCTTGTCGACAGTTCATCATTGTCATCTTCAGAAAAATTGACTTCGGAAAGATCTGGTTAGCAAAACAGATGTCAATTGATAGATCGGTGAAAAATTGTCGATTTCCAAATATATCCGACGAACCAATCAAGACTAAATCTTTATTGAACATATTTATGAATTTGCACTCACGTTTTGCCTCATACTTATGAAGGCACAGGTAATAAAAGTACTGTATGCAGAGTATAATATCAATTACGACGGTGTAGCCAGCGATAAGTTTCTGAAAAGGGAAAAAGGGCAGGTAAGAATAACACCTAAATGGGCTAGCATAGAACAAATTTGTAAGGCGTTATGGTTAAGTAGATTTTCATTTTGTCGGGTGATGGCCGTTATGAATATAAAATCAAACATACTTGCATAAAAAGCTGTTTAGCCAAAAATCCACCGATGAAATTTAGCGAATCTCCAGCAAGCCAAAATAACAGCAGATAAATTGACATGGCAGTGTCTGGGATTTTGCTGACACAGT
This sequence comes from Dipylidium caninum, assembly GCA_017562135.1. Lineage (NCBI taxonomy): Eukaryota > Metazoa > Platyhelminthes > Cestoda > Cyclophyllidea > Dipylidiidae > Dipylidium > Dipylidium caninum. Next base: position 89,932 of record QEYB01000921.1, on the reverse strand, counting down.
TTTCGTAGATTTGAGGGAAAGCAAATAAACACCAAGAAATGATACTCAGTACGCCGAAAGCGATGGAGACCTTGTCTCGGGCGGTTCGGATGCACTCCCCCAACCCATACCATGCCCAATCCAGACCTCCGGGACATTCAGTCTCTAATGTTCCTGCTGACATTGGGGTTCTCTTTGATTTGATCATAAGGACGATAACCCATAATATATATTTGATTGGACCACCGTAATAATTTACATTATTTTAATTTTTTAAATTATAATTTTTAACTTACACGCTATAAATAATTTTTTACGCGGTTATAAAGAGTTTTGTTGTAATTAACCGTCAAGGTCTTTAATTGTGATTTTAGTGTTGATTGGCCTAGGCTTAGGTGGGTCTTACTGCAGGCTGGTAGCTTCACATCGGTTGGTGTCGGTAGCTCCGGCCATCCACCCTCGGCATACTTAGCCTTTTGTGTTTTTCAGGAGACCCCGATTGTGCACGAGTGACGCTTGTTAAATTACAGGGCTTGTAAGTATGGTAAGTTAGTATAGCGGCGTACCTATCCCTAGCGCATGACACTTTGGAATACCACACCTCAGTAGGCATATCCTTCAACTTTCAACATTACATATAAGAGAAGGGTAGTTCCTCCGTCTCGTTCAGCCAAAGTTCAAGACGGTTATACGCAGATGGTTTAAGACTTGGGTGGCATTGTTTCTTCAAATGTGTTCCGCACTTATCAGGGCACAACGTGGGAAATGAATGAACACCACATATTAGCCACCGTGGAACGAGTATCACTTGTGGTGTCTCAGTCGACGCTGGTTTGTGATGGGGTTGACGTGAGCCCTCCATCTGTGGGCAGTGATAGGGGCACCACCGTCGAAAAGCGTCTATTTTCAAGCACCAAAGATTTTTCGCCCACGTAAGGCACGCCGGCCTACCCGTGTTTCCCGTCCGCAAGAAGGGACGCGCACAGTCCAACAGTAAACTTTCCGGAGGCTACCTATTTAGCCACTTCTTCGCTTGCCTTAGCGACACCAGGGCGTCTCCACTTATGGTCTACCTTAAAGTCTTTCGCCCTCTTCCAATCTCAGTAGGTCTCACCTACGGGATCATCCTCATCATTACCTTGGAGCTGATCCTATTGTCCATTACCACAACTAGGGACTTGTGTTTTGACACATGCAGGAAGGTTAAGGCGGCCAAGTAGGTATGAGTTCAAGGCTTGGAGCCATTGGGAGTGAATTCCGCTAAATCATCGGTCCTCCCCAGCACTGTTTATGTTTCAAGACATACGACAGCGGAGAAGAGGAAATTAGATCAAAATCAGTACTTGTAGATGTCCGACGGGAGGGCATCTTTTCTGACAATGTCTGCAGTGAAAAGATGCGAATAGTCTGTTAGTCTAAACGTTTGACTGTGTGGAATTGCCAAAGGCCAAAGCCTGAAATGTTGTATCGCATGGTCTGCCAACACACGGCCATGCGGTAGACGCCTTCACGAACCTGGCGAAGGGCCTCGCAGTTGATTTGCGTCGCTTTCCATTTCCCTCGAGACTCAGGATACCGCGCTTTTCGTAAAATTGAAGATTTCCCTAAGTAGAACACGAAATGACAAGGGAGTTGGCTACGTCTTCGAGTGCAACAACTTTTAGGGGAAAAGAAGGACGTTTTTGTGGGACAATGTCTTTTTACTTATGTAAAGGCAACTTGAGATTGGTGGAGTGTCCGCCTCCCGAGTGCCTACACACGCTGGAATTCTTCCTGTGCGATGCGAAATAACAGAACTGAATAGGTTGCCCATCTCTATGAAATATCGAGGGACGCTTTCACATCAAGCGGTCAGATTTCCCTTACTGCTATGTTGTGGGACACAGAAATTGGGTAGCCAAGCGGGCATTCGTAAGCGGAATGAAAGGCGCGTGAAAAGTCGGTCGAACTGTTGTTCTCCCCCAGTTTCTGGGAGTGCGCAGTTCACTTTCCCCCGCCCTTCTGCTTACGCGTTTACCGCTGTCTTCGACCAAACGCGTTTTCCGTCATCGCATCTCCTCACTGGGGCATCAACGCACCCCCACCAGGGGAGGGGAAGAGGTCTGCCCAAGTCAGAAGGCGAAAGCCTCTCCAGTCGTCTGACCTATGCGACGAGCGCCTCACTAGCATGATCCAGTTGGCAAATCTTGCCAAACTGCACTCCCCAGGTTCCACTGGCATGTCACGCCCTGTGTGACGAAACCACCCGCCTGATGATGATGAAATGCCTTCGTGGGGGCGCTCACTCCGCGCTCGCATGTCACGCCAAGGCCACGCGGTGCTGCCGTGGGCGTCCCTGTGCATCGCCGCGCCTGTATAACCTGAGCAGACGCGACGCCGAAGCCGATGTGGGGGCTACTTTGACTGGCAACAACTGACACCGTGTCGCCACGTGCGGCTCGAGGAGGAGGAGGAGGAGGAGGATGAGATTCTCCACCGCTACCTGGTTATCACACTTCCTGTCGGCAAAATGCACCTCACTTTCGTCTCGCTTAAGGCAGGAATGATGAAATTTTGCAGAGATGTTACCGCTAAGTTAAGAGTTGTGTGACACTGCATATCACAAATGCGACAGTCTGACAGCTAAGCCAAACGTCAACAAAACTGCCCTCTCCAATTCCGTCTCTGTCGAGAGTGAAGTATTCTCGGTGGGGATGATTGTGGAAATGACTGGGTGGAGAGACGCCGTTAGTGCAGTGGTTACGTCGAAAGTGGTCGGAAGGACGCTCCCCGGTGTCCGCTGTGGCCGTTCGAGGCGAGTTGAGCCAGCTGCGGAAGGGTGGGAGTGGAAGCGGACCCCCCTACAAAGTGGCCAGTTTCGGGGAAACACGAGACAACCGCTCGCCGCCACCCGGAGGGCGTTTGGAGGCAGCGCGTCCCGGGGGGCGAAGGGGAGGGAAGACGTCGTCTGGTTGCGCTGTGACGCCCTCCCAACGCTGCCTGTTGACAATAAAAGACGAATTTGTTGATGCAACCCCAGCATGACGAAATAGGCGAGTGATTTTGCTATGTCATCATTGTTCTCCGCGCGATCTGTCCTGCACGGCTCTTCCACAAATTAGCATTTTTGGCACTTACATCAACGCAGACACTAATTAATGAAGCAATCAAAAAAGTTGATACAAAAACACACACCATCAGTATGCGCGGAGGAATTGAGCCAGTGACTGGAGAATGACGGGGCGAAGGCGGAGAGGAGGGCGATGGGGGGCCAGACAAGCGCTTGACGCGCTCCCCCCACGACGGGCGGGGGGGAGGGGGGACTGGCGCCAATGTCCGGCGTCCAGAGGAGGCTTCTGCGGTTAAGTGCTGGACGCTCGCTCCACAGTGCGGGGGTGGCGCAGCAGCGGGTGATTGGGAGTCGGGCTCGGCTCTCGCCGCGAGTGCTGTTGCTAGAGCGTCCGCGTCTCCGGCTCGTGGACATTCTTGTAATACTTAAACAGGCAAAAACCTCGAAGAGCAGAGATGAGAAGGGGCCATGCCTGCCCACTGAGACTCCAGTCGTACTTACTCACTTCTCGGGCAGCGTTTTCCACCATCAACGGGGCGGCTGCCTACCCCCGCGTGGCGATGAGGGCGAAGTAGACGTCTGCGCGCCAGAATGCTTCATGGACCATGCTCCACGCGTGAGGGTTGGACCACACTTTTCGTCAGCTTAGGGTAACTCAGTACTGACAACCGCAGGCAATTAAAAGGCGCGCACTTCACCAAAAACATCAGGAATCTTGCCGACCGGACGAGAACCGCGACCGGTGTCAGAGCGGATGACCTGAGGCGTGGGACGCCCTCGCCCGCCCCCGATGCGGCAACCCGGCCACACGGCGACCGCAAGCCACGAGATTCCCCCCTGAGACGCTGCTTCCACCCGCGTCCACACCGTCCTCCGCCTCATCCAACTCGAAGACTTGAGGCTTAAGGCGAACCACCGGCTCTCTTACAGACTGAGAAGTCTTAAAGTCGAAATTTTATAATCAAAATCCTCCAAATTAGGCTAATCGGGCAAGTGGTCTCTCCCCACACAGAGGACTGCGCATTCTCCCCCAGCAAGGTCACCTCTCGACCTTGGAACTTATGCAAACGGCCGCTTTGGACAGAGGGAGTTCGTGGTCCGTTGGCGCGAGTGAACCCACGTTCGCAGTCCTCGCTCTCTCCAACCTAAACCGGTGTCTGTCCACTGTGTTCATTCCTCCCGAGGCAGATGACGACGATAATTAGCCGTGACAGCGGGTTGATGCGCATGTTCCCGTCGTCTCCTGACTTCCGGGACCCACGGCAATGTCCCTCATTGCGACCATGCCGGGGGTCTCACAGTTCTGCACTCCTCTCGGAAAACTTCACGCGAAGGAGCAACTACGCGTTGCGTATTCATAGAATGTAAGTAGATGGTTTTGATTCAGCGAATTTCACAGGCATTACAGGGCACCCGGCGAATAAGAAGAGCAGGTTTTCGATGCAAGGGGAGGCGGGTTTCGCAGGTGCCTTGGTGGAAAGTCTCCGTCGGCCCCGGTGGATGGCGACTCACGGGAGAGCTTTCCAAAGTGCGGAATGCGCTCCGAACTGCTCCGTCCCCGTTACTGCCGTCGGGTCGCACCGCCGCTGTGGTTGTGCGCCTCTTGTGGGGACCAGTTGTAAGAGGCGGCGAGCAACGTCCTGCTCCGCTCAACTTAAACCGTCGTCCAAAGGGGAAAAAGCCTCCGCGTCCCGGAATGTCGAACGTCTTCCGGCGATGGGAGTGAATAAGTGGGCGACAGTCCCGTTCTCGTCTGACCCAGACTTTCAAAGTGGTTAAAACACCCCATCCCACGCTCGACCAAAGGTGTTCTCGGAGGTTGTCCTTAACGAGAATGAGCAGCGGACCTTACGCATAAACAGGACTTCGCGTGAAGCAGGGTCCGGAGGTTGGGCGCACGGCCTCCGTCTGAGTCTGGCGTGGCTAAAACTGGGTCCTTGAGACACGAAGTCGCCAGTGCACGGTGTCTGTCTGCGTCAACACGGAGGCGACCTGAGCGAAGTCCCCACACGTTAACACCTCGAAATGTGGCTAAGCGCCTTCGCCGCCCCTCCACCCCCCGCCGACCGCATGTCGTGGTTCTCATTTGGGGCGGAATCGTGTCTGCCAGACACACGGTAATCACGGCGAGACGGGTGGCAACGAGGCCCTCCTCACCCAGTGTTCCACTTCTCCGCGGACTTTCCTGCCGGCTGCGAATAGCACGCAAGCTGAACTGCCCTCATTGAACATCTTCTCCTCCACCACGTCGGTGGGTCGGACTTGCGCTGGCCAGCGTCCTGCTCGAATCGGTCCCGGCGAAGCGATTTTTGACCTGACTTCCGCCGGCCAACCCGATTGATTGCAGGCAAAATCGCACGGCGCTCCGTCCGCGTGCCATCAGCTGAAGGCTCCACGACGAGGCGGGAGTCAGGCGTCGCGGCCGCCGAGGACGCTACACAGCTCCATGCCTTGCCGAGTACTTTGCTTCGCTCTTCTCCATTGTTAACAAATGCTCTCTCGTCGGAAATTAACGCCAAGACGCTCTCCTCAGCCTCGTTGTCACTATCACTAAAGCCTTTGTGAACAGAATACTGAGCACGAAGTTCTTTGACCGCGTGTATCAGGGCATCCCTGGGCGGTTTCGTGAACCGTGTCCCGAGAATCGCCTCGAAACGGGTTTACTCGCCTGATGCTTAGCGAAAAATCCACTTAGCTGTGGGAGTTCGGCGGCGCGTTGGACTCCACGTAAAAACAGGTCCACCGACACGAATGCAACACGTGCGCGCTTCCTAATGTTAGCGGCCTGTTTCCTTTCCCCAGCCGCTGGAGACTCGTCGTCCTCTCAGCTGGCCCTGGCAACGCCGAGGGTTGCCGGCCGGACGACCCCTCGGCATCCTTCCCTCGACCCCGATCGCTTTCTCTCTCTCCCCGCCCGGCAGTGGATGCGGTCGCGTCACACCGCGGCGCTGAGGCAGCTCAAATGCTCCTCGCACTGCATCCCGCCGGCCTGGTGGGGCGGTGCGAGGCGGCATTTCCCGCCGCCAAGGCGCGCGAGGGGGCGGCATGGGCGGTGGGGCCATTTCCACGTCTCCTCCGCTAATTAATGCGCATATGTGCGCAATTCAAGGCGATGCGTATTCCCCGAGGCGCTCGGTGATCTTTTCCCCTCGGAGCGACATTAAGTCCCCAAGTGTTCTCGTCCCGCCGAGACACACTTTTCCCCCCAAGTTTCTGTATAATTCATCGGTCCATGTAAGCTTGTAAACACCGCGCTGAAAGACTCGTGTAGGTCCGCTGTCAGCGGTTACGGCAACCATCGCCTTGCCTATCTTCGCCCTGAATAAAAGCTTCCTCTTTATAGCAGATTCTGACAGAATTCTGCCCGCCCAAGTACAGCCGGCCGCGGAGATCAACAAAGCCAGCGCCTGGGTCAAGTGCATCACACACATCAAACGTGGGCCTCTCACTCAGTGCGAAAGCGCGTCGAACAAACAGGCGAACGGGGCGACAGTCAGGTCTGCCACATGTTCGCCCGAGTCGACGAGCACGCGAGGGGACCGTCGGCCGTCTGACGCGGGGCCCGGAGTACGCGCCGTTGGCGGACATCCTCTGGGTCGAGTGTGATGGTTTGGGGGAAGAAATCTTCACCTTTACTAACTTCTGTCCGCAGTCCAGGTGGGCATCCTCAAGAAAATGGGAGATTGACTGAATTTCTGCTGTGCAACGCTCGCACTGGCAACATCCGCCGCTTGGCCCACAGCCAACGCCACAATTTCAAGGTTCGAGGGCGACGCCGAGCATCTGCCACTTGTCCGTCGACGGGCGGGATGTCGCTCCGCGGTTGAAAGGGGGACACTTGGACGGTACCCCGCATCGCCTGCGCGAGGCTCCTCCTTTCATTCTTTCGGGACACAACCGCTGACGTCACTTCGCCGTGTTGGAGCAGATTTGAAAGGCTGCCACTTCTGAAACGGAGCCCATCTCTAGGATTAACACGCGCTGGGTTCCACCGACTTGCATCGCTACGCATCAGAGAGTGCTGGCTAAGATTGGACGCATACGAGAGTGACGAGTCAACATGGATATGCAAATTTCGTTTCGCTCCTCCTCCTCCTCCTCCTCCTCCTGATCTTCCACACCAAACGAGAAGCCAGTGCGTGGGGCGACAAATGACGAAAATGGGGATGAGAGCGACCGTCTCCTCCCCTTTCTCGCGGCCCAAATTCAACAGTGCTGCGTTCTCGAGGAGGACTCTGGAGGAGGAGGAGAGCACCAGGCGGGTGACCGGCACAGCGTGAAACAAATGGCGGAACCAGAGCCCCGCGGTAATCACAAACACTCGTGGGCTTAACCGCCGCCTCCTTGCGCCTCCGTCCCGCCTCAGCGTGGCCGCCTTGACGCACAGGGTTGCAATTCGGCTGGACGGTCTGCGTGGTGAACGAATTGCGGCTCGCTCACACCCACCCCTCGACTGAAGCGCAAATGCAACGGTGGATGGCCTTGGGAAAGAAGACGGGGACTCTGCCACGGGCAGCGGAGTTGGGAAACCTAGTCTTCGAATAAAATGTGTGCTCCGAGATTTCCGTCTTGGATCGTGACGCTTCACGAACGGCCGGAGGAGGACGCAACTCCAGCGCGGAGAAGTTCCGGCAGGACACAGAAACAAGCCTCGGGGCGACGCCACCTGACATGGCGGAAAAGGCGCTGCGCCTGACACTCCGCCTTCTCGTGAAGTGGACTCCGATGCTCTCTGCACGGCCGCCCACTGCAGAGCCGGGCTCCGAAGGCAGTGCGAGAGTGGCTAATTGATGCTATGGTGGACCCGAGACCGCCGACTCGCACCGCAGGCCATCTGGGCCGCTTCACTTCAGCGGTCAACTGTTCTTCTTCCACGGGAACGAGCTATCACCCTCATCCCAGCGGAAGGAAGCAGAATCCCAAGACGATCAAGGACAGCAGGACAACGCACTTCGGGAAGGCGTTGTTTTCGGGCCTTTCGAATGCCTCTGAGGAATTTTGGTCATAACGACGCTGCTCGACGACCATCTATCTGATCGAAATCCTTTTAGCGTCTTTTCGCCGTGTCCCGCTCGGCGTCTCCGCCCGAGTGTTTGGGTCGTGCAGCCTCAAAGCTGCTGCCATCGTCCCCCACTGGCTTCCGTTTCTGATTGGCCTCAGTCAGTTGCGCCACGAAAGCTTCGTGAGCTCGGAGACGCTCTTCACGGAGGCCCATAAGAGGCAGGGAGGAAGATTCCGCGCGCCCGTCCTCGCCCGAAACAGCAACGCCCCGAACGACGCGCGCTGTCGGCGCCAGAAATAGCAGCCGAGGTTCGTGGGGCACGTGCCGTGGCCGTGCAACCGCACCAGGAAACAAGGCAAGGAGTGACATGGAGTTTCAAATTTTGTAAAAAAAAGTAGAACGATTGGCTTGGGCGCTTCAGTCTCGGTGACAGGAGCGCCACTACGCAAGGAGGCAGGGAGATGTAAGCAGAGGTTCGGGATTCGACGGGCGTGTTGCAAAACCACGGCAGCAGTGATTAGGAATCGCTCTTTGAGGCTTTGGACTTTTTACTCTTAGCATCGTTCTCCTTTATCTCGCTCATGAGCCAGTCGGGGAGGCCCGAACTCGACGACGGCGAGGGGTCGCGAGAGCTGTGTCCCTCGTTCTTCTTTTCGTCGGTTTGAGCAACTTCCCCTGGCCTCTGCACATCGCCTCCTGGCGGAGAGAGAGGACGACGACGGACGCGGTCCGGGCGATTGGAGCTGTTCAGACTTTTCGGCACTTAATGGCTTGGCTGTGTGGTTGTTTTTATTGCTTCCCTTTGATGAGGTGCCCTTTCTATCCACCTCATTGTCCAACAAACGCGTCGTTGAATGGTCGTCGGGTGCGTAGACGGACGGTTTGCCCCTCGCGGCAGCTGCTGCCATCATTGATTTCCGCTTGGCCTCCTTCGTCCTCCGCCGTCGACGGAAGAAGCCACAACCGTAGAGGATGGCGATCAGGCTGAAGAGGAGGATGGTGCCGAGCATAACGCCCACGATGATCGGCCAGAGAGGGATCCGCTTGAGGTACTTCCCGGTGACACCGCGAAACACCACCGTCTGTGGCATCTCATAAGTGGGCGGCTCGTCGGGGAAGTCCAGACGGGCAGACGGATACGCGAGGAGGATTTGAGGCGACACACCCCAGTCCAGCAGACTTAGTCTGCTCACAAACTTGACGTCTGGAATTTGGTGCTTAAAGAAGGTGGGAGTCCACAGCCATCCGGTCACACTCACGCGCACCGTGTCGGCCCGCGGCAGTCTGGGCAACCGACAGATGACTCTGGCGCAGACCACCTCGAAATCGAGGTCGAAGCGACGAGGATCGGAGGGGCGCGAATCCGCAGGGGTGCACGAGATGGTCGTCTGCCGTTGGCCCGACCGCTTAAAGTAGACGTCCACGCGGTTGTCGCCGAAGGGACTGGTGAAGGCCACTCGGTCCAAGGTTGGAGCTCCGGTCTCTTCGTCTGCCGATCTTCGAAGCCTCGTTCTTTGTCCCCGGGTATGAAGGCTCTACAGTAAGAGATGCGTTTACATATTAACGAGCGCCAGCGGCCGAAAACATCCGGGTGGCGGAGAGGACATGGGCGGTGAGCTGGGCACCGGAGACGCGCCAACGCGGCTCACGGACCGCGGTCCGCGCGGTGCGGACGCTCTCCTGACCCCACGCGCCGGTGAGAGGGCCACGAGAACGACAAGCGTCGCCTTGTCTGAGCAGCTTGGCGCCTGCTGCCTTCTCGCCGTCTTTTGCAAACGCAATGAACCCGTCGAATGCAAAAAAGGCAGATGGGGCGATTGGTGCATCTGCCGGGTTTTCACGGGGGGAAAGTCGACCAGCAGTGACCGTCCTAGGGGGAAAATGCCACTTCCACCACCGAGAGGAAACAAGTCATCCTCAAACGTGAGTCGAGATTTGTCGACCAATGTGATCGCTGGACGGGGGTTAATGAAGCCACCTCCATCATCAGCGTCATCGCCATGGGCTGACAAAAAATGTCATCACAGACGGGGCGGGAAAGAGGCCAATGTGATGTCGTAAGGGAGTTTATTTCCCGTAAACGAGTCTCCGACGCCACCCTCTGCCTGTCGGAAGGGAGACAAATGGAAGTGAAATAAGACACGATCCTGAGAATTTAAAGTGTCCGCACCATGTCGCCCGCACCCCCTACTGATGATGGAATAAACAGTCGGTGGGCCAAATGCCAGCCACTCGGCCAATTCGTCATCGCGGGGGCTGGACGGAGACACAGTCGGGCGGTTCTCGGCCGCCCACGCCCCGCTGACTCAGTTGACGTCCCACAAGAGCGTGCGTGGGAGGCGGAGGCGAAAGCGGCGACCGAGGGTCCAACTTCTTTCGAAGGGGAAAACGCTGATGCATTTCACGTTTAGCTGTTGCTTGGAGTGCACTGGACGTGCATATTTGAGGCACACAGTCGCCGTGGCCGGCAGCCCTGCCGCGAACAGAAATAAAAGTGTTCCTAATGAATCATTTCACGATGTTGTTCTGGCCAATTTTATGCCACCCCGCTCCGCCCCGCCCTTCCCCCGGCATCGTAGTCGCCTCCTATTCGTGCGTAAAGCGGAAGGCGGTTATCCGCGCCGTCGTCTAGCAAATCGGCCCGCCCGAGGTGTCTCGTTGTGCGCCCCACGCCCTGCGTCTCTACTGCAAGATGAATGCGACGGGGTGAGGAGAGCGCCCAGACGCCTAATAAACCGTGCGGCTGGCCGCGGGGCCGAGTGTTGGACGGGCGTGGTCACCGTGGTCAACCGGAGGTGGGGAGGCCTGCCACGGGGGCGGCGGGTTAATAAATTCGGGCTCGGCACGCGCAATTCGGTAAACAAAACTGTCCGGTATTCCGACTGGCAGCCTTCCCCTCAAGGGCTGTTCGTGACTCCATTGGACCTGCTTTCGCAACATCCGCGGACAACGCGTCAGTGTCGAATGAGACGCCGCTCAAAGCCTCGCTTGGGAAAATGAAATTGTGTTAAACTGTTGGTGTTGACAGATGAAATGGTGGACGCTGGAGGCGCAAGTAGCAAGCAAGGCGAGCGGATAGACGAGTAAAAATTGTTAAGTCTGGAAATCTCAAAAAGGGGAGACAAGTGACTCTTAAGACTTTGGTCGACGGGACAAATCCGCTTCCACTTAATCACAGATGCATCCAATTCGGCAAAACGACGAACAATGTAGCCTGGTGGTGAGACTTTGGCCAGCGGAAGGGAGAACAATGACAGGCGGACGGGCGGACGGAGAGCTGTTTGGTCGCGGTCCCGTCGGGCTGAGTCACACGAACAAAGCCGTCCAGCGGGGCGGGGTGGGGCGGAGCGAGGCGTTGTCGCCCTCGTCCGCACAGGCCTGCTCGAGCCTCGGACAGCGGCCCGCCCCGACTCGGGGAGTGGACTCGAGAGCAGCCGCTTCGGCCACCGACCGACGCACAAGGGCTCTCGGCCCCCCGCCGCCTTTCCTGCACGTGAATCACTCCCGAATCGGCCGTCTTCCTGCCCCAGTAGCGTTAAGACTCGGCCGTGACAGGTTCCTTACTCCACCCGAGTAAGCTCGGATGGTAAAGTGCGGAGAAAAGGCCCGTATAAAGCAAGAACCAGGAGGAATACAATTCGGGAAGTAGTGTTTACGAAGAGGGTTAGTTGCACGAGCTCACCACCCAGAGAAGACGGCGCCAGCGCCGGCGCCGGCACGAGGCGTAAAGGCTGCAATTAGGCGTGAGGATGTAAGTATGTCTCGGAGGGGATAATCTCCTCCCCGGAAGTTAAGAGCCGGTCAAACAGAAGCCCAACCGTGTACGACCTCGGGAGCGCAATTTGCCGCGCACTCGCTACGCTCCACAAGTGGGCAACGAGGGCGGCGCGGAGAAGCGGTGCCGCCCACAGGCGAGTGGCTGCGCCTCGGTGGCCAGGGCGGAGGAACTACAAGGTGCAGGGGATGGGAGCCACACATTTTTGGAGGTCCCGACCCTAGTAACCATGTGGAGGCTGCGAGCCACCACAAAATGCGGACACATTTGGGGATCCACGAGGGGCACAGCGTCGTCACAACGTCTCGCACGGTCCGAGGCTCCGATTCGCGTGCGGAATGTCGGGTTCGAGGGAGTCGAGTGCGAAAATCCCCTCGAGAGTTGACTGGCCCCGCATTTGCGAATCGGGTGTGGCCCATGGGGCCGCTCGGCTGCCTCGAGGGGGCAAAAAACGCCCCACTGGCAGTCGAGGCGGGGCAGGGCGTACGAGAGGAGAGACTTACTGGCAGAGGCAGCCTCGCGAATTGTGAGGTCGAGGGGATTGACGAGTTCGCTGTCAATCTCGCAGACGCCTACCTCGCTTCCGTTGGCGGACACCATCCTCGGCAGGGTGTTGGCCCATCGGTAGTCTGAAGAGAGGCACAAAGTCAGGCAATTTCAGTGGCAGTTCTGTCCCGAGGGAGAGAAACAGCGGGACGGTCGGCGGAGGCAGGCGCTCCCGCCCCACTTGACGGACTTCGCGTCAAGAGGTCGAACGCCCAGTTACGGACAGGAGGAAGATTAGTGCCCGGACTGACTGTGTGCCCATCAACATCCCCTCAGGCTGCCCCAGTGTGTTCAACCTGTCTACAACACTTTCCAACCAGTGGATTTCCTCGCTTACACGTAAAAACGAAGCAGACGACAGTTGCTGAGGACAGGACCCCGTCCATCCTGGGGATTCGTGGATAAGGAGATGTCCTCAACACGTCCAATTGCAATAAAGTTGATGGATAACGCGAAAAACGACACAAAAACTTGGTTGGATGGGAAGTAGGCGAGGCGAAAAGAGAGTTCTTCTGTTCCCCGAAGGTGCGTGCCGCAAACGAAAATGGCTTCGTGCAATACGGCGCTAAAGTAGCTAAACGACAGAACTTCTGGCCCAGTCGAGCCCGAGATACGGCGAGGTCGGTTTGGACGGTGGGTGCGGACAGGGGGGGGGGCGACTCACCAGAAGTGATCTGGTCAAGAAGTCGAGCCTTGTCGGTCAGGTAGAGCAGGTGGTCGCCGACGTCCGTGCGAAGGGGAATGTGCAACTGGAAGGCGAGGTCATGAAGGTCCACTGAACCGAAATTCTCCACCAGGAAGATGTGCTCCAACTGCGGGCCCACCTCGTTCCCCAGCACGATCTTCGTGGCGGCTACAAGGCAAAAAGATGCTGTCTGCACCCTCGTCCGTCGTGGCTGGACATGGCTTCGCAAGGCTAGATGCGCACAAACCGTCTAGTCGCCCATCGCCATTTGCCCCGCGTCTACGCCACAACCATTCGGGGCGGCCGAGCGCCGCAGTCAACAGAGAAGAAAAAGAAGGAGGAGACGTCATGCGGATCGTTTTTTCCACCACTCCGCGAAGGCTTTCGCCATTCATAGCGAATGTTTTTGAGGAAATTAACGCAGTTCCACTCTTCTGCCAGAGACGTCGGTGCAGACAGGCGAGTTGTCCTGCCCTGATGACCTGATGCCCTTTTCCCACGTCTCTCCGGCCTCTCTTTGCCTTTCTCTCGCTCTCACTCTCGCGCTCTCTCGCTCTGTCTCCGTCGCTCCAGTCTCCCAGTGTGTTTACCTTAAAGCCCGCACAGGCGGTCGCAGGTGGTACCGGCGGCTCGCCTACGGCGAAGGTCTGCTGCTCTGTTTACATATCCGCATCCGCGTGGATCTGCGGTGGTTTTCAGCGAGGGCTCAACGCAACCGCCGTCGGCCTCTTGACTCGTGGCGCACTGGCAGCCGAGTGCGCGGAGAGAAAGAGAAAAGAATGCCAGTTTCACATGTGCCGACTTTCGCGCGCGAGTCAGCAAAAGTCAGTGAGACATCAAATGACACACGGCGGTGTGCAACAGCCGACGGAGTTCCCAGACACACAGTAAAACAAAAAAGGAGACACGACAAAGTGGCGCTCCGCGAGAGGGGCCGCTGCGAGGGCAGCGAGTCCCCGGCGTGCCAACTTCACCGCAGCGCTTCGTGCCGGAGGCCAACGGAACTTCGCCCGAGTTGCTGGGGCAGAGCGGACGTCCACGACGAGGAATGGCCATTTGTGGCCTCGTCATTCGCGAACGCCGGGCGGCAGGGGAGACGCTCTCTGCGGTGCACGCTCATTTGTATCTGTCGGGTGCACAGTTGTTGCCCTGTCAGGAACCGCCGATGCATGGCGAAGGGGGATTCCAGTGAAATAAGGTGGAACAAGTGAGGGTGGAGGCGGGGGATGGGGACGGGGGAGGACTCGGTTCAAGTGACAAATTAAGAGGAATTGAGGCCGGAAATGGGCCGCGAAAGGGCATTTCCGTGGAGAAACCGAGGCGTTGGTGAACTTCTGCCGACCAGACCGGTAGGCGGGTGGGCCGGGAGCCTGGACGCCGGAAAAGCGCCCACACGAGGCAGCGTCAGTTCATCCGATGGGGAAAGTCGGTTTTCTGGATTTCGTTAGAAGTGCCTTAACCGTTTGCACCAGGCAGGCCGCGCCTAGTTCCCACTCGAGGTCTTCATACACACACACACACGAGCTTCACACCAAACCCTCGAGAGTTAACAAAGGCGCGGAGGCGCAGTTCACTGACTGTCGCCTAAATGCCATTTGTAAGGACCGCCGGGACCTTCTCTCAAGTTTCACACTGACATTCATTAATGGCACGTATACGCAGTGCCAAATGGCGTCCCCAGTTATTCGGTTCGCGGCTGCCGTCATTCCCCGCCCAAACCATGTAACGTAACGTAGGTGTTTAGATGTTTGAATTCCTGCGTCATCAAACACCTTGGCACCCGACTTTAGAGCGTTTCGAACAGGAGGGATTCGGTTCGCCCGCCTACCTAACGGTGGCAGGGGTGGAATGGGACGGAGGCTGCTACGGCGCTTACCCGTCAGATGCGGCGGCTCCTTCCGCTCGTCGACGAGGGCTGGCAGAGCAGCTCCTGCGTTAATCCTCAACTGGGGCTTGTAGACGACGTCGTAGGTGAGGCCTGCGACATTATTCCCTTCGTTCGGGTCTCCGACAGCAGTGGACACATTGGCGACAAGTCCAGGGTTCGGCAATCCGCGCGTATCAACTGCCTCCTCCTCGTTGTCATTGCTCGACTCGCCCTCTTCTTCCCCGTAGCGTGTTGTCGTTGTCAGACCGGCGAGGAAGATGTCCGCGGTGATGAGCAGTTCTTGGTCCGGATAGAGCACAGTCCCCTGCTGGGCGATGATGAGCGCGGCTGCTCCGTTGCTGGGCAGACTGACCGACCAGCGGCCGGTGGATCGCTCATTTGACGCCAGAAACGCCCCGGTGGCGGCATCTCTCACCTCTACGCCGTTTATGAGGACGCGCAGGCCCGGCTGCGAGGGCTTCCTCGGCCAACCAATTGTGTTCAGAAGCACCCGCACGCCCTCCGACTTCGTGGGTCCGTTGTTTCGCAGCACAAACGCCACAGTCTGGTTGGCATCCTCACGACGTCCCAAGTGTACAGGCACACGGGACTGGCCACTGCCGTTCACGGAGACTTGCAAGTCGGCGCTGCATTTTGGGTGCGGGGGACAGAGGTAAGTCTGAGGAAGCATCTTCCACACGCAGTTCGACCAGTCTATCAGAGGCTGCGCCGTCTTCGGACACAGCCGCGTGTAGTGGTTGCACTGAGGGTCCGCGAGAATTGACCGGTATGCCACGTGGAGGGGCACAGTGTCCAGATCCATGAACCTGCCATCCTCCTCGGCCTGCAGTCTGACATTTAGAGTGGCACTGCCACCATCGATGACACGGACGTCGGAGATCTCCTGCAATTTGAATCGGGGACGGCTCGGGTCGAGGTTGAGGGACTCGGTGCACATTAGCAGTTTGGTGAGGAAATCGCTTTGGTTAGAACGCCTGTCGAGGTACTCATAACGGTAGGACCAGAGGACGTCGGGGTTGACTTGGTGCGAGCGCGTCTTGAAGCTGGCGGGCAGGGGAAACGGCTTATCCGTGGCGGAGTCGATGAGGTTGATGGTGAACTTGAGAGTGAAGCTGCCACCCTTCCGGATGGAGGCAGGCGTCACTCGAGGCGAGGCTCTAAAGGAACACTTGGCCCGAAGTCGTGGCGGCAGCGAGTAGATCACAACAGGCACCTTCGTATCCAGCGTTGTTACCGCTAATTCCGGTCCACCGTCCGCGTCGACATCGATGCTTCTGCTCACCGCGACACCAAATCCCGTCAAGTTTGAGGGCGCTTCCAGTATCTGTAATTGAAATGCTACACTTCAGTCTTGGATTGAAAGCAACTACTCCGCGACATCCGTACAGACTGGTCGGGGCATGATTCTCCAAGTCGCCAGATTCGGGCAGTTCGGGCGTCTCTCGAGGGGGGCTTTGATGCAGGCCTAGGGTCATGGTTGCAGATCTAGGCGCTCCCTCGCAACGATCTAGATCACCCCCTCGGGAAATCCTGGGTCGGCGCCCACCCCGCGGCGAATTTCCCGCCAACCAAGTAGGAGCGCTGAGGCCGAGGCCTCAGCATCTCCTCCTCCAGGGTCCAACGGGGAAGGTGGACGAATGTGATCGCGGACGGGACGGGGGCGTCCTCGTCGGAGACTGGAAAGACGACCCTCGACTTCTTTATTCACCCCTGACCCTGACAGACCGAACTTTGCTCGGACTGGCATTCTGTACTGTGTTGTGCTCTGTTATATGTACAGTTGCTTCCCAAGGCGTATCGCCTGTTGTTCGTCAGGAGCCACTGTGCGACTGTACGTGTACGTGCCCAAACAGTTCTCCTCTTTGGACCGACTACACCCCGGCTGGTGAGAGGAGACCACGAAGGGGAGTTCCAAGGACATCTTCCACTCACTGATCGGCTTGATGATTAGCGAGTGCACGAAATGAAGAGAAGAGTTAGTTGCGGTGATTACGGAGGGGAAGTAACACCTTTGTTGTCGTATTCAATGATAGAACGGGGAGGGGACTCACCTGGAGAGGTTTACTGGCGAGTCTAAAATTAGCCAAAACCCGGTGAATGTAGACGCGTCCGGTGAGATTCTCGGAACCGAGAGCTGGGGCGGAAATTGCCACGTCGTTGATTCCGTCCCCGTCGACGTCGCCGATTCGGGCGATGGCGTAGCCGAACATCTCACTGGGTCGAGAACCCTCGAGGCTGAAGTTATGCTCTCTCTCGACGTCCTTGAACTGCACGTACACACGTCCGACGTTGGAGCCCACCTTGTCGACCTCCTCGAAGGGCGCACCCGCAAAGATTGCCATGCTTGAGCCGGCGAGAGCTGTCTCCACAGCGAAGCCAAGACCACCGAAAGCCGTTCTGGTCATCCTCAACACCTTCGCATCAATATCTTCCGCCAGGCTGTTCAACCGGAAGCCCTGAACGCTGGTGGGAGGCGAACCCACAATAGCCAGGGCGTCGCTGCGACCGGAGACGTGCGGCGACCAGGCGACTGAGGTGCCGAACGCATCCTCCCCGGACTCAATGTCACGGATGATTCGTTGTGTGCGTGTCAACAGGTTGTCCACGGCGCGAACCCGTCGACTCGGCTGGGCGATAGGGAGGCCGGCAAGAAGTTGAACATTTGTCCCATCCTCCGAGAGTCGAAGGTCAACAGAGAAGCCACCGGCGCAGGGTTCGGTGCGGCCACCGGAGGAGCAGAATTCCACAGCGCCAGCAGAACGCCAAGCTGTGTTGGTGCGTTCGAGGACATTACACTTTCCACCGGGAGACCGCGTGCCTTGACTGGAGTGCCAGAGAGGATCACAGAAAACAACCACGCCGCCGCCGGTGGGAAGATGCAAACTCTGAAGGCCTTTGCCCATAATTCCAGCGTCAGAGTAGTTTGAGGTAGGCGAACCGGTGTCTAAACCGAGGATTTCACAGGCCGAAATGTCAAATCCACTCGGATTGTTAGGTTGTACGTCCAACTGGCATCCAAACACCGCGCTGAAAGCACTAGTAAAAGCAGAACCCGCGTGGCTTTGTTTCGGAGAGGTGCCGGCAACAATTAGCCAAGACTTGGAGGATTTGTATTCACGGAACATAGTGACGCCGGTCCAATGAAAATTCCAACCACTAAGGACGTTAACTTTATTCAACAAATGCTCAGAAAATTGAGCAAGAAGATCCTCTTGCATAGTGGGGAAATTGACTGGTCGGAATAGTTGCTTCTCACTGTCTAGCGCGGTGGTAACTGGCGGAAACCATTGGGCGACTGCAGGCCGTAGAAGGGGAAAGAAGAGTACGAGGACGAGAGGAGGCATCACGATTGATGACATGTGCCTCTACCAAATAACAGCGACGTCAGACGCGCGTCAACACACCCTTCCTGTCATTCGCACATTCGCCACCTCCAGCGCCGCCATTGGCGAACGACTGACCAATGGGAGTCTCGGCTGGGCATGTGGACCAATCAGGAGTCAGGTGATTAAGGAGTGAAGGTGAGGCGAGTAAGCATGACGGTGCAGGACGCTTTGTCGGTTTGTTTAATTGTAAGCGGCCCCGAGGGACAGTCGCCTCTCACGGATTTGCGGTTTGTTTTTACGTTTCATTTTGCCAGATAGGTGTTTATATGTCAGCTTGAACCCATTCCACTCACCGGGCAATCTGTTGGCGAAAGATGATTCGCTTCCCATCTTACCAAACACTTGCGCTAGGCCCTGGGATAATTGAAATATCTGCGGTCGTCTTTAGATCAACTCTCCTCACATAACATTGAATATGCTCCTTTATTCCTGTTTGCCTCCACCTGGGCCGATGGTGCAAAATTTTTGACACCGTTGAGAGGTCAAACCCGGCCCCGTTAGCAAAGAATGGCGCAAAGAAAGAAGATCATCACAAGGTCAGTAATTCTAATTTGCACTTGGGTCATGGTCGACGTCGCCACAAAGGATATCCCATACAATGAAAGCTAGCAACATGAGGACTCATCGCCTATGGGATGGAGATCCCAGTTGGTGATGAATTTCCCCGGCTGAAATCATTCCATCGCACACGGTGCTGTTCATTTGGGCCTGATTCGTCCTTTAACTCCACAGCATACCCCGCTTACGATAACAATGATTTCATCTAAGCCTCTTCGGAAAGACTCCAGTCCTGTTTGATAATACACAATTTCTACTTTAGCACGATTTAAGTAACGATATTTAAAACCGGTAGGGTTTGGGGCGGATACGGAGGCAGTTTGGGCGTCGCAAAGAGGAGGCAAACACACCTTCATCTTCCAGTCTATCCACTCTCAACTGACAAAGGTTAGTCGACGAAGTTCACGGTTTCTCTAACGCAATGAAATGATGACGCTAATGTCGATTCATGGAACAGCGCCGACCTTTACAACCACTTAATTCGGTAGTTGGAAACATTCCCTCGAATAGTTAAACAAATAAACACGATCGTAGGAGCACAACCACAATTAAAAGTCATTTTAGTTCCCATCCTAGTTAACGAATGCAATCTCATGTCAAAATCAACGCAAATTCTCTTAGCTTCACACAGATTTCGTTCTCATGAAAGCTAAAATGGTAAAGCGAGGTAAACACTGCCAAAGTGAGTCCAGCGAGATGAACACTTGCTTCAATGATTACAAATGGTAGACGATGAGACGCAGACACCAGGGTTGTGACTAGGTGGGAAAAAACTAGGCGCTAGATATTGTACGCTCTCAAAAAAAGAAATGTCGCAAATTTGGGACGTTTTTTGTTTATCCTCTATAATATGATTTTCAAAAAGTCGCAAGTAGAAAAAACGTTATTTATACAACTACAACAACTGTAATAATAATAACAAATAAGTCAAGATGGGGGGCAGTGTTTACATTGAAGTACAAGGAGTATCACCGCCAGAAATGGGCTTCGTTTTGGCTAGCTCCTTCTTAATTTCTTTCTCATATTGTAGGTAAGCCTCTGGTTTCTTATACTAAAACAAGCATCACCACCCTCATTAGTATCCTTACCGAAATTACGAGAGTGTTATTCGAGTATGTTTTATAAAGTAACGACGGATCTAATACGACACCAATTCTTTCAAGATCAGGGATACTAAAGCGTTTGTAATATCTAAAATAGAGGGCATATGAAATGAGAAGTTGTAAAGACTTTTTGTTCACAGTGCGGAGGACAATTGTTCCGTTTCCGTCTTCGACAGAAAGCAAATAATTATCGGCTGGATATGGGAGATTACGAATCCTCCACTGAAAATCACGTTTCGTGTCGCAGCGACAGAATATAGGCTAAAAATGGATTACCAGACTTAGGAAATACATTGACATTCGATTCCCTGAGATCAGAAGTAGTAGTTTCGTGACTCTGCCCAATCTCGTAGTTCCAGGGTCCTTCACCGCCCAGCATTGTGGGCACTCTCCATTTGCGTTCTATGAGGTAAAGTTTTGGTTCGAAAAAATACCAGTGATTAATCCCGTATTGTTGTCGTATTGCTCGGCCATTTCCTTGCCATCTGAGAAGCTATAATGCACTTTTGTACGACCTAAGTGCAAAGAACGCAAAAGTGTTACATTCCTTCCAGTCGTAGATAAAATAATCAAACTCAGTCGGGGTCAAAAATTAGATATTGTAAAGACACCTCATATACATGTCTTTGGACCGCAAGCACCGGATTGCAACCGAGAAAATGGCGTACGCAACCATAAGGATAAAAAATGCGAACATGTCTGAAAGGTTTTGTATCTCATTAATGCAAATATACATGTGAAACTGAAGTTTGTTTAGTTTTAACCTCCTGCCCAATAAAACCGGCCGCATGTTAGACACCTAACGATCGTAAGATTTCGAAGAGCCTGTGAGCTACCGTCTTGGACCAGGATGGTTTTCTTCGCATCTTTAATGACGTTCAGCCA
Source organism: Dipylidium caninum (assembly GCA_017562135.1). Classification (NCBI taxonomy): domain Eukaryota; kingdom Metazoa; phylum Platyhelminthes; class Cestoda; order Cyclophyllidea; family Dipylidiidae; genus Dipylidium; species Dipylidium caninum. Next base: position 69,076 of record QEYB01000921.1, on the reverse strand, counting down.
CGCGGGCGTTGCCATAACGAAGAACGCAGGCGACCGTCTGACCTTGGGTTTAAATTGGCGGTTACAATTTGATTCACTTAAATAAATTAATTTGTCAAAATCTTGCATTCAGGCGTCCAATAAAACCCATGACTTCATTATTGTAAAGCTTTTTGTGTAAATTTGACTTTGCGTAGGCCCGGATGTGTAGTAATTTTCAACATGCAGGGTGTGAGCGAGCGTTCTGTCCAATTTTATGACATCAATTTACCACTCGTATCATATGATTATTTGCCTAGCCGTCGGCTTCGTCTTGTCACTCACTTATGCACATATTCAGGCGTGGCAAAATAACTGAAACAAAGCTGATTCACGTTAATCTTCACTAACTAACTTAAACTAAGTTTACTCACACTAGCCTTTAGTGTCAAGTGATGGTGTATCCATGACTACCGATGAGGTTCATTTGCGTAACTGCATTCTATACGAATTTTAACTAGTAAGAAACGCTACGGAAGCATTTAGAAATTTTTTAGCGTCAGTGAAGGCAGTTTTAGCAGGACATGAAAATACTTTGCAAAATTTGGAAGAGGTGACTTCGTCTTCTCAAATAATCCTGTTCTGGACAACCGCTTTTTATCAACGACGATGTTGTTAAAACTACGTTGAGATAAGATCGCCTTCTGACAAAATCAAAAATCTCAGAAAGACTCACTCAGCACAACACACCATTTTGGCCCATATTTGGGAAAGAGGATTGGGTGTAGAAATGCTCAAAATGAGTTCCACAGGAATGAACTCAGAAGAATTTCGATGACGGAGTCGTCGTATGCACACTCTGCTTGCTCGGAACAAAATTCAACTCCGCCCGAGACGGATGACAATTAGGGACGAAACGTGGATCACCTACGAGGAGATTGTAGGGACGGAGGCATATTGTGAACCCGCAAAGCCTGGCCCCTCCACCCCCAAAACAAATTTGATTCAGAGTAAGATAATGTTTTGATGTATGTGGTGGGACATTCGCGCCCCAATGCAATATGAGCTTTTAAGAGCGAACAAAATGCCCAATTCGGAGTAGTTTCAGCAACTGAAGGATTTAAAGAAGAGGCCGGCGATGTTCAAGAGGAAGGTAAGACATCACTCCCCATTATGACAATGCCTGGTCACATGATGCTTTAGGGATTCAAAGAATTACAGAAGTCGGTCGGGAAATTCTGTCGCGTCCATTATATTCCCGAGACTTAGCACCCTCCAAATACCACTTGCTTAGTCCTCACAAAATTTTTTGAAGGGCAGAAAACTCAGAAATGAAAAAGATATTAAAAAAGCACTCAAAATATGGAACATTTTCCACAAATGGGATATGCAAATTGCCCGCATGCTCGCAAGAAGTCATTAGTAATAATGGCAAAATTATTTAACAAAACTTATTGGCGGAAAGAAAAAAAAGCTCTTGTCTATTCCAAAAACGGACAGAACTCCCTGGTGGGCCTCATAGGCATTAAGAGACACCTCATCTCGACCTACTCGGTTGGGGCATCAACCCACCGGTGGCACTCCTAGAGCACCCCTATCCCCGGCCACTCAGAGTGCAACTGGAGGCTCAGCGGACCAGCTGGCCTCACGGGGCCTGCAGCACCGACAAAGGTCCAACCGCAGTGGAGTCCCGATCCCCCCAAGTGCAGTCGAGCAGGCCGTCGACAAATGGTCTTGTTGAGGCTTTCAGACAAAATGCATGAGGAACAATTTAAAATAATCAAGAACTGGGCATGTGCATGTTGTAGAATAAGAGGTAAAAATAGCAGGACACAACACTGTGGCGACTTCACTCCTGAAAGACGTCGCGATCCACATCACCGTTTTCGAGGTTGAAGTAAACAGTTTTTTGGTCTGCGGAAGGACTTTCAGTCTCAAGAAATGAAGGAGCGGGTTGATTTTGAACAAATTGGTTGGCCAAGCCGTCACGGTGGGAGAGCATCCAGTGAGGACTCCAGGCCACGGCATCCCTTGGCGTAGAAGGACAGCGTCGCCTTCTGCAGGGCACCGAGGTGGTTTCGCAGCACACGGACCTGGGACGGAACAAGTTGATCGGCTGACGTGAATCACCTGCTGCACGGACAAATTTGCATTCGGGGCAAAAGGTTTGGGCTCGCACAGTGGACGCATCATTTTATTACGAAAAATGGGTAATTCACACTTAGATAGGCCAAAACTGGGGAAAAAAAGAACGCGAGAACGAAAAAAAGGTTTAGTGGATCATCAAATCTCCAAGCATTCGTATGGTTGCACCACAAAATAAGGTGCAACGGGTGTGCAGTAAAATTGTGTAAACGTCTTTTAAGGTGCATTGACCGCACACACTCAAAAGTCGACTAGTCGTGAATTTTGTGGAACACAGACACGATCATCCGTTAACCGATTTCACGAGGGTTTATGCTCAATCGCTATTTTCTTATGCGCTGAAAGGGCACAAACGACAGACGACAAAGCCTGTCATCACCGAGTCTGTGTACGAGCTGTTGCAGAGAATTTATTCAGTCCCCGTGGCTTATTGCTCAGTCCGTATTATCCTTCTGTCGCTCCTCTGTAAATGGAGTATCCGACACAGAGTTTAAATACCGACGTGTGTGAGGGGATCTTGCGCCCTCACACACACGCCTCCGAGCCACTGCAACCCACATTCTGCCTCAACAGTCTTTGTGACTGGCGCACGGCATGTGGCGATGGCACAGTGTGGGGCTACGGCACCATCCCACGAAACCGGATATCCCTCAGCGTCACCTCGATTAGGAAGACTTTGTGCAACAAGTGGGCAGAAGCCCCCAAACTGCCACAGATGCGTTTCAGGCTTAAGGTGGCTATGCGTTGTCTTGTTGAGCGGTTATGTGTAATAGCAAGTAAAATAACACTGCCACTAATCCCCTAATACTTTTATTAATGAGGCGTCTTTCCTCCTCCACCCTGAGATTAACGGCACAACTGCAGCAAGGCGATAGGCAAGATGAGGACAAAGGATGCAGCTTACCCGATTCTCGTGGAGTAGTTTCATCTTCACGTCGGTGTCGGCCTTCAACGCGAGGTAGTTTTCCTTACCCGCAGTGAACTTCTGGCGCAGCTGCTGAACACTCAAGTGCGCCTGCGGCGCGGTCGGGTTCGGGGGGGACGGCGTCGAGGCCTGAGGGGAGGGGCTCGACGCGGCGACGTTGTCGGCGACGACCGTCTCGACGCCCGTCGTGTCTGTCTGCTGCAACGTCGAGGCTGCCCTGGCCGCCTTGTTCTCCATCCGCTCGAGCTCGTTGCGGTAGGTGTCGTACACGAGACGCGCGTGCTCCAAGTGCCGAATCGTAGTCAAGGTGTCTGGCACCGTCCTCTTACAGAATGTCTCTATTCCATCGCAAAACAACTCCAGAGACTCTGTGAGACCAAAAAAAGAGAGAATGACAACAAAAACGTCGTGTCTCGTGCTGCTAATTCCAAGAAAATCATTCTACTTCTGCAGAAATACCTCGAAATGCCTTCAGAATTAAATCGGATGACATATGGGGGCAGCAACGCACCCCACTAATAAAATCTACCGCTATTGACTTCGTTGGATTTGACTGCAGAAGAACTGACAGAGCGTCAACTTTTGACAATCACTGCACCCCCCTGCCCTCTCATCTCTCGTGACTATTCATAGAACGAAATCTAATTTAAAGAGGATGTTCAAAGAAACAGCATGCATAGTATTGAGTGAAGATTAGCAATTGTCATTCATTGTGAAATACGAAAATCACCCTTAATGCAGGTGCATTAACAATTGGGGGGGGGGGAAGGAGAGGAAGGGATTATTAAAAGAGCGAAACTCTTCACCAAAACAGGGTAAATGTGCAGTTCAGCAGCCAAGCGCCACAATCAGAAAGCGCAAGTTACACCCATCAAAACCGCCAAAAATGGATATGTGCTTTGGTGCCACGGAGACTAGCGTGGAGCCTTCATTATTGCCTAAAACACTAGCCGCGCCGCAGTATTGACCTTAGGGAAGGGCGGAAGGTGAGCGAACCGTGGCTTTTTTGAGAAAAAAAAGAGTAGTACGTATCACTAGAGGGGTCGTGCAAGTGCGCCATAAATGCGGCTATTCCGCCAGTCGAGTGGGATGGACGCCGCCTCCCGCTTTATTCGTTAGTTCGCCCAACGCCTTCCGTGACCTTCCCAATAAACAGTCTCCCCGACCAGCGAGGCTTATTAATGACCACAGAGACGGCTCCAAAGGGCAGTCTGTGAGAAAGTAATAATAGAAAAGAAAAAAAATACGAAGCGAGTTTAAACCATGTCCCCCAGAAAGTGGGCTGCACACTTATGAGGCATTTTGTGGTCGTAAAGTGAAAAATCCAGTCCAAAAGTAGGCAAATTATCTTGAACCTTGATAGAGCATGACTGTGCCATTCCGACGACCAATCACTTCTCTAACTCTTTGACATGAGGAATGGGTTGACTGGGCAAACCGCTGCCCGTGGACGGGGCAGCAGACTCACTCACCGATGTAGCTGCTGATGGAGGCGGAGGAGACACGTTGGGCTTCCGCGTTATGCGTGAATTCCGAGTGCAACTCCGGTTGTTGCTGGGCCGCCATGGTGAGTTGGGAGGAGAAGGACTGCTCCAATGTCGCCAGGGCATTCAAATGGCCTATCATCTTCTTCACCGAAGAACTCATCTCCTGGTACTTTACTTGCATTCGCCTTGAAAAGGGATAGCGACACAAAGAAGCCACCCAGTAAGGGATTTACCAAACTCGCCTCTCATAAGGCTACCAAATGTACAAATCTCAACGATTTTGGAAGTGCGACAAGAAGTCCCTCACTACCCACTCGACTAACTAACTAACATGTCGGTGTTAGGGGAGCAGCGAATATGCAAAGTCAAGGACCTACGAAATCGGGTTGTGGCAAAAATTTCCGTCAAAGCGAGAAAAAAAGGGTACAAACTTGGTATTCCACTACCGCCAACGTGGCGGGCAGCCAATCTCAACAAGGCACTCCACACTGACTTAATTGGGGCCCAACTACAAATGTCTGCGGCACATTTTCGCCCCCACGGTGAGAGGGGAAACACTTGAAACGCTACGTGAGGCTCATGCAACCAAGGCAACGTTAACTACGGCTCTTTCTAATTGCGAAATGACAATGCGTGCTGTCGTACGTTTCAGCCCTTCACCAGTTTATTAGCAGCTCTGTGTCCAAACCACGCGACTCGCCACGGCTTTTTAACTCATATATGACTGCATTGATGGCCGGGGGTTGGTGAAATCTCTCTCTTTTTGGATAATTTTCAAACACTATTGTGAGAGGTTTCGTCAATTCGCCACATTATACAAGTCAGTTTCATACAATTTACACCAATAAGGTGCAATTAGAATCAGTGAGGAATCTAAGGCAGATTTCGAATGCTTGACAAGGTATTACCCGGAAATAACTGGATGGACAGAGGAAATCATCTAAATAACGCTGAGGAAAAGTAAAAGTAGGAGTTGTTTAGTGGGAATTGAAGTGTCACTGTTGTCCCAAGGGCTAGAGAAAACGCCTGAATAATAGCTTCAATCTGCTTTCGCCCCGGGATAGGTCAACTTCTCGCGCTCCCCATTGGCTGCTCAGACGAACGAAAAGGGAGTTGTAAGGGGGAGGTGAGGCGAGGAGAAGCGAGGGCAACCGCCGTTTGAAACAAACCACTAATTCCGCATTTGGTGAGGACTATAAATCAAGGCAGTAGGTGGAGAAAAACCTGGAATTGCGACAGACAAGGCGTAGTAGGTGTTGCCGCAGGGCCACTGCTAACCGAAGCCCACTCGGAACTCCGTGGTGGCGTGAGAATTCACCATAGTCACTCCTGCCCCTCCGTGCATATTCCTCGCTTCGATGCAACCACCGTGGAGGCATGGGAGAATCAAGTGTGCGTGCACAGCAAAAGTGCTGTTGAAGAAGTGCTTCTTCCGCACACGACAAATATAAACTACCGCGATGTGACTTTAAGTCCAAAGGTGAATTTCGTCTACACTGCTGAAAATGACTTTCAGTAGGGAATATAAGTACTGGCGGGACAACTGCAGTTACCATGTTTGTAAGGCGCTATGGCAACGATACATGGGTTCACTTCAACCTAGAAACCGGAAATAATAAGGTGTCCACGTTTAGACCTGTCTAACATTCGCGTGGGACGGGCGAACAGTAAACTCATGACTGTTGGCAAAGGGACCAAACCGGGAAAGAGCTAAACTAGCGGTTCCAAAGACTCACCCATGTTATGCTCAATAAAAGTTCCTAATTGTATTGTGGTCTCTCAAGGTTACAACTTAACAACTATACACTAAATTTGGGCCAAGTGGGACGGTGATTTAGTTGATAGATGCGTTTAGTGCGGTGATGTTAGAGAAAACGACAAAGCACACAAATGGCGGCCCCGTGTGATAAGTCGGTAGACAAGCGAGTGCGCCAAGTCGGTGGGCGATGTTAGAAGGTGAGTTGTCAACTCGAGGAGAGTGGAAGCAGATTCCACGTCCATTCACATCGAAGCCAGCGCTTCTTAGAGCTACTCAACTCAATGAGGCAGTCTGGTTTGGCATTTTAGGCTGCGATGCTTGGAGACGGGACAAGGAAGGGGGCTGGTCAATCATTCCACAAAATTATTCATTTTCATACCCCTTTACACTTTTTTACAAACACACTGGAAACCAAAATTTTGATTGAGTTTCGTGTGAATGGGAGTGATGAAATGCCTGGTTATCAGATTTTTTTCGACGAATTGCGGTCGCAGATGGCATAAGGTAAAGCAGTGGGAAAATATGGCATAAGGTAAAGCAGTGGGAAAATAACTAAGATGGTCTTTTGCATTCACTGCCCACTGAGCCAGTGGGCATAGGCAACCCTTAGGCCGAACGTTGATAGCATCATGCACGTGTCTACGTCATATATTGTTGTCATAACTCCGAGTTCCATTTATCTTCGTATTATTGCAGCTCAGTGATTCTAGCCCAGCCTGGGGCCGCCTCTTGTTCCTATGCCTCTGCGCCTCGCGGTAGAGGGAACATTTAAAAAGAGGCGAACACACTCAGTGCGATATAAGATTGAGACCTCAAGAAAGGCAGAACGTTTACGTCTGCACTTTGACATCAACCCCCGCTCAAAGGCGTGACCTGGACACAAAATGAAAGGACAGGTGGCAACACACTTTGACAACTGCGCAAATCATTCTATAGGTCTTCTTAGGCCACAAAAAAGTCTAAGCGTCAACAGTGGATTCTATTTCTGTCTACTCTAGAGCTGATGGACTCAGGATTAACTCATTCATTAAAATTACCATTTTAAAAGCACAAAAAGTAGAAGAGAGGAGCAAAAGCCCATTAGATTCTGCGGTTTCATAACTTTTATAGACACACTAATGGCCATCAAAACCAAGGTAAAAGCGCATAAATCCATGGCCAAAAGTGGATTCCATCAGATATAATGTTCAACTCGTATCCTTTTAGGCAAAACGAAAGTAATGAATAGATGAGACGCGCATAAAAGAATTAAAATGTGGTTGTATGTGTGCGGGGGTGCGAAATAATAAGTGGATTTAAGGCTGGGTATCTGAACTGGATCACTGTGGATGTGGAGACGTAAACACAAAATTTCGTGTCGACAGCTCAAGCCCCAAGAATCTAAAATGTGGTTTGGCTATACTGCTAGACAAGTTGTAGATAACAGGTTTACCTTTTCAAGCATAACTTTGTCCTACATGTAAAATACTTTACGGTATGCTAACAGAGGGTAATTAAGACAAAAGGGGAAAGATGATAATCCGAATGACCAGAAATGAGATTTCGTTCAGTTCTGGTTCAGCCGCATAACAAAGTGGTTGATAGAATCAGCAAGACATACAGACTGCTAACTTCACCAGGCCATAAGAGGATATCCACTTAAATACTTGGTTGAAAAGTTCCTACTTTGTTAATATTATGTATTATTGCAATAGTCAACCTCCTACGATGAATTTTAATCCACAAATGCTCGGGGAGTAAAGGACAACAATTACTGATGAATATCTACTCGTCTGAGCATAAAACAATCATTGTCCCAAAGTGCTATACCAATATTCTCGATATATGACGAAATAAACAGTGATTATCGGGGGGAATTTAAAAATAGATGCCTCAATAAAACCAGCAAATAAATGATGTGACTGTAATAGCTGGTGAAAGCCGAATATTTGTACACAGCCACGAGAAGAGTTCCATTTGTCACCGTCAGAAACTATAGTAGACAAAAAAATCTGACCACCACCAAAAAACGTAGAGAACGTGAATACAAGTCGCAAAGAACGTGTAAAAAAAGAATTATCATAACAGATAACGGAGGAAACAAACACGGCAAAGTGAACTTTTGTACACAAATTATTCATTACGAAACATCTGCCTGTGAATTTAAGGTAAACAGTAAATAATATGTATAGAGCGGGGCAAAAAAACTCTACTTTATTGGGATTTACTAGGTGTTAAAACAAAAAAAGAAGGCAAATTCGTTATCTCTTAATGAATGTATAAGAATGTCTTTTACGCATATGAAGAAAAGTGGAATAGTGGAAAATCTAGCCATAAGAGATCAATTTGAGGCATCACTCTGTGCCAAGATATCGGAATTTGGATAAGTGCAACAAATAGATGTGATGTCACAGATGACCATATTTCTTTCACTAATAAGACAGTCACCTTGGAGGCGTAAGCAGCGATAACGAGAGCAAAACGAAAATGAGGACAACCTACTTGATCTCCTCAATTTTGCTCTCAATTTCAGGATCACGAGTCGGAGAAGTGGTGCCCAGTTTCTCCTCAATTGCCTGCTTTGTACACTTCATCGCCGTCGTGCTCCATGCCTTTAAATTTTCAATCTTTCCAGGTAGATCAAGGGAGCCGTTACTCCCTAGGCCCCTCTGAACTTTCGTACCCGAATTCACTGTAATAAAATTTCCTTTTTAAAAGATTATCTCGGTTTATGAAAACAAATGATAACAGTCGTGCGGACCTTGGAAAACGATCGGAAACAGGTAGCTCGCACGAAGTAAAGTTATCAGGAAAACGTGGAGGCTACGACCACGTGCTATTAAACCAGGTAATTCTTCAACGTTCATTCATTCCATCTCAATGTTACCTCCAATGAGGTTTTTCGACTTTTGTCGATATTTAGAGGGTATTAATACCGTGGTGAATGTGTCTTGTTCATGCGATAAACCGAAAAATTTGTCCAGGTGAAGATTCCAAGCTATCAAACTAAGTACCAATCGTGAGCCTCCTTGAAATAAGATTTTTAACAGATTACGTAAATTAATTCGTGTGCTCTGGGAGGCTTTAAAATCCCTCATATACTTAATGGCACATATGTGAGGTCGGGAAATTATAGACTCTTCGATATCTTCGTAAACAAAGGCAGACATGAAATGAGAGTGGCGAATGCACAGCGCATATTAGGGCCAGTCTCGAGTGTAATAAAAACGAGTCACACACCAATATTATTCCCCCTCTGAACTTCGCCTAGTACATCTGAGCGTGAATTTGCTGCGACGCCGTCCGCAACCGACATATCGAAGAGTGGAGACTTGGGTCAGCTTAGCCTTGCAGTAAGGGCTTAAAGTCGTGTCACGGGGCGAACCCTGATCAATTATAACACATTCTCTTAAGCCATATTTCAAAAAATTTTTATTTGTAATTTTTTAAACATTATCTTATTAATAAGATTACAACAAGTGATATCTTTACTGCTGGCTGTCAAGGCCGCAACAGTCAGTGCGGGTTTCATAAAATTGTCTCCGCAAAGCATGAGGCTCCAGGACCTGAAGTTCCTAGGGAAGACAGCGCCTCCAAATGTAGGAAGTACTCGGTCTCGTAAGCCCACAAACAGTTTACGCTTTGCTTTAGTGCTTAGCCGTGTCCAAGAATTTCTGCAAGTGGCAGAGTCCTCCGAACCGCCTACTGACTTCGAAAATCCAAATGACGATCGACAACACATTGAATTGGTATAGTGAAACTGTGATTTAAAGCTTTTAGAAACGAGTTACAAAACTCTTCTTGTCATTTGTTTGTGGGCTTTACTTGGTTGAAGCACTTTATCGTGATAGAGTAGCGCGAACCATTTCCCCCCCCCTCCTTTCCGGTTTTTTTAATTAAATTTGCCTACTTTATTGGGGCAGGATTTGTATATTCCTAAAGAAGACGAATCAATTGGTGACAACTTGCTTCTAGCAATTGATACTCCCTCAGAGAGTGGTAGCAATGGAAGCGATTCGTCATCAGACGCCTCTGACTCCGAAGACACCATATCTGACGATTTATTTTCTCACCCACGGAAATTAGATCCTTCAAAACGCCCAAAAATTGAGGAGTTGGGCGGTTTTAGTGACGCACACAATAAAAAAGAGTCTCCTATATGAAGTAATTGTACCTGTTATTTTAAATAAATTGTATCAGATTCGTCTAAAACTAGTGCAGAAACTTTTGTGGGTTCCCGCTTGGGTAAATAGAATGAAATAAACGGGGTGGGAATGTTTTATTACACCGCAAGTGGTTCGTCACCTTCAGAGAGCTTCAATCTGTTGCATCTTCGGCCCTTTCGATACTTCGGTAACGGAACCTACTCCCTAGAAGTATTTTGGTCAGGCGGAAAATGTTTTTGCCAATGAGTGTAGCCAATGGATGGGTCCATATCAGCATCATAACTTCATGTAGATAATATAGTTATAAATGTGACAGCCCAAATCATTTAGGTGAATGCTCTAGCCTTGAGAGCAAGTTGATCGCATGTTTGTCTTGCGTTATACACAACTGTCTTTGGGAACAAATGTCAAATAATTTTTCATTGCGGGTAGGTTGTGTCTGAAAGCGTAATAAAATCCACCTTTAGTTGGTAGCGTAGATTTCATATGCAACTGTCCCATACAACATTAAAGTCCGGTCTCTTATTCGGCCGTTCCTAAACGTGACAACCGTCAGAACTTTGGGTAATTGCCAAACACTATGTGAAAGTGGACAATGGTTAGTGTTTCGTGATGCATCCGATGATATTTTTGATTATACATGGAACACCTTGTTTGACCGTCTTTGGCGGTGGTGGAAACCATGTATGGCGTCGGAGTGCAAAGCCGAAATGAGTGTAATATTTTTGCTACTTAAAAATTTTGATTAGGCAGTTTTTCATATGCAACTGTTTTGCCTACCACTACTCAGATGGCGGCATTCGGCCCCATTATAAGTCCAATGAGGAAGAGCCATCTTAGAATACTAATTCATCACGCCAAATGGCGTCCTAACCTTTGCCGTGGCAATGTAGTACCGTATCTATGCAAAGGGGACAATTTTGAGATTTCACGACAAAAAGTCCGCCATCAGAGAGTAAGATCCAGCAGTACCTGTTAGTTTTCCTTTTCCATTTACGGGTTCTCATAAAAATGTGTCTCCGCCCACATCTATCTTCCCTCCATGGATCAGGTCAACGAACCCTTACAAAAGTGAGCCATTGTTCGTAATGAAGGTAACCACCTTGAGGCATATTAGTTGCCGCTCCCCGATACCGCGTTAAGCAATTTGCGCCTCGCATTTGCGATATCGTCAAAGTGAGAGACACAACTTGGAATTTCACCGGAACGTTGCGTCGATGTTGAAGGTCTAGTCATGTCATAAGGGTCATTCCCATTTTTACAATGGTCCCTTTCCTTTACACCTCATAGACCAAATCTTTAGTAGTGTCATGTGGCCACACCGAGATGTGACGAAAGGAAGCGGCTTTCTTTGATCCTAAACGCCTAATCGACGCGCAAAAGTCCAAATTCTTTGAGACAGCATAGGCTAGGTACTCCCCCATATGTCCGCAAGCACCTGGCTGCCTCGTGTAAAGGCTCCCATCTCAATAGAGCCAATCGTCTGAGATGCAAGTAATTAAGTGTTTCTCTCACTTTTTCCCTAATACATTTATACCCACAGTTTTAACTAAAAAAAGGCACACGGCGGTGAGACCTTAATTCGTTCATCCTACCAACAATATGCAACGCCACCTCTGCTGGAGAGTAGACGCTTGAGAGAGAGGAAATAAGGCCGCGTTATTCGCGTCTCCTTTAGTGCCGTCAGTGGCGCCGGAAGGAAGGTTTGGGAGCAGTTGTCGGGTTGAGTGGCCACCTCCTTCCCGCGGTCGCCTCATCTGCTGCCACAGTCGGCTGGAGTCCCACCATCTACCCGTGTGTCTCCGTCTCAGGGGAAACCTCCCGGACCCGACGCCCCCCAGTCTTGAGGACACCGAGCGGGCTGCAAATCTTGGGGAATATCTCCCACCTTCTACTCAAAATGTGCGTGGAATTTATTAACAATTCGCCTCGACCGGGACACAGACGGTTTAACTCATTCTCGATACCAAAGCATCGTTTTCTACAGCCGACTGATAATGCAAAAATTTTGACATTTTTGCTTAGACCACAGGGAGCGAATCGAGTGCGAATGGCGGGTTGTTCAGGGTCCAGTCCAGGCGTCTTCGTCATCTTTCACCTCTCCAAGGCATGCAGCCGCGGAAGTCGTGTCGGCAGATGGAATCTCTCGTCTCTCCCTTCTCGCCGCCTTAAGACCTGATTAACAGTCGAGGAGGAGGAGGTGTCTTCGTTAAAGCCTTGGCTAAGCCCAGGCATTCAGGTCTACGTACACGATGGCAGCCGAAAACTTGGGGATGTAATAATCAACGTGGACTACAGCCTCCTCCCCGACTCCTCCTCCTCTCCTCTTCCTCTTCCTCTCCTCCTCCTCCTCCTCCTCCTCCTCCTCCTCCTCCTCCTTCATGTTTCCCGACCACAGATTTGGACAATATTTCGGAAATCAGACAGAAATTGGAGGTGCGGCAACAGTGGTACCCTGGAGCTTTACCCGCTTGTCTGTAAACATCTTCAGCATCATGTCGTCTCCTCATTTGCACTCTGCAAGAGAGAATGAAGACATGCCATTGTTGCTTGAAGATTTCCGGGTGAGCGACTGCGAGACCGGCATTTCGCTTCGTCCCTCTCCACACGCACACCCACCTGTTTGGCCCTGTGCATTGGGCGCTGAGACGAAGTGAGGCGGACCTCCGCGCTCCCCGTGCCCCCCAGTGGCCATCTGTCGACGTGTTGCGCTTTCCCTTGCCATGGCAACTGGTTCAGCGGAGGAGGAGCAAACGAGCGTCCGCCTCGTGGCGCCTTATTAGTTAAAAGACTAAGTGGCAGTCACCAGGGCGACTTCCTCACACACCCGTGCCGATCAACAGGAGCCACATAAAGGCTACAAATGGGCCGTGATTGAAGAGCTGGACGTGTTTCCTCTACCGCTCATTAACTTTTGAGTGCGCGTGTTTTCTCTTTTGGGAGAGGATTGGCGCCCTTGCAGCCTTTCTCTTTCCAGTTAACTCTCGAATCTACGTTTTTTCCTTCCATTTTCCGGAATATTCAGTCCATGGAACGAGGGCGGCGCCCTTGACGAACTGGGAGGAGTTGCGGCCCCCTCGCCGCGGCCTCTCTTTCCCTGGCTTTTGACCGGCCTTGACCACACTGATTTCCCTCGCGATTTGGGGAAATTCCGCTTTGGAGACCTTTATTCAGAGCGAAACGTTCTATCCACGCCTATTCACTGTCTCTAGAATGCAGTTTTGGAACGAACCTGCCCCATGTGTACGTGGACAAGCGCCCTCCATCCTGATGCCGCGGCGGTCTGCCCACTCCGCCCACTCTTGGCGGTCGCCGGGCTCCTCTTGGGTCGGAGAGGGAAGGTCCTCCCACCTCGCGTTTCGACTAACTCTCGGGTCCTCAGTGAAGCTCACCGTGTCGTCCTCCTCGCGGGTTCCCTCATTCCATTCCAGATGCACAACTGGATTTGGCGGGACGAGAATGCAAAGACGTTGGATATTCAGACGATTGGGATGCTTGGCAACTGTGTCGCAAGGCCCAGTGAAGCACGCTCCAACGGTCTCCACGACCACAGCCCCGTCTGACTGGCTGCGTCAACTTCATGGCCTACGGAAAGCATTCATCTTCACAGCGGTTGACAGGATAGAGTCCTCCAGTCCTCGGTGCCGCCCCTCCGACGGCGTCAACTACCTCATCCAACACTTCGGTGTCCACCACCTCCGCATCGGAGACGAAGGGCCCCCCCGGCTTCGTCCGACCGACGCACTCGGCGCCTGATCCCCTCGTCAACGGGGGCTTCAGCGGACGCTCGTGTAGTACAAAAAAGCACCGCTGCTGCGTCGAAACTCCTAACTCCCACAAACAGAAGCGGTGGGCAGTCCTCCTTCTCCCAGTTGTGCCTCGGGTCTTCGACGCTTTATTCCACACATTGGAGGAAGGAAAACTCCTCCAATGTGTGCGATAAAAGTATACACGAGGACCAAATGTGGGGGAGTTCACTCGTGGGGGCAAGATAAACTGCGGCGGTGCGGCAAGGAGGTGATGCCAGTCAGCAGTCAAAATAAGCCCTCGATCAGATAGCTTGTGTTCCCGCTGACCTCCCGTGTTTGTCGGAGTCTCACCTTGCCAAAGTCCCCACGTTGACAAGCGATTGCAGCCCCTCCGCCCCCCGCCTTTGCCCACCCCGCCGGGTGCCCGATTCTGAACAGCGAGAGATCAAACGAAAATCCTGAAAACTGTCGAAAGTAACTTGAAGTTAACTCATATTTGGCCGCGGAGTGAAGGTTGAATTCCCGGCCAAGTATTCAGCGTTAACTGCACTGGAGAGCTCATTTTTAACAAATGTGATGAACTGTGTCGCCTCCTCTCTGAGGAGAGCCGAGGACTCCCTCGCTGTTGATCTCACAGAAAGCCCAAATTTTTAGGGCAAACTCGGAAAAGAGATACTCCACAGGTGGATTCAACCTCGCCCATGTTTTGCTATGCCAGCACAACGTGGCGATGACCGCCTTAACGTCGTACCGGTACGATTCACTCCCCGAATGTCCATTCACCCTCCCCTATTTATGCGGCATAACCGTCTTTAGGCCTGTCCCAGTTCTGCATTCGCGACATTGGTCTGAAACAAGTGACTTCACTCCGCAGTCCACCAATTCCCCTGTGGACCGGGACGTTACACTGGAATGCGTGTTCGAAAAATAGTAACAAAAGTGAGCAGTCGGCTGAATTCACTTTTTGGGAAAGCCATAGGGCATACGACCGCGCTGCTAGGTGGACTCCTCAAAGGGGACAAGACGGGTCGGCCATTCTGAGGGCATGTCTGTTCTTACGCCGGTGCCACGACCACGGGCATACATGAATCCCTCTAAAGTGGACTATTTTACGCAGCCGTGAAGAGGCTAGGTTCTCCTGTAAAGTTTGCTTTTAACGATATCTTCTTGCTGTTTAAATATCTGTTGTGTTCCTTCCCACCAATAAAACCAAGTGAGTTGAGCAGCACAACTTCTTCGCCTCATTCCTCGATTATTTATAACCACCTCCGAGTGACCTGCACCTAGAAGACGTCCACTATTTGCGCTGCATCATGAAGTATTCTTCTATAAGTGGTTGTAGGTTCTTAAACAGGTTCATAAGTTGTTATTCCACGGTCTCTATGGTGAATCTAATGACAGAGGTGTTTCTCAAGCCACAACAGGCGCGACAGTGAATGGTCGACTGACGAGGGCAGCACATGAAGACTTTTACCCGCTTCGACAGGGAGATTTCCTCACTGCGTTGATGGAAGACCGCAGCACCAAGAGGCAGCAGTAGCTGTTCTCCCACGAGCAGCCAATCAGATCGAAGCAGCCGTCACGACGCCGTGATGCAGCCAATCAACGCAAAGGACCTGCGAGTATTAGCCAATTCTAGTTCAGTCCGTTGCGATGTCCCGGTCACTTAGACTCGGTATCTGCGACTCCCGCCTTTTATGGGACCCCAGCCTATCCCCAGGGCTGGTTTAGGAATTTATCAAACAGACAGGCATCGTTAATTAAAATGGAAAAAAAATATGTTTCGTATTCCTACTCAATAGACTAGACTTACCGTCCTTAATCAAACCCAGACAGCCATCGGTGGCCCATTTATCCATGGAATATAACAAAAATTCATTTATGAAGGCCATTTTACCGTTTTGTGTGGTAGGGCACCTTTTGGGAACAATGGAAGAAAGACAGACAGAGTTGTACTACTGTAAATTCTCCAACTGGTGACAAAAGCTGACGTTCTGGCTGTAAGGAAAACTCAAGAGGCGATTGCGTAGACGAGTGGGTGCTCGCTCCCCTCCGGGATCGAGCTGAGTGTGGGCAAATAGGTGTATGCTCTCCAATAATAGGCGCTGGTGGCGCCAGGAACCTTAAGTTTTCGCCTGGAAATTATCATGGAGTTAGGATTCAAATTGGCAGTTGATACCACGTTTGGCCTCTTGTGATCCGCCAAGTAAAGGGTTTGGTGGGACGGACGAGGACCCAATGAGCCGTAAAGCACTGCCGGTCGAAACAACTGCCGCCTCCTGTTCACTACCCCAGGGTGGGGGGCGGTGGGGGAGGTGAGGGGAGAGGGGCAAAGGAAGAGGAAGGAAGTGTGCAGTCAGCCGTCCGCCTTGGCACCATCTGGAGACGCATCGATGCCAGATTTGGTCAAAACGTGACTGCCTCGTCAATTTCTCGCATAAACATGATAAATGTCACGCATTAGACGCAATTTCGGCCAGGCCACTTCCCCGACCTACGGAAACCCTTGTTTTTTTATTGAAGAGTGGGATGATCGCCCTCCCTTGAGTCAGTTGTCATTCGAGTTGGGTTTTTGTGTGGATTTGCAAGCTCGTAACGCCCCATTTACGCAACACTATGGACAGGTCATGTCATGTCGTGTCATGTCGTGTTGTGTCGCGGCACCTGCTCAGCACCTGTGCGACGCTTTTCTACGCGAAAGGGCCGCGGGGGCATAGGACGTGTCATTTCTCTTCCCCTCTGGCCCCAGCCCCTTCCCACTCCACCACACTCACTGACATGCTGCTGTGGGAGGTCAGTAAAATCTGGCCTAATTTACAAGGGGACATCGAAGTCCAGTAACCACATCTAAACTCTTACAGTCTCATTCAAATCGAAAAAAAAACAAACGTAACCACTTTTAACTGACAAGCTCTGATATTAGGCGACCCAGTGTGGCGGGGCAAGTGGCGAGGAATGCTCCCCGCTCCTGGCTCATGACGGGAGTTGCGTTTTACCTCCCGCAGAGTACGACGAAACTCAGGGTCCCTTTTTTTCCGGGACTGTTTCCAATCCGCTGCATCCTCCTCTCGCACGATCGTACATTCTACGCCCGTGAAGGTGTATTTCATCGCTCCTGTGCCACCAGCAAAGCGCTGAGGCCTTCGAGAGACTCGACTGCAGCTCGGGATATTGGGAAGGGTCAGTCTTTCGTCCGTCTGCCTCAGCTAGAGAAGGAAGCAGTGGATTTTCAGTTGACATTGCGGTAGCCACTGCTCCTTCGCTGACAGGCACAAATGTGTTTAGGCAAATAAATGCCCCGAGTTTCCGTTTTTTTTTCAGACGAGATGTCCAATGAAGTGGATGCCCCCCATTCATAATTGTCATCGAGGAGCACAAATGTCCATGCCCACGCCCACGCCGTCCACCCTGACTAGGGCGTCTGAGCTCTCTCATTCCGGCTCGCTATCGCCAACGCGACGACCACAGTCCACTTGGACATGGTCGAGAAGACTTAGTTGGTAAGAGGGGACTTCTTGAAGTGGAAAGGCCAGTATGCCGAATATTCTCAAGTTGAACTTCAATTGCAAACCCACGTAGGCTCCACTCCTCGTTCATGATTTCTCCACTCGGAGTGCAATTGAAAACAGAATGGGGACGCGGAGGCCCCCGCAATTGTCTGAGGCCCGAGGAAGAACTGCCATGCGAGCAGGGTGGCCGAGGCGACTGAACACTCCCAGTCAGCGGGGCGCCTGCTCGCCCTCTCGTCGTCTCTCATCCGGCCGAGGATTTTGGGGAACATGGGACGCGCTTTTCGCGACCTGCCGCATTCAGCGCATTTCCAAGGTGGTTGGAAACCGCGACTCTAGCTTTTTTAGTGCCGTCGCAGACAATACTCACACGGAAAGGAGACAGTCTTGAGTTCTACGAGGTCCCTCACTGAGCGTCTCTCCAGGGGAGATGTGAGTCCTTTCCTTGCCGTGTCCCGCCTCTACTCCGGCCACTTTCCTCCCGTGGGAGCACGTGCAGACACGGCGGACGCGCGGGTCCCGCCGGGGTTGGCAACGGAAAAACAAACCGCCTGACAGTGGGCTCGAGACACTCACCGAAGCCGCATGCATCGCGTGTGATTTACAGCGTCGGCTGTGTGCGTAGAGTGGAGATCGAAGGCCAAAACCACGTACAACGTGGAGGGCGAGGAACGAGCACAGGCGATCCCGCGACACAGCGAAGAAGGCCTCGAATAGCACCGGGCGGCCGGCTTCCCCGAGTGAGAATATGTCGTGTCTCCGCTTGCCATGTTACTCTCCATGATTTTGGCCTTAGCGTGTGCAGAAAACTGAAAAACAAAGTGACTCTCCGCGTCTGGAGTGTTGTCCTGTTAGAAGAGGGCGTTTGGCCCCACCATCAGGCGTCCTCGGCCTTCTTCACGGCAAAATGCCACGCCAATGCAACCGGGAGTGTCTGGACAGGGTCTCTTAATACTCCAAAATATTCCCATTTCTTACTGAGGGTCAAGAAAATGGAAACCAACTGGCTTAACTTCTCAGAACACAAAGAAATTAAAGTCTATCCTTTGCACAAAAAGGCCAAAGGACGACAAGACTTGGAAAAGGAAAACTCCCCTCTAACCTAATTGAATGGTCTCTTTATTTTCGTCGTACTAATTAGGCTCTTTTTGTTTTCAACATTTGCCATACTTTAGGGGGATCCCCTCCTCAACGTTATTGTGCGTCCCGCGCGGCTCGCACGGGCGTTCTCGTGTCTCCCACCGTCCCGTTGACCTTGACCCCGGGGGACCCGGGGCGAGGCCTTGTTGATTAATGGCGGAGGCATTCACAATGGACTGATTAAAAAATATCGGGCAGCACCCGAAACACTCTCGTCACTCAACTGTTTGCCAGAGGAGGTGATGGCCAGGAGGAGTGGACCTACGAGGGGACGACCTTCCGTCACGGGAATGAGTGCCATTTCACCTCTTCACCTGCTTAACAGCCAGTTCCTTTTGCAGTCCATCTCCCCCCGCCCGTCATTTGGGCAAATGGGGCATAAGACTCGACAACTAACTGGCACCTTTTAAACTGGAACGAGAGAATAGAAGAAAGAAGGTGGGCGAGAGTCACGAGCTCACTGACAATACGGTGGGAGCTACGACACTGACATGATACATGAGCTGACATCGTCACCTAGTGCCTTAAGTGAAATTTAATCTGTGTGTGTGTGTGTGTGTGTCTGACTTCCATCCCACTGCGCACCGCCTCCCGCCGCCCCCCCTCCTCCCCTCGGGCGCTCCCCTCGTCCACACCTGTCCGGCCGACCGATTGTATCACGACAACCGCCATAAGTGCCGAGACGAGAGGACCAGGGGAGGCGACGGGAGGCGGGGAGGGGGAGGAGGGGAGGAGGAGGGCAATTTCGGTCCAAGTCGCCCCCTCGCGAATCGCGTGCACGTGTGAAATACAGTGGAGTGAGACGAGGTGAAAGGAAATGAAGTGGCCTTAAGGCATCCTCCTCTCACGAGGCCCACCTGTCGCCCAGTTCACCCTCCGCTCGCCCACCATGGCAACGGCCTCCCTGGGAGCTCGAGTGGGCATTCCTGCGAGTGGAGCAGTTCAGCCCCAATTGTTAGGGGTTCGAAGCTACCGTCCGCCTCCTTCCAACTGTTCAGGTAAGGACGACCGCTTAAGAACACGTATCAGTCTTCCATACAAACTTACTTGGAAGAGTCGAGGCACTGTTCAGCGCCTCGCATCCTTCCTTGCAGCTGACTGAGGTAGACAGTCGGGTAGGAGGGCGAGAGAGCGTCAAAAACACAACAACGTGTCAGTGTTGGCGTAAAGTGGAAGGGTGAGCTTCCGGGAGTTCTTCCAGCTCGTCGGGAGACGAGGCGGCCAAGGCTCCACGCATGGGACGCGCATTGTAGAGGCCTCAAAGCGAGGATAATCGCGTCGAGACCGAGGTGCTCATTGGCTAATTCACTGCACCGTCTGCCTCCTCGTGACTTCCCGACCGGAGGTGGGCAGGCAGCGTCGGATCGCCTTGGCCGGGGGCAGAACTGCCCGCGATAAGGCCACGACAGATGTCCATCGCCAGCTACGGCGATGGAAGTGGCTCCTTCCACGCTGCGTGGAGACGCGTCTAAATGCAGAACTGTCTTCGTTGAAGTCCCCTCCAACTTACTTCAGACAAACCTACTTAACAGCCAGGGTCGCAGTAAAATTTTCGCCTCACTGTCTGAGGTTCTCAAATATTTTGGCCTACGTCCCCCAGTCTGTCACCCTTTTATTCAAGGTGGGTTGCACCTGGGCTGACGGGTCCTTTAATGCGCCTCAGCAGACGTGTGCTATCAGAGCGGAGAAGTTGGTGTCCACGAGTCCTTTGACGCGCTCCCTTTCTCATAAGACGGGCCATCAAACTGTTTCCACAACCACAAGCTGAAGAGAGGGCTTGACCCTCTCCATCACTGAACTTGACGCCCCCTTCGAGGAGGACTCAGAGAGGACACGGTCGGTATTGCCTGTGCTCAAACTCCTGACGTGGAGG
Source organism: Dipylidium caninum (assembly GCA_017562135.1). Lineage (NCBI taxonomy): Eukaryota > Metazoa > Platyhelminthes > Cestoda > Cyclophyllidea > Dipylidiidae > Dipylidium > Dipylidium caninum. Next base: position 48,386 of record QEYB01000921.1, on the reverse strand, counting down.
TGAAGTGGACGTCAGTTTCTCTCAGCGTCAAAATTTTTACTGACGGGATTTCGTAGAACACCTTTGAAGTCGTAACATTTGTAGCCAATTTTGGATCTGTGGTTTTTGGTGCACTTTCCAGCTCAAGTGAGTTGGAGCAACAAGCTATGCAGACGGGGTTTGTTGGCCAGCTTTTGTTTCGCCGGGGGGGGGGGGGGGAAGCCACTAACTCCTCCTCAAACGCCACATTGAGGGATTCCGTGTCCATCAACTGGACGGCAAGTTGTCCGACTGGGAGCCTCTAATGGACACAGTCACTTGCCAGACAGGGAGTTGGCGACGTCTGGTGCATTCCGATCGCATCGGCCACCGACCTCCCGTCGGCTCTGCCGACCCCCCTCCAGCACATCTCGACGTGCTCACTTTCCGCCTATGAGCATCCCTTTTTTGTGTAAATGTCTGCCAAACTATTTTCACAAGGTGACTATTTCGCCATGTTTTTCCACAACTGAGCAGACAGTCATGGGGACTGATTCAAATCGCTTCTTACAAACATGGCATTCTTTTACTAACACCAATTCCTCGGATCTCCTCTTTTACTCCCGAAGTTACTTCCTGACGGTGGAAGAATTGAACTTTATGGCCAGTACGTCGTTCTCTTCCTGCTGGTAGACGAGCGAGGAGCCGGTGAAGAAAGACCATTAGTTTCACCTCGTCAACGGAAATTGGCGCACCTAACCGACTGCTCCTCTTCAAAGGTTTACGCAGTGCAGGGCCACCCTCCACCGAGGATGGTCGACATGTCGAGGGTTCGCAAAGGGGAATATTAAAAGTATTCTCTCATGCGTAGTCCACTTTTTTGCTAGCGCATCCCATTATGAATGACACAGCAGCTTAGGTGCCTGCAATCTGCAATCGGGTCCAAACCATTCTGTGTACTTGGAGTCGCCTTGTCACATTTCAACCAGTCTCCTTTTTGAAAATGTGTGTTGCCCTTCCGGAAATAGCTTTTTGTAACCTTATTAGCTTGTTACTCTGCGAGGATCCCCTTTATTCCCAACAGGAGACTCCGGACGAGGACAAGCTGTCGGCACTCGTCCACTCGAACGAGATGCTCTGCCTGTCCAAGTGAGCTCTGAATGCTTCAATGTTGTCCTTGAGGTCGTCCAACATCAAATTACATAGTGAAGGCTAAAACGAAGCATAGGATGTCTGCGCCTTACTTCCCCCACTGAACCCCGCCTGAATAGTGGCCCAAATAAGAACACGACCGACACTACGTCGATGTTCGCAGGTGTCGATGTGTCGGACGGCAAATCTCCGCAGTGTCTCAACGGAAGCCTGTCTCGCAAACAATCTGTAGAGCGGACAATGTAGGTTCTACTGGCATCATTCAAATGTAGATGCACAGGCTTTGAGAAAAATAATTAAATAACCAGCTACATAATTCCAAAGAAAAGTGAGATTAGGCCTCCAAATCTTTTTGCATTTCCGCATCTTCTTCGGGCTGATGGCTTGGGTATTTGCGACGTTGAGACAGTGAAAAGAGCATGATTGTGGCAAAGACCACTCGTGGTGGTGTAGCCTCTTTTCTGCAAATTGCTCTTAGCAGCACTTCAATGTCAAGTCGTTCTTTCAAAAGACCGAGCAAATTGCCCAAGACCTCACGGCAGCAACTCAGCATGCCCACCTTCTCTCTAGGTCTTCGTAGCCTAGTTGTGGTCATGCAAAAAGTCCCGTAAATTATCCAGCGTCTCGTATTAACACGACTACAGTACCTGGAAAAGTTCTTCGACTGACAAGTTATACATCATACACTTAAAAAACCTTTTCTGTTCATTTGTTACTCCTTTGGATGATGGGATAGGCGGGAGTGTATAACTATGAAATATAAGCCAAAATATGAGTTCCCCTTGTTTTTTTTTCATCCGAGATGAAGATTAAGCGAATTGTAAAAAAACAAGGAGTGAAATGAAGTTAGTCTCAAAGCTCACTCTAATTTTACTCCTACGTCTGCTCCCAACTGACATGGCAGAAAGACCTGCTTCTGCTTAAACGGCATAGACACTTCCGGCAGTGGACAAATGTTTCGATCAACATAAAATGCAATTTGTAGATCAGACCTCTGATATCAAAGCAAAAAGTGCCGAGCATGATAGTTTCGTTTTTAAATTAGTTGCCATGCTTGTTGACCCGGCTAATCCTGTATTCCGATTGGCTATATTTATAGCCAATAGGAAATAAGGTTGTCGCAACCAAATTGCTATAACCAATCGCAGTGTCGGTGGATCTGCACGTGCATCCGCCAGAAACCACGTTTCCACCAGAGTAACAGGTCTTTTACTAAAAAAGATTTATTTAGTCACGGCTAAAAAAATAAATTATCGCGCCTGCTAGTTATCCCTTTTGAGAGATTAGCTGAAAAAAAAGGTTCCGATTTTCTCTTGTTACTTGCCACCAGTCCAGTTACTCCGTTGAAACAATAGAGCTCGATGTTCCAATCTTAATACCTGTTGTGCGGATTGCTTCAGACAGATCACTGCATACTTTAAATTAGAAGCCACCGTTTTTTCTTATCAGTTGGGAAGAAAGGGAGGTGTGAAAGTCCATATAATACCCCTTGTTATGGGTAGGGAACTTAAATTTTTCAATTGGTTGTAGTGCGTTGAAAACATTCTTGGCATGCGAATACAGATCTAGTGACTTAACTGTGTCTGTCTCGAAATCTGTACAAAAAAGGTTACGTGAATGGATTGCGTTTAGCAATACCAAATCATCTTACACATGCATCAGTCAAACCTATTGTCCACTCATTGAAATGACACTTCCTTTTGAAAGAACACGAGTAAACTTAATGTAAGTCGTTCATTTGTTTATGTGGCCTATATGGCCTCACGAGGACAAACTACTTCATGCGGAAGGGTCTCCGCCCTCGGCCCTCGCAAATTTACCCTCATCCATAAACATCAAACAGAGAAAGCCGACTTAATGAACAGTCATAGTTGTCAGTCGTCCACGATAGTTCTCTCTCAACCACGTTTCTCGCATTTTTCCCACTTTTGTGCGTCGGAAAGGCAGATACTGAAGAGCCAACCTCTAATGCCCAAATATTTTTCGTTACAAACCCGTTGGAGGCCATTGCGTCCACTTTAAGGAAAACGCGTAGAAAGGCGAGACTGCAGAGACCTTTCACATCTTTAGCGTCAAGTGTGAAGCGATCGGGTGCCACGGCTACTGAGAAAGTTCATTTACGTTACTGTATTTATCCGAAGCTCAACAAGGAAGAAATGCTCCTGAGGCACGTAGAAATTCATTTCAAATATCCGGTAGAGGTAGTTTCTGAAAGGACATGTGGCAGAGAGTTGGAAAAATGAGAAACGGGTGATGAATTTGACCTTTGTGACGAGCCACATGGTGGGCGACCGTCTGTGATCGACGACGATGTTGGAACAAGATCCTTTTCCGACCACATCGGAGACCGCAGAAAGGCTTAATTCAGCTCATCAGACCACTTCCGACTGCGTGGGGAAGATAAGTGCCAAGTGAAGTAACTCGGAAGAACCTGGATGGTTGAGTCGTCGTATGACAGTGGCTGGAAAGCAGAAGTGGATCGCCTACGAAGCGATCGTGAGGGCGGGGCGTATTGTGCACCGGGCAGACGTGGCCCTTCCACCTCTAGAGCAAATTTTACCCTGAGTGAGAGGATGTTGTGGTAGTGTGTGGTGTGTGGTGGAACAGTCGAGGACGAAAGCATTATACGATCTGTTAAAGGCTGAAGTGTGGTCAGCAAGTGGATGAGTTAAAGACAGCAGTGGAGAAGAAAGGCTGGCCATGTTCAGGAGGAAGAGGCAAGACATCGTAAGGATGGCAGGCAACATGCTGCAACATTGCAGAAGTAGACTAGGAAATTCTGTCGCATCCACCTAATTCCCCGGACTTAGTGCCCACCTCTCCACTAACGTTTATTTTCGTCCCTGCAGAATTTTTGATGGGAAAAATTTAGAAATGAAGGAGATATGAGACAAGCGCTGGTTCAATTCATAACACCAAAAGATGAAGCACGATGTTTGAAATGAGATACACGAACTGCTGCCGCACCGGCAAAGCGCCATTACTCATAATGGCGATTACATTATTTAATAAACTTAATTTACGGTAGAAAAAAATGAATTTGTATTATTTCAAAAGGGCAGAACCTTTCGGCTATGGTGGGTCGCTTCCGCCGCAGGCCAACGGTTAACCACCGTCAAACTCCTTGAATGTGGTTATGCAGACGAGCAAACGGTGGGAGTGGGAGCCACGACGCATATCCAAATCTGTGGACACCGCCTCACCGGCGAGGCGGTGGCAGAGGCGAGAGAAATGCAGCCGGCGCCGAGTTGAGGTGAAGTTTTGCGATCAGATGGCATCCGGTGTGAACTGGCGTCAGAACCATCCGAACTGCGCATTCCACCTTCCGTGAGAATCTCAAAGTTCACACTAGGAAGTCTCATTTACCGCCGATTCTCGATTTGCGAGGGAAAAGCTAGCGGCTTGACTACTGTCTCTTGAGCTGCAGCCGAAATGAGTGGACCAGTTGAATTCGCGGAGATGCGAATTCCGTAAACTCGCCCCAAATTCCGGCAAATATACTCCTTAGGACCACTTTTACAATCTCTCCTTCAGGCCTCCTTTTTCTTGCCCCTTCAGCACATAGGCCGGTCACAACGCGTCCGCTCCCCGAGACAGCGTCGGCCCGGGTCGTGCCGTGCGAGGTGTGTGAACAGATAATCGGAGGGGAAACGGGGCTGGCAGAGTGGAGGAGGACGTCAGGCCGGGGTGAGAGATTGCAATCAGGTCTTAGACTAACACCCTGGGACGCGTATACAAGTGACTTTCACCTGATATCCGGTGAAATCTAAACAGTGAATACGAGCATAAACAAAAGTTATCTGAGTGACCTCATGCCGTGGCTGTTGATGTCAGTCTTGCATTTCACAAAAAACCGAATAGTATTTTAGCTCGAGGAGAAACACACAGGTCTTCCCAGCGAATCACAACTCCTCCACTAGTAGTTTGGATCGTGGAGGGGAAGAAGGTCGTCTTGGTGAATAGTTAAAATTCATGCGCCGTCTAAGCAACGGAGTACCCACTTGGCCCTGCTGCTGCCTCCTCGGGTGGCGGATGGAAAGCCTCGGCAGGCGTTAACAAACGCAACAGACTAAGGGATTTCAAGTGATTTTCGACACAGCACTTTCGGTTGACAAACACGGCAAGACATCTCAGTCGGGAGACGAAAAGGCGAAATTTTGGGGATTTTGAGTCGAATCACTGTACCTCCCTTCCGACCAGTTAATCGGGCGAAATTAATGTGGCATAAAAGGCTACACGCACGACGGTGCCGTACCACCACTTCATTCCGCTTGATTTCACATTATTTGCGAAAATAATGTTGAAAAAGTCTCTCCTGCCTAAATCCCGTTGCGAGGGTGGCAAACGAGCCAAGAAGTGTCAACGAATGCGTCAACTTTGAGATCCCCGTTACTCCGTTTGTCTACAGATAACAAGGTTGCTAAAAGCGTGGCGTGTTAATTGCTCCTCAGAACTGGCTTTCCGAGAAGCCTGAACCCCCGGAAGGCGCACTTTAGCTAAGATCTGCCCATGTTAACAAGACAAATTTCCAGTTCTTCTGAGTTGTTTCAACTTTTCACTACTTGCAAATTATTTACCATTTCCCAAGTGGTCACGTATCCAGACTGTCCGTAAGCCATGCAAGGTGGCCGTTAGTTGCCATGTCGCCGCCTTGGTTCACTCGCTCACTTGGGCGGTGACACTGGTTACATGATGCTGTTGAGATCAGTGAGTCGATGAGAAGTGTTTACTTGAGGTCACATCGACACTTTTGAAGGGAATCACACACTAATCATGTTGGTGTCCGAATTGCACTCATTCAAAAATGTCGAGTTTGCCAAGCTAAGAGAGGAAAGAAAAGCCGAAATCGTAGAAGACCGCTATAATTCAGTTCAGCTTCCTCCCAGTAAAATAGAAGTGGAGCACGTTGCCAAATGACTACGTTGGCGGGATTTTCGTGCTACGAAGGGGAAGGGGGCCAAGCTGTAGGCCCGTCCCCACGGCCAGAACGTGAGAAGCACTGAATATCAGGTATCCCCACGAGACAACTTTTTGAACTTTTTCCGTGTACTTTTAATGGAGTGCATCGAGTGAAATAACTGGGGCACCGTCTGAATGGAGGGACGCAGATGTAGCCACTTAAAGAGGGTTTCAAAAGCACACCCGTAGGAGAAATCTTTTCCTTGGCTGAGTAAAACAATGCCGAAATGAAAACTCGGGCAAAGGAGGATCAGACTAAAAGTGGATTTTGAGACCAGAAGTGGAACTGTATTAAGCAGATCTGCTTATTCACCTCATCAGTAATGAAAATGTTTGCTTTACTAAATTACTTTGCGTCGTATCCCAAGGATTATCGCACAAAAAGAGTCCAAAATTGTTTTCTGGGCCCTAAAGTGTACCTTCCGCGCGTGAACACAACGCCACTAGCAGACGGTTTGGCATTATCAATCACCTTAGTTGATATTATCTATTCGTGTGTCACATCAACGTGCAATCATGAAGTCCGTCGATTCGGCAAGGTTATATGTCTAATCCTATCTGAATGACAATGGTATACATTTTAGCGCCCGTTGTAAGACACGAAACTAAGATAAAATAATCGAGGAGAATGTCCTAAATTCGGACCAATAACGAACTGGGTGAACGTGGACACATAATACGTCTTTAATGTGCGCGCAAGGGCGCCCGTGTACAAGAAAATCCATGCCAAAGTTGTGATTGGTTCAATCTGTCACCACGCGTATGCGAGAGGTTTCTGATTGGTTATGTACTCAGCCAATCCGGATAACGTCCACATGGCGTTCGGATAAATTGGAAAAGAAGGGGGCATAGCGCCAAAACTACCTCGTGGTCGCTGGCGGATGGCGTCGGTGTCGTCGGGACCGATGTTCATTACTAAGAATAACCCTACCAAAAATGTGAATACTGCCCCCTCCTCAGCATCGTTAAGGCAACGTAGAAGACGTAAACCTCTTTCACACGTCCATTTACAACAATCGAATGAATTAAGAAGGGTAATTTGTTTATCACTTCTAAAGGAGCCGTAATGCGCTCTACATGAACCCTTTTTTAGGTTTAACCCCTCTTTTTTGCCTCAGGTAAAGAAACAGAATATGGAACGTGTAAGGAGGGCGCGTATTTCAGAGAAAATTTCGCAACTCCACTCTCTAGCTCTCTCCATCGTTGGCCGAGCCGTAAGTAGATCTTGAAAAACAACCATGCGGTCGTTCTCTACCGAACCATGTCGCATCTTTATTCCTACCGTTGACGATTGCAATGTTAGCGAACGAGATATTTATTAACATTTTAGGGAGAGGACGAGGCTCGCATGGAGAAGGCCGAGATGCTGGGCTTCTGTCACCAAGTGTTAAAGAACCTGCGCAGTATGTTAGATGAGCGTCCAGAAGTGAAGGACAGATTGAAAGTATTCCAAAGTAGCAGAAGCGCGGCAACTGCTGTGAATGAAAACGTCCCAACTGCTTCACCTCCAACAGCTTCAACCGCCAAAACCGACTTTCACGACAGCGGCCAGTGTGAGTCAGCCAGGTCTTCTTCCAGTTTCTTTGTTCAGACGTCCGCCACTGGAACCAGCAAAGATAATCCCAAAACCGGCCATATCTCTCCCCACACACACCAAACCATTTGGAAACCTTATTTAGATTGCCTAAATTGATGATTTCGTGAGTCGACTGCCTTCTTTCACGTTACACTGCTTCCTCTGTGGTGTGGTGAAGTGGTACACTAAAATGGCGTTGTGGTTAACGTGTTCAAGGCAACAAAACAAAGTACTCTCGCCTCGCTGTGAGAGGCCGAGTTTGAAACGGACATTCAGCCAGCTAATGACCAGAATTGCCTCTTCGAGTCGGGCGAGTGGACCACTTTCAGGCTCCCTCTGACCAAGCTCTCATGCCTAACTGGCTTCGCATCAGTGGCCCATTGGTAGTTCTCGGGAACGTGGCGGTGACACGCTCCACTGTAGATGACAGTTGAGTGGACGAGGCCTGTCTCCACAGGCGCTGGAGGTCGTTGCGTTTTGGGCGTCTCGTGTTTCACAATTTCCACTGATTTGTGCGAAAGTCATCCAGTATACTTCTTCCGTGTCCCTTGAAAAGCGGTAGACGGGACCCTATCGGTCAAGGATCATCTTCAATCCTCAACAAATTGTTCAATTTCACCGCTCACCACTTCAAGGCAAGTCTTATCTCACTCCGAGGTGTCTCTTTAGTGAGAATGGCATTTGAGGGGCCACGCAGGCCCTTGCGATCCGAGTGAAGGGCAGAAGTGGTGGCCGCCAGTTGGGGGTGTGGGAGTAGGACGGGTGTTCGTCCACTCTGCATTCGAGTCTTGGACAAGTGGCGGGTTTGTCTAGTTTCCTAGACAGAAATCCGTCGTGTCTACCTCGGAATGCGCTGTAAATTGCTGTTGAAAGAGAATACGGCATCATAATTTTACTATTAAGTCCGCATCACATTGACGGGGCACCTTCAACCAAGAAAAAGCACAATCTGGCGAAGGCAGTAGGGTTCACAGGTAGGAGATGCAAATCAATCTTGGTCCCAACAAATTTTCTGATCTCATTTGGGACGGTTGATAGTTTCCCATTTCGGTCATGGGCTGCGGCCCTCTCCAAGGCTACAAAGTAAACGAAATGGCAGGCTTCGAGGCACGCAGCACTCCGATTGCACCATCATATCGCCACTTCCCCCATGGTGTGGGTGGCCATCCGTTCAGACACTTAATGTTACTTTTGAGTCACACGTCCCATAGCTTCGCGACTGCATAAATCACCCCTCCCGAACGTGTACCCACCTCCTGGACCCCCGAATCAGCCCCGAGTCCCCGGCTGGATTTCCGACAAACGGGGTGGGAGGAGCACGGTAAAAGCCCTTCTTGTAAAGCTGTAAGATTATGGCAAGTTTAAGTGGAAGTTGGGACTGTGGAATGGTGATGAGGGAGTGACAATTTTAGCACAATTTCATGTCTACATTCAAGTGTAGTTCGTCAGAATGGGAGATGATCGAAGTCCTCGAGGATTTGGCGTTGGGCCACCCTCAGTAAACAGGCCGAGTCATTCGAAACGGAGACATCCAATAGGCGAATGGGGCGAAGGTGAAAAAAAATGTAGTTCACAAAGTTTTGATAGGAATGCACTGGTGGTTGCCATACCAACTAGAAAAGTATCTCGCATTTCGATGTGGCCGCCGTAGCCTATCTGCGCAGTGTCCGCCTCGGAGTGGGGCCAGTCGCTTGCCCCGAAGAAACGTTTAAAATTTCATACTTTTTTAGGAAATATAGTTTGGTTTCGTTTTATTCTACACAGTGCATCGACAACCAAGGAGGCAGGGAGCAGGCAAATGTCGGTGAAGCACAGTGCTCCCTTCAGATTAGCTTATCTTGCCAAAACAGGACTTGGCCCCTCCCTGGCTGCTCTTGACGTTATCGGCTTGTTTTCAATAACGGAACACATATTAGCCCATAATATCTCTTCTCAAATTACACATCTTCCGTATCTTCCTCATTCATCATGAGTTTCGCCCCCGCTCTGCCACGTCTGGGCTGCTGAGGCTGCACTAATCGAAAGGAGGTGACTCGTATAAACTCGTCCGACGGGCGGGTGGGGGGGGGGGGGGGGTTTGACGCGGGGAGTGCAACACCGGCGGCGTGAGATACTCCGCGCGAAAGTACTTTCGTTTGGCTGATGCACTTTTGGCGATGGAGTGCACCGCGAAGGCTGCTCGTGGCCGACGGTCAATCGATGGGAGATGAGACTTCAACCGGGGCCCGGTCTCGATTTGCGGACCAACGGCTTGAGCCATCGATCGACAGGTGTTTGAAGGCCCCGATGGTGGAATCAAGAGGGTGCGTGTTCCACACTCACCTCTCATTGGCAAGGCGCCAAAATTTTGTATTGTGTTACAGTCAAAGTACACAGAAGCCGATGCTCCACTTGCTCGTCAAGGTCACGAACAAGTCATCGCTCAACTCGTACCCCTCTGAGATGACAGCAAATCGGATGATTACCTGATTTTTTCCACTTATCCTGGCCCCGGAAACGAGGTCAACACCAGAATGCACCCGCAAATTGGCAAAAGAGGACGGGTACAAGGCTACTCCATGTCCAAATTTGGTACTGGTAGATTTGCTTATTCACCTAGGGATCCTTAAAAAGGTAGCATGAGGAAACAATCATAAAGTAACTATCCAAAATAACAAAGAAACTGCATGGGGAAGCCGGGTTTCATTTCGTGAGACAACAATGCTCCAACACACACTGAGTGAATATAATTAGCCACAACAGTGATAATTGAGACTTGATAGGCCCCAAACTCACAAAAACGCTGGATTTCACAGTAATTGATGCATCACTTCCAAATCAGGCTCGTCTCAGGAAGCCAACAGGGGCTAGCTTCGATCACCACTCTCTGTAGAAAGGGTATTCGAGGATGATGATGACAATAATAATGGTAAGGTTCAAGGAGGGGTGAAGGTTGCATACCAATGGGAAGAAGTTGTGACAAACGCATGGATCCCCACTCACTCATAAGTTGGAAAGTCTTGTGGACTAAAAATTTCAATGCAGAAGAGAAGCGTATAAGCTCCTCTTTTTTTCAAAGCAAATGGGGCTTAAAAGAAATAAACAGGGTTACCACGAAAAAGATCTTAGTTCTTAAGCTTCTCCAAAATTTGCATATGGCAGGAAAACGAACTTACTTTTGCTTAAAGTACAACTTCATCATACGTTTTGAGGCGCACCAAGTTGCATGTGTCGCCCTCCTTAGGTGCACACATGCTTGCCGGGCCGTTCTGATTAGCTCTTCTGGCTTGCACGCGTCAAATGATATATTTTCATTGGCTGAGGGAGTAGCCAATAGGGATGGTCTCAGTGCGACCTGTGCGCATAAGTGGTTGAAAGCTTACGTGTGGGTCACTAGTGCTGAGATTGAGGCTCCGTTATAATGTTACGTGCGTCTCTCCGCAGCTCAGCGTCGGACGCCGTGACCATTCCGCCGTCGACGCCGCTACTACTTACAGAAAAACGGAAGACGCTCTCGCAAGCAATTCTGCATCAGCGTTTCGAATCACGAAGAGTGAGTACTGCTTTCTACTCAACGTGCGTACGTGTACTTAACTTATGATCACTTTTCTTAACAGCAAACATTTTTTGCCTAGGTGAAGAAACAGAATATGGAGCGTGTGAGACGAGCGCGCATTTCGGATAGAATTTTGCAGCTCCATGGCCTCGCTTTGTCCATCGCGGGGAAAGACGTAAGCCACCAATTGTTGTCCTTGTTTTGCCACCCTGAACACATTTTCACGGGGTATTTTTTGCTAATGTGACTTCTAACAGATCGGTCGGGTGATTCCGATTAATCGGTTGCTACATGTTGAATTGGGAAACTCCCAATGTCCACCCCTTGATGCATAAAGAGTAAACCGAGTGCATTCTATCTTTTGGGTTACAGGCGGAAAGTGACGCTCGAACGGAAAAGGTGGAGATGTTGGGCTTCTGCCACCAGGTATTGAGCAATTTGCACGAGCTGATGGAGGCACATCCCGAAGTGAAAGAGCGATTGAAGCTGTTCCAGCGGAAAGACACCGTGAAGAGTGTCTACCCTCAAAAGCCGGAGCCTGTTCTCCTCACAGCCACTCAGACCGGCGAAGCCAGTTTTTCCTACACCTCGTGGCCCATCCATACTTCCCAATCCTCTGCAGAGAATAGTGCCACCCACGCCGGTTGCCGACTGCCACCCAAGAAACGCCAGGAGGTGTGGAGACCCTACCTCTAGTGTGACGCTTGGCCCACTGAAACAGGTTATTTTTTACTTTCATTTGCTATTTTAATATACCCGGAGCATCCATAAACTTTGACCGCAGATGACGTGGTCTGCAATACTTCTGCCTTCTGTTGCAGGCTTCGGGGTGACAGAAGCCACGTTTGGTATAACTTTGCTCAGTCCAAAAGTGTCGGGAATTTGGGCGGTTTGGCAGGCCTAAGCCTTTGTCGTACTGACGGGCTTTGTGATGTGACGCGGGGCCTCCTCCTGTGAGTCAGTTAAGTAGCAATGTCACAAATAGCTCGATTCGCTTGGCCTGTTAGACGCGGCAGCCATTACTCTCGCCTCGGCCGGGGCTGGAGGCGTGCTCCCTTTCGGGCCGTGAGGGGTATCCACTGGGGGGGCAACGCAGTAGAGCGAAAAGGTAGCAGATCAGCTCTGTGGACATGTGCTGCGAGTTGGTTGGGGATGTGCCATCGTTTCAATGCCAAAGTTGACTGCCCGACAATCAACGCGGAAGTTCTGGAAGGGGCGGAAACGCTTTTGGTAGCGCTGCGCCGGTTACTACTCCCCTGCGCTCCCCTTCATGTTCCGCGGAATCCGGCACGAGGTGGCTTCCCACGCACTGAATACCGGCCAGCGTTTCAAGTAACATTACCAAATAAGTCTGGAAATAAAACTGACCGCGAAATTAATATCCTCCGAAATGGCATTTAGCATCGCGGGAGAATTTGGCTCATGTTCAACGACGGTTCCGTCCTGATTTTCCCACAAGGCGTTCCACGCGCTCGCAACTGACACCTGCCCGCTTATGGGCCGACGGACCGGAGTCGGGTCCACGGGTGTGATGCAACCGGACGTTGATTCACACCTCCAGGGGGTTATCGCCGAGACGGCGTTTCCGGGCCCAGCCCATTAACCTCGTGGACGCGGGGGCCGGCGGCGGCGGCGGGGCGCGCGTGGCGGCCCCCCGCCGGGCGGCGCAGGTACGTGGGGCCGCCGAGGCTGAGTCGTCGTCAGGTGAGACGTCGTCGCACGCACTCGGACACTCCAGTGTCACGTATTGCGACCGTGTCAATCCCGATGATATTAAATAATTTAATACCACAGCAACCATTCAGTAAGCATGGTAACTCTCGTACACTTCGTGTCTATGTAAACTTTTCTCGAGCGCATTAATGGCTTATTTGATCATTTCTTTATTTTCTCGTGGAATTTATCCAAATCCATGACCTTTGCGTCGTGTAACGATTGACAAGCAACAATAATCCTTTGTCAGAGTTGCTTCTTCGGCGCCAAGACTGAGCGAATGACGACAGAGTTAAACGAAATAAACCATACGAGGACACCGCCACCATCACTCCTCTTTTTATACTCCACGGCATCAAGTCAAAACTGGCGCACTCCGAGAGCCAAATGAATGAGAGTTTACTCCTTGTCCCCCGGTGGAACGCATTAAGTCTGGGCAATGTTAGGTGGCTTCTCGGCCCGGTTAATCTAGAGTTTATTAGGAGAAAAAGAGGAAAGTCTTTACATGACTGCAGACCGGTGAGACCAGCAAGATGACCGCGAATGGGTGCCAGTGTCGCCACATGGGAGCGAGCGGACAGAGCCTCCAGATCCTCCATTTTCGCGGTGTGGCCGTGCCGGTGACGCGGTGGAGGGAGAGGACTTCAGGCTTCCGTCAAGTGGCGCTCTACCCCCTCTTTTCTCACTCCCACTCCGCAGTAATGATAATAAACACAGTCGACTGATTATTATTCCTACTGTCTGCCTGCCCCGCGTCGGGTTGACTCGGGATCATCATCCTCGTCTCATTCCTCCTCATAATGTAAACACACCGCAGATAGTGGACGTTCCGTTCGACGACTCGGCTGTCTTAATAAATGGTCTTCTCCGCCACGAACACGTCCTCTTAACTGTCAAGCGCCTCACTTGGTAAACGGTAATTTTGACCACTTCTCTGCTCATTAATGAAGGCTTCAACTGACTTTCCTTCTCCGCCACAGCGGTGCAGCTCGACTAGGGTCCGCTGGCCAAACCTGTCAATGGGTTGTGTCGTAGGTAGGGAGGTGTTACCTGCAACTTGAGTCGGTGGGTAAATCGCGAAGCACCGCGTGTGAGAGGCTTGCTAACGAAAAACGTGAATCAACTCACCTCTGAGAGCCGAATAAACGGGCGATGCATTAACAGTATAGACGTTGGCAACTGCGTTTCCGAGTGGAGACATCGTCTCGGGTGCTCAGCGGTGGACAAAAGCCAGCCGTCAACTCCGTGGGGGCGTTCCATAAAGCCCTGAGACCGAGACCAAGTCCAGATTTTCTCAAATGATGAGACAATTCCCTGCTCTTGCACCGTGTCACGGCTCCGTCCACTTGGTCAGACAAATGACGCAGTCAACCGTGGAAGCAACCTCAAGTCAACACTCGCCGAGCTGCACGAAAGCTCTTTGGCCATTCTTCCTGTCCCAGTAAATTGGGCCATCGAGACTGCACAGCGCCACACCGAGTCCACGGAGCACAAACACCAGTAGACTGCGAGAATGTCATTGGGGAGGGGGGAGGCGACTTGACTGAAAGTTCCCGCACATTCGCCCTACCCCGATGCCCAAGATAAGATTGTCGAACACGCAGGTCCACAGTCCGTGATAACGCCCTTATGCGGGCGGGGAAGGCGCGATTAACTCCTCATAATGTGCATTGAAATCCCACCTCCCAGGGGGCGCATGAAATCGGCCGAGGGGACAGTCGTCGGATGGGACCCACCCAAATTCGCAAATATAGATAACAGCACACCCCTTACGGAGGTTCCTAGTCAACTTTTCGAAATTGGAATATGGTCTGAGTGATACCTGATGATGTCGCCTTGGCTCTGTCTACATGGCGTGCAGTTGTTAGCACTTTTTGGTTACGCTTCTTGCAGTGGGGGGGGGATGGGACGATGAGGCTGCGAGCCTCCTTACTGTTGCTATGACATGCGCTCGAATAGGTGAGTACGGCGGCTTGGAGGGGGAGACGGGCCCCCGCCTCCGGCCAGGACGGGCGTATTTCGAGGCTGCGGTACCGCAGCTGGGCGGAGGCGGGGTGTCCCTTCCATCAATGAGACCGGGCAACTCCCCGCGGGTTGGAGGTGACCGCATCTCCGCTCGGTTGTCGTGGCGCAGAGTCAGCACAACGCGCGTTGACGAGGGCGACTCGTCAGGAGGCAGTTTGTTCACGGGTCTCGCGGTGACATTAATAATTAAACAAGCCTGACACCCGACATTGAGACTTGATATCATCACATCTCTTCTCCTGATCTATAAAGTTATCCCCCTTTAAAGGTAGTTCTACCAAAGCTGTGGTGGGATATGCACGCTTATTCGCGGTCCCACTGGAGGTTTTTCTCATCGTTTTTAACCATTTTGTTAGCGTGAAGGCCTGTTGATTCTTAGCTACACCATTCAACTAAGTCAAAACTGTCTTTCTTCCACTTTCCCATCATTGTGGCGACTGTCAACTTTACTCAGACCTTGACCACTAGTCTTGGGAAGGAGACGAGAGGACGTTTGGATCGCTTTCTCTACTTTGGGACAATAAATCCGCGGATGAACTGGCCATTGCCACGGAGAGGGACGGTCTTGAAATACGCATTCAAGCCAGAACGGGTGATGTTAAATTGTGGTGGGAATCATGACGAAGCGTAAAATCCTCACGTGAGACGCCAGCGCACCCACAGCGCTCCTTCCGCCACTACATTCTCACACTAGGTGAGGAGAGGGCCAGCCGGGCCCGTCGAGCGTTCGACCGTCCGGTGGCCGGTCCGGCTGAACGGGGGTAACGCCATTCCACTGTGGAAAACACGCAGTGAAAAACGCGACGCACGTACACTCTTCGTGTGTGTTCGGCGCACGTAACTTGGACATCAATCATCCGAGACGGAACTTCAAAGTGGTAAAATTGCAGTCGCTACCATCTGTAATTGTTTTGCACGGTGTCTGCCTTTCACAATGACTGCGATCCAGTTTAACACCACGCCGTGACTTCTATCTACTGACAAAGCCGCCCGGGGGACTCGGAAAAGCCTGCATTAAAAGGCATGGACCCGTTTAAGATGGGAGCATTCTGAAGAATCTCCCTTTCGGCCACGGCGTATTTATTAGCACTGGCGGGCGGTTTGGAGACCGACTGACGTCTCACGGCGAGACTCGCCTGAACGGGGAAACGAGGCAACACGCGCAAGTGTCAAGGCTGTCGCAGCAGTCTACTTCCGATCCCCGGCGCGCAATTGTTGTTCGTGACGCTGGGATGTCGGCCTCGGGGGCGGGGGTCATGGTGGCGGTGAGGCGGGGTCAATGGAGAGACTCCTGAGGCCTGGCCACCACCGCGTGATCCCCCACCCCTCATAAACAGGTGATACGTGTGACCTGCCAAATGCACTAACATCCGCGCCAAGGAAGTGGGGTAAACATGAATAAGTTCGTTTGTTCAAAGATACCAGTCAGTTCTAAAAAAGGGCTTGTAAACAGAAGCTACGGACCAGACAGCTTTACGCGCCCATCATTCAGTCTGTTGTCTGTTCTACACTATCATCAGCATCATGTACACCGCCCACGAATGTTCCTATTTGGAGGGTTGAGGAGACAATTCATCCGTTCGACCTGCACCCGCAAATGCCATGAGTGGCTGCTCACTGGGGAGTCGAGTACGAAGAAACACGCATTTGCTCATAGGTGAAAAAAGAGCCTGTAGGACCCACTAACCGATCGGCAACCGGTTCCTTGGCCGCCCAACAGTTGGACCGACTCGAATGGGATCAGTGTTATGCCGCGAAAAGGTGTATAAACCGTCTACAGCGGCACGGAGTGAGCCCGTGGGTGAGAGGCGCAATGACCGCAAATTGGACATCTCGTTGCGACAGGGCAGAGTGTGGACGAGAAGGTGTTGAACGCCGTTGGGACGCGCTCCAGCTCGCCACCTTGGCCGCGCTGAAGGGAAATGCGGCTTCGTGCATGATAAATCTGCCACGGGGTGATACGGTTTGGCGGTTGAAGTAGCCTTTTCAGTGAGAGGAAACTGCACGCCATTGTGGCTAGACCGGACGGGAGGACAGCCGTGAACTAGAGGGTGTGCTCATTTGGCACTGTACCAACCACCAGTTGACTGCAGTGTCACACCGCCGCATTCCGCCCTTGTGAACAAACACACACACACGCAAATACACAAGCCTGCGTTATGACATGAGGCGAATCAACAGCTGAAGGAAATCACCTCTGCCCCAAATGAAATCGCGACTTCGCTTCACAGGAAAGGTAACGGTCTGACAGTGGAGAGCATCTGGTCAGGTAGGGTTTCGTTAACAGTAAAGAAGACACACTGAGAAAAGCCTTGCACACTGCTTGAAGACTTGGCTGATGACACAACGCGAGTCGAAAAGCTTCTTCATACAACCAGTCCCGTCTTGAGGCAATTTCACCATCAAAGTAGAAGAAAAAAAGAGGCGTATGAGAGAAGGTGGAAATATGCCTTTTCCCACACGTTACCGTCTCGTGTCTATTAGTTTACCAGATGATGAGTTCACACAACATCTGACTGCTCATAAGTGAGGCAGCCAGACGGGTGGTGGACTGTCTGGCAAAAAACGGGAGGGCCGCGGTCCTGACGGTTGAAGTCTGGGTGAAGCGTGCCCGTCACCGCGGCGCACGTGAGAGGCGCGGATAACTAGAGCAACCTGCGTCGCGGCCTGTGCCGGTGTCTGAGCTGCCCTGGGCGCTAATCCGTGGCCGCGGCTTACTCATGCACCCTGACACTCGTTCGCCCTCCGATCGATGCAGCTCAGGCGGGCGATGGAGCCAGCCCCCCACCTGCCCCCCGCCCCCTCACCCTGGCCCGGTGTCGTCTCGCTCTAAGCCACATCCACTTTTAGCCAAACAGTTTTGTTTTTTTTCTCCTGCTCACCTCCACGATAATGTCAATCAGGAAATTTGCACTTCGGCCACAAAAGCGGCTCAGGGCTCAGTCAATCATTAGGCCATCGCAACACTCGAGTGTGCCAAGTTGTTTCTAGCCCGTTTTGCGTCCGGTCACACTGCCCCCTTTTTAATATGTGTGTCCACAAAGAAGGCGATGAATGAAGATCATTCCGGACGAACTCGCCTTTCCAAGCTCCTCGTTGCGCCTTATTGTCCTTCCTGCTTATAACCGTTGGGAGAGCCTTTTGACTCGGCGTTTTCTCCTTTCCCCATACTCTGACCGGCTTCGTGAGGGAATTTGCACAAACTCCTGCGTTACGGAGGCAAAATTTGCGTTCCAGCGATTAATCCCAGTTCATTAGGCCAGTTTGATTCTCTCGGCCATCCCCCCGGGAGGGCTACTTCGCTGAGAGAATATCTGAAAGGTAGAAATAATGCTTCATTGTTCCTAAGACAAAGATCCCTAACAAAAGCGTTACATTCTCGCTTTCCTGGCTATCGTGAGCATTCCCTACAGGGATCGCAAATTGTTTACTCGGCGTTACTGCGCGATCTTACCGACGTGCGGACTAACTCACTGTCCAAAGCACAAAGGGGGAAGCGACATTTCTCCTCTATAGGCGCGTGACAAGTGCTCGGGCTAACAACTAAAATACTTTGAGTGCATTTACCACAAAACCCTGATGAATGAGGTCAACTGCTGTTAAAAGGTCAGCCAGAATAATATTTAGAATCATAAAGTATACGCTCGTTCAACGCGGCGTGGCCGTGTCATTCATGACACTCAAATTATTCTTCTCAGGGTGAGGGGGCCGGGTCGACCTGTGGCCCAACAACCCAGGCGTGGGGGGAGGGCCACATGACAGGATCCGGACATCAAATCGCCTTCCGACGGCCACCTTAATGGAACCAGGGTCGAGAGCGAGGACGCATAAAAGGCTCCTTTTGAAATAGAATAATTATTTCGGTAGGTACTCATTGCTCACGCGAGAATGGCAGGCCGGCGATGGAGCATGCAATCGGCCTCGTCCCTCCGCGGCCCGGTGCCCCGTGAGCGAGGATTTACACGGCGAAGGGGGGGGGAGGAGGGCGGCTCAACGCACCAATCGAATTATTGACTTGTCCTCCAGGGGAGGCGGCGGAGGCGCGTCCGTCTGCGGCCCGGGGCCTGGTCATGTGCACCCTGGTGGGTCGGGCAGCCGCCGATCGATCGGGTGGTTGCCAGGACGATAGCCCGGTTACGGAACTGCGACAGGCCCTGGTACGGCGGTGTGCCGAGGCAACTCGAGCCCTTCGGACGGTCACGGCCCCTGTGGGAGCGGGGAAGTGCGCCAAATCTCTCGAAGCGTGCCGCTTTGGAAGAGCCTTCGGCGGTAAGTTGATAAGTTTACAGAAGGAGGCTGCAAAAAGCTGTGAATGCTCCCTGAAGATGAGGACTTTGTGGTTTTTGGTGGGACATTCGGACGAGCTGCACGACTGACCGGCTAGCAGATATGCATGGTAAAAGACAAACAGAATTTTTATACTCTTTCGCCGAACCCCCTTCCGAAAACAATTTCCCCTTCGAGTCAACTCATGAAAATACGAGATTATTCGCGTACAGAATGCCTGTCCTTTTTTTTAATCAGATTACTTTTGAAATTAGACCTTTCTGCTCTCCGACCGGCAGCAAACATTACATCATTTTACCGTATTTTCAGAGCACAATTAGTCGAAAGTGGCGCTCAGAGGTTTTACAAGGTTCTGACACAGAGGAGCTTGAAGACCGCGGAAACGGGTGGACAGGCCGAGGACGTCAGAGATTTGTTTAAACTGAGTTGACAGTGCCTCGGCCGACTTAACGTATGGACGGGGGTGCCCACGGCCTGTCCACGATGGAGGACAGCCGAAGCTCTTTCGTTCCTGCAATGGGATTCAACCGGCGCAACTCACCTTCCGTCGAGTGTCCGCTGAGAGTATTTGCGAAGAAACGAGGTTGAGTTTTGGTCCCACCAAGACTCTCACGGCCGCCTCGTTGACGCATTCTGGCAAGTGCGCAACTTGTGGTGAAGGCACGGCCACGTGACTTGGCGACATGCGGAGATAAGAGGCTTCGGCCACGAAAATAGTGAATCGAGGTAATCATATCCATCGGCGACCTGCTCTGGTCAAGAGTGTAACTTTCGAATCATATCTCATCGTCATCAAATGTCACACGTTGCTCGGACAGATCGTCTCTCTCTCCTTTACATTCCCCAGTGTCACCGAGACTCCGTGGCCACTTTTGTCTCTCGTCTTTTCTCCTAAGTTGTAGCAGTCACATTTGCCGGTCTTTTCGGTTTATTCACCGAGAGATTTCGACTATCCGGGGCTTTTGGTCGTGTACTTGAGTGCAGGGCAGGTGGCCAAGAGTCGATGCTAGCCATTGTCTTCCAAAGAGGAATCCACGCGCTCCAATGAGGCGGGTCAAATTGGGGAGTTGATGGTGCTTTTTGAGGCTACAGTGTTTAACTAAGAATTGTGTAAACGTAAATTGCGCAAGTGTAACATAATTTTTAAATGGGAACTTCTGACACAAATAGTCCTGGGCACTTAAATAACCATTTTAGGTAGAAATTACATGCGGGGGGGACGCCTGCAATAGCAAGTAAGTAGTGGTACAAACGCATGCCAATCACTGTTGTCATGTTTTAAAAAGGATGCGCCCTTCTGGGAGATTTGTCCGCTTTGGGCCCGGCGGCGGATCCCTACGAACGACTTAATGAGTACAACGCTGGGCGTTGAACTCAAAGTGCGGGATATCATTGAGGCCGTTCTAATCCACAGAAATGACCATTTTATGAAGCTCGGGGTGGACAACTCCGCTCAGCGGACTCGCATCCAGTGGATAAATAAATGATGGTAGCGGAATCATAATTAATTCTTACTGTTGGAAGTCATTAAAGTGGCGGGGACGCCGACAGGAGGAGGCAGGGAGGCAGGGAGGGAAGAGACGGTGAGGGGGGAATGGGGACCGAGCCCTCCGATTCATGGCCTGTCGCCTTATTTACCGGAAAGGGGTGGAGAAACTACTTGAGCTTAATTAAATTCGCCTCTTTTTGCACTTCGACAGACATGAAATAATAGTCAGTCAGGTAATTTAGGGGCCCAAATTCACCTTCGAGATGTGCTGCAACGTAAAAGGTGTGTGAGAGAGACCTCCCGAGGCTCAAAGTGGCGAAGTTCCTCGCGGTGGCGCTTGGCGCTGTGAGTCGGGTGGTTCGATGTCCAACGAGCCTCTGTCATTTCCCGGGTAGCTGGAGACTCGTGGGCAGGTTATTGCTGCAGTAAGTGGGAGGAGAGAGAACGAGGACCGCCATCCCGGCCAACTCTGTCCTCTGGACGGCAATAAACCTTCGTGTGGACGATGATGGTGTTGATGACGGGGACGATGTGGGAACGGACGCCTCACACGTGCAGCACGACACTCACCGAGAGACGTCGCTGATCTCGGCGTTATTAATAATGAAACGCCCCGATATCTCCCCAGTAGACATGATAAAATCACTCACACACACACACGTACACACCTTCCTCTCGACATTGAGAACCTGTGACTTATGGGCATTTGTGGGTGAGGGGGCCGGGGCCAGGGGGGTGGGGCTCAGTCGCATAAATAACCACTTTTGTGCACGTTCCTCAGGTATCAAATGGTCGAAACAACTCTTCTCAACATGAAAACGTCAATAGATTGTTTACTTTGTTACTTTTAACTCGTTCCATGCCTTAGAGGGTGGCATTTCCATCGCCATAGGGCCAGCGGAAAGTAATTAATAAGAACGGCTAACAAAATGGTTGGAGTTTTCGTCCACGGTAATGAAGACGCCTGTCATGGAAGCACTTGATTTCAGACCATCGGCACGACCATGTTGCGGGGACGTTGAGGACACCGCGGTGGCAAACTGAGACGGAATAAATCACCGCCACGACCAACGTCTCCAACTTTTGCGCGCGCATTCCCACGGCACACGGGAGGGGCCATCCGTGCCCGGCTCCTCAGTCGGTCGGTCGGTGGGTCGGTCGGTCGGTGGGTGGGTGGGTCTGCACCGCTTTAAATATACTCGGACATACGCACACGCACCCCCAGTGGAGGGGACGATGGGAAATGACATTTAAGGAACATTAATTGTGAAGTGAACCACTTCAAAGCACGAACTACCGTGGCTACTGTTAAACACCCCAACTTGTGGGCTTTTGCATTATATGCCGCCTCTTACAACACAAACTGTAGCCGATTTCGGTCCTAGCGCGCTGCTCTGACTTTATCTGTCCGACCTCGGTTGAGGCAAATTTTGGTATCCTGAGGCATCGTTTAATGCCTCCCCGAGGTTTAAGCGGAGTCGACGTCTTAACAATTTCTAGCGAGTTTATTCAGGGGGAAAATCCCGAGCTCGTTCTTCATGTCAACTTCAGTCGGATCCGACGCGGAGAGAGATCGGCGGCGAGGGGGCAGAGGGCCGGGGCGGGGCGGGGTGGGTGGGGCGAGGCGAGGCGGGCGCCACTTGTCGGCCAACCACAGCACGCAGACTCGGAGCTGCGGAGCTGTCATGCTGACGATCACGCAGGTGGCGCAACTTGGCAAGGCCTCTGATACAACCCGTCACGATGTCGCAACTGTCGTCTCGTCCGCCACCCCTCCACTCCACCCTCCCCCACATCATCACCACCACCACCACCGCCACTTTGGCGCAGCTGTTCGCCTCCTCCACGCCTCTCTGAACCGTCCACCTGCGCCAACAGGCTCTCCAGACCCTTGAAAATCCCTCCACCTTTCACGTACCGACTTCGAGAAGGGCTATAAAGTGGAACAGTAAGTTGTTGCGAATTTTAAACTGGCGATAGACGAGGTGGCGGTTTGGCGTGTAGGAAGGGATCACGACAACCACGACTTCGTGCACCAAAATGGCTCCTTTTTATATTTCAAATGCATTGTTATCTCAAAGTTTCGGCACTCCAGTATTCTCTCCTCCCAAAAGGTACTTTTCCCGGAGGAAAGTCACATTTCGAGAAATAAAAACACCAATACTAACGCATAACCGACTAATTTCATTCCTCATTTATCATTCATGGCTCCACTGTACTCGAGACAGCTTACGTATGCGCTAGTTTAAACATGTCCATGTTGATAGCGGCGAGCTGTTAAAAAAAAGCAACTGACCGCTTCTGTGTGGTTTCGGGCTCACCGCTAATTTACGAGCTGTCACGACACACAGGCAGGAGGCCTGTGGGATGTGTGTGTGTGTGTGTGTAGCGTGATAACGGGCCTAATGAAGGCGGCGACGGGGCAGTGGAGCAGAGGGGGGGGGCGAGGCGAGGTGGGGCGGAGCGAGGCGGAGCGGAGCGGGGGGAGCGGCGATTGTTTATCAGGGAACTTTGTGGAAGGCAGTGCCCACAACGAGGGCGAGGGAGGTGCGTGTGTGCACGGGCCCTCGGAGGGAAGGCTGATGATGAGTCTAGACGAAGGGTTTTCCCTCCGCAAAATTTATGTCTACAAAATGAGGCATCTCTCACCATTTGAATCACCTCACGCACCTGTGTAGTTTAACCCCCACACTCGACACCCCCCAACAAGAAGGCGCCGCAGTGGGGATTCGGTGAAATCGTCTCTCGTCAAGAAGTGGTGAGGTTTGATGACAAACGTCTGAGTTGCCTCTCCCGTCCCTTGAAGGGGGGGGGTGGGGGAGGGGCCGATGACCTGAAGGTGGCCGAGTCACCGACCACCTTGTCGCCGCGACACAGACCGGGAGTCCACTCGATGAAATGGGGATACACTTGTTTCGTTGTCACCACCTCGGCAGTGCGCACGTGCACCGTCGCCTCGAAGGAGAAGCATATCTTAGATAGGAATGATAGATGCAAGTTTGTGGGGTTGGAAGGGGCGCTGGAAGACATGGGCCGAGGGAGATTAAATACTGACGCATGAGGCGTCAACACTATTTAGGGCCCCGACCGAGCCATGGCCGTTAGACGGACTGGTCGGCTTTGATTTTGGACGAATGGCTTCTTCACGCAGACTTGAGTTTTTTTATTTACTTAGTCTATCGGACAATTATTTAGCGCTCCCCTCTTTCATTCAACTTAATGAGGCCAATTTAAACGGAATGGCGTTTTATTCTGCCCTCAGTCGCCTTGTGATCCGCCCACTTGCAGACTTATCGCCTGTTTTAATCAAGCGATTTTGGCTAACCGACCCTCTGTACGATAGGTTGACCGAAAAACACCTTCATCTTTGGCATTCGAACAAACCGCGAAGTCATTCTCGAGAAGGACGAGGGACTTAGCGGATAGTTGAAACAGTTCAGACCCATGAACTAAAGGCCATCTCATCTCATTTCCCAAAACAGTTGTTATAATGCGCCTTTCCATGTACAGAGGCGCCCTTTCCTTCCAGGGAGGAGGGGACGGGAGGAGGTCAAGTTACTCATCTCTTCAATGACAGGACAAAAGTGATTAATGAGTTTTTCAACGAGTAATGGTCGTTCGGTCAAATTGAAATGCCTGGACGAGTGGATATGCCATGAGTGAGTGGAGGTTGGATCACCTGAGGAATCGCAAACCAACTCCAACTCGTTCAGCTTTTTCGCCAATTTTTGTGTCGCCGACCCCAGTACACCTTTTTCTACGACCAGTAGTGATTTATGTGTTTTTTCGAGTTTAATTGAAGAACACTTTTTGCGCCCTACACCCAATCTGTGGTCTCTAATATAAGCTTTAGAGAGTTATGTGATGACGCCCCGTGGATAAGCAAATTATCGCATGATCCAGAGAAATCAGGTTGACAACCGCAACCCCCGTTTGGGTAAACAAGCTGAAACGGCCCAATTAGCCAGTACCCGCCACACAGGCGGGTTACTGTCCTAGCAACGGAAAGTGGGACCTCTCGGTACCGGAGTATGAGGTCGGGGTGCCTCCGTGCGTCGAGAATTTATGCGGACAATCTCATTAGGCCCAAGTTATAACATTTATAGAGGTAGGAAGTGATTTACTTTTAAATGTTAGCAAACTTCCAGCATAAAGGCTAACGAAAGCCCCCCCCCGCCCAAGGATAGCTGTCCTTTACCTTTATTTTAGTAAATGTTGATAACTATTCAAATTGTAAAATCTCTAAGCCTATTTCAACGATGTCACTCTTAGTTGCATTGGTATAGTTTTAGGTAGTCTCCCTCTCTCGCAAGGCAAGATTCAGTGTGGAATCCGAGTCAAGCAGATTTATCAGTAGTCTTTCCTCAGGTCTTGAGAGTGTCACACGCGACTCACAAGGGGATTTTGCCATGCCAATACTAAAACGTGCCACCGCATTGGTTGGCACACGGCAGAGGCCACATACGCATTGCGGCATCCTAATTGGTTACTTTGACTTTGGGGGTGCGCGTCGTTGATTGGTTGAGAGTAAACCAATAATTTGCGTTTGGGTCATAAGGGCAAACACTGCCATACGTCAGTCCGTGCATGAGACACGTAACTGTCCCGACATGGCTTTTGGTCGTCGTGGTTGGTGTTCTCCTTCAGGTCGTCCAATTTCGTCGCGGCAGCAAGATCGACAACGTCAATCCCTCCAACAGGCGTGCGGTATGTCTGTTGAAACTGCTCAGTCTTCCCCCAAACCAGTCATTATCGACCCCTTCAACTACGCACAGTCAACTTTGCGTCCATCTAATGTTCGAGTTACTTCCACTAAAGTTGGCAGAGGACGACTGATTTCTCCGTCGGATGATCGAGAAGTGAAAAGGAAAGTGAGTTACCGTATTCATTCAGTAAAGGGGAACGAAGAGAAACCGCTTATTATCGCTGTGGTCGCTTCATAAATCGTTGAGAGGCCTGAATGAAATGAACTTGTCAAAAGCCAGTGCAATCTAGAAATGTAGAGTTTGTGTGGTCAAACGCCCGTGGTGGAAAAGATTGAACAAGAAGGGTCCCTGATCCTTCGTTGCCGCAGCGGCGCCTTTTATACAGTACCATACTTAACTATGTCAGGAGTATCTCCCTTTTCCTTCACTTTTTTGGGAGCCGAGTTTATTCTTTATGTTTTTTTCGCTTAGATAAAAAAGCAGAACATGGAACGCCGTCGTCGGGCTTGTATTTCGGGCAAATTATCGGCACTTCACAACCTTGCCGTCACCATCGTTGGCGGAAATGTGAGTTTTTTTCTATTGCGAGGTAGTCTATGCAGTGTCATCCACAGCTGCATCTAAAAACGGTCATCCAGATGGGGCGAGGAATGCTCACCCTTACCTTTGACCATCAAACCCCCGTATTTGTTCCGAGACCTTGTGCGTCTGCTTGGCGTTGAATCCGCTCGGTTCAGTATTGTCGACTGGAATCTCAGAAATAAACGATGTGCAGCTAAGTAAATCGCATTGGAGTTGGCTTGAAAAGAGCTCATCTTCGATAGCCTGTTTTAGGTAGACATCAAACAGAAGTGTGAAGGGTTTGTGTAGGGGAAGCACTCAGTTATTTGGGTTTGTCTTTGCTTTTAGCCCCAGCAACAGCAGACAAATCAGAGGACGGAGATCACGGATATACTGAATCAGTGCGTGAATGTCCTCCAGAGTCTGTCGGAGTTCGTGAAGAGCGAGCCCGAGCTGCAGGCGAGACTGCATCATCTGGGTCTCCTGTCCAAGCGGGACGCCGCGGAGGACCAGCGGCGTCGACGGTCGGAAGGAGTCTCCTCGTCGAGAGACGGTGTGGCTGAGGGCGCCTTCGGGATTTGGGAAGGGGAGGCGGAGAAAGAGAACCGGTCGCCACTGGCGCCCATGTCCACGCCGGTTGGTGGTCGGAGAGCAGTGGCGAGTTCGACGCCGCTGACGGGTGCTGCGTTGCTGTCCCCACCGTGTTGCGTGGAGCGTGGGAGTTCCTCGTCGACACGTGGACGGAAGAGGGAGAGCGTGGACAGTGGTTTGTCTGTTGACCGCAGTGCCTCGTCGTCGTGCAGAGTGACGGAGACCTCTTCCCTCCCATCGTCAACCCCGTCCACCTCCTTTTCGTCGCCGCTGGAAGAGACGCGCTCGGAGAAGCGGTCCCGCAATTCATCCTTGTCCGATATCTGGCGGCCTTACCGCGATTGAACAATAATGACGTGGTCCTCGTGCCTTTTCCCTGACAGTTGGCTTACTTCTTGACCACCTGTAGAGCTTCTGTACTGTTTGCCTGTAATAATGTGGATTTTTCCGCTTCGCAGCTCTTCCCCTCTGTGTACAGTGAACGAGCGAAGACTACTGCCCTATTTTGGGCACCAGAATGAATTATGAGATGACGTTGTCACCCCCTGACGCCACGTCATCACCTAATTGTTTTCTCTTAAACATTTCGGCCACTTCTCAGGGGGGCGGCCAAGCGTGGAGGGGACGGTGGGAGTACCGACGCGACTGGACTCCCACCGTGCCTTTTCTGCTCACCACTGGCTCTGTCCCATTCGTCCTACTCTTTCCGCGCCGAAGGTGGGAGGGGTATGCGATGTTGCCCACCCCCCGTGGCGGTTTACACGCGGGTCACACTCACTTTGGCAGTACGACGCCCGGTTGATGCGCGCATCCGATTGTGTTACGTCTCCATGCCCCGTCGGGTATGCATCCGCGGAGTGCTCGGGCCGCAGATTGATGGCAGCAACATCAACCTGTGCCAGCGCCAGTGACACCACTGTCAGCGTGCTGTGAGGCGAATATTCGCTCCGAGATTTATTGTTGGGGCCCTTGTTGAAACGTGATAGCGCGGGCAGTTTTATAAAGTTGGGTGATGTATGGCGGTGGGCTGAGTCATGGGCAATGGGGTGTGGGAGAGAGGGCGAGCGGGCGGGCAGTCGGACGCTCCGACGGTCCCGCGGTGATCTGCGCTGTCAATAGGCGCGTCGCCGGCTCCCCTCTCATCGCGATCCCCATCTTTGTCTTAACCGCCACCGACGCAAGTGCAGATTCCGGGGGTTCGCCTTGCCTCGGGATGATGCGCACCGGTCACTTATCGGTGACGGTGGCCACCGACTCATGTCTGTGCAGACAATTCATTTTTCGAGTGTCACCAAAGTAAAGTGGAGCAGATGAACATGTCACCAAGCCTATGTCTTTGTGGTGATTGCCCCATTGGGTTCGTTCCACGCCTGCTGAAGTGAAAGATGCCAGGGAGAAGAAGAGATAACGCACTTAGAAGGTCCAGGTTGGATTTCCAGGCTACCGAAATGAATAGGTGGTGTCTGACGTTATAACCACTTTCGACTTGCCTCACCCTGAGATCCATCTCTACATCATTTGACTGACGAAGATCTCCCCTTCCTCCTGTTTCATGGACCGCTTTTGAAAGGCTGCCCTCCGCGAATCAAACTGTCCCTCGACTACCGGAAGGTACGGCCATCCCATGAGGGAACAGCGCGTCTGTGACTGAAAGTCGGTATACGACAATGGCGAAATTGAGAGAATTCCAGACGCACTTCTCTCTTAAAAAGAAGGTTTTATACGCTTGAACGCAGGGGTCTGTGTAGGGTGAGGAGAGAAGATCATCTGCCATGGCCTTTTCGAAACTGAACAGGGCGTGGGGGAGTGTCCGCTAAGACTCACCCCTAAGTGGTTTGGTTTCTCGTCCAAATAAGTCGAGTCCCTCTTCATTTGGACGTGACTTTTTAACAGAGCAGAGAATAGGCGGGCATAGAGAAGATTTAATGTAAGTGGAGAGGCTCGAAACTGCTGGAATCCGGTTTCCTAATGAGTGAATGTCTTTGATTATTTAAGGGGGCCAAAATTTGCTATTTTGGTGGACAGATGAACGGGACTAAACAAGCAAACAAATTCGGACAACTTTTGTATGTAGATTTGCTTTCCCCAGAGCATCAGAGACAATCCGGGTCCGTGGTTCAGGGCACAGAGGAAGCTTGTGTCCTTCGAGTTGCCTGAAGGGCCCAGCTTCGAGTGAAAGTGGGGAGAATATAAACTGCGGAAAGGAAGTTTACTCCGTTCCAAGGGTAAAGGTGTTGCAGCATGAGAGGAGGCCGTACAATCACCAATCTTTCGATGCTACAAATTGGAGCAGTAGCATGCAAGAAATAGTAGCACTTAAATAATATTTTCCAGACGGCTGCTGCCCACAAACCAGCCCAAATCGAATGACAGCTTAAGACAAAGTCTCAATCATGTAACGGAGAAGTATAAATTGGCATGACATTTGCCCGGTTCAGATGTTAGACCGTCAGGGTTCGTCACTGCCCACTGTTCACTCACCGCCATGGCCTACTCCGGTGGCCAGGTCTTTAAGTTTTCCATCAGACGACACGGGACGTTGGAGTGGATGATGAGAGCAAAGGAGAGTGTCCCAGCCCCAAATAATCAAGGGGCTATTTTAAAAAAGAGTAGAAACCATTGGCCCCCAAGATAAATAGTTAAACCCGTGTTCATTCAAATGTCTGATTTGGACTTCCGCAGAGTGGCTCTTTCATTTCATTTGTTTAGTAATAATTAGAGATGGCAAAACTTATCCAACCCAAATTATTGTAGCCCGGTAACTAATTGTGTTAAATGCTCACTCTCTCCTCACGCCGTCGATTGACACTTTAGCAAGTGAGCAGGCCAAAATCCTTCGCATTAACAATCTCAAACACCGCCAAACAAACACACAAGATGAAGTTGTTGGGGCTATCAAGAGCGCTCATGACTGCTTGCCCGAGCCCTACGCGCCTGGATGAACAGGGCGGGATGATCCAGTTAGCCGGACTCGCACCCGAACATGCCCAACGTCTGAAAGGTATCCCACAGTATCCAAGGTGGAACACGAGCTATTGACCTAGCAACGGAGATCTTGTTCCCGATCGGGAATTCCCGGGCGATCCCACGGGCACCGGGCGGGTTAATCGATTCACACTTGGGCATGTGGGAACATGGGATATCGATAATGGCGCCCCTTCGCGACGGGTTATGCCGTCACTCGAGGGGGAAGCACTGGGTGTCACTCTGACGGAGGACTAGGAAATAAGCGGGGAATCCAGTCGCTTCGCGGGTGCTCGATAGTGGCCCACACCATCCTGCGACGTCCCCTGTGACGTCAAACGGAGGCGCAGAGAGTCCAGTCACCTTGTCAAGTGCCCCTATAATGATGGCCACCCATTCACAAGGGGTTGCAGAACACGTGAGTGTGAGTGAATAAAAATGCTCGGTGACACAAATCTTACAGAATGCGCATTGGGCCTCAAAACATGATAATACTAAGGCTCAAATTTCTGAGAGGTCTCAGTTTAGATAGCACAAACCACATAGACTTCACCCTTTTCAAGGAAAGCTCTCCCCCTCCCTCCTCCCCCCACCACCACGCCTTGCACGCCAAGACGCCAGGAAAAACACCCTGACAACCCACATGAGGGGTGGACAGACGCGGTCGCCAAATCATCACTCCACTAGCCGTGCCAAAGGTGACCAATACGCACGGCTGAGCAATTTCATTGGTTAAAACGAGGGATCGACACGAAGCTGGTAGTTGATTGGTTGTGCATCAGCCAATTACGTGAGCCCATTGCAGTCTCATTTATGAACGTAGTACAGGAATCAGGCCGTCCAAATGAATTCCGGCCGCCGCTTGTTGCCCGCTCCTGCTGGCATTCCTCCGCCACGCGTGTCGATGCCGTCACAACGGAACCCTCATCACCATCATCATTCGTATCGACCGGTCTATCTCATACCACTGAATACTGCCCCAGCTCCTGTCGAACCAATCGTTGTGGATCTATCTAGCCCCAAACGCCCAAATCCTCAGTCCCTGGTCGCCACTATTGCGCCTAAGCTAGACGCCTCGGCGGCGTCCTCCTCGGCGGTCGGGAGGGGGAGAAGATCGCTCCTCCCATTGGATGATCGGGAAATGAGACGAAGGGTGAGTGTCCGTCTCTTAGTCCAGGTGGGGGTCTAACAATATTTCCACGTAGAATAGGGATAGACACTGTAGCAATGAGTGAGTAAGCCTTTGCACCTGGAGTCCCGACATTGAGTCGGTCGTGGTACCGGCCGCCTCCCCACATGCATTTGCGAGTACGTATTTTGTGAGGGAGGTAGGTGACGCATTTGCTGAGACCAGACCGCGTCGAAGACGGGACATCCTCGTTGCCCCAGGTGCTCCTCCTCTGCCCTTTACTCTCCCCGTAGGCGAATGTCACTTCACCCCTTCCCCCCCTGGTATACCATTTAAAGTTCTTCGCCATTCTACAGACAACTTGTAGATCTCGCGCCCTCACCAGTCACACGATCTCACTTGCCTTCCATTCTATTACTTTTACTCCTCGTCTCTAGGTCAAAAAACAAAATATGGAGCGACGTCGGCGTGCTTGCATCTCAGACAAACTCTCAGCACTGCACAGTCTCGCGGTCTCCCTCGTTGGTGAAGAGGTGAGTTATGCTCTGATTCGCACCCCCCCCCCCACCTTTATCCGCCTTCCCCGCTCGTCCTTCTCCCCTTCCCCTGTCACGTCGCTTCGCCCACTTGTGTCCAACCAGGTGTGGGACATCTGCACAACTGTAGGTGAGACGAAAGCGCAGTCTCTCACCGCGGAGACGGTCATCTTTGCTCCCGTTTATTTACTTTTTCCTTCTCAACGATATCACTGGCCCAGTTAACTTTTCGTCCTACGTGAAAAAAGCAGTCATTGTTTCTTGATTGTGATTTTGATAAAGTCAGAGCTTGGCTCGTGGGTTTTGAGAGCGGATTCCCAAGATGCCCATCAAGATTCCCTGACTGCCATACCAAAACAAACCGTAATGACAGATCGGTTTAGACTTTGTAACTGTACTGCCTTCCAGCCACAACAGCAGACAAATCAGAGGACGGAGATCACGGATATACTGAATCAGTGCGTGAATGTCCTCCAGAGTCTGTCGGAGTTCGTGAAGAGCGAGCCCGAGCTGCAGGCGAGACTGCATCATCTGGGTCTCCTGTCCAAGCGGGACGCCGCGGAGGACCAGCGGCGTCGACGGTCGGAAGGAGTCTCCTCGTCGAGAGACGGTGTGGCTGAGGGCGCCTTCGGGATTTGGGAAGGGGAGGCGGAGAAAGAGAACCGGTCGCCACTGGCGCCCATGTCCACGCCGGTTGGTGGTCGGAGAGCAGTGGCGAGTTCGACGCCGCTGACGGGTGCTGCGTTGCTGTCCCCACCGTGTTGCGTGGAGCGTGGGAGTTCCTCGTCGACACGTGGACGGAAGAGGGAGAGCGTGGACAGTGGTTTGTCTGTTGACCGCAGTGCCTCGTCGTCGTGCAGAGTGACGGAGACCTCTTCCCTCCCATCGTCAACCCCGTCCACCTCCTTTTCGTCGCCGCTGGAAGAGACGCGATCGGAGAAGCGGTCCCGCAATTCATCCTTGTCCGATATCTGGCGACCTTACCTTTGATAACTTGGGATGTCTTTTTCAATGGACTTCCGACAATCGCGGCGTTGTGTCGTCTTCCTTTGCTCATTTGCATTACATCAACTCACACGCACCCTCTTGTTTTTAACCTACGCTGGCAGTCGCAATCCTGCTAGGGACCGGGTTTTATGTAGACGCGTATTTTAAGGATTTCGGGGGCCTCCTCTTCTCGTGCAAAGGTAAGCGTAGATGGACTAGCACGTCTACCGTGTTTGCAGTAGGTCCGCCAATCGTGTTTCTCCCGTCCAAGCCGTGACATGGGTGTCTTTGCTCCCGGTTGAGACTCGGGTTCCTTCGTGTGTGTACGTGAATAGTGCCGGCTCACCGCGCATTTCGCCTGGATGCGGTGGCGACTGTGACGCTAAAATCTGGACGCCTGTGGTGTTTTTGGAAGGATGGAGAGGGTGTTCGGTGTCGAGGACCCAGTCGTCAACGGTTAAGTGGCTAACTCCCCGGGACATGTGTTCCGGTAGTTCAGCTCCCAAGGCTCTCTTTGTTGCTCGAAGGTCTACGGAGACTCGTTTGTCACAGTGTCATAAAGTGTGAAGCGTTCCCAGGGCTTACGAATGGAGTATCATCCCCGAGCAGGGTAGTGGGGGGGAGGAGTGGAGGGACGTGGGCAGGAAATAATGGGACACGACTTCGCAAGAGGGAACAATGGGGAACCACCTCTGGCGGGGGCTTTGTCCCGAGCATGAAAAGCACACAAGTGGAATAAGGCACTTTTGCGGTCGTCTAAGATCACCACTTGACTACTCAGCACCCTTTAACTAGGATGTGGCTTCGCAGTTGACGGATTGTTTGGAAGACGTTGGCCATCCTTCTCCTGCCGGACGCCGTCATTTCGAGTTGGTTCAGGGCCACGCGAGGTGACAGCACCGTCGACGCTGTGGACAGCCAGATGACAGGTAGGAAAGTGATGGTGGATGAGGCCTCCGCACACGACCACAGTTGCCTTGGTGTGCATTCCGTGTGGGTGAGGCCGAACACCCGCGTGTGTGTGTTTGCCGATCGATAATGCACGTCGCGCCATCGATCGGGATGCACCCAGGGTGTGCGCCGGTCGATGCACCGGGGCAGCGGCGCAGCTAACGGGCTGCCCCGAGAATGCAGATTCCTGCTCGCTTTCCTGTACTCTCCTCGCTATGGTGGTTGGAATTCCACAGAGGAATTGACACTTAAGGATTGTTTGACGAAGGGGGGGGGGAGGGGGGGGGGGAAGAAAAGTGGAAAAACCATTTTTGGCCGAGTGTAGCCCTGATGCTGCGAGTGGCGGTGATCAGAGTAGTGAAGCCAGTGGTTAACTTGGTGGATCGAGGACTTATTTCAGACGGGACATTGGCTGGGCGCAATGCCACGGACGATACGCGGAGCAGAGCGAGGCTTTGCCAGTGACACCGCAGAGGGGCCAATGGGCGCGGAGGCGACTAGTTTTGGGACTGGCCGCAGCTAATGAATAAAGTCATCCACGGTGGAGAGTCACTCACATGCGGTCGAGGCAGAGGAGGGAGGAGATGGTGGGAGGGTAAGCCTTGGAGGCCAGCACTCGTAGATACCAGGGAGGGACGATGATGAAGGGCTTCGAGAGAAGAATTGACTTTGACGCTCATATCGGTGCGAAGTAGCCCGTGGGATCCAACTTTTCCCCCTGATTGCATAAGAGGTAGCGCCATTCAACCTGGTGGTACTCCACGTGAAGTAAATTTCACATGATTTTCGATCCGACTTTTTCAGTGTCCTACCTGGTAACGCTAATAAAAAAGATCAGACCGTGCATTTTTTCTAAGAGTGCCTTTTCGTTAGCCTCTCCTCAGTGTTCGGAAGACTCCATAATGCCAGGGTCTTCGGCAAAAAAGTAGGATTGACGAGACTACTTAATTCGCAGACGGATAAAACTTTTCATCTAAACTGACATTGTCAAGCTTAGCGGAAGGCTGAATCTGCGCGGAGTGTGGAATGGCCTATGTTTTTAATGCTACTTTGCATTTGTATCGTCCGGGCGAGGGGAATTCCTCGTTGGCTTAACAACGGGGAGCGTCGCCCGACTGGTCTCACCGCGGTCCATCGCCACGAGCATCTGCATCCGATGCACTTCCAAGGTCGCCTTCATTCTACTTTTAGTTCCATCGGCTCCTTCCGCAGAACTGACTGAACAGCCTGAGTGCGAAGAGAGTCCCACCAGGCGTTGGAACTTAAATGGCATATTTACCGGCCTCTCATCCTCTTCGCCCGGCTAGCCGACACGTGGCGGCTCCGTCAATTGTTTGCCGCCAAAACCGGCGAGATTTGAAGTTTAGCGAAGGCAGGCGACTCGATCCGCATCTAGTCTGGGAGCTTTGGACGCATTGACATTGGATTTTCAGTATTTTCCCTTTGCTACGAAGGTTGTGATTACGCCTTTCCATGGCGGATTGAGGGGAAACTCGTCACTTGTTTTTTACTAATTTTACTCGCCCCCGCCGTTTCACTGCCCACAGACAATTCATTTGTTCCCCAAGTCCGAGGAAAGGCGAAGGGCTTTTCTTCACAACCACTACAAGATTCCTGCACTAAAGCAAAATGCAACGTCCTGTCGCCCAGGAGCCAGGAATCGAAAAATGCTACCGCTTCACTGAGGAGGCACGAGTGGCACGATCAGTCCTTTTCCTTGGGAATATCATTTAAAACGCTGGAAATGTCGAGGCTTTAGGGGGACTCATGGGTCCAGACAGAATTTTGCGCCTTGTGTTTACAAATGACTGTCCTGTTTTAATTTAACGACACCTCACAATATAATGTACACAAAACCCGTGCGGTTTGACTCCACCACCCGAGAGAAAGGCAAACAGCCTGTGCCCCGCTCGGTGTTTGTGTCTGCAGCCGTCCACCTGCGTTATTACGCCCACCGCTACTTGGAACCGTCATTTTGGGTAGGTCGTCCACGTGCCGCCTGTTAAACAAATAAAATTCACTCGGGTCTTTGTCCCCTTCCCTACTGCATGGCCTCTTTTTAAATCCCCTCTTCTCACGTAGGACGTTAGTCTCGGAGACAAGTGAACGGCCTGAAAACGGGTGACTTCTATTTAGAATTGACGGCACATGGAAATCCCAACCGCGTGCGAAAACCATTGAGACTCCGATCGCCTGGTCGTCTCAAAGGCTGTAATTACCGTCACGAGGGCGAGGCGACGTCCATCCCAGTTAAGGATGTCCCAGTAATTATGGCCGACGAGGGCGGCAAGTAGTGGAAGGTGCGCTCATGCCTGTAACGGCACGTTGAGGATTGTTTTCAAGGCCTATTTGACATTTCAAGAATTCACCAATTAACTTATGCATCAGTTCAAGGTCAAAGCGGCATGCGGCATTTCCGCCCCCCCCCCTGTCCTCCAATTGTCCAGTGGAGTCATGGGAGAGGAAAACAAGGGCGTAAGCCTTCATTACAGGGACGGCGGCCTCCGTGCCGATGAGTTCTGTATGTCATCTGAACGAGAGGAAATACGAAAGACTACGACAAAAGGTTTACGGGGCAAAGGGAAAGGCGGGAAACACGTTTCCGCAATGTCAACTGTAAGTTCGGCCGATCTGCCCTACTCGGAGTGGCACCCGACCCAGTGCGGCCTTAAGAATGGGTAAATAATTTGAACCGACCACCAGTTTTCCTTTACTTTCCGTCGGCTCTTGACTCCGAGTGGTGATGACGCTTCCCGACTAAACCTCCCGCAGAGAGGCGGTATAAGTTTGTGCCGTGGAAAGTTCTACTACTTCCACAACGAATCACGCTTGTCAACTACATGGCCAGGAGGTCCGACTCCCCACGAGGCTTTCACCATGAAAGGAGGCTTAAATCCCGACTCGCCAGTGCGTTGGTGGCGCCTGCACTCCTGGACGATACTGAACACGACGACTGCATCTTTTCTCCGCAACTTTATGCAAGGTGAAAATACTTCTTCATATTCAAATGCAGTAAATTAGGCAGACCACTTTATGTTTGCGAAAGAATCTTCCGACTCCGAGAAGACCCTGAAATACGTCTCTTTCAGCAATTTACCCTCGCCTAAATTGCAACAGTCTCTCGAATAACCTCAAAACACGTTTGCAGTTTTAAAAAAGTTGGGTAGGCCGGGCTAAGGTGGGGAGAACCCTACTTTGGCCTGGGAAAAGGGCATCCAAATGCTTTTAGCCCTCGTGGATGATATGCCTGCCGAAACGACAAGCTGCGCATATTTCCGGGAGGTCGAGGAGATTAAGTTTGTGCACGAGGAGGGGGAAATCCGAGGACTCAGTTCTCGTCACCGCGCGGCCCGTATTCCCCTCACCAGCCAGGCAGTGTTTCCCTGGGGCTTGTAAGAAAAACATCTGCCTGGTGCCGATTTCAGGCCTGGAGACAAGCAGTCTTCTTCAACTCGACAATGTGCTATGCCTCCTCCCCGAACTCTCATTTCGGTCGTGAATTTACGTAGAGAGACACTTAACTGAGGCGAAGACCAAGAAGTGAGGAAAAGGGAGGGCGGATATCCTGTGATGGAGTGGTTGAAGGAGTTGCGAATAGGCGGCTTGGGCATTTCTGCCGCGTCACACCTGCCTCATTTTCTAGCATTACACGGCTACTTGGAGACAATTTCAACGAGCATTGACGAGTTTATGGACATGAAGACAGAGAAGAATAGCCTAGACACAATGTGAAAGACTGCAAGCCATTATTTCGAGCTCAAATGGCAAAAAAGTGCCGGAGCTCACCGATTTCTCCATGTAAAGAAATCACTTGCCATACCGTTGAGATACTGAGTGACAATTGTACTTGGTGGCTTCATTGCAATTGCCAGACAAGAGACAGTCACACACGAATTGTGGGTAAAAACGGGGATTTCTCCCCATCGAGACCCGCGTTGCCCCTTCACCGACAACTTAAGCGTTCTACGCGTGGACCCAGTGGATTTCCTTAACCCCCTTGAGATTCGCTCGAGAGTTGGCAATGAGCCGCTTTCCGCAAACCTAGTGAAACCTGTCTGGCCTATCACTCTGCCTCGGAATAATTTAAGCAAACTCGGGGAGTTCCCTGGCTAAGATCCAAAAGCAATGAGATCAGTAACAACGCACTGGACTGCTCAACTGGTGCACTTTATTGTCGGAGGCAGGTAACGCGACGACGCCTGCGCAGCACCCTCACCCGCCAGGCCAGTGGGGAGGGGCTGAGCATCCCACATTAGTCGGTCCGCCTTGGTCCCGTAGTTCTCGCCCGCGACCACGCCAAAAAGTCCCACGCACGAGCGAGCGGATAAATTTACGGGGAGGAGGGGGGGATTTTGTTCCCTCACTTTGCACCGCTGGTGTTTGAAGTCCACGAGCAGTTGGGTTGGACTTGTTCTCGCTGCTCTAGTGCGGGACTCAGGAGTTTTGACTCACTGAGAGTCTACGAGTATTCGAATTTGCTCATGCCCAAATCCATGAGTAATCCCGACTGGTGGTAGACCACTTATAGATATTTCAACCGCGATTCGGGCAAATGTCTTTGTATATGGCTGACATCACACTGACTAGCACGAACTTAGGGAACGCCAAGTGCACCACTTGACTTTCTTTGGGTGACATATCTCCACTCTAACCGCGTGGTCGCCTGCACCCCAGTCAAGAGCGGTCACACCCATCTCCTTCTGCCCGTCGAGGCGCAGAACTTCCAAAGGCCGAAGCCACACACAGAGTCTGGCAGTGCCGTGGAGACCGCCAGCGGATAGGTTGGCAGCCGAGGCGGCGACCAATGCGCAGTGAGAGCGGTTTTGATTGGGCGGCTGATTGGCTGCGCGTGCGCCAATAAGTTGCGCGTGGTGTCGCCACACTCGAGAATTGGACACGCGCAGTTGGCCCCATCGAGATGAATCCCAGTCGTCACGCCTTCCCAACGTTCGCCGCCTGCGTGTTATCGGATCTGCCAACAGCGGGAGAACACCAACAACAGCAAACCTACCAACCCGTCTTTGTAATACCAATTACCGCAGCGTCTCTTCCACCCGACCCAGCCGTGGATCTCTCCAATCACAAGAGACCACTTTCACACCCGCCGACTGGTGCGGCAGTCAAGAATGCTGCTTCGACTCCGCCTTCCTCAGAGGTGAAGAGGGGAAAGCGCCTCCTCATGCATTGGACGATCGGGAGACGAGACGGAGGGTGAGCATTCACTGTCCAATCTTTGCTAGGATGAACTCAATCGACTACATGGGGGGGGGGGGGGAGTGTCCTATTGTAACTTATGGGAACGCCTTTTGCTCCCACCAACTGAAGCTGTTCTGGTCACTACGCGAGTGAGGTTGGAGACCAGTTGTGTGCCCCAGTGCAGCTGAGTAGCCATTAGTGAGTGGCGCCGTGCACGTATACGTCTGCGGTTTGTGTGGGAGAGAGGGAGAGAGAGAGAAAATGACGCATTCACGGGGGCTGGCGAGTGTTTTTGGAGGCGACATAATTACTTTCCGTCTACTCTGTGTCCATATGCCGCGCCGTCTCACTCACTCAAGGGGTTCATTAATCCTTCGCGCTGTCGGCACGTTCCCTCCCCCACCCCCTCCACCTCCGCCTCAATTGAAAGAGCACCACTCACCCCCTTCCCCACTTCCCTCTCCTCTTCCCTCCTCCCTCGGCCTCCCACCCTCTCCTCTAGGTCAGAAAGCAGAACATGGAACGCCGCCGACGTGCTTGCATCTCAGACAAACTGTCTACTCTCCACAGTCTCGTCGTCTCCCTCGTTGGGGAAAAAGTAAGTTGTTGTCTCATCCCCTATTTAAAGTGGGATTTAAGAAACGGATAGCTTCGGCGACTCCCTAAGTCGAAATCTTTGGCCCTTTCGAAAAAGTTATTGGAATAGTCCGTAAAATCCCCCAGTTATATTGAGAGACAAGCGGTTCCCGACTTCCTGATCAACTGGATGCTAACCCAGGATTTACTTCGTCGACTGTCCTACAGCCACAACGTCGGTCGCGCGAAAGAACGGAGATTACGGATATACTCAACCAGTGCACGAAAGTACTTCAAGGACTGGCTGATTTCGTGAAGAACGAACCCGAATTGCGGGCGAAGTTGCATCGTTTGCGCCCCTCCGCAGCAGAGAACCTCCCGCCGGCACAGCGGCGCCGACAAACAAGACGGGATCTCTGCGTCGAAAGGAGGGGCGGAGAAGGAGAAAGAAAACGTGTCTCCGCGACCCTCGGCATTCACACCCGTTGGTACACTCCGGCCGCTGATGCCCACAACTTCGGCAGGAGTGGCGCATCAGCAGTTTTCTCCGTCGCGTCGCCCACCCACGGCGCGTGGACGGAGGAGGGAGAGCGTCGACAGCGGACTGTCTGCCGACTGTCTCTCCTCCCCTTCGACCACGACCGGGGCCACCCTCCGCGTCCCCTCCCCGGTCCCCGCCTCTTCCTCCTCCTCCTCCACCTCCACCTCGCGCGCAGGGGCGCCGAAACCGCCTACATGGCGCTTGAAATCTCCCTTGACCTACATCTGGCGACCGTATCGAGATTGAACGGGAATATCGCAAACACCTACATTCTCCTTCTTCTTCTTCTTCCCCTGCTGCTGCTGCTAAAGCCTTCCTCACCAGAATACTTTTTCCTATTTGAAGAGGTTTCTTGAGAGACTTGTACAAACACATCCCTTCCGCAGATTCTGCGATTCCCCTGTGACGAAACGAAGGAAGCGCCCTGTAGGCGCGGTTAGGTTTGCCAAACTAGTTCAGCAGTAGTGGAGCCGTGCGGATGGTGAGGGGCAGCATGCCTCACTGGCCGGCGTCACAGCTTTCGACAATGAAATATTTTCGGAGGAATAAATTACAAGAAAAAAATGCACGCTGCAAAGCGGAACCACTTCGGGATTGAGGAAAGGTGGGTGACATTAGGACGAGGCGCGCCTAAAGGGAGGGATGAAAGATGTCTTGGAAGTCATGATGACAGCCGATGCCACGGACGTTGCATGCACCTCGCCGTGCAACCCGAAGGTGGGCAGATTATCGCAGCAACAATTTCTCTGTTACCGGATTTTCAAGAAAAAGTGCTATGGCAACGGGTGGTGAGCCGCGATTTTGTTACAAGTCCCCATTTTTGAGGGCGTTCAGAGAATCCGGTGCTGGTGGAGCAGTTGGCAGTGTGCCTTGACGGCTCATTTTAATAGGAAGTCTTGAGCAAAAACGCGGAAGTATCCACGGGCCATGAGCAGAAGGAAGGAATCGCTCCCCCTCATGGGGGACGAATTCGAGAGGACGTTTCAGACGCTCTGCCTGACGTCTGACCGGTCGCCTTGTCTGTTGACACCAAAGTTGAGTGTGAACAGACGTCGACCCGAACAAATGCAGACACTCCTGGAGTGTCGCGAGAGAAGCGGGTCCAGACAGGACGGTACCCCTGGTCACCGCGTCCCGCCCCCGCCCCGCCCCGCCCCAGCATCACTGCTCGTCTGCATACCTTCGTAGTCCTCCACTTCACCGTGGCGCTTGCAAAAGGCTTTCACTCCGCAGAGGGCGCCTGCCACGGAGTGGAAGTAGGATAATCTATGGTTAATATTAAGGAGTAATTTAACAAACTCGGAGGAGGTGAAGTAGCCACAATGAATCATCGTCAGAACGGTATCAAACACGCTTTCGCGTAAAACCAGCACGTCCCAACGCGAATGAGTGACCCCAAAGTTGGAACCCAAGTGGGTACCCGAAAGTGGATGTGTGTGTGTGTGTGTGTGTGTTCTTGTGCATGCGGAGGAGGAGCGCACGTGTCGTAAATCAGGCAGGACGACCCACAATGTTGGCTGAGGATTTATCGGGTCTGGGGAGTGAGTCCTCCACCACGTGCGTGTGAGCTCCACCTAAACGTGTCTCGGCGTGCCAGCGCCCGCTTCCCCTCGGCTCTCACGGCCAGGAGTGTGCCGCCGT
Source organism: Dipylidium caninum (assembly GCA_017562135.1). NCBI lineage: Eukaryota > Metazoa > Platyhelminthes > Cestoda > Cyclophyllidea > Dipylidiidae > Dipylidium > Dipylidium caninum. Next base: position 7,313 of record QEYB01000921.1, on the reverse strand, counting down.
CTCACCCTCTGATCCTCTCTCCCTCTCCCCCTCCGTCCGTCCGTCCGTCCGTCCGTCGGTTCCTCCGCTCTCGCTCCGTCTCCCGCTCCGACCCGTCGCCGACTCCCTCGTCGCACACCGCCCGACGCGCGCCAGCCACCACTGTCTTGTGTCCACGACGTCCGCCATCCCCGACTCCGCTGGTGTTCGCCGCGCACCATTCCGTGGAAGGGTGCGCTGCCATCAATGCGACGATGGCAGCTTTTTGGTGCTCGGTGTAAACAGCGGGTGAAATGCTGTGAAGTAATCGGGCACACAGGGAAAGTCGGAAACACCAAAGAGAAGAGACAAGTGTTTACGCGGCCACCATTGACTGTCGTGTCGACCAACACGCAAATTCAGATTTGTCTTTCCGGACTTAAACACGTGAATAAGTTCAGACGAGCCGATCATTGGAATATTCACCTCTAAACACGTAAATGTCGCAAAATAAGAGGAGATTGAGGCGAATTAGAAACTTGGGTTGATTTCTCAAGCCAAGTGAGCCACCCCTAATTACGCGAGTATCTTGAAAGAAGGAAAGTACTTTGTAACAGTCCTGACGAGGGATGTGCGCGGCTCCATGACGGCGGCAGTATTTGCTACTCCAAATTGTCAGTACATCGTGCGGTGTCCTGGCGGCGTGGAGACGCCTCACGGCGAGGCTGCCGTGGAAGTCGAGCCGCCGCGCCACGGTTCGTGGAGGGGGTTCCGAACAACACGTCAAGGGAGGAGAACTCGTTGGCTGTCTACGTCCACCATGTCTGCGTCTTAGCGGAGGCGATTCTCTCGCACAAGCCTGCAACCACTGATATCCTCGCATGAGAAAGCTCGTACGCAATGCTCGACAGGTCATCGACACGCCGAGGTCGCCTCAGATAGAAGCATTTCCAGCCAACTTCTTAACAGAGCCTCCACCTACCAATTCAGGCGTTGGGATTTGTAAAAGAAGGCGTCATGTCACTCAGACCCAGCCAGTCTACTGCCTGAAACACACAAATCGAGGTGACAAAGCACAGAAAAAGTGGTCTTTACTGAGGCGAGAGGGCGGACTGGCACAGGAGACGGACTTTTGGCAGTGTCCGGCACTCAAATGCCAGTCTGGCTCGCGGGACCTCGACTCACCGACCTGGCCGAGGACATCGGAGGGGAAAATCTGACCAAAGAAGGCATACTGAACAACATCACACCGACTGACGGGAAAATAAAAGTCGTCGACTGGAGCTCGTAGAAAAGGGAACTTCAGATACGCCAAGGATTTATTCCATGCCAAAGGGCCAATTAAAGCGTGGAGTAGACGAGGCACTGGCGGCGGAGGAGAGCAGAGTATGGGACGATTTAAGGGGGGGCCTCATCATTCTCCTCCAAAGACCGGAGGCGGACACCTAACAGGGCGTCGCGTGCGTGACAACCAACTTAATTTGGGACTTCCGATTCAGACAGAATCCACTTAGCTCTCAAGTCCTCGTGAGGCTCGTTTTGGTTTGCGCGCACGTCCAGCAGATTCTGTTGGTTTAGAGGCTTCAAATCGTAAGGAATGTTGCCAAGAATCGCTAAGCAGGCAAACGGGAATGGAAGAGGGTCGCGTCGGAGGGGACCGAGTTAGCCCGCAGAAGCCTCTCCTGAAGGCGCGGGCTGACGCGGGTGAAGGAGACTGCGTTGCGTCCGTAGGCAACGCTTCGCAGTGTGTCGTGGCTACTTTTGAGGACGAGAGGAACAAAAAAAGCCAACAAACTCATAAGAGGCAACAAATCGGTCTGCCGAAAGAAAAGCACGAGTTTGAATGACAGGAGGAGTTACTCTGAAATCCTCTTCAGGCAGTGCGGGTTGAATCCCCCTCCAGTAGAAGTGATGGCATGAAATGCAGCAACACGCCACTTCAAGCATCTCGGGAAGGTGGGAGTAATTTGGCCAACTAAGCTGACGAAGCTTGTGTCGGCTGAGAGCCATGCATGCGGCTACTTCTCCCCCTCCCCCTCCCCTCCCCCTTCCCCCCCGAAAGTCATGGGGGAGAATCACGAGAAAACGAGTTGACAAAGAGCACCGCCACAACTTTCCGCGACGACCGGAGTTTATCGCTCGGAGATTTTGCAGCTGGTGAAACGGTGTTGGCGACTGCGGGAGCGGCGACCCACACAGTGCTGCGCTCTTTCGGCAACGACAATGCACTGGCTGAGTGTCAGCCTGAGATGCAACGGGCTGCTGCTCGTGAGTCGCACGGAAGGTCAAAGACAAAGTGTGCCTGCGAGTGTTTCGTGTGTGCGCCGATGGTCGCGAGGAGAGTGTGTAAAGCGCGCTTCGGCGGAGTGAGCCTCGAAAGACTGGATGACTTGGATACTCGTCTCCAAACTGTGAGCTTCGAATGTCGCCCGGCGTTCGGGTTTGCCTTCGTCGATCTCCCACTTGCCTCTCAGCCCCGTCCACGAGGCCACCGCGTCTCTACTCGCCTGTGCGGGCCACTGCAGACCCAACAATGCGCAAGGAAAGAATGTCCCTTGAAGCCTCGAGTGCAGCGAAGTCTGCACGGCCCTAGATCGCAATGCTCGTGTGCCCCAGTGCCTTCGTGCCATTTGATCAGTTGGTTTCAATTGCACTCAGTGAACTCATTCGAGTGACGGCAATTTGACGGTGCGCGGGAATTGACAGCTCGGTCAACGACGGTCTTTAATTGTTCACATTTCGGTTCCCTGTCTTCTCTCCTTCCACCAAAGAGGAGGAGTTTAACTGAGAGAGAAGTACAATTTCGAGGATGAGACTGGTTCAAGGAAAATAGTTATTCATAATTAAAGCCACCGCAAGGCCACCTTCTTTTGGCAGTTATGGATTGATGTTCGCGTGGCAATTTTCTGACGTCTGGAGAAGAAAAGGCTTTCTACGCGGATTTTAGTATTCATGTTAGAGTGATTTGGCGTTAAGCCTCCCCCTCCCAGGCCAGAGCCTTCGGAGGAGCGCCAACGTCGCGGAGCCTCTACATCCGCGGTGAGAGGACGTGCATCTTCCACTGGGATTCGACACCTTTCCAGCAGTGGGACCCAAAACGGAAGGAGCTGACGGAGCGCGGCGATGCGGGGGCGGGGGTGTACAGCCGGAAGCATTTTGGCCTCCTGTCTCGAATACCCGGCTATTCGGCAGAAAACTCACCGCCGGCCGGAAACGCAAGATATCATTGATGTTAATTTTGCCAAGTACCTCTCTGACATTAATGTACGACTGTCATCGTCGCCGCGACTTCGCCTGTTCGAGGAAGCCGGCGTAACTGCATCTGGCAACTTTCAGGAATCCTTAGCGAAGCTATTAAGTCGGAAAGGGATTGGATCGCGCTTGTCAACGCATAAAAATGAAAATGGCTACTCAACAAGTTTTAGAATGCGACAACTCGGAAATAGTGCAAATTAAGCGAGAGAGGAAGACAGCCACACATCCGCACCCCGCTTTCAGTTGGACATCTTGACCGCCGGCACGGCGCGGACCAACAGAGACCCTCGTGAAGGTCATTTAGTGGACTTGCGAGGAATCGAAGGCACAGGACACAAAGCCACTCCGAGCTGACACACCCAGTTCCCGGGTCTGCGCTGCGAAATTCTAGCGTTCCAACTAAAGCACACCCTGCGTTGAGCATGGACTGCCAATCGCCCTTTTCCACCTCACTTCAGGTGAACTACCCCCGCCATACCGACTGAAGAAGGCAGCCTCTCCTCGAGTTTGCCCGTTCTTCGGCTTTCGAGCAGGCGGGTGCTGCGCTTAGGGACTCCGGACGCAGTTCTGCCTTCTGCTCATCTCCTCTCTCTCCGACTCTGGCAATTAGCATTCATCAACGCGCAAAACTCGGATCAACCGAGGCGGTCCGTCGTCGCCCATCGTAAGGTTCGCGCGCGCCCGTGTGTGTGTCTACAAGCAGGAGCCTCAGAAACAATGATTCGTCGAATTCACGAAGGAGAAGAACGCAAAGGAGTCGAGACTTCCGCGGCGATGGACATTAGACGATTTAGCGCTCGTCCGCTATGCCCAAAATTGGGCAGAGGGTGAAGCCCACGAAACAACAAATACTGCTGGATTGACGCAATTACACTACTCAGGATGTGGAATCACGAAATTTTATTTAATCATCTGACTTCCCCGTATCTGCAACTTTTTTTTTCCTCGTAAACAAAACAAATTGAGGACTCTATTCACTTGTCCGACTACCTCGATGCGCACTGACTTGAAGAAAAGTGGCATTCGCGAAGAAATACGGCTAGAAGTGTACATGAAGCCCACAATAAACTGACTAGGCTCGTCGCTCTAACTCCTGGAACAAAGTACTTACGAATCACCGAAGAAGTAAGCAGATGATCAAGTCAACAGGTCATCAGAATGGAAGGAGCTGGGAAAAACGTGACCATCCCAATGAACCCAAACACCACGCCGTTTTTGCACTTTATGCATTTACGCTTTTTCTAACATCCGCTTTTTTACACTGCTGAGGCCGGCGGTGGGGGGCGAATCAGGCACGATGTGGTGTAGAAGCTTGGTTAGGCGACATCGAAAGCCTCAAAAATTAGGTTGAATGAGCAACTTTGATTCCTCCTAGTGCCATTCTTTTCTCCCTCTTCCATGTGGGGCGAATTTGCGTCTTTTTTGGCCCACTTCGATGAATACCCAAACAGTCGTCTACAGAAGGACTTCAAGCAGAAAAAGAGTGACACTTTGCTTGGAGAAGAACAGCTAAATCACGTAGAACGCGAGTGGGTTGTGCGAAGAGAGGACGAGGCCAGAAGGGCTTCACGCAGCGGTGGTGATCGACACGCGACTACAACGCCACTGACCCACGTCACGAGCTAACGGTGAGGCGGCCTCGACCAGTTGCCACGGAAGAAAGGCAAGATGAAAGCGAAAGTCACGGAGTTCCCGATACACCGCATGAGGCTTTATCGCAGCCCACGGCAGATGTACGGAGTGTTAGTACGGGGGTAAAACGGCACTTGCGCCAGGGCAATGACTGCAATGCCGTTCACGTGGGATGCTGGAGCACTATTCGGGAGATACGCGTTGACCCATTTGCAGTATTCCATACACCAACGATTGGAATCGACAGAAGAACGCGGAACGCGAACGGCAGTCAAATGAAGAGGCGAGCAAAGGTTGAACTCGGCTCGATGCAACCCACAGTAGCACTTTTTCGCGAGCGTTTTGCGAATAAAGTGGGCTACGAGCGAAAACTCCACGTCAGATTTGTTGAATCCACGAAATCAACGCTGAGGATGAGGTGGCTGACGCGCCCGACGCACGCTGATTAAGCATGACTTTGCAAACAAGAGTCCAACCATTTAATTGGCATACAAAAACAGTCAAAACTGTACAACTCGTCTAATAAACAAGTGAAAGCACCGAGGAAGTGGCACCGACTACGACGCACGGCTAAAACAGGCCATGCGGCGGGCGCGCTACAAACAACTCAGGGAACGAGAAAACGGAGGTTGTGAATGAGTGAGAATAGCAAACACTTACAGTCGAAAAGACGGATCAAATTCAGGGAGCAGGGCGAGAAGATTCCCACTTCTGCTGAGGTTGGTTACGCAAGTACGCGTATTTATCCGCCTTATGAGGCCTTCCGGAACAAGGGGGTCTCTGCGATTCCCACGAATTCAAGTAGGTCTCGATGCTGGCTTTTACGTCGAGGTGATCTGGCAGACTAATGTAGCGAACACGTTTCCTGAAAATAGCCCATCTCTGTCGGCGAAAAACACAACGTCAAAACGACAATTAACGCAACGAATGTCAGTGTCTGGACGTCAAAGTCAGTTCGGAGGGGATGAAAAAGTCCTGTGAGGAAAAAGAAGAGGTCTCAACTGGCGGTGGAAGGAGAGAATTAAGTAAATAATATGGTTATGGGAATGAATGACCGACATGAAAAACCACTTCATCCTCTGTACGTGTTCACCGCGACTAAATAGCACACAGGCCCTCAGTGTTTAAAGAGAATTCTTGCTTTGGAAAGCCATCGTTCCGTCGGCAATAGCGCGGTGCAGGCCAAAGTTACCTAGGATATTTTGCACACCAGTGAGCGATAATGATGATGGTCAACCGGGCACTCTGAACCTCCGATTGGGAGAGACAGCGCCCACTTCTCTGGAATGACGCCCCTACGCCGACGAGTTACGCGACCGGCAGGAGCAGAGGGGGGCGATCGAAGGGATCAACTCAAGAGGAGGCAGAGAGAAAAAAAGCAGTTTCCGCCCGCATCAGAGGGGCACCAGGAGAGTTGAGGAGGTTCACCTGGAGGTGGGCCGGACGAGGAGGCTCGCCGGCGATTCGGAGGCGGAGCTACTGTCACACCGCTGTCAAGTGGAGATTAAGAAAACCGTCGAGGGGCGAGGCGACCGGTGACCTGTGTGTCATCTAGGAGGGTTGACACACACACGACGCCCACCAACGAAGTGGCATCACCGCAACAAGCTCGAGGCGACACCTTCTCCGCGCGCAGAAAAACTCCGCCTCTCGATCGCCGCCACTTGCCTCCGTCTCAGAATTTTCTCCATGTGCTACAACACGATGACAAACAACAAAGTTAACAAATATGAACCAAATAAGGTTCTGCGTTTCAGTTGAAAGCCTGAAACCTCCGGCAATCAGAATATGACGAACTACTTGGCTCCCTGGAGATAGAGCTTCACAATCTGTCTCCGAGAGCCTTGAAAGAATCGCGTGTGCTGAATAACAAGCTGATGTTAAGTGATTACTTCGGCACTTTGATAATTGACACCTATGAAGCACAACGAGGGCAAGTGACGAAACACGAAACACAAGGCCAAGAAATTAAAGCGCTGCCAGAATGATCAATACCCTTGAAAGATTATCGTCAGATTCAACAAAAGACAGTTTACTTTAAGGAAGTCAGGGACCCGAAATAGCCCTTGTCCGATCTATCGCATGAAGGCCATCTCCCTCCTCCCTTCCGTCATGTGCATCCAACTTTGATGCGGTTTGAGTGAGACACCCGACTTCTTCATTGTAACACAGCCCAACGTATCCAACCCACAGTGTCAGTGGTTGATTGACGAAGAGTGTTTTTGAAACTCGACGGGCTGCGGAAATTTACGCTTGGTTCAAACGTGAACGTCCTCTCACTACAAAACACGGTGGAACGCGTTGAAAGAGACATGAAGTCGTGGTAGCCGGAATCTTAAGGTCTTCCAAACCGAGACTGCCACCGCTCTTGCAGCACATAATAGCCTATTCTCGTACCCAGCAAGTAGAATCGCATCGATGGGACTTACAGACGCGTCCGAGAATCTACATCCAGATTCTCTTCTTTT